>JAVFKF010000023.1:7055000-8413337 GCA_036926295.1 Pachydiplax longipennis
TCTGAATTATTCTGGCATCTAGAGTGTGGGGCCAGTACGTCGAAAAAATCTGAAGTCGATGGCGCTTGTGGAACATGGTCAGAATTCGTATCCCCTATATATATATATCTATATATATATATCTATATCTATTATATATAGCTAACTCTCCGGATATACCTATATATATAGATATATATATATAGGGGATACGAATTCTGACCATGTTCCACAAGCGCCATCGACGTCATATTTTTTCGACGTACTGGCCCTACGCTCTAGATGCCAGAATAATGCAGACTTCGACGCTAGCTATCATGAGTTCGATGCCAGAAATTCCCAAAAATCGCAATTTTCCCATAAGAATGCATTGCGCGGATTTTTGAAAATTATTTTGAGGCACTTATCGTTAAGATAGAGTAACCAAAATTTCGGAGGTTGAAGTTGAGGTAGTCTTCTATGCTTTTCATGGAAAAAATGTAGCCAAATGACAGTGAGTTCGACGCCAGGTGGATGCAAAATTCTTCCATAAGAAATGTATTGCGGAAATCTTTTTAAATGTCTTCCCGATAAGCTGGAAAGATAAAACCCGGAATGGTGACAGAGGCGTGGGACCTTCCCGATAAGATATTGAATCGAAACTTTGGAACAAGTAAGGATGGCACTTATCTAATATTATTTTGCTGTCTTCTCTCACGATCGGGTTCTTAGTTAGTTCGTCGCCAGGCGGTCTTTGGCGCGAAGTTTTAAATTTGAACTGAGGCAGTACTTGGTATGATACTGTATTCAACGGATAGCTTGCAGTATGCAAGCAACTTTTACTCGTATATATATATAGGTATATCCGGAGAGTTAGCTATATATAATAGATATATATATATATATATATATATACACGGATCAATATCACAATACATTTCATAATATAATGACGGTAGAATTTGTACAATTGTACATTATCAAGAAAAAAAATATGTCAAAATGATTATATAAATTGAAAATCTCAGTTTTAATTGAGGGGTGATTTTTACCCCACATTTCTACTTAATATCGAGATTTTTACAGGGGTAATTTGGACTGACATTACATAAGAAAAGGCCGCCTAAGATAAATGCGTTTCCCAGTCAAGAACTCAAAAAAAAAAAAAATAAATATATTCTATGAGGGTTTTAAAAATCTTTCTAAATTTAGATGATAAATAATAATTCAAATATAAATAAATATAATTTAATTTCTATCACTAGAAAAACATTGATGAAATGTTGAAGATGCATTGGTAAATTCTATAGGGTTTTAATGGTTTATAAATGAATTTAAATGCTGCATTAGTGATCAATTTTTGATGCTAAATCACTCCTAATTAACTTTAATCAAAACATTCAAAGTTACCACACTTTTTTTAAGTCCTCCGTACCGATTAACAAACAAAGCTACGTTACCATGGCAACCATACTGATCTGAAAAATCTGTTAAATAGACAAAACTATTTTGAATTCACAGCATCAGAAAGTTTTTTTAAAAGATTTTTAGCAATTCAATCATGAAAAAGGAATTTGCAAACAAAATTTGTCAATTTTTTTATGTTAAAACAATTAGAAGTTACAATTCCTTTGATTTGAATATATATGAGTAAATTCAAAACATTTGAAATAAAAGAATTTGAAAACAAAATTTACAATTTTTTCTATGTTAAACAATACAGAATTGTCATACCTTTAATTTAAATAAATGCAAGTAAATTATTAAAATTAAATAATTCATAAAATGAATTTGCAAACAAAATTTGCAAAATTTTTGCACGTTAAACAATTCAGAGATATCATTCTTTAAACTTAAATATATAGAAGTAAATTAGAAAGATCAAATAATTCATAAAAAGAATTTGCAAATAAAATTTGCCAATTTTGAAAATTCGATCATGAAAGAAGAATTCGCAAACAAAATTTGTCAATTCAAAGTTAAGAGTCCTTTAATTTAAATATAAACAAGTAAATTAAAAGCAGGTTAAATAATTCATGAAATTAATTTGCAAACAAAATTTGCTATATTTTAAATGTTAAAACAATTCAAAGTTATCATTCCTTTGATTAAAATAAATGCATGTTAATTAAAAAGATGAAATAATTAATGAAAAAAAACACAATTCGATTAAAAAATGCATGCAAAAGTACACAAAAAAGATCAATTGTATTTGTATATATATAGAAATATATTTTGTGTTTAATAGTTTCATAAATATTGGATTATGTAATGTTTCAAATATGTTAAAAAATCACTAAATTATTAAAAATTGTTAATCAGTGATGTTTGTCAAACTGTCTTTTGTGCGAAATTTTTGTTGCGAATTTTTGAGGTGTGCGTTGTGTAGAACTCGATGTGTTAATTGTTATATTTTGGGGTAAATTAAACCCCAGGAAAGCTAATAAAAATCATTAGTTGCAATATAAGTTAGTTGCAAACGTTATTTGCAAATTTACAAAGCTCATTCGGGAAAAATGTTTGTTAAGGATTAGAAAAAATATCGATTTTTTAATCATTCAAAAAAGTATCGGAAAATTGGGTTAATTTTGCATTTTCTACTTGCAAATTTTTCTTTCCTATTTTGGCAAATGAGGTGATTTTAAGCTATGCAAAGAATTGATAATCCACAGCGATAAATTATTTTTATAAACTTTGCTTTGAAATTTTGAGTAATATCTAAAATTACTACTGATTTGCAGAAAATGAAAATTTCCGTGATTCTAATTTTAATGATTGAATTCTGGGATCTAAGATTTACGCAATTCACAATCTTAAATTTTGAAATTTTTTTAATCGAAAATTTCAATTCTGTAATCTGAGATTTGAATTTTTTTTGAATTTGAATTTCGTTGACGTTCTAACGTTAGTAAACATTTATGAATTTGAATTTTTTTAGCTCAAAACTTGTAAATTTTTAAAACGATATATTAGTTTTGATGAGAAAGCTAATCAAAATTTTTATTTAAAAGTCAAAATTCCAAATTCCGAAGTCTATAATTCAAATTTCACAACTAAAATTCAAACTCAAAACTTCTTAAATTCCTCACATCAAACTTCCTAATCATTTTGCGCAAATAAACGCTTAAAAAATTGTGGAATATAATTACGAAATTTAAATCTATGAGTTATCACATTCTTGACCATACAAAGTGATATGAAGCTACGCATGGGGTAGAGTAATCAAACAAAATAATAAGATGTGTAATAATCGTAGTTGGGTTTTGTGTTTCGTATCCATGGTTACCTTATTCTGATGCGTGGTCGGAGAGGCGCCCTCCTTCCGAGCGTGCGCGCAAACAAGAAAACAACACTGTTACACACACAACATCAACAATTCTTTATCTTTTCCCAATGAAAAATCACAAAAATATCTCTAACTTAATCAATACAACTTCAATTTTCTCATTCCATTAAAAACAATTGAAATTACTTTCGAAAAATGACTTTAATTTCCCGGACTAATTGGGATAAATCTAACTAAAATTTACTCATTAAAATACTCGTTATTTTGGAATTAATGAGGGTCTACAATTAGCGTATCTATCGGGAGCATAAAAAGGCTATTGTTGTAATAATTACACATTGTTGCTATACATGTGATTGTTTAATTAATTGCCTGGGGGACAATAATTAATAGTGTGACAATTGATGCATATTGGGTGATTATAAATAAACAATTGGAAAGTATATTTACATTAAACTGTTGTTAATCAATCCATAACTTCAAACTGTGTAATTATATCATAATATTTCATCAAAAGAAAGTTTTGCTAAAGGAATATTAAAAAAAGGCAAATCACAATGATTATTATTCTAATAATTGCTGGTGAATTGTTAGAAAATAGAATCTCCATTGCTTACATACGATTGTTATTCTCTCAATTGATTTCTACTTTGATTTTTTCGTCTCCAGCTTTTTAAAATCAGTATTAATTAATTAATTAACCGGTGACTTCAAACTGTTTACTTATATTATACTGTTTTATCAATAGAAAGTTTTGCCATATTTTAAAAAAAGGCAAACTACAACGAAGATTATTCCAATAATTGATGGTGAATTGTTTCAAAACGTAAGGGACTTTGCCTGGAGACCATTGTTATTCTTTCAAAGGTAACAATGGTTCTATAGTTTCAGGGACAAAGTGGTTGCCATCCTACTAAAAAGACGAGCAAACTATTGACAAGGTAATTACATCAAAAGGACACATTTTTTCTGCCTAAATTCTTAGTTGTTGTCATGAATATGACAGTAATTTAATCCATTGATTTCAGTTTATTTCAATTTTAATATGTATGATGACGATTTTGATTTTTTTAAAATTCACTGATATTTGTAATGTCTTATGGTAAGAAACATTCTTTCCTAGATATACATTTTCATCTATTCTACAGATCTATTCTTGTCTGAATCAATGGAGATTTAATCTTCACTGGTATTATGAGTAGTGAGTTAACTACATTCAAGTCAAAACAAAGTATTTTTTGCCCATGATACATTTTACGAAATATGTATTTCATCATATGGCTCTTAAAAATACGTGAGCGATGAACTACAATCAAGATTATTTAAAAAATTGATGGTATATTGTTGCAAAATGGAGGAGGTTGTAGCCTGAATACGATTGTTATTCTCTTAATGACAACAATTCATTGTATAAGAAATTGAAAAGTCGTTATCCAATTGTAACTGTGGACATGACACACATCTTTCCATCTCTAGTAAATGAAATTATCAAAATTCACTAAAAGGACACACATTTAAATGTTGAATCAAACGGTCTTTAGAGGTTGATCACTTAACTAAAATGAAGATGATAATGTAGTATTTTTAAGGAATAACACCTAACAATAATAATTTCCACTAATAAGGGACATTTCGTCAAACAACAATTAGGAAAAGAGGTGAGAAACTACAACAATCAACGTTACTCCAAAAATCGTTTCATTGTTGTAAAGTTGAAGCGATATTGCTTGGATACGATTGTTACTCTCTTAAACATAATGGTGGTTTCCTTGTCTATGAGATAAAATGTAGTTATCCAATTGTAACATTGGAACGAGACATTGATCTTTTCAATCTTAATTTTTCAAGAATCGAGGGTCCATTGTTGCAAAAAAGAGGGGATATTGCCTAGATATGATTGTTATTCTCCTAAAGATAACAATACATAAATAAATAACATAAATTTTTGCTAAATTACTAAAAGGAAACACATTTTCCGCCTAAATACTTTGTTATTGCCATCATCAATACCTAATTAGACGTTATTATCATATATATAATGATGTTCAATATCTGTATATAATATTTTGAACTAATAACATGTAATAATAATAATAATTTCAACTAATGAGGGACATTTCGCCAAATAATAATTACAAAAAGAGGCGAGCGAACTACGACAATCAACGTTATCCTGAAAATCGTTGCATTGTTGCAAAATGGAAGCGATATTGCTTGGTTACAATTGTTATTCTCTTAGAGACAATCCTCAAATTGTTTACGAGAAACAAAGAATAGTTATCCAATTGTAAGAGCAGAACGTGATGTCGATCTTTTCTATCTTTGATTTTTGATTTTTTTATCTTTGATTTGCATTTAATTAAAGTAATCTATTTAAAAAAGAGGCGAGCGAACTACAATCAACGTTATTCCAAAACTCGCTCTATTGTTGCAAAATAGGAGGGATATCACTCAGATATGATTGTTATCCTCTTAATTATAACAATGGTTTAATCGTCTAGGAGTCTTTATCCAATTGTAACATACATTTTTCCATCTTTGGCATATAAAATTATCCAAATTTGCTAAAAGGAAACACATTTTGGGCCTAATTACTTTGTTATTGTCATCATCAATATCTAATTAGATATATAATCAATGGCAAGTGAACTACAAAAAAGGTTATTCCAAAAATTGTTCTATTGTTGCAAATTGAAGCAATATCCCTTGGATACCATTGTTATTCTCTTAATGATAACAATTCATCATCTAGGAGATTGAAAGGTCATTATTACCAATTGTAACAGTGGACCTGATATACGTTTTTCCATTTTTAGTAAATAAAATTATCAAAATTCGCTAAATAAAGGATTTTTTAAGCAGGACAATTTCACACTTTTTTGCTAAAGGGTTATAAACACAAATTTTGCTAAAGGACATTCAAAAGAGACAACGGTTATTAATATATCATAAAAAATTGATGTTGCATTGTTGCAAAATCACTTAGATACAATTGTTATTCTCTTTTAAAGATAAAAATGGTTTCACTGTCTAAGAGATATAAATGCATTTATCCAATTGTAATATCATGATATGACGTCAATGTTTTCTATTAATATATTTCTCTTAATCTATTAAAAATTGATGATCCATTGTTACAAAATGAGGGGATATTGCCTAGATACGACTGTTATTCACTTAATGACAACAATGGTTTAATCGTTTAGGAGATTGAAAAGTCATTATCCAATTGTAACAGTGGACGTGACATTAATTCTTCTTAATTCACTAATAGGAAACACATTTTGGGCCTAATTACTTTGTTATTGTCATCATATCTAATTATCTATTATATATAATGATGTTCAATACCTACAATGCATATAGTTATATAAGTTAGTAGATGTGATAATGTGGATGTATAATGTTGTATGTTGTGATTTTACCTGTTGTTATTATCGTTGTTGATGTTGGATTGGATAGCGCTGGAGGGGGGAGGAGGAGGGGGAGGAGGGGGCGGAGGGGGAGGGGGAGGAGGCGGAGGGGAATACCTTCCCACAATTCCCCTCCGTTTCTTCAAAGCACTCTTCAATGGAACTGCATAAGGCTTTGGCTCTTTTGCTAGGATCTCCTCCACTCGGGACGTGTCTATCGTCGGATCCGGACGAGATACCTAATGTAATTATATAAATTAATTAGTGCTAATCATAGATTGATAATCAAAGAATTAATTACATAATAAGGATTATTAATAAGTGCTAATCATACATTAATAATCATAGAATTAATTACATAATGATCATTATTAATATGTACTAATCATAGATTAATAAGTCATAGAAAAATCATATTAAAATATTTATTCTATTGTTAATAGAAACTGTTATTAATTAGAATGAATCATACGTTATTAAATCATAGAATTAATCATTATTTACAAGTACTAATCATTCGTTAATAATCATAGAATTAAGTATCATTAATATATGATAATCATACAATATAATTATTATAGAATTAATCATATAATAATCATTATTAAACACTACTAATCATATAAATCGTTATTAAAAATGTACTAATTTTATGTAGATAATCATAAAAAATCATGTAATAATCATTATTAATAATGACTAATTGTACATTTATAAATTAAAGAATTAATCATATAATGATCTTTATTAACTGGTACTAATCATATGTTAATAATCATAGAATTAATCATATAATAATCATTATAAATAAAATATACTAATCATACATTAATTATCATAGAATTAATCTTTATTAATATGTACTAATCATAGAAAAATCATATAATAATCATTATTAACTAAGTAATAATCATATGATAATAATCATAGAATTAATCATTATTTACAAGTACTAATCATATGTTAATAATTACATGTTACAATAAGCATGTAATAATCGTTATTATTAAGTACAAATTCTACGTTTATAAATTATAGAATTAATCATATAATAATCATTATTAAAGACTACTAATCATATATTAATATTGAATAGAAAAATCATATGATGATCATTATAAACAAGTACTAATCATTCGTTAATAATCATAGAAAAATCATAATTAAATTATTATCAGATACTCTTAAAACACTCTCTGTTAGTCTCAGAAAATTTCAAGGTCTCTCAGACACAGTCAGCTTGTCTCAGACACTCTCAGATGCTCTCTACTAGTCTTAGACACTCTCAGGTTATCTCAGACACCTTTAGAGTGTCTCAGACACTGTGAATTACTCTCAGCTAGTCTCAGATACACTCACAGAATGCCAAACACTTCCATTCAAGAAATAACGAAAAATTTAAAGATCTAAAACACCTTTTTCTATCCAAATGAATGATAGTAATACACCACTTGTATTAAAGTTAAAAAAGCATTTCCATATAGAGTGTTTATCAATCAATTTAATAAGGGATAAATACGTAAATTATTTCAGATATTCTCACACACTGTTAGCATGTCTCATATATTCTAAATTGTATCTGCTTCTCTCAGATACTCTTAAATCACTCTCAGCTTATCTCAGGTACTGTAATAATACTCTCAGCTAGTCTCAGACACTCTCAGCTTCTCTCAGACACTCTCAGCTTCTCTCACATCACAAGGTTAGGATATGTAATATTATATGTAAAAAAGAATTTTTAGTTCGTTTCGATCGATTGCAGACTTTTGTTCTTTTAATGATTTAAATAAGAAATAATGGTCTTAGAAAATCGGAAATAGTACCAAACAAAAGGAAATCGAATATAGTTTCATATTCTGGTCGTAGAACATCGTTTTCTAGTAGAAAAGACTAAAAATTCGTGCAGTTTCGCTGGCGTTAGCAACCCGTCCCCATGACGACTGAGGCGATTGTTGATCTTGACGCCCATAAGAATATATACGTAACTTTCAATTTAATTGCAGTAATTTAAGGTTTTTAAACATGATTTTTTTCAGAGAATTCCACGATAGAATGCCTAACACCAGATGGCGCAAATGGCACCTGCATTCCTTTGAACGACTGCTACGAGTATTCTAGCATGTTGATCAAACAGCCAGCCCCAGGACCGATTCTGGACTTGGTTACCAAGGCGAAATGCGACAATAAAGAACTGTATTGTTGTCCGAAGAAAAGCGATGCTGGAGAGACGATAGGTCTATATTAAAATATGTCGATTTACTGAAATATGGTATTAATATTGTAATTATATTTTACCCTGAGGTCTCTTTGATACTCTGAGGATCACTCAAATACTTTTAGTTTCTCAACAAGGTGTCACAGAATCACTCAGTTTGTCTCCGATTCTCTCAGCATGTCTCAGACATACTCAGGGTGCTTAAGTCAGTCAGTCAGCTTCTCTCAGACACTCTCTAGTACTTATATCTTGTCTAAAATACTCTCAGCTTCTATCAGTTTGCCTTAGATACACTCAGGATCTTTCTTTTACTCTCAGCAACTTTCAGTCAGTCTCAAATACTCTCAGCTTCTCTCACATCCTCTTGGGTTGTCTCAGATTGTATCCTATACACTCAGATGCTCTTACCTTGTCTCAGACACACTAAGAGTCTCTCAGATACTTTCAGAAGGTCTCAGAATCTCTCATGGTCTCTCACTTACTCTCAGGATCACTGAAATACTCTCAGTCACTGTAAGGTTGTCTCAGACACTCTCAGCTTCTCTCAGATACTCTTAGAACATTCTCAGTATGTCTCAGACACACTCAAAGTCTCTTAGAAAGTCTAAGGTACTCTCAGACGCTCTCATAGGATGTCAAACACTTCCATTTAAGAACTAATGAAATAATCCTAGTTTTCAAATGCATATTTCACTTGTAAATCATTTAGAAAGCATGTCAATTGAGTACGTACATAACCCAGTTTAATCTAATAAGATATAATCCGTACCTTAAGTAGCAGCCAGCTCCTTCCTTCGTCTTCGTCTTTGAGGTCTTCCTCTTCTTCGTCTACGTCCAATTCTCCTTCTTCTTCCTCTTCGTCTTCTTCCTCGTCTTCCTCTTCCTCATCCTCTACCACTTCCTTCTTCCCATCCTCCTCCTCCTCCTCTTCTAAATAATATAGAAATAACATTATTAATACCAATTGTATACATATACAGTGCTATAACCAAAGGGAGAAATCCACAAAAATGATCTCATAAGAAATGCACGTTAAGTTCGTATTTTCGATTGCAGACTTTTGTTCTTTTGCATATTTAAATAAGAAATAATGGTCCTACGAAATTAAAACAAGCACCAAAAGAAAGGAAATTGAACAAAGATTCTTATTCTGGCCATAGAATACCGTTTAAGAGTCAAAATAGTGAGAATTTCGATGAAATAAATGGAAATTTTGTGAGATTTTGAGGCTATAAACAACCTCGAGTCCCCTTGACAACCAATGCGATTGTTAAAGCTGACCTTATGCATTTTTACCAAATAATACTCATTTTAGGTCCATATGATTAGAATGAATGATATTATATGTTAATAGCAGGCAATAATAATCTGAAATTTCAGCATTTCTAGTTACAAACAATTTGCAAGGTACGATCGTTTAGGGAATGTTTCTTAATATTCATATATTCATAGTTTCTATTTATATTACATAGAAATAACGGAAAAATATGATTAATATATAGTGGGGTCCATATTCAATAACCAAAGAGAGAAACTGCTATCTTTGTTAATACGTAACCATGTTTACTTTTTTTATAAGTTATGTTGCCAACGGTAACTAATTTATTGTTTTGTTTATCTAACAAATCAAATTATCATAATATATTTAGTCAAAATTAAGCGTTTAGAGAATCGTATTTAGCAAATCAAGTTTAAAACTTCGATTATAGAAAACATTATACATATATCAATGAATAGTAATGAGCCAGTGAACAGTGAAAAAACTGCTTCGTTAACATGAAAATCAAACTTTGCATAACTGAAAATAATGGTCTTTCAAAATTTTAAAACAATTACAAAAAGAAAAACTTTAACTTTTTAACAAAGAACACATTATTGTTGAGTTTGTTTGTATTATCACGAACATTTGTGAATCACATTGTATAAAAACAAATTATTATTGCAATAGTTTACTATTATTGGCAAATTAATGAACAATAAAAGTGAAATATGAACAATACCGCTTCGTTTCCTTGGAAACCAAGTTGTTTACTTATAAAAACAAATAACTTTAACTCTAAAAATCACATTTTCTATCACTTTTAGACATATTAATGCATTGCAATTACTTATAACATATATATAAATAAATAAATTAGGTCAAACATAATCTTATTCAATTATAATGACTTATAAACTATAGAAATATGACTATATAAATATTAGATGACACATTTTTCACTGACCTAATTACAGAATCCCATGCGTATAAGACGAATTAATACAATTTCACTTATTTATAAAAGTGTTTAAAGGTATTTTATAATGTCTTTGGAATGATGATATATATTAAATTGATTACTATAACCATAGAGACTATAATTATTATTATTTAACTATCAGTGAATAAAACATTATTTGAACATTAATTATTTGATTATTGTAAACAAAAACGTTGTTTCCGCAGAAACGACTGCTTTCTACGAAATAAAACATTATTGACTTTGTTTTTATTATCTCAACCATTGTCAATTATGCTATATAAAAAGAAATTATTATTGCCATTGTTTGCTATTGTTAGCAAATTTATAAATAATAAAAGTGAAATAGATATAACATTGCTTTGTTTCCTTGGAAACCAAGTTGTTTACTAATAAAAACAAATAACTTAATAACTCTAGAAAACACATTTTTCAATGCATTTGCACTGAAATATCAATTAATATCAGTTTTTTGAGTACATATATTGATAAATCAAATCAAACGCTAACTTATTCAATTATAAAGAAGATAAACTAAAGAAATATGATTAAATAAATATAGGAATACACATTTTCACTAACCTAATTACAGATTCCAAAGTTTAAGACGAATTAATAACTTCACTTATGTATAAAAGTGTTTAAACGTACTTTATAATGTCTTTAAATGATATATATACATTCCAGACATGTACATATTTGATCAATTACTGTTACCATAGAGATTATTATTATCAAATTATTAGTAAATAGAAGATTATTTGAACGGTTTAGTTTCCTTCGAACATCAAAAGAATCTTTCATATATTTGAAAGTAACAAACATTGTATAATTACAAATTATTATTGCAATTGTTTGTTACTGTTAGGATATTTATGAATAATAAAAGGAAAACATGATCAAAACCGCTTCGTTTCCCTGGAAACCAAGTTGTTTACTAATAAAAACAAACAACTTTAACTCTAATAATCACATTTTCTATAACTTTTACGACGAATATATCAATTGCAATTGCATATTTTATAGATATAAATACGTATATTAGATCAAATGTAATCTTATCCAATTATATTGACTTATAAACTATAAAATAAGATATATAAATATTAGAAGACACATTTTCACTGACCTAATTACAGATTCCAATGCGTTTGATGATTTAATATTCAACTTAACTATTTAAAAGTGTTTAAACGTCCTTTATACTATACTTTTTATAACGGAAGATGATATTCCAGATGCATGGAATGTATTCTGAGGTGAAGTGAATGAGGGATTCTGGAATGGTTGCCAATGGTTACTCAACGCTCTATAAATAGAATGAAGAGGAGGAAGGAGAGTTTTGGAGAGGAAATGAAGAAATATCAAAAAGGAAGTGGACACATTGCGAAATATGTACATTCTGCTATTATATATACATATTATATGTAATGCTTATCTTTAAGATGATGTGTATAAATGTATTAATATACACATATTTATGTTAATTACTTATTTTGCTAATTATATATAAAAATATATTTATATATAGATTTTTTAAATTAATATGTTACTTACTTTAAAAAATGTACATATATATGTTAATATAAGACTAACTTTTGCTATAATGTTTACAAATGTATTAATATATTTGTATTTATGTAAATATGTTACTTTTAAAAAAATATATATACATATAGATATATCTATATAAATTCATTTTTACATTTATATGTTACTTATTTTAAAAATATACGTGTATACATTTCTATATTTATTTACATGATATTACATTACTTAGATATTCATTAATATTTATAAATATTAATGATTTACGTATTAATTAATAATCATATAAATTATGATAATTTCACACACTTCCAAATTAAATAAAAATACGAAATTTGGGGATTCGTTAGAGGAACAATTGAATATTATATATCCTTATTTTTATGTCCAAAGTATGCTTGGTTTGTTTATAAAATGAGTCAAAATTAATCTCATAAGAAATGCACGTAAAGATCTCAATAAAGAACCGAAGGTAAACTAAATTATAAGCAGTATAGTGTAACAAATTTCCATTTCTGAAACATATTTCTACATATATTAAATGGGGAAAATAACTATTAATACTCTAATAATGATACAGACATACCATTCATGAGAAATTTAATACAATGAGCTGTTTTGAGAAAAATTGGCCGCAGAAATTTATGAAGTATCTACTAAGAATGGAGAAGACAAGCAAGAATGCACTAAGAATTAAATCCTATAATATTTAACGAAATAGAATAAATTTAATGCGATATTCACACACCTTTTAAATACTTTCCTAAATCGTTTAGACCATTTCGATTACGATTTTTGCAGTCTATTTGTCAAGCAATACAGTGACTAAAGCCACTAGGTTTTGAAGAATCATAGTACATATTAGCCACCACAATTTGCTAATTTTAAAATATTTCACTCCATCGTTGCTTATAAAAGGTGACTATAAACATTTCAGTTGCGCAGTCTAGAGCGGTCTCCACTAGAGCAGCGTTAGATTTTGACCACCGTCGTTTTCAAGTGACCGTGAGCACAGAATAACATTCACCGGATGCATCAGTTACTCCAACGTCAACATTTGCTCCAAAAACCGTTTGACACAATGATCCTTCAAGAGGATGAATTAATCAACTAAACGTAACTAATCAACTAAATCACATGAAGTTCGTTTTTAAGGATTGCAGACTTTTGTTCTTTTAAAGATTTAAATAAGAAATAATGGTCTAATTAAATCGAGACAAGTACCAAAAGAAAAGTAATTGAATGAAGATTCTTATTCTGGTCGTAGAATATGCTATTTGGTTTCAATTTGCAAGAAATATGCAAAATAATCTCATAAGAAATGCATGTAAAGTTTGTTTTAAAAGATTGCAGACTTTTATTCTTTTGCAGATTTAAATAAGAAATAATCATCCTACAAAGTTAAAACAAGTACCAAAAGAAAGGAAATTGAATAAAGATTTATATTTTGATGGTGTTATATCATTTTCAAGTAGAAATACTGAGAATTAGGACAAAAAACCGAAATATTTGTGACATTTTGACATAATAAACAGCCGGTACCTATGACAACTGAGAAGATGGTTGAACTCAACTCCAATAAGATTATATGTGAAATGTAAATGGGGAAGGAGAGCTGATATTTCATGAAATAAGGAAATAAATAATAAACCCCTTTTGATATTTAAGCCATTTCTACGGCAACGATGCAAACAATCGCAAAATCGTTATGGCAACCAGATGAATTAACACCACAACTACAATGTTTTGCATAAAAATAAGATTGAAATAAATATAAAATATATAAAATCAACTTAAAAGAGACATAATGGTAGAAATATTCAGAATATAATCATCTGAATCTTAATTCATTTATGATAAACATGAAAATTTTATTGAATAGCCGTTATATTTTCATTTTTTATAACGAATTACATATTCTATAGTATACATATATAGATTAAAAGGGTAAAATCAGTATTAAAACCTATATAAGTATTTATATAATAATGATATACACATACCGTTCTAGTAGATGTAGTCGAAGATGGTCTAACAAAATATTCATATATTTCAGCCAAATTCTCGCAATTTTGAACTGTAAACGATATTCTATGACCAGAATAAGAAACTTTGTTCAATTTCCTTTATCTTGGTACTTGTTTCGATTTTCTAAGACCATTATTTCTTATTAAAATCATCAAAAGAACAAAAGTCTGCAATCCTTAAAAACGAACTTTACGTACATTTCTTATGAGGACGCTTTTTCATCCCTGGAGTTGAACTAAGGACCTTTAGGTAAATAAAAAGCAACCTATTATCTGCGCAGGGATTACATTTAACTATGTTTAGAGTTTGAAAGTTGTACAATTAATGGTTCTCGAGTTCTAGGCAAACATATATACCTTACTTTATTATTTTAGATTCATCCAATGTCAGTAACTCCCATACTATAAGAAATGTGTAGGAGAGATTTTAGAAAAACATTAATTTGACGCACTTACCGATTAAATAGAAATACGAAATTTGGGGATTAGTTAGAGTATGAATGGAGTATTATATATCCTTATTTTTATGCCCAAAGTATCCTTGGTTCAACTCCAAAACGACTCGAAAATGCAGTAGTAAGAAATGAAAGTAAAGTTAGTTTCGATCAAATGCAGACTTTTGTTCTTTTGAAGAATTAAATAAGAAATAATGGTTCTACAAATTTAAAAAAGAACCAAAATAAAGGAAATTGAACAAAGATTCTTATTTTTATCGTGGAATAATGCTTTGGATTTGAAATTGCAAGAATTATGGGACAATACATGACTTCAAAAAACTCTCATAAGAAATGCACGTAAAGTTCGTTTTTAAAAAATGCAGACTTTTGTTCTTTTGCATATTTAAATAAGAAATAATGGTCCTACAAAGTTAAAAATAGCACTAAAAGAAAGGGAATTGAACGAAGATTCTTATTTAGGTCGTAGAATATCGTTAAACAGCCAAAGTTGCAAGAATCAGGGCAACAATGACAACAAATTTATATAATTTTATGACTATAATTGGAGTCGTCTCCTTGATGACCAAGGTGATTCTTAAACTCAATATTCAATATATATATAATTTGTACAATATACAATATAGGATATACAATATTCAATTATTCCTCTAACTAATCCTCAAATTTCGTATTTCTATTTAATCGGAAAGTGTGTGAAATTAATGTTTTAATAAAAAAATGTCTCCCACGCATTTCTTACGGGAGTCACCGACATCGGATACATAAAATACAATTACGAGGGATTATACTACATTAAATTCACTATAATTGGTCTATATATCATTCATATATACACATATATATATATATATATATATATATATATATATATATATATATATATACGTGTATATATGAATGATATATAAATACATACCGTTCTGGTATACGTAGTCGGATAGATCCAGTTGTGGCACGTTAGAGGTCACTCCGATCCCTTGGTTACTCTGCTCATTGGAAGAAGACGAGGTGTTGATGTTCATCCTCTGGATTGCAGAGGTGATGGCCTGAGAGGAGGGAGGGGGAGGGAGGGAGGAGGAGGAGAGGGGAGGGGGAGGAGGGGAGGGGGAGGAGAACATGGGAGGAGGGGGAATTGGGCCTATCTCGCATAACGGAATTGGAGGCTCCGGAAGGTCTGCCAAAGTCACTGCTGAAGGCTGCTGTTGGTTGGCTAAGTGGTGCGTGTTGATGAGGTGATGGTGCAGTTGGTGCTGCAGCTGTGCATGCAACAGCGCCTGGGTGCCACCTAAAGCTGCTGCTATATATAACAAGCATATATAAGCATATATATATACATATGTAAGTGCGATATTGATATAACAACAATCATTGTATATATATATCATGAACATATTCAGTGCAATGTCGTTATAGCAACGGTATATATATAATAAAATGCCATAGCAACGGAAGCGTACATTGAGTGCATTGTTACAATAATGACAATCATTTTGTATATTTATATATTATAATAAGTGATTGTAGAAGTATGTAATAATTAAAAGTGTTGCCATGGGTGTTGTTTGTTAAACAATGCATCGTCATGCTGTGCTGCTTGTATTAAATGTTTTTACAGGGTAAAATAGTGGAATATATATATAAATATATATGATTTTCAATGAATAAAAAAGTATCATAGGATTCCATATTGAAGAATAAATCAGTTTAATTTCTTTGATATTTATTTTGATTTATTTTTTATTTCACATTAATATCCATACTTCTTATATTTAATTACGTATTTTTTGTATATATTATTCAATCGATGAATTGTGTATTTTTCAAAGTATCATAAAACAGGATTCTACATTGAAAATAAACCTATTTCATTTATGTTATTTAGTACTTATATCCACATTTCTATTTCATTTATAAATATATAAGATCCAGAGATGTAGCTATACACAAATATATTCAATTCTAAATACATAATACATTATAAAATACCAATTAAAATTCATATATGCATATATATATTATTGTATGTTCACTAAATAAAAACACAACATATATAATGCATATTATATATGCATGTAACATGATATAACACTGATATTAATTAAGGTACACACAAACATATACTATTAAATAATCACTGATATATTTTTAATAATTCACCAATCAATTTAGAAATTAGATTTATGTTGTGACCTTATACGGTTGCCTCAATATACTTCTAAATATGTATTGGTCAATAACGAAAATTACTTCATAAATAAATATATATTTAATCGCTTCATATATTTAAATTCGTATAACTTCACACGTATAACGATATACTTCCTTTTTGGGGTATAGCAGACCCCATATATTCCTTGTGAATGCATTTGTTTAAAATAATCCCAGAATTACGGGGTAATTAAAACCCCCCAAAAGTAGCTAATTTCAGAGATATTTTAACATATAACAATCTAATACATACATATGTATGTATTAGGCATTATCAAAATAGCTATTTTTAATTGTTTTCAATTTAAACCCAACAATACGAATTTGAAGTCCATATCAAGCTGTTTGTAAACAAATCTGTATTCATGGAGACGAGATGAGGTAACTTATTGTTAACTTTCACAATCGTTAGGCCTTATTTATGTTTGTGAACAACCTCATCTCCATGGAGACAATATATGTATATATCATATTAATTATAATATAATATACTCACGGACGACAGTGTTGATGGGAATGGTAGACGAGATGGAAGACGACGCAATAGAAGACTGAGGAGGAGACGTTGGTGACGGATTCGTAGGCGGAAGAAGCTGAGGTAAATCCACTCCACCTATTGATATAATCAATACATTATTAGTACATTACATTTTAAAAAAAGAAGGCAATACATTCATTTGAAAAGGTGTAAAAGATGATTAAATTACGTTAAACACAAAGTTGTCCAAATACGTAAATTAAATCCATCAATACATACAGACACTAAAATCAACTTTTCGAGCAGAATTAATCAATTTATTGCAACGAAATTTGGCATGATTACACTCTGAAGTATGGAGAACAATTTTGTGCATAATTCATATGCTTTGTGGTACCGGGTTCGACTCCAGATTGGTCTGAATGAGTTCCATTTCTACGTAAAGTTCGTTTCGATCGATTGCAGACTTTTTTTCTTTTGCATATTTGAATAGGAAATAATGGTCTTAGAAAATCGAAACAACTACCAAAAGAAAGGAAATTGAATACAGATTCTTATTATGGTCATAGGTAATAGCTTTCGAGTCAAAATTAAGAGAAATCAGACAAAATACTTTTTAAAATATTTTTTAAGATGAATAACCAGTCGAAATTAAGAACTAAAGAAAACATTTGAAACCAATTTCAAGAAGCGATTGTCAAGAAGAATAAGAATTATTTTTCATTCTTAAGTTGTGAGATTAAAGATTGAAGAACCCAACCTTTTAAAAATAAGACTGAGAAGAATTGAAAACACACAATTATGTAATTATGAGTCTATCTCAAGTATAACTCAAGTCACAAATAGTCTCCTTAAATAGCATCTCATACATGTTCTACTTGCATATATTTATTGAAAGATATCATAACCTGTTTATAATGCTGTCCTGCTCACAACAAAGACTGAAATGCATTGGCTTATATTTATCGCTATTGACGACAGAGTATTGTTAGTGAAAACTCGAAATTTGCACCAAATGTAGAATAAAGATTGAACTAAACATTTCTAAAAGATGAACATCATGATGTCATTCATTTGTGCACAGTGTAGTGTAATGTAAAGCAGTGACACAACGCTACAATGACTGAAATGCATCGAGTAATATTTATCACTATTGATAACAGAGTATGGTTAATAATGACTCGAAAATAACACCATATATAGAAAAAGGATTGAGTTAAATATTGCCAAAAGATGAGCCTCATAATTTGATTAGTTTGGGCATTGTTTAAGTGAATGTAATGCAGTGACACAACATAACAGTTACTCAAATGCATCAACTTATATTTGCTGCTATTGACAATAAAGTATTGTCAACAACGAGTCTTAAACTCACACCAAACATAGAATAAAGATTGAGTTAAACATTACCAAAAGATGAGCATTGTAGTTTAATTAGTTTGGCCACAGCATTGTATTAAATGTAAAAAGCAGTGACACAATTCTACAATGACTCGAATACATCAAGTATTGATCGCTATTGACAACAGAGTATTGTTAGCAACGAATTGAAATTTGCACCAAACGTAGAATAAGGATTGAGTTAAACATTACCAAAAGATGAACAATGTAACATTGTTCCTTTGTGCACAACATACTGCAATGTAAAGCAGTGACAACGCTACAGCTACTCAAAAACACTGACTTATATTAATCGTTATTGACAAGAAAGTATCGTTAGCAATGACTCAAAAATCGCACCAAATGAAAAATAAAGATTGATTTAAACATCACCAAAAGATAAACATTGTGTTATTGTTTGTTTGTGCACAGAGTTTAATTGAAAGCAGTGACACAACACAAAGAAATGACTGAAATGCATCAACTTATATTTATCACTACTGACAACAGAGTATCAATAGCAACAATTTGGAATTTGCACCAAACGTAGAATAAAGATTGAACTAAACATTTCTTAAGGATGAACGTCGTAGTTTAATTAGTTTGGGCACAGCGTAGTATAATGTAAAGCAGTGACACAATTACTCAAATACCTCAACTTATATTTACCGCTATTGACAAGAAAGTATTGTCAGCAACAACTGGAAACTCGCACTGAATGTAGAATAAAGATTGAGCTAAACATTACCTATAGATGAACATTGTACCTTTATTAGTTTGCACACAGCGTTGTATATAATGTAAAGCATTGACACAATGCCAAAACGATTCAAATGCATTGACTATTTATCGCTATTGACAACAGACTATCATTAGCAACGACTTTAAACTTGCTCCAAATGTAGATTAAGGACGGATTTAAACATTTCTTAAAGATGAACGTCGTAGTTTAATTAGTTTGGGCACAGCGTAGCGTAATGTAAAGCAGTGACACAACGCAAACAAACGACTGAAATGCATCAACTTATATTTATCGCTACTGACAACAGAGTATCTATAGCAACAACTCGAAACTCGCACCAAACATAGAAGAAGGATTGATTTAAACATTACCAGAAGATGAACATCGTAGTTTAATTAGTTTGTACACAGCGTTTGATTGAATTTTAAAGAGCAGTAACCTGTGTTAGTGGGTCCGGAATGTGTAGCCCTAATAGGCGCTGGAAGTGAAGTGGGCCTCTGGACAACCAGAGATCCATTTGCACCCATCGAATGAGGGGGAGGAGGAGAACCACTGGTACACAGCTCAACCTGGAAACATTATAAATCAAATTATTATTAAATTAGACATAAAATCTATGTATGGTATTCGTAATGGATAAAAGACAGTGTATTATGCAAATATTCGTATTAATCGAGTTTAAATATATTATAAAAGTACTGAATTTATAATAATAATAATTAATTTTAGTTATATATTAAATATTCTACGAACAATTGGGGTTAAAAAGACCCCAAATATCTATAGTAAGCTAAATATATAATATTTTGATACTTAATATTAATTAATTTGAAGAATATATTCCAAAGATTGAGAAATTCAAGATTTCGTTATAATTTTACGATTATTCAAACGGAAAATCAAATTGGAAAATGAAATTTATATGTGCAAAAATATCTAAAATCATCATAATTAACAAAAATGTCATAATAAATTCTTTATTATATTTTTTGTATGTGAATTAAAATTGACGGAACATTAAAAAAGCGTAAAAATTTAATTTATGATGATAATGTAATGTAATAATTGGAAATCTTATCAAATTTTGACTCAACGAAATTGATTTAAATGAAGAACAATGTTAAATGAGTACTCGTAACAATACTATTAGAATATATATATAATAAGCATTGTTGTTACTTTATCATTGTTAACCTGTATTGTTATGTTAAACGTTTCTTAGATATTATATAATTACATTGTTACTTTATTGGTGTTATAAGATGTTTTCGTAGTTATAACAAACGAATTTAATACATTATAAATCAAATTATTACAAATTTAGGCAAAGATATCTATGTGCAGATATCTATTATATAATTAAATTATTCTAATCTAATAAAACGAGAATTTAGAAACGAATTTAAGTTAGCAAAAGAACTGATTTACTAATATAGGCATAAAATCTATCAGGAGACGAATTTAAGACATTTAATTAAACTCACAGTAAATTAAATTATCAAAAATTAAAGGAAGTAAATCTATTTTCAAGTGAAATATGATTAATGTTATAATGCAGACCTGGTTAATTAATTGTTATCATTGTTAACAGGTATTGTTATGTTTCTGATTGTTTCTAAGATGTAATAAAATTACATCGTTACTTTATTTATGTTTCAAATGATTTTTTATAGCTATATTTCACACTTGTTTCTATGGCGACAGCATAATTGTTGATTCGAGAATTCACACAAATGTTATCATAAAGTCGTTAATATAGTTGTTGTAATGATTGTATTAGAATATATATAATAAGCATTGTCGTTACTTTACTATTGTTAACTGGCATTGTTATGTTTGATGTTTCTAAGACATTAAAAAATTACATTGTTACTTTATCTGCGTTAAATGATTTAACAGATGGAAAGGAATTCAATACATCAAATACATAATAAATTAAACAATTACAAAGTTAGGAAAAATATCTATTTGCAGATGAAATGTAAATGGTTTCATACAGACTTGGGGTGAATTATACCCCAATATATAGGGGTTTTAATCACCCCAGCATTATAGGGGGTAAATCAAACCCCAGATTATTACTAGAACCAATACACCCCTATTGAATATATAAATGAAAAATAATTAAATGAGTACTTGTAATAATTGAATTAGAATATAAACATAATAAGCATTGTCGTTACTTTATCATTGTTAACTGGTATTGTTATGTTAAATGTTTCTTAGACATTAAAAAAATCACATTGTTACTTTATTTGTGTTATAAGATGTTTTCGTAGTTATATTTCATACTTGTTTCTATGGCAACAACATAAGAAAAAGCGCCGTTGTCACGGTAACTGAATAAACGAATAATATCCGCATCAATGTTTTCTGAGTGTAAGCTAGTTTTTTTTAAATCTGTAATAGTACGAATTCTAATGAATGTTTTTTTTTACCTCTTTTGGGTTCGAACCGAGGACTGCTGTTTGCAGAAATTATACCGCACGTAATAGAGGTATTTTATGAGGTAAATTGCATAGATTTTCAATGCTTTGTCATCTAGTTATAGACCAAAATAAAAAGGTACCGTCATACGTAATAGCTGTAGTAACGTAATAGCAACGTGGGGTAAACTATACCCTGATTGAATAGGGGTAAAATACACCCCATTTGCCATATAATACATCTATAGACATATTTATCTATATATAGTTTTGAAAGTCATTTTATGTTGGGGTGACCCCAATATCAATAGATTGGTCACCAAAATAATTCGGTCAAATAATCGAGTTGAAATTTGATTTTTTTTTTAAGTTTCCGTACGGTTTTGTATTATCATCTTAATAATCAAATGAATTCAAAAAGTCGTACAGCTTTTTCATCTTTAGTAAAATACCATAATATGAATCACGTAATGAAAGAAGTTTCCGGTCGGATATTCGAAAAAAGATGGATTAAACGTAAACGATCGTTGCTATGGTAACGAAAATTTTTGCATCATGTAAACAAATTGTATCTTAATAAGCGTGCAAAGTTAAAAAGTTGAACAATTTATTAATCTTTAATTATTTGCAAAAAAGTAATATCATTACGCAGAAAAAGCATTTCTCCGTCAGTTAACTGAATATCTCGGATAAAATGTAATCTGACGTAATGGTAAATTAATTAATTAAAAATTAATAAGCATTTTTTTTAACTCGTTAGAAAACTTATCATTAAAAAGTTAATATTAAGTATATATAATATTAAATAGTATATAATATTATGTGCAAAATTGCATAGATTTCCAATGCTTATTTGTCTAGTTATAGACGAAAATAGTAATATGTAATTGCTGTAACAGTAGCAAATGGGATAAACTATGGATATATAATAGATAGTACTCACGGGATAGCATAGTAGTCTCCTAGAGAGCCTGGAGTTGGTGGTAGTGGAGGAAGTGGGCGTGGCAGAAGCAGCCGTTGGTATAATAGAAGAGTCCGTCTGCTGGTCTTGATTTAAAGGAGAGGATAAAGTATTCGTTTGAGGAGATAAACTCACTCCTCCATTCCCAACCTCTAAAACGTCCACTCCTCCCTTCTGGAGCTCTGTTAAATAAGAATTAAAAGAATATAAGGATTATAATATCAATTGGAATTGCAGAAAAGATAGATAGATGTATCATAGGGTTATTGGTTTAATGATTGGGAATCGGAATCCATGGCGATTTTGGGTATCTTAGCAACAGGTTACCATGGCAACAATTGTTGAAATCAGCTATTATATAATTATTTATATTATTATTATATTATATATTTATATACTTATATTATTATATCATTCATTTGTATATTATTATTATATTATTAATTTATTATTACATTATTTATTTATTATTATATCATGTATTTATTTATTTATATTATTGTATATTTATATACTTATTTAGATTTATTATAAAAGATAGATGTATCATAGAGTTATTGGTTTAATGATTGGGAATTAAAGTCCAAAGTGATTTTGTGTACCTTAGGAATACGTCCTCATGACAACTTTATTATTATTATTATACTTATTGTATGTATTTATACATTTATTATTTAACAAGCCATTGAAATTACAGAAGATTGTTGTATTTATTGTTTTAATGTTCGAAAATTGGAATCCAGAGTGATATTGCGTATCTAAGCAACAAGTTCCCTAGACAACTAATGCAATAGATGGACTAGACATATAATATGTTTATTTATATTATTATCATTATTATTATATCATATATTTACATATTTATTTATATTATCACACTATATATTTATATATATTAGTATTTCATTATATATCATTATACTTTTCATATTTATATTATATATTTATTAATCTGTAGTGAATAACTCCTTAACAAAATACATGGAAGCAAGTTATTAAACATTAATTTGACGCACTTCCCGATTAAATAGAAATATGAAATTTGGGGATTAGTTAGAGTATGAATTGAGTATTATATATCCTTATTTTTATGCCCAAAGTATCCTTGGTTCGACTCCAAAACGACTCTAAAGTGCTCTCTTAAGAAATGCACATAAAGTTCGTTTTTATAGATTGCAGACTTTTCTTCTTTTGAAGATTTAAACAAGAAATAATTGTCCAATAAAATTGAGACAGGTACCAAAAGAAAGGAAATTACCTTGACGACAAAAGCGATTGTTGAAGCTGAGATTATGCGATTGAGATTTGCAATAGGTTTTGCTACAGAGAATTGCGTTACTTATCTTACTTCCGTTAATTACAATTTATTAGGAAGAATTAGCTTCACATACCAATGTAAACCAACAATAATTTATAGTTATCTAACGAATTTTTCAACTGTTTTATGGAGTAATTCTATATGTAATCTATATATAATATATCATTTTTAGTGACTTTTCTACAATCGAAATCCATCTGAACATATAAATGACGTTTATAAAAAAGAAAAGGATTCATATTCTGTAACGAAAACTAATGAAAAAAGCACTATTTGGTAAAAAATCGACTTAAAAATTCAAATTTTTTGAGTTACTACAGGTGTGTAGACATTTCTGTTGTCATGGTATTTTAAATTTTTATCGTTTCCTTGGTTACGTTTGTTGTGGTGAATATAATAAGACTCTTTCATCTAGGACAGTGATTTTTGTATATTCTTGGTATGTTAAAATGATCGAAACAGTTTAATATGATAAGTAATATGAATATAATAGTCTCCATAGAAACGAAGACGTCGTTATGCAACCATAGCAACGATATTTCGATAATAATTAAAATCTTGCATCGTTTTGGAAACCATGGAAAAATTGCCGAATATATAATAAAATTAATACAGATTCCGTTCGAATTTTCTTTTAATTAAAAATTTTCATGCATTTGTCCAAAAATTTCGATGTGAAAACTATTCTTCTCTCATTTCTTTTATTCCTACAGCAAATTTAAATTCCTTTTTTAGTAACAGTATTAAAAAAAATTTTTTAAGGGTTTTTTTTTGGATTCGTGTGAAAAGTTGACTCATTCAGAAATACTCCTTTTTTATTTATTTATAATAATAATAAATACTATTATTATGCCATTTATTCCAAAATTCATGTAAAGTTGCATTTCGTTTCAAGTTAAATATTCACAGAGTCATATAAACATATATATATATATATTGGTAATTTGTTGGAAAATTTTTATTTTGTGCAAAAAAATTGACTCGAATAAATTTATGTTAAAAATATTCGTGATTTTTCCCCAATTGTCAAATTAGTACCTTTGTGTATGTTCGCTTATACCTCGAGAACCAAAAGTTGTACAACTTTCAAACTTTAAACGTAGTTAAATATATTCCCTGTGCAGATAATAGGCTAATTTCTATTTACCTAGCTGTCCTCGGTTCGATCCCAGACAAGAAAAACCGTTCCCATAAGAAATGCACGTAAAGTTCGTTTCGATCGATTGCCGACTTTTGTTCTTTTGAAGATATAAATCAGAAATAATGGTCCTACGAAGTTGAAACAAGTACCAAAAGGAAGAGAAATGAATAAAGATTCTTATTCCGGTCGTGGAATATCATTTAAGGGTTGAAATGGCGAGAATTATGACAAAATACATGATAATACATGACTCAAAAACACTCCCATAAGAAATGCACGTAAAGTTCGTTTTTAAGGATTGCAGACTTTTGTTCTTTTGAAGTATTAAATAAGAAATAATGGTCCTACAAAGTTAAAACAAGTACCGAAAGAAAGGAAATTGAACATAGATTCTTATTTTGGTCGTGGAATACCGTTTTAGAGTCGAAATTATGAGAATTATGATAAAATACATGATGATATATTTACTAGAAAATACTCCCATAAGAAATGCACGTAAAGTTCGTTTTTAAGGATTGCAGACTTTTGTTCTTTTGAAGATTAAAATAGAAATAATGGTCCTACGAAGTTAAAACAAGTACCAAAAGAAAGGAAATTGAACATAGATTCTTATTTTGGTCGTGGAATACCGTTTTAGAGTCGAAATTGCGAGAATTTTGATGAAATAACCGAAAATTTCGTGAAATTTTGAGGCTATGAACAACCAGTTCCCTTGACGACCAATGCGATTGTCGAAACCGAGGTATTGCGTTTTCCCATAAGAATACACGATGATTGATAAGTCCATATGAAAGTAATGGTGGGAATTAGTGATGGATTTTATTTAAAATATACGATTTTAACTTCAAAAGACTTTACTTTTTATATTTTCGTTTTCAATTCATGGAAAGTGCTTTGGATATTACGAATTTTAAACGAAATTTATCCTATTTAAATCAAATAATTTATTATATTTAATATATTTTGATACATTAAATATATTAATATTAAGATTTTAATATATTAATAATATATAATATATAATTTTTATATATTAATGATTTCTTTTAATATATTAAGATTTTTATTTATTCCTACAAGTTAAAATTTTCATATTTTAATTAAATATAATTATATATATATAATTATATATATTTAAATATATTAATATACGAATTTATTAGAGTAAAGAAATTATTTTTTTCCATAAGAAACAGAATTCATATTTCCGATGACGCAAACAAATATTTTCAAAAAAGCACTTTGAATTTCTTTTTTAACATTAAAACTTTTTAAATTTATTTATATTTTCCTTAACTATGTTTAAAGTCCTATCCGATGTACTCAAAAGATTAATTTAAGATATTAAATAATTAAAGATTTTTAAGTAATTTTAATAATCAGCGGATTTCAAATTCATTAGTAATCGTAAAAAATATATAATTAAAAAATACGCAATTTTAATAAAATAAAATAATTAAAAATAATTAAAAATAAATTATATAAATTAAATATATAATTTATTTTTAACGTAATATAAATTATATAAATAAATTAATTATAATATAAGTAATAAATAAATTATCTACAATATAATATAAGTTGTAAAAATAAATTAAAATAAAATTATAAATAATTAAAATTTATAAAAATGCAAAATTTAAAAAATACGGATTTTTCGCAAAATTAAATTCAATTCGATGTAATTTAACTTAAAAAAATTTCAAGTGAAATATTTAAAGTTAAAATTTATCATGCTGCAAGTAATTAATTAAATCATAAAAATAAATATAACATTTAAATAAATCATATAAATTTCAATTAAAGCCGCACATGGTAATTTATAACCGAATTTATTATTCTCCGCTATTTTTTTAATTTCACGTTTTTCATACATTTTCACTAATAAATTTCATATTCATATCTGCGTAAATATTAATGCGCATAAATCTTTCCCAGGCCGCATGCGATCTTTCAGGCCGCACGATCTTTAATCAGGCCGCATACAATTTAATCACTTAGCGTTTAAATACTAATTCATAACATAGTATAAAAATTCATCAGGCCGCGTTGGAATTAATCAGGCCGCATGCGGGCTACTCAGGCCGCACTGGAGTATATCAGGCTTAATAGAAATTGCGTAAAAAATATTATCAGGCCGCATGCGATCTATCAGGCCGCAGATTATCTATATCCGGCCTCATTCGAATTAATTTAATTACTAACTATATAATATATATATGAAGAAATAGAGAGAGCAAATCCTTATTTTTTGTGTACTAACGAAAGAATCTTATATAATAATCACCGTTGTGTGTTTATGTGTCCGATGTCGGTGACTCCCGTAAGAAATGCGTGGGAGACATTCTTTAGAAAAACATTAATTTGACGCACTTCCCGATAGAATAGAAATACGAAATTTTGGGATTAGTTAGAGTATGAATGGAGTATTATATAGCCTTATTTTTGTGCCCAAAGTATCCTTGGTTCGACTCCAACACGACTCTAAATCACTCCCATAAGAAATGCACGTAAAGTTCGTTTCGATCGATTGCAGACTATTGTTCATTTGCAGTTTTAAATAAGAAATAATGGACTTAGAAAATCGTGACAAGTACCAAATTAAAGGAAATTGAATGAAGATTCTTATTCTGGTCGTAGATTATCGTTTTAGTGAGTAAATTACGAGAATTTGGACAAAAAATACGAAAAAGTTGTATAACGTATGTAAAATATATGTAATAAAATTCAACGGTATTAAGATACGCTAGGCCGCGCGTAATTTTCATAGGCCGCACTTGAAAATTTTGTCAGGATGCATCCAAAAATAATCAGCGTAAAAAATATTATCAGGCCGCGTTAGAATAAATCAGGCCGCATGCGGGCAATCCAGGCCGCACATAAATTAACCAGATCGCATTCCGATTCATTCATGTCAGCGTAAAAAAATTGATCAGGCCGCATGCGATCTATCAGGCCGCAGATTATCTATATGCGGCCTGATGAATTTACGTTAAAATATATGGATATTTTAATTATATATATATATATATATATATATATATATACATATATATATATATATATATAATTCAGACCGCATTCAAACTAGTTCACTATCATAATAGAGAAAGAAATAGAGCAGGCAATAAAAGAGAAACAAAAACGAGCAGAATTTCGAAAAAGGAAACAATTGAATGTCGAATTTACCTTTGGAAACGCAGGAGCACCCCATGACAATGTCTTTCATTATCTGATCGGCTGCAGAAGTCCTACTTTCGGCCCACAATTCTGCACCGAATAAAAAAAGACGGACAATCACTTAATAAACAATCCGACCGCCCATTCTAAACAATGAGTATCCTGGTTACTACATTATTGAGAGTGCATTACTTTGGTTTTTTGCTCATAAAATGAATAAATACTGACGGATTAACTTCGAAATTGTTTTATATCAAAGTTAAGACTCTGATAAGTATTATTATATTGTTGTTTTTGTGTTTTTCAACTCCAAAACGAGTTTTTTTTAAGCCCTAACCGGGAAATACAATATATTAAAAGTGCATTACTTTGGTTTTTTACTTATAAAATGAATAATTATGTACGGATTTACGCCAAAATTGTTTTATATCAAAGGTAAGACTCTGATACGTCTTATTATATTGTTGTTTTCGTGTTTTTAAAGTCAAAAACGAGTTTTTTAAAGCCCTAACCGGGAAATACTATACATTGAAAGTGCACGACTTTGGTTTTTTACACATAAAATGAATAATTATGAATGGATTTACGTAAAAATTAGTTTTTATCAAAGGTAAGACTATGTTAAAGATTACTATAGCAGGTTTTCCGATTTTTATAAGTCTTAAACGAGGTTTGCTACTAGTTATTATACAAAATTGTAATAATCCGGTGACACTATGCATTGAAAGTGCACGACTTTGGATTTTTATTCATAAAATGCTTAAATATCAATGAATTTTCGTAAAATTTGTTTTATAGCCAAGGTAAGACTCTAATAAAGATTATTGTATCGATGTTTTTGGGTCTATCAAGTCTTGAACGAGATTTATTGAGTCAACAATGGAACCGCACATTCTAACAATGAGTATCCTGGTTACTACATTATTGAGAGTGCATTACTTTGGTTTTTTAGTCATAAAATCTATAATTATGATCGGATTTACGTGAAAATTGTTTTAAATCAAAGTTAAGACTCTGATAAGTATTATTATATCAATGTTTTCGTGTTTTTCAACTCCAAAACGAGTTTTTTTAAAGCCCTAACCGGGAAATACTATATATTGAAAGTGCATTGGTTTGGTTTTTTAGTAATAAAATGAATAATTTTGCACGGATTTACTTCGAAATTGTTTTATATTAAAGGTAAGACTCTTCTAAAGATTAATATATAGAAGTTTTTCGGTTGATCGAGTTTTAATCGGAGTTCACTGCTTGTCTTTATGTAAATTCATTATAACCAGGTAACACTATTTTTTCAGAGTGCATGACTTTGGTATTTTAGCCATAAAATGCATAAATATCGATAAATTTACTTCGGAATTGCTTTATATAGAAGTAAATACTCTGATAAAGATTGCTATAGCAATTTTTCGTGTTTTTAAAGTCTTAAATCGGGTTACCAGCTGTTTTTATATGAAATTATCATAACAGAGAAACACTATATATTGAAAGTGCTTTACTTTGGTTTTTCAGTAATAAAATGAATAATTATGCACGGATTTACGTCAAATTTTGTTTATATAAAAGGTAAGACTCTGATAAAGACTATTATAGAGATATTTTTGTGTTTTTACCGTTCTTTACTGAGTTTACTAGCTGCATTCATATCAAATAATTGTGACCGAGAAACGTTGTACATTCAATGTGTTATACTTAAGTTTTTTACTCGATAAATGCATAATTATGGACAAATATACATAGAAATAGTTTTTTATCCAAGGTAAGTCTCTGCTAAAGATTAATATGGCGATTTTTTCGTTTTATTTGTGTAATAAATGAAGAATTTTTGATAATAATCACAGTTGTGTGTTTATGTATCCGATGTCGGTGACTCTCGTAAGAAATGCGTGGGAGACATTTTTTAGAAAAACGTTAATTTGACGCACTTCCCGATTAGATAGAAATACGAAATTTAGGGATTACATAGAGTATTGATGGACTATTATATATCCTTAGTTTTATGCTCAAAGTATCCTTGGTTCGACTCCAAAACGACTCGGAAACTCACTCATAAGAAATGCACGTAAAGTTCGTTTTCTAAGGATTGCAGACTTTTGTTCTTTTGATGAATTAAATAAGAAATAATGGTCTTAAAAAGTCGAGACAAGTACCGAAAGAAAGGAAATAGAATATAGATTCTTAATTTCATTGTAGAATTTGCGAGAAAAAGGCCACTAAAGATGAAAAATTTGCGCGAATTTTTGGACAACCAGTCTCCCTGACGACAGAGGCGATTTTACTTAACTACCATAGAAATATATGGGAAATTTAAATCCGTATAAAATGTATTGGAAAGGAAATTTCATGGTAAGGAAAACATGAATAAACTTTGAATATTCCGCAAGATATATATATATATATATTTTCTAATAACGAAGTCTTCCATAGAAGGCATAATATTGTGTTTAATTAATAAAATTTCAGAAAAAAATGCTTTTTCCCCAAAATCACGGAAAATTTTGCCTCTGATTACGTTATTTCTAAGGCAACAGTGTAAACAAAACGCCATGTTGTCATGGCAACCAAGTAAACAAATACCCATTGTACATCGATGTTTTGTGTCAGCTATAAAATAAACTTTAAAAAGGGATATAATAATATTAAATAATATTCATAATAAGAAAATACGGACTGTATTTCAATTACAATATATAAAAAAACTGTTATTGGAGAGTTATTAATTATAATATTAGTGTCCGATAAGAGAAAAACTTATTATATTAAACACAACAAACGTAACCAAGGGAACGATAAAAATTTAAAAAATCATGACAACGCCGATGTATACACAACTAATACACAACTCAATAAATTCACATTTCGAGTAGATTTTTTGACCAATTACTGAATTTTTCAGTTGTTTTTCAGAGTAAATATGAGAATTTCTCTTTGTTAAACATTTTTATGTTTTGATATAAGATTTGGTATGTTTTACGAGCGAATTGGAACAAACTAGAATGAATATATGCAGCAAAAACCCGTTTAAGACGCTGTTTTCTCACGGTCATTTTCAATGTGAATCTAATGTTAAAATGCCGCTTAAGAAGCTTATAAAACCCGTTTAAGACGCTCTTTTCTTCCTGTCCTTTTCATTGTAAATCTAATGTTAAAATCCCGCTTAAGAAGCTTATAAAACCCGTTTAAGACGCTGTTTTCTCACAGGTCCTTTCCAATGTAAATCTAATGTTAAAATTCCGCTTAAGAAGCTTATAAAACCCGTTTAAGACGCTCTTTTCTTCCTGTCCTTTTCATTGTAAATCTAATGTTAAAATCCCGCTTAAGAAGCTCATAAAACCCGTTTAAGACGCTGTTTTCTCACAGGTCCTTTCCAATGTAAATCTAATGTTAAAATTCCGCTTAAGAAGCTTATAAAACCCGTTTAAGACGCTCTTTTCTTCCTGTCCTTTCCAATGTAAATCTAATGTTAAAATTCCGCTTAAGAAGCTTATAAAACCCGTTTAAGACGCTCTTTTCTTCCTGTCCTTTTCATTGTAAATCTAATGTTAAAAATTCCGCTTAAGAAGCTTATAAAACCCGTTTAAGACGCGGTTTTTCCCCATAATGCACCGCACAACATAATATAGCCAACCGTTAAACTATTTAGATTAATATGAATATATTTGCCTCTTTTTATTAAATTATTTGTGAATTAGATAAACGTTGATTCAATTAAAAGTGAAAAATGACAATGATTACGTTACCAAGGTAACCGAGACGCTATTTTTGTGCGAAAATAAGACCATTATTATAAAAATATCTCGTAAAATAAATGAAATTTAAGATTTGCTAGAAGGTTACAAAAATATCTGACGATTAATTTAACATTTAAATACAAAATCCAAATATATAATTATATTTAAATACAAAACTTTGAATATATAATTACAAGAAAATGTAATGTGTATTTGTAAATTATTTGTAAATATAAGTGTTAAAAGTGTTGTAATGGTATTAAATGCATTAAGTAAGTAAATTTGGTAGTTTCTAATAGAGTATTTACTTCTTGAAACTCGTTTTATATTTTTAAAAAAATTCAATAAAAATAAATTAATTTTGCCATTTTTTTCGATATTGTTTTGCCCATTACACGAAAAATACATTATAGAGTTAATTACAGCTTCTTCGTCACCTTAAACGGGTTTTACAAAAAAAAGAGCTATTCATAAAAACATTAAAATACAGTAATTGTTCATACAAAGTGATTATGAAATAACGCTATCCCGTTTGAGACAAGGTGTTCAGTTGGACCCTCAAAAGCGTCTTAAACGGGTTTTAATTAATATCCTTAATTTAAATTGTGAAAACCCGCTTAAAACGCTATTCTGGGCATAATAGACTATATACTTGGTTCCATCAAAAACGTCTTAAACGGGTTTTAATGGATATATCCAATTAAAATTGAGCCAACAAACGTTGCCAAGGGAACGATAAAAATTAAAATACCATGACAACACCGATGTCTAGTAAAATAGATGTAGAGAAATATATTCTATATATATAAATACATATAGAAATAGACATATAAAACCCGTTTAAGACGCTATGTAAGGGGATGCAGAAGTTTACACGGTTGCTATTCACGGAACCAAATTTGATAAAATTAATTTATTTTGTAATCGTTTTCAATATTTTTTAACCATTATATGAAAACTTCATTATAGAGGGAATTACAGCTTCTTCAACGCCTCAAATAGCGTCTTAAACGTGTTTTAATGAAAATATCAAATTAAAATGGAACCAACAAATGTAACCAAGGGAACGATAAAAATTTGGAAACTATGACAACTGCAGAAACTCGAAAAATTAATATTATTAAACTGGATTTTTCTAATTTTTAGTGCCTTTTAAATCTAATAATAATATTTAATTTAATAAAATATATATTAACAATAAGTATAATAATAAATTCATATAAATGGATAAATTACGAAAAACTGTGATAACCCGCTTATAACGCTATCCTGACTAAGACACGGTATACATTGCATTGCATAAATAGCCTCTTAACCGGGTTTTAACGAATATAATAAGAAAAATTGAGAAAACTCTCTTATAACACTATTCCAGTCATAACAAAAGTCTTCTACACCATCTTAAGTAGCGTCTTAAACGGGTTTTGACGAATAAATTCAACTAGAATCTCGAAAACCCGTTTATAACGCTATTCCGATCTTAACACGGCCTTCCACATCACATTAAACAGCGTCTTAAACGGGTTTCACTATATATATATTATAAATTGTTAAAAAAATATGAGAAAGTTCTGAAAATCCGCTTAAGAAGCTATCCTGCATAGCACCCAATATATACTAGGTACCTTTAAACAGCGTCTTAAACGGGTTTTAATGAATATTTATTAAAAATTATCATATCCCGTTTATAACGTTATTCCGGTCATAACACTATATGCTTGGTCCTCTGAGAAGCGTCTTAAACGGGTTTTTAATGGATATATTCTATTAAAACCTTAAAAACCCGTTTATAGAGCTAATCTGGTAATATGACAGTAAAAACATGGCTCCTCAAAGCGTCTTAAACGGGTTTTACTGTATATATAATAAGAAATTGTGAAAACCCTATTGTAACGCTATTCCACTCATAACACACAATACACTTGGAACTCTGACAAGCGTCTTAAACGGGTTTTAATGGAAATTTAAAGAAAAACTGCTAAACTCTTAACCGGGTTTTATAGCCTCTTAACCGGGTTTTAACGAATATATTCTATTAAAATATGAAAAACCCGTTTGTAACGCTATTACGATCATAACACAGCCTTCTCCATAGCCTCTTAAACGGGTTTTGATGAATATATTGAATTTAAATTAAGACAACTTGCTTTTAACGCTATTACTGTCATAACACCGTCTTTTTCATCTACTTAAGTAGCGTCTTAAACGGGTTTTACTATAAAAAACACAAATATACACAATAAACATAAACGGGTTTTAACGAATAAATTCAATTAGAAACTGGAAAACCCGCTTATAACGCTATTCAGTTCTTAACATGGTCCATTAGAAGCTTCTTATGCGGGTTTTAATGAATTTAACTATGTTTATCACTGAATCCTGTTTAAAACGCTGATGCAGTGACTTAAATAGCATCTTAAACGGGTTTCACTGTATATATTATCGTAATTGTTCGAAAAATATTATAAAATTGTGAAAACCCGCTTAAGACGCTGTTCTGAATAGCTCCCGATGTATACTTAATGCACTGAAAAGTGTCTTAACCGGGTTTTAATGGATATATTAAATTTAAATTAAAAAAAACCGTTTATAGCGCTATTCCGATCTTAACATGGCGTTCTACATCACATTAAACAGCGTCTTAAACGGGTTTCACTATATATATTATAAATTGATAAAAAATATGAGAAAGTTGTGAAAACCCGCCTAAGAAGCTATCCTGCATAGCACCCGCTATATACTTTGTACATTGAAATGCGTCTTAAACGGGTTTTAAGTAATACATTTAAAGAAAACAGTGAAAAAACATTTTATAGAGCTATACCCGTCATAACACAGCCTTATCCATAGCGTCTTAAACGGGTTTTAATGGAAATTTAAAGAAAAACTGCTAAACCCGTCAATAGCGCTATTTCTGTCATAACACGCTATACAATCAGTCCCCTAGAAAGCCTCTTAACCGGGTTTTAATGAATACACTTAATTAAAACCTTAAAAAACCGTATATAACGCTAGTAAACTCATAACACAGCCTTCTTCATGGCCTTAAATAGCGTCTTAAACGGGTTTTAACGAATATATTCAATTAAAACAGTAAAAAAACCTTTTATAGAGCTATTACGCTCGTAACACAGCCTTCTCCATCACTTTAACAGCGTCTTAAACGGGTTTTAACGAATATATTCAATTAAAACAGTAAAAAAACCTTTTATAGAGCTATTACGCTCGTAACACAGCCTTCTCCATCACTTTAACAGCGTCTTAAACGGGTTTTAACGAATATATTCAATTAAAACAGTAAAAAAACCTTTTATAGAGCTATTACGCTCGTAACACAGCCTTCTCCATCACTTTAACAGCGTCTTAAACGGGTTTTAACGAATATATTCAATTAAAACAGTAAAAAAACCTTCTATAGAGCTATTACGCTCGTAACACAGCCTTCTCCATCACTTTAACAGCGTCTTAAACGGGTTTTGCTATAAAAATACAAATAAATCACACAATAAGCATATTAAAATACCTTTTTCGCAAATTTCCCACGTCGAATTCCCTCATATTTGCAGAAAAACGCAATTAAAATTGGCAAATTCATCGCAAAATATTGAATCTCGAATTCCACTGCGAAAAAAGTCGAAGATCCGTTTCAACAATACTAAACAATGAGTAAAACAACGCCTTTTCATTTCTGATCCCATTGTTAATAAGAAATCTAACGAAAAATGATCGAAATTTTATGGATAATCGAAAATTTTAATGAATTTAACCCTGGTTACGAATCTACCCGATTTAAAACGCGGATTTAGATCCTTAAATAGCGTCTTTCTAGGGGTTTAAACGAATATATTAGATTTAAACATGAAAAACCCGTTTATAACGCTAGTAAACTCATAACACAGCCTTCTTCATGGCCTTAACTAGCGTCTTAAACGGGTTTTAACGAATATAGTCCATTAAAACATTAAAAACCCGTTTATAACGCTATTCCGATCATAACACAACCTTCTATATAGCGTCTTAAACGGGTTTTGCTATAAAAATACAAATAAATCACACAATAAGCATATTAAAATACCTTTTTCGCAAATTTCCCACGTCGAATTCCCTCATATTTGCAGAAAAACGCAATTTAAATCGGCAAATTCATCGCAAAATATTGAAACTCGAATTCCACTGCGAAAAAATCGCTAATCTGAAGAATAACACTTTGAAATCCACGATCTGTTTCAACAATACCAAACAATTAGCAAAACAACGCCTTCTTATTGTTGATTCCATTGTTAATTGTTAATAAAAATGAGGATCGAAATTGCAATGCGCAATTGAGAATTAAATCCGTTCAGATGGCAGCACAGCCCCGATAAACGGATCCATAAGTTGGGAATTTTAAGGGAAAACAAAAGAGAAACGAATTTCGTGTTTCCGGCGGCAGAATTGAATCGGAATTTTTACGAGAAATTCAGTGTTTTCGATTATAAATTGCTAATATAATATTATTTTAATATATATATATATATATATATATATATATATATATATATATATATATAAAATATAATAATATTTTAATAATTAATATAAAATGAAGTTCAAATCATATTATACAATATCATAATATTTTAATAATATATTTTATAATATGACGATTAAAATAATATAGTGTAATATTTTTATAAGATAATTTTTCAAACAAAATTTTAATTTTTTCTAATTTTAAAAACGATATAAATTATTTTTTCATATATTATTTTCATATACGAATTTTTCAGGCTTCGTAAAAATGTATTTTTTAAATATATAAAATTATGTATATATATAAATTATGTAAATAAATAATTCAAAAATTAATGGTTAAAAAAATATTTGCATAAAAATTAATTAAGCAGCATTAAAATGTATTTTATAATGTATATAAAATGTATTATAAAAATAATATCTTAATAATTAATATAAAATTAAGTTGAAAATTATACAATGTAATATAATGATATTTTTAGTAATTTATGATTATAAAATGACGTTTAAAATAATATAATATAATAAAATAATATTATAATAGTATATTATAAAATGGCATTTAAAATTATATAATATTATAGTATTTTAATAATATATGATTTTAAGATGATGTTAAAAATTATTATATAATAATATTTTAATACATATATGATTATGAAATAACGTTTTAAATTATATCTAACACGTTATTTAGGCTACCAGGCTGAGTAAAATTCATTTAAATAACATAAAATATTAATTTTGTTTAATTTAAAAAGGAAAATGTAAATTTTTATACATGTTAAAGCAACCAAAGCATTTTATACACATAAATTAATTAATATTAAAATAAATATCTATTATGCCATGTAAAAATGTATCAAATGAGTTAAATTCATTTAGAAATCGTAAAATATTGTTTTTTTGATTTAAAATTAAATCATTTATAGGTATAAAAGCAGCTGAAGAATTTTTCAAGCATTGTAAAAATATATTATATAAAGAAATTATTATATTATTTATTTTTAAAAAATTACCGTCAAAATTAATTATTGTGCATGAAAATGTACTGTAAAAATTATTTAAGCAACAAAAATATTAGTTTTGTTTAATTTTAAAATGAAATAATTATTTTTTCTATGAATAAAAATATCTATAGAATTTTTCGAACTTGTAAAACTTGTCGAAAATGTATTATGTAAAGAAATTATTGGTTAATTCATATTTATTAAAAATTAATTAGCATAATAATTTATTAGCCAATATTTAGATGTATCAGGCTGAGTAAAATTCATTTAAGTATCATAAAATATAATTTTTTTAAATTTAAGGGGAAATAATTTTGTTTCTATGTATAAAAGTAACTGAAGAATTTTTCAAGCCATATAAGTATTCATAATGAATTATTAACTTAAAAATTCAAAATAGCAGTATAAAAATTAATTATGCTGCATTATGAAACACCAGGCCAAATATAAATTTATTATTCAATGTGATTATTACTCATAAATCCCCATAAAAATAAAAATTACGCAGCAAATAATCTCCACAGTATGAATGCACGTAAAGTTCGTTTCGATCGATTGCAGACTTTTATTCTTTTGCATATTTAAATTAGAAATAATGGTCCTATGAAGTTGAAACAAAGACCTAAAGAAAGGAAAATGAATACAGATTCTTATTATGCTCTTGGAATATCGTTTTAGATTCTAAAATAGTGAGAAATAGGACAAAAAAGACAAAAAAATTCGTAGCCTTTAAAGATATTTATACAATCCGTCTACATGACGACTAAGGCGATTGTTGAACTCGACTCTCATAAGAATATATGGGAATATAATCTCATATGAAATGTATTAGATGAAAGAAAGCCAACATTTCTTAGAATAAAGAAAGAATTAGTAAGCTTTGGCAGTAATTCAATAGTGTATATACACATGTATAACATAGTATATATTTATGTATCCAATGTCGGTGACTCCCGTAAGAAATGCGTGGGAGACATTTTTTAGAAAAACATTAATTTGACGCACTTTCCGATTAAATAGAAATACGACATTCAGGGATTAGTTAGAGTATGAATTGAGTATTATACATCCTTATTTTTATTCCCAAAGTATCCTTGGTTCGACTCCAAAACGATCTTAAAACACTCTTATAAGAAATGCATGTTAAACATTAGAAAAACATTAATTTAACGCACTTCCCTATTAAATAGAAATACGAAATTTGGGGATTAGTTAGAGGAATAATTGAAGATTATATATCCTTATTTTTATGCCCAGAGTATCCTTGGTTCGACTCCAAAATGACTCCTAAATCCACTCATAAGAAATGCATGTAAAGTTCGTTTCGATCGATTGCAGACTTTTGTTCTTTTGCTGATTTAATTTATTAATAAAGAAAGAATTAGTAGCCTTAATATATCGAGATTCAGCAACGTATATTTATAAATATTGTAACCTTCTACAACTGTAGATGCTTTAAAATACTGTAATCAGGGACGATTTAAAAATGAAACAAATTACAATTCGAGAAATGAATAAATAATGAATTTTTGATTATAATTTTATATTACCATACCAAACTGCGTCTGTAAATTTACATTCATGATTAAAATGCTCATTTAACATTAATCATTTGTTTGGATAAGATTTTATCTGCTGATTTCCATGATTAACTCAAAGATATTCAATTTTTTCAATAAATAAATATTATAACTCTATATTTTTGATCATATTATTCATTTATGCTGTTAATTAGCCACAAATATCTATTCAGCGATGATTATAGTCATCAACAATGCCTTATTGTGATGATTATCGCGTCAACAATGTCTCACAAGTTTCATTATTAAACCGTAACCGTAGCGATGCCTTTAGAACAATCGTAAATATTTAAAATTGGAGAATAAGTGGAAAATTTGAATTAAACTTGAAAATAATGCATTCAAATCCATTAGATAATTAATCGTAAGTTATTTAAATCAATTTCAATCTTTAAAAGAGTAAAAAAGATGAATATTTCAACAAAAACGAATTAATCTGTTAACGGGAAGTTCGAAAAAGTATATTGACACTCTAAAAATGAAATAAATGCTTGAAAATGGAAAGAAAACATTAAAAAGGCAAATGAATCTGTTAGTATGTTAATCTATGAGCTGATTAGGAATTTTAACGCATTTTGGAAAGAAATAAACCTTATTTATTGGAACAAAACGCCTTGAAAATTTGAAAAAGACGAAATTTTGACTAAATATATATATAATTTCTTGGTTAAAAATACAAAAAAATATAAAATAAAAGGCGATATTTTGACTAACAAATATAAAATTTCTTAGAATATAAATAATATATATTTTATATTACAAAAATATTTAATTCCTAGGTAATATGGACTTAAAAAAAAAACAAATATTAGAAAAAGACAATATTCTGACTATAAAAAAACACAATTTCTTGGTAATTCAGTCGTAAAATAATTAGAAATTAGAATTTTTTTACCATACAATATACAATTTCTTAGTAATGAAGTTTTTAAAAAAATTAAAAAATTGGAAAAAGATAAAAATTTCAGTTAAAAACATTCGATTTCTCGTTTACAAAATAATTAAAAAAGCAAAACGATTGGGAAAAGGTGGATTTTTGAATAAAAATATATATAATTTGTTAGTAATAAAGTCGAAAAAAAATTACAAATATATAAAGAAAATTTCGACTATGAAATATCCAATTTCTTAGAAATGCATTGTGATAATATTAAAAATTTAAAAAATCATGAAATTTTGGCTATAAATACATTTTATGTTAGTATTAATACATTAAAAAACAAAAGAATATGATTTTAGTAATATTCTGTTAAGATAGAGACTTGAAAATCATAGAGGTCGTAGATTCCGCAGTTTTCTACATAAATAGCAAAAGAAATCACTCAAAATGGTCTTGGGTTCGACTCTAGATGGGTGCAAAGATCTCCCATTTCAAATACATTATGTGAATTTATGAAAATTATTTCGAGGCACTTATCGGTAAGATAGAGAATTCAAAATCACAAATGTCACAGATGACTAAAACGAAATTCTGACCATGTTCCACAAGTGCCGTTGACGTCAGATTTTTACGACATACTGGCCCCACCCTGTAGATGCCAGAATAATGCAGACATCAACAGTAGCTATCATGAGTTCGATGCCAGAAATTCCCAAAAATCGCAATTTTCCCATAAGAATGCATTGCGCGGATTTTTGAAAATTATTTTGAGGCACTTATCGGTAAGATAGAGGAATCAAAATCATGGATATCATAGATATAAAGGTCTTCTGTAGCCCCAGTGGAAGAAATGTTACCAAATGAGCATGGGTTTGATGCCAGGTGGGTGCAAAGTTCCCCCATTTAAAATACGTTATACAAATATCCGAACATCTTTTTGAGGCATTTCTCAGAAAGATACAGGAACCAAAATCACAGAGTTTATAGATTAAAAGGTCCTCTATATTAATAAAAAAGAAATCACTCAAGATTAGCCTGGGTTCGATGCTAGGTTGGTGCAAAGTTCTCCCATATAAAATACATTGCGTGAATTTTCGAACATTTTTTTGAGGCACTTATCGGTAAGATAGAGGAATGAAAATCACAGTGGTCATAGATGACATGATCTTCTATAGTATCAGTGAAAGAAACCGCTCAAAATGGTCTTGGGTTCGACGCCAGGTGGGTGCAAAGTTCCCCCATTTAAAATACGTTATACAAATATCCGAACATTTTTTTGAGGCACTTATCGGTAAGATAGAGGAACCAAAATCACGGACATCACAGATAAGGTGGTTTTCTATAGAATCAACAAAAAAATTACTCAAAATGGTCTTGGGTTCGACGCCAGGTTAGTGCAAAGTTCTTCCATTAAAATACATTATTCAAATATTCGAACATTATTTTGAGGCACTTATCAGTAAGATATAGGAACCAAAATCACAGAGTTTATAGATTAAAAGATCTTCTATATTAATAAAAAAAGAAACCACTGAAAATAGTCTTGGGTTCGACGCCAGGTGGGTGCAAAGTTCTCCCGTTTAAAATACATTACAGAAATATTCGAACATTTTTTTGAGGCACTTATCGGTGAGATAGAGGAACCAAAATCACAGAGTTTGTAGATTAAAATGTCTTCTATATTAATAAAAAAAAGAAACCACTCAAAATGGTCTTGGGTTCGATCCCAGGTGGGTGCAAAATTCCCCCATTTAAAATACATTACGTGAATTATCAAAAATTATTTTGAACTATTTCTTGGTAAGATTGAGAAATCAAAATCACGGAGGTTAAAGTTGAGGTAGTTTTCTAAATTAATAACTGAAGAAACTGCTCAAAATGGTCTTGGGTTCGACGCCAGGTTAGTGCAAAGTTCCCCCATTTAGAATACATTACACGAATATTCGAAAATTATTTTGAGGCACTTATTAGTAAGATAGAGGAACCAAAATCACAGAGTTTGTAGATTAAAATATCGTCTATATTAATAGCAAAAGAAACTGCTCAAAATAGTCTTGGGTTTGACACCAGGTTGGTGCAAAGTTCCCCCATTTAAAACATATTACGTGAATATTCATAACAATTTTTTTGAGGCTTTTATTAGTAAGATATAGGATTCAAAATCACGGACATCACAGATAAGGTGGTTTTCTATAGAATCAACAAAAAAAAGTACTCAAAATAGTCTTGGGTTCGACGCCAGGTGGGTGCAAAGTTCTCCCATTTAAAATACATTGCACGAATTTATAAATAATTTTTTTGAAGGCCTTCCTGATGACTTAGAAACATGAAACTTTTACCAACGTGTGTATAAAAGTATATATTTTATTAAATATATTAAGGAGTACTCACCGGTTATCTGAGGCAGTGGCGAAGTGGGACTTTCCGGAAGCAATATTCCTTTCTGCACCAGCTCTTCTCTGTTGGCTCGGACTGAGATCTTGCGCTCCAGAGCTAAAAAAATACAAGTAATTCATTAAATACATTATTTATTTGATATTTTATAAATCTATTTACATATCTATTGTATGGCTTTATCAAACAAATGCTATAAGATTCTTATACAAGCGACAAAATAACTAAATTTCATTTATTTAGCTATTTTCTTTTGTTTTCACATTACTATTTTCTCAGTTTATCAATGAAAGCTCAAAGATTGTAAAAAGAATGAAAAATAAATTAAATATTGTTAAATTTTCTTCTATCTAATGAACCACTGATTGGGGTATGTATAATCCCATAGGTTTTGAATCAAAATGATTAAATTACTATCTAAATATAAAGAAATATTCAAAAATATTATTAATATTATTGTCTTTATCTAGAGAAACATATATACTGGGGTGTATACAACCCCTTAGGGAATCGACATAGGGTAAAAACAACCCCAACATTAAATTAATAGAAAAGAAAGCAGAAAATTTACTAAAATATCCTTAATGTTTTTGATTTTATCTAATAAATCACATTTACTAGGGTATATATGACCCTCTGTCATAGATTGTCATGGAGTCGGATCAACCACAATCAATTAATTTACAAAAGTAAATTATTTACTGATTGAATAAAACAAATACTTTTAATACATAATTTAATAGATATTATGTATTATATACATTCATATATCTAGACTATGGATTTATCAAACAACTGCTATAAAATTCTTCTATAATAATTATATATGCAACTATTTCTTGATTTAATAACACAATTTTATTCAGCTATTTTGATTTTTATATAAATGTTATAAAATGGCTTTAACAGTAATTTTAAGAAAAATTTAAGTATCTTCGGTAGTAATTTTAGAAAGTATTATTATGATATCTGATTATTAAGTTTTTAACGAAATATTAAAATACCTTCTGAAGTTATTTTTAAAATACTCCGACTATGCAGTAAAATTCTTAATAGGGAAATTAAAATATCAACGAAATATTTCAATGCATTAAAAAAATACATATTATATATAAAAGAAATTTTTAAAATGTAGTAAAATATCTTCAGAAAAAGTTGAAATATTAAAAAAAATACAATTAATTCATTCAATACATAATTTATTTGATATTCTATAAATCTATTTACATATCTATTGTATGGCTTTATCAAACAAATGCTATAAGATTCTTATATAATAATTACATGTATATTACTCGTATTTAAGTAATATATTTCTGATTGAATAATTTTCTTTTATTTTATTTGGCTTTTTTCTTCAGTTTTACGTAAATTTTCTCTCAAATTATCAACAAAAGCCTAAAACATTCCGTATAATAATCTATATATATATATATTAAAAACGTAACGGTGTCCGTCCGTCTAAAAAAAGCGTTTTTCTCGCCAATGCCAAGAGCTAGAGCGATGCTGAAACGTGCATTCGATGTAGAATGCTGCACCCTACAATGTGGCGAAATTTTCTTTTACCTGAACGGCCCCAGTTCGAACCCAGAGAAGAAAAACCGTTCTCATAAGAAATGCACGTAAACCTCACTTTTATCGGTTGCAGACCACATTTCTTTTGCGAAATTAAATTAGAAATAATAGGCCTACAAAATCGAGATAAGCACCAAAAGAAAGAGAAATGAATAAAGATTCTTATTTTGGTCGTGAAATATCGTTATCGGGTCGAAATGGAGAGAATTCGGTTAAAATAAACGGAAATTTGGTGAAAATTTGAGGCTGTAAACAACGAGTCCCCTTGACGAGCGAAACGACTGTTGAAACCGAGGTATTGCGTTTTCCCATAAGAATACATTATGATTGTTATGTCCATATGAAAGTAATGATTGAAAATGAATGATAGTACATGTTCATAGTCCAGATGTCCAGACCAAACAACTGCACCCAGAGGGTGCATGCGCACGGCTAGTTACTTTCATTAATTTAATTAATAATTAATCAATTACTTTATTAGAAGAGAAGGAAATATATCTTTAATATCCTTAATATTCAAATCTATCTATTGAAATGCATTTACTGAGATTTAAATGGCCCCTTAGGGATTCGGCATGGGGTGAAATCAACCCCAATTAATTAATTATTTAGAAAAGCAAAATTTACCAAAAATGTTTGCATATATTTTATAAAAATTTAATGAAAAATGTTGCCTGAGATATACAATACATAACCCCAAACTCTGGATCGTATAATTTTATAAATTCATTTTATAATTACCCTGTTTCCCCACTGAGGAGACGAACTTTGATTTTGGCAATTTGGAAGTAACACTTGATGTTATCTATGTAAACCTGACATAACAAATAGGAAACAATGATCGTGATGGCAACAAGCGCGAAAACAATGGACGCAAAAACTAGCAACAATCTCCCTGGCGTGGTTGGTTGCCTTGATATCATAAGAATTGTCTATACAAAATCTACTTCCGTTATATAATACATCCTTTTTTGGACCCCAATTTTTTGATAAAAATTTGTTCTTGTGTATTATGTGGAATGATAGTTTTATCTATTTTTTTACGTGACTGTCATAATATCATTTAATCACTTAGAAACCCACATAGACTGTTCTATCATCTTAATTTAGACTCAGAAACAACGTTTTTTTACCAAAATATAAGACTTTTTCCATGGTTTCTATGCATTTCTATTGTTTAATCGCTTGGCAACTCACAAAAACTGCTCCGTTATTCATTTTAAGACCAAATATAAGACTTTTTCCATGGTTTCTATGCATTTCTATTGTTTAATCGCTCGGCAACTCACAAAAACTGCTCCATTATTCATTTTTTTACCAAAATGTAAGACTTTTTCTATGGTTTCTATGCCTTTCTATTGTTTAATCGCTTGGCAACTCACTAAAACTGCTCCATTATTCATTTTAAGACCAAATATAAGACTTTTTCCATGGTTTCTATGCATTTCTATTGTTTGGAAGCTATAGCAGAGATGGGAATGATGCTGATCAGTAACATTCGTTTTATTCCCTCCCGATTGAAAAATGCTAGTCCTAGATTCATTAAATAGCAGTTATATAGAGTTTTGCCGTTATCTCTTTGGTACTATTTTAATTAGGACCAAAAGTAACAATCGTATCCAAGTTACGTATCTATTGAATCGTATCTTAGCAATCGTAACCAAGCAATGCATACCCTAGCAACGCAACCCAACAATTAGAATCTTAGAAAAATACCCAGAACAGCATAAAGTAATGGATTTCTTTTACCGTAGTGACCCGAATTAATTAATGAACAAAAGAAGAAAGATGCATTAGTAAAATATGCTTAATATTTTGTTCTATTTAATGAAAGATTGCCTTCTATTTAATTAATTTTACTTCTAATTAAACAAGAGAGAAATATTACAAACATATTGTAAGGGTTTTGTTTTTAAATCAATAAAATACTTAAATATAGTCCGATTTACATCAAATATGTATCATTTTAAAGCTAAAACTATGTGCTATCTACTAAATGCAAGTGTTTGGCCTTTTCTAGCTTGATTACGCTGATAACAGTGCAACTTTTCTAGATTACAAGATGGTTCTGTAATCACTGCAAGACTTTTGTTTTTAGTTCGATAAAATACGGAAATATTCACCGGTTTACATCAAACAAGCTTCAAATTATAGTTTAAACTATGGCATATTATCTGATTGTAATGTTTTGGCGTTGTCCTGGTAGATTACGCTGATAATAGTGCATAAATATAGCAACTTTGCTAGATTACAAGAGTATTTTCCGATCATTGCAAGACTTTTGTTTTAAATCAATAAAATACATAAATATAGTCCGATTTACATGACATATGTATCATTTTAAAGCTAAAACTATGCCCTATCTTTTAAATGCAAGTGTTTGGCGTGTTTTGGGTTAATTACTGAGATATCCACCACAATAATAGCTAATTTTCAAAGATTCTTCAAATACGCTCAAATTAAATTTTAAATAATAAAACATCTTCGAATTGAAAAGCAGAAAAATTACTGAAATATCATCAAATAAATATTGAATACTAAAAATTTCTTCCGAACTAATGAAACACATTTACTGGGGTGTATATCACCCCTTAAGAGTATCGGCATGGGGTGAAAATGACCCCATTAAGAAAAAACCATTAAAAAAGCAGAAAAGTCACTGTTAATTAAATATTAATTACTAAAATATTATTCTTTCTATCCAATAAATCACATTTCCAGGGGTAAAAACAACCCCTATTGGGTATTGGTATCAGATCAACCCTAATCAATGAATTTATTAAAAGAAAAAAGAAAAATATCAATAATATCGTTATTATTATTTCTTCTATCTCATGTAACGCATACACTGTGGTAAAAATTATCCCTTAGAATATCGGCATGGGGTAAAATCAACCCCAATCAATTAATTATCTATATATATTAAAAACGCAACAGTGTCTGTCTGTCCGTCTGTCTACAAAAAGCGTTTTTCTCGCCAATGCCAAGAGCTAGAGCGATGCTGAAACGTGCATTCGATGTAGAATGCTGCACCCTACAATGTGGCAGAATTTTCATTTACCTGAACGGCCCCAGTTCGAACCCAGAGAAGAAAAACCGTTCTCATAAGAAATGCACGTAAACCACACTTTTATCGGTTGCAGGCTACGTTTCTTTTGCAAATTTAAATTAGAAACAATAGGCTTACGACATCGAGATAAGCACCAAAAGAAAGAGAAATGAATAAAGATTCTTATTTTGGTCGTGAAATATCGTTATCGGGTCGAAATGGCGAGAATTCGGTTAAAATAAAAGGAAATTTCGTGAAAATTTGAGGCTATAAACAACGAGTTGACGACGGATACGATTGTTGAAACCGAGGTATTGCGTTTTTCCATAAGAATACACTATGATTGATATGTCCATATGAAAGTAATGATTATAAATGAATGATAGTACATGTTCATAGTCCAGATGTCTGGTCCAGACCAAACAACTGCACCCAGAGGGTGCATGCACGCGGATAGTATCTTTCATTAATTTAATTAATAATTAATCAATTATTTTATTAGAAAAGAAGGAAAAATTACCAAAATTTCACAAATATTTTTGATTCAAACTAACAAAACACATATACTGGGGTATATATAACCCCCTATCAGTGATCTGATAAACCCTGATTCATTAAACGACAAATAAAGTATAGACTCTCTTTCTATCTTATCAAAAACACATTACCTGGGGTAAAAATTACCCCTTAGAATATCGGCATGGGGTCAAAAAGACCCCAATTAATTTATTGACGATAAAAATCAGAAAATTATTAATAATTCACTAATACCTAAAAAAAAATCTAATGAAATACATACTGGGGTCTACTGGGTACTCAATTAATTAACAAAGAAATCAGAAAAACTATTAAAATATCACCAACATTAAAAAAAATCTAATCAAACATAATGCTTGGGGTGTATATAACCCCTAATCATAGATTGTCAAGGGGTAAGATCAACCCTGCTCAAATGAAATCAAAATAAATAAGGTTAAATAAATAAAATTCAAGATTCCAGTCAGTATTTGCTTACGGAGGAAAAATTCAATGTAAATTGCCATAAGCGAAGAAGTTAGCCTCGCACTGGGTCGCCTTTACGTGGAGCTACGGATTCGGACGGATATAATTAAGATTCGTAGTTTAAATTGAGCGATTCAAACTTAATTTCTGGTGAAATTTGAATGAAAATGACTTTATCAACACAATAGTGAAAAAGTCGGCAATTCGAAGCGGATTACGCTCTTTGATATAAAAGTCAAAAACTCAAGTTCTGTTCGAGATATCCCATCGAAACAAACTGCAAATGAAAATTACAACATTTATCTCGATTTCTCTCGAGACAAGTTCTTCCTCACGTGAGAAACCAAAAACTTTTAGGCACTTAATGCTTAAAATAAATATTGTAATACATATTCAAGTTTGTAATTAAAAATAATAATTAACAAACATCAACAATCGTTGAAATCGTAGCATCAGGGATAATAATCGTTGCCATAGCAACTGCGCTGATATAACCGAGAAACTATCAAGCGTCATTAAATTAAATAGAATAAATAGATTAAATATTTGAATATATAATAGTATATATCGAATTAACTTTCTAGAACAAATAGCTTATTAAGTTAATAAATTAATTAAGCAGCTAATAATCCAGAAAAAAACTAATTCTCATTATTAAGTAACCAAATTTAAAATATAAGATATTATATAATTGACTAATACCTTAGCAAAATACAAATTAAATTAGATAACAATTATATATATATAGTATAGTTTATTAGTATAAATTGGACTGCATGACGAATTTTTTCTCGAGTTACGTTCCGACAAAATAATTTTTTACTGAGATTTGGTTGCTCTAAAATTAATCTCATGTGACTTTTATGCATTCAGATGATACAATGAGCAATGGAAGAAAAAATCAGCATTTTATGTTGAATTGTAAGAGAGTAATGGCAGTTTCAAAAATGTTCACGGGTGAAAAAACTCGGCAATTCATTCAATTTTCGCTTTTAACTTTGTTGTTCTTGCTATAAGAGCGTTAAATTTTCACTATTGTGCTGATAAAGTTATTTTCATTCAAATTTCAATTTCATTCAAAGTTTGAATCGATCAATATAAACTACGAATCTTAATTAAATCCGTCCGAATCCGTAGCTCCACGTAAAGGTGACCCTGGGCGAGGCTAACTTCTTCGCTTATGGCAATTTACATTGAATTTTTCCCCCGTAAGCAAATACTGACTGGAATCTTGAATTTTATTTATTTAACCTTATTTATTTGGATTTTATTTGAGCAGGGTTGATCTAACCCCTTGACAATCTATGATACGGGGTTATATATATGTTTCATTAGATGGAAAGAATAATATTGTAGTAATTAATATTTAATTAACAGCATTTCAGTAATTTTTCTGCTATTTTAATGATATTTTTTCTTAATGGGGTCATTTTTACCCCATGCCGATACTCTTAAGGGGTGATATACACCCCAGTAAATGTGTTTCATTAGTTAGGAAGAAATTTTTAGTATTCAATATTTATTTGATGATATTTTAGTCATTTTATGCTTAATTATTTTTCTATTGCAGTCATTTTTACCCATGTTGGAGTTATATACACCCCAGGAAATGCGTTTTATTAGATAGAGGCTTTGCCTTTCCACCATAGGACAATAGTGACTGGAAGCTTGAAACGGACATTACAAAATATACTAACATCTGGAGGCGGCTTTGAATCTCTCGCTCTTCTGACCTCACTTTTATCGGTTGCAGGCTACGTTTCTTTTGCAAATTTAAATTAGAAACAATAGGCTTACGAAATCGAGATAAGCACCAAAAGAAAGAGAAATGAATAAAGATTCTTATTTTGGTCGTGAAATATCGTTATCGGGTCGAAATGGCGAGAATTCGGTTAAAATAAACGGAAATTTCGTGAATTTTTGAGGCTGTAAACAACCAATCCCCTTGACGACGGATACGATTGTTGAAACCGAGGTATTGCGTTTTCCCATAAGAATACACTATGATTGATATGTCCATATGAAATTAATGATTGAAAATGAATGATAGTACAGCTAGTTCCAAAAAAAACTTACCACCTAAGCCGCAACCCGCATAACAGACGTGAAGCTCGATGAGAGCGAGTCTAGAGTTTTCCACGCATTCTATTGGCTCTTGGAAGGAGGAGCATTCTGACGGCGCCTTTTTAAACCGTTGTGAAACGCGTTGAACGTATTTGTACCGTCTTTATTAGCATGAAATCTAGTTTAAATTTAGTGTTAATTTTTACTATGTCAGCAGCATAGTATTAAAAAATGAATGGAAATCGGATCTCCTTATTTCGGCCTGAAATTTCTGCGCAATTCACCTTTTTCTGTAGGCATCGGGTAAACTTAATTTAGCTGCTTCAATTATCCAATAAAAAATTATGTCATTGCAAGATTAAAAAGGATTATATTATTACGTTTTTTATGCTCTTGACGCCTACAGGAAGAACTTTTAAATTTATTTAGAGGAAATTCACGACTATGACTTAAATAGAAAGATGAACGAAAACTCTGCAAGGAGATAAAGAATTATTAGGAATAAGAACACAATCAACTGTATGTCAACTAATTTATGTTGCAGAAAAATGCTATCGAAAAGGGGAGTATGAAAAAACTTCGATACCTACTGAGGAAAGCAAAGATGAAAAGAAACTTTATCTGGACGAATACACTGAGAAAGAATCATTTTAAGTCAACCTGGTAGAGAGCTCTGAAAATTAGACCCAAAACATATTACAATAAAGTAAACCAAGTAAATTACGGTCAACTACATCAGATAATTACATCAAATATTACAAAAATTTTAAATACCACCAAATCAATTGATAGAAAGTAAAATATTAATTGGTGTGCTATCATCATTTTCTAAGGTAATTGTTTAAAATTCAAATTGCTAATTTAATATTTTAGAAAATAACATAGATATTAGAATAGTAGCACAATTTAAATACTGAAGGCTACAAATTTTTTTCACGTATCGAATTAAAAATTAATTTACCACGAAATTAACGCCAGCATCTCGTAACATTTTTCCGAAAATATTGTTCATTGCCAGTCCCAGAAAAACTATCCCTTTAATTAAATCAAGTTCATGTTCCTTGCAAAATTATGCTGTCCCAACTTTTATCTGATGCTAAATCTCTTTCTTGCCCCGTGGTGCAAATTTTGACTCGATTTCTTCGCAGTTGAATTATTCTGCAATACAGAGAGGTATAAAATTTGCTTGATACTACAATTAACAGAGCATTAGGTAATTCAGAATATATGCATCAACATGCCATTCTGTTCTTACTTCCATCAGGCATTCGTGATGATTGTATCAGATGAAGCATTATGATTTTGAGATGAGATTTGGCTGTTTCTGACAAATTCCCGTCTGAAGTTTTACTGAGTCTTTCAGAGAGAGCGGAGGACCTCCACTCTGGCCCTAGGAGTATCCCCTATTCATTCCTTTGTTGTTTCTTTTTCTTTTGTTTCGTCCATCGAAAGGTATTATCTATTTTCTCAAAGGAACCATAAAACGGCCGATGGATGAAGGTGAACTCCTCTCTGAGAAAGAAAACCCCCTTTTCGGCATATTGTGGATGGTCGTATGTATCCGGGGTAGCGAATTTGAAAGCGCTAATGAGGATTACCGACCGCACCCCTGCTGAGCAGGTATCCAAGGTTAGGGTATGGTGGCGGCGACCGATCACAAGTAAGGTGGGAAATGGTGGATCCGCGATTTGTAATCTTCGCCGCGGGTATTCCCTTAGGGAATGAAGATATTCAACTCTATTTTTGAGGTAGACGACCTTTCAGGACTTCTTGCAAGGAATCCAGATGGTTAAGAAACAACAGTTAGTATGGCAAATCAGAACCTTAAGACTGATTTGCATATTGCAGATAAATACCAGGTTTTTGTATACTTGCATAATGCAGGTTTACATGTTGACATTTGGTTTATTTATATTTACATTAATACCCCGCGATCCGCCGGATGACGTATGTCAGGGGGTGTGAAAACACCCACAACACGATTTCCATTGTTATACTGAAATGATTTTCAGAACTATGCGCTAGGTGAAAGTGAGACTAATGATTAATGATCGCTGCTTCGGTTTCTGAATGCCTCAAGTAAACTATATAACCCGAATTGTTTGAATGGTGTATAATATGTATAATAATTAAAAGAAAAATCACTATCAATAATTATGAATGATGGGTAAAAGGAGTCATGGAAGAACACGTTAAAAATAGAAACCAACGGATGGTAACCGTACTTACATGAGAATATTCCTCTAATTCTCATGATTCATACGTTAGCTGTTAAAATATTCTTGGTTCTATATGTAATCCATTACTCCAATATTCACTTCAAGGACCTTCGTAACACCCTCATCCTAGGCACATCATAATTCTCTACGAACTCTGCGAAGAAGTTTTTTAAATTTTTTTATAGTATTTTTAAATAGTAATGCAAGGAAGATCATTCCAGTTAAAATAGGACCTTCGGAAAATCTGAACGATAACATAAAGTTGACAATGTTTGGGTGCATCATATCAGAATTAGTATCTCTATATTCTGCTTTTAAAATGAATGGTATAAACTGTATTAGATTATACTAAATAACTAATGCAATAACAAAAATGAAAAAATAAGTAATGCCGCCTATCGTCAACTTATATCAATCAAGCTCTTCGTCAATGATTGTTTACTTTATTTATATAAATTGTTTTTTATGCTTTATTTTGTCCCTACATTGAGCTAAATATTTCGCAGTTTGAAATAACTTGAGAAATGAACAATGAACTAGAGAAACGCCATCTAATATTTATTCCTTACGCTTACGAGAACCAAATCGTTTCACTTCTCTTATAACATCTATGATACAAAATAGATAGAGCGTTGAAGATGATCTTACTACATCGACTAAAGTTTCTATTATCATGTCACTAAAATATGACTTGCAACGTAAATATGGAATTTTAGATACTCCGCATATTCAGTGTCGCAGAAACTTGAAGTTTATACGCCGATTACAGATAAATTACATCTCTAAAGTTAGGTAAGATTTAGAATAAACCATTGGCTTGCATAGATAGTAATACCAATGTTAGCAATTTTTATCGGTTTGAAAAAACCGAACTATCTTTCCAAAATAAATTGCTGATAAGAAGATGGTTTAGGTTCTGGCTTAGTAAACTACTCGAACTTTCTTATAGAATTAAAATATTGGTACGATACATTGAACATCGCTATTGTATACAATTTCCGAGATCCTGGGAATTACTAATGCATCAGAAGGAAATTTCTGAAAGTATGATAAGCCATGGGCGTTATATCCTGTATATTTGAATGTTAACCATGTTTGACTAAGATATTACTTAAATTGGATAAATGAGTAGTTTCTCTGGAGGCTGTCATAAACGGAAAAAATATATGTTGGATGAGAAAATTGAGAAGGTGAGTGAGTGGGTTATACTTTTAAAAGAGGTCGTTGCTCCTACTCAAAGTAACCAATTGGTCAACGAGAAACGCAAGAAATGCCATTATCTATTTCTAAAAATCTGGAATTAACATACCTCTTACACTTTCGGTTGTTAAATTCATGTGAGTGTATGTATTACTGTTGCCGTCGTTTCTCACTTCCCTATCTCTATCAAAGCAGGCCCCCTTTTGAAGTCCTGGTGAACTCATTGCTTTAACCACTTCTTCCAATCACTCCTCTATCTTGCTTTTCAAATTTGTCATGGAATGTAGAGAGATGAAAAGTTTCTCATAGCCATACATTTTAAATACGAAGGAATATTTTCAATATCACCGAGCGATAAATATGTAGATAGACTATTCATACCAAACCACCGCCCATTCATCTCAATCATTAAAATTCTGTCGAAAAATATGAGAGTTACGTAGGGCCAGCCATCAACCGAGGGGAGCAAAATTTCAACATGAGCCTTATATGTGCTTCTATCCCCGTGTGATACTTATAGGGTTGGAATTACAGGTAAAAAGGCCCTAAAACTATTTCACTAAGTCCCTATTATTTAGCGTATTTTTAACGTTTTCTACATTATAATAATTGTAAACGTGATAATAATAAACAGTTGAAATATAAACAATGCAAGTAGTTTTGTATGCATTCAAAATTAATTGAAAATTTTACATTCATAGCTTACAGTAGCATTCAATGAGCATTATGATAAAACCTCATTCGCCCTATCTTTTTGTGTATTTTAGAACTTGATAAATACGAGAGAAGAACGTTTAAGAACGTAATGGTTTGTGACTGCAACCATTTCAAGAGGAATCCACAGAAGAAATCACGTTTATTCGATTCACACTTCAATGACACCAAAAAAATTCATTTTGGCTTCAAAATTAATGTGAAAGATGGTTGTCTCGTATCCGTCATCTTTATTAATTCAGGAAAATCGATCCTAGCACATTTTCTCTCAATTGATTTGGACGGTATATTAAAAATACTAACTGCATAGATGATAAAATCTACTGATTTTTTACCCATCGAGTTTTAATTTTGATGCTTATCAAATGAAACAAAATTTATTTAAAATACGCAGAGAATGCCTCAAGACTTCATACTACATATTTACTTATAGATTTTTTATGTATTTAAAGTAATAGCATAGATATGGCCATGAGTTCGCCTTACTTTACTTGTGTAGATTGCATTCACACAGGCTGTGATAAAACAGGTGATCGATATGGACTCCTTAGGTATATAATTTTAAAGGCTAATAACTCTTCTCTTGAACGATGTATAATATTATTTACTATTATAATATATAATACGACCCATTATAACCGCAGAGTTTTGCAAACGAAGGCGTCGAATTCGAGGTCTATACATTTTGGGTCCGACACTGATTCAAACTGCGCGGAAATTTTCCTCCTCCCATCTCAGTCCTAAAAGCTCAGAGCGGCTCAGAGGCAGATTTTGCAAAAATTTCCTTCGTCCTGCTTGTGCCTTTCGTCTCAGACTCGAATTTTATGAGGGGAAGGGGGTTTGCCTCGGTTTCCTAGGAATAACGGGACCTCGTGTGCGATGGTTCCCTCGGTGCGAGAAGCAAAGCTAGAATATGTACTGATTTGTAATAACCATTTTATAATAACTGAATTCTTGCATTACAACATCCATATTGTTATAATACTATTCTGCTACGCCAATGCCACCAAACTAAGGATACTAATAAATCTTTGCAATATCAATAATGCAAATAAATCCATTTCAACTCTGCAAGCGGAGCCAGGACAGAAGCAGACTATCTCCTCCATGTTTTTCCTCTCTCTCTCTCTCTCTCACTTCTTTAGGCTCGCACGGAGGAAATTCACTGCCTGTTATGCGGGTTGCGGCTTAGGTGGTAAGTTTTTTTTGGAACTAGCTGTACATGTTCATAGTCCAGACTCAGTCCAGACCAAACAACTGCACCCAGAGGGTGCATGCGCGCGACTTGTAAAATAATTAACATTGTCCTTTCTATTTCATTCTATCTAATCAAACACATTTCCTAGGGTATATACAACCCCTAACAGTGATCGTAATGGGGTGAGTTCAACCCCAACCCATCAAATAATAGAATATGTACTTACATCTGGAGGCGGCTTCAAATCTCTCGCTCTTCCGGCGTCTCCTCCACTTCCATGGCTTAAAGAACCTCCCCAACGCAGACAACTTGCTGCTGCTCCCTTTCCTGCTTGCAATGGCTGCACCCCCTTCCCCCAATAGGGGAGGGGGAGGGGGAGAGAGGGAGGGGGAGGTGGGGGAGAGAGGGGGGCTTATGTTTCCACTACTTGCTGTGCTTCCTAAGGAGGGAACACGAGGACCTCCACTACCACTGTTGCTACCACTGCTATTGCCATTAGCCCTGCCTGAGGAACCTAAATAAATAAGAGATATGTCGGGATTAGTATTATATATATATGTATATGAAGAAATAGGTTAGAAATAGCGGAATTTATTTATAGCATTTATATGAATGTATATGTATAAATAGATTTACAATATTTAATTTGATTTATTATTATTATATTAATATCCAATATGAAATTAATCAATTATTATTATAGACATGGAAAGGCAGAATAAATATTAAAAATAATTTATCATCATGTTTATATATGTATGAAAAATACATTGAAGTGTTGAAATTAATTTATTATTATCATATACTTAAGAAAAACTAATTACATGAAATTATTGATTGAAAAATATGAGAATAAATCAATTATATTCTTATAAATAAGCAGAGTTTGCATTTGTGTAAATTTAATATACATACATATACTGTATATTGTGACAGTGAAATAAAGAATCTAATTAATTAATATTAGTATATATTTATAGTAATATTTATTAGTTTACAATAATTAAAATAGTATTTTTACTTGTAATATCAAATACTATCTTAACTTCATCTTCTCAACAACCTTCATAATTCATGTAACTTATTTTTCTAAATATTTTTAAATTTAGTTTTCATATTAATTTTATATTCTTATATCCTAATTCATATTGATTTAAATATAACATTTAAGTAATCATTACTTTATAAAAACTGTATTCTTAACAGATATATTCTTATTGACTTATAAACTTCATTCATTCTTTAGAGATTTGTAATTTATTCTGTGGAGTTCATGTCAATTCAAGATTTCATATACATCGAGGCTGAATTACCACTAATTGAGTAATATATATCCTTATTTTTGTGCCCAAAGTATCCTTGGTTCGACTCCATAACAACTCCAAAACACACTCGTAAGAAATACACGTAAAGTTCGTTTTGAATGATTGCAGACTTTTGTTATTTTGATGATTTAAATAAGAAATAATGGTCTTAGAAAATCGAGACAAGTACCAAAAGAAAGGAAATTGAACAAAGATTCTTATTCTGGTCGTAGAATATACTTTTCTATCCCAAATTCTGAGAATATTGGCAGAAAACATAAAAATTTGTTTCTGTAAAAAGTAAAATTAAGTAATAAATTATTCATTAAGTGCCTTAATTAATCATTGAACTATAAATATAAACAGAAAGTTGAAAGAAAAACATTAAGTATCTTTAAATTGCCTTGGATGCCATGAAAACTGGTTGTTTATGGATGCAAAAAATCAGACAAATTTTTCAAAATTTTTCCTGAAATATCACCATTTTGCCTTTTAAATGATATTCCAATACTTGAATAAGAATCTTTGCTAATTTTTTTTTCTTTTGGTACTTGTCTCGAGTTTCTAAGACCATTATTTCTTATTTAAATCATCAAAAGAACAAAAGTCTGCAATTCATAAAAACGAACTTTACGTGCATTTCTTATGGGTGTATTTTAGAGTCATTTTGGAGTCGAACCAAGGATACTTTGGGCATAAAAACCTCTGGATTCAAACTCGGAGATACTTATGGTAGATAAAATACATAGATAATATAATAAAAATATATGGATAAACAATAAGATAAATATCAGAATGCAAGCAACTTAAACTCCTACATATATAATTCGAAAGTGATATTATAAAAGCTACATATCCGCTCAGAAACAAACTCATTACCATAGAAAATGTTTAAAATAAAGAAAGATTTCTCAAATGTATGTAAACGACAAAAATAAACGTAAAAAATTAACATGAAATATAATAAATACCAAATGACAGAATAAAACTGTCGTATACATATATTGGTAATAAATAAGTAAAAATATATATGTATATATATTTTTAAACATATATAAATAAATATATATAAATAGGGGAAGACAATCCAGGTTAACTCAATCCAAAAAACGCAATTCAAAGTGCAAACGCAAAATATATAAAATGATGTTAAGAAATGCTGTAAAAGAAAAAATAGAAAAGACCAAATTAAATAGATTGTTAAATAAAAATAAAAAGATAAGTGAAAATATTAATAAATTAATACAGAAAATAAAGAAAAGAATTCAGTTTTAATATATAAATATATAGAAAGAATAATATTTTATTTTTATTTAACAATAAAATATGTAATTAAACAATTAAATAAAGATTATTATAAGGGTTAACATAATTTTTAGAATAAATTAATTAATTACACCATATAGTATATACTTGAGTAAAATTATCCATAATTTGCAAAAATATTAGCATATATCTCTTGCAAATAATGCATTTAAAACATTGAAAAAATTAAGACTTCCATTAAAATCTATGTTAAAAACACATAAACATGAAAAGAATTGAAGACGATGCAAAAACATGCAACATAAACACGTCACAACATGCGCAGTACAGCCAAATTTAAACATAAATAAGAATAACACATAAAAACATGTAAAACATTGCATTATAGCAGAATAAAAGCAACAATAAACGCATTGGTAGCTATGGAAACGGATTAGTAAATGCAATCATAATAAAAAACATATGCTGTGCTTCATAAAAAGATATTAAATCATTATAAACCAAAAAAATATAGATATGTGTTTCCATGGTATCACAATTACAAACAGATGTTAAGTTCTTGAAACCTTTGAAAAATTTCTTATATAAGTAAATTAAAGACGGGTGAGATATTTAATCAAATGAAATAAAATCAAAACAAATAAAAAAAATACGAGTTTCCATGGTAACGCAAGCATCGCAAAGAGAATTATTGGTAGCAACAATTAAATTTTAAAGAAAAAACACAACTTTAGGGGTAATAAATACACTATTTGGTTGTCTAGGTAACGAATAATTATCATTGTTTACGAAAATAGAAAAGAAATCGTCAACAATATGAATGTATACACAAAGTAACAATCCATTCTTATAAAATAAAGAAATACAACAATGGTTATTATGAGAATAGCAATAATAATAATAATAATTAAAGACCGATTATTGTTACAAACATTCAGAATTATTCCAAAACAAATTTTACATGCAAAAGAAACACTCGTTAATTTTTTTAAATTCTTTATTCGTCGAAAACATCGATTAACTATAAAACATGCAATTTAATAGTAATAATAATATTTTTTGATGAAACATTTAAACAAAAAGAAACATGCTGAAATGAAAAAAATGAAAACTGAAAGAGATTAGTAAACACAAATAATAAGAATATATAAATATAATATAATAATAAATTTTATATATATATATATATATATACATACACTATAATATATATATATATATATATATATATATATATATATATATATATATTTACCTCATTAAAAAATCAAACATTAACACAAGTTTTCATGCAAACAAATTAATAAAATAATGTTAACCTACTCTTAAACAGGCCTAAATTAGTGCTAAAAACAATTTTAATACAAGAAAATTAGAGATTTATAAGTTATTATCAATATTATCAATTTATAAGATGATATATAAAGACGATAATATTAATTTATAAGATATTTTCAATACTATCAAACATAAAGAAATAAAAGGACGTGTTTCCGTGGTAACTTCATAAAATATCTTATCGCTAGGCATCGCAACAGAATTATTGGAAAGCGACAATGAAATTCAAAGAATAAACACAACTTTGTGGAAACAAACGTACTATTTCGTTGTCAAGGCAATTATGCTTGTTGATATATTCAGTATTGTTTCTATGGAAATCTACGACAATATCGTGTGTAATGATCTAAATATTAAACAAATTACAATGATGATAATAATAAATTATGATAAAAATGAACAATGATAATGATTATGTATTATGATTATAATGATTATTAATGATTATTTTAACAAACATTCAATATTATTTCACAAATTTTACATGCAAAATGAATACACAGTAATTGGTTAATTCTTTATTCGTCAAAAACAACTGTAAAACATGCAATATTAAAAAAATACAATAATAAAACATGCTGAAATGAAAAAAAAAGAAATTTAAAGGAGATTAGTAAACACAAACGATAAGGAATATAAAAAACACAACTTAATATATATATATGTTATATATATATATATATATATATATATATTAAGTTGTGTATGTATAATGTAATAATAGTTGTATAATGTGTATATATATTTGTTAAACACGTAAAACAGTTAAACTATATAAAATATTTATGTTAAATATAGAAAAGTTAATGATAATTAATCCAAATCATTATAAAAAATTGATTATTCTATTTATATTATTTATATTTAATCTAAAATTCCTCATTTACTTAACTCTTATATAAAATTAACATTTGATAACTAATTTAACTGAATATTAAGACTGTAATAAGTTATTTAAATCTCTATAAATTGAATAAATTAGATAACTAACATTTGGTTAATTTATTTCTATAATTTCTATGAATATAAAGTGGTCTATTTTAGCGATTTAAATAGTTAATATGGGGTTAGATATACCCTTACAATATAATGGTTTTAATTCGCCTATATTCATGCAAATTAATGGTCAATTATCGAGTTAAATTTTCAATTATTTTGTCACCTTTGCTGTGGTCTAAATTAGTGCTTGGAAAGGTCAATAAATAGTTGTTTAATTGGGGTTGTAAAAAAATCAAACGTTTATATTTGAAATATATATATATATATATATATATATATATATATATATATATATATATATATATATATATATATATATATATATATATATATATATATATATATAAATTGATAAAAGAACTTCTTTAACAACAATAGGTCTTAATTTTTAGTACTAAAACAATTTTTTTAACAGTTAAAGATTTATAAGATACTTAATTAAACGTAAACAAATGAAGATATGCGATAACTTTGTGCATTATCTCGTAGCATAGCAACGGAATTATCCGAAGATGACAATGAAATTTATTCAAGAATGAACACTACTTTGGGGAAACAACATATTCATATATTTCGTTGTCAGGGCAATGAATGATTCTCCATTTTTAAATAAAAGTCAACAACAATGTGAATTAATACACAAAGTAACAATCCAATAGTCGAAAATGCAGCAAAACAATGAACATACCATTTCGTTGTCAAGGCAACGATCCTTGTTGATATAGATACTATAGTTTCTATAGAAATCTACGACAATAGGGAGTGTAATTATCTCAACATTAAAGAAATTATGATAACGAAAAAATAAACAATGATGATAATAATAATAATAAACTGATTATTGTGACGAATTATCGATATTATTCAACAAATTAGACATGCAAATTAAACACTCATTAATTGGTTAATTCTTCATTTGTAAAACTAATAAAACATGCAGTTTTTTGATAAAATATATAAGAAAATAAAAGACATGCTGAAATGAAAAAAAGAAAATCAAAAGAGATTAATAAAATAATAATTTCAAGAATGGACACTACTTTGGGGAAACAAACGTACAATTTCGTCGTCAAGGCAACGATCCTCGTTGATTTAATTAGTACAGTTTCCATAGAAATCTACGACAATATAAAAAAAGTAACAATCTCACGATAAAATATTATGATAATGATGATAAAAAACAATTTTAATGATATTTATAAGTTGATTGTCGTTACAAACGTTCAATGTCATCCGACAAAATTTAAAATGCAAAAGAAATAGTCATTAAATTAGTTAATTCTTTATTTGTACAACAATAAGACATGCGATTTTTGAAAAATGTATAAAAATAAAAAGACATGCTGAAATTTAAAAAAAAAATCAAAGAGATTAGTAAAAACAAGAGTAGAAACTAAAAAAAACACAACTAAATATATAAATTTGTTACAAATGTCTACATGTTAACTTTATATTAAATATATAACATTTAATATTAATTGATTCATATCTTAAAAATTGTTTAACCTATTTATATTAAAATTAAATTCACAGTTTCAGGCGTTTTCTTGTGGAAATATTCCATAATTAGTATATATATATAAGTATATATAAAATACTTAATATATATATAAAATAAATAATAAAATCTTTACAGTCTTTTGTTTATAATAAAATTAATTTGTGGAAAAAGTACAAAAGATTTCTTACTAACTATTTATATTAATTATATTTAAGCTAAAATTATATTAGTGCTTGAAAAGATCAACAAATAGTTGTATACCTGGGGTTAATATGACCCCAGTACTATCAAGTATTTATATTTATGCAAACAAATCAATTAAATTAAAGCAATTATCCCACATTAACACTTGTTTCTAAATGTTAACATGCAGATGAACAGTTAATGAACACAATTAACGCTAATTTACATCTCTGTTTTGGGGTTTTGATTAATTTTTAAGAAGGTCGTCCAATCAACAATTACCAGAAGACCATCCGGTTATCCTTAAAACTCTTAAAAACTCAATAAAAATCAATATAAGGAAGTTAAAAATAGTCCTCACATCTCTGCAGTGGGTCTAAATTGATTCTTAAGAAGTTAAACCAACCCATAAGAACTGGAAGACCTTCCGGTAGTCTATAAGTCTAACCACTGTTACCATCAATTATTTATATTAATGTTTTCATGCATACAAATAACTAAAATTGAGCTAAACGCAGTCTACTATCTCTGCAGGGATTCTAAGTTAATTCTTAAGAAGGAATAACAACCAAAAGACCTTCTGGTAGTGTTTGAAACTCTTTAAAACTTACCAAAAGTACCATCAAGTGTTCATATTTATGTTTTCGTACAAACAAATCAATAAAATCAAAGCTAAAAATACACTGAAATATCTCTGAAATAAGTCTAAATAAGCTTTTAAGTTGTTAAACCTACCGATAAGAACTGGAAGACCTTCCGGTAATTGAACAACAGTTTGAAACTCAATGAAAATCAGCAAAAGAATACTAAAAATATACTGAAATAGGTCTAAATTAACTCTTAAGAACTTAATCCAACTAACATTAACCATAAGACCTTCCGGTATTGTATATTAACTCACCGCCACCCCTCCCTTTGGCACCATGGAAGTCCGACAGCGACAGAGAAGAAGCAATCAACCTCCGTTTCTCCTCAAAGTTGAGGAAGTCCAGACTGTGGGTCCTAGCCACTGCTCCATGGTCCCCCTCCTCTTGAGGCGCTGCCAGCCTCGGCCCCACGCTTCCCTGCCTCTGGACGCAGTGCGTCTGCGCCACTGAGTACGCTGGGGGCTGATCCAGAGACCTCTGCCTCTCCAGCGCAATCCGATGGTATCCCTGCTCTATCTGGTGGTACGGTGGAGGATCTCCCAGAGGATGGTACGTCTGCCCTTCCTTCATGGTTCCCGGTTGGTGCATTGGTTCCCCTAACGCCCTGTCGGAATGCTCTTGTTGGTAAGTCTCTTCGGAAGGACGCTGGTACCGTTCTGCCAGCACCGGAGACGGATAATTCTCGTACGGTTTGCGTTCTGCAGATTCCAGCCGTCGTAACGGTTGGTACCCTTGCTGTTGGTAGCACCCCGGTAAGGGGTAAGCCCTCTCTACCTCCTGACCTGCCCTTTCCACCGAATCCTGCCTCCCTAATGGTTGGTAACACTGCCTATCTGCACCCTGGCGCTCGACTGATTCCTGCCGAACCATCTGGTACGTCTGCCTCACTCCGGTTGATTGGTACCGGTACACCGAATCCATCCTACCGATCGGTTGGTACCCCTGACGCTCTGCGGACTCCTGCCTCATCAGCGGGGGGTAGTCTTTAGACCCCTGACGAGTTAAAAACCCCTTCTGTTGGTACCCCTGCTGTCTCTCGGAGGCTATCACGGAAGGGGATCGAATCAGACACACCGGTTTGACTTTGGGCCAATCTTCTTCTTCCTCCTCGTCTTCTGCATCTTCCCTCTCCCTCCCACCCCTCTCCCCCTCCCCTCCACCCTCCCCCTCCTTCGCCGAGTCCGAATCCATCCTACCACGCCCAAGGCATAAAAGTTTCCAGCTCAAACGTATGATTAACCGGTCTTTAAACAATGGTAACCTCAAAACGACCTCAGAGTCTTGTTTAAGACCTTCTGGGACAACCTTACACAGTAACAGAACCTTAAGATCTCTTTTAGAACCTTCCGGAACGACTTGCTTTGTTTGCAAGATTCTCGAAGATACTCTTAGAGCTTCTGGATTGCCCTTATCGTAAACAAAACCTTTCTTTTCAAACTTTCTCAATGAAATACAGTCCTCAATGTATCTTTCTGCAGTTCTTTCTGGAACGCAGACCTTAAAATCTCTTTTAAAACCTTCTGGAAGTAACGGGACGTTTAGAGATACTCTGGAAGCTTTCAGATTGTCCTTACTGCTAACAGAACCTTTCTTTCCAACCTTTTTTGACCAAAAACCTTCCGGAACGAACCTATCTGCAGTTGGAGACGTACAGCCAGAGTTACAAACAACCAGTAGCTTTAGTTTTTGTCCTAGAAGGCATCCAAAGACCTTCCTCAACGGTACGAACTTCTGCAAAAGGTATTCCTCGTGTATTAGATCACTTTTACGACAACCAATGCCTTCCTGGACAACTACAACAGTCTTAAAAGCTTCTGGTGTACAGTTGAGGAGTATCGTAACCTTCTCTACCAACTGGTTTAACCATGAACCAACTTTAAACTGTTCTTCGGCTCTTAGAACCTTTAAATTGAACCAACTTCTGCGATTATTACAAACAGAGGTGTCAATTGGACAAAAACCAGCTGTGGAGACCAAAATAAGACTTTGGATAGATGTTAAATTTGCAGAAACAACCTTCACCAACAGGTCTTCAAGATAACAGTTATGTTTACTGCTAAAACTAGAGGAATACTTGGATTTTTCCAAAGTAATACAGCCTGATTCGGATATTTTGATTAAACAACTGGACAAAACTGCTTTTCCACCAAAAAAGACACTCTGAGGAGTAGATAAACAACTGTTGATGGTTAGAGGACAGCTGAAGAGTGGTGTTAAACCATCAGGATGACAAAGAACTCGACCGGAAGATAAAAAAAGTCCAGCAACACTTTTTCTGCTATTAAAATTGGTTTTCTTTCGATTGAATGACTTATTTCGAACGTTTTTTGGTTTAATTAGTTTAAATGACCAATTTAAAGTTATATTTCCATGATTCCTTGTATTGCGTGTACAATGAGATGCATTTCTTGCGCAAGACTGCTGTATTTCGGTCTGAGACGCAAGTAAACAGGCTAGAATGACATCTGCAAGGGTTGAATAAGATGTTTCGTCATGTTTAGACTTAATAACGCAGAGTTTTTGAGTCAAACAATGACTCAGGAGTACAAAACACGCAACTGTGTGGATTAAGCTTAAAAATCTTGCGCAAAAATCATCAGAGTACAAAGTCGATTGTGCAAGAGTTGCGTTTTGAGCAAAAGCGAGCGATTTTAGAGTTTTATCACCAGGTGGCAGGACGGGAAAGTGGTTATTGCTATTAAACGACGATTTATCAACAAGAACGGTAAAAACTTGTCTACGTAATGTATCTATCGTCAAATGCAGGTGTTTTTGGTTGTATCCAGGCGTAACCAGGGCATCAGATTGTCCTTTGTTTAGGTACAGTGTTTTTAAGTTCGAAAAAGACCTCTGGGATTGGATATTCGAGTTATTCAAGTTAGAAGAATCTTTGTTTTTAAAGATTAGACCTTTCAATCTTGCTTCTGGACCAGAATTCTGTGTCGATAACAACTTTAAAATCTCTGCTACGGTTTGGACTTTTAAGATTTCTTCTGCGGTCAACAATCGGTAACCGGGGGATACCGCGAAACCAGGGTAACGACCGGGACGTACATAAACGTATCTAGGATGGCTAAGAAACTCTGTATCGGATTCATTTACCATAGAAACATAACCGAGAGCGTAACCCTGCCTGGCAACAGATATATAACCTCGGCAACCGGGTATTTCCTTGGTTACGGATAGTTTTCTTTCGGTTGGAGATGTTTGTAACCCCGGCAACTCTCTGAGAACGCTTTCTGATGTTTTATGAGTGTTTGAATCTGATGTCGAAGAACTCCTTAACTCTAGGAGTCCCGGAATATCCTCGTAGCACATAGTAACAACCGGTTGTTAAGCAACATAACTCGTCCTGGTGCCTCCTTTAAGACACGAGGATAAGCAAAATTGTCAAACATCTGTCACGAAGTGGTCAATATGACAACCCACCTGCACGACCGATTTTAGTGATTTATAAGCCTCAAAAGTAGCCTAGCAACGCACCATTCTTGAAACATCAAAGAAAGAGATGTTCAGATCAGTAAGTCAGATTTAATTGTTGTCGGGTTATCATCAAATTTCGATATATAGCCTCACCAGTATCCTAGCAACCAACAATTGTTAGTACATCAAACAAAGAGACGTTCAGATCGGTAATTCAGACTTTATTGTTGCCGGATTATCGTCAAATTTGTCCGGACAACCAGTTTAATCAGATATTCACCTTGGAAATAGTATCCAACCAACCCAGCTATCATAGATACCTAACAATAAGAACTTTATCTCAATCTTTAGTTGGTAGAAACCAATTTGATGAGAAATTCACCTCGGAAACAGTATCCAGGCAATGCAGCTGTCATAGATTCCCAACAATAACAACCTTACGTTAATCTCCAGTCGGTATACGTCATAGAATGTCAATTAATGAGTCATTAAGGTGTTTTTGGAGACCAATCTGTGCAGATATCAACAGTGAATTTAATCACTCGGCAACCATGGATTGTCAAAAAGAATTTACCAGTATTAAACAACTCTGAAGACCTCTTAACAGTCTGTACCGCAGCTAAATTCTTCCTCGGACAACACAAATTTAAGAGAATGTTCAACGGAAATCGCAAATACAAAAGCTATGAAAAGATTTAGCAAAATTCAACAGTAAAAAAATCAACGTTAAGAAAAATCGCAATCACAACGTTTGTACTCCGAGTTTTATTGTTTTTACAAAAGATCACAGATCGGCACTTAAAAGAGTTGTTTTTCTACGCGAAGCACCAGAAAATAGGCAAGACTAGCCCTTCCTAGAAGCAGAACTACGTTGGAAGATGTTTGCTGTATAATATGCCACCGGTACAGCTGATTATGGGTGGGTATGGAATGATTTAGGCCTGGAACTGAACCAATATATAGATAGTGATGTTATTACGAAGACCAGGGGGTTAAAAATCAATTTAAACCCAATTTATAGGTCTGCAAAGGTTACAAAGATGTTGCAACATTCAATTCAACCGTAATTTATCGTTTAATTCCCAAAAAATGGGCAAAACCAAAGCTGAACCTAGCTTATTAAGGTCGGAAGGTAACTTATGCTGTTTAATATGTGAATATTTGTACAAAAAAACAAGCGAAACGAGGCTTCCAGAGTCACCAAACCAAATATGAGGCATAGATTAATGTTAATAGATGATCAATACCAAAGAAATACAAACCAGGAGTGGAATCGAACGACTATGTTCAGAGAAAAACAAAGAGACGACTATATAATTAAAGAAACTGGCCTAATCAGTGATTTAAGTCACTAATCAAGGTTTTATCCATTAGCTAAGCTGGCGATTGTATAAAATCGTGATGAATCGACTAAAAGACTACAATACGCAACAATCAACAGCTTAAACACCATCTGCCACACTCTAGAACAGCATTTTTAAGCCATCTTTGTGGATTAGAATATATTTGTAACTCTATCAGGTGTCCTGTAGAGTAATCATTGACGTTACTACGGTAACGAACGACTCAGGACGTTGTCGAGTGGATGCGGTTGGATGCAGAGGTGCTGGACCCAGCGAGATGCTGCGTATCCCTTAGCTACAAAGGAAGGATCGAATATTGTTAGTCAAAAATGAGATTAAAGGGGAATAAACACCAGAAAACAGCCTTGCTTCACCACTTTTGGAATTCCTGGAGACTATTTGATGGTAATATTAAGAGTTGATTTAAATATATTATATATCCGAATATTACGTCGATAAAAATGTGTTTCCATGGTGATTTTAAACGCACTAAACAAGAAATTTCAGAATTATTGTCAAATATCAAATGCCTACGAATAAAAATGTATAATATAAATGGATTGCTTTGGAGTATAAAACGGATTTTTTTTAATATCTCTAAATTCCTGATCTACGAATATATGTGAGATCGAATCACGCATTGCTATGGCGATATGAACGTAGAATCATCAAAAATTAAAACTGTTTGTTGTTTACAGCCTCAAATTTTCACGAAATATCCGTTTATTTTAACCGAATTCTCGCCATTTCGACCAGATAACGATATTTCACGACCAAAATAAGAATCTTTATTTATTTCTCTTTCTTTTGGTGCTTATCTCGATTTCGTAAGCCCATTGTTTCTAATTTAATTTCGCAATAGAAACGTAGCCTGCAACCGATAAAAGTGTGGTTTACGTGCATTTCTTATGGGAACGGTTTTTCTTCTCTGGGTTCGAACTGGGGCCGTTCAGGTAAAAGAAAATTTCACCACATTGTAGGGTGCAGCATTCTACATCGAATGCACGTTTCAGCATCGCTCTAGCTCTTGGCATTGGCGAGAAAAACGCTTTTTTTAGACAGACGGACACCGTTACGTTTTTAATATATATAGATGATGCCTATGCATAGAATAAATGCACTGTTTTGTGAGAGAAAACAGTATTTCTTTTGTTATTTCAAATAAAATGAGTTTCCATGGTGATTCGAAATGCGATAAATAAATAATATTGAATAATAATCGAATAATCATGCATATGAATAAAAATTCATGAATGAATGTTATTTTATATAGAATACGGATTTCTTTTAATTTTTCGAATTTCCTGGTCTAAGAATCTGAGGAATTCTAAGATAGGAAGATCTAAGAATTCTACCTGACATTGTTAACATCTTAATTATTCAGTTTCTGACCGTGATTGGCTTAAGAAACGTTGCTATGGAAACACAGAACTCAATTACGTTGTTTAAAAGAGAAATTTATCACTGTTTTTTTTTAAATTTAATTAATTTACATTGTTATATAAGATTAAATTAGAGTAGATTTGTTGTTCCTTGATGTGTTGCTATAGTGATATGAATAGTACATTAATTTAATATTAAACTGTTGTTTTCTAGAAATGTTTCAACTTAACATAGTCAATGTTTTCTCAGCGATTGTTTTTGCGATTGTCAAACCCAACGTTGCTATGGGAACGTAACACTATGAATGACAATTAGTATTAACAATCGGTTGAAGAAATTAATTTTTTACATACTTTTTATAAAGTTATTCTTCAATACACATTTCTTTTATCAGTTATTTTTCGTAATAGACGATTTTGAAAGCTTAAATCTTAATTTTCTTAATTATCTTATTTTCTTCTTCTTAAAAAACAATTTTCAACGCCTAATTTTTCCTAATCCATTCTTTCTTATTTCATATAATTTATTTTCATTTATATATTATTTATCATACTAAATTTTTTATATTATTTTATAATTATTATATTATTATACAAAAAATTTTATATTATTTTATAATTATTATATTATTATACTAAAAATTTTTAATAATATTTTTTCAGCGTAAGTTTTTTTGAATTCGTAATTTTTTAAAATGGTTATTATTCAAAGTGCATAATTCTTTTAACAAGTGCATCGGATTGGTAACTTTTGAATCATATTAAATTTTTTTAAATTAACAAAACACGAAATATTTTCATACATAACATGTCTTAATAATTTATCTTTTGATAAATAATTTTTAATATGTAATATTTTTTGTAAAGATTGTTCATAATAGGTCATTTTTTTAAATCTATGGAACTTTTCAGTAAGTTTGATACATTATGAAGTTAAAAAGATTAAAATTTTTAAAGTGATACCTAATTCTTTCATTAATAACTTTTCGTAATTCGTAATTTTCCAAAAATAAACGCAAAATTTGCAACTAAAATACATTTCAATGCCGAATTAAAATTATACGAAAGTTAATTTACATAACACATAAAAATTAGTCTTTATTTTTATTTTATTTATTAATAATTAATCTTTGAATATATAATTTTTGTTCGTAATGAAATTAAAATGAAAATTTTAAGGAAAGGAAATCTATGTTATACGAAAAATTAAGATATACAATATTGTTTAATTCTTAATCTTTCAATAAATAATTATTTTTAATACGTTATTTTTTAAAATATTTCATAAATACTTCATTTTAAAAATCCGTAATCTTTCTACATTTCTAAGTGTCATAATAACGTTAAAAAATTGATAAATTTCGTAATAAAACCAAAAAAAACCAAAGTGAATACGTCATATTTTTGTAATAATTGTTCATAATACGTCATTTTTTTAAATCTTTGGGACTTTTCTACGATAATAACGAATAAAATTGATAAATATCCAATTAAAATCACTTTTCAGTAACTTTGATACATCATAAAGTTAAAAAATTGATAAATTTCATATTAAAATCGAAATTACATCAAAGAAACTGCATTCCATTACGTAAGAATATTAAAAAACGGCGATTTCCCACAGTTACCATGGTAACGAAGTCAAGTATCATAGTTACGGCGGTATCTATAAAAAAAGAAGAATCTATTTTCAATATTTCGCACGCTTAAGCAGAAAAAGTCTCTCAATTTCTGCAGATTCCGACCAAAAATAAAAAAGAAAGAATATTTTTTATTATTTTGACCCAAATACCGAATTATTTTGAGAGAATAAAAAAAATTCCGACGGGAGCGCCGCGTAGAGGGAGAAATCCGAACTAAATTAATTTTTTTTTTAAATGCGCGAATTTTGAAATTCATTTGCGAAATTATTTAAATTAAATTATGATTAAAGATTTAATTAGATTATTATGAAAATATCATTATATAGGATTTTTAAAGATTAATTTGGATATGTAAAAATTTATTATATATTTATTTTATATATTTACGCAAATATTTATGCAAAAAACTTAAAATATTGAATATATTGTAAAAAATATGTTTACAAATTGAAAAATATATGACGCATGTAATGTAAAGATAATTATTTTATTGTAAGAATTGTAAAATTCTAAGTAAAAAATCAATGTATTGGAAATCATTACAGAAAATTTATATATAAGTTTATGAGGTAAAATATTAATGTAAATAGCGGTAAATATTTATGTATAGCATATGAAATTATGATGAATTAATCAACGTTAAGAAAATATAAAAATATTATTACCCGAAAAAATAATTGTAAATATCTTAACATAAATATGGAAGTAACGTTAAAAATTAATGAAAAATATAAACAATTGTTTCTTAGGTAAAAAATGACGCATATAATGTAAAAGATGATGAATTTAATCTAAAAGGATAATTTATATGACGAGAAATTATGGGATACCCCTAAAGACAGCACAAAAGTACTGATTATACAATAATGAACATAATTAATAATTTAAATGATAATCACCGTTGTGTGTGTTTATGTATCCAATGTCGGTGACTCCCGTAAGAAATGAGTGGGAGACATTTTTAAGAAAAACGTTAATTTGACGCACTTCCCGATTAAATAGAAATATGAAATTTGGGGATTAGTTAGAGTGTAAATTGAGTATTATATATCCTTATTTTTGTGCCCAAAGTTTCCTTGGTTCGACTCCAAAACAACTCTAAAGTATACCCATAAGAAATGCGTGTAAAGTTCGTTTTTAAGGATTGCAGACTTTTGTTCTTTTGATGATTTAAATAAGAAATAATGGTCTTAAAAAATTGAGACAAGTGCCAAAAGAAAGGAAAATGAACAAAGATTCTCATTCTGGTGTTACAATATCGCTTTAGTTTAGAAATAGCGAGAATTCGGACAATGTAGAAGCAAAATATAAATATATCTGTAGGAAATACGTGGAAGGAATATTTCAAACATTTATTTCACGCACTTCCAGACTAAATGGAAATATGAAATTCAGGAATTAGTTAGAGGAACAATTAAATGTTATGTATCCTTATTTTAATGCCCAATGTATCCTTGGTTCGACTCCAAAACGACTATAAAGTACCCTCATAAGAAATGCACGTAAAGTTCGTTTCGATCGATTGCAGACTTTTGTTCTTTTGAAGATTTAAATATGAAATATTGGTCTTATAAAATCGAGAATAGTACCAAAAGAAAGCAAATTGAATACAGATTCTTATTCTAATCGTAGAATATCGTTTTCTTTTCAAAATTACGAGAATATCGACAAAAAATGTGTATAGTACTGGTAGTTATGAACAACCAGTCTCCCTGACGACCAAGGCGATTGTTGAATATATTTCACTGCCATTTCTACATCTCATTTGTAACATTGACGAATTAATGTTACCTAGAGACTATAATTATTGTTAATTAATATATATTAAGATGGCTATCCCCCGCCGTTTCTTTGCCACGTAAATAAACAAGTAAACAATTTCAAAATCGACGCAATACTGAATGAAACTAAGTTGTCCTTGAAAAGATAAGAATATGACGGAACTATGTTGTTGTCATTTACCCACTCCCATAGATACACTCTGTATACAATAACCACTGTATCTATATATATTAAAAACGTAACGGTGTCTGTCTGTCTGTCTGTCTACAAAAAGCGTTTTTCTCGCCAATGCCAAGAGCTAGAGCGATGCTGAAACGTGCATTCGATGTAGACTTCTGCACCCTACAATGTGGTAAAATTTTCTTTTACCTGAACGGCCCCAGTTCGAACCCAGAGAAGAAAAACCGTTCTCATAAGAAATGCACGTAAACCTCACTTTTATCGGTTGCAGGCTACATTTCTTTTGCAAATTTAAATTAGAAACAATAGGCTTACGAAATCGAGATAAGCACCAAAAGAAAGAGAAATGAATAAAGATTCTTATTTTGGTCGTGAAATATCGTTATCGGGTCGAAATGGCGAGAATTCGGTTAAAATAAACGGAAATTTCGTGAAAATTTGAGGCTGCAAGCAAACAATCCCCTTGACGACGGATGCGATTGTTGAAACCGAGGTATTGCGTTTTTCCATAAGAATACACTGTGATTGATATGTCCATATGAAAGTAATGATTAGAAATGAATGATAGTACATGCTCATAGTCCAGATGTCTGGTCCACACCAAACAACTGCACCCAGAGGGTGCATGCGCGCGGCTAGTACAATATAAAAAATTAAAACAACGGTGACTAAGGGAAGGGAAAACAAGATAACAACCCAACGAAAGAAATACCTGAGTCAATGAAACCATAGTGATACACCTGACAGAAACAATGAATCAAAAATACGAAATAATGAAGGAAAAATCGATTCGTAACTATGGAAACGATTGTCTGTACTTCTGTACTTCAACAATAAGATAATATTCTTCTTTTACACAGCGAATAAAACAGAATTAAACGCTGAAAAACCAACTTTTGGAACTATTTCGAGCAATTGGAAGGAAAAACAAATAAAAATCCAAAAATTAACCAATAGAATACGAAAGAAAACAAATGAAGACGAGAAATTATAACAATAACAATAAAAGGAACGAAATTCGAACCATTAAACAGAATTCTCTGCATTGTTAACAACAATATAATGTTGTCAACGCAACTGCATTGTTGCTATGGAACAAATAACAACAATGCATGTACTATATGGATTTTTATCACTATGAGATATTCTCTTACGAATGGACATTCCAAAACCAAAAATTGAACAATAACAAAGACCGAATATAACAAATTAAAATCAAGACGAAACCAACAAAGTAAACAACTCAATTCACAGGTGATAAAACCGTCCTATTGTTGTCGAAACTGCTTAATTGTTGCTATGTAAAAACTAAAAATTGACTAAGGTGCCTGATATATAATAAAATACTCTCTAATTAAGATGTTTCCTTATATAAAATTAACCTATTCTGATTTTAAAATACTCGTAATGATAAGTAACTTCTTTTACTACACTGTTGTTTAAAATTCGTAATTCTGAAGCTGATATATAGAATTGGAAGACTCATTTGGTATTACTGATATCTCAGATGCTCTTAAGTTGTCTCAGATACTCTCAGGGTCTATTAGAAACTCTCAGCTTCTCTCAGGTACCTTCTGCTTTTCTCTGATAGTCTTCGATACTCTCAGGAACTCTCAGATACTCTCAGCTCGTTTTTGATTAACATGAATGATTCTTATAGAGGTTTTTATCTATTAAATTCGTAAGAAAGTCGGAGGAATGTCAACTGAGACTAAAAGGTTTAGAAAAATTATTTATGACCAAGATTTTTCAATATTTTCGAAGGGAAAGAATGAATATTTCAGTCGAACAAAGAAAAGTATTATTTATCGTTCGATATTTAACTTTTCTACTGCTGCATAATTTTAATAAAATGAAAAAGAAATAATTCGACAATTCAAAACCCTGATTTGATTTTTAAAGTCATTAAGTAACTGCAATCGCTCAGAAATAATTTTTCTTGATTTTTAAGTCTTGAATAACATTTCTCTGACTTTCTAACGAATTTAATAGATAGAAAACACTCTAAAAATTATATATTTTAATCAAAATCGAGCTTAAAGTGTCTGAGACAAGCTGAGAGTGTCTGAGAGAAGCTGAGAGACCCTGAGAGAAGCTGAGAGTATCTGAGACACCCTGAGAGCTCCTGAGACACCCTGAGAGTATCTGAGAGAAGCTGAGAGTGTCTGACAGTATCTGAGACATTCTGAGAGTGTCTGAGGGCTCCTGAGAGAAGCTGAGAGCATCTGAGAGAAGCTGAGAGTATCTGAGAGTATCTAATAGACCCTGAGAGTATCTGAGAAAAGCTGAGAGTATCTGAGAGACTCTGAGAGCTCCTGAGAGAAGCTGAGAGCATCTGAGACATTCTGAGAGTATCTGAGAGAAGTTGAGAGTATCTGAGACTAGCTGAGAGTATCTGAGACTAGCAGAGAGTCTGAGAGGAGCTGAGAGTATTTGAGAGAAGCTGAGAGTATCTGAGAGAAGGTGAGAGTATCTGAGACATTCTGAGAGTATCTGAGACAAATATTTCGCATAAAACCAATCAAAACAGCCAAAATAAGCCTAAAATCTCAACTAAACCACTTCTCCATGCATATATACGGTCCTGCACAAATATATACGTCTTTTATACCTGAAAACACTACATAACACGTCATTTCTCAGTCATAAACGCATTTAAACGAAAATATATAAAAAACCAAAACAATTAAACCCCTTCCTACGTTAATAACAATCATACAGTCGTCCTGACAACTCAATTGTTTATAAATCTTCCTTAAACAACGCTACAACAAAGCTAAAACGTTCCCCAATTGTTGTACACATTTCAAAATTCAAATAAAAACGTAATTTTACATTTTTACGTTAAGCTTTTACATAAATATCATAGCTGAGAGATTAAACTATGATTTTAAAGCATAAAAAAAGTTTAAACAATTCAAAAGCATACAAAAGCGACAATTAAGACAAAATAAACAAGCTAGCAACGTGACATTACTATAAACAATGCCACTCATATGTATATTACATCATATTTTTAATAAATCATATTTTTTTGCAATTTTTAATGATTTTTTTTCAATGATCATACCTTTCTTATCATGCATCTTTTTCTTCTTTTTTTTTGGTCCTTAGAATCGGGTGCCTAGCAACCAAAACATAAAACAAAAGAAATGAAAATTAATACATTTAAAAAAATACGTAAATAATCATTAATTACGAAAGAAAAATACAAATTAAAAAATTGTCGATTTAATTAATTGTATTATAATAATGTAATTATAAAATAGACATAATAAAAAACGCATTCATTGACAATATAAAACAAAACGACGAAATTATGACAAATAAAAACGAATCCACGACAACAGCTGTATTGTTTTAAAAAAATAAACAAATCATCAGCAACTTAATGAATTAAAATTGTTATGTCATATATAATTGTTGTTAAGTGACAATTTAAAATAAAACACCTGAAATTACAACAATAAAAACGCATCCATGACAACCGTAATATTGTTAAAAATATAAAAAAATCATTAACAATCTAAATCAATGATATTATTATAATTTTGTATAATTTATTATAAATATATAGCCATGATTTTAACGTAAAAATTTGGCAAAATCAACTAATTTATGATCAAATTTATATAAATACTGAAAACGTAAGAAATAATCAATGCAAAAATTATTAAAAATTGTCATAATTTCGCTAAATATTTCGTAAATCAATAAATTCATGATATTTAATTTAATAAAATCTTTAATTACCTTATAAAATAACCCAAAAAATAAAAATATATATAAGCTTTAAAAAAAAGCGCCAAAGAAGAATTGTTAAAGAAATAAATAACGAAAAAAATAAGAAATACAGGGAAATAAAAAAATTCTACATTTGTAAAGAAATACAACAATTCAATAACAATCAAAAATGAAACATGGAAATTACAACAAACGAAGCGCAACTATGACAACCGTTTCATTGTTTAAAAGATAGTTACCAATTCCTTAGCAACTTAATTAATGAAATTGTAAAAATTCGTAAAAAAATCAAAGAATTTATTAAATATTCATATTATTAATTAACCTGACAGATAATAAAGTAAAAAAACTAATAAAATTGTTATAATTTCGTAAAAATTTGTGTAAACCAATGAATTTATCACGAAATCATAATTTTAAAAATACGTTAAAGATAATAATCAATGCAAAAATTAATATTTCGCGAAGTATTACGTATGATGTTTATTTATCAAAAAAGAAATTTTTGAACTAATTTTTAAGTATTTAAAGAATTGAAATAACATAAAAACTTTAATAATATTATGAAATTTAAAATAAAATTTATTTATAAAAAAACGAAAAACAAATAAAATAACAAAATTCTGGATAAATATTACGCAAAAATTTTAATTTGAATCGATATTTTAAAGAAACACAAATTATTATAATTTATATATAAAAATTTTATAATTTTAAAATTTATAATTTTATCACAATTTAATATTTTGAATAAATAAAAAAATCATAAATTTTTAATATTTCCTGAAAATAGACGGACAAAAATATAAAAAAGAATATTTAAAATTCTTCTTTTTTAAATAGCAAATAAATTAAATAAATACATATATATATATTAATAACTGGGGTTTAAGATACCCCAGCTAATTTCGCTATGGGGTTAAAAACACCCCAAAGATGCAATAAAAATAATTTTTAAACAAATATGCACAAAAAATACAAAAAAGCACTCTTAAATTAACATAAAATGGACAAATAAAAATTTGCAAAAATCCACTAAAATTGCAAAAAAAAGCATAAAAATATAACTGCAAAGCAAATTTAACCAATGAATAACTAAAAGAAATACATAAATTAATTCAAAATGTTAAAATAATACGCTTAAAAGCAGGGTTAGTAAATAAATAGCAATTTTGATATTTAATTGCAATGAAATACATAAAATAAATAATGAAACACACAAAAATACGAAAAATTATAAAATTGACCAAAAAATTCCTATTTAAATTCAGTGAAAACAATGTCACCGAACGTAAATGAAAATCAATGGACATACAAACTTTAAAATCGACTATTAAAGCTGAATTTATCAACTTATTGCAACGAAATTTCGCACGAATATAGTCTGAAATATGAAGAATAATTTTGCGCACAGATCATGCGCCCAACAGTGCCGGGTTCGACGCCAGATCGGACCGAATGAGTTCCATTTCTACAGCACTTAAAGTTCGTTTCGATCGATTGCAGACTTTTGTTCTTTTGAAGATTTAAATAAGAAATAATGGTCCTACGAAGTCGAAATAAGTACCAAATGAAAGAAAATTGAATAAAAGATTCTTATTCCGGTCGTGGAATATCATTTAAGAGTCGAAATTTCGAGAATTATGACGAAATACATGATGATTTAGTCTTCAAAATACTCCCATAAGAAATGCACGTAAAGTTCGTTTTTAAGGATTGCAGACTTTTGTTCTTTTGATGATTTAAATAAGAAATAATGGTCTTAAAAAAACAAAACAGGTACCAAAAGAAAGGAAATTGAATAAAGATTCTTATTATTGTAGTAGAATATCTCATAGAATTCGCTATTACTAGAATTATGACAAAATACATGACATTACAGAACTTTAAAACACTCCCATAAGAAATGCACGTCAAGTTCGTTTTTAAGGATTGCAGACTTTTGTTCTTTTGATGATTTAAATAAGAAATAATGGTCCAATAAAATCGAGACAAGTACCAAAAGAAAGGAAATTGAATACAGATTCTTATTTCCATCGTTTCCCCTTCTAATTGACCAGAAATATCGTGAAAAACCCCCAAATTTCGTAGAATTTCATAGTCGTCAAGGACCCGTTCCCGTGACGACCAAGGCGGTCTTTGAAACAATAGCGTATATTTATTAATAAACAGCTTTTTATAATGATTATTGAAGCTGTTTTATTGTAGATCGGACATCACTTACATTGTTATATTAAATTAATTATAATAAAGCTTTAGAATCTCCGTTTATTTTGACGTATTTTAAACAAATGAGTTCTGAAATCCGTGTTTATTAAAGAATGTCTGTATCACATGCTATAGCTTGTATTTGAGTTGATTAAAGAATTAATCTTTGACCTCAAAAACAAGATAACATGGCATTTTTATGATTAATCTTATCTCTAATCTTCACAGTGTTAAATACACGTGCTTACCCACTGGAAAATAGCGTTCCTTTTATCTGAGATACACAAACTGACCTAGAATTAATGCATTCCTTTGCAAAATTCTTACATTTCTGCATTTATAATACGTTTTTTGACTTGTAAAAGTAGAATTCTCTTAATTTTTAAGACGAATTTGCAAATTTTGGGTTAAATTTGTGGTTTTTAATAATAATTCCTGAATTTAACACTACATAACGCCTGATTTTGGAATATTAACGAAGATTTTATCAATTTTTTGATGCAAATATTTCTATTTTGGGTTAGATTTGCCATTTTTAATGACAATTAGAATCCGGAAACTATAGAAATATTAATCTTTGTTCAATTTCCTTTCTTTGGGTACTTGTTTTAACTTCGTAGGACCATTATTTCTCATTTAAATATGCAAATGAACAAAAGTCTGCAATCGATCGAAACGAACTTTACGTGCATTTCTAATGAGAGCGTTTTTGGAGTCGTTTTGGAGTCGAACCAAGGATACTTTGGGCATAAAAATAAGGATATATAATACTCCATTCATACTCTAACTAATCCCCAATTCTCGCCATTTCGACCCGATAACGATATTTGGTGACCAAAATAAGAATCTCTATTCATTTCTCTTTCTTTTGGTGCTTATCTCGATTTCGTAAGCCTATTATTTCTAATTTAATTTTGCAAAAGAAACGTAGCCTGCAACCGATAAAAGTGAGGTTTGCGTGCATTTCTTATGAGAACGGTTTTTCTTCTCTGGGTTCGAACTGGGGCCGTTCAGGTAAAAGGAAATTTCGCCACATTGTAGGGTGCAGCAGTCTACATCGAATGCACGTTTCAGCATCGCTCTAGCTCTTGGCATTGGCGAGAAAAACGCTTTTTTTATACAGACGGACACCGTTACGTTTTTAATATATATAGAAGATATATTCTTTATAACCATATAAACGCATACTACTGAGATTTAACTATGTCAACGAAGGAAATGAAGTCTTTGTTACCATGGGAACGGTTAATTATTGTGATAAAAACATTGTTAAAGAAAAAAATTAGTTTTCGTTACCAGGAAACGCCTAAAACTATTATAATATCAACTTTTTTGATGTATTTTACGAAATTATTTATAAATTCAAGATTAAAACTGTATTTAGCATTATAAAATGAAATGTTTTACCGAATTTAAATGCAAAATATGCCCAATTGGAGGTATTCTTTTAATTAATTACTTATTAATTTCATTAATTTATATTATTTAATAGAAATAAAGGTTTTACTGTATTCTATGTCACTTTAAAATAAAGACAGCTTTTAATTAAGTAAGACAAAAAGTGATAAAATTGAAGGAATTTCGAAAAATTTAAAGCTCTTTAAAGAAAAGATGTAATTGTTCGTTAATTGGATTAAATTTAGCTAAAAAATGTAAGGAATTCTGCGATTAAAAGAAGAAATAAAATTAATACCTTAAAATCGGTTTCAACAAATACCTTAGTTGTCAGAGAGACTGGTAGTTAATAAAAAAAGATCTTGAAAACTTGATCGTCTTTTTTGTCCAAATTCTCGCTGTTTTGAGTAGAAAAACGATATTCTTTTACCAGAATAAGAATCTATATTCAATTTCCTTTCTTTTGGTGCTTGTTTAAACTTTATAGGACCATTATTTCTTATTTAAATATGCAAAAGAACGAAAGTCTGCAATCCATAAAAACGAACTTTACGTGCATTTCTTATGAGTGTTTTCTGGTCGTTTTGGAGTCGAACCAAGGATACTTTGGGCATAAAAATAAGGATATATAATACTCCATTCATACTCTAACTAATCCCCAAATTTCGTATTTCTATTCAATTTGAAAGTGCGTCAAATTAATGTTTTTCTAAAGAATGTCTCCCACGTATTTCTTACGGGAGTCACCGACATCCGATACATAAATATATACCATACATGTGTATATATACTACTGATTAACTGCCAAAGCTTACTAATTCTTTCTTTATTCCAAGAAATGTTGGCTTTCTATCCCAATACATTTCATATTTGATATATTTCGCACATATTCTTATGGTAGTCAAGTTCAACAATCACCTTTGTCGTCAAGGAGACGAGTTGTTTAAAAACCTTTAAAATACACGAATTCTTCGTACTTTTTGGCTCAATTCTCCCAATTTCGACTCCAAAACGATATTCTATGACTGAAATAAGAATCTTTATTTAATTTCCTTTCTTTTGGTACTTGTCTCGATTTTCTAAGACCATTACTTCTTATTTAAATCTTCAAAAGAATAAAAGTCTGCAATCTATAAAAACGAACTTTACGTGCATTTCTTATGGGAGTATTTCTAAAATAAATATTATCATGTATTTCATCATAATTCTCGTAATTTCGAATAGAAAACGATATTCTACGACCAGAATAATAATCTTTGTTCAATTTCCTTTATTTTAGTACTTATTTAAACTTCGTAGGACCATTATTTCTTATTTAAATCATCAAAAGAACAAAAGTCTGCAATCGATCGAAATGAACTTTACGTGCATTTCTTACAGAAGAATTACTTTAATCTTTAAAAATCTTTTCCCACGTTTTTGAGGACTAAAAACCTTAATTATTTGCAATTTTATTCTTTTTTACACTTATATTTCTATCTAAAGTCATTCACTGTTTAAAAAGTTACGTTACCTGCAAAAATATACTGTGGAATTTCCAAATTCTACTTACGAATACAACTTTTATCGTAAAATATCCTTCCAATACATTTCATATGGACTTATATTTCCTGTATATTCTTATGAGAGTATAGTTCAACAATTGCCTTAGTCGTCAGGGAGACGGGTTGTTAACACCAGCAAAATTGTACTAATTATTTGTCTTTTTTGCCATAATTCTCGTAGTTTACAATAAAAACGATATCCCCAAAGGCCAAAATAAGAATCATTGTTTAATTTCCTTTCTTTTGGTACTTGTTTTAACTTTGTAGGACCATTATTTCTTATTTAAATCATCAAAAGAACAAAAGTCTGCAATCCTTAAAAAGAACTTTACGTGCATTTCTTATGAGAGCATTTTAAAGTCTAATTAGAGTCGAACCAAGGATACTTTGGGCACAAAAATAAGGATATATAATACTCAATTATTCCTCTAACTAATCCTCAAATTTCGTATTTCTATTTAATCGGGAAGTGCGTCAAATTAACGTTTTTCTAAAACTTCTCCCACGCATTTCTTACGGGAGTCACCGACATCGGATACATAAAAACACATTTATATACACAACGGTATATATAAACTTCATATTAACGACCTTTAAAGTTCAATTATACTTTCCTTACCATGAAATATGAGCTATTCTTACCCAAATATTTAATATTGGCCTATATTTCCCTTATATTCCTATAACAGATCAACAATTGCCTTAGTCGTCTGGGAAACTGGTTGCTAATAGCCACAAAATTTCACTATTGTATCGTTTTTCTAGCTGGAAATCAGGATATTTCTTGAATCCGGAGCGTCTTAGACGGGTTTTACTCCATATAAAACGACAAAAAGACAAAATTCACAAAAAAACACAAACATTACGGGAGAAAAGACGAAAATTAAACTGTGCTATTGACAAAAGTAACTATAGCAACCATTGTTCGACACTCAAAAGTTACTAACGTATATAAAAGTGATGATTTATCGCTATGGTAACCGATCAACAATGCTAAAACGACCTAAGTAGTAAAAACAGACTAGTTTAAGTTGAACGTATGCAAAAAAACGCGAAAAAACGCAAAAAACGCGAAAAACTGCAAAAAAAACGCCTAAAACTGCAAAAAAACACGATGGGAACTCCAAAGTCCGCAAAAAAACTCGAAAAGACCGTTCTTTCCTCCTCTAGAAATAAATAAACGAAGAAAACGGTGAAGAATCAATATCAGCGGGCGCTTGTTCGTTCCCCCGGCGACTGCTATTCCGGTATCGTAGCAACGCGCCTATTCACTCCGCCGGGCTGTTATTCAGCCGTCGCGAAAATGGGAAAAACGTACTAAAAGAGACTAGGAAATCGATTGAGAACGTTCTATTTAGAGAGATCTCTTAGGAAACCGGCTCTTTGAGGCCGAATCCGCCTCGGAAAGTGCGACAATTGAGTCGTTTTAGCGTCGTCAAGGTGACGGGAGCCATGGAGTGGAGTTAAAAACGATTTTCCAAGGTTTTTCCGTGTGGTATCGATTGTGAATGGCGATTAATTGACCGGCGCGTCATCTATCGGGTGGAATCCCAACCGAAAACAAGAAAAACCATCCGCAATTCCTCTAAAACTGCCTTTAACATGTTTACCGTACGGGAAAACAAAGGAACGTCGCCTCAAAAGGCTAATTTAGCGAGATTTTTCGACGTTAACGACAATTTTAGCTTGTATAAACGTCGAAAAACAAAGGAAACACGCCTGGCGATGCATTAGAGTTTGACAATCACGTCAGAATCGCTAAAAACATCTCGATTAACGATAAAGGATGCGTAATCTGCGTCGAAAACTCGAGATTACGGCCCAACAATGGTCTCCAACGCCACAATTGTCGGAGATAACGGCTCGGAACACTCGTAAAGGGATTTATGGAAAGGTTAAGAGGGATTCAAACGCAGAAGCCTTGTAAAATCGCGTCAAAAACACCATGGAAACCACAAAAATGCACCAACACCAAGGAAACGGCTTAAGTTAGCGACGGGGTAAACAAAACTGTTATAAATACGCTTCCAAAAGACGTTACCAGGCAACTTGGGTGAAGCAAGGCGTTTTAATTACGTGACGAGACTCACCTGATCGGAGAATAACTCGAATAAACGCGTCACGGAGCCCTGGGAGGGGAAATACGTTCACGAATCGTCCGTGAACATCCGCAGAACAATCTTACGTCTTCATTTCGACTCCGTGAGCACCCAAATCACTCAAATCACGCCGAAAACTGCAGCCACTCCGTAGTTGCGTTCGCAGGGCGTTGACGATTTGCATTCACTGTGATTATTCCTTCACGAGCGCACCGTGAGGCCCCGGAATCACTCCAAAACGTGCTCCGGACCTTCTTCTAAGCATTCGTGCACGAAAACGGGGGAGAATCCGTGATTAAATCACCGTTTGGGACGGAAATTCACGACGGTTACGTCCTTTCGCTGGCGATGGAGACAGTTGACTGGCGAGGCAAGATGGCCGACGGCGGCGTTGCCAATCGACGGCAACAATGCTGCATTCCTTTTCTTCGGAGATGGATTGAGTAACCGTGGATTTGTCTGATTGGGATAAACAAAGCAGCCATGGGAACGCAAGAGGCTGGTCTATTCGCACGGAAAAGCGTACTTATGAAGCAGAATTCACGTATTATAGTATACATATTTCATTTTTAAGTGTACACTGTGCGTAACCATTGGACACTATTGTAATAAACTTAAAAATACAGCAGAAAACGTATCTTAGCGACGAAATATGACTTATTATTACGAATTAAAATTATTTTAAATCTATTTTAAGCTGTAATTTCGTCGTGAACAGACTACTTAGTTATTAAACTTCATTCTTAAGCATAGAATATGCGTTACCAAAGTGAACTGTTGCCATAAACTTAAAAATTAAGCAGAAAACGTAACTTAGCGACGAAGTAATACTAATTATTACGAATTAAAATTATTTGTATTGCATTTTCAGCTGTAAATTCGTTATTGAAACACTATTTGGTCATTCACCTTCGTTTTTATTAGTAGAATATGCGTTACTATGGAAAGATATTGTTATAAACTTAAAAATAAAGTAGAAAACCTAACTTAGCGACAAAATATGACTTATTATTACTAATTAAAATTATTTAAAGCGTATTTTCAACCGTAGATTAGTCTTGTAAACAATATTTATTCATTAAGCAACGTTTTTATATGTAAATTATGCGTTACCAAGGGAAACTATTGTTATAAACATAAAAATAAAGCAAAAAACGTAACTTAGCGACGAAGTAATACTAATTATTACGAATTAAAATTATTTTAAATATGTTTCAAGCTGTAGACTCACCATGTAAACAGAATTTGGTCATTAAACTTCGTTATTATTAGTAGAATATGCGTTACCATGGAAATATATTGTTATAAAATTAAAAATAAAGTAGAAAACGTAACTTAGCGATGAAATATGAGTTATTATTACTAATTAAAATTATTTAAAGCGTAATTACAACCTTAGATTCTTAATATACTGTTAATTTGGTCATTTGCCATCGTTTTTACATGTAAATTAAGAGTTACAATAGCAAATTATTACGAAAAACTTAATAATAAAGTAAAAACGTAACTTAGCAACGAAATATATCTTATTAAAAGTCAGGTGACTAATTATAACTTAAATTACGGAATTAAAATTATTCAAAGCGTATTTTCAGCTGTAAATTCGTTATTTAAAGATTATTTGGTCATTAAACTTTGAATTTATACGTAGAATATGCATTACAACAGTAAATAATTGCAATAAAATTAATAATAAATTAAAACCGTAACGTAGCAACAAAAGATCGGCTATAGAATGTCACGTGACTTATAATTACGAATAAAATATTATTAAAAGTGTATTTTTGACCATAGATTCACCATCTGAAGACAATTTGGTCATTCACCTTGGTTTTTATTAGTATAACATGCGTTACCATGGAAAAACATTACGATAAACTTAATAATAAAGCAGTAAGGTAACTTAGAAACGAAATATATGCTGCTGAACATATTATTACAAATAAAAATTACTTAAACCATATTTTCAACGCCAAATTCGTCTTTTAAGACCAATTTAAGTAATTACCTTGATTTCTAAGAGTATATATAGCGTTGCTATGGTGTCAAGCGATCTTAAATTAATAAATAAGAAGAAAATTAAACATTTGTCGAAAACGAAACATTGGTTATAGCTTGAAATAACTTGGTCACGTGAAATATTATACGAATAAAAATCAGTAATATATATATTTGGAATAATAGGAATACATTTTTATAAGAATATATTGATAAAAAAGCTGCAAACGTAACTTACCAATCAAATATTGGTTGCTGAAGGTCACATGACTTATAATTATTAATAATACAGTTAAAAACGTATTAAAACTACACTTATTACCATTAAATAGAATTTAAACTACACTTTTAAATATATTTAAAGCCTCCTGAAGTCAACTTGTTGATCTATCTTGATATCTGAGCATTACCATGGGTTACGATTGTTGTTGTTTTAATAATCAATTGTTGTTAATAATAAAACAATAAAAACTTACGCTAATAACGAAATATGGGATCTTAAACGTAACTTATAGAATAAATACATATAACAATTATTTAAACTATATAATGAACGCCAAATTCACCTTATAAATACCAATTTTAATATTATTTATGTATAATTAAACTTAAGTATTATTTTTTATTCTCTATTTTTATTATATATATATTTATTTTTATTCTCTATATATTAAACTTATGTAATAAGTTATATATAATAGATATTCTATATAATTTATATTAATGTATTTATAAAATTATTATTAATAGAGTTATTGTATATTTAACATTTCTAATTCTTAATTTAATATCTATCTAATATAAATAAATAAAAATATATACATATATATTATATATAATTTTTTAATTCTATATATATATATATATATATATATATATAAAACTTAGATTATATACAATTTATATTAATGTATATATTAAATTAGTATTTCAGACTTACTGTATATAATTTATAATTCTTAATTTAATATCTAATATAATATAAAAAATAAATATAAATATAAATATATATATATATATATATATATATATATATATATATATATATATATATATATATAATTAAACTAAAATAATATTTTTTATTCTATACGTATCAAACTTATATTATATATCGCATATAATTTAGATTAAAATAAATAAATAAATATATATATATATAATTAATTATTAATATATTAATAATAAATTTATTATCCTTAATTTTTAGTTCGATATTTACTCACCGATGGCGTCGCCGTTGGCCAATTCTTTCACTTGCGAATATTTCACACCAACTAAGAAAAAATAAAAGAAATATTGCTAATTAAAATTGCGTCATAAAATGTATTAATTAAATTGGTTGCTTAAACAATACAGCGTTCGTTTATTAAGCTGTTGCCTTGGAAATGGTTTCCAAGGTATTATTTTTCGTGTTTTTAAATACGAAAAGCTTTATTATTTGATATTTTAATAACAAATTCAAATTTTAATGCATCTACAGTAGATAAGGTTATGTTGTTTGTATATATATATGTATTAAGAATATTAAAATATATATTTATATGTTAATTAATGATTAATTTACCATAAAATGTCCTTCCCAATACATTTTATATCGGATTATGTTTCCCATATATTCTTATGATAGATCAACATCGCCCTAGTCGTCATGGAGACGGGTTGTTCATTCCTGCAAATTTATACTAATTTTTCGTCTTTTTTGCTCTAATTCTCGTAATTTTGAGACAAAAACGATATTCTATGAATAGAATAAGAATCTATATTCAATTTCCTTTCTTTTGGTACTTGTCTCGATTTTCTAAGACCATTATTTCTTATTTAAATCTTCAAAAGAACAAAAGTCTGCAATCCTTAAAAACAAACATTACGTGCATTTCTTATGAGGGTACTTTAGAGTCGTTTTGGAGTCGAATCAAGGATACTTTGGGCATAAAAATAAGGATATACAATACTCCATTTATACTCTAACTAATCCCCAAATTTCGTATTTCTATTCAATCGGGAAGTGCGTGAAATTAACGTTTTTCTAAAATGTCTCCCACACATTTCTTACGGGAGTCACCGACATCGGACACACAAACACACACAACGGTGATTATTATTATATAAATCATGCTTTTGTTGATTTATTCCCATAAATATTTATTCATATTAATTATTTAATGCTTTTTTGAGAGTATTTCACATTTAATATTCCCGAATTTTCGTTTATTTTAAAAACCCACGGAATTTCTTCAACTCTATATCTAAAACTGTTTCTATTTGCTTAAATGCCGCTTAAGAAGCTGTTAAACCCGTTTAAGACGCTATGCTATCTATCTAGGATGCTCTATCTCATGTATAAGACTATTTTATCCGTTTAAAAAACAATGAAACCCATTTATAACGCTACAATACCACTTTAAGATACTTAATTTCATGTTTAATATTATACAACCCGTTTAAGACGCTAATAAACCTTTTTAAGTCGCTCTGATAACATTTTAAGATGCTATACTTTATGCTGAACAATATAAGACCCGTTTAAGACACGATTAAACCCGTTTAAGACGCTAAAATAATACTTTAAGACAGCCTACTTGGTGTTTTACACTATTCTAACTGTTTAAGACCTATTAAACCCGTTTAAGACGCTGTCATCCACGTAATACTCTGTTTTTTCATCTCAAAGTCCATTTCGCACCAAATACATTGTATATATACCGTTTATGACGCTGTTAAACCCGTTTAAGACGCTGTGCGACCAATTTAAGATTGTCTATATCATGTTAAAGACCATTATACTCCTATAAAATGTTATTAAACCCGTTTAAGACGCTATTAAACAACTTAATGATGATATACTTCATGCTGAACAATATAAGACCCGTTTAAGACGCTGTTATACAGTTTAAGATGCTATAATACCACTTTAAGATTTTCTATTTCATGTTTAACATTATAGAACACGTTGAAGAAGCATTAAACCCGTTTAAGACGCTCTGAAAAGATTTTAAGATGCAATAATTCGAGTTTAACACGATAAAACTCTTTTAAGACGCTGTTTAACCCGCTTAAGAAACTATTATACCAATTTAAGACAGTCTATTTCGTTTTTTAATACTATTCTACCCGTTTAAGACGCTATGAACCCGTTTAAGACGCTTTACCAGAATTTTAAGATGCTATACTTTATGCTGAACAGTATGGAACCCGTTTAAGACGTCGATAAACCCGTTTAAGAAACTATTATACCAATTAAATATACTATACTTCATTTTTACCTATCACAACCAGTTTAAGAAGCTATTAAACCCGTTTAAGACGCTGTTAAACCCGCTTATGAAACTATCATACCAATTGAAGAGTCTATTTAGTTTTTTTTAAATACTATTCTACCCGTTTAAGAAGCTATTATACCCGTTTAAGAAGCTCTGATAACATTTTAAGATTCAATTATTCGAGTTTAACAATATATAATACAACCCGTTAATTTATAATACAACCCGTTAATATATAATACAACCCGTTTAAGAAGCTACAATATCACTTTAGGATGGTCTACTCAGTCTTTAATACTATTTTACCCGTTTAAGACGCTATTAAACCCGTTTAATACGCTAAAAAATACTTTAAGACAGCCTACTTGGTATTTGACACTATTCTAACTGTTTAAGATGTTATTAAACCCGTTTAAGACGCTACAATACAACTTTAACATGTCCTACTTAGTGTCTTACAATATGTTATTATATAAATGATTCTTTCAATCATTTATTCATATATATAATTATTTATATTAATTATTAAATGTATTATAAAGAGTATTTTACATTTAATATTCCCGAATTTTCATTTCTTCGTTTTCAAAATGAACGGAATTTCTTGGACTCCTATAGTATATCTGAAAGCTGTTTCTATATTTGGGTGTACCCTTTTTATACCTGTTTCTTGACTACCTGCTCTCAGGCTATTGTGTATCCTTTTGTACCCTCACCACATTCCTTAAGGGTTCTAACTTTCTCTTTTAGAAACAGGTGCCTACCACCACACACACACACACACACACACACACATATATATATGTGTGTGTGTGTGTGTGTGTGTGTGTGGTGGTATATATATATATATAATTGAAATGTATTATTTTTAATAATTCTAATTTATTCTATTTCTTTCGCATTTTAAGCAAACTTAGGGCATTCTAAGCGAAGTAAGCGCTTTTATAGCAAAGTCAACTCATTTTAAGCGTTATCTTGGCAAACTCAGCTAAATCTGAGCTAATTAAGCGTATTCTAAGCATGGTAAACGTTTTCTAAGCGAAATAAGCTTAATCCAAGCAAAAAAGCATTTTATAAGCAATATAAGCGTATTCTAAGCAAACTAAGCGTATTTTTAGCTAACTCAGCGTATTCTAAGCGAAATTAGCGTCTCTTAAGTGAAATGAGCATATTCTAAGCCAACTAAGCAAGTCCTAAGTACTAAGCAAATTCAACATATACTAAGCTAACTTAGCATACCTTAAGCAATCTAAGCATAAAGTAAGCTAACTAATCATATAGTAAGCAATCTAAGCATTCTATAAGCGGACTGATCAACCTGTAAGCAATTTCATCATAATATCAGCGTATTCTAAGCTAACTTATAGTAGTGAATAACTCAATTATATAATTAATCATCAAATTTCATCATTTATCGTTTACTTTACATGTATTTTTAAAATATATGTATATATAAATAAAATCTGAGTATTAAGCAGTATTTTTACCGTGTATAATCACCGTTGTGTGTGTTTATTTATCCGAAGTTCGTTGACTCCCGTAAGAAATGCGTGCGAGACATTCTTTAGAAAAACATTAATTTCAAGCACTTCCCGATGAAATAGAAATACGAAATTTAGGGATTAGTTAGAGTATGAATTGAATATTATATATCCTTATTTTTATGCCCAAAGTATCAATGGTTCGACTCCAAAACGACTCCAAAATACACTCGTAAGAAATGCACGTAAAGATCTCAAACTAAATCAGATTTCGTACCATTTCTAACAGAAATTTTCTGCTTTTATCATATCTTTAATAAATTTTCACAAAATAAGTCTTTTAAATAACCGAAGAAGTCACGAATTAGAATCATTTATTAAGGCAGTTGGCGTTAAATTGGCATTTTAGCGTTTTAAACGGGTTTAGCAGCGTTTTAATCGGATTTTATATGTTAAACATAAAATTGATTATGTTTAAATTGTATGGAACAGTTATAAACAGTAGAAAAGCGTCTTAAACGGGTTCTGTACTGTTCAGCAGGAAGTACAGCATCTTAAAAGTGTTTCAGAGCGTCTTAAAAGGGTTTAATAGTTTCTTAAACGTGTAAAATAGTCTTATACATGAAATAGAGCATCCTAAATAGATAGTATAGCGTCTTAAACGGGTTTAATAGCGTCTTAAACGGGTTCTGTACTGTTCAGCATGGAATATAGCATCTTAAAGTTGTTAAAGAGCGTCTTAAACGGGTTTAATAGCTTCTTAAGCTGCATTTTCACCATTACTTTCTTCCAATATAATTCTGTTGATTTTTAAACAGAGGAATGAAAATTCCGGAATTTTAAATGTAAAATACACTTTATAAAGCTTTAAATAATTAATATAAATAAATATTTAGATTAATAACTCAACGAAAGTATAATTTATCTGATAATTATATAATATATTGTAAAACACGAAGTAGACTATCTTAAAGTGATATTGTAACGTCTTATCTTATTTCTCAAAAAATATTACGAAAATGCAACTATTATCGGAATATAATTCAGAATACACAGTTCTCTGACTCTATATTAATTTCCAGCTATTTTAAGTAAAGAAAATTGTAAAAGATTCCTTTTCAAGATATAGAATCCCTTATTTAATGATTTAAATAACAAAAAAACCTTTCATATTTGGGTTCTGATGTGTTTTTAATATCCCCCTCATTATGCAATCCCAATGTGGTATCTTTTACATGGATTTTTTTAAAAGCATTATGTTAGATTCAAAAGTTATTTTTTGGTGTTTGTTTTCGTAAGAATATTGAAAAGTAAAACATATCCGATAAACCAGAAAATTATTGTTTTCTGAGCGTATTTTTATGGATATTAAGATGCATATCACTGAAAATAAGCGATTTAAGACGCTATCAGCGAAATATATAAAAATATAGAAATACAAACAGAATTAAATAAAAAACAGTTCTTGTAATTTATAAATATATACTATCCGCGTGCATGCACCCTCTGGGTGCAGTTGTTTGGTCTGTACCAGACATCTGGACTATGAACATTTACTATCAGTCATTTATAATCATTACTTTCATATGGACATATCAATCATAGTGTATTCTTATGGAAAAACGCAATACCTCAGTTTCAACAATCGTATCCGTCGTCAAGGGGATTGGTTGTTTATAGCCTCAAAATTTCGCGAAATTTCCGTTTATTTTAACCGAATTCTCGCCATTTCAACCCGATAACGATATTTGGCGACCAAAATAAGAATCTTTATTCATTTCTCTTTCTTTTGGTGCTTATCTCGATTTCGTAAGCCTATTGTTTCTAATTTAATTTTGCAAAAGAAACGTAGCCTGCAACCGATAAAAGTGAGGTTTACGTGCATTTCTTATGAGAACGGTAATATATAAGATAGATGTACAGCTATTAGTGAAGTTATTAAGTAAATCAATATAAATAAGATTCCCTTTTCTTTTTTTTAATACACAAAAAACACTTATTTTTAAATTAATAGAAGCAGTAAAAGCCTTGAAAGTTGTTTCCTAATGTAAAGGATATGATAATTTGCAAAAACCCGGTTGTAACGCTATTCTAATTATGATTTAGTTTAATCTGCTCTCTTAATAGCGTCTTAAACGGGTTTTACTGTTTATCAAATAGTAGCTGAAGTTTTCATTGATTCATAACAGAGAATTAAGATTTGAAAAAATACATATATTTATATATAATCAGTTTTGTCTCTAATAAATAATTCCTATTTGTGAATTTATTCTATTTTAACGACTAATTTTGTGGGAATTTAATTAAGATATCATAAAGAGGAACAATCTCTAAATATCTGTTAGAAATGATACAAAATCTGATATATATTAAGATCTTTACGTGCATTTCTTATGAGGGTACTTAAGAGTCGTTTTGGAGTCGAACCAAGGATACTTTGGGCATAAAAATAAGGGTATATAATACTGAATTCATACTCTAACTAATCCCCAAATTTCGTATTTCTATTTAAACGGGAAGTGCTTTAAATTAATGTTTTTAAAAGTGTCTTCCAAGTATTTCTTATAGAGAGATATTCTTCGTAATTTTTGTCCCAATTCTCAAAATGTTGAACCCAAAGCGATATTCTAAGACCAGAATAAGAATCTCTGTTCAATTTCCTTTCTTTTGGTACTATTTTCGATTTTATAAGACCATTATTTCTTATTTAAATCATCAAAAGAATAAAAGTCTGCAATCCTTAAAAACGAACTTTACGTGCATTTCTTATGGGTGTGTTTTTAGAGTCGTTTTGGAGTCGAACCAAGGATACTTTGGGCACAAAAATAAGGATGTATAATAGTCCATTTATACTCTAACTAATCCCCAAATTTCGTATTTCTATTTGTTCGGGAAGTGCGTCAAATTAACGTTTTTCTAAAGAATGTCTCCCACGCATTTCTTACGGGAGTCACCGACATCGGATACATAAACATACAACGGTGATTATTATATGGCAACCAATTTCTTTACGAAAAGTATTGTAGAAATGTCATTAACAGAAAGAGAAAGCAATTTCTCAATGGGTTACGTAAATTCAATTATTTCACACTTTCCTTTTATTACGGATGACTTCATTTTGTCGATTACTTTTGACGAAAGAGGAAAAGTTTCTTAAAATGAAAAATTCCATAGCAACCAAAGTCTGTAACCAAGTAACGGTTTCCTGGTTTCTGCAATTGTTGCCGATAAAATTCTTCCTTTTTTCGAATTTTTCTGTTTTATTTACATCGTTTAAGACGCTCAGATAAAATTTAAAGATGCTATATTTCACGCTGAACAATTGAAAACCGTTTATAACGCTATCCCATATAAAAATATGTAGAAAAAGGCATCTTAAACGGGTTTTACTATTATTTATATAATAGAATACGTTTTTAAAAAAGAATTAGCGACTTAACCGGTATAAAAACATTGCTTAATTCAACATATTGTAGAAAACCCGTTTATAACGCTATCCCACAAAAATATGTAGAAAAAGGCGTCTTAAACGGGTTTTACTAATATCTATGTTATAAATTACATTATTTACTGTAATTAGAGTCTTAAACGGTATAAAAAACCTTATTAAATTCACTATATTTATTTATTTTTTAAAAAACCCGCTTATAGTGCTATTAAGATCAAAAATCTGTGGAAATAGCGTCTTAACCGGGATTATATATTATTTACGTAATGAAATACGTTTTTTAAAAATAATTAGCGACTTAAGCGGTATAATAAACCTTATTTAATTCAACATATATTACAAAACCCGTTTATAACGCTATCGTATTGAAAAATCGACGGAGAAAGCTTCTTAAACGGGTTTTACTATTATTTATATTGAAAATAAACTATTTATAGAAATTAGCGTCTTAAATTGTTAAAAAAACATTACTTAATTCAACTTATATTACAAAACCCGTTTAAGACGCTATACTACTACTTTAAGATCTTCTACTTCATGTTTAACATTATAGAACACGTTGAAGAAGTATAAAAACTAGTTTAAGACGCTCTCATATCATTTTAAGAAGCTACACTTCATGTCTAACATGATGAAACCCGTTTAAGACGCTGTTAAACCCGTTTAAGAGGTTGTTAACCATTTGATATGCTTTTTCTCATATCCAGGTCCCTTCCATATGAAATATATGGTAAATATTACGCTCAAGATGCTATTAAACCCGTTTAAGACGCTCTCATATCATTTTAAGAAGCTACACTTCATGTCTAACATGATGAAACCCGTTTAAGACGCTGTTAAACCCGCTTAAGAGGTTGTTAACCACTTGTCATGCTTTTTCTCATATCCAGGTCCCTTTCATATGAAATATATCGTAAATATACCCTTTAAGAAGCTATTAAACCCGTTTAAGACGCTATACTATCTATCTAGGATGCTCTATTTCATATATAAGACTATTTTACCCGTTTAAAAAACAATAAAACCCGTTTATTTATTTACTTTAAGATACTTAATTTCATGTTTAACATAATACAACCCGTTTAAGACACTGTTATCGGCTTAATACAGGGTTTTCTCATATCTAGGTCCCTTTTACTCGATATACATGTAAATATACCTCTTAAGACGTGAATAAACCCGTTTAAGACGCTCTAATAACATTTTAAGCCGCTATACTCAGAATATAACACGATGAAACCCGTTTAAGACGCTGTCGAACCCGCATAAGACGCTTTACCAAATCTTTAAGATGCTATACTTTATGCTGAACAGTTGATAAACCCGTTTAAGAGGCTATATTACCAATTAAAGAAACTATACTTCATTTTTAACTATCACAACCCGTTTAAGAAGCTATTAAACCCGTTTAAGAAACCATTATACCAATTTAAGACAGTCTATTTAGTTTTTTTTTAAATACTATTCTACCCGTTTAAGAAGCTATTAAACCCGTTTAAGAAGCTCTGATAGCATTTCAAGATGCAATAATTCGAGTTTAACATATAAAACCCGTTTAAGACGCTGTTAAGCCCGTTTAAGACGCTATACCACCATTTTAAGATGCTATACTTTATGCTGAAATATACAGAACCCGTTTCTTCCTTTTTTCAATTTTTCTGTTTTATTTACATAAGAAACATACTGAATATGATTTATTCATTACAATGGGGTGTATTTCACGCCAATATATCTGAATATTTTAATTTATATATTATTATTACATACTAATATACTTAATTTTATTTCGTAAATGTTTTATTTATAAGATTTTACTCACAATTACTTGTTATTTTTTAAATTACTGAACAAAGAATGTTAATAATATTAAATATTGTTAAAATATTAATAATTAACCCCTTTCCAAAAATATAATAATAATATATAATTCAAATATTATGCTTTTTGTGCTTTTATATAATTTAAGAACATCAGCATCCTAATCTTTCTGTAATTCTAATTTTTATCTAGCTGTAACTAGCTGCTGTAGACATATTGCTATATATTATCCTGTTTCTATGACAAATAACAATAAATATATAATAAATTCATAAAAATATGGCTTTTATGATGATCACTGTTCCCAAAAAGAGGCTTTGTAGATTAATTTTGGATAAAGAAACTGCAAAATATAAATGTCTACGTAAGAAAAGCGTGGGAGACATTTTAGAAAAACATTGATTTAAAGCACTTTCTGATTAAATAGAAATACGAAATTTAGGGATTAGTTAGAGGAATAATTGACTATTATATATCCTTATTTTTATGCCCAAAGTATCATTGGTTCGACTCCAAAACGACACGAAAATGAAGTAATAAGAAATGCACGTAAAGTTCGTTTTTAAGGATTGCAGACTTTTGTTCTTTTGATGATTTAAACAAGAAATAATGGTCTTATAAAATCGAGACAAGTACCAAAAGAAAGGAAATTGAACAAAGATTTTTATTCTCGTCGTAGAATATCGTTTTTGAGTCGACATTACGAGAATTAGGGCAAAATATGGAATAAGGTATATGATTTACTATTGACTGTTTTGGAGTCATGTATTACCGTGTCTGTTGAAATATTTCTAGTAATTTCGAATTCAATGAAGTATTCTATTATAAACATAACATTCTTTGTTCAATTTCCTTTCATTTGGTACTTATCTCGATTTTCTAAGACCATTATTTCTTATTTAAATTTGCAAAAGAACAAAAGTCTGCAATCCTTAAAAACGAACTTTACATGCATTTCTTATGAGAGCGTTTTATGAGTCGTTTTGGAGTCGAACCAAGGATACTTTGGGCATAAAAATAAGGTTATATAATACTCATTTATTACTCTAACTAATCCCCAAATTTCGTATTTCTATTTAATCGGGAAGTGTGTCAAATTAACGTTTTTCTCTAAAATGTCTCCCACGCATTTCTTACGGGAGTCACCGACATCGGACACATAAACACACACAACGGTGATTATTATATGAGATACATATAATATAATATATATATATATATATATATATATATATATATATATATATATATATATATATATATATATATAAGGTTATTAGTTCCTTTTAGCGTGATATATCACCTTATATATACAATACCTTAATTTATAGCTGGTTAATTTCGTCATTTTATATCTATAGGCAGTGAATTGAGAGCGATTTCTATGGAAAAGCGAAATGGTCGTATAGTAAATGGCATGTTTCCAGGCAACACTTCAAGGCTAGAATTCTATTGTTGGGCGTCCTTGTGGTCAATTTAGAACAAGGATAACACAATTAGAGGCATTTTAATTGGTGATAATTGATTCAATATTTAACACCTTACTATAGAGAATATTTACATGTGTGTAATTGTAAAAAACGATGTAAAAAGATGTAAAACATTGTAAATTTACGTGCAATTTCATGTTTTTTCGTGATTTTTTTATAATTCTAAGGTTTTGATGTCTTCTATATTTTTATACTAACTAATAGTTGTTTTGGGGTGTATTTCACCCCAATGATAAATATTTCATTTGAAAGATCATTATTCAATATTTTCTTGTTTTTTCGTGTTTTTTTTTAATTTTTAAGGTTTTGATGCATTCTATAATTTTTATATTCAACAATAGTTAATTAGAGGTGCGTTTCACCCCTTATATTGGGGTATTTTTCACCCCAATAGACAGATAATTAACTTTAAAGATCTTATCTTCAACATCTTATAATTTATTTACACTAACGAATAAAGACTTAGTTTCTATTCTATTTATTTAATGAAATTGGGGTATATCTTACCCCATTAGGTTGTATATTATATTATGTGAAATTAGGGTATATTTCACCCCAGAGAATATATAAAACTGATTATTATATTGAATAATTTCTTTTAAACATTATGTCATATGTCTCATCTTATTTATTATTCAAAAACAACTAATTTGGGGTATATTTCACCCCTGTCGTAAATATTATATATTATTTTATTATTTTATATTATTATTTTATATTATTATTTTATATAAGATTATGCGTCGAATTTATGTATTAATTATATTAATTAACTAATACATCGGGGTCTAATTTACCCCAGAGGTATAAAAAACCTTATTTAATTCAACATATACTACAAAACCCGTTTATAGCGCTATCCAGATCAAACAATCGCCTGAAAAAGCTTCTTAAACGGGATTATATATCATTTACGTAATATAATAATGTAATTAGTGTCTTAAATGGTAAAAAAACCTTATTTAATTTATCATATACCACAAAACCTGTTTATAACGCTATTCAGCTTAAAAATATATATAAAAGGCGTCTTAAACGGGATTTACTAATATCTATGTTATAAAATACATTATTTACTGGAATTAGAGTCTTAAACTGTTAAAAACATAAACATTACTTAATTCAACTTATATTACAAAACCCGCTTATAACGCTATTCAGATCAAAAATCGCCGGAAAAAGCTTCTTAAACGGGTTTACTCTTATTTAAATAATATAATATATTATTTACTGGAATTAGCGTCTTAAGTGGTATAAAATACCTTATTTAATTCAACATATACAACAAAACCCGTTTATAACGCTAAATAGTGCTCTAAAATTGGTGGAAAAAGCGTCTTAAACGAGATTCTCCATTATTTATAAAATAAAATACATTTATTTATGGAATTAGCGTATTAACAGACACAAAATAAACATTACTTAATTCAACATATATTACAAAACCCGTTTATAACGCTATTCAGCTTAAAAATATATATAAAAGCGTCTTAAACGGGATTTACTAATATCTATGTTATAAAATACATTATTTACTGGAATTAGAGTCTTAAACTGTTAAAAACATAAACATTACTTAATTCAACTTATATTACAAAACCCGTTTATAACGCTAAATAGGGCTCTAAAATTGGTGGAAAAAGCGTCTTAAACGAGATTCTCCATTATTTATAAAATAAAATACATTTATTTATGGAATTAGCGTATTAACAGACACAAAATAAACATTACTTAATTCAACATATATTACAAAACCCGTTTATAACGCTATTCAGCTTAAAAATATATATAAAAGCGTCTTAAACGGGATTTACTAATATCTATGTTATAAAATACATTATTTACTGGAATTAGAGTCTTAAACTGTTAAAAACATAAACATTACTTAATTCAACTTATATTACAAAACCCGTTTATAACGCTAAATAGGGCTCTAAAATTGGTGGAAAAAGCGTCTTAAACGAGATTCTCCATTATTTATAAAATAAAATACATTTATTTATGGAATTAGCGTATTAACAGACACAAAATAAACATTACTTAATTCAACATATATTACAAAACCCGTTTATAACGCTATTCAGCTTAAAAATATATATAAAAGGCGTCTTAAACGGGATTTCATATCATGTATGTAATAAAATACCTTTCATAATAGAATAAGCGTCTTAAACGGTATAAAAAACCTTATTTGATACAACATATACTACATAACCCGTTTATAACGCTATCGTACTAAAAAAATCGGCGGAGAAAGCTTCTTAAACGGGTTTTACTGTTATTTATATTGAAAATAAACTATTTATAGAAATTAGCGTCTTAACCTGTATAAAAACATTACTTAATTCAACATATAGTAGAAAACCCGTTTATAACGCTATCCCACATAAAAATATGTAGAAAAAGGCGTCTTAAACGGGTTTTACTATTATTAATAGAATAAAATACGTTTTTTTAAAAGAATTAGCGACTTAAACGGTTTAAAAAACCTTATTAAATTCACTATACTTATTTATTTTTTTAAAAACCCGCTTATAGCGCTATCCAGATCAAAAATCGGTGGAAATAGCGTCTTAAACGGGATTCTATATTATTTACGTAATAAAATACATTTTTTAAAAAGAATTAGCGTCTTAAGAAGTATAAAAAACCTTGTTTAATTCAACATATACTACAAAACCCGTTTATAACGCTATATAGTGCTCTAAAATTGGTGGATAAAGCGTCTTAAACGAGATTCTCCATTATTTATATAATAAAATACATTCATTTATGGAATCAGCGTATTAACAGCTACAAAATAAACATTACTTAATTCAACATATATTACAAAACCCGTTTATAACGCTATTCAGCAGTAAAATATGATAATAAAGCGTCTTAAACGGGATTTACTATTATTTGTATAATAAAATACATTATTTATTGGACACAGATTCTTAAGCGGTAAAAAAACCTTATTTAATTCAAAATATATTTTAAAAAACCGTTTATAACGCTATCCAGATAAAAAATCGGTGGAAATAGCGTCTTAAACTGGTTATACTATTATTTATATACTACTATTTATAAAATGCACTTTTTAAAACAAATTAGCGTCTCAAACGGTATAAAAAACTTATTTAATTCAACATATATTATAAAACCCGGTTATAAGGCTATCCAACACAAAAAACGGTGGAAATTGCGTCTTAACCGGGTTTTGCTGTATTTCCAAAATCACGAGGTTATTCACGTGAAAATGGAATAATTGACGATCGGAATCCGTGACGTAATGCGTGAATCAGTGACCTATACGAAAGGATTCGAAAGAAGGGTGAGTCACGAAATATGTGACGAAACAGTCATCACGAAATGACGTGATTAAATCTGAGAAATGCTGTCACATTTCCGGGAATTGGTGCCGGAAAATTATTGGTATTCAAACCAAGAAAACTGTGATGTAATTATATATTTAAAAGATGTTTATATAATTAAAAGATAATATATTTATCTTATATAATAATCACCGTTGTGTGTTTATGTGTCCGATGTCGGTAACTCCCGTAAGAAATGCGTGGGAGACGTTCTTTAGAAAAACATTAATTTGACGCACTTTCCGATTGAATAGAAATACGAAATTTGGGAATTAGTTAGAGTATGAATGGATTATCATATATCCTTATTTTTATGCCCAAAGTATCCTTGGTTCGACTCCAAAACGACTCAGAAAAACACTCGTAAGAAATGCATGTTAAGTTCGTTTTTAAAGATTGCAGACTTCTGTTCTTTTTAAGATTTAAATAAGAAATAATGGTCTTAGAAAATTAAGACAAGTACCAAAAGAAAGGAAATTGAATAAAGATTCTTATTCCGGTCTTAGAATAACGTTTATGGGTCGTAATTACGAGAAATATACCAAAGAATACGAAAAGACATTACAACTTAGCTGATATAAGCAACCAGTCTCCCTGACGACTAAGGCGATTGTTGAAACCGAGCTAACGCATTTTTGCCGTAAATAAACACGAAAATGTCATAATAAATCAATAATTAACACTGTTACATTAGTAATAATAACTTATGTTACTAGATATTCAAATAAATTACCTCTTAAATATATATAATTATCGAGATACACATACTTATAAGAGAATATAACAAAACATTTACGTGAAAATGGGAAAAAAGGACAGTTTTAAGGCTTAAAACTTAAAAAAAGCTTTAAAGTCTGTTGAAAATGAGGTAAATCCTGGATTTTAAACAAAAAAAATGTAGGAAAACGCATTAAATACTGGTAAAATGGACAAAAATTCGAATATTGTAAAACGAAATTTAAAGAAAAATGAATTAAAATATTGTTAAATATCGACAAAAATCAGGAAATTTCAAGAAAAATTTGACAAATTCTGTTAAAAATAATAAAAAATCCGGATTTTAAATAAAAAATTTAACATAATTGCATAAAATAAGCAATAATTGCATGAAATATTGTAATAAATAAAATAAATATAAATCTTATATTAAAGCAAAATCCAACACAAAAATCACAAAAGAAAACACATTTTAAAAAAATACGTGAATTCACAACGCAATATATACAAGTGAATATAAAACATTTAAAAGTTGGTAATAATGGCTTACAGATTCCTTTGTCACGTGTCTTCTGCAGCGTGAGGTTCATCCTGTTATGAGGATCCAATTATATCAGGAAGCCATAGCACTTTTACTTCAGCACATATCTGCAAAAACACAATCAATGCACTGTCACTCAGAGAATACTCGTAGAAATATTACATGTATTTATAAAAATAATCACTAATACTACCCGCGCGCATGCACCCTCTGGGTGTATTTGTTTGTTCTGGACCAGACATCTGGACTATGAACATGTACTATCAGTCATTTTTAATCATTACTTTCATATGGACATATCAATCATTGTGTATTCTTATGGGAAAACGCAATACCTCGGTTTCAACAATCGTATCCGTCGTCAAGGGGATTGGTTGTTTACAGCCTCAAATTTTCACGAAATTTCCGTTTATTTTAACCGAATTCTTGCCATTTCGACTCGATAACGATATTTGGCGACCAAAATAAGAATCTCTATTCATTTCTCTTTCTTTTGGTGCTTATCTCGATTTCGTAAGCCTATTGTTTCTAATTTAATTTCGCAAAAGTAATGAAGCCTGCAACCGATAAAAGTGAGGTTTACGTGCATTTCTTATGAGAACGGTTTTTATTCTCTGGGTTCGAACTGTGGCCGTTTAGGTAAAAGAACATTTGTCCACATTGAAGGGTGCAGCATTCTACATCGAATGCACGTTTCAGCATCGCTCTAGCTCTTGGCATTGGCGAGAAAAACGTTTTTTGTAGACAGACGGACAAACAGACAGACAGCGTTACGTTTTTAATATATATAGATTGGTAATAAAAGTCATACAATATTGGTAAAATCAAATAAAATTGTGTATTTCAATGAGAAAATTGGCAAAAAAGCTTCGAATTCCGTTGAAAATTAAGACAATCGTGGATTTTAAAGCAAAACATTTGACATCATTGCATAAAATAAGCAATAATCACATCAAAGATTGGTAAATATCGACATAATTGAATAAAATGGATTAAAAAACATTTCTTGCGTCTATAACGTGACAAATGTCATGGGGTATAACACACCCCTTAACTATCATATATAGACGCTATTCTAAATATATATAGATACATAAATAAATGAGTAGATATATCAATCTTTTGGCTAAAGAAAATGGTTTATAGCTATCATGGGTTCGATACCAGAATGTCCCAAAAATCGCAATTTTCCCATAAGAATGCATTGCGCGGATTTTTGAAAATTATTTTTCAATGCCTTCCCGATAAGCTGGAAAGATAAAACCCGGAATGGTGACAGAGGCGTTTGAAAACATTCTATCATGACATTCACCGTTTCTCTAGTTGTCCTTGGTTCGATGCAAGAGGGTCATTCCGATTCCACCATGCATTTCAAAGGGGGAAAACGGAATCTTACTTTAGGACCTTCCCGATAAGATATTGGATCGAAACTTTGGAACAAGTCATAATGGCACTTATCTAATATTAATTCGCTATTTTCTCTCACAGAAGGGTCCTGAGTTCGACGCTAGGCGGTCTTTTGCGCATTCCTTTCAAACTGTTATGGGGCCGTTCTAGGTGCGATGGAGCAATCAAAATCACGGTGTATGCAGATGAGATGGTTATCTATTGTACCAACTGAAGAAACTTTACCAAATGACCGTATGTTCGACGCCAAGTGGGCGCAAAATTCTCTTAAATTTAAACTAACGCTTAAATAATGAATGAAACCATAAAATTCCTACATTTTTCTATTAAATTTTCACTTAAAATTCGTTTTAAATGTCTTTTTTGTAAATATTACGTAAATTATAACTCTTTAATGGAAATAAGCTGTTAAGTATTCCAAATAAATTCCAAAATAAAAATTCGTTTTACAGGTCTTTCTTGAAATACTTTGCAGTTAATTACTCTGAAATGTAAATTATTGCTTAAATGTTTAGTTAAACCATAAAATTCTTTTCTTTAATTTCTTTAATATTTTATTTTAAATTAATATTTCTTTAAAAATCTCGCTAAAAATTCGTCTGAAATGTCTTTTTTCGTGAATATTCTGAAATTAATTACTCTTTATTTTAAATTAGCGCTTATATATTCAATAAAAGCATAAAATTCCAACGTTTTTCGATTAATTTTTCCATAACATTTTGTTTTACAGGTCTTTTGTGGTAAATATTCCGTAAATTATAATTCTTTAATGTTAATTAACGCTTAAATAATTAATTAAACCAAAATTTCCAACATTTTTCGATTAAATTCTCGCTTAAATTACGTTTTTAAATGTCTTTTTTGTAAATATTTCGTAATTAATAACTCTGAAATGAAAATTATAATTTAAATCTTCAATTAAACCAAAAATTCCAACATATTTCTTTGAAAATCTCGCTTAAATTTCGTTTTAAAGTTCTTTTTCGTGTGTTCTAATAGCTGAATCGTCGTATTGTATCCTCGCTATGACGATATCACCTAGAAACGTCTCTTTGGTGACATAACAAAGTCTGATTCTTCGTCGTTGTGATGAGTCAACACTCTGTTTATACGGCGTCTGAATCCGTTCCTATAGTGACTAACGACACACTAATTTCTAAATAATACTGCTGACGAGTACAGAAACACTTCCAGCTTCTTGTTTATCGAATTAAATTCAAGATTTTCTTTATTTTAAAAGTAATTTGAATGTTTTTTGTCTGATTTCTTTATTAAAATACACGATTTTGTCCAATTTTCTTCATTTTAAAAGTAATTTGAATGTTTTTTGTCATATTTTTCCTTAGGATTTACAATTGTTGTAATTTTACCCATTTTTTTGTATTATTGTCATAATATGTATTTAAAATCCACGATTTTTGTTATTTTAAATATAATTTGAAGCTTTTTTGTCAAATTTTTCCTTAAGATTTACAATTTTCGTTCATTTTTAGCGATTTTTTTCGTATTTTTGTCAAATTATGTATTTAAAATCCACTATTTTTGTTATTTTCAATAAGATTTGATGCTTTTTCGTCCAATTTCTTGTTTAAGATACACGATTTTTATCATTTTTAACAGAATTTGAAGCATTTTTGTCCTTTTTCTTTATTTTAAAAGTAATTTGAACGTTTTCTTCTCACATTTTTCCTTAAGATTTACAATTTTTGTTAATGTTTACCAATCTTTTTCGTATTTTTGTCATAATATGTATTTAAAATCCACTATTTTTATCATTTCCAATAAGGTTTAAAGCTTTTTCGTCCAATTATTTGTTTAAAATAAGGGATTTTTGTTATTTTAAATTATATTTGAAGCTTTTTTGTTATATTTCTACCTAAAATTTATAATTTTTGTTAATTTTTACCAATTTTTTTTTAATTTTTGTAAAAATTATGCATTTTAAATCCACGATTTTTTTAAAGTCTTCGATAAAATTTTGAAGATTTGTTGCAAAATTTATTTTAAATATAATTTAATTTTTTTATATTTATATAAAATTATATAATATTTATTTATTATTTTTGCAATATATAAGATTTTTTCCTAATTTTTCCGAATTTCTAACAACTTTTTCGTTTAAATTGATAAATAATGTTATTTCTAATACAATTTATTTTCTTTTTTTATTCTTTTCATGAAATTTGAAACTTGAATTGAACATTGGAAAAAAAATTCGGAACAATGATTTTCAATCTAATTATAAAAAAGTCATTAAAAACGAGATTCCGTGAATTTAATTTCACAAAAAATTTATCATTTTCGAATTCCAGCGAAAAAAAGTATTACGAAATATTCAATTTGGAATGAAATCTAATTTTGATTTGTATTTTAGAATTAAGAAAGTGATTTCGAAACTCAGCTTTAAACTTTTAAAACTCCTTATTACAGAGTTATAAAACTGAGAAAAATATTTTATGTAAACCGAAAACACTTAAAAAATTCCTTAATTTAGATTTAAAATTAAGAATTAATATGATATATATATATATATATATATATATATATATATATATATATATATATATATATATAATAAGAAAAAATAGAGAAAAAAGTATAAAAAATTGAACTTAAATGCTTAAAAATAAATTATTTTCTATTAGAGAATTTAAAGGAATCAAAATTAGTACAAAAAACGCTTATTTTCGAGTTGAAAATGAGCAAATTTCTTCGAATTTCAACGAAAAATAACTATAAAATAATTGTTTAAAAATTAAATTATAAAAAAATTCCGAATTACACATAAAAACTTCTTTAAAATCATTATTTTTAGTTAAAATTGGTAAAAAAGTAACTAATTCCAGCTAAAATCTGCCAAAAAACCATCAAATTAACACATCAGAATTAAAAAATGCAAAAAATATTCCATTTCGACTCAATTCTGCAGAAAAAAATCAACAAAAACATGCATCGTTACCATGTAAACACAAGGTTCCGATAAAAATCCGATCTGAATAAGAAAAACAGGCAGATAAAGTCCAAAATGAGGACGAATCTGACGTTTACAAGGAGAATAAATCATCGAGATACCACAGAGATAAGGAGAAAGGCCAATAAAGAGCTATAAATAATATAAAACGCATCTAAAACGACTCAAAACCAGCGGTAACCAAGCATAACCGACTTCTAAACGATTGCCAGGTTACGGTTGGTGTGGAAACAAAGCTATTCGTAAGATATTCTAGCTAAAAATGTACTATCATTCATTTATAATCATTACTATCATATGGACATATCAATCATAGTGTATTCTTATGGAAAAACGCAATACCTCGGTTTCAACAATCGCATACGTCGTCAAGGGGATTGGTTGTTTACAGCCTCAAATTTTCACGAAATTTCCGTTTATTTTAACCGAATTCTCGCCATTTCGACCCGATAACGATATTTAACAACATAAATAAGAATCTTTATTCATTTCTCTTTCTTTTGGTGCTTATCTCGATTTCGTAAGCCTATTACTTCTAATTTAATTTTGCGAAAGAAATGTAGCCTGCAACCGATAAAAGTGAGGTTTGCGTGCATTTCTTATGAGAACGGTTTTTCTTCTCTGGGTTCGAACTGGGGCCGTTCAGGTAAAAGAAAATTTCGCCACATTGTAGGGTGCAGCATTCTACATCGAATGCACGTTTCAGCATCGCTCTAGCTCTTGGCATTGGCGAGAAAAACTCTTTTTGTAGACAGACGGACAGACAGACACCGTTACGTTTTTAATATATATAGATAGATAGATAGATTCTAGTTAAAAACGCGACTTAACTACGATAAACAAAGTTATAAACAAAGGTTGCTATGGTAACTGATCACCATGGACGAAAAATACATAAAAATACGAAATATATAACTTGTTTTTATGAAGAAATAGCCATAGTTACCAAAGCTAACAATGATTTTAATTATGTTATTGTTAGAAACGAAAAAATTTTCCATATTAATGTATAAAAGCAAAATATCAATCGTTGAGTTCACAATTAGTTAACAATCCGTTGTTGTTAGCAACGATTCACTGTCGATTTCTACGTATAGCAACAAAAATGTCGATAGTTACCGAAATTAACAAAAATATTTCAATAACTAATTATCAGGAACGAAAAAATGTCGATATAAACTTATAAAAGCATGATTTCCATCGTTAAGTTGACAAATACAACAATTATTTATAAATACTTTAATAAAAACGACGAAAATAACAATTCAATCCAGAAATAACAACAAAAATATCCGTAGTTACAATTAATTTCGAATATATTACAATTAGAGACGAAATAATTGTTTATCTCCATGTGTAACAACAAAAATATCCATGGCTACCGAAGTTAACGACAACTTTTCAATCCGTAACTAATAAAAACGAAAGAATTGTCGAGTATCCAGGCATAGCAACAAAGACATCCATAACAACAAAGAAATTGTTTCCCAAGGCAGTTTTCGATAGCAACTTGAATATAGACTAAACTGAATACAGTTTTATATCAAATAACATGGCACTGATATACTTTTAAGTGTATTACAATGTCTTAAATACCTCGAAATACTGATATAATTCATTTAATATCATATACACACTTGTATAAAGTTATAAACACATAAATTTTGGAATATTTCATGTTTTTATGCTGTATTTTTCGTTGTTATTCAATTTTTATACTTTTGCAAAGTTATTTCAAGTGTTTTTACACCGAATTTCTCTGTTTTTATGCATTTTTTAGAGAATTATTCCACTAATTTAACATTATTTTCTTAATTTACGTAATTAAATAAAAATATTAATGAATATTACTGCTATAAACTTCATAAAATCGTCATTATAAACTTTTAAAAAACTATAACTCTTTTAAAAAGATTAAATTTCTCAATTAAAATGTATTAAAATTGATTCAAACTAACGAACTATTAACGTAAACCATTGCTAACAACTTTTATATAATGATTAACTGCTCGAAATATATAAATAGGGTTAATTTTTACCCCTGGGGTCATTTAAACCCCATATATTAAACTAAATTATACATTTTAAGCACTCAAAACTTGTATTAAAAGGGATAAATCTTTGAAAACTTCGTGGGGTATAAAATACCCCAATACTGGGGTCTTTTACACCCCAATTTATAAACTAAAATACTAATTTTAAAGTCTCAAAACTGTTTGAAAGGGTAAACAACAGTTAACTGCATTAAAAACCAATAAAAGTACGAAATTTAGACCAAAAAATGAGGATTTCTTACTTTGAAACAATGTTCAACAACAATTAGATCGGTTTTTATTATCTTGGGGTGAAATTAACCCCATTGTTGACGAGTATCAATTGATATATTGAAAATAAAAGTGAATAAGACCAATAAAGTGTTAATTTTGAACGAAAAATGACGATTTCTTACTTTAAAACAATATTCAACAACAATTAGATCGATTATGATTAAAGTGGGGTGAAATTAACCCCAGGATAGCAACAATATAATGACATTTCGCCTAGAAACGTAAGTAAGTATAAGTTTAAACGAAAAATCACGTTTTAAGTATAAGTTTTAAACGAAATAGTGACGATTTTTTAGTTTAAACAATGTTTAACAACAATCGGATCAATTGTTGTAATTTTGGGGTGAATTAAACCCCATTGTTGACGAGTATCAATTGATATATTAAGAATAAAAGTGAGTAAGACCTATAAAGGGTGAATTTTAAACGAAAAAATGACGATATCATACTTTAAAAACAATATTCAACAACAATTAGATCGATTTTGGATACAATGGGGTGAAATTAACCCCAGGATAGCAACAATTTATTGACATTTCGCCTAGAAACGTATGTAAGTATAAGTTTAAACGAAAAATTACGTGTAAATTATAAGTTTTAAAGGAAAAAATTAAGATTTCTTACGTTAAAACAATATTCAACAACAATTAGATCGATTTAGAATACATTGGGGTGAAATTAACCCCAGGATAGCAACAATAAACTGAAATAATGCCCAAAAAAGTTTGTATGCACGTATAAACTATTTGTTTTAAAGGAAATAATGACGATTTCTTACTTTAAAACAATGTTTAACAACAATCAGATCAATAATGGATACATTGGGGTGAATATTACCCCAGGATAGCAACAATTAACCGATAAATCGCCAAGAAAAGCGAGTAACTAAGTGTTTAAGATTCGTAACTGTGGAATTTGATACGCAAATAGCGAGAACATAAAGTTGGTAACTAGGCGAATCAGAGTACAGTGAGATAAATAAGCCTTTCTCGTAGCCTTTGGCAACGAAATAAGGTCACGTAAACAACTTTCCGAGGACGCAAAAGAACATTTTTCGAGGATAAATAACTTAGGAAACTGCGTTACTATAGTTAAAATCAAACTCACCTAGCTACCGAATATTCCGACGTCTCCAAGGTAACCGAAGAATGCCTGAAATCCGTTAAAACATTTTTTAAAAGCGTGAGAAACTGTATAACTGTAACCACACACACACAAACACTCACTCAACAATCACTTTCACACGCCGGGTACCAAGGCAACACAATCACAGACGTAAGAATATATTCACTCCCGAATTAATTACTTAATTAACTGTATTCACAATGCACAAAAGGAATTGTTGAAGATAATACTATAATAAGGAGGTAACCAAGTTACTTTGTAACAACGGCGCGGTAACTTAGTTACGGACGGACACTTGGGTTTCGAATGCACCTTCTCAAAGCCATTTTTCGTTGTGAAGTGAAACAGGTGGTGGGGATTCCGTTCGCGGAGAGGAGTTGGGTAACTTTGGTTACGGTTGCCAAGAGACATGCGAGCGCACTCTGTTGGAACGGAAGCTAACTACGTGCTTAGGAACATATATGAATGTCGAAAAACTTGAATAAGATGATTAAATATGCATTTATGAATTATTTAAAGTGATTTATGCATATAAATCTCCTTTATTTATTAAATAAACTATATATTTTGTTTACAATAGCAATAATAGACGCTATATGACGTCTTTTTTGCAATAAATCCATGGAAACCATTGTCAGCTCATACTCAGTGTTGTAATAAATTCCTTTTCTGACGTTAATTCGACGTGACATATATCATGACTCTCTTAATTACTCAAATAAACTATATATTTTGTATACAATAGCAATAATAGACGCTATATGACTTCATTGTTGCCTAAAATCCATGGCAACCGTAGTTAGCCTATACTCTGTCTTGTAATAAATTCGTTTTCTTACGTTAATTATATTATTTTTACGTATTATTTCCCAATGAAACAAAATAATAATTAATTTACTCTATAATTTTGAATAACCAAATTTATATTAGCAGTTTTGAATACATCGCAGTATTTTATAAAAATAATAAGAATCTATATTCAGTTTTCGTTCTTTTGGTACTTGTTTTAACTTCGTAGGACCATTATTTCTTATTTAAATCTTTAAAGGAACAAAAGCCTGCAATCCTTAAAAACGAACTTTACGTGCATTTATTATGGGTGTATTTTAGAGTCGTCTGGGAGTCGAACCAAGGATACTTTGGGCATAAAATTAAGTATGTATAATACTTCATTCATACTCTAACTAATCCCCAAATTTCGTATTTCTATTCAATCCGGAAGTGCGTCAAATTAACGTTTTTCTAAAACCTCTCCCACGCATTTCTTACGGGAGTCACCGACATCGGATACATAAACACAATTTCTATAATAGACTTATTATAGAAATATATATAGAATAGTTTTAAATTTGGCTCTTTTTTGAGTTCTTTTTAAAGAAATACTACTTTAAAAGTAGTCCTGTAAGGTGCTGCCACATAATTTGGAACTACGAAGTGAAAATGCATTCCGTAAGAACGACTGGGAACATTTCCAAGGCAACCAATGGGGAAGAAGTATTGTTATCGATTTTTCAACCTGTTGCACTTGGCGGGTTACCATGGAGTTTTCAAAAGATATAGAAGACGAAATTCGGACTTATAAACATTGTCTATATTATAAATAAGTTATATATTACGTTAATTAAGTAACATTTTATAGTATTTGATAGTCGAAATGGTGTTTCCATGGTAATAATACGCAGTCAACAATGTAAATTTGCTGCAGTGATGCGAAATCTGCCGAAATTCCAAATAAATTATATATTACGTTAATGGATTATCATTAAAAGTACTTGTAAGTTAAAAAAGGCGTTTCCATGGAGTTTGGAATGCAGTAAAAGTTGCCATGGTGACGCGTCGATTGTATTACGTTAATCAAGTATCATTTATATATATTTATATATATCATAAAAGTATTTGCAATTTGAAATGACGTTTCTATGCAGTTGCTAAGGAAACAAGTGAATTGTTGGCGAATGTTTTTGAAATTTTAAATGAATAATAATATATTGCACTAAGAAAGATAATCTTTTTAAGTATTTGCAAGTTGAAACGACGTTTCCATGGATTTTTGAAAGCAGTCAACAATGCGAAGTTGCCATGGCGATCGTCAGTTTTTGGCGAATCTGCTGAAATTGTAAATAAATTATATATTACGTTAATCAATTTCATTTAAAGTAATTGCAAGTTGAAAAGCCGTTTTCATTTTGAGTTTGGGAAGCAGCCAACAATCCAGGGTTGCCATGGTGATCGTCAATTGTTGGTTAATCTATTAAAATTCTAAATAAATAATAAAATATATAATTTGAAATTTAAGTAAGGAAAGGTTTAAAAAGTCGTAATTTTAAAGCTGAAATTGAAAATAAATATCGAATTTCAGCAAATATACTATAATAATAAAGTAAAAAAATAGCAAAAATCTAGAATCTCTAAATTTGAGTTAAATATGAAAATAAATCGAAATTTACCCGAAAAACTATTAAAAAAGTGGTAATTTCGAGCTAAAATCGAGAAAATGTAACAATACAAGCTAAAAGTATCTTCATATAGATATAAAATTATAGAAATTTAGTAAAAAATGTCTTGAAACGCCAAATATGATAAATAATTTAGAATTTACGCGAAAAATGTTTAAAAATGTCATAATTTTGAGCTAAAATAGAGAATATGTCACAATACAAGCTAAAAGTATCTTCATAGCGGTATAAAATTATAGAATTTTAGTAAAAAATGTCTTGAAACGCCAAATATGCATAAAATATGATAAATAATTTACAATTTACGCGAAAAACTATTAAAAAAGTCTTAATTTTGAGCTAAAAATCGAGAAAAATGTCCAAAACATCTTGAAATCATCATTTTCGATTAAAAAATGACAAACATACGAAAAATATGCACCCAGAACAACCCAAAATGGAGTTAAATACATTCATAAACGAACAAAAGCGTCGAAATAACAATTATTTCACAATTTAACACAATTTTATTGCATTTAAAAAATAAAAAAGTTTCTCAAGAAACACTGCATTCACAATGCCAAAGCACTTAAAAATATACATTCATTTATTCTATATACGTATAAAATAAAAACACTTACATATATATATATATATATATATATATATATATATATATATATATATATATATATATATATATATATATCATTATTACAAAGCTTATAATAGTATTATTATTAAAAAAAGCGTTTTTTTACAAATCGGAACTGTTTTGGAAACCGTTGCTAGGATACGCACCATGGTTGTTTTCGGTTGCCATGGAAACGTATCGCCCAAGGCAACCAATAGTTTTTGGAACACTTTGAAAAGATGGATTTTTTCATTGTTATTTATTTTAATTGCAAATTTAAGGCGATTTTTAATTGTTGAATAGGCAGTTTTTGAAGCTCGGAGAAGTGTTTTATGAAAGTGTTAATCGTCCACAAATATATATATATATTTAATATACCGTATCTGTCGATATATTAAGAAATGACAGCATACAAGACGCAAAATTAACTTTATTAAATGGAAAATTCGATAAAACATTGAAAATTCTTTAATAAATTAAGCTATTTTTCTAAAATATTAAATATTAATGCAAATATTACGAATTCAAAGTCCATATTCCAAAGAAATTCTGTTTTTTTTTTCGAATTCGACGAGATTTTTATGTGTTAAAATAAACGTTTCCTTAGTAACCAACCTAATAATTGACTAATTGTTGCATTATTTCCAAAAAATCGCGGAAAAACTTGAAAATTACGTCATAAATTCAAACAATGGGGTGAAACATACCCCAGGATGCATTAATTTTCCGTAAAAGTCGAAAAAATCGTTTGAATTTATTACGAAAACGTCGTTATGGCAACGATTATTGATAAGACCAAGGTTAAAATGGTAAAAAGATTATTTTAAAGCTATTATTACCACATAAATCACTGCTATAACTTAAGTTTTAAGCTCTGTTTAATTTATAAATCCGTTGTCAGGTTGCACACGTTAAAAAGATACATTCGAACGCATACTATCCAACATCAGGACATAAAACATTGAATTACTCAAAAACAATGAATGTTATCCAGCTGAAAGTTTACAACATAAAACAACATACAATAGGCTATATCGATGTTAATTTTGAACCCGGTCCTACCAATAGACGTGCCGTAAAATAATGTTCGAAATCTGAGATGACGGGAGATTCGTAGGTCTAGACAGGACAGTTTAAAATTTTAAATAACTCAAAAACTATTAATGCAAACGTAATAAAATTTTACAATATATAGCAGCATACTATAGGCTATAAGAACAGTAATTTTGAACCCGGTTTTACTAATAGAAGCACCAGAAAATAATGATCAAACTGTTAGGTAACAGGAGAATCGAAGTTCAAAGCAAATCATGTAAAAACTTAAAATTACTCAAAACCTACGTATTCAATCTTAATGAAATTTCACAATTAATAAGTAAATACTATAGAATATACGCACAGTAATTTTGAACCCTGTCCTACAAATAGAAATGCCGAAGATAATGATTTATATCTGAGATAATGTAAAACGAGTTGTTCAAGACCGGTCAAGTAAGAACTAAAACAGCAATAATTCCTAAACTAAGAATACAATCTTGTTGACATTTAACATCACATAACAGCATACAATAGGCTATATCGATACTAATTTTGAACCCGGTCCTACCAATAGAAGTGCCGTAAATGATGATCAAAATCTGAGGTAGCGGGAGATTCATAGGTCAAGATAGGACAGTTTAAAATTTTAAATTACTCAAAAACTATTAATGCAAACGCAATAAACTTTTACAATATATAACAGCATACTATTGGCTATAAGGACAGTAATTTTGAACCCGGTTTTCCCAATAGAAGTGCCAGAAAATAATGTTCAAATGAAAGTGAATCCAAACAGAAGGTCCCAGAGCAGTATAGCGCCATTACTAGCTCAAAGACCAGTTTCCAGTATCGGTCAGATATATATATATGTATTATTTTGTGTTAAATTATCCTGGATCAAAAGACTTGATAGAAAATTATGAAATTGATTCGTATTTTAAGATCTGTTCCAAAAATTACGTAAAAAACCATGAATTTTTAAAAATAACTAGAAATTCATGTGCTAACAATAGAGTAGGTTACGTTGGTTACATTTGTAATTGTTGCAACAATAACTATTGTTGCTAGCAAAAAGGTACAATTTGTTACCATGGTAACCGTTGAAATAGCCTTCAAAAATAGATATAACGAAATCCCGCCTAAGACGCTATTTTTACATTGATAATAACGGGAATAGAGCTTCTTCAACGGGTTTTAATTAAAGTTATTCAAATTATTATATAACATTTATGGGATTTTAATAAGGAGCGTCTTAAACGGGTTTTGCTATAATTTCTTACGTAATAGAGACTAAAACAAGAGCTTTTTAACTGGGTTTAAAAGCACATCCAGTGTTTCAACGAGAATAACAAAACCCGTTTATAACGCTGTATAGTGTTCTAAAATTGGTTGAAAAAGCGTCTTAAACGAGATTCTCCATTATTTATATAATAAAATACATTTATTTATGGAATTAGCGTATTAACAGACACAAAATAAACATTACTTAATTCAACATGTGTTACAAAACCCGTTTATAACGCTATTCAGCAGTAAAATATGATAAAAAAGCGTCTTAAACGGGATTTATTAATAATTATGTAATAAAAGATTATATTTATTGGATACAGATTCTTAAGCGGTTTAAAAAAATATTAATTCAACCAGCATTTAATAAACCCGTTTATAACGCTATCCTGCTATATAAATTAGTAAAAAAGGCGTCTTAAACGATATTTCATATCATGTATGTAATAAAATACCTTTCATAATAGAATAAGCGTCTTAAGAGGTATAAAAAACCTTATTTATTTCAACATATATTCCAAAACCCGTTTATAACGCTATCGTACTGAAAAATCGACGGAAAAAGCTTCTTAAACGGGTTTTACTATTATCGTTACCATGGCAACGAATGAATTGTTGATTGTTCAAAAATCATATCAAGACAAAGACTTTTTTCGTAAAATTCGTTTAGAAAAAAATAAGGAGCGTCTTAAACGGGTTTGCTATAATTTCTTACGTAATAGATACTAAAACAAGAGCTTTTTAACTGGGTTTTACTTTAATTCCTTTACGTCTTAAACGAATTTTACTATATTTTTACAGCAAAAATATCTTAATCTAGAGCGTCTTAAACGGGTTTTTATTAATATTCACGTAATAGAATAGGTTTTTCAAAAGAATTAGCGTCTTAAACGGTAAAAAAAACATCATTTAACTCAACCAGAATAACAAAACCCGTTTATAACGCTATGCAGATTAAAATACTCGTAAAATAGCGTCTTAAACGGGTTTTATTATTGTTTACGTAATAAAATAGTTTTTTTCGAAAGAATTAGCGTCTTAAACGGCAGAAAAAACATTAATTAATTCAATTTATATTAAAAACCCGTTTATAACGCTATACAGATTAAAATACTCCTAAAATAGCGTCTTAAACGGGTTTTGTTATTATTTACGCAATAGAATAGGTTTTTTAAAAAGAATTAGCGTCTTAAACGGCAGAAAAAACATTAACTAATTCAATTTATATTAAAAACCCGTTTATAACGCTATACAGATTAAAAAATTCTGAAAAAAGCGTCTTAAACGGGATGCAATCGTTACCATGGCAACGAACGAATCGTTGATTGTTTGAAAAAATCATATCTAGGCAACCACTTTTTTCGTAAAATTCATTTAGAAAAATTTAAAAAAAGGTCTAAATATTGTAAATTTGGTGTGCTTTTAAAAAACGACTTGTTTCACAATTAAATATATTAAAATATTGAAGTGTAAATAAAAAAATTTTACACGATTTTCATCTTATGAAATATCGTTTTGAGTAAAATTTTTAGAAAAATCACTTAAAAATATAAAAATTATACGATTAAGTACGGTGAACTATATTAGGAAGTTAAATTTTCTATAAAATACGAGAAAAAAAAAATATATATATATATATATATATATAATGTGAGATTCTACATATAGCCTTCAATATGCATATATATATAAAAAGTGCAATTTTCCATCAAATATTAATATATATATATATGAATACATCATTAAATATATATATATATATATATATATATATATATATATATATATATATATATATATACTAACAACAGTTACTTACACATCCCTGCAGAATTTATGCGTTACAAAAAGCGATGAATCAATTAAAAAATCACGCGAAATAATTATAAAAAATGTCAAATAAATAATAACAGAGCAATGAATGACTTTAAGTTCGTAAAAAAAGCATTAAAAAGCCTAATATTAAAGATTTAAGACTTTGATACACATGAAAAACCTTGCTTAAATATTAAAAATCACTTAAACGATGAAATTCGTGATGAAAATGGTAACTTTTCTTAAAAAACACTTTTTTTGGAGTTTTCCAATAACTGTTGTTATGACAACGAGATTGTAGCACCCGTTGTCATGGCAACCAGATCTGCTACTACTTCTGTTGTTATGGAACCAATACGTAGTATATAATTCCATAGCCACAATTGTTGCTATTTTTCTCTTTCGATGTCTTGGTGATTGTTTATTGTTGCTATCCACGACTATTGTTGGATTCTTGGCGTTTGTTTTGTTCTGTTTTTTTATATCCCTCTGTAGTTTCGATATCCGAATATAGCACTCAGCAAATACAGGACGGAATTCACCAATCCGATCACCTGTGAAAAAACAAAAGAAGTCATAAATTAGAATGCGTGTATATGTATCCGATGTCGGTGACTCCCGTAAGAAATGCGTGGGAGACATTTTTAAGAAAAACGTTAATTTGACGCACTTCCCGATTAAATAGAAATACGAAATTTGGGGATTAGTTAGAGGAATAAATGAGTATTATATATCCTTATTTTTATGCCCAAAGTATCCTTGGTTCGACTCCAAAATGACTCTTAAATACCATAAGAAATGCACGTAAATTTCGTTTCGATCGATTGCAGACTTTTATTCTTTTGCGAAATTAAATTAGAAATAATTGTCCTACGACGTTAAAATAAGTATCAAATGAAAGGAAATTGGATAAAGATTCTTATTATTATAATGGAATATCGTTTTCGAGTCGAAATTACGAGAATTATGATAAAATACATGATAATATGTGTGTTAGAAATACTCCCATAAGAAATGCACGTAAAGTTCGTTTTAAAAGATTGCAGACTTTTGTTCTTTTGAAGATTTAAATAAGAAATAATGGTCCTACGAAGTTGAAACAAGTACCAAAAGAAAGGAAATTGAACAAATATTCTTATTCTAAAGTTAGAATGTCACTTTGAATTAGAGTTTTCGAGAATTCTTATCAATTAGGGAGACATTATAACTAAAGTTGTACAGCATATACAATTAAAAACTATCTGAAACAGTTATTTCTTTTAATATTTGAATAGAAATTGATTCAATTCTTAAGAAACTAAGTCAATTTTAGGCCAAAGAACTTTTTTGAACGGAGTTTTATGGTAAAAAATACACATATCTTAATTATAATATGAAAATTGTAAAAAATACATAGATTTTCTGGATTTTTTTAAATATTTCAATTGTTAAACAGGTGCTTAACTTCTAAAGTTCTTCTTAAAAAGTTAAACACTGTTTAAATTTAGTTCAATACTATTTTATTTAAATATTAGATGCATTTTCGTCATATTTTTATAGGAATAGTGTGCTTAATACTCAAAGTAATTGTATTTGTTATTTTCTATTGATTAATTTAATTGTTATCCATTTATTTATCTTTATTGTTACGTATTTATTTATATTTATTATTGCTTATTTATTTATATTGATATTTCTTTATTTATCTTTATTGTTATCTATCTATTAATTTTATTGTTATCCATTAATTTATCTTTATTGTTATATATCCATTTATTTATATAATTATCTATTAATATATTTTTATCATCATCTATTTATTTATTTTTATATTTATATATTTATAAATTTTTTATTTAATTTAGTGTATATATACTTATTCTATATTTAGTGCATATATATCTATTTCTACCAATACTTACGGAAGCAGCCAAGTAGGGTTCATAAGTGTACAGTCTTTTGTTATTGCTGACGACGATTAAGAAGTTTAGAGATGCTGACAGTAACAGGATGAATGCAACTGCGTGGTACAGCAGCTCCTGAAATAACACATAATCATGTTATAATTACATTTATAAAGAAATAATAACTAATAACAATCACCGTTGTGTTTATGTATCCGATGTCGGTGACTCCCGTAAGAAATGCGTGGGAGACATTCTTTAAGAAAAACGTTAATTTGACGCACTTCCCGATTAAATAGAAATACGAAATTTGGGGATTAGTTAGAGTATGAATGGAGTATTGTATATCCTTATTTTTGTGCCCAAAGTATCCTTGGTTCGACTTTAAAACGACTCGAAAAAACACTCATAAGAAATGCACGTAAAGTTCGTTTTTAAGGATTGCAGACTTTTGTTCTTTTAATGATTTAGATAAGAAATAATGGTCTTAGAAAATTAGAACAAGTACCAAAAGAAAGGAAATTGAACGTAGATTCTTATTCCGGTCGTAGAATATAGCTTTAGATTCAAAATTGCGAGAATTAGGGCAAAAAAGTCGAATGATTAGTACAATTTTGAATCGAAACTAAAAGAAAGGAAACTGAATTGAGAGACTAACTTTTAAAGCCCTTTTTAATGCAAATTACGAGGCTAAAAACGCCAAAATATTGCAGTAATAAGATAGATCAACGTTTCAGCTTCAAAATGAAGCTTGTTTGATTCAAATACAACGATATTTAGGCATTTTAAAGAAGGAAATAGTTGAGGCTTGCATTCTGCAATACTTTTCTACTCGGAATAATGAAAATTAGAACGAAACAGCCAATAATGTTCTGTTGTTCTTTTGTTATTAACAACCAGTTTCCATGACGACTGAGGCGATTGTTGAATCCGAGTTAAAGTAAATAATTTTCTTTTTTCTTCTAATTAAAGAATTCCTTGAATTTCTTAGCTAATTATCCATTGAATTAGAGAATTTTATAAATTTTTCGAAATTCCATCCAATTTTTATAACTATTTGCCGAATTAATCCAAGGTTTTCTTTATTTTAAAGTCAGAATCAAGACAGTATCGGCTTGATTTCTATTTAATAATATGGGAAAAATGAAATTTAAATTTAAATTCATTACAGTAATACCTTCAATTGGTCATTTTTTGCATTTTATAATCCTAAAATGTGTTTCATTCTCGAATTTCTATTATATATAGCTAACTCTCCGGATATACCTATATATATATATATATATATTTATAGGGGATACGAATTCTGACCATGTTCCACAAGCGCCGTCGACGTCAGATTTTTTCGACGTACTGGCCCTACACTCTAGACGCCAGAATAATGCAGACATCGACGCTAGCTATCATGGGTTCGATGCCAGAAATTCCCAAAAATCGCAATTTTCCCATAAGAATGCATTGCGCGGATTTTTGAAAATTATTTTGAGGCACTTATCGTTAAGATAGAGGAACCAAAATCTCGGAGGTTAAAGTTGAGTTAGTCTTCTATATTACGAATGGAAGAAATGTTGCCAAATGACCGTGAGATCGACTCCAGGTGGGTCCGAAATTCTTCCATAAGAAATGCATTACTGCAATTTTTGAAATTTTTTTTCAATGCCTTCCCGATAAGCTGGAAAGATCAAACCCCGTGTGGCGACGGAGGAGTTTGAACATATTCTTCCATGAATTTCACAGTTCTTCTAGTGGTCCTTGGTTCGATGCAAGAGGGTCATTCCGATTCCACCATGCATTTCAAAGGGGGAAAACGGAATCTTATTTTAGGACCTTCCCGATAAGATATTGGATCGAAACTTTGGAATTAGTCATAATGGCACTTATCTAATATTAATTCGCTATTTTATCTCACAGAAGGGTCCTGAGTTCGACGCTAGGCGGTCATTTGCGCGAATTTTTGCAATCTGTTTTGAGACCGTTTTCGATGCGATAGAGCAATCAAAATCACGGTGTTTGCAGATGAGACGGTTTTCCATAGTACTAAAGGAAGAAAAGTTACCAAATGTCCGTGTGTTCGACGCCAGGTGGTTCCGAAATGCTTCCGTAAGAAATGCATTGCTGCAATTTTTGAAATTTTTTTTCGATGCCTTACCGATAAGCTGGAAAGATAAAACCCGGAATGGTGACAGAGTCGTTTGATAGCATTCTTTCTTGAATTTCACCGTTCGTCTAGTGGTCCTTGGTTCGATGCAAGAGTGTCATTCCGAATCTACCATGCATTTCAAACGGGAATAACGGAATCTTATTTTATGACCTTCCTCATAAGATACTGAATTGAAACTTTGAAACACGTCAGAGTGGCGCTTATCTTTTATTCGTATGCCATTTTCTCTCACGAACGGGTCCTTTGTTCGACGCCAGGCGGTCATTTACGCAAATTTTTTAAAATTGTTTTGAGGCCTTTCTCTATGCAGGAGACTATTCAAAATCACAGCGTTTGCGTTTGAAGTAGTGTCCTATAGAACCAGTGGAAGAAAGGTTACATATGACCGTGAGTTCGATGCCAGATGGATGAAAAATTCTCACGTTCGAAATGCATTGCGGCAATTTTTAAGATTTTTGCTGGATAAGCTTCGAAAATGATACCCGTAAGGGGAACTTATAGTAAATTTTCACCAATTAGCTTGCAGTATGCAAGCAACTTTTACTCGTATAAGAAATTTCTTAAAATACATCCAAACATTTCGTAGAATGTCTTTTTTGGCACTATTCCGTTACCTTGACGACTAAAGCAATCATTTAAACATTAAATTAATCGTTTAATTGTGTATTATATTAATATTTATTTGTCGCAATAATAATATTTCCGCAAAGTTCGTTTTTAAGGATTGCAGACTTTTGTTCTTTTGATGATTTAAATAACAAATAATGGTATACTTAAATCGAGACAAGAACCAAAAGAAAGGAAATTGAACATAAATTCTTACTCTGGTCTTTGAAAATCTTTATCGAGTCTGAAACGCTAAAACTGAGGTTGAAAAAGACAAAAAATGTGTATAAAATTTTGAGGCTATAAACAACGAGTCCCCTTGACGACGAATGCGATTGTTGAAACCGAGGTATTGCGTTTTCCCATGAGAATACACGATGATTTTTGAGTTGAGAGTAATGAGTAAATTCTGGTTGTAGAATATCATATTAGAGTAGAAATTCCGAGAGTTATGACAAAATACATGACTCGAAAATGTGCCCATAAGAAATGCACGCAAAATTCGTTTTAATAGATTGCAGACTTTTATTCTATTGACGATTTAAATAAGAAATAATGGTCCTACAAAGTTAAAACAAGTACCAAAAGAAAGGAAATTGAATAAAGATTCTCACTCAAGTTGTAGAATATCGTTTAAGAGTCAAAATTGTGAGAATTATGATAAAATACATGATGATATATTTACTAGAAATAACGTTAATTTGACGCACTTCCCGATTAAATGGAATTACGAAATTTGGGGATTAGTTAGAGTATGAATGGAGTATTATATATCCTTATTTTTATGCTCAAAGTATCCTTGGTTCGACTCCAAAATGACTCTTAAATACTCCCATAAGAAATGCACATAAAGTTTGTTTCGATCGACTGCAGACTTTAATTCTTTTGCTGATTTAAATAACAAATAACGGTCATAGAAAATCGAAACAGGTACCAAAATAAAGTAAATTGAACAAAGATTATTATTATAATCTTGGAATATTATATTCATATTCTAAATTACAGGAATTATGGTAAAATACATGATGATATGTTTACTAGAAGTACTCCCATAAGAAATGCACGTAAAGTTCGTTTCGATCGATTGCAGAGTTTTGTTCAATTGCATATTTAAATAAGAAATAATGGTCCTACAAAGTTAAAACAAGTACCAAAATAAAGGAAATTAAATAAAGATTCTTATTTTAATCATTTCCGACTCTAATACTGAAGAAAAATCATGAAAAAACACCTAAATGTCGAAGTATCCCGTGGTCGTCAAGGACCCGTTACCATGACGACCTGAGCGATTGTTGAAAAACGTCGTATTTTTCAAAAATAACGAAATATACTTACGTATAGCGTCTTCATAATGATAGATGCAGTTGATAATGAAAGCAAACATGATAAAAATAGGCAAGTGGTTGCTATTAGAAACGTGGTTGCCATCAGCAAGAAGAACAGTTCAGCGATGTCATATGACCTTCCGTATTTTTCATAATAAGCCACTATTCCCACGCAGACTGCGCCCAGGATCTGTAAAATATACATTAAAACATTATTATATTAATGTAATAATCACCGTTGTGTGTGTTTGTGTGTCCGATGTCGGTGAGTCCCGTAAGAAATGCGTGGGAGACATTCTTTAGAAAAACGTTAATTTGACGCACTTCCCGATTAAATAGAAATACGAAATTTGGGGATTAGTTAGAGGACTAATTCAATAATATATATAAAAATTATCATGCCAAAAGGGTCCTTGGTTCGACTCCAAAACGACTCTAAAATACACTCATAAGAAATGCACGTAAAGTTCGTTTTTATAGATTGCAGACTTATGTTCTTTCGATAGTTTAAATAAGAAATAATTGTCCTACGAAGTTAAAACAAGTGCCAAAAGAAAGGAGATTGAATATAGATTATTATTCTGGTCATAGAATATCGTTTTTTTTTAAATTAGGTCAAAAAAACAAAAAAGATCTGTGACTATAGTTATCAACAATGGGTCACCCTGACAACCAAGGCGATTTCTGAACCTGAGCTTTTATATAACCATATTATTTCTTCTTTTAATCCTAAATTTTCTCACATTATGGCCAAAATTAATTCATTTAATGTACAATTATGACTTTAGATTAATTATAGCTTTAAAATATATATGAGATATTAATATTTAATATATATACGAAAATTGAGAAATATATTTAAAAAATCACGAAAATCATAAAGTTATGTCCAAATATTTCCCAAACGATGAAAATTATATTTAAAAACTCGGGAAATAAAACAATTATATTACAATAATCACGAAAATGTGAGAATTATATTAAAAATTCACGAAAATAGAAAAAAATATACACAAAAATTTACGAAAATTCTCGAAAAACGACAATTATATTAAGAAAATCACGAAATTAGTAAAAATATATTTAAAAATATTCACGAAAGTAATAAATATTAAAGGAATCGACAATAAAAATGGTATGAGAAACACGTTGTTATGGATTGTCGACTTGGTTTCTTTAACAATCAAAGATTTATACATCGTTGTATACTTGGTAAACTACAACAACAACAAAATGTTTTTGCATTGAAATTTCCATGGTGATTAAACAATTAAGGTGAACCCATAACAATTACGAGGTTTAATGAAAGTTAATTGTTTTTTATGTATATATTTGTGTGTATTTATATATTTAAAGCTTCGAATTTAAATAGTGATTTGTAAAATGATTCAAATTTAGTAAATATTAATTCAAATGAACAATAAATAAATAAATATATATATATAATTTGAGAATAAATAAATATTATATATATGAAATATTTATTTTATTATATATTAATTTAATTTAATATATAAATATAGACTTACGAGTTCTGCCAGTTTGAGTAGACCAGGCCATGTCTTGAAATATCCCGTGTTTAGGATAATCGCAGACGTTGTGGTGGTCGTGGTTGTCCTGGTGATTGTGACTGAGTGAGACATGTTGCTGAGATACCTCCTGCAAATATAAATTACGATACACACACATGAAATTACGAATCAATGCACAGTTAACATATATGTTTATATTAAAATCAGAAAAAAACAATGTTTTTTTTTAGGGTTCAATATCGCAACATATATCGTGGAAATATTGTTGTATTATTACATTAATTGTTTATATTGTTATTATTATTAATATATTATATTATTATCATTCTTTATTGTATTATTATTATATTATTATTCTTTATTATATTGTTTGTATATTTAATAAATACAAATATAAATAAATAATATTATTATTGTAATTTATTATATTATTGTTATACCTTATTATATTGCTTTTATATTAAATAAATAGAGAAATATAAACAAATAAAATTATTATTTATTATATTATTGTTATTCTTTATTATATTGTTTGCATATTAAATAAATAAAGAGTATAAATAAATAATAATATTATTATAATTTATTATATTATTGTTATTCTTTATTATATTGCTTTTATATTAAATAAATAAATAATACATATAAATAAAATTATTCTTATTATTTATTATATTGTTTGTATATTAAATAAATAAAAAATATAAATAAATAAAATTATTATTACTATTATTTATTCCATTGTTATATTCATTATTATTTGTTGAATTTATCCCAAAGATTTTATTTATGAATTTTATTGGAAATTAACGAAAATCTAAAATATTAATTTACAACGTATGTTTTTCCACTCTTAATATTTACGTTTTTTAGTTTTTGAAGCTCATTTTTAACACCAATTTCGGCAAAGAAACACCAAACAAACGCTAGAATAAGATAGATCAATGTTTAAGCTTCAAAATGAACCTAATTTGATGCATATACAATGATATTTAGTTATTAAAACATAGGAAATAGTAAAACCCTGCATTCTGCAATTCTGAGGAATTAATGGTCTTAGAAAATAGAGAAAAGTACCAAAATAAAGGAAATTGAATATAGATTCTTATTATAGGCGTGGAATGTCATTTTTAATTCGTAATTGTGAGAAATCAGACAAATTTAACCAAAAAATGTAGAATTTCACTTGAAAAAAAGGAACCTGAATAAATATACTTATTTAAGGTATTTTTAACGACAATTTCGACAAAAATCACCAAAGCAACGATGTAATATGATAGAACAATGCTTATGCTTCAAAATGAAGCAAATTTTATTACACTCCGTTGATATTTAGGCATAAAAACGAAGGAAATAGTAAAACCCTGCATTCTGCAATAGGGAAAGTGTGGTCAGCTAGTAACATTGTAGCTACATTTAAGCACATTTTAACGCTAATTTCGATGAAAAAAGACCAAAGCAACGCATTAGTAAGATAGATCAATGTGTAAGCTTCAAAATGAACCTAATTTGATTCAATTCCGTTAATATTTAGGTATAAAAACAAAGGAAATAGTAAAAGCTTGCATTCTTCAATAGGGGAAGTCAGCTAGTAACTTTTAAGCTATTTTATCGCCAATGTCGACAGAAAAACGCCGAATAAACGCTAGAATAAGATAGATCAAGGTTTCAGCTTCAAAATGAATCTAATGTGATTAAAATCCGTTGATATTTAGGTATAAAAATGACAGAAATAGTAAAACCCTGCATTCCGCAATGGGGGAAGTGAAGTCAGCTACAATGGTAGTCATAGAGAAGTTTGTTTTTCTTCCGTTGGCAGCACTGCTAAGGGACCAAAATGGAACGTAAACAAAGTCAACGAACCCAAAATAAAGATCGATATTCGACCTAAAAAAGGGTTGGGCGTGTTCTAGGAGTGCATCATGGGAAATAAGTATACTACGGGAAGGAACTACGAATAGTAATGCATTAGAAGTGGATTTCCCACGTCTAAAATGACGAAATAAATGCATTTTAAGTTTGCTAAATGTATCCCATACATTTCATATGGACGTATGTTTCCCATATATTCTTATGAGAGTTCAACAATAGACTTGGTCGTCATGGTAACCGGTTGCTTATGAGCACAAAATTACAATAATATTTCGTCTTTTTTGTGATACTTCTCGTAATTTTGAATAGAAAAGGATATTCCAAGCCTATAATAAGAATCTTCATTCAATTTCCTTTCTTTTGGTACTTGTCTCGATTTTCTAAGACCCATATTTCTTATTTAAATCTTCAAAAGAACAAAAGTCTGCAATTCTTAAAAACGAACTTTACCTGCATTTCTTATGGAAGTATATTCGAGTCATGTAACATCATGTATTTTGTCATAATTCTTGTAATTTAGAATATAAAGCAATATTACAAGCCTATAATAAGAATCTTTGTTCAATTTCCTTTCTTTTGGTACTTGTTTTTAACTTCGTAGGACCATTATTTCTCGTTTAATTCTGCAAAAGAACAAAAGTCTGCAATCGATCGAAAAGAAGCTTATGTATACCTCAAAATATATGTATATTTCATCTAAATTTTAAAAACTTGGATTCGAAAACGATATTATATGGCCAGAATAAGGATCTCAATTCAATTTCCTTTCTTTTGGTACTTGTTTTAACTTCGTAGGACCATTATTTCTCATTTAATTCGGCAAAAGAATGAAAGTCTGCAATCGACGACTTTTTTGTAAGTTTTGTCCTAATTCTGGCAATGTTGAGCCAAATGTTACATCTGATAAGTTAATTATGAGAATCTTTATTCAATTTCCTTTCTTTTGGTACTTTAAGCGATTTCTTAAGACCATTATTTCTTATTTAAATATGCAAAAGAACAAAAGTCTGCAATCTGTAAAAACGAACTTTACGTGCATTTCTTATGGGGGTGTTTTCGAGTCGTTTTGGAGTCGAACCAAGGATACTTTGGGCATAAAAATAAGGATATATAATACTTCATTCATACTCTAACTAATCCCCAAATTTCGTATTTCTGTTCGATCGGGAAGTGCGTCAAATTAATGTTCAAAATTAACTTACGTGTATTACTTACGGTGAGATATATTTTTTCGAATTTTTTGTTCCAATTCTGGTAATTTAGAATCCAATGCGATATTCTACGACTGCAATAAGAATCTTTGTTCAATTTCCTTTCTTTTGATAGTTGTCTCGATTCTCTAAGACCATAATTTCTTATTTTAATCCTTGAAGGAATAAAAGTCTGCAATCTATAAAAACGAACTTTACGTGCATTTCTTATGGGAGTATTTCTAAAATAAATATTATCACGTATTTCATGATAATTCTCGTAATATAGGATCCAGAACGATATTCTACGACTACAATTAGAATCTTTGTTCAATTTCCTTTCTTTTGGTGCTTGTCTCGATTTTCTAAGACCATTAACAACGGTGATTATTACATAAGACGCTCGGGAATGAAAAAAATTCCGGAAGAAGTAGACTTTCTTATTCAAAATACGAAAAATCCGTTTGCTATGAGTTATAAAAGAGAAATCATGAAATGGTCATGGTTTTATGAGTTATTTTGACCAGATTATAATGACTTTGGAATTATTTTGATTTCTAAAAACAGCCTCATTAAACTTAATTGAAGATTCTCATTACCTTAGCACTTTAGAAGTATATTAAAAAATAAAAATTATTCTAAAGAAAAGAAAATAATTGAAAAAAAAAACTTTTTTATTAATTTAAAGTAAGAAAACAAGCGAAAAAGTATTATAAATGATATAAACAATTGAAAAAAGTATTTTAAAATGCAAAAACAATAGAAAAACGTAATATAAATATTTGAAACAATTGATAACGTATTATAAGTAGTAAAAACAATAGAAGGACGTATTGTAAACAGTATAAAAAATTGAATAACTTAATAATAATAATATAAAGTAGGAAAACGCCTATTATAAACAGTATAAACAATTAAAATAATTATTGTAAATGGTAATAACAATAGAAAATAGAATTATAAATAACATTAACAATTAAAAACATTTTATAAATAATGTAAACAATTTAAAAAGGAATTATAAAAAGCATAAACAATAAAAAATGTATTATTAATAGCAGAAATGATTTAAAACGTATTATAAATAACATAAACATTGAGAAAAGTATTATAAATAGTATAAACATTATAAAATACTATTATAAGTGGTATAAACAAGCGAAAAACATTATTAACATCTATCTATCTATATATATTAAAAACGTAACGGTGTCTGTCTGTCTGTCCGTCTGTCTAAAAAAAGCGTTTTTCTCGCCAATGCCAAGAGCTAGAGCGATGCTGAAACGTGCATTCGATGTAGAATGCTGCACCCTACAATGTGGTGAAATTTTCTTTTACCTGAACGGCCCCAGTTCGAACCCAGAGAAGAAAAACCGTTCTCATAAGAAATGCACGTAAACATCCCATTTATCGGTTGCAGGCTACGTTTCTTTTGCAAATTTGAATTAGAAACAATAGGCTTACGAACTCGAGATAAGCACCAAAAGAAAGAGAAATGAATAAAGATTCTTATTTTGGTCGTGAAATATCGAAATCGGGGCGAAATGGCGAGAATTCGGTTAAAATAAACGGAAATTTCGTGAAATTTTGAGGCTGTAAACAACAAATCCCCTTGACGACGGAAAGGATTGTTGAAACCGAGGTATTGCGTTTTCTCATAAGAATACACTATGATTGATATGTCCATATGAAAGTAATGATTAAAAATGAATGATAGTACATGTTCATAGTCCAGATGTCTGGTCCAGACCAAACAAATGCACCCAGAGGGTGCATGCAGGCGGCTAGTAAACAATTAAAAACGTATTATAAATTGTGTAAACAATTAAAAAACCAATTGTAAATAGTGTTAACAATGTGAAAACGTAATATTAGCATCATAAATAATTAAAAATCCTAATGTAAATGGTATAAACAATTAAAAAACGTACTGAAAACTGCATAAACAATAGAGAAACGTATTTAAAAGAATAATAACAACTTAACAATGGCATAACAGAATCGAAAACCGAGTAAGCAATCATTTAACGAATTAAATAAACGAAATATTTCATTTAAAACGTGATGAAAACACAATATACAGACCAAAAACATCAAAACAAAGACATTTATTGTATTTTAAACTGAGAAAATGAAGGAAAAACTTGAATAATAACTTGAAAACTGAATAAAGAATGTGTAGTTATGGTAAAGCAATGCCGTCATCTTTACTGCTGTAGTTGCTAAGTAACTTAGTGAGTTGCACCTGTTCCAGGAACTGTTATGACTTGAGCTAACGTATGCGAGTTAATGAGACGTTACTTAGTACTGAATACACGTTTCCATGACTATGATAATGAGATTTCATTGAAAACGGCAATAAAGATACTTAGACTTGAATCACAGCTGTGAAAGGTGAATATTTTGGCAGGATTGGTAACTATGGGGTACGCTAGACCCCTAAAGACAGCACAAAAGTACTGATTACACAATAATGATACTAATTAATAATTTAGACGATAATCACCGTTGTGTGTGTTTAGGTGTCCGATGTCGGTGACTCTCGTAAGAAATGCGTGGGAGACATTCTTTAGAAAAACGTTAATTTCACGCACTTCCCGATTGAATAGAAATACGAAATTTGGGGATTAGTTAGAGTATGAATTGAGTATTATATATCCTTATTTTTATGCCCAAAGTATCCTTGGTTCGACTCCAAAACGACTCTAAAATACACCCATAAGAAATGCACGTAAAGTTCGTTTCGATCGATTGCAGACTTTTGTTCTTTTGATGATTTAAATAAGAAATAATGGTCTTATAAAATCGAAACAACTACCAAATGAAAGGATATTGAATATGTATTTTTATTTTATTCATGGTATATTATTTTCTAGCCTAAATTGCGTGAATTAGCACAAAGAAATAAGAAAAAATCTTCGTAAGAGATACATCAAAGCAATTTTTGGAAATTAATTTGACGCACTTTCCGATTGAATAGAAATACGAAATTCAGGAATTAGTTAGAGTATGAACGGACTATTATATATCCTTATTTCTATGCCCCAAGTATCCTTGGTTCGACTCCAAAACGACTCTATAATACACCCATAAGAAATGCACGTAAAGTTCGTTTCGATCGATTGCAGACTTTTGTTCTTTTGCGAAATTATATCTTGTGTAATACTCAACGTAGTGTATACAATCATACATACCTGTATCTTTATATGTTTATTGATCCGTGGTTGGAAACTCCCATAGGAAATGCATGGTACAGTGCGTGAAATTAATGTTCGAAAATGTCTTCCGTGTATTTCTTACGGAGAGATATTTGTTCAACTTCCTTGTTATTCTCGTTATTTCGACTTTAAAATGATAAGCCATGACCGTAATAATAATCTTTATTTAATTTCCTTTCTTTTGGTACTTGTCTCGATTTTTTAAGACCATTATTTCTTATTTAAATCATCAAAAGAACAAAAGTCTGCAATCGATCGAAACGAACTTTACGTGCATTTCTTATGGGGGTACTTTAGAGTCATTTTGGAGTCGAACCAAGGATACTTTGGGCATAAAAATAAGGATATATAATAATCAATTATTCCTCTAACTAATCCCCAAATTTCGTATTTCTATTTAATCGGGAAGTGAATACAATTAATGTTCAAAAATCGCTCCCATGCATTTCTTAAGGAGAGATATTTTTCAACTTTCTTGTCCGAATTTTCTCAATTTCGACCCGTATTCGATATTCTATGACCAGAATAAGAATCTGTATTTAATTTCCTTTATTTTGGTACTTGTTTTAACTTCGTAGGACCATTATTTCTTATTTAAATCTTCAAAAGAACAAAAGTCTGCAATCGATAAAACGAACTTTACGTGCATTTCTTATATGTGTGTTTAGAGTCGTTTTGGAGTCGAACCAAGGATACGTTGGACGTAAAATTAAGGATATATAATACTCGATTCATACTCTAACTAATCCCCAAATTTCGTATTTCTAATTAACCGGAAATCGCGTCAAATTAACGTTTTTCTAAAAAATGTCTCCCACGCATTTCTTATGACATCACTTTAGACCCGTCTGGAGTCGAACCCGGCCGTTTAACTCACAGAAAACCTACATAATCTTATAGTTTATACTTTAATCAACAACTGTACCAAATTTCGTTATAATCTATTGAATAGTTTTTGAATAAAAGCAGAAAAACATGACCAAGGATTCTGTATGAATCGCATTTTGAATAAATTTATATTTACGCATTTCGTTGTTCATTTTTTTTCCAGAATCTGTAGGATATACGTCTGAAATGCGTGTGAATGGACCGCGTTTAAGTCTTAATATAGCATCTTCTCTAACCCACTAAAACACACGCTGTACACGTATGACGTCATTCAGTTGCATCACTATCTATTTATAAAGAGGGCGTTGGTCTCATATGTGAGAGAGAAGCTATGGGAATCTCCAAGACGACTCGAAACCACGGTAACTGCAACGAAATTGTTTTTACTATTTATATTACGTTATTCTATTCTTAATGTTATTTACAATTAGCATTTCTATTGTTTGTATGATTTATTATACGTTTTTAATTGTTTATGTTATTTTTAATACGTTTTTCAATTGTTTATATTATTTATTTTACAATTTTCTATTGTTTTACTAATTAAAGCATAATCAGTTTTTCTATTATTTATGCTATTTATTATACGTTTTTTTTATTTTTTTATGTTATTAATAATTTTTTAAATTTTTTATATTATTTATTATCAGTTTTTCTATTGTTTTTACCATTTCAAATACACTTTTGGATGGTTTATACTATTTATTATTATTTACTAGTTATTATTATTTATAATAAGTTTTTAATTGTTTAATCTATCCATAATCCTTTCTTATATTGTTTATACTATTTATAATGCGTTTTTTGTATAATTAATAGTAATTATAGTAAGTTTTTTCCTTTTTCATATTCTTTGTAATTCGTTTTTTAATTTTTTTTTGCAATTTAAAATTCGTTTTTCTATTGTTAATATTATTTATAACGACTTTTTCTATTTCTTACCCTATTTATAATACGTTGTCTATTTGTTTATATTATTTATAATTATTTTTTAATTGTTTATTTATGCTCTTTATAATACGTTCCTTTGTTTATGCTTTTTTAAATAATTTTTAATTGTTTATATAATTTATTATCACTTTTTCTAATGTTTATACCATTTATAATACGTTTTTCTATTGTTTTTATTATTTATGATTAGGTTTTCTATTGTTTATTCTATTTAAAATACGTTTTTTCAATTGTTAATGTTATTTATTATAAGTTTTTCGATTGTTAATGCTATTTATAATTCGTTCTTCTATTGTTTATAGTATTAAAAATAAGTTTTTATCGTTTTTAGTATTTATAGTACGATTTTCAATTGTTTATGTTAATTATAATACGTTATTCTGTTGTTTATATTATTAAAAATCAGTTTTACTATTGATTATTCTATTTAAAATACGTTTCTTCAATTGTTTTTACCTTTTATAATACGTTTTTTCCTCATTTATATAATTTATAATCAGTTTTTCTATCTTTTTATGCTATTTATAATGCATTTTCGATTGTTTATGCTATTTATAGAACATTTCTTAATTGTTACGTTAATCTCCATGTCGACTCAAAACCATGGCGACTGCAACAATATGGCTGCCGATTTTCAATAAATTTACGACCTATTTTCGATATTTTAATCCCTTTTTTAATGATATCAATATTTTTAAACCGAATTTCGTATTTAAATAGGGAAATGCGTCAAAATAATGTTTATATAAAAAATGCAACAGTTAATTGTTTTTGAAATGAAATATATATTAGATAATATAGTTATGTAAAAAAAGCCAATTTTAAAGCAATATCAACGTATTCTAAGCGTATTAAGCGTGTTTTAAGCGAACTAAGCGCTCCTTTAGAAAACTAAGAGCATTCTAAGCAATGTCAGCGTATTCTAAGCACTTTAAGCGAATTCTAAGCGAAATAAGCGGTTAATAAGCGATTTTATAATATAGGTCATCATAGAACGTTCCTATGACAACTGGTTGTTACTAGCAACGGTGTGAACCTTCCTAGATACGCAGAAAAACCCGTTTAAGACGCTACACTACTTAAGAAGCAGTTTTCTGACTGTTATTCAAAGGATAACTGCTTTATATTTAAAGTAAAACCAATTTAATTCGCTATTTTAAGGCTTCTAGTTCCTTTCATAAGAAATGCACGGTATGGATACCGTTTAAGACGCTCTGCTAACCGTTTATAGCGCGGATTTTTATCATTCTGTGGCCAGAATAAGAATCTCTATTCAATTTCCTTTCTTTTGGTACTTGTCTCGGTTTCTTAAGACCATTATTTCTTATTTAAATATGCAAAAGAACAAAAGTCTGCAATCCTTAAAAACGAACTTTACTTGCATTTCTTATGAATGTTTTATGAGTCGTTTTGGAGTCGAACCAAGGATACTTTGGGCATAAAAATAAGGATCTATAATAGTCCATTCATACTCTAACTAATCCCCAAATTTCGTATTTCTATTTAATCGGAAAGTGCGTTAAAATAATGTTCTAAAATTGATTTAATGCATGTCTTAAGGAGAGATATTTCTTGCAAATTATTTGTCCGAATTCTCACTTTTTCTTATTCAAAACGAAAATATAGGACTGAAATTAGAATATATATTCAATTTCCTTTCTTTTGATAGTTGTCTCGATTTTATTTGAATATTATTTCTTATTTAAATCACTAAAAGAACAAAAGTCTGCAATCGATCGAAACGAACTTTACGTGCATTTCTTATGAGTGTGTTTTCGAGTCGTTTTGGAGTCGAACCAAGGATACTTTGGGCATAAAAATAAGGATATATATTACTCAATCCATACTCTAACTAATCCCTAAATTTCGTATTTCTATTCAATCGGGAAGTGCGTCAAATTAATGTTTAAAAACCTCCTTGGTCGTCAAGCATATGTTATGAGATTCAACCGGGCATTGATTCTATAGAACACCTTGTACTATATTACGGGTTCCGCGTGCCTAGGCAGGATATACTGCCCTCTATCTTATGAGTGATACGGAGTAATCTTAAATTTATGTTTGAAAAAAACTGAAATTTACGACTTTTCTTCGTTTTATAAAAATATTACGTAAGAAATTATGGTTAAACATGGAGAAAAGCATCAAAATTGGTTAAAAATCCTAAATTATATATAAAAATAAAAAAACACTTCCACCATTACCTTGACAACCAACTGAAAAAAATCACCACGGGAACTTCACTTACAACAATATAAAACAACAATTAACCGATATAAACAATTAATTAAGTATTGTAGCTTAAAAAATCCTAAACTTATTAAAAACACACTGTTACCATCACATGAGCAACAAATAATGAAAATCACCGTGGAAACTATTATTAAAACTAAATCTAGCATTGTTTAAACCATTACCTAAAATATTACGTAAGATTGATATTTAAAATCATCGAAATTAGCGCTAAAATTGTTTAAAAATTCCCAAATTTAATATACCCCATTATTTGGGGTTGAAATTACCCCAAATTTACATTAGTTAGTTCCCAACTTTCTCGATCTTTATGCATAAATAATTTAAATATAACAATTGTTGCTTGGCGACCAGGTGGGGTTAGATACACCCCTAATATATGGGGTGTGATATACCCCATGTTATGATTCACATTTTTTTTGTTTTGCAGTCTATTAAGTGTTTAATTTTGCTAAAAATTACGTCCAATTTAATTAAAAGACTGTTCTCCATTGTGCAAAGCTTTCTTTCTTAATCACTTAATTTTAAAAAGTTGAAATTCTGCCAATTATTTCGAATTTTCCCAATTAAAGTAATCAGCTCGAACTATGGTTCTTTCATAATATTTTCTTGATAATTAGAACCCACGGCGGAGTTCCAAAGCTGAAATAAGATTGTTTATTCAATTTCCTTTCTTTTGGTGTTTTCTCGATTTTTTAAGGCCATTATTTCTTATTTAAATCTTCAAAAGAACAAAAGTCTGCAATCCTTAAAAATGAACTTTACGTGCATTTCTTATGGGAGTAGTTTAGAGTCGTTTTGGAGTCGAACCAAGGATACTCTGGGCACAAAAATAAGGATATATAATAATCGATTCATACTCTAACTAATCCCCAAATTTCGTATTTCTATTCAATCGGGAAGTGCGTCAAATTATAGATTCAAGTTTTCCTTATCAGTGTATTTCGTGACAGCTTACTTGAATAGTGAGCTAATGCAGGTCACGAAAAGGTCGTTGTCACAGTGACCTAGTTAGTGAATCGATTAATATATTTACAGAAGACTTTGAGACGTCGCCGATTTTACTATTTCGCTAATTTTTAAGAAAGCAAACTCACTTTTTCTCGTCGAGAAAAGCTGCAAGAGATACCGAAAATTTCGCAAAACTGCAAAATTAAAACTCCCGTAAGAAATGCGTGGGAGACATTTTTAGAAAAACGTTAATTTGACGCACTTCCCGATTAAATAGAACTATGAAATTTGGAGATTAGATAGAGGAATAATTGAGTATTATATATCCTTATTTTTATGCCCAAAGTGTCCTTGGTTCGACTCCAAAACGACTCGAAAACACACCCATAAGAAATGCACGTAAAGTTCGTTTCGATCGATTGCAGACTTTTGTTCTTTTGAAGATTTAAATAAGAAATAATGGTCTTAGAAAATCGAGACAAGTACCAAAAGAAAGGAAATTGAATAAAGATTCTAATTTCAGTCCTATATTTTTCGTTTTGGATTAGAAAAAGAGAGAATTCGGGCAAATATTCTGCAAGAAATATCTCTCTGTAAGACATTCATTAAATCAATTTTAGAACATTAATTTGACGCACTTCCAGATTAAATAGAAATACGAAATTTGGGGATTAGTTAGAGGAATAATTGAGAATTATATATTCTTATTTTTATGCCCAAAGTATCCTTGGTTCGACTCCAAAACGACTCGAAATAAATCTCCCATAAGAAATGCACGTAAAGTTCGTTTCGGTCGATTGCAGACTTTTATTCTATCGAAGATTTAAATCAGAAATAATGGTCTTATAAAATCGAAAATAGTACCAAAGGAAAGGAAAATGGACAACGATTCTTATCTGGTCATAGAATACAGTTTCATATTCGAAATTACGAGAATTATGATAAAATACACGATAATATATGTCTTAGAACCACTCTCATAAGAAATGCACGTAAAGTTCGTTTCGATCGATTGCAGACTTTTATTCTTTTGATTATTTAAATAAGAAATAATGGTCCTACGAAGTTAAAACAACTACCAGAAGAAAGGAAATCGAACAAAGATTCTTATACAAGTTGGATTCAAAATTACGAGATTTCGGTCAAAAAAACGAATAATTTGCCCCGGATTACTAGTATGACCGACCCGTTTCCATGACAACCAATGCGATTGTTGAATCAGGTGAAATGCATTTTCCGATAAGAATACGTTGGGAATTAAAGCCAATATTTGGGAAAATTGATAATTTAACGATATTCTTCTTAGAAATTGAAGGAAGTCTTGTTTATTCTTTTGCAGTTGCGTCTGCAGAAGGTTTCTTATGTACGTTAGCTTCCTTTTGAGTTTATTAAATATACAGCAGGAAGTGCTATCTTATCTAAACAGGAAATTTCGAAGACATTTCGTATTATAAGAAATGCGGAAGGATGAAGTGACTTTGTAACTATTCTTCAATAGTGAAAATACCTTTTAATTTATGTATTTATATGTATTTAGAGTATAATATATCAATTGTTACATCATAGTTTGCTATTTTTATTACTGTTATATCAATTTTTACATTTTAATTGTTGCAATACATCAATTTTTCTACATTAATTGTTATAATATATCAGTTTTTATATTTTAATTGTTAACATATATTATTTTTTATATTTTTATTGTTATAAAATATCAATTTTTCTATTTTAAAATGTTAAATCACACCATTTTTTATTTTAATTGTTACAATATATCAATTTTATATTTTTATGGTTATAGTATATCAATTTATCTATTTTAATTATTATAATATTTCAATTTTTCTATTTAAATTGTTATAACGTATTAAATTTTGTTACTTTAATGGTTATGATTAATCAATTTTCAATTATTACATCATTTTTTTTACATTTTAATTGTTATCGAATTATTGCTATTTCAATTGTAATAATACATAGGGACCAATAACACAGCGTCCTAATTAAGTATATTTACCATATGATTCGTGTGATTGGGAAATGACAAAACAGCGTCTTAAACGGGTATAATAGAATATAATACACCAAGTAGACTATCTTTAACGGGCATTTCAGCGTTATAAACGGGTTAAACAGCTTATTAAAAGGGTAAAATTGCACGAAACATAAAGCATAGCTTCTTAAATTGTTTGTATAGCGTCTTAAACGGGTTTAATAGCGTCTTAAACGGGTATAATAGTCTAATACACGAAGAATAGCATCTTAAACGGGTTTAATAGCGTCTTAAACAGTATATTTACGATATATTTCGCGTGAAAGGGACCTAGATATGAGAAAGTAGCGTATTAAGTGGATAACAGCGTCTTAAACGGGTTTATTAGCGTCTAATACTGGTAGAATAGAATAAACACCAAGTAGGCTGTCTTAAAGTATTATTTTAGCGTCTTAATCGGGTTCTGTATTGTTCAGCATGAATTATAGCAAATTAAAGTTGTTTCAGAGCGTCTTAAACGGGTTTAATAGTGTTAAACACGAGATATACCATCTTAAAATGGTATTATAGCTTCTTAAACGAGTTTCATAGCGTCTTAAACGGGTAGAATACATTTAAATACTAAATAGACTGCCTTAAATTGGTATAATAGTTTCTTAAGCGGGCTTAACAGCGTCTTAAACGGGTTTTATTGCGTTAATCTCGATGTATAGCATCTTAAAATTTTATCAGAGCGTCTTAAACGGGTTTAATAGTTTCTTAATCCGGTAGAATTGTCTATCTGATAGATAAAATGCTATGAGAGTGTCTTAAACGGGTTTAATACTTCTTCGACGTCTTCTATAAAGTTAAACATGAAATAGAAATCTTAAAGTGGTAGTATAGCTTCTTAAACGGGTTTGACAGCGTCTTAAACGGGTTCTGTATTGTTGAGCCTGAAGTATAGCATCTTCAAGTCGTTTCAGAGCGTCTTAAACGGGTTTTTATAGCTTCTCAAACGGTATATTTACCATATAGTTCGTGCGAAAGGGACCTAGATATAAGAAAACCCTGTATCAAGCCGATAACAGTGTCTTAAACGGGTTGTATAATGTTAAACATGAAATGAAGTATCTTAAAGTGGTATTGTAGCGTTATAAACGGGTTTTATTGTTTTTTAAACGGATAAATAGTCTTATATATGAAATAGAGCATCCTAAATAGATAGTATAGCGCCTTAAACGGGTTTATCAGCATCTTAAACGGTATATTTACGATATATTTCATATGAAAGGGACCTGGATATGAGAAAAAGCATATCAAGTGGTTAACAACCTCTTAAGCGGGTTTAACAGCGTCTTAAACGGGTAGAATAGTCTAATACATCAAGTATAGCGTCTTAAACGGTATATTAACAATGCATTTCGTACGAAAAGGACTTGGATATGAGAAAACAGCGTCTTAAACGGGTTTATCAGCGTCTTAAACGGGTTTTATAATGTTCAGCATAAAGTATAGCATATTAAAGTTTAATTATAACGTCTTAAACGGGTTTCATAGCGTCTTAAACGGGTTATGTATTGTTCAGCATAAAGTATAGCAAATTAAAGTTGTATAAGAGCGTCTTAAACGGGTTTTATAGCGTCTTAAACGGGTAGATTAGTCTAATGCATGAAGTATAGCATCTTAAGCGGTATATTAACCATGTATTTCGTACGAAAGGGACCTAGAAACTAGAAGACAGCGTCTTAAACGGTACGTTTACGATATATTTCTCGCGAAAGGGACCTAGATATGAGAAAACAGCGTATTAATTTGATAACAGCGTCTTAAACGGGTTTATCAGTGTCTTAAAGGGTATTTCACAATGTATTTAAAGCAAAACGGACAATATATGAGAAAATAGCGTCTTAACCGGTATTTTTACTATGAATTTCGATTATTAGGGACCAATGTTTGATAATACGGTGTTATTACTGTATAAATACATCTATTATAATTCTACAGCAGGCGAATCAATTAAAACCTCCCAAACAAAGAAGAATCAAAAAACAAACGACTGTCTCCATTGGTTACGCAACGAAATGTCCTTCAAAAATAAATAAGATGATGACCAAATAAGGAAGGGTCTTTTTGAGGCCAATGACCCACTTTTAAAAAGAGCTTTCACTTTTCCGATTCATGCTCTTCCATTACCATAACAACGATTTACTCTCCGTTCAATTACACTTTGTAATTACCATAACAACTACCTCAATTCGAAGTATATAACATCGGTTGTTCAACGATCACCTTGGTCGTCATGGAGACGGGTTGTTAACAACCACGATTTTTCATACAAATTTTGTCTTTTTCGTTAAATTTCTCGTTAATTCGACTCTAAAACGATATTCTAAGACCAGAATAAGAATTTTTGCTCAATTTACTTTCTTGTGGTACTTGTTTTAACTTCATAGGACCATTATTTCTTATTTAAATCAATAAAAGAATAAAAGTCTGCAATCTTTTAAAACGAACTTTACGTGCATTTCTTATGGGAGTATTTCTAAGACATATTTTATCGTGTATTTTATCATAATTCTCATAATTTACAACATGAAGCTGTATTTTAAGGCCAGAATAAGAATCTTTATTCAATTTCCTTTCTGTTGGTACTTGTCTCGATTTAATTGTACAATTATTTCTTATTTAAATCTGCAAAAGAATGAAAGTCTGCAATCGATCTAAACTAACTTTACGTGCATTTCTTATGGGAGTGTTTCTAAGACTAAAATTATCATGTATTTTATCATAATTCTCGTAATTTAAACTAGAAAGCGATATTCTACGACTAGAATAATAATCTTTGTTCAATTTTCTTTCTTTTGGTACTTTTCTCGAATTTCTAAGACTATTATTTCTTATTTTAATATGCAAAAGAACAAAAGTCTGCAATCCTTGAAAACGAACTTTACGTGCATTTCTTATTAGTATATTTTGGAGTCGTTTTGGAGTCGAACCAAGGATACTTTGGGCACAAAAATAAGGATATATAATATTCCATTCATACTCTAACTGATCCCCAAATTTCGTATTTCTATTCAATCGGGAAGTGCGTCAAATTAAAGTTTTTATAAAAATGTCTTCCACGCATTTCTTACGGGAGTCACCGACATCGGATACATATTTAAATAGACGCTTTTTCGGACAGTATGTAACAATAGTGATATTTAAACAATATCACAATAAACTATGATTAATAACCTTTCTTTTGATGCCAATTTCAACTTTTTGCGATCATCATTTTAGCTTTAATTTCGCAAACTAAAACAACCCTGCATATATTATTAGCATTGCTTATTCTATAGTTCATATGCTTAAATAGCAGTTTTAATTTAGCTTTATAATGAATTTTTCTTTCTTTTGAATCGCTCAGCGTACTTTTAAGATAACTCTTTCTGTAGCAAATTTACGTAAGAAGATCGTGGGGTATTTTTTACCCCAATTTGGGGTATATTATATGAAATTATATATATTTCATTAAATCCTTAAATATTGTTAATTTATTTTGTAATTAGCCATTGTTTGATAAATAAATCACGTTATTTAAAGAAAAATGTCATAATTTCACCCCAGATGTGGGGTATATCTAACCCCATGTATTATTTATTTAATAAAGTTATAATCATTGTTTCTTTTTGGTTGTATTTACCCCACATTTATTATTAATTCGACGTTTTTTTAAGAAAAAATGGGGTATTTTTCACCCCCAAGCTGGGGTGCATATCACCCCGTTTTTAATTTCGAACAAAACTTTAATTGATAAATTTATTTTTGAATTAATAAATGAATATTTCAACTTTTTCCATTAATAAATTCACGAGGAATATGGAAGCTTCTTCTTTAAGATATTCGTGAATATTTTTAGCCCATGCAGTCATCTTTTCGTGACTCACATCTCTCTCACAAGACGTCAGTCAAACACACGTTAATGGAGCACTTTTATACGTCACTTAAAATTTGATATAATTACGAAAAAAATCACTGTTAATTTAGTTCCAATATTAAATATATTTACTATGGCATATACCGTTATCTTAAAAGTGGAATATTTTTCATAAAATCGTAAATTTCTCATATTTTTTACTTATATTATAATATACTGTATTAAAATGGTAATATAGCTTCTTAAACGGGTAAAAAAGTATTTGAGACCAAGTAGACCATCTTAAAGTATTATTTTAGCGTCTTAAACGGGTTCTGTATTGTTCAGCATTAACTATAGCAAATTAAAGTTGTTTCAGAGCGTCTTAAACGGGTTAAATAGCTTCTTAAACGGGTCATATATTTTAAACACAAAGTAGATCATGTTAAAGTTGTACTGAAGCGTCTTAAACGGGTTTATCAGCGGCTTAAACGGGTTGTATTTATTGTTTAAATTGAAGTATAGCATCGAAAAGTTGTTTCAGAGCGTCTTAAACGGGTGGAATACTATAAAACATACGGTAAAGTATCTTAAATTGCAATTTTAGCGTCTCTTACGGGTTTAATAACATCTTAAACAGTTAGAATAGTGTAAAACACCAAGTAGGCTGTCTTAAAGTGATATTATGGCTTCTTAAACGGGTTTTATATTGTTAAACTCGAATTATTGCATCTTAAAATTTTATCAGAGCTTCTTAAACGGGTAGAATAGTATTATAAAACTAAATAGACTGTCTTAAATTGGTATAATAGTTTCTTAAGCGGGTTTAACAGCGTCTTAAACGGGTTTAATACTTCTTAAACGGGTTGTGATAGTTAAAAATGAAGTATAGTATATTTAATTGGTATAATAGTTTCTTAAACGGGTTTATAAACGTCTTAAACGGGTTCCATACTGTTCAGCATTAAGTATAGCATCTTAAAATTTTGGTAAAGCGTCTTAAACGGGATTAACAGCGTCTTAAACGGGTAGAATAATATTAAGAAAACTAAATAGACTGTCTTAGATTGGTATAATAGTTTCTTAAGCGGGTTTAACAGCGTCTTAAACGGGTTTTATCGTGTTAATCTCGAATTATTGCATCTTAAAATGTTATGAGAGCGTCTTAAACGGGTTTAATAATTCTTCGACGTGTTATATAATGTTAAACATGAAGTAGAAAATCTTAAAGTGGTAATATAGCGATATAAACAGTATAACAGCGTCTTAAACGGGCTCTATATTGTTCAGCATAAAGTATAGCATCTTAGAGTTTCAGAGCGTCTTAGACGGGTTTAACAGCGTCTTAAACGGGCTCTATATTGTTCAGCATGAAGTATAGCATCTTAGAGTTTCAGAGCGTCTTAGACGGGTTTAACAGCGTCTTAAACGGGCTCTATATTGTTCAGCATGAAGTATACCATCTTAAAGTTTCAGAGCGTCTTAAACGGGTTTAACAGCGTATTAAACGGGTAAAATAGCGTTGAAAACAAAGTAACGAATCTTAAAGTGATAGAATTGCGTCTTAAACGGGTTTAACAGCGTCTTAAACGGGTAGAATAGTATTAAAAAACGAAATAGACTGTCTTAAATTGGCATTTTGGCGTCTTAAACGGGTAAAACAGCGTCTTACATATCACTTAGAATTTGTTAAAATTACGAAAAAATCAATGTTAATTTAGTTCCAATGTTAAATATATTTACTATGGTATATACCTTCATCTTAAAAGTGGAATTTCTTTCATAAAATTGCATATTTCGTATATTTTATACATAATATTTAATATTTATAATATTTAGCATCTATTGCACCTTATATTAAACAGTTACGGTAATTAATATTCGATATAATATCCGATGTCGGTGACTCCCGTAAGAAATGCGTGGGAGACATTTTTTAGAAAAACGTTAATTTGACGCACTTTCCGATTAAATAGAAATACGAAATTTGGGGATTAGTTAGAGTATGAATGGACTATTATATATCCTTATTTTTGTGCCCAAAGTATCCTTAGTTCGACTCCAAAACGACTCATAAATGCAGTCATAAGAAATGCACGTAAATTCGTTTTTATAGATTGCAGACTTTTGTTCTTTTGATGATTTAAATAAGAAATAATGGTCCTACAAAATACAAACAGGTACCAAAATAAAGGAAAATGAACAAAGATTCTTATTCTGTTCATAGAATATCGTTTAGAGTCAAATTAGCGAGAATTAGATCAAAAAAGACGAAAAACAAGTATAATTTTGCTAGTATGAGCAACCCGTCTCCCTGACGACCAAGGGGATTGTTGAACTCTATACTGATAAGAATATATGGGAAAGATAATCCCATATGAAATGTATTGGGAAGGAAAGCAAACATTTACACAAAGTAAGTACAGTTTTGGATTCAAAATTACCAGAATTTGGACAAAAAAGACGTTAAATTAGTATGATTATGTTGTCATAAACAACTAACCTCCCTCACGACTCGACTTTCATATCTTTAAAGGTAGAATTACTCAATTAAGAAGCCGGTTTGTTGTTTACACTCCAAGAATCATAGTAAAATCATTACAAGAATCATAGTAAAACTTCTTCATTTTTGTCTTATTTCTAGCAAATTTGAATCTAAAATGATATTCTAAGAGCAGAATAAGAATCTTCATTCAATTTCCTTTCTTTTAGTGCTTGTCTCCATTTTCTAAGACCATTATTTCTTATTTAAATCAGCAAAAGAATAAAAGTCTGCAATCCTTAAAAACGAACTTTACGTGCATTTCTTATGGGAGCGTTTTTGAGTCGTTTTGGAGTCGAACCAAGGATACTTTGGGCATAAAAATAAGTATATATAATACTCAAGTCATACTCTAACTAATCCCCAAATTTCGTATTTCTATTTAATCGGGAAGTGCGTCAAATTAACGTTTTTCTATAGAATGTCTCCCACGCATTTCTTGCGGGAGTTATCGACATCGGGTACACGCGTTTTGTCACAATTATAATAATTTGAACTCTAATACGATATTCCACGACCAAAATAAGAATATTTGTTTAATTCCCATCATTTTGGCACTTGTCTCGATGTTCTAAGACCATTATTCACTATAATAAGTAACCATGGGCAACAATTAAACCACCTGCTCTTAGAAACCCATTAAAATTTTGACCATTCAATCACTACAGAAAGTGAACCCAATTCGTGAAGGAAAAGGGTATAGTACGTCACCTGTCACGCCCACTGTAGTAGTAGAGTCACTGACCACGTTGAAATGCACGTTAAAATTGTAATCCAAATGCAAAAATCCGGGTGCCGACGTATGTATCGGTTGCTATGTGACGGTTTGCAACAATGAGATGCAGGCGTTGCTAAAGTTACACCACTTGTCTCTCGTACGGCGGCTATGAATGGACTGAGAGAATTTGGGATAAAGGCCAAGTGTTCCCTCTTCGAAACTGTGACGCAATTCCCAGAGAAAACAAGGATACCAACCTTAAAAAGAGGAAATGTTAGACAAATGACTAACGCCACACGCCGGGAGATACAAAACATTGTAATAAAGTTCGTAATTATCTATTTATTGCAGAAAATAAGTGTTAAACGTTAATAAGGATGTTAAACTAATGATTTAAACCAACTTAGCTTACGATAGCGTTGCTATGGGCAGAATAAAGTAGTCATGACTACGCTGGAATTGATTGTTGGATGCTAATTTACTTATTCATTACATAAAATGAGCATTAAAGGTTATTTAAAGATGTAATATTAATGATTTAAACCAATTTAGCTTACGTAAGCGTTGCTACGAATGGATCTCTGTCTCCATGACTACGCCAGAGTTGATTGTTGGATGCTAATTTGCTTGTTTATTACATAAAATGAGTGTTAGAGCTTATAAAGGATGTAATATTAATGATTAAAACCAATTTAGCTTACGGTAGCGTTGCTATGAAAGGAATTCTTTAGCCATGACTACGCCAGAGTTGATTGTTGGTTGCTAATTTATTTATTTATCACATAAAATTATATCAAAGGTTATTTAAAGATGTAATGTCAATGATTTAAACCAATTTAGCTTAGGATAGCGTTGCTATGAGTGGAATTAAGTAGCCATGACTACGCTAGAGTTGATTGTTAGATGCTAATTTACTTATTTATCACATAAAATTAGTATTAAAGGTTATTTAAAGATGTAAAATTATTGATTTAAACTAATTTTGCTTACGGTAGCGTTGCTACGAGAGGAATTAAGTAGCTATGACTACGCTAGAGTCCATTGTTGGTTGCTAATTTGCTTGTTTATTACATAAAATGAGTGTTAGAGCTTATAAAGGATGTAATATTAATGATTAAAACCAATTTAGCTTACGGTAGCGTTGCTATGAAAGGAATTCTTTAGCCATGACTACGCCAGAGTTGATTGTTGGTTGCTAATTTATTTATTTATCACATAAAATTATATCAAAGGTTATTTAAAGATGTAATGTCAATGATTTAAACCAATTTAGCTTAGGATAGCGTTGCTATGAGTGGAATTAAGTAGCCATGACTACGCTAGAGTTGATTGTTAGATGCTAATTTACTTATTTATCACATAAAATTAGTATTAAAGGTTATTTAAAGATGTAAAATTATTGATTTAAACTAATTTTGCTTACGGTAGCGTTGCTACGAGAGGAATTAAGTAGCTATGACTACGCTAGAGTCCATTGTTGGGTGCTAATTTACTTATTTATTACATAAAATGAGTATTAAAGGTTATTAAGGATGTAAAATTAATGATTTAAACTAATTTGGCATGCGGTAGCGTTGCTATGAAAGGAATTCTGTAGCTATGACAATGCTTACGTTGAATACTCGTTGCTAACTTTTCTTCTTTTGACGATTTTAATACGAAATAATGGTCCTATGAAGTTAAAACAAGTACCAAAGGAAAGGAAATTGAACAAAGTTTCTTATTCCGGTCTTAGAATACCGTTTTCGAGCCAAAATTACGAGAATTAGAGCGACAAATACGAAATATTGGTGTAACATTTTTGTTATCAACAACCAGTCTCCCTGACGACCAAGGCGATCTAACTTGACTACCATACGAATACATGGGAAATATAATCCCATATGAAATGTATTGGGAAGTACATTTCATTCTAAGGAAAGCATTGGTAATACATTGGGAAACAAAATTCTGCAATAGATATCTGCAAATCTGTACAAACTTCTGCAAATGGTTTACATTGGGACTTTGCAATTAAAAAATTACAATTAACAAATTCATTGGTTCTCATAAAAATCTATAATTTTGCTATCAAAATGAATTTAAAGGCGAAAATTGAAATAAATCCAATATAAGCAACGAAATAAATAACCAAACGCTACATGAATCTGTGTTTGAGTATTACGTCAATTTTAAAAAGAGATGTAATTGCAGAAATCTGCAGAAAAAGCTATCTTAAATTGGTATTTCATTTACATCAAGATATAAACTCCAAATTGAAGAGGGAATGTTTAAACTTTTGGTACAATTAAGAAGTTTAAAAGTAGAAGAAAGATTCTACAAGTTCAGATAATTTCCATGTACAGAATTAAGTAAAATTTTATTCAAACACATGGAAGACTATTTTAAAAAACATTAATTTGACGCACTTCCCGATTGAATAGAAATACGAAATTTGGGGATTAGTTAGAGTATGAATTGAGTATTATATATCCTTAGTTTTGTGATTAGAGTATCCATGGTTCGACTCCAAAACCACTCTAAAGTACACTCATAAGAAATGCACGTAAAGTTCGTTTTTAAGGATTGCAGACTTTTATTCTTTTGCATATTTAAATAAGAAATAATGGTCCAATAAAATCGAGACAAGTACCAAAATAAAGGAAATTGAACAAAGATTCTTATTATGCTCTTGAAATATTGTTTTTGAGTCAAAATTGCAAGATTTCAGGCAATAATCATGGTAGATCATTATTGAGCTAAAATTGCAAGAATTCGGACAAAAAAGACAAAATTAAAATAGTGATACTTCATAAACACTTACATTAAACATTACCATCAGTAAAAGTACATTCTTCAGTTGGGAAAAGTCTTCATTTCTCACTGCAGGAGCTTCTGGTAAACAATGGACAAGGAGTAAATAAAACAACTCATTAGTTTTACATAAGATTTATTGTTATTCATGACCTGAACTTTTAATGGATAAACAGAAATTAAACTGAACGTGATAATAATAGCTTCCGGTGGCTGCCGAATCCTCGGAATTTCCAAAAACAAAAGGCGTTTTTTAAAAGTCCGAAAGGGATAAATCGGTCGGTGAGAACCAACCCATCGAGGATCCGGGCAAAACAATTTGATGGCATACAAATAATAGCAAAAAAATTAAGGAGGAAAGCTTTGAGGACTACAATCTAAAAAAAATAACCATTTTAATCCCAACGGACGTCTGAAAAACAATTCCCGATGAGTCCGAAACACTCTTTTATGAGGAACGCAAACTTTAATTGGGTCTACAGAGGCCATCTCGGAGATTTAAACAGCCGAAATGATCTCGGAGACTTCAACGCCCGATTTCTGGAGATTTCAATGGTCGATTCGGGAAAATATTCCGCACTTAACTCAAACTTTTCCATCCACTACCGTAGACTTTGGCTGCCATCTTGTGATACCGAGTGGTAGGGCTACGAAGGTGATGCCGTGGTACGTCTGGGAAGCTGATATCCATGTAACATCTACCGAAGATGCTACCAAATGATGAATCTACGAAGATGAAACCGTGGTACACCTGGTAGGATGATGGTATATCCACTGAGGTAATACCACGGTACATCCATAAAGAAGACAGCAAATGGCACATCTCTAGGGATTATACCGTGGTACATCCGTAAAGAAGACACCAAATGGTACATATTTGAAGACCATACCATGGTACGTCTATGCAGATGATAGGAAACCGTAAATCTACAAAGATTATACCATGGTACATTTAGGAAAACCATACCAAATGGTAGATCTACGAAGATCGTACCACAGTACACCGATGAAGATGACACCAGATGGTAAACGGTACATCTACCAGACTGACACCAAAGTTAAACCTACAAACACCCACCGTATGGCACTCCAACGAAGACCGTACCACGGCTCACCATCGAGGACACACCAGAAGGTAAACCGACAAACATTTCACCCTGGTACTCCTCCGTAAACATTCATCGGCACCGTAATAAGACCACGGTTTGGCACACCATCAACCCAACCCTTCGAGTCAATCAAAACGTCCTCAAGTCTGCATTAACTTTCCATTAGATCAACCACGATTCAGTTGAAATGAGTCTCTTTCTTCGGCGTCTCAACTCGTCTCGGCCGCTGGAGGTTCCTCGTCCATCTTCTTCAACTCCGCTTTCCCATCTTCTTCCAGTTTCACCTTCTTGCTCTTAGCCCCGCTTTCTTTCGAATCCAACCCCCTTTTGCAGCCCTTTCCGGACGTCTTGACCTCTTCCTTCTCTTCCTCCACTTCTCCGTCGTCTGCGTCTTCATCCTCTTCCTCTTCCGAAGTGTCCTCCTTGTCTTCTTCGGCTTTCACCAGCTCCGGACTTGGAGGCGGCTCCAACACCACGATGTCGGCATCCTCATAGGTGTCTTCGTCTGCGTTTCTGTCCTTGAACATGTCCTCCTTGAAGGTTATCAGGATGGCTGTCATGTTGTCGCAGCCGGTGCCGTCTCCGCTGGTGTTGGGGGCGAGGCAGTGGTCGAACATCTGCAAAAGTTAAAAAATGCAGATTGTAAACATAGTACAACCAACCAAAAGCTGTGAAACTTATTGGTAAGCTTCTGGGAAGGCAAAATCATTTGTTGGGGGCAAGACAGTGGTTGAACATCTGCAAAACCGAAAGAAATGTTAAAAAATGCAGATTTTAAACATCGTACTGCAAATCAAACATTGTGGGCTTCCGGGGAGGGTAAAACAAACTGTTGGAACCAACAGAACATCTGCAAACAGAAAGATTGTTAACAATTGCAGATTTAAAGAACATGCGACCCACCAAAAGCTGTGGGATTTAACGGTAAGCTTCTGGGGAGGCAAAACCAATCATTGGTTCCAGCAGATTTTTACAGTGCGTTTGATTTTAACTCGTAGTAAAATAATATTGAGGAATTTCGAAAAAATTCATCTTTTTCAACAACCTCTTCTGGACTATGGAATTTATTGCCCTTGGAAGATTAAAAAGTCTATTTAACAAGAGATTGTGCACCAGTTGGTAACCATATCAATTAAAAACAAGCAAATTCTGCAAGAAACAGTTAAATTCTTAATTATCATGGGAACCATGTAATCTTAATTCCTAAAACAATTCCTTGGAAACGATGCCGACATATAATTCTGCCAAAAATAATGTTAAAGACACATAAGACCATCGAGTAATTCCTCTGGTATGTACAATTAAAACCAATTGAAAATATTAACGTAAAATGAAATTAAATTAATCGGCAGAAAAATTAGCTAATTAAATATATTAATTGAATTGATTAAATACCCTCGATTGGAATCGAACCCATGACCATATAGTCTGCAGATGGACGTACGTAACACTACTCTTTTGGTATAGAAATTGGCCAAATATGGTAGAATTTACCGGATGCGTAGACATCAGCGTTGTCATGGTCTTTTTAAAAATCTATTGTTTCCATGGTTTCGTTTGTTGGGGTGAAGATATAGTTTTTATCTAATTGGAAAGAAACGTTAAAAAAATGCACTTTAAACTATATTTGACCAACCAAAAGCTGTGGAACTTGATGGTAAGCTTCTGGGAAGGCAAAAACCAATCATTGGTTCCAGCAGATTTTACAGATTATCTTCAAACCGAAAGGAACGTTAAAAAATGAAGATTTTAAACTTTATAAGACTAACCAAAGTCTGTGGAACTTAACGGTAAGCTTCCGGGGTGGGCAAAACCAACTGTTGGTTGCTTTTGGAACCAACAGAACATCTGCAAACTGAAAGAAATGTTAACAAATGCAGACTTAAAACATCAAACAACCAACCAAAAGCTGTGGAACTTAACGGTAAGCTTCCGGGGTGGGCAAAACCAACTGTTGGTTGCTTTTAGAACCAACAGAACATCTGCTAACCGAAAGAAATGTTAAAAAATGCAGATTTTAAACACCCTATAACCAACCAAACACTATGAGATTTAATGGTAAGCTTCCGGGAATGGTAAAACCAATCATTGGTTCTAGCAGAATTTATATGGTGGTTGAACATCTTCAAACGGAAAAAAATGTTAAAAAATGCAGATTTCAGAATCATACAACCAACCAAACTCCGTGGGATTTAACAGTAAGCTTCTGGGAAGGCAAAAATTATCTGTTGGCTCCAGCAGATTGTATATGGTGATCTTATATCTGCAAACCAAAAGAAATGTTAAAAAATGCAGATTTAAAACATCATAACACCAACTAAACTTGGTGGAATTTAATGGTAAGCTTCTGGGAAGGCAAAACCTGTCAGTGTGGAACCACTTAGATCTTACAGGGTGGACAAACATCTGCAAAACCGAAAGCAGTGTTAACAAATGCAGATTTTTAACAGCATACGGCAAACCAAAGTCTGTGGAACTTATCGGTAAGCTTCCGGGAAAGTAAAACCAATCATTGGTTCCAACAGATTTTACAGGGTGATCAAACATCTGCAAACCGATGGCGATGTTAAAAAATGCAGATATTACATATCATAGGAAAAACCAAAGTCTGTGGAACTTATTGGTTAGCTTCTGGGATAGCAAAACTATTTGTTGGCTCCAGCAGATTTTACAGGGTGGATGAACATCTTCAAATCGAAATAAACGTTAAGAAATGCAGTTTTTAAACATCATACGACCGACCAAACTTGGTGGAATTTAACAGAAAGCTTCCGGAGAGGGAAAAACCAACTTTTGGTTCCACACATGGATTTATACAGGGCCATTTCTGTCCATTTCTTTTTAAATTTTGCTTTTACGTCAACACGAAAAGAGCTGCAGACCCGAATTTTCGACAGCTTATCAGTGAAACCGTCCTCGGCACGAAACGATACAAACCGATTGACCATCTATCTCCTAAACACCAAAATTTGACAACCACCATTTCGGAGACTTCAACTGGCGAATATGCAGAAGCAATTTTATGCTGTTAGACTTCATTTTCTAGGGATACCATTGAGGATTAATGCTATACAGACAATCAAGAAGCAATTCCAGCTTTAAAACATAAAATCTGCAACTATAATTGCAGAAAAATCATCCGAAACGTGCTTAAATAATGGAGTGAAGTGGTTGGCTTACCATTATTCTTAAAATTTAAAATAAAATAAGTAAAAATCATCTTTAAGGTAAAAAAAAGAAAAATGCAAGCAAACAAAGATAAACAAACAATAAATGTGTAAAATAATTTAAAAATATTATCTAAATAAAATATATATAATTATATAAATTATAAATACAAAAATTATGAATAATAAAATAATTTAAATAAAATAATTTAAATAATAATATCGAAATAAAATCTAATTATATAAATTATAAATATAAAATAATAAAATAATTTAAACAATATTATCAAAAGAAAAATATACATAATCATATAAATTATAAAACAAAATAATAAATTATAAATAGTAAAATAATTTGAACATTATAAAATAAAGAAAAATGTATATAATAATATAAATTATAAATATAAAATAATAAAATAATTTGAACAATATTATCGAAATAAAAAAAATATATAAATTATAAAATAAAATAATAAGTTATAACTAATAAAGTAATTTAAACATTATAAAAATAAAGAAAAATATATACAAATTATAAATATAAAATTATTAAATTATAAATAATAAAATAATTTAAGCAATATTATCAAAATATTGAACTTTAATTTAGCAATTACTTAATTTTTTTTCACATCTTTGAAAAACATTAATTGGTAAGCTTGTGGTATGTATATAGTCTGCAGAAGGACCTACAAAAACAACCATTTCGGTACGACACTTGTCCAACGTGGTAAGAATTTACCAGAAGACTGAACTGGAGGAACTTTGAAGCAATTTTTAAAAAATGCTTTTTCCATAAGAAACGGCAAAAAATTGGTAAATATTACCAAAGAGTGGTCATCGACATTAGCTGATGGACCAATACACAAAGAGTATTCACTCTAGGCCATAACATTAATGTTTCTTCACTCCGTTTGGCATAAATCTGCATAAAATTGGTAACTATGTACAATCCGGTAACTATAGCAACATCTAATGAAGCAAATTCTGCAATAAACGGTTTAATTCTGAATTAAATCCATCTGGGGGCTCCAGCGCCCTTCAAAAATTACCATTCTAAGAGAATATATAAGATTCCTCAATGGTAAAATTACCACTAAAGCTAAATTAGTGTAAAAACAGTAACTATGTACACTCCGGTGACTATAGTAACAGCTAATTAACCATTATTAAATAATAAAGAGGTATATAAGATTCCTCGATGGTAAATTTGTATGAAAACGGTAACTGTGTACAACCCGATTACTATAGCAACAGCTTAACATGCGTATTATGCAAGAAGCAGTTTAATTCTCAATTTAACTCATGAAGGAACTTGGGCGTCCTACAAAATAGACCATTCTTAAGAGTATATAAGATTCCTCGATGGTTAGAACGTCAATTTTAAAGTTGAAAAAACTCACCTCTCCGCATATCTCCGACAGCTTAACCCCTTCCGTAAGCTTCCTCCGTCCTTCCAAATCATCCGGAACTGTGTCTGCAACGTGAAATTGCGAAAAATTAGCAACGTTTTTTAGCAATTTTCGCAATGCGAAAAAATGATCGAAAATATGCAGAAACAGGTCATTTAAGATGGTCTCGTTTAAGTTGTGAAATACTGCAAAATCATGGTAAAAAATCACAAAAACGAAAATACTTTCCAAATGTAATTGACTTAAAACTAGAATTTTTCAATTTCCTTTCGCAGAATATTCGCCATTTTCGTGGTTTTCCCATGATGCAATTAACATTAACAAAGTTGATAATTAAAGCGATTAACTTTTGAATTTTTGAAAAAAAAAAAAAAAAAAGTTGTCCAGATCCGTTTTTAACAATCAAATTCATCTGTAACCATGGTAATAATTGCATCCATAGTTTGCAACAATTAAAGAGGTAACTAACGTTAGAATATCGATCTTTTTTAATTTCTTTCAAGTGATTTTTTTTTTAAAGTTGTCTTAATCTGTTTCTAACAATCTATTTCACTCATTACCATGACAACGCTCGTATCCACTGTTAGCAACAATTGCTTTAAGAACAGAAAAAGAATATTATCATATTCAATATATATAATAAATAACCTTCAAACGTCATAATATATATATATATATATAAGAAGGAATATTCTCACCATTTCCTTGGCAACCACATGTATATGCAACCATAGGAACTACATTTCAATAATGAAACTTATAAATATATATATAGGAATATACCTTTTCCGTCCGCCATTTTGTATAGCCTCTTCCTGACGAAGTCGACGACGTCCTGAGAGGTCATCGAGTTCCAAATGCCATCGCAGGCCAACACTAAGAATTCATCATCGTCTTTCCTCAACTTGATCTTTCTTACGTCCGGAAGAGCGCTGATCATCTGCTTCCTCGCTCCACAGCTCCCTTGTTTGTACGCATGGTCACCTTTTTAATTAAAATAAAACAAGATGTAATATTTAAAAATAAACAAGAAAAATCATGGTTTATTAGTCTTTGTATTGTATTGTTTTCGTATTGTATATAAATGCATGTTAGACGTTAGAAAAACGTTATTTTAAAGCACTTCCCGATTGAATAGAAATACGAAATTTGGGGATTAGTTAGCGTATGAATGGACTGTTATATATCCTTATTTTTATGCCCAAAGTATCCTTGGTTCGACTCCAAAACGACTCTAAAGTACCCTCATAAGAAATGCACGTAAAGTTAGTTTTTATGAATTGCAGACTTTTGTTCTTTTGATGATTTAAATAAGAAATAATGGTCTTAGAAAATCGAGAAAAGTACCAAGATAAAGGAAATTGAACAAAGATTATTATTCTGGTCTTAAAATATCGTTTTCGAGTCGAAATTCCAAGAATAATGACAAAATACATGATGATATATTTACTAGAAAACACTCCCATAAGAAATGCACGTAAAGTTAATTTTTATTTTGCATATTTAAATAAAAATAATGGTCCTACAAAGTTAAAACAAGTACCAAAAGAAAGGAAATCAAGTAAAGATTCTTAATATAGTCACAAATTATTGCGTTCGAGTCCAAATTACGAGAATTAAAACAAAAAAAGAAAGAAATGTTTACCGTTTTGTGTTTACAAACAACCCTAAGAAAGAATAATTGAAGGCCTAAGAAAGGTTTAATTATTGCATTTAAATCAGAGAACATCAATTTATATCAAATTCCACAAAGAAAATACCAGCAAAATTCCATTTTGCAGACTTTTCTTCGTTACCATGGTTTCTAAGTTTACCATAGTAACTACGTTACCTGGTTACGCCCTTGAATACTTCTTAATTACTGAATTTTAACGCATTTCTGAATATACCAAACGACTCTAAAACATTTCGAGAAACGATTTTCGTTGTTCCCATAGAAACGCATGGTTACCATTCATAGCAACCTTCTTAAAAATAAATTCATTATCAATAAAATAATTCATTGATTCATTATTATTCATAAATTCATTTATTAATAAATGAATTTTGATGTGTTTCGGAAGATATTGAACGACTCTGTATTATTTTGATAAGTTTTTCGTTGTTCCCATAGCAACCAGTTATTTTAATTGGGTAATAAGTTAATTTAATAAGTTAATAGCAAAGGAATTAAAAATTCAGTTTTTACAATTCTTTTTCATCATTTCTAAGGAAGTTTTCCATAGCGACTCAGTTGCTTGGAAACGCAACTTTAAATTCCATAAAAATACAGAATTTTAATTATTTTATTGCGATTTAATGTGTTTCGGAAGATATTCAAAGACTCCGATACATTTTGGGAAAAGTTTTCCATCGTTTCCGTGGCAACCGGTTAATTTAATCGGATAATGAGTTAATTTAAGTAGTTTATAAGCCTTTTATATGACAATAAGTACTCTAGAAAAGGTATAATGTTTAAGAAAGGTCAAATTATCGCACTAAAAGTCAGAGAACATTACCAAGTGCTCTGGATAGGTTTAATCCTCCGTTGACCCTTCCTTCCGCAGTGACTTCCCCTCCTGCTTCTGTTATCCTTTTGCTTTCCTCCTCGTCCTCCGGTTTGTGGTCAATCGACATGTCCATCGCCATTCCCTTCCTGCTTATTATGCACCTCGAATCCCCTGCGTTCGCCACATACAAATCTCCCTTGTCGTCCAAGACTGCAACCACTGCCGTACACCCACTGTCCAAACCAGGCTGAAATATTAAAATAAATAAATATTAATATATTGAAAATAATTGCATAAAATTATATACTTAATATTGATTTTAATCAATGCTAAATAATTGTTAAATATATATAAATATTTGTATAAAAATTTAATAAATAAATAAAATTAATTAAAATGAATAAATAAAATCTGAAATATATATATATAATAAATGATATACATATACATATATATATATATATATATATATATATATATATATATATATATATATATATATATATATGTATGTATGTATATATATATATATATATATATATATATATATATATATACATGTATGTATATGTATATGTATATATATATATATATATATATGTATATATATATTAATTATATTAAAATTAAATATTATTAGTTAATTCAATATGTAGAGATATAATTTAACAAGCAAAATACTTTGTAAATTTCGTGATTAAATGTAAACATTAATTATTATAATTTTATGGATAATTTTTTTATGGAGAAAAAATAGGAAAATAAAAATTAATAAAATGAATATTAATAATATAAAAATAATTATTTGATATAATATGTAATACTGCAGTAAAACCTTTGTAATATTGGTAGGGTTGTTCAACTATAATTTATATGTATTTGACTCTATGTACATCTCTCAAATTCACTAAAACAATTAAAAATGAACACACCAATAACAGAAAACCCTTACACTTCACAAAAATATCCGTAAAATTTCATTAAGCATTCGGACACAAGAAACGTCTTAAAAGTAATCTTAAGCAGTATTTTCAATGTTTTTATAGCATTAAATGGACAGTAATATAACCAAGAAATAGCTAACTAACCAAATTAGCAATTAAATGTACTCTGAAATGTCATTGGACTACATTTAATAAAATCTAAGAGTATTAATATTAAGTTTAAATAGATGACGGATATTTCTCTTTTTATAAACAAAGCTCGGTTACTACGGTAACTTAAAAATAAAGATGTTTTACTATTATTATTATTAAACATAATTGACAAAATCACAACAATTAAATAAATAGATATATAAATTGATTTATTCTAATGATTTCTTTAAAGTTATGCATTGGATATGATAACCAAAATATAGCTAATTAAATAATTATATTATTTAAGTGGTAATTTAATATTAACTTAAAGCAAAATAAACAATTATTTAAATTTAATCATATAAAAATGACTTTAATAGAAATATAGCAGTATTAGTATGTATAATAACTTAAATATATGCATTATTTACCCCTTGCAGCATATTGAGTGCAAATTCATCGCTGGTGGCCAACCCTCCTCCCAATTCATCTTCGTCGTCTTCATCGTCATCATCATCGTCTGCTTCAGAGCTTAAAATAACAAGAAAATTGAATTTTTATGGTCAAATAATGTGTGGATGACTGCGTTGTCATGGTTTTCTGATTTTTATCGTTCCCTTGGTTACGTTTGTTGAGGTTGAAATAATATATAACAAAAGATTAATCTCCTAATTTAGCAGATTCAATATATATATATATATATATAATAGTGATAATGATAAACAATAGTGATAAAAATAAACAATAGATATTTTTCATATCACTATATCTTGATACTTGGCTCAAATTCAAAGACAACAAAAAAATTAAAAATTTTTGGAAAACTAATTTTTTTTAGTTAAATAATGTATAGATAATTGCGTTTTCATGGTTTTCTAACTTATCGTTCCCTTGGTAACGTTTGTTATGGTCATAATGTAATAAAATCACAAGAAAATTAAATTTTTATGGTCAAATAATGTGTAGATAACTGCGTTGTCATGGTTTTCTGATTTTCATCGTTCCCTTGGTAACGTTTGTTGTGGTCGAAATGGTTTTTCACATCAGATACACATTCTTAAAACGAACGATACAGTTTAATTAATAAAAAAGTGATATGAATACAAAAAATGCACCATCTGGTGGAAAAATTGAGTCAAAAATTTCAATTTTTTGAGTTGCTATATATCGGCGTTGTCATGGTTTTCAATCGTTATCGTTCCCCTGGTAACGTTTGTTGTGGTTAAAATAATATAAAATAAAAGATTAATCTCCTAATTTGGCAGATCTGGTTACCAAGGTTTCAAAGGATTAGATATATGAGGAAGACATTTTTTATAAAAACGTTAATTTGACGCACTTCCCGATTGAATAGAAATACGAAATTTGGGGATTAGTTAGAGTATGAATTGAGTATTATATATCCTTATTTTTATGCCCAAAGTATCCTTGGTTTGACTCCAAAACGACTCAAAAATGCGGTAATAAGAAATGCACGTAAAGTTCGTTTTTAAGGATTGCAGACTTTTGTTCTTTTAATGATTTAAATAAGAAATAATGGTCTTAGAAAATCGAAACAAGTACCAAAATAAAGTAAATTGAACAAGGATTCTTATTATGGTCTTGGTATTTCACATTTGCATCAAAATTACGAGAAATTAGACAAAAAAGACGAAGAATAAGTCGCAATTTCAAAATCCATCAAAACATGTAAATATCCGACAATTTGAAAGACTGTCTTAATTTAAAAGAAAGGAAAAATGTATATACTTATCCTTACTCTTAGAATTTTACTTTGGAGTACAAGTCACAAGAATAAGTAGGTGAAAAAATATAATATTTATATATAAACAATTTTGCATGTCTAGGATCAAATATCACCATGACAGCGGTGTTAATAATAACATAATGTCCTAAATATTCTTATTTTTCAAAAGAACAAGAATTAGTAAAATACTGGAAAAATTTAAGTAAAATATTAGGTTAAGAATGACTAATATATATATTAAAAGAGTAACTAGCAGCGTGCATGCACCCTCTGGGTGCAGTTGTTTTGTCTGGACATCTGGACTATGAGCATGTACTATCATTCATTTTTAATCGTTACTTTCATATGAACATATCAATCATAGTGTATTCTTATGGGAAAACGCAATACCTCGGTTTCAACAATCGCATCCGTCGTCAAGGGGACTCGTTGTTTATAGCCTCAAAATTTCACGAAATTTCCGTTTATTTTAACCGAATTCTCGCCATTTCGACCCGATAACGATATTTGGCGACCAAAATAAGAATCTTTATTCATTTCTCTTTCTTTTGGTGCTTATCTCGATTTCGTAAGCCTATTGTTTCTAATTTAATTTTGCAAAAGAAACGTAGCCTGCAACCGATAAAAGTGAGGTTTACGTGCATTTCTTACGGGAACGGTTTTTCTTGTCTGGGTACGAACTGGGGCCGTTCAGGTAAAAGAAAATTTCGCCACATTGTAGGGTGCAGCAGTCTACATCGAATGCACGTTTCAGCATCGCTCTAGCTCTTGGCATTGGCGAGAAAAACGCTTTTTGTAGACAGACAGACAGACACCGTTACGTTTTTAATATATAAGATAGTAATAAAGTCGAAACATTAAAATAATCTCACAACTTTACGTTGTGCCGAGGTAACTTTGTCACTACGGCAACAAGAAATTAGGAGAAATAAAAAGACGTAACATTTGCACCATTTTGCACAACCTTTCGCCACGACAACGACTTAATCACCATGGCAACAGTAACTCAACAATTACATTTATGATTGATCATGTAATTAAAGCAAAATATCGGTAATTTTAAAGTAAAAATATTAGGTCAAAAAAAGCTGAAATATTCACAAAATTGCACAACTTATCACCATGACGATGTAACTGTCACCATGATGACAATAACAATAATTAAGTATATGATTGATGATAGAATTAAAGTGAAATAAAAGTAAAATTTAAGTAAAATATTAGATAAAGAAAGACTGAATATTTGCAAAATTTTGCACAATTTGTCACCATGACGACGTGACTTTTTCACCATGGCAACGGTTGCATAGCAACAATGAAATGAATAGAATTAAATCAATTTAATAAAATATGGAAATATAGAAATAGAATGGTACCTTTCTTCTTCCTCTTCTTCTTCGTCCTCTTCCCCTTCCATGCCCTCGTCTATTAACGAGGAGTTCTCGTCGTATTCCTCATCGCTCGTCTCGTCCTCATCATCGTCATTGTCCACCATCACTATGCGGTTGCGCCTCGAACGGAGCTTCAATCTATCACCCTATATAATTAAATATATTAAATATATATAGATTGAATTAATTAAAAACATTATATATATATACCATATTTTATTAAATATACATTATGTACATGAATAAGATATTCCAATGAGGGTTTTTTAAGTAGATTTAGCAGAAAAAATTGGATAATACCATTATTTAGTGTAATAGAAAATGTACATGAAGAGTACGTACGGATCCGTTTTTGGAGGGTTCCTCGTCTTCTGGTAATCCGTTTTCTTTGGGTTTTTCTTCTCCTTCTTCCTCTTTATCGTCGTCACCCTTTGCACCTTAAATATTATATTAAAAAATTAATATATATATATACAATATTTTAAAATACATATATATTTTCGGTGCCTTTCCCCCTTTAAAAATGCATCGAAACGTATAAATGTTAAAAAAATGAGAAATTTTCACATTAAAACACTGAACGCATTTGAAAAATGGACTATTTGGTCAAAAAATCAAATTAAAAAATGCAGAATTTATAGTATATTCAGCGTTTCCATGGTTTTTCAAACTCATTGTTCCTATGGTAATGTACATTTTCGTATAAAAACGCTAAAAACGAATGAAAATTTGGTTGGAAAATACATTTTTTTATAAAATATGGAATTTTCGCAGTTGTTGTACATGTCGTCATGGTTTTCTAATTGTTATCGTTCCCTCGGTTACGTTTGTTTTGGTTCATATCACGAGTTTTCTGTCGTTGGACGGAGATATTTATTCTCAAAATGATCAAAAAAGTTTAAATTTAAGTAATATTACTAATATAGTCTCCAATATATGAAATAATTGTCTCCTGGACGTAGTTACGCAACCACGGCAACTACATTTACAATAACAATTGAAACTTTGCATCTTTTGGAACTACAGAAACATTTCCCAATATGAAATAATAAACATTTATTATCTTATATCGAAACATATAAATGGCGTTTAAAAAAGAGAAATTTTCACATTAAAATACTTAACACATTAAAAAAATAGACTATTTGGTCAAAAATCAAATTAAAAACATAGAATTTATTGTATGTTCAGCGTTTCCATGGTTTTTCAAAATCATCGTTCCCATGGTTACGTAAATTTCCATATATTTGATGCTAAAAACGATTGAAAATTTGGTCGGACAATCTAGTTTTTTTATAAATATGGAATTTTCACAGTTTACTGTACGTGTAGACATCTGCATTTTCATGGTATTTTTAATTTTAATCGATTCCTTAGTTACGTTTGTTGTGGTGAATATGATAAGTTTTTCTCTCACTCATAAAAGTCACAAAATATATAATTTCTATCTATTTTTGGTGACTTTTCTCTTAAGTGTTATGTTCTAATTATTTTATGTAGTTTGCTGAAATTACATATTTTCTGCAGTAATGATAATATATTATAATATGGATGAAACGATTATTACCGTAGCTATGGAAACAGAAAGTACGAAAAGAATTTCATGGCGTACTCTTATATTATCTCAATCATTTTTGAAAAATTTAAAACATGAACAACTTTTAATTTTTGAGTAATTTTGATAAAGTCACGCAATACTAAATTTTCTCCGGGTCGGATAATAGAAAATGCCGTATGAAACGGTTACCATGGAAACAAAAACAACTTGATTAAAGGCATTAATTTAATTAAATAAATTAACAGTGTATTTATAATTGCCCAAAGTTTAATGTTTGTGGTGTTTTTAATTTTTGAGTTATTTATAAAAATACGAATTAATTTACTTAGCAACTCTTTTCAGTTCATAACAATGATAGGTTACCTTAGAAACGATGAAATCTAATTAAATATCTAATTAAAACGTTCGGCAATGACATTTCCACAATAATTAAAACTTTGCATTTTTTTGTAACTACGGAAACATTTCCCATTATGAAATATTTAGAAAATAATAAACATTTATTACCGATATATTATTTCTATCTATTTTTGGTGACTTTTCTCCCTTAACAATTTTAACAAAAGATATATAAATGACATTTAAAAAATAAGTTTAACATTAAAACGCTAAAAAACGAACGACGAAATCACAATTTGGTAGGAAAACCGATAATTTGAATCATTTCTTTTTAATAAGAGAAATCTTTATAAAAAAAATGTTCAATTAAAAACTCCATAAATAAATGATTCAAATGTTTAATACTAATATTTCTCTCTATATATCGGTCTTTTTTCTGTGTTTATATCGTCTTGGTTACGTCTCACAGCCTTTGTTGCTTTAGCAACTCTTCTATATTGTTCTTCATTGATGTCTGTTTCTATAGCAACTCTTTTACAGGTTCTATATTGATGTCTGTTTCTATAGCAACTCTTTTACAGGTTCTATATTGATGTCTGTTTCTATAGCAACTATTTTACAGGTTCTATATTGACGTCTGTTTCTATAGCAACTCTTTTACAGGTTCTATATTGACGTCTGTTTCTATAGCAACTCTTTTACAGGTTCTATATTGATGTCTGTTTCTATAGCAACTATTTTACAGGTTCTATATTGACGTCTGTTTCTATAGAAACTCTTTTACAGGTTCCATATTGATCTTTGAAGTTTTGGCAACTGTTTTTTGGCTTCCATATTGTTATCTGTAGCCTTGGCAACTGTTCTTCAGGTTCTATATTGACATCTGTATTGTTAGCAATACATTCCTGGTTCGTATATTGACCTCTGCTTCCATAGCAACTCATTGTTGGCTTCTGTATTGATCGTATAATATTCCAATACATATTATTTCAACGATAACTAAATAAAACTAACGAATAATTGTAATTTTTAGCTAAAAAATGGAAAATAATTGTATTTTTCATCCAAAAAATCAAATTAATACATAACTTTACTCCAAAAATGGGAATTATTTCACAAAAAACTGTGGAAAACTAATTTGGTATGATAACTGATTTGATTTATCGAGTCACAGGACGTTTTAGACTTCTGCGTTGCCGTGGTTTTTAAATTTTTACCGTTCCCTTGGTTACGTTTGTTACGTTGAATATAATAATATAATATAAATATAATGGAAGACGCTTCTTAGAGTTGACGTATACGTTCGAAAATCACGATAATATTGGAAAACACTTGTAGATATGTATATTTGGTGAGTTTTCTACCTTTAAAATACATTAAAACATATGAATTATGGTCAAAAATGGAGAAAGTTTCATATTTACTGTTAGAAAAAGATGAAAAACGAAATTTTTAATAAGAAAATCTGTGAAATTTTCAAATTTATTCGAGAAAACAGATAAAAAACACAAAAATAAGTTAAAAAAAACGAGTTAAAATTAGAATTTCCTTGGTTGCTAGATGTGTTGCCATGGTTACTAATTTATATCGTTCCCTTGGTTACGTTTGTTGTAGCTAATATCTTGTAAAACGCTTTTAAATATGCGTATTCAGTGAGTTTTCTACGAATTTTCTAAGAATAATTGTTTCGAGGCCTTTCTTGGTACGATACTGCATTCAACTGATAGTTTGCAGTAAGCAAGCAACTTTTACTCGTATATAAGAATAAAAAAAGATAAATTTTCATTTTGACATGCCAAAAACAGAAGAAAAACGCACCATTTGGCCTAAAAATTGAGTTTAAATTGGAATTTTCGAGTTAATAAAAACGTATGGATGACATTTTAATAAGACAGTTTTGTATTTACTACGGAAAACAAATGAATAACGCATCATTTAAGTTAAAAAATCGAGTTAAACTATGGAATTTTTATAGTGACTGTATTTGTACACATCTGCGTTGTCATGGTATTTTAATTTCTATTGTTCCCTTTGTTATGTTTGTTGTGGTTAATTTAATAAGTTTTTCTCTCATCTAAGACAGTGATTATATTCATTTATTCTTGATATATTAAAAATAATCTAAAACAGTTTAATAATTATAAGTAATATTGATATAATAGTCTCCATAGAAACGAAGACGTAGTTACGCAACCATAGAAACGACATTTCCAATAACAATTAAAACCTTTTGCATCTTTTCGGTAACCACGGAAACGTTGCCAAAGCATTCTACGCCATTATTAACGAGCATAAATGCATAAAATGCAATTAATAACGACTGGAGGTGCATTATACAAAATTATAAGCTATTACAAGTTCGTAAAGAACATAATAAATATTAGAAATGTATGAAAAAGGACTGAGAAAAATGTATTTTTTAAGGAACAAATGAAAAGTCGAACTTTTACCAACCACAAAATTTTTTTTTTTTTTTTTTTTTTTTTTTTTTTTTTTTTTTATTACGAAACGACCTAGGTTTCGACTCATGGAGTCATCTTCAGGTGAAGATGACTCCATGAGTCGAAACCTAGGTCGTTTCGTAATAAAAAATTTTTTGTGGTTGGTAAAAGTTCGACTTTTCATTTGTTCCTGATGGCGACTTACCACGAAGTCACGGCCGAAGCTGTTGATTCTGTATTTTTTAAGTTTAATTTTCATAACAATTACTTATATATAAGACAATTATATTTATATATTCTTGGTATATTAAAATGATCGAAACAGCTAATATCATAAGTAATATTGATATAATAGTCTCCATAGAAATGAAGACGTAGTTACGCAACCATAGAAACAAAAATTTATAGCAATTAAATATTAAAATGTTCAAAACAGTTTATAATCACAAGTAATATTAATATAATAGTCTCCATAGCAACAAATATGTAGTTACGCAACCATAGAAACGACATTTTCAATAATAATTAAAACCTTGCATACTCTAGTAACCATATAAACATTGCCGAATGTATTGTTAATTAAATTGTAAATAAAATATGAGAGTACCTGAGGCAGCAGCAGTGGCTCCTGAAGAACCTCCGGATTCTGCCTCGTCTTTGGTCTTTGAACCTTTCGGACTTGTTGAACCTGTGAATAACATATATTTCATGTTTTAGAAAAACATTAATTTGACGCACTTCCTGAAGAAATAGGAATACGAAATTTGGGGATTAGTTACAGGAATAATTGAATATTACATATATAAATTTTCATGTCCAAAGTATCCTTGGTTCGACTCCCAGATGGCTCGAAAATGTGCCCATAAGAAATGCACGTAAAGTTCGTTTTTAAGGATTGCAGACTTTTGTTCTTTTGATGATTTAAATAAGAAATAATTGTCTTAGAAAATCGAGACAAGTACCAAAAGAAAGGATATTGAACAAAGATTCTTATACTGGTCTTATAATATCGTTAACAAGTCGAAATTATGAGAATTATGATGAAATACGTGATAATATATGTCCAAGAATTTCTCCCATAAGAAATGCACGTAAAGTTCGTTTTAAAAGATTGCAGACTTTTATTCTTTTAAAGAATTAAATAAGAAATAATGGTCCTACGAAATTAAAACAAGCACCAAAAGAAAGGAAATAGAACAAAGATTCTTATTTAGGTATTAAAATATTTTTTTAGCGTAAAAATTCCGAGAAATCAGACAAAAAAGACAAAATATTTGTACAAATTTTCTTCAATTAACAACCAGTCTCCTTGACGACCAAGGTAATTTTACTTGACTACCATAAGAATACATGGGGAAGATATAAAATTTCAAAAATTGAGCAATTATTCTGCAAATATGATTCAATTTTATGATAATAAACGTCGCTCACCTGACGCACCATCCTTGTCTTCATCTTCCGATGAGTCGGACGCTGTAAAAGATAAATCAATGTTTAAAACTTTAAAATGTTAAAATAAAGTCTAATAATTCTGTATTAGCTTGGATTAGCCATTTTAAATAGTTAACTCTGATTTAATTTCTTAAAAGAAATAAAAATAGTAATATTAACATATATAAAATATTAAATAACAGAAATAGAAATGGTTATTTCTTAAACAAATTAAATCAGACAAAATTTACAATTTCTAGCTTAAAAATCCTCATAATTAAATAAATATATATAAATATAAAATATATAATAATAAACATAAATTAATATATTTAGCTATTAAACGTTAAATAATGTCCAATAATTATTCATTAACGATGTAGATTAGCTATTTTAATAATTATTTGATTTAATTGTGTATAAGATATAAAAATAGGAATGTAAATTATTAATATATAAATATAAAATATTAAAAAAAATAAAATTGGAAATATAAAATATAAAAATAGAAATGGAAATACATTTAACTTTTAAAATGTTAAAATATAGTCCAATATTTCTTTATCAATGTCTTATCTAATCATATTTAAAATAGTTAACTCTGATTTAATTAATATAATAATATATAATATAATTTCTAAACTATATAATATATATAATAAGACATATAATAATACCGTTTCTAAGGGAATTAGTATTCCAATAATAATTTAACTTGACGTAAACAAATACCGTTTCTAAGGGAAGCCATGGCTTTTCCGTATTTGGCAATGAGTGCTTGTAAAGGCATTTTCGCTTCTTTGAAAAGATTCTTAACGTTCTCCTCCGAGTCGTCCGATTCCCCATCGTCATCAACTGCAAATGAAATATAAATATAAATTAAAAATAATTAGAAAACATTCACACAAAGCAAAGGAAACTCCATTTACCATGAATTATCTGAATTATATATAATAGAATTGACGTCAAAGTAAAACAAATAATGATTAAGAGATCCAATACTATTAAAGTTGTAAATTGTACAGATTTATTAAGTTTAATTGTACTCATTACTCATATTTATAAATACTCATTTTTGTATATATATATATATATAAACACTTTTTCTTATCAAATAGAGATTATAATTAATAAACGACCTCAAAAAAGACGAAAATTGTGTAAATTTCAGTTGCTATGACAACAAGATAAGCAGGAAATTAAGAAAACTAACATAGAATAGTTAAAATGATTTAATATTATCGAATTCTACAGCTAAAAAGGACTTCAAATATCCAAAGAAGTAATTTTATAGCTAAAAAATGCGCAAAAAAACTCATTCTCTAAATATATAGGCACTCTTTCATGTAGAGCAAAAACAAACTTAGAAATGGATAATTCCATGTATATGTATAATTCTTATATAATTCTTTGGTAATAGGTTTCGATAATTGCTATAACGACCTAGTAACAGTTGCTATGACAACTTGATAAATAAAGAAAATTGAGAAAACCAATGAAAAATCTATAAAATACTTAAAATTTATCCAATTGTTTTTTAATTTAATTCCGACTTTTTAAGACAAACAATTGCTATGGCAACATGAGCATAACAAATTATTATTATTAAATCATTGTTATTTAATTATTATGTAAGGTATATGCATATATATATGCAATATTGAGAAAACTAACATGAAAATTCTATAAAATACTTGATTTTATCGAATTATAAACCTAAAAAATTACTTTAAACATCCAAAAACGTAATTTTATAGCTAAAATAGGCATAAACATCTCAATTTTCTGAATATTTGAATACTTTATCTTATCAAATCAAATTACAATTCAAAAACTAACTTAAAAACAGACAAAATTGTGTAAATTTTTTGGAAATCCGTTTTGATAATTGCTATGACGACTTTCTAATGGTTGCTATGCCAACTTTGTAAAGAAAAAATTGAGAAAAACCAACGAAAAATCTATAAAAGACTTAATTTTATCGAATTCTATATCTAAAAAGGACTTAAATATATAATTTTTAAACTATACCGCATATTAAAGCTAAAAAGATACATTTATCAATATATAAAGACTTGATTTCTTATCAAATCAAATTATAATAATGCAGCAACGACCTTAAAAAAGTCAAATATTGTACAATTTTTTTATGATCGCTACGACAACTTTCTAAAGGTTGCTACGACAACTCGGAAAACAAAGAAAATTGAGAAAACCAACAAAAAATCTAAAAAGACTTATTATCAAATTCTATATCTAAAAAATGACTTTAAATGTACAATTTTTTGAAAATTACTATGACAACTTTGAAATGGTTGCTATAATAACTCGACAAACAAAGAAAATTAAGAAAACTATCACGAAAAAGACAATAATTGTGCAATTTTTTGGTTGCTATGACAACATGATAAGCACAAAATTAAGAAAACTAACATAAAATAGTTAAAAAATACTTGATTTTATCAAACGCCATATCTTAAAAACGACTTTTAAAATACATATATTTTAATATATATACCAGAAGACTTGTTCTTATCCAAAGCAGCGTCGTCTTCTGCAGCCAACTTCTTCAACACTTTGAGTCCTCTTTTGCTTCCCAAATGAGCGTCCAGAGCCAAGAAGGCCTCTGCAAGCGCTTTGCCGTATTCCCCTTCCTTCCAACACTTCCTCTTCAACACGTACTCCGGAAGCAGATCTGCAACGTATCTCGAGACCTCTGCACCTCCGTGTCCATCGTACACTCCGAACAAAGACGTCTTATCGTCCAAGGAAGGGCAGCACGAGTGGTTGTCCTGTAAATCAGATCATAATTAGGGTAATTAGTAACTTATAAAGTAATGTAATAAGATAATAATTGGAGCAGTTGTCCTAGAAACGGATGATTATAATTAAAATAATTGATTAAGCAAAAAAATAGCTTAAAATTGAATATTTGATATTCACAGACATCGTTTAAACCTTAATTCTATAGTTACGGTTGCTATAACAAATATATTCTATTATATATAGTTTATATATATAGCGGTTGTCCTAGAAACGGATGAGATAATTAAAACAATTAGTCGTTATAATGCCTGGATTGTTGCCATAGATTAGGACAAAGAATAATAGGAGAATAATAATGGGAATAACAGGAGATAATTATAATAATTAGTAACTTATGAAGTAATGTAATAAGCTAATAAAAGGAGCAGTTGTCCCGGAAACGACGAGATAATTAAAACAATTAGCCATTGTAACTTACGTAGCAATGTAATGATCTAATAAAAGATTGGGACAAAGAGTAAAATAATTAAGAGACACTGGATTGGGACAAAGAGGTAAAAGAAATTCCATAATGCGCGCCGATACCATAGCGACCCAAGAATTGCATCTTTGCTGTCCTGGAAACGAACGTGATGAGTCGTTATAATGTCCGAATTATTGCCACAAATTAGTACAAACTCCGGAATGGGTGCCATTACCATAGCAACCTATTATTACTATAGCAATGATTGAAAATGAACTAAACAGTTTATTAAGAAATACTTTAGTTAATGACATGATAATTACCATAAATAGTAACTTAATAAGATAATAAAAGGAGCGGTTGTCCTAGAAACAGATGAGATAATTAAAATAATTAGTCGTTATAATCTCTGGATTGTTGCCATAGATTAGGACAAAGAGGTAAAGGAATTTCTGTTACCATAGCAATAATGGGTTGTTTTTTAGAAGCAAAATTTCATAAAAATCTTTGTGTATTTTGTCATAATTCTCCTAGTTTCAAATATAAAGATGCATTTTATGACCAGAATAAGAATCTGTATTCAATTTCCTGTCTTTTGGTGCTCGTATTGATTTTCTAAGACCATTATTTCTTATTTAAATATGCAAAAGAACAAAAGTCTGCAATCCTTAAAAACGAACTTTACGTGCATTTCTTATGAGTGTTTTTTCGAGTCGTTTTAAAGTCGAACCAAGGATACTTTGGGCATAAAAATAAGGATATATAATATTCAATTCATACTCTAACTAATCCCCAAATTTCGTATTTCTATTTAATCGGGAAGTGCACGGAATTTTTGTTTTAATAATTCCTTCCATGTGGGCTAGAATTGTATTAAATATGCTTAGACACAAATTTTTATACATATCACCAAAGAGGGGCAGCACGAGTGGTTGTCCTGTAATGAGATGATAATTACGATAATTAGTAACTTATGAAGTAATGTAATAATCTGAGAAAAACCGTAATTGCACATGCAGAGGATGTCGCTGTTACCATAGCAACCAGAGAATTGCATCGCAGTTGTTCTAGAAACAACATAAGTCAACAATAAGTTATTATAATTATTTATTGACTACATTGCTGACTGTATAAGTCATATGTCGGTGACTCCCGTAAGAAATGCGTGGGAGACATTCTTTAGAAAAACGTTAATTTGACACACTTCCCGATTGAATAGAAATACGAAATTTGGGGATTAGTTAGAGGAATAATTGAGTGTTATACATCCTTATTTTTATGCCCAGAGTATCCTTGGTTCGACTCTCAAACCAATAGAAATTAATCTCATAAGAAATGTACGTAAAGTTCATTTCGATCGATTGCAGACTTTTGTTCTTTTAAAGATTTAAATAAGAAATAATTGTCCAATAAAATCGAGACAAGTACCAAAAGAAAGAAAATTGAATAGAGATTCTTATTCATACTTTGAAATATTGTTATCAATTTAAATATGCGAGAATTTCGACAAAATACAAGAAGATTTGTGAAATTTTGAGGCTAAAAACAACCAGTCCCCATGTTGGATTGATTTGACATTTAATTATGCAGATTAATTAAACCATTAACCATCAAGGAAGTCTATTAATGACTTTAGCACAATTTTAACGCTAAATTTCACTCATTAAAACCATAAAAATTCACGTTTATTCACATCCCTGTTTGCAATTCAAACCAACTTCAATTCAAGTTCAATTGTGTTGCTACGAGAGACTAAGACAACAATCCGTTTCCCTGGGATTCCTATCGTTCTATTTCGCTCCATATTAAAGGTGAAAATTAAGTACAATTTGTTTAATCTTTGATTTATATTTCCTGTTATTTAAGTGTGTATTAGAATAAGTCAATATAGGATAATAGAAGATGATTATGATAATTAGTAACTTATGTAGTAATTTAATAAGAAAAACAATAATTGTAACCATGGATACGGTGCAGAGAATTAAAAGAAATTCTGGAATTGTTGGAGGGAAATTACACATTTAATTAACTCATTATTGGTTCCGTATATTGTTTAGGCTTATAATTGTGAATTCTTTCAGTTTTTTTATCGAAATAATTTTAATATTAATTTATAAATCCCTTGTTTTACTATAAAAGTATGCATTTCTATGAAATAGTAATTAAAAACATTAATTACACATTTAAATGAAGTTGACGAGATAATTCGGTTATTATTATAAACTCACAAAAATGAACGATAATTCAAACAATTACACAGTAACATTAATGAGAAAACAGTAAGACAGAAGTTCTATTGCAATTTATTGAGCAAATAACTGCTTTTATTGCATTATTATGTATTATTATTATCATTTATTTGTTGAAACTCGATTGTTGAATTTGAAATTGTTGACGTTACCACGGTAACCGTTTGTCGAACGTAAATTACTTCAAATTAACGATTAATTGAACATTATAGAGTGTTAAATATCGTTTGGATTCCATTTCATTTGAATTCTGATGCACAAATTTGAGTTTCATAGTCTTAATTCACGAAATTTGGTATTAGAATCATTTTAAAGTCCTTCCTCGATGGATAACGGTTGTTTATTCTGCAAAATTTAACTCGAAATACATTAAAAATTGATGTAAAAATCAATCCGGTGCATGTTTACATGGGAAATTACACGTTTAATCAACTCATAATTGGTTCTCTATATCGTTTAAAGGTTATAATTGTGAATTAATTGATTTAAATGACAATTAAATTTACTGTTTAACAGTTCAGAATTTTCCGTTTGTGGGTTCTGTAAATGCAATTCGTATTAATTTACCTATATTAGGTTAATTATTTTCAATTTATCACAGTTTTGCATTGTATTTTCGAGTGATTTTAAGTTTAACTTTGTCGTCAAGGGGACGGGTTGTTTTTTGGAAGCAAAATTTCACATAATATTCGTGTATTTTGTCTTTATTCTCCTAGTTTCAAATGTAAAGATGCATTCTACGACCAAAATAAGAATCTGTATTCAATTTCCTGTCTTTTGGTGCTTGTATTGATTTTATAAGACCATTATTTCTTATTTAAATATGCAAAAGAACAAAAGTCTGCAATCCTTAAAAACGAACTTTACGTGCATTTCTTACGAGTGGTTTTTCAAGTCTAATTGGAGTCGAACCAAGGATACTTTGGGCAAAAAAATGAGGATATATAATATTCAATCATTCCTCTAACTAACCCTTAAATTTCATATTTGTATTTAATCGGGAAGTGCGTCAAATTAATGTTTTTCTAACATCTCCCATGTATTTCTTATGACAGCATTTTCTAGCCATTTTAGAGTCGAACCAAGGATACTTTGGGCATGAAAATGAGGATATATAATATTCAATTCATACTCTAACTGATCCCCAAATTTCGTATTTCTATTTAATCGGGAAGTGCACGGAATTTTCGTTTTAATAATTCCTTCCTTGTTATAACGTCTAATTGTTGCCATCGCGGTCGTCACGGAAACGACGACAACAATGCATCTTTGAAATCTTCCGTAACAATCGGTTTGTTCAGTAATTTTCGTGAAAATAGAATATGTAAATGAAATATAATCTTACAGTGAGAGGAGCAAGATTGGCAACATCACGATCATCCAATTTCCTAATGCATGAAAGAGAGGTAAAACCAAAGTTTTCTTTAAAAGTAAAGATGTATATGTGTAAGACAACTGCATTATCATGGTTTAAAAAAACGTTCTTTAATCATCAAAAAACATAATTTTACGATGTAATTCTCGAGTTTTAAGACACCAGGCGGTTGCCACGACAACTCGGGATAAATATTATCGTTATATATTGTTAGTAAACAGAAAATTGAGAAAAATAATGAAAAATCTATCGTGTTAAAGTTATATTAGCAGATTATGAATATTTTAGCACTTTTACAGATTGAAAAACGTTCTTCAATCATCAAAAACATTATTTTATAACATAATTCTTGAGTTTTAAGATACCAAGCGGTTGCTATGACAACTCGGGCCAAATATTATTGTTGTTAGTAACCAGAAAAATAGAGAAAAATGATGAAAAAGCTATTATATTAGCAGATTACGAATATTTTTGCACTTTTATAGCTTAAAAATCCATCTTTGATCATAAAAACGTTATTTTACGATGTGATTCTTAAGTTTTGAGACACCAGGCGGTTGCCACGACAACTCGGGCCAAATATTATCATTATATATATTGTTAGTAAACAGAACATTGAGAAAATTAGTACGAAAAAAGCATAAGGGGATGTATTTTCATCGAATTTCATAGCTAAAAAACGACTTAATATTTATATATATATATATTTTAATATCAAAAAGAGGTTAATTTAGCACATGTATCGCTTAAAAATCAATCTTTTTGAAATTCACAAACGTTATTTTTCGAATTAATTATCAAATTTTTTAAAGATATAAAGTGGTCGCTACGACAACCTGGGCTACACATTTTTATTGTTATAATTAAATTATTATTAGTAATAGTTTATTAGTAATAATATTAGTATGATTTTATCGAATTTTACACCTAAAAAAAGGACTTTTAATACATAATTTTTGAAAATTACCATGACAACTTTTAAACGGTTGCTATGACAACTCGGAAAACAAAGAAAATTGAGAAAACTAACTAAAAATCTATGTTTTGAAAATTAGCTTGACAACTTTGAAACAACTTGGGCTACACATATTTTATTGTTGTTATTAAATTATTGTTTGTAAACAGAGAAAATTGAGAAAACTGGAATGAAAAAGCTTAATTATATATTTAATCGAATTTTATACCCAAAAAGACTCATTTTTTAACATATAAATAGTTTTCCTCATCAAATAGAAATTATCACATATATATATATTATATATATATTATAAAAGACCTCAAAAAAGACAAAAATTATACAATTTTATGGGTTTCATATGACAACTTTGTAAGCAGAAAATCAAGAAATGTAACAAAAAAAGCTAAAAAAATACTTAATTTTATCAAATTCTATGGCTAAAAAAACGACTTCAAACATCCAAAGACGGAATTTTATAGCAAATTTTATAAATTTAATATAAAAATCAAGATAAAGCTATTATATATACAGTTATATTTGCAGATTATGAATATTTTAGCACTTTTACAGCTTGAAAAACGTTACTTAATCATTAAAAACATTATTTTATAATGTAATTCTTGAATTTTAAGACACCAGGCGGTTGCCACGACAACTCGGGATAAACATTATCGTTATATATTCTTAGTTAACAGAAATTTGAGAAAATTAGTACATAAAAAGCATAAGGAGATGTAATTTCATCAAATTTCATAGCTAAAAGAACGACTTAATATTTATATATATTTTTAATATCAAAAAGAGGTTAATTTAGCACATGTATCGCTTAAAAATCAATCTTTTCGACATTCACAAACGTTATTTTTTCGATTTAATTCTCAAATTTTTAAAGATAATCAATTAGTGGTTGCTACGACAACTAAAAAATTATCGTTCGTTCCCTTGGTTACGTTTGTTGTGGCGAAATGAGTTTTTCTCGTCGCACAGGTACTCTTGAAAGATCAAAACGATCAAAACAATTTCTTATAAATGAAATAATACAAAGACCTTAACTTTGTTCATATATTTATATGATTTCAGCAATTCTAATTTGGTAATTCTAGTAAGAACTATATTTGGGAGAAATGTAAAACGGTTTTATTTTTAACTAATTTCACCTCAGAATAACATTGAAATTAAAGGTTTTTATTCATTTAAACGGCTTAATTTAATTGGGAAACAGTAAAATAATCCAATATTTTCTTCTGGTACTGTTTTGTATAGTGTACACACAAGAATTTATTGAAACATAAATTCCGTGCACTTCCCTATTGAATAGAAATATGAAATTTGGGGATCAGTTAGAGTATGAATTGAGTATTATATATCTAAATTTTTGTGCCCAAAGTATCCTTGGTTCGACTCTAAACTGGCTAGAAAATGCTGTCATAAGAAATACATGGGAGACATTTTTTAGAAAAACGTTAATTTGACGCACTTCCAGATGAAATAGAAATACGAAATTTGGGGATTAGTTAGAGTAATAAATGAGTATTATATGTCCTTATTTTTATGCCCAAAGTATCCTTGGTTCGACTCCAAAACGACTCTAAAATACACTCGTAAGAAATGCACGTAAAGTTCGTTTCGATCGATTGCAGATTTTTGTTCTTTTGAAGAATTAAATTAGAAATAATGGTCTTACAAAGTTAAAACAAGTACCAAAAGAAAGGAAATTGAAAAAGATTCTTATTTATCAATTGTAAGGTATGCTAGTAAATATGAAGAGAATATGATTAATTTAATGAATATATATACATCAAAATATGGCAATTACATCAAAGTTGCAGAGCTAACCGAGGTTAAATTGTTTCCATAGCAACCCAAAGATTGGCAAATGACATTTACAACAGAAAAATTTAAGACAATAAACAACGTAAAGACAACAATTACATTTGGAAAACTTTAGAGACCAACAATTTGGCATGTCTTATTGTTTGTCACATCACCGTGGCAACACGAGTAGTACACAGAAATGATAATGACATTTCTGTAGCTAAGAGATGAACAATTTAAACTTGTTAAAATTGCAATAAACATTGTTTAACACATATTTCATACCTTTAAATATAACTTAAAACTATTAATGAATGTACAAGGATGATGAAAGGTAAAGATTATTACGTAAAAGTGCCATGGGATTTATAAATTAATATTAAAATTATTTTTTTAAAACTCGCCGTTATTTTGTTGTACAAGCGTTGTTTATGTCGTATTGTTGTTAGCAACGCGTTTGTATTGTTGATTTACTGTTGAATTTAAGTTTCCATGGTTACCGGCTTATATTTTATTTATTTACAAACTTAAATCTATTACTGTATGTGTATATATTCTTATGAAATAAGGAAAGTTTTAGTGATTATTACATAAAAATGCATTGTGTTGCTAAGAAACGCTCCTTAACGACCGTATATTGTTTTACCTTGGGATTTGTTTATTGTAACAATGACAACATATTGTTCAACATTTTTTATGTTTTTAATGACTATTTCATAGAAATGCATACTTTTATAGTAAAACAAGTAATTTATAAATTAATATTAAAATTATTTCGATAAAAAAACTGAAAGAATTACGAATTATTGGAAATGTTTTGAACTTTGGAACAAAATGGTTCAATTTATGTTAAGAATATGTGTTTATGTGTTATGTTTGTGTGTATTTATGTACGTATATATGTTTACTGTATGCTTTCATAGTCAAAAAAAGTGTTTAACTCTAAAATTTGTGTTTATTTTAATTTATTTCCACTGATATTTATATTATGACATGATTTAGACACGATTAAGAGTAAAAATGCATGCTTTATGTCATTTAATACATTAATTTAGATATTAAAGCCCTTTTATCATGATAATATACAAATTATGATATAATTCAACTGTGATTTCAACTTAAAATTCATCTATTAAGACATTTAATAATATATTCTTAATATAATTCATTTAATTTTGAAATTTTTCTGGTTTAAATGCAAAATAAAGTCTTAAATAATCTTCAAATAATGCCCATTATCTATACCACAATATAAATAATTAGTATTTAAAAAACAGTTACCATAGTAACACCAACAATTACAAAATTAACACTCAAGTATCAACAAATAAATAATTCAATAATAATAATACGTAGTTATTTACTCAATGAAATATAACAGAACTTATATCTTATAATCTATTTCTTAATATTATAGCTTCCTTTTTCGAATAATCATTCGTTTTTAATTAAAAATCAAAAACCAAAATCAAAATAACCAAATTCTCTTTCATCTAAGTCTATATCATTTAAAAATTAACGTTTAATTAGTTGATTCAACAATATTGCGCCAAGTAACTAAGCTGCAGAGTTGCTATGGTGATATTAATTGTAGAATCTTTAAAAAAAGGATGATTTATTGACCACTAGTAACACAAAAGCCCTCTTAACATTGTTACTGTAACAAATGCATGTATTGTTTGATGTTGACTACAACAAAGGGTTGGCATGGAAATGTTTCTTAGCAACGATATTCGTAGAATTACGAAACTTTGACATTATATCACTCTATACATTGAAATCACGTACTATAAAAACAAATATATCAATTTTAAGGTACGCTACTGTATTTAATGATAGAATATGCTTATATAAATGATTATATACCTCAAAATAAGGCTTTTACGTTTTAAAATCAGAGTTTATCGTGATGAAATCAACTCAAAATTGACCTCAAGACAGTTGTTGGTTAGCTACGAGTATTTAAAACTGATTTGGGCGGTTAAAACTGCAGCCTAGCAACGTTTTAAACAATTAAGACGTTAGATACGGGAATTTCGGATGTTTTTAACGCAAAAAACGGTGTAAAACAGCTCATTTTCTCAAAAATTAAGGAAATTTTGACAAAACCAACATACTGAATAACAAAAGACGTACGCTGCTACATCAAAATTAATTCTAACAAGGAAATAAGCTATTAAATCACGATAAAAGCGACAAAAATGCGTAAATATCGCCCCATGGCAACCAACGATGCTTAGAAACAGGCGTTTTAACAATGAAATTAGATTATTTCGTGGTCAATAGCGACCACATGTGACCCAAGCCGGCATACCTCGTTTCGGATTGGTATTTTTATGGTTTTTAAGCGATTTTCGATCGCCACGACGACCGAAATCGCTTTCATGGGTGTCAAAAATCGTCTCCATAGTTACCTCTTGCGTGAATCTCCATCCCTGCATGGAACAAACGCCGTAACTCAGCCTTTCGTGCTCTTCGTCGTTGCACACCTTCTCCGTGACGGGTTCTGATAGGAATGCACCCATGATCACGATATTTTTAAATCACGAAGGGTTAATAAATGAAACCGATTGAATTCAAATGTCTAATTGAATATTAATTAAAAAAGGAGAGGGAAAAATATCATCCCACACAAGCGTACAGCTCACGAAAACCCACCATGCTTGTTATAATGAGACGGTTTAGGATGACCACCGTCGCCTATGGAGACCCGGTACGTAAGGATGGGAACGGTTGCTCCGACAACTACATTGTTGAAGCGGCGGAACCGATATATGAATGCTGTTTGAGTTTGATTTTCAAGATTTTTCAAGTTTATTTCAATAGATTATGAATAATTAAGCACTTACATAACTTAAAAATGAATCTTTAATCATTAAAAATGTGAATTCTTGAGTTACGGTTGCTATAACAACGAATTAGTGAACAGAAAATTGAGACAACCTGTTAAAATATGTTTAAAAGCATGTATTATGAATATTTAAGCACAAATATAGCTTGAAAATTAATTTTCGATATTCACAGACGTTATTTAAACCTTAATTCTACAGTTACGGTTGCTATAACAACTATATTGTTAAGAAAAAATTGAGAAAACCAATGAAAAAGTTATTGTATATAGTTTAAATACTTATATTATGAATGATTAAGTACAAATATAGGTTGGAAATTAGTATCTTATATTCACAGACGTTATTTAAACCTTAATTCCATAGTTACGGTTGCTATAACAACTATATTGTTAAGAACGAATTGAAAAAACTAAAGAAACATCTATTATATATAGTTTAAAGACTTATATCATGAATAATTAATCACAAATATAGCTTAAAAATTAATTTTCGATATTTAAAAACGTTGTTTAAACCTAAATCGTGAAGTTGCGGTTACTATAAAAACGAATTAGTGAACAGAAAATAGAGAAAAGTAGTATAAAACCAATTATATATAGTTTAAATACTTATATTATGAATAATTAAGCACATATATAGCTTAAAAATAAATCTTTAAAAATAAAAACAGTTCTTATTACGTTGATTCTGAAGTTACGGTTTCTATGACAACTATTTTGTTTAGAAAAAATTGAGAAAACCAATGAAAAAGCTATTATATATGGTTTAAAAACTTAAATAATGATTATTCTAGCACTTTCATTGCTTAAAATTGTATTTTTCTTATTAGCAAACATTATTTAAACCTTAATTCTGTAAATGCAGTTGCTATGACAACTATTTTGTAAACAGTACATGTTTAAAACCGATTGTAAAAGCTATTAAATACTTACATTATGAACAATTTATCACTTAAAATGGAACGTTATTTAAAAGATAATCCTGAATTTAACCATTTATTATCTGTTTTATAACGAAAATTAATAGAATAGAGGTAAAAATGTTCATTGGTTAGTATATACAAAAGTTCATTGCAAAAAAAGATAAAATAAAATAAAGATTTACATCTATTTTTAATAATATTTATGAATTTATTCGATTAAAATCCACTGAAATACAAAATATTTCATTTCACGATCGATGTTTCTTCAATTCTCCACCAGAGGCGCGAGCGTAGCCTCTTATTATCTTTACGTCTTCGGTCATTTTAAACACCGCTTCTACTAAGGGCTAAAACGTGTGCCGGATCGACCGTTTTGCCGGGCTTTTCAGCCAATGACAGACCGTTATAATGTCACGTGACGTTCATAAGGAATGACTACAGCTAAAAAGACGCTGTGCAAAGTACTGATTTCAAATATTCAAGCCAATATTTTTGATTTTTAAGTACTTTTAAATTAATCTAGGGCTTCAAATTGTAATTTAGAAGTTGCTTACCTCTGTCTAGGTCATCCTGGGTTCGATTCCGGTCCAAAAATGTCTATATTTCGTCGAGAAATTAGTGAAAATCTTAGAAAAGCAACGTTCTGTACCGTTGGTGTGAACGATATGAAGTGGGATGGTTGGGAAGGTGATTGGGGTTGCTATGGTTTCGTTTGTTGGATTGAAAAAGGCGGTTTTTCCTAGAGATCGGGGTATTGTTATATATATATATTCGTTAAATAAATAATAAATGAATGATTAATTATTATAAATGATATGATGTGGTTGCTATGATTTTGTTTGTTGGTTTAAAAAGAAGTTTTACTTGCTACGTATAAATTCGTTAAATAAATGATTAATTAATATAAATTTGGTTGCTATGGTTTTGATTGTTCGTTTAAAAAGCGGTGTTTCCTAGAGATTGGAGTATTCTTACGTATGTATTCGTTAAATAAATGAGAAATTAATGATTAATTAATATAAATATTTAATGACGTTGCCATGGTTTTGTTTGTTCGTTTCTGAAAGGCGGTGTTACCTAGAGATTGGGGTATTGTAAATATTCGTTAAATAAATGAGAAATTAATGATTAATTGTTATAAATGATATGATGTGGTTGCTATGGTTTTGTTTGTTGGTTTAATAAGGCGTCGTTACCTAGAGATTTGGGTATTGTCAAGTATAAATTCGTTAATTAAATGAGAAATTAATGATTAATTAATGTAAAAGAATTATGTGGTTGCCATGGTTTTGTTTGTTGGTTTAAAAAGAAGTGTTACTTGCTACGTATAAATTCGTTAAATAAATGATTAATTAATATAAATATTTAATGAGGTTGCTATGGTTTTGTTTGTTCGTTTAAATAGCGGTATTACCTAGAGATTGGGGTATTATTAGAAATAAATTCGTTAAATAAATGAGAAATGAATGAGTAACGTTTTACTTATATGAATGATTAACTATATATCTTTTTAAAAAAGAGAAAATTAAATTTATAACAATTATTTATAAGGCACCAAAATCAGTGTTTTAAGTTGGAAATAAATCTATTTTCATAAAGATATATTATATAGATATTTATAATCAAACGGCTATTTCGTATTTTAAATGAGATGTTAATGATTGATTCACTGATATAGATGTTTAAGTATATATATATATATTTTATTAAAAAAAGCAATTTATAGAACTAAAATTAATTTTAAGTTACAAATATTTTCTTATAGATATATTATAAATATTTATAATTAAACACATATTTTGTGTTTTAAATGAGAAATAAATGATTGAATATATATATATATATATATATATATCTTATATAATAAAAATGCAATTTTTAGAACTAAATTCAGTCTCAAGTTACAAGTAAATGTAATTTCGATTTAAAATGAATGATTAATCACATATCTTTTATAAAGAAAGCAATTTATAGAACTAAAATTAATTTTAAGTTACCAAAAATCTATTTCTATTGAAAACGGTGTTTATTGAATGATTTTAAAATGGGTTTAAGTCACTTTATACTTATATATTAACACTAAATTAAAATTCTACTTAAATTAGTGTTTAAAATGGATCTTTTTAAGGTAACATGTTATTAATAATACTCCAAAATCTATTATATATTACAAGAAAGATCTATCTTCTTTAAAGTGTTTAAACGATGTTTTTTGAGAAATTAATCTGTATTTATTTTATATACACAAGTATGATAGAAAAAAGAACATTTATATCAAATAAATTTAATCTAATGTCAATTTACAATTTAATGAGTTGTGAATTTAACTTTTAGAACAGAGAAAAATAATATTTATAAAGAATAAATAATATTTAATATTAATTTATAACTTAAAAGACTTGCGAAATTATATGAATATTTTTTGGTAATTTCTCTATTTATTATGTAATCCTGTGAATTATTTATAAAATAATTAATTAAATAATATGAAAAATAAATAAAAATTAATAAAAAATACATAATTCTCTATTGTTTGACTATTTTCCTTCTGAAATGCATGGCAACGGTGCAACGTAACTGGAAGTTGTTATAGCAACCAGTAAATAATATTTATACTTTAAAATCGTTATAATCCTTCTGTAAAAGCATGAAAATTCCTTCCTTGTTGGAAATATCCATGGAAACGATTTAAGCCATCTGGATGTTGTCATAGCAACCAATTAAATGATACTTTTATATGTTAATGATTAGTCTATAAATCAACTTGATTATTACTCAAATAATATTAATGGAATAATGGTTACTACTGAAATCAAATTAACTTTAAATAGATATAATTCAGTATCGTTACTCTATAAAGTAAACTGATTAGTTTATAATCATAAAAAAGAAATAAAGTAGAAGAAATATTAAAATATATGTTATATAAATTGATGAGTGATAATGTTGATGGTGTATATGTTAATAAAATGACAGAAAATTACCTAAGTTATATCCCAGTTTAGCATACTCCCATCTTATATAATGATAATCACCGTTGTGTGTGTTTTTATGTATCCGATGTCGGTGACTCCCGTAAGAAATGCGTGGGAGACATTTATTAGAAAAACGCTAATTTGACGCACTTCCCAATTGAATAGAAATACGAAATTTGGAGATTAGTTAGAGTATGAATGGACTATTATATATCCTTATTTTTGTGCCCAAAGTATCCTTGGTTCGACTCCAAAACGACTTGAAAAACCACTCATAAGAAATGCACGTAAAGTTCGTTTCGATCGATTGCAGACTTTTATTCTTTTGCATATTTAAATAAGAAATAATGGTCTTAAAAAATCGAGACAAGTACCAAAAGAAAGGAAATTGAACAAAGATTCTTCTTCAGGTCTTGAAATATGGCTTCAGATTCAAAATTGCAGGAATTAGAGCAAAAAGTTCCAAAAACATTATGTAATTTTCCCGATAAAAACCAACCAGTTGAGTGATTGTCGAACTCTCATAAGAATAAAAATTAAACAGTTATGTGTGTAAATTGCAAGAATTTTGGCAAAAATGATTTAAAAAATTGTGTAATTTTGTAGGAGTAAGCAATTGGTTCCCTTGACGACCAAAGCGATTGTTGAATTCGACTCCCATAAGAATATATGATAAAGGAGAGTATTCAAACATTTTTTTAGTCGTTTTGGAGTCGAACCAAGGATACTTTGGGCATAAAAATAAGGATATATATTACTCAATTACTTCTCTAACTAATCCCCAAATTTCGTATTTCTATTTCATCGGGAAGTGCGTCAAATTAATGTTTTTCTAACGTCTAACATGCATTTCTTATGGGAGTGTTTTGGAGTCGAACCAAGGTTACCCTGGGCACAAAAATAAGGATATATAATACTCCATTCATACTCTATCTAATCCCCAAATTTCGTATTTCTATTCAATCGGAAAGTGCGTCAAATTAACGCTTTTCTAAAAGACTACACACTTAAAACCCATTTAAGACGCTTATACCTGTAAGAAATACAGCAAATCTTCATCTTTAACAGGTTTTTTAATGTAGAAAAGTATTTAAATCCTTCTGCAGATAAATTCTCAATTCTTCTCACTGAAAACAGAACATAAATAAATTAAACATGGAATAATTATGGAAAACGACATTTTTAATTTATAATTAGAACAAAAAATTGCGTCAACATTCAATTCATTAGCAGTCTTATAAATCAGAAAATATATATATGTATATAACTAAAACAATTTAAATACGCTCATATATTTACAATAGCATCTCTCACGATTTTTATATATATTTATATATTATATATATATTTATATATTATATATATATTTATATATTATATATATATTTTTATATATATTATATATTATACTTAATTTTGATTATCACATCTACTGGGAAATATATCTAGAAAAACTAGTTTTTTTGACTAACGATTTAAAATTTGCAAGCTTAATTGCATTTTTGCTGTGTAATATATATATATATATATATATATATATATATATATATATATTTATATATATATATATATATATAAAATATATATATATATATATATATTTATATATATATATATATATATAAAATATATATATATATATATATATATATATATATATATATTTATATATATATATATATATATATAAAATATATATATATATAAAATATATATATATATATGTATTATATATGTAATATATATATATATATATATATATATATATAATATAATATAATATATATATATAAAATATATATATATATAAAATATATATATATATATCGAAGCTGTTATTCTATAAATTTATCGTTTCTTTATGGTAATCCATACATAATTACTACGTATGTTCTTGACTGTCTAATATATATATATATATATATATATATATATATATATATATATATACACACATATATATATACATACATACATATATATATATACATATGTATATAATTACATAATTTCTTCACTAATTATGTACATGTTGTCATTCACAATATCACAAATGTTCCGCCGTCAACGATTCTTACAAACATCTTGTAGTATCAATTGATAAGGTCATACTCCCAAGGTTAATCGAACCAGGGACAGATTGCACCAGATCTCACCACAATACGCCTCCCTCTACTTCCACCCCTTTGGTGAAACCACCCAGACCAGAAAGAAACAAGTTGGAGCACTCCCAAAGTATCAAACATCTTCTAGCACCAGTTTCATAAGCCATTCTCACAAGTGTCATCAAATAAGGGACTTGTATCACTATCTTCCATCACATTAACCCATTCTCTACTTCCACTTCTTTGGAGAAACCCTATTGACCATTACCAACCTAGGAAAATCCTCCTAGATCATAGACCAACCTAGTTATTGCACTTCAACTCTATCAAACATCTTCTATTATCCATTGTAAGGGTCATTCTGCCGATAGTAACTATCCCAGACACTTCTTCCAATAGTATTCCACGTACTAGACCATTCTCCTAGACCTAGATCTATAGAGGGTCCTCCTAGATCATAGACCAACCCATATATACCACTCCCAATTCTACAATGATATTCTAGTAGTAATAGCACAGGTCATATTCCCCTCTGTATTTGAACCAGGGTCTCCTTACTCTAGGATCGATATTGGTGATCTATTGTTTACTTCCACACCTAGGGAGAAACCTCCTAGATCATAGACCAACCTAGTTATTGCACTTCAACTCTATGAAAGGTCTTCTAGTATGCATTCCAGGAGCTTCATCTATCATACCCCACTTTAGTAGACCTTTCTTAATGTCTATCGATGAGGAGAATCTTCCTAGATCATAGAAGAACCCAGTAATAACACATCTATTCTTAGAAAAATCTTCTAGAAGCCATTATTAAGGCAATTCTCCCCAAGGTAACAGTCCTAGAGACCTCTTCCTTCACAGTCCTCCACATTAGACCATTCTTAACGTCCATGCTTATAGAAATTCCTCCTAGATCATAGACAAACCCAGTTTTAGCTTAGCTATCCTTAGAAACATCTTCTAGAAGTGGTTGTTAAGGCAATTCTCCCCATAATAACAGTCCTAGAGACCTCTTTTTCCATAATCCACCATAGTAGACCATTCTTAACACTCATTCTTCTTGTTTTCCTCCTAGATCATAGACCAACCCCATTTTTAGCTCATATATCCTTAGAAACATCTTCTAGAAGTGGTTTTTAAGGCAATTCTCCCAATTGTTACAGTCCTAGAGACCTTTTCTTTCATAGTATTCCACATTAGACCATTCTTAACGTCCATGCTTATAGAAAACCCTCCTAGATCATAGACCAACCTAGTTATAGCATTCCCAATTCATCAAAGATCTTCTAGTCAGCATTAGAAAGGTCATATTACCCAGAATAATCATCCTTAAGACTTCTTACAATGGTAATCACCTCAGTATGTCATTCTTAACATCCATGCTTAAAGAAAATCCTCCTAGATCATAGACAAACCCCATTTTTAGCTCATCTATCCTTAGAAACATCTTCTAGAAGCCATTTCAAGGGTCATTATCCCCATAGTAATTGTCCTAGAGACCTCTTCTTTCACAGTCCACCATAGTAGACCATTCTTAACGTCCACCTTCATAGAAAATCCTCCTAGATCATAGACCAACCCAGTTTTTAGCTCATATTTCCTTAGAAACATCTTCTAGAAGTGGTTTTTAAGGCAATTCCCTCCATGGTAACAGTCCTAGAGACCTCTTCTTTCATAGTCCTCCACATTAGACCATTCATAACATCCATGCTCATAGAAAATCTTCCTAGATCATAGACCAACCCAGTTAGAACACATCTATTCTTAGAAAAATCTTCCCAAAATTGTCCCAGGGACTCTATTTTCCATAATCCACCATAGTAGACCATTCTTAACGGCCATCTAGATAGACAATCCTCCTAGATCATAGACCAACCTAGTTATTGCACTTCAACCCTATCAAAGATCTTCTATTATCCATTTTTAGGGTCATTCTGCCCATGGTAACTATCCCAGACACTTCTTCCAACAGTGTTCCACATATTAGACCATTCTCCTAAACCTAGACCTATAGAAAATCCTCCTAGATCATAGACAAACCCCGTTTTTAGCTCATCTATCCTTAGAAACATCTTCTAGAAGCCATTTCAAGGGTCATTATCCCCATAGTAATTGTCCCAGGCACTCCATTTTCCATAATCCACCATAGTAGACATTTCTTAATGTCCCTACTCATAGAAAATCTTCCTAGATCATAGACCAACCTAGTTATAGCACTCCCAATTCATCAAAGATCTTCTAGAAGCCATTTCAAGGGTCATTCACCCAATAGGAATTGTCCTAGAGACCTCTTCTTTCACAGTCCACCATAATAGACCATTCTTAACGTCCATGCTCATAGAAAATCCTCCTAGATCATAGACAAACCCAGCTAGAACACAACCATTCTTAGAAGCATCTTCTAGAAGCCATTATTAAGGCAATTCTCCCCATGGTAACAGTGCTTGAGACCTCTTCTTTCACAGTCCACCATAATAGACCATCCTTTATGTCCACGCTCATAGAAAATCCTCCTAGATCATAGACCACCCCAAATAGACCACACCCATCCTTACAAACATCCTCTATTTCCCATGCACCACCTCGTGCCTCTGCTTATCCGCCATCTTCAAGAACGCTTTACCGCACGTCACGCAATGAAACCTCTTCTTCCCCCCATGTTTAGCGACGTGCGCTTTTAGTACACTCGGTTGGGCGAACGATTTCCCGCACAATTCACAGCTGTGCGGTTTAATCCCAGAATGCAGCGCCATGTGCGTCTTCAAGTGCTTCTGGTGCAGGAAAGACCTTCCGCAGACCTCGCAGGCACACCTATCCCTCCGCATGTGCACCAGATAGTGCGATTGCAGGTTTCCATTCTGCGCAAACCCCTTTCCGCACCGCTCGCACTTGAACGGCTTGTATCCGGTGTGCGCCCTCATGTGCACCACCAGCATCGACTTGATGTAGAACTTCTTCCCGCAGTGTACGCATATCATCTCCTTCCGGTCCCGGTGCACGTTCCGGTGCTTGCGCAGCTCCGACACCTGCTTGAATATCTCCCCGCAGAGGCTGCACCGGTGCGTCTTGTCCTTGCGGTGCGTCAGATAGTGCTTCTGCAGGTAGTGTTCGCTCGTGAATTCCTTGTAGCACACGGTGCACGGGTACATGTACTTGCCCGGGAGGTTTGCGGAAGGAAAGCTTGCGCTTGGGTTTGTCTTGTTGATGTGCCACACTTCTATTGACTTCCTTGCGCTCACGGACGCCTCCGACTGGAATTTCATCCCGAGGCCTTCTTCTAACTGAAATGGGGGGTTTGGGGTTGCGTTTTTGGGTTGTTGTTGGTTGTTGGTTGCGTTGGGGGGGTGGGAGGGGGTTATGGGGGTGGGGGGGAGAGGGGGGTGGGAGGGGGGCTGAAAATAGATTAATTATACTATTAGTATTAATTGCACTAATATAATTGTATTGTTTAATTAATACAGAATGATGTGATTGAAAATTGAATTAAAATTAAGTGAATATTAAATGTAATAGAAGTAAAATAAATTTCAATTTAAATGTAATTGAATGAAATAGATAAATTATATTAATATTATTGCATTGTTATTATAAAAGTATTATAATTGTAGTGCTACCATTGTATTTTTTGTTTTTCGTCATTGTTGTGCACTATTACTAGTATTCTAGTATAATTATATATATTGTATTATTATATTTTTTGTTATTACAACATCCTATTATTATTGAATAATTATAATTATTGTATGAAAAGATTGTTGAGTTATTATTTTATTGATTATAGTTTTGTATATATTTATATATTTTGTAAAATAACAATAATAGATTCTTTATATCACTTTGTCACAAAATACAATAAAGATATATATTCTTTAAATATAATTATATATATATATATATATATATATATATATATATATGTATATGTATATATAATTTTATATTATTATATTTATTTATAAATATTATAATATAATGGTTTGAAAATATATCAAACAAAATTAATTAATTAATATAGAATGACCTGATTAAAAGTTAAATTAAATATTAATAAACATTTAAAAAATTAAATTAAATACAAATAAACGGATTAAAAATTAAGTTGAAATTAAATTTAATAGAAATAAAATTAAAATAAAATTGAATTAATTGAATTGTAATTGAATAAAAACCTAATTAAGATTAAAATAAATGTGAAATCAAATTATATCAAAGAAAAATAAAAATTAAATAAAAAGAGAATAAAATTGTTAGAATTATATTATTAGTATTGCATTAGTATTAATTGAACTAATAAAATTGTATTGCTTCCGTTAAATTTTTTGTTTTTCGTCATTGTTACTACATTTAATTTTAACTCAATAATTAATTTAACCTAATTAATCAATTTTTAATCAGTTTATTAATATTTGATTAAATTTTTAATCTGGTCATTCTGTATTAATTAATAAAATAATTCTACTATAATAATTATAATAATAATTATATTAATATAAAACTATGTAATTAATAAATATATTATATTAAATTGATATAAAACTATATAATTAATAAATATATTATATTAAATTGATATAAAACTATATAATTAATAAATATATTATATTAAATTGATATAAAACTATATAATTAATAAATATATTATATTAAATTGATATAAAACTATATAATTAATAAATAATTATTTACTATACAAAATGATATTCTATACTATATTTACTATACAAATGATAATATTCAACATATACAATATCAATTCAACAATCTTTTCAATTATAATTATTCAATAATAAAGACCAGAAAAGTAACGTTTTCTAACTATTAAATGGAACACCAATGCTCTTACAACATGAACAATAGATTAACAATCATCATAATAACCAAAAGAAGAATTATTAACCAACAAATCCTTCGTTGAAACCGTCAAAACCATATTTTTAACTCATCCGATAAAATCTCAACTTTATAACTAGAAATGTACCGTTTTTAAGCTTTTTATCGCTGAAACGATAACATTGTTGTGTCTACAATACATCAACAACCAGCAAGATCAAAAACAACTGATGTTAGCCAAAAATCTATCATTAAAACCATGAAAACAACAAATTTAACTCTTAACTCTTAAGTTTGATTGCAGGCTTTTATTCTTCAGCATGTTTAAAACAGAAATAATTGTCCTAAGAACTTAAAACAAGTACCAAACGAAAGGAAATTAAACAAATATTATTATTTATACATAAGAATATCGTTTCCGAATCATAATTGCGAGATTTGGACAATAATGCTGAAAATTTAGTTCAATCGTATCCATTTTTACAATATACAACTCAAATACAAAGATTGTATCAACAATACTTTGTTTATAAGCTCTGCAAAAGTTATTAAATGAATAATACATTTTTCCTAGCGCTTAACATCCTAGTTACGTAGTTAAACTCAACAATTCATAGTTTATATGCTCTGCACTCCTTAGTGGCGTTGTTTAAATCACAAATAAATGGTTTTCAACACTCTGCGCATCTTAGTTCCGCATTTCAAAGCAACAATACGTAGTTTCTAAGCTCTTCAAATCTTATATTCTTTGTTTAACTCAACAATAGACAGTTTCTAAGCGCTTTCCATCTCAGCAACGTGCTTAAACCCAAAAATGCAATGGAGTGAAAATTTGATAATACCTCAACTTTAGATCGTTTTTAAGCTTTCAATTGCATAATCATTATTATATTATGAAAATATCCCTGCATTATCATTATTATAATTGTATGAATAGATTAATTCTATTCTATAAGATTTATTCCATAATTACTATTTTATTACAATTATTTTATTGATCTTTTTTCATTATTATTACGTACTATTTTTATTATTGTTAATTATTATTCATTATTGAGTAAATGACCGAAAATGGATTATGGAAGATATTGTTGTATTATTATTGCATTATTATTACTGGATTATAATGGTATTATTATTATTTCATTACTCTTACCGTATTATCTATTTTTCATTTAAATCAATTGAAAAGATTATCGTATTATCTTTATTTTATATACTAACGATATATCATTCTGTATATGAAATAAAATTAATTAAAGATTCTTAAAATTAATTCATGAAATAATATCAATAAGTTCGATAAAAATAAATAAAGAATGCAATTCGAATGACATGTACTTCAATTGAAATCGAATAAATTAAAAAGAAATAAAAAATATATAAAAATAGAATAAAAATAAAATAAAATATATATATAAATAGAATAAAAATAGATATGCACTAATAAGATGAAATAATTATTACACAAATAAGGGGGCTGGAAATAGTTATTGGAAGAGAATGTTGCACAATAATTATTCTATTCTTATATTATTATTCTATTATTATGTACTGTTATTGTTATATGAAAAGATTGTTGTATCACTATTGTATATATATTCTATTGTTACTATTTTGAAATCAGGCACATGCTGACAGGTCCATATTACTTGAAATATTAAGAATAATTATAAATATCGAATAAAATTAATTAAATACACGATAAAAAATTAGACAAGAATCAAATATAAATGAAATAAATTTTGCATGAAATTAAAAAGTTCCATTCTAATAAGAACTGAATAAATATGAAATAGAAATTAAATGAAATTGAAATGAAATTATTATTATAAGTATAGCATTATTATACTTGTGAAAAAAACAGCTTAAAATTGGATTTGTATTGCAGACTTTTATTCTTTTGCAGAATTCGATCAGAAATAATGGCTCTAAAAGTTTGAAAAAAGTACCAAAATAAAGGAAATTGAATAAAGATTCTTATTTTAGTCATAAAATACAGCTTCGTATTGTAAATTACGAGAATTATGATAAAATACACGAAAATATGTGTGTTAGAAATACTCCCATAAGAAATACACGTAAAGTTCGTTTTTATAGATTGCAGACTTTTATTCTTTTAATGATTTAAATAAGAAATAATTATCCAATAAAATTGAAACAAGTACCAAAAGAAAGGAAATTGAATGAAGAATGATATTTTGGTCATAGAATACTGTTTTCAATTCAAATTTCCAAGAAATAGGGCCAAAAAGACGAAAAATTCATACAATTCCACTATTACTAAGAGCCAGTCTCCCTGACAACTAACTTAATTGTTTAAATCTGCAGACCTTTGTTCTTGTATTGAATTAAATGAGTAATAATGGTCCTACGAAGTTGAAAAAAGTACCAAAAGAAAGGAAATTGAATGAAGATCCTTATTTTAATACTGTTATATTACTTTGGATTCTAAATTATGAGAAATCAGCCAAAAAAGATGAAAAATCACTCCATATTGTAGTTATTAACAACCAGTCCCCCTGACTACCAACAACTTTTTTTTCTTTTAATGATTTATATAAGAAATAGTGGTCCTAAAATATCGAGACAAGTACCAAAAGAAAGGAAATTGAATACAGATTCTTATTTATATCATAAAATATTGTTATCTAGTTGAATTTCTTTAAAATTTGGATGAAATATACATGCATATTTTGGTGTACTGGTAAAGTTTGTTTGAATTGAAGACGTTTGTTTTTTTAATGATTTAAATAAGAAATAATGGTCTTAGAAAATTGAAACAAGTACCAAAAGAAAGGAAATTGAACAAAGATTCTTTTTCATATCTTAGAATATCATTTTCTATTCATAATTCTGAGAAATCAGCCAAAAAAACGAAAAATTCATACAATTCCACTGTTATTAACAACTAGTCTCCCTGACAACCAAGGCAACTTTTTTTCTTTTAATGATTTAATTAAGAAGTAATGGTCCTACAAATTTGAAACAAGTACCAAAAGAAAGGAAATTGAATAAAGATTCTTATTCTGGTCTTGGAATATCGTTTTACAGGCCAAAATTTAAGATATCAGCCAAAATTGACGAAAACATCATTCCTTATTGTCGTTATTAACAACCCGTCTCCCTGACAACTAACTTAATTGTTTAATTCCATTCCCATAGTAATTATAGAGTAATATATATATAATACCTGTGTAATGAGTTGTTCATTGATAGGTTCTGATTTGACCTCTTCTTTTATCTTTGGCCACCTCTGGATGACCGTATTGTGGTCTCCTAAACTCCAATTGGTCATTGGCTCAACATATTCCTCCACTGCTTCTTCTTCTTCTTCTATTGGTTCCGTCTTGCAGACTATTAAATTAACGTAGTCCTCTTCATTTGAGTTGTTTACCATCTCCGATTTGACCTCTGCTTCACCATAAGGAGAATGTGGTGATTGGTCTTCTTCTTCTTCTTCCTCTTCTTCGTATTTCGTGTCCTCGTTGCCCTGGAAACCATTGTTATTATGATAATTAGGGGTATTAATTGTTGGGGAACATTGTTTGACTTATATATATATCGTAAAATATCAAGTTTAAGATGATTTTCAGGTTGAAATTTGGTGATTTTTATGTTATAATCATGATTACATGTTTAAATAGTATGTTTTAATAAATTTATTGCTTAAAATGTTATATATATATATATATATATATATATATATCCCAAAATTGGTATACTTTTAAAAGAATAAATAAATAAATATCTCCAATTATTCATTTCTATAATATATCTTTAAATATCCATATATTTATTAATTTATTTTTATTAATATTCATATTAATATTCGTCGGAAACTTTTCAGACCACCCTCGTATATCTTTACCTATTTAATTACATCTAATCATTTAAATAAATACATTATATGCAATAGTAATGACTAGAAAATACACAATACACAATTCACACAACAATGCTCTAGCAAAAATTTCACATTGTTGCCAATATGTAAACGGTAACATTGTTGAGGAATATATTTCGAATGAAGAAACAAATCATAAAATCATTGAATTAATGAATAATTTACTTTAGAATAGCAAACATGTGATAAAAAATCATTCAATATAATATTTAAAATCGTATCCTCATTTCCCTGGTAACCATTGTTATAAATTAAATTGGATTATTAATAGAATATTATTGAATATTATTAGGGGATTGTTATTGTGGAAAAATTGTTTGACTTATTTTACTTACATATATATATATATATATATATATATTGGTGAGATTTTTATGTAATAATCACTCTTGTGTATGTAATTATGTATATATATGTATGTTTTAATATTCATGTCTTTATTGTCAATTTATTGCTTTAAACGTTTCTGTATACTATTTTTATAAATTAAAAGCAATAATATATTAATAAAGATATTTATATATATTAAATAAATGCCTGGTAGGTTGAAATTTAGTTAATTTTTTATCGTATTAAACACAATTTTTATTTATGATTAATCATTATAATTAGTTATAATTAATTTATACCTATATATACTGAAATATTCTTTGTAAATTTTTTTATTCAAATATTTCTGTACTTTTTCAATATATATCTATATTGATTTTCCTTTTGAATTAATATGACTTTCTATGTCTTTAATTGTTTGACTTATATATATTTAAAAAACAAGGTAAAGATGATTTTCAGGTTGAAATTTGGTGAATTACCGATGTAATAATCACTGTTTTTATTTATAATTACTGAATATAATTATTTATAATTAATTTATAGCTATACATGCTTAAATAGTCTTTATTACTATATTTTCAAATATTTATATATTTATTAATTTGTATTTGTAATTTTATTTCAATAAATGAAGTAGGAGTAATTCACATTTATAAATTATAAATAAATTTATAATATTTATGCATAAGAAATATATATTTATATATATGAAAGAACGATTTATTAGAAATAATGCCAAACTTTGGGCATTCTAAGAAGTTTTTATAAATTTATTTACATTAACGTCTTTTTTAGCAATTTTAAAATTATTTTCTAAATTTTTTGATTGAAATCTTTGTTTATATTTGAAAATTCAAATCTCTGAAAAAAAATATATATATATATATATATATATTTATAAATGTTTCAGTACTCACGATATCTTCGTTGTATTCCTCTGTAATTTCCTCCACTTCTTGTTTTACGTGAGCCTACAAAAATTAAGAAAATAACTTCAATTAATATTTCCGATTAAAATTACTAAAAAATATATAATTATACAATATCACATTCAAAGTTCTCGTTAGAGGACCAAGTATTGATATTATTTCTACCAAAAGTATCCTTGGTTCGACTCCAAAACGACTCTAAAACACCCTCATACAAAATGCACGTAAAGTTCGTTTTTAAGGATTGCAGACTTTTGTTCTTTTGAAGATTTAAATAAGAAGTTATGGTTCAATAAAATCGAGACAAGTTCCAAAAGAAAGGAAATTGAATAAAGATTCTTTTTCTGGTGTTGGAATATTGTTTTCTGGTCGATATTACGAGAATTATGACAAAATACATGACATTACAGGACTTTAAAACTCTCCCATAAGAAATGCACGTAAAGTTCGTTTTTAAGGATTGCAGACTTTTGTTCTTTTAATGATTTAAATAAGAAATAATGGTCCTACGAAATTAAAATAAGTACCAAAAGAAAGGAAATTTAATAAAGATTCTTATTATAGTAGTAGAATATCGTTTACGATTCATATTTGCGAGAATTAGGGCAAAAAAGACGAAAAAATTCTGAATTCTGCGGCAGTAACCAACCGGTTTCCATGACGACCGAGGCGATTGTTGAGCTCGACTCCCATAACAATGTATGGGAAATGCCCTTTTTCGATTAAATTATATTTAAATAAGATTTTAATTAAATTTAACCCCGTAATTTTTGTTGGGGGATTATTTTAACGTATATATGTATATATAAATACCTTTTCCAGCTGCCATTTTAGTAGAACTAGCTCCGATCTTGCTTTCTGGGCATTCTTTTTGTAAACCACGAATTCTTGCAGTTTGGAGTTGCATTCTCTGCATATGTATTCCGGTAGACCATCTCCTTCGCTTATCTGAAACACAGATTCATTATTATAATTATAACAATGCTAGTTGTTTAATTTATTTATGTGTCCGATGTCGGTGACTCCCGTAAGAAATGCGTGGGAGACATTTTTTAGAAAAACGTTAATTTGACGCACTTCCCGATTGAATAGAAATACGAAATTTGGCGATTAGTTAGAGGAATAATTGAAGATTATGTATCTGAATTTTTGTGCCCAAAGTATCCTTGGTTCGACTTCCAGATGGCTCGAAAATGTCTCCATAAGAAATGCACATGAAGTTCGTTTTTAAGGATTGCAGACTTTTGTTCTTTTGATGATTTAAATAAGAAATAATGGTCCTACGAAGTTAAAACAAGTACCAAAAGAAAGGAAATTGAACATAGATTCTTATTTGTACATAAAAATATTGAAAAATATACTGTATATTGTAATAATTACACTAATACAGCCGGATTTGGTTACTATTTGATGGCTCATTGTCAACAATCGACAAAATCCGTTACTATGATACAATAGATGCATTGTTACAGTTTCTAAGATACAGTAAAACCCGTTTAAGACGCTTTTTAATGGGCATTAATTAATAAATGAGGTGTCTTTAGCGGGATAGCGTTATAAACGGGTTGTGATAACTACTTACAAATATATAAATTCATATATGAGATAACTATACATATTTCTATAGAAAAACCCGTTTAAGACGCTATTAAGGGAATAAATGTACAACTGCGTTTTAAACGGGTTACGATTACTTGAAATAAATGTATTGTAAAACCCGTTTAAGACGCTCCTAGGATTAAAAATTAAGAACTATGTTAAATAACTTTATATGAATATATACAATAAAACCCGTTTAAGACGCTCTCAACGGGACCTAAAGAAACTTGCATTATAATTTAGATAGCGTTATAAACGGGTTTCTATGATTTTTATATGAATATATACAGTAAAACCCGGTTAAGACGCTTTTATAAGAACAAATTCACTTGAAATTGGCGTTATAAACGGGATTTAATAAATTTTTCATTTGATATATATAATTTAAACTTATAAATAAATACAATATATATACAGGGTAGGCTGGTTAATTTTTAAATTACGTCAAAAAAAGAAAATTATTAAATTATTGTCAAATATAATAGCTTTTACTTTATTTATAATAATTATAGCGTATTTTACTTATTATGATATAAATTCATTTATAAATTATTAAATATTATCAAATGTAATAGCTTTTATTTTATTTGCAATAATTATACTATATTTAAATATTTATATATATATATATATATATATATATATATATATATATATATATATATATATATATATATATATATACAATGAAATTATCATTAAATATATCATTGTTTATTTTTAAAATTATTTATTTTCGAGTACATTTTAATGTTTATACTATAAATTCATTTATAAATTATTATTAAATATAGAATTTTCAATTTTTTATTTATAACATTTATACAGTACTTTACAATCTACTTTATTGATTCTTTTTTATATTATTAATCTATCATTAAATATATATATATATATATATATATATATATATATATATATATATATATATATATATATATATATATATATATATATAAGATTTTCTATTAAATCTCGAATATAATTTACGTGAAATACAAAAATGATTTAAGAATATAAGAATAATTTAGCCTTTATTAATTCGAGTTTCAGAAATAAATACACAATAAAGAATGAATAAATATAGTTTTTGCACTTATAATATATTAAAAGTACAATAAAAAAAAACAAAAAATACAAAAAAAAACCAAACTTCACACAACAATACTCCTGTAAAAAAATCACATCGTCGTCAATATATGAAACAATACATTGTTGATAAATATAATTTGATTTATTAAACATTTTTTTATTATAATATACGTTTTTTTATTATAATACGTTAATTTATATAAGATAACCGAAAAAATGTTAAAACAATAATCAATATATATATAGTTCGAATTATTACTTAAGAAAATGATTAAATTAGTTTAACTCTTTTGTTAAATTTAAATTAGTTTACTTTACTTCACCAGAGGTAACAATAAGCAAATGAAACAATAGCAAACACTAACAATAAGACAACAATACACACAACAATGATGTAGTATTGTTACCAACATAAATAAATAAATAAAGTAATAAATAAATACATATAAAGAAGATTAAATATACAAATAAATACTGTATAATAAATACTATAAGAACATTTTTAACACTTACTTTTACATACAGTTTACAAATACATATTACATTTTGTTATAATTATATATATTAAATTTACTTTACAATCTAATTAACATACTTCTCATTTAAAAAATCTAATTAATTTTAAAAACTATAGTATTATCAAAATTATAGTAGGTTTTCGTTAGGATTTTGTAATCAAATTTTAAATTAAATACATATATTTCGAATTATTACTTAAGAAAATGATTTAATTAGATTAACTCTATGAATTCACCAGAGGTAACAATAAGCAAATAAAACAATAGCAAACACTAACAATAAAACAAAAATACACCCAACAATGCCGGAGGATTGTCACCAACATAAATAAATAAAGAAATTAATAAATAAATAAATATAGAGAATATTAAATTACACAAAGAAATACTACATCAACATTTTTAACACTTGCTTTTACATATAATTTACAGATAATACACATTAAATTTTGTTATAATTATATATATATATATATATTAAAAAAATCATTAAAATCTAATCTAAAAACTTCACATTTAAAACAAATATACATTACATTTTGATATGATTATAAATAAAGTTTACATTAAAATCTAATTAATTTAAAAACACACAAAAATTATGGTAGGTTTTCGTCAGGATTTAGTATTTAAATTTTAAATTAATAGTAATAAATAAATAGATTTTAAATTAAATATTTTTTTGTTACTTTTTGCCAAATATTACATTACTGTCATTTTAAGTGATAAATTTATAATAAAGGTCTTATTTCGGCAAAAACAGAGCGTCTTAGTTACCTTCGTAACCCAATTGTTGTCATTTTAACTATAGAAACGTAGCAATTTTCATCAAACGTACAAATAATTTAATAAAAGAAGGCAAATATAATTTATATCTATAGAATTACTCGAAAGATTTAATATCTAAAGGTTTGGCAGTGCATTTTGGGAAAAATCCGCGTCTTAAACGGGTTTTCAGAGCGTCTTAAACGGAATTTTAAAATGGGTTTACTATAAAAAGGGGCGTGAGAAAACAATTTCTTAATCGGCAGCGTCTTAAACGGCTTTTTATGCATTTATTTATTCAAATTCGTCCCAAATCGGTAATAAAAATATCCTATAATAAACTTATAATAGAGTTTTAATACATTTATTCTCTTAAATATTGATAAAACCCGCTTAAAACGCTACCTCGCCAATAATACGCATTACTATCGAACTTCTGAAAGCGTCTTAACCGGGTTATACTGTAAATATTCATGAAAAATCATGAAAACTACAAAAAAAACTAATTTGGAACTGTTGGCGCCGGTAACCATGGGATTTAACCATGGTTACGCTGTTCGACGACAATACCACTGAATAAAAGCACTTTTACAGCCATTTCAAGACGTAACCAGGGTTAGAATTGATCGAAACAGTTATTATATCCAATAGCAACGATTGTTTTAACTATTTAAACCGATTATTGCATTCTAAAGCATTAAATTTAAGTTTTATTCTCGTTTCAAAGCCCAGAAATGGAAATTCACCGGCGTTTCGTGAACAAACTCAACAGTCCAGCGTATCCATCGAGACGAGAACGGCTGTTATCGATTCCCAACCCGTCTTGGGACATCAAACACCAGTATCTTAGCTACGATAACCGTCGCCACGTACTTCCAACGCGATAATACGACCAAACAATATACAAAAAACGATAAATCAACGCGAAACACACGCTACACAAGACCAAAAATCTATTTTTCACGTTTAAATCACTCGAAATCACGCGAATAAAGCGATACAACACACAAGAATGAAGGTAACAATCAGATGGATACGTTAAACAATGATGTACAACAATAAAAACCTCTAATCGAGCGTTATTTATAAATAAAACACGCTGATAATCTCACCTCTAAATCGTAAGCATAGTTTATGGCTTCGAAAGTCGGCTTATCGTCCGTAGAATGTCCGATGTAAATGTGTTTGTGGTAAGAACTCGACTTCAGACACAACCTACACAAGTTGAACATGCTAAAAAGACTGTATACACAGCCCAAAAATGAGGTCTCGAAGAATGATAAGAAGTCAACAATCAATTCCACAACAAACACGGCGATACTCTCTGAATTGGTAACCAAGATGGAAAGATATCGGGTTGATTTTGTGTTATTCCGCCAGGAGCTCTGCCGTCGCTAGGTAAAAGATAAGAAAATACTTGAAATTTAATATATTATAAGCGAATTTTGAATTATTTTTGTTGCTAAGAGATGTAATAATGTGCAATACTCACCGAGGTGACTGTATTCCATCACGACAATCACCATGGTGCCCGTATTTATGTATCTTATGTCGGTGACTCACGTAAGAAATGCGTGGGAGACATTTTTATAGAAAAACGTTAATTTCAAGCACTTCCCGATTAAATAGAAATACGAAATTTGGGGATTAGTTAGAGTATGAATTGGGTATTATATATCCTTATTTTTATGCCCAAAGTATCATTGGTTCGACTCCAAAACGACTCTTAAATACTGTCATAAGAAATGCACGTCAAGTTCGTTTTTAAGGATTGCAGACTTTTTTTCATGCCCAAAGTATCTTTGGTTCGACTCCAAAATCAACTCATAAGAAATGCACGTAAAGTTCGTTTCGATCGATTGCAGACTTTTATTCTTTTGCAGATTTAAATAGGAAATAATGGTCTTAGAAAATGGAGGCAAGCACCAAAAGAAAGGAAATTGAACAAGCCTTCTTATTCCAGCCTTTTTACATCGAGTTTTTGAATCTAAATTGCGAGAGTTTGGACAAAAAAGAAACGAGAAACATACAATATTGTAGTTATACCGGTCTAACAAAACTCAAAAAAAACAACGTTTTTCACTCCAGGTATTAAAAATTACGTGCTTAATTGGTTTCCTAGCCAACCTTCCATTGTTTTACAGCCCTTGACGACGAATGTTTATGAAAATTACAGACAAAACATGTCAAAACAAGTCGAAATATGCTCATGCATCTAATACAAGCAATTCTATAAGATATATAATGAGGTATATGCAAACTTCACTTTTGTGGATTGCAGACTTTTGTTCTTTCGCATATTTAAATTAGAATTAATGGTCCTACGAAGTTAAAACAAGTACCAAAAGAAAGTAAATTGAACAAGGATTCTTATTATGGTCTTGGTATTTCACATTTGCATCAAAATTACGAGAATTAGGGCAAAAAGAACGAGATATTTCTATAAGTTTATGGTTTTGGACAAACCAGTCTCCCTGACGACTAAGGCGATTTTACTTGACTACCATAAGAATATATGGGAAGTATAGACCAATCTGAAATGTAAATAGGGAAGGATATTTAATGGAATAAGGAAAGCATAGGCAAACATTGGAAATCGAAATTTAGCAATACATATATACATATATATATATATATATATATATATATATATATATATATATATATATTACACATACTATAACCTTCTTTAATCTAGATGCTTCAAGAATATACAATTTATAAGATAATACATTTTATAAGATTAATGCTTACCATGGAAAATTTTAGCTACAAAATGATTTCTATGGTAACTATGTAAACAAAAACTGGATATTGTCATAGCAACCAAATAAACTTATAATAACATATTATTGACGTTCTATTTAGAAGCTATATAATATAAACTTTAAAAAGAGGTACATAATAATGGAAATTATAAAGCAATTAGGATATATTTTTATTTACGATATATATATAAATCTGTAATTGAATAGATTATTTTTAATTTTTACATTATTCATAATGTTCAGCATGCAATATTAGTTATACAAGTTTAAATATTAGTTTATAATATAATAAATAATATACAGTTTAATTTTTATAATTTAAATAATAATATATACTTAAACAAATTATAAAAATATACTTATAAAACTTAAATAAGGTATAAAAGACTTTTTTGTAAGTTAAATAAGTAATTGTAATTTTTGACTGGAAAATAAAAGCTAGAAACACTACAATAACTGCCATGACAACAATCACAATAATAAAAACAGTAACAATCACTAAAAAGTTGAAATGCAATATTAGATATACAAGTTTAAATATTTGTTTATGATAATGTATATAATAGTTTAATTTTTTATAATTTAAATATTAATAGAAATTAAATAAGTTATAAAAATATACTATAATTTAAAACTTCGATATTTTTAAGCCTTTTTTATAAGTTAAAAGAGTTATTGTTATTTTTGACTGGAAAATAAAAGCTAGAAAAATACATTATTATAGAAATCCACTTCCTAGATAATTCATAGCAACCGTAACTAGGAAACAGAAAAAAACAATTCAAAAGTAAACAATACCACAACTAGACACTTAAGTAACAAACCGTAACCAGGCAACGGCAAATATTAGTTTATAATATAATATATATTATTTATACCATGTATACATGGTTTAATATTTTATAAGTTAAAAAATTAATAGAACTTAAATATAATATAACGTTAAACTTATAAAAGTATAGTTTAGTAAACTTAAATAATTTATAAAAGACTTTTTTGTAAGTCAAATAACTTACAAAAAATATATATAATTTAATTTTATATAATTTAAATGGAAAATTAATCAATTTAAAATTTATAACAGAAATTAAATAAGTTTAAAAAAAATATATTATAATTTAAAACTTAGATAAAGTATAAAAGACTTTTTTGTAAGTAAAATAAGTTATCGTAATTTTTGACTGGGAAATAAAAGCTAGAAAAAATACATAATTACGAGCCATAATTACGATAATAATGTTACAACAATTAAAACCAATAACAATCACTAAAAATTAAAAAAAAACAACAACAATACTACAAATAAATCTACTACCTAGATCTTTCATAGCAACCGTAACTAGGGAAAAATAACAATTTAAAAGTAAACAATTAATATCACAATGGTAACAAAAATACCACAACTAGATACTTAAATAGCAGTCTGTAACTAAATGTAAACAGGCAACGAAATTTTAAATTAATAAATCAAAAAAAGAAAACAATAAAAATATAATAAAACGATAATAATGTTATAACAATTAAAACCAACAACAATCACTAAAAAATTTAAAAAAACAACAACAGTACTACAAAGAAATCTACTTCTTAGATAATTCATAGCAACCGTAACTAGGAAATGAAAAAAACAATTGAAAAGTAAACAATTTCAACAATAACACAACTAGACACTTAGTAACAAACCGTAACCAGGCAACGACACTTTAGATTAAACAATCAAAAAACCAAACAATAAAATAAAAAAGAATAAAACGAAATAAAATAATACATAATATATATATATAGTTTAATTTGTTATAAGTTAAATATTAATAGAACTAAAAATATAAAGTTATAAAAATATACTATAATTTAAAAATTACATAATTTTTAAGACTTTTTTTATAAGAGTTATTGAAATTTTTGACTGGGAAATAAAAGTTAGAAACATTAAAATTACAGCCATGGAAACGATAATAATGTTATAACCATTAAAACCAACAACAATCACTAAAAATTTTAAAGAAAACAACAACAATAAACAACAAATCAACTTCCTAGATAATTCATAGCAACCATAACTAGGAAACAGAAAAAAGACAATTGAAAAGTAAACAATTTGAACAATACCACAACTAGACACTTAGTAACGAACCGTAACCAGGCAATGACACTTTAAACAATAAAAAAACAAACAATTAAATGAATAAAAAAGAAAGTACTTCATATTTTTGTATGGAATCTCTTTATTTACTACAGCTTAAAATTATTACACATACAATAATAATAATAATAATGGAAGCGAGATTTTTCAGGTGTTTTTATAATCTTCGCCGTTGAATTGATAAAAATTTCTTAAGAAGGAGAAAAAAATGTCTTCCCGCAGAAAAAAAACAAAAAACAAAACACGGATTCTCTCCTCCGCCCCAACCAATCGTATAACAGCACCGCTTCAATACCTATAAAAAAAACAAATGAAGTATTAATTACGAACATTTCATATAAGAAAAATGATACTTATGCATCTATTTTTGCTAATAACTCGAGAACTAATAGTTGTATCAATTTCAAACTTTAAACGTAGTTAAATGAAATCCTAGCGCAGATTATAGGCTAGTTTTCATCCACCTAAAGGTCCCCAGTTCGAACCCAGAAGAGTTCAAAGTTCCCAATAAAAATGCACGTAAAGTTCGTTTTTAAGGATTGCAGACTTTTGTTCTTTTGAAGATTTAAAACAGAAATAATGGTCCTATAAATTTAAAACAAGTACCAAAAGAAAGGAAATTAAACAAAGATTATTATTTTGGTTGAAAATATTGTCATTAAGTCCAATTTTTTGAGAATTAGGATGAAATAAACAAGTATATTTTGAGGTACACGTAAACTTCACCTTTATCGACTGCAGACTTTTATTCTTTTGAAGACTTAAATAAGAAATAATGGTCATATAAAACCAAAATATGTACCAAAAGAAAGGAAATTGAATCAAGATTCTTATATATGTCATGAAATATTGTTATAAAGCCAAATTTATTGAGAATTGGGATGAAATAAACAAGTATAATTTGAGGTACACATAAACTGCACTTTCATCTACTGCAGACTTTTATTCTTTTGAAGATTTAAGTAAGAAATAACGGTCATAAAATATTTTAAAAAGTACCAAAATGAAGGAAATTGAATGAAGATTCTTATGTATGTAATGTATAACAGCTTCTGACTCAAAATTATGAGAATTATGATAAAATACATGACAATTTTAGTCCCAGAAACAGTCTCTTAAGAAATGCACGTAAAGTTCGTTTTAAAAGATTGCAGACTTTTGTTCTTTTGATGATTTAAATAAGAAATAATGGTCCAATAAAATCGAAACAAGTACCAAAAGAAAGGAAATTAAACAAAGATTATTATTTTGGTTGAAAATATTGTCATTAAGTCCAATTTTTTGAGAATTAGGATGAAATAAACAAGTATATTTTGAGGTACACGTAAACTTCACCTTTATCGACTGCAGACTTTTATTCTTTTGAAGACTTAAATAAGAAATAATGGTCATATAAAACCAAAATATGTACCAAAATAAAGGAAATTGAATATAGATTCTTATTCTGGTAAAAATATTGTCATTAAGTCCAATTTTATGAGATTTTTGGTGAAATTAACATACATACTTTGAGCTACACATAACTTCATTTTGAACGATTGCAGACTTTTGTTCTTTTGCAGATTTACATAAGAAATAATGGTCCTACAAACTTGAAACAAGTACCAAAAGAAGGGAAATTGAATAAAGATTCTTATTTCAATCATAGAACATCATTTTTTTAAATCCCAAATTGTGAGAATTCGGAGAAAAACGACAAAAAAATTTCATTCAATTTTCTGAGTTCACGTTGTATTGTATTATTGGGTATTGTTTAACTAGACTCTCATACAAATATATATCATATCCATATATAGATCATTGTACTGGTAATAGATCATCATTTTCAAGTCAAAATGGCAAGAATTCGGACAAAAACAACACAAAATGCGTCCAATTCTGCGAGTTTAATGAAATAAGTCTCCTTGACGACCAATTTTATTGTTGAACTCGACTTTCATACAATATATCTTATATATGTATATATATAGGTGTATTCTGATAGATATATTCTGATAATAGATCATTTTCTGGTCATAATTGCAAAAATTCAGCCAAAAAAGTTCAAAAATTCATTCAATTGTCCACGTTTAAACAATTCCGTCTCTTTGACAACTGCTGCTATTATTTAACTCGACTCAACAATATGTAGATAATTATTCTGGTAATAGAAAATCATTTTATAGTTGAAATAGCGAGAATTTGGCCAAAAAAGACTAAAAATTCATTTATATTTGCACGTTTAAACAATTCCGTCACCTTGACGACCAATATTATTGTTTAACTCAACTCAGAATCCAATATATCTCACATCTGTATATAATGATCATTATTCTAGCTATAAATCATCATTTTATAGTCGTAATAGCAAAAATACGGCCAAAAAATACCAAAAATTCGTTAAAATTTCCAAGTTTAAAACAATCACGTCTCCTTGACGACCGAAATACAAAATAAAGAAATAATATATCAATATTATTCTGGTAATAAATAATTTTCTAGTTGAAATAACGAGAATTTGGTCAAAAAATACAGAAAATTCATTCAACTTTCCACGCTTTCAAGCAATCCCGTCACTTTGACGACCAATTCTATTGTTGAAATCGACTCTCAAACAAATAAACGATATAAATATTCTGATAATTAAATATATATATACCTCTTTCTCCCTCATATTGATGTATCTTTTAGTAGTAATTGTAGTAGTCTGTCGGCTAGAAACTTAATTGTAAAATTTGGTTTTTCTAATGATTTTACCGTCTCTATGACAATGCTATTGTCATATGAATATATACCATAATTACATTTATAGAGCATTATTCTAGTAATAGAGATATTCTAGTTGAAATAGCAAAAATTGGGCCAAAAAAACTGAAAATTCATTTAAATTTGCACGTTTAAACAATTCCATCTCCTTGACGACAAAGACTATTGTTTAACACAACTCTCGTAAGAATATACCTCATATTTTACAAGTATATAGAACATTATTCTATTAATAAATTTTTGTAGTTGAAATTACGAGAATTCGTTCAAAAAAGTGCAAAAATTCAAGCAAATTTCCAAGTTTAAACAAACCCGTCTCCTTGACAATGCGATTGTCATATGAATATATACCATAATAACATTTATAGATTGTTATTCTAGTAATAGAGATTTTCTAGTCGTAATAGCAAGAATTTGGCCAAAAAATACCAAAATATCATTCAATTTTCAGAGTTAAAACAATTCTGTCTCCTTGACAACAAAGACTATTGTTTAACTCAACTCTCGTAAGAATATACCTCATATATTACATATATATATACCGTTATTCTGATAATACATAATTTTCTAGTCGTAATAGCAAAAATTCAGCCAAAAAAGTCCAAAAATTCATTCAATTTCTCGATTTTAAACAATTCCGTCACCTCGACAACCAATATTATTGTTTAACTCAACTTTTGTAAGAATATATCAATATTACACTGGTAATAAATAATTATCAAGTCGTTATCACAAAAAATCAGCCCAAAACGCCCAAAAGTTCATTCAATCGTCCAATTTTAAACAATTCTGTCTCCTTGACAACTGCGACTATTATTTAACTTGACTCAACAATATGTTGAAAATTATTCGTAATAGTAATATGTTTGAACTTATCATGATAGTAATAGAAAATCATTTTCTAGTTGAAATAGCGAGAATTTGGCCAAAAAACAACCCAAAATTCATTCAAATTTCAAAGTTGAAACAATCCCGTCACCTTGACGACCAATTCTATTGTTGACTTCGACACTTGTACAAATACACAATATAAATATATATATACCTCTCTCTTTCTCCCTCATATTGATGTATCTTTTAGTAGTCTGTGGGCATGGTGACTATACTGGACTGTGGAGGTGCGTTGCCGAGATACGAGGAGGGTGTCTGTTGAGAGGAGAAGCTGATGGCAGACGTGGAGACGGTGATTGGAGGCATTCCAGGGAGTGAAATGGGAATTGTGACCACTGGCATTCCTGGAATTAGAGGCGGCTGCGTCTTTGAAGACAACTGCTGCTGCTGCGACAGGTAGGATGCTAAAAAAAAGCAGATAAATACGTTTCCTTGGTTACGGAGATGTTAAAGTCCTTGGTTACCGAGACATTTTGCATAGTTACCACTTGTTTCCAGCTTATAAAAACATCGTTTTTCATTGATTTCTGCCATAAATTGTTGTTTATACATTTATTAATTGGATGTTTTTATATTTCACATGTTTTGAGCTTGAAGAACTTGGTTTTTCATTGTTTTTCTGCATTACTTTGTAATTTTTTGATTTTTAGTTGATTATAATTTATTTTTCTGATATTCTACATATTTTGAGCTCAAAAGAAGTGAAAATTTTGTCGATTTTTTAACAATTTTTTTGCTTTCTTTCATAAATTATCAAGTTTTTTCAATTATTAAGTTGATATTTGCAATGTTATACATGTTTTCAGCTCATAAAAACTTGGTTTTGTTGATTTTTTTTCACTTTTTATGTTGATTTTTTACTTTTCTGCTTTAGTGAAGTTAATATTTATCATATACTGTAAGTTTTGAGCCTAAAAGAACTTGGTTTTTGTTCATATTTTGACAATTTTAAAAATTCAGAACTAATTTCTTATCACAAATTATACATTATGTTTTTAGAACTATATATATGATACTTATAGATAAATGTTTATATTTATAAATAAATACTGATTATTTTTGTTAATTTTGAAATCATTTCTCAAATTCTATCATTTTTAGACAAATTAAAAAAATTATTTTCTAAATTTCAATCAAAAGTGTTTATTAATTTTTAAATCCTTGCTTAAAGAAAATATATATTTATAGTCAAGATAAAAACAAATGAATAAACATATTTATCTTAAATATAATATTAGCAATGCATAAAAAGTAATTAGTCAATTAATTAGCTAATTTATCCTGTAAAATATGCATCCTGCAGATTTTATATGCATTAGCAGGTTGCATAATCACAAGGATATTTTAATATATAAATAGAGATAAATATTAATAATAATAGTTATTATTTTCATTTACAAAGAGAGAAACATGCTTTAGAAATATCAAAAATGATTCGTGAAAATTGTGCCATTAAAATTTCTATGCCGAATAAATAATATATAATTATATATATATATATTTTTTTTTACATAAAATTTATATATTTAAATGATTAGTATATAAAATGTTATGTGTTTTATAACTCACACTCTTGAGTAGATGTAAATATGAATCTTATTTATATTATTTTTTATTTATATTTTATTTATTTTAAATTTACAAACATTTATATGAGAAAACAATCAATCTTTTATTGGGATTGCTATCACTTTAATTCGAAAAAATAAATTATAAATAAAGAATAAATTAATTAATTATATTATTAATATATTATAAATTAATTAATTATTTATTAATTATTAATAAATCTAAGAATTTAAAATATACAGAGTTAAACAAAGACTTAAAGATTTCGAATAGAAAATTTAGAAAGCATTTTCGTTTTGAACTGCCAAAAAAAAATTCAAGAGAGATTAAATTTTTAAGGAAAGTGTAATTAAAATAGCAAGTAATGAATGAAATCAGAGATATTTCAAGACTAAAAAGGTACATAATATCATAAAAATATTAACTTTGCAAGCGTAATTGAAGTAAAAAAATACAAAATAATGACCAAAATTCAACAATCGTTACCGTAGCGACAATTAGGGAAGAAAAACGAATTTATTCAACAATAAAAACGATAGATAGAATGAAATAATGTAATAGAATGAAGTTTGAAATCTCTAGAAATATTCGTTGCTAAGAAACCAGTGTAATGACGTTTCCATGCCAACCCTATTGTTATAGAATTGCAATAAAAATTAAAGATTTATTCAATTAACAACGTTTTTTTGGGGGATTACTTAGTTAAATCAAGCACAAACCCCAATTATTAATTACTTAATAAAACACATCACTTAATTTCGATCATTTTTCACTCCTAAATTCAATAATCGTTACCGTAGCGACAATTAGGAAAGAAAAACGAATTTATATATATGTAAATATTAACTTTGTGAACGTAAAGAAGTATAAAATTATGAAATAATGACCAAAAATTCAACAATCGTTACCATAGCGACAACTAGGGAAGAAAAACGAATTTATTCAACAGTAGTAACGATGGATATCTCCACGACTACGCTCTGTAGCACACAAATTCATCATATATATATATATAATTATAATATAATGTACTCACACTCTTGAGTAGATGAGGTTGCAAGAGTGGTAGCGACCCTAGCAAAAGAAGGCAGGACTCCACTGGCAGTGGCAATCGTCTCAACGCCACTCCTCTTGGGCAGTGGAGGCGTCGGAGGCTTCTGGAGGCCACCAATCGGAGGCAGGGATGGAGAGAACACCAGGTGACCACTGTCTACCACTATATATAAAATATATACATGTTAGATATACTATGTCTTATAAGAAATGCGTGGGAGACGTTTAGAAAAACGTTAATTTGACGCACTTCCAGATGAAATAGAAATAGGAAATTTGGGGATTAGTTAGACAAATAATTGAGTATTATATATCCTTAGTTTGGTGCCCAAAGTATCCTTGGTTCGACTCCAAAACGACTAGAGAACACACTCGTAAGAAATGCGTGGGAGACATTCTTTAGAAAAACGTCAATTTGACGCACTTTCCGATTGAATAGAAATACGAAATTTGGGGATTAGTTAGAGTATGAATGGACTATTAAATATCCTTATTTTTATGCCCAAAGTATCCTTGGTTCGACTCCAAAACAACTCTAAAATACACTCATAAGAAATGCACGTAAAGTTCGTTTTTAAGGATTGCAGACTTTTGTTCTTTTGATGATTTAAATAAGAAATAATTGTCCAATAAAATCAAGACAAGAATTAAATTAAAGGAAATTGAACAAAGATTCTTATATATGTCACATTTAATTGTTTTGGATTCACAATTGTGAGAAAAAGGACAGGAAAGTCGAAAAAATTGTTCTGTAGTTTAAGCAAAATTCTGTAGTTATAAGCAAACCATATCCTTGACAACTGAGGCGATTGTTGAACTCTACTCTAGCAACGGATAGGTTAACTACTCCAAGGCATTCAATTTACTTAAATTTAAGCACTATTAAATTTCTATTAAACCATATATTATAACAACTTTTATCTTTAAAATTTTGGCATTATCTTTATGTACAACAAAAATTTTATCAACTTTTTTCAAAGTTTCTAAACGGAACTCTTTTAATTTTGGAATTTTATTTCTCAAAAAGTACAAGTTCGATTGACACAAAATTTTAAAATGAGATAAAAATATTTATGCCTTATTCATATTAAAAGCTTTCAATTGTTTACTGACCAAAGGCAGGTTTTAAAGGCAAGATCTTTAAAATCCAACCAAAGCAGGTTTAGAAAGAACATTTCAACAAGTTAAAAAACTTTGAATATAAGGTCTTAAATAGAGACAAAAAAGACACCTTTGAGTGAAAATAAGAACTATCTTAACATATGTGCCCAAGAAAGGCTGGAAATTTGCATTTTCATGTGAAAAAATGAAGAAAAATTTGCAAATTTACTCTCAGACTCATCTCAGCTTCTCTCAGATACACTCGGCATATATCAGACACTCTCTCAGGGTCTAAAAGACACTCTTAGATTATCTCAAAGACTCTCAGCATATCTCAGACACTCCAAAATACTCTCAGTTTGTCTCAAACATTCTCAGAGAGTCTCAGACTGTCTGAGATACTCTGAGAGTCTCTAAAACACTCATAATTTGTCTCAGATACTCTCAGATTGATTCAGATACACTCAGACAATCCTGGAGCCTCTCAGACGCTGTCTGCAAGTCTTAGACACTCTCATATTGTCTCAGCACCTCTCAGATACTCCTATACACTCTCAGACACTTTTAATTACTCTCAGCTTATCTCAGACACACTGAATTACTCTCAGTTACTCTAAGCGTCTCTCAGATAGTCTAAGATACTGTCAGATGTTCTCAGCTTGTCTCAGACACACTCAGCGTATCCGAGATACTCTCATTTAGTCCCAGAAACTCTCAGATTGTATAATATACTCTCAGACACTTTCGTCTTGTCTCAGACACTCTTAGATTGTCTCAGAAACATTTAGTGTGTTTCAGATACTATCAGATTATCTCAGATACATTCAGTTTGTCTCAGACAGTCTCAGCATGTATCAGACACTCTCTCAGGGTCTAAAAGACACTCTAAGATTGTCTCAAAGACTCGCAGCTTCTCTCAGACACTCTGAATGACTCTCAGTTACTCTTAGCATTGTATATAGATGGTTCAAATGGTAAAATAATATTAATATAATAGTCTTATAACTTAATACCCTCTATCTTAATTTGTCTCAGAACACTCTCAGCTTCTCTCAGGGTCTATCAGATGCTCTCAACTAGTCTGAGAGACTCTCAGCATGTCTCAGAACACTTTTAGCGACTCTCAGGGTCTCTCAGACACTCTAAATTACTCTCAGCTTACCTCAGACACTCTTATTCACTCTCAGACACATCTCAACTTGTCTCAGAAACTCTCAGCTTCTCTCAGTCACTCTTATTTACTCTCAGACACTCTTATTTACTCTCAGACACATCTCAAACAGTCCCAGATACTCTCAGAGACTCTCAGAAAGTCTCAGACACATCTCAACTTGTCTCAGACACTCTCAGCCACTCTGAAATACTCTCAGATACTCTCTGCTTCTCTCAGACACTCTCAGCATCTCTCAGACACTCTAAAATACTCTCAGACACTCTCAGATACTTTTAATTTGTTTCAGACACTCTCAGCATCTCTCAGACACTCTTATTTACTCTCAGATTGTCTCAGACACACTCAGATACTTTTAATTTGTATCAGACACTCTCAGACACTCTAAAATACTCTCAGCTTCTCTCAGACACTCTTATTTACTCTCAGCATAATACATTAGATGCTTTTAATATAGTCTTACAGTGTGGAGTGTTGGGGTTAGGCTGCATCTGTGGAAAGTCTGTAGAAGTGCTGTATCCTTGGTATCCCAATGAGGATGGGGGCCCCTGCTGTTGGGGTGAGGGCCCTACTATGGTAGTAGAGGCCCCAGAAGCAGCTGGGTGAAGAGGTGCAGCAGCAGGCACTGCCACTGCTGGGGCAGGAATCGAAGACACCTGAAATTTATTAAATTAAATAGACAATGTTTTAAATATGGGATATGTGTACATATATAGGGAGGTTGCTATGATGACCGTTGCTATGGGAGGCATTATAGTTGGTTCTATTTGGTAAGTAATTTGATAGAAAGGATTTTGGATGATCACTACTTTGTTTCGACAAAAATCGACAAAAAACAATATTTCGAAAAAGTCACAACCACCTTAAAAGAAGGACCTTATGAATCTATTCCAAAAAATCCTCTCAACAAAATGATCACTTCCACTAAAGATACCCTTAAAATTTGCAAAAATCTTATCGCTAATCCCACAAACATAAAACTCCACGTTTCCAACCCAACAGTTCCAAAAATGTATTGCCTACCTATGTATGTACTCTCTTTTAAATACCACTTCTTAGAAGACCCTAACTCCGGAATCTCCGTTCCCCACCTCCTCCCCGTACGTCACAGGAAAAAACCCCACCCCATCGCTCTTCGCTACACACCGTCCACACGAACGTCACAAACCCAGAGAAAAAACCCCACCCCCAAAAAACCCCCTCCCACGACAAACAGTTACAAATACCTCACACCACACTCTTTCTGTCCATTCAGCATCGGACCCCCTATGAAGATGGAAGCATTGTTTCCGAAATGTACATCGGGATTCTAAAGATTTGGGACCGCTAATACGATTATCCGTTCCCGGTAATCGCCCTTAGACGGTCGCCGCTATTTCGGCGCTTGGAGAACCTTAATCTCTTAGACTATGGAGGTTGCTATGAAAACAGTTGCTATGGGAGGCATTATTGTGCTCTAACAAGTTTAAATTGCTTCTATCGAGGAAGAAAATGATTAATTGGGATTTTAATTAAAGGTTTTACTGACTCAACACCTGAAAATGCAAAATAAATAATGTTAAAAGGATATACAGGAGGTTTCTATGACAACCGTCACTATGGGAAGCATTCTTGTACTCTAACAACTTAAAAAGTTGTTTCTATTTGGGAATGAATTCATAATTTGGGATTTTAAATAGAGGTTTTAGTGACTTAACACCTAAAAACATGAAATAAATAATGCTAAAATAGAAGCAAATAAAATATTTACAAAGATTTATTATTACAACCATTAAAGTTCGCACAGATATAACCGAGGTCGCTACGGAAACTGTAACTAAGCAATGCGTCTTCACATAAACAAATAATTTCATATACAAATAACTTAAAATTTCTTCCATTTTTTGAGCAATTGAATAGACATAAGTTTTAAATAAGTTTTTGCGACATAAAAACCATCATTGTAGAACAGAGAAGCACAACTGTAGTCGTTATGGAAACAGTAACAATCCAATGAATGTTTCTAATGTAATTTAATTAGAAAACGTTACATATTAATGTAGTTAATTACATATTAATGTATTTAATTAGATTATTAAATGATTATTAATTAATTAAATAAGATTTCTGAGTTGAATTTGTTTCTATTTTTACAATCTGTCAAATAGACGATATTAAATACAAAAATTTATGCGTCCGACAATTAAAATCGTCCGATTTAATACAACAACGGTCTCCGTGGAAACCGTATCTAAGCAACACATATTTATAATTGTTACAGCTCAAAGTTTCAACCATTCTTTGAAGCAATTTAATAAATTAGATTAAAAACAAAACTTTTTAGCGACTTGACAACTAATATTATTGAACGGATACGACTGTTGTTGTTACGGAATCAGTATATCTATGTAAAGCTGTTTCAATTTTTACATAAAATACATAATTTCTTCCATTTTTTGGAAGCAATTTAAATTAAATTAAAACGAAATTAAAAACAAAAGTTTTATTGACTTGACAATCGTAATATTTAGCACAGATGCAACTGTTGTTGCTGTGGAAACGGTATCTATGCGACGCACCTTCATTTTTTATACGAATCAAAGTCTATTCAAATTTTTGCGAGCCGTTCAATAGGCAGAACTAAAAAAATTAATAATTTCCCGACCTTAACGATCATCAACATTAAACAAATACGACGTTACATCAGTCGCTATGGAAACGGTATCTATGCAACGCATCCTATTGTTGTTACAACTTTAATTTTTTTACATTTTTATGAGTCAATTAAATACTTAGGATTAAGAAATAAAGTTTTAATGATCTTTTAAACATATGATATTTTCATTCAAAACAGGATTTATTACAAATTAAACTGGATTTATTTCCGATGAGTGAATTTGTTAGTTATAACACTGTATTATTTATGTAATAATTCAAATTATGAATGAAATTACACTTAATCTTAATAAATTCTATTTAATCAATTTCGAACGATTTTTATAAGTTACGAATATTAATCAAAAAAAAATTAATTCACTTATAATGATTTCTATAAGCTACAGCTGTTCAAATTGTTGTTATAATCATATTTTTCAATAAAAACAAATAAACTTTGAGTTTAATTCTTTGTAAAATTAAAAAAAAGAAGCTAAACTTAAACTTACGATGGAATACAAATATATATATTGCGCAATATTATCATTTCATTGCACTTTTCATGTAAAAATGTTCAATTTTACTGTTTCAGACACCCTCAGCTTGTACAAATACAGCGTTACATCAGTCGCTATGGAAACGGTAGCTATGCAACACACCCTAATGTTGTCATGACTTCAATTTTTTTAATTTTGGAAGTAATTGATTTAGGTTTTTCTAAACTTGAATATATCGTATTTAATGTTAGATTTATTGCAAAGAAATTAGTGAATTAATTTCTGACGGGGAATATGCTAGTTGCAATAATAAAAGATTATTTGATTAATAAAGGAAAACAAACGAAATCTCAGAAGTAAACAGATCAATTCACTAATCATAGATTAATTTTTTAAATTTTAGTTCTTTTAATCTCTTTAATTAATTTCGAACGATTTCTATCATTTTCAACATAAACAAAGAAATTGAATGAACTTTTATTCTTCATTCAATAATCGTCGCGTACAGCATTTGAGAATGGATTTCTATTGAAGGTACGTGTTTTAAAATGCGTTTTTCGTTATTTATTTTATCGTTATTGGTCTTTTAATGCATTTAAGTTGAGTAATACCCTGTATTTAATATAATATACGAGTATTTTTGATAATTAATTGTATTACAACCGATAAAGTCGTGTTTAATTGACTGTAACTTTAAAATCACTGCGTTTTTCAGTGTATGCAATTCAATTTATGAACGAAATTAAACTAAATCTCAGAAGCGCATTAGTTAGTGCATGATCTTTTAAACATAAACAAATACGATACTAAAGCAGTCACCGTGGAAACGGTAGCTATGCAACACACCTCATTACTGTTAAAAACTTTAATTTTTTACATTGTTAGAGTCAATTAAATACTTGGGATTAAGAATTAAAGTTTTAATGATCTTAAACATAAACAAATACAATACTAAATTAGATTTCACAGAAACAGTAATTATGCAATGCATCCTATTGCTGTCACAACTTAATTACTTGTTGCTATGTAACACATTCTTACATTGCAATTAATTAGCAATTATTTAGCTTATTTAGTTAATTAGCTAATAGCAAAAAAAAAATTAAACTAAGTCTCAGAAGTGCATTAGTTAATCTTGAGTTCTATATTTGATATTCAAACTTGAATAATTGGATTTTCTAGATTATATATATATATATATATATATATATATATATATATATATATATATATATATATATATATATATATATATATATATATATATATATAGATTGGAAATTTGTGAAAATTACTTACTAATTTATAGAAATATATATAGATAAACACTTGATAACCTCCTATTAAATCAAAATAAAATAAATACAATGTATAATAATACTCACGTTCTGCTGTATAGTAGAAGTAGTAGAATATTAAGATTAAGTTGTTTAGTCTCGTTCATTTAGAACGATTTCCATTACTTTAACATAACATAAAAACAAATAAATTCCGAATTTTCATTCTTCATTTTAACAACAATCGGTGCAGTATTTTTATTTGTTTGAAACAATCGTCATGGTTTCTTATCTTTAACAATAATCGTTCGTTATGGAAGCCGTTGCTACGAAACACATTCTCATTTTATTATTCGTTCAACAATCGCTTCGAGTCATAACAACAGTATATATATTTTTTATTTATTTATCGTCATTCTTAAACAATTACAATAACAAAGTGTTTGTTATGGAACCTGTTGCTAAGGAACGCATTCTTACATTAGTAATTAGTTAAAGCTGTATTAATTAAACTGTATTAATTACTTTCAGACACTCTTAGATTGTCTCGGACACTCTAATTTAGTCTCAGATTCTTGTTAATATACAAACAAAAATAATAATAATATAAACACAAGCTTTAGTGACTCAACAATCATCGTAGTCAGCACGTATAAAAACGTTGTTATGGTAACCGTAGCTATGCAATACATCTTATTATATTTGTACGACTTAACAATTACTTCCATTTTTTTAAAAGCAATTTAACACATTAAATTATTGATAATTTTATTTAATAAATAATTAATTTAATTTAAAAGAAAAGTGATTAGTGACCTAACCATGGTCATTGTTAAGCAAACACAACGTTTTAGCAGTCACCACGGAAACGGTAGCTATGCAATGCATCATAATGTTGCTACAATATATACAATAATATTAGTAATTGTATTATATTATTGATTATATTAATTTATATTGTTAAATAAATTAAATTAGATCATCAATTATAATAATTTATGTTATTTATCATATTAAATTAAATTATTAAATATATTACATTAAATTATTAATTATGTTAGATAGTTAATTATATTAATTTAAATATTAAATCAAAATAAAATAAATATATAATAATAAATATATAAATATTATGTAAATCTTTTAATTTATATGATAAATAAACAAAAATCATTATTTTTGCAATCATTTGATTAATTTGCATCAGATAATATTAATATATAATTTATACTCACGTTCTGTTGTATAGTAGAAGTAGAAGTAGAAGTGGTAGTAGTTGGTTGAAGAGGTGTTGGTGGTAGATTAGTATTCGTAGGGTAGATGGCTTTAGCTAATCTCTTTTTGGTACTTTCGTGGGCATTCCTCAGTGGTATTCTATGCAGATATCCATAGCCTATGCCACAGCCAACACTAATTATATAAGAATAAGAATATAAGAATAATATATTATATTAGAGGATATTTACATCTTTATTAACATATTATGTATTATATATGAAAAAAGGGAATGAATCGATTCAAAAAGCAGGTGAAAATGATAATTAAGATGTTACCATGGTGATTAGATAGGTGAAAGGAAGTTTCTGATTGTTAATTGTTGCCCAAATGAATAAGGATATGCATAATTGCAAATTGGACATGATTAAGTATTGCATAAATACAGAAATCAGGTAAATAAAGCCATAGAAGACATTGTCATGGTGATAAAAAAGTTTCACATTGATTATTGAAGTCCGTTGCCTAGATACATATTGTTATGCATTGTTAAAGATTAGAAAAATGCGAGTTTTCTAATATTCCAAATTCCCTATGTCCACTATTGGATGATAAAAAAGAAAAATCAGAGAATTAAATTTGATTAACCACATTAAAATCTGTGTATGATGTAGTTTTCATACAATTCAAACAGCAAGTAAAAATTCTAAATAAGTCGTTTCCTTAGCAACTAGTAAAAGAAAGGAAAAGTTTCACATTGACTGTTGAAGACTTGTTGCCTATTTACGTAAAGAAAGAGATTATTGTGGATATCCACAGCCAACACTACATAAATAAGAATATAATAAGAATAAACTGGAGGATATTTACATCTTTAAAATGTATTATAAGTCATAAAAATGGATAAAAGGATGGAATCAATTGAAAAAGAAGTTGAAAAGGACAATTAAGACGTTGCCATGGTGATTAAACAAATGAGAGGAAGTATTACAATGTTAATTGTTGCATTAATGATGCATTATTGCAAATTACACACATAATATAAGGAGTTTGAACATTACATAATTAAATAATAAAATATTAACATAATGAATATTAGACAATAAAATATATAAAGCTAATTTAAGAATATACTAAGAATATATATTAGAGGAAAATATCAGAGAATTAACTCATAAAATACATGTGTTTCTTATTATAAGAGCATCGGAATAAATTTAAAGAAAAACAAGCGAAAACGACAAACAATACGTTGCCGTGGCGATCGGAAACGTTCAACTTAATGTTAATTGTCGTCTGAACAAGTGAGGAAAACAATTGTTGCAATTGACATATAAAAGATAAAAGGTTTAAATTGATTCAAAAAGCAATTAAAATGACAAAGAAGTTGTCATGGCGATTAGAAATTTTACGACGTATTGTTTACGAATTAATTTTACGACAAAATAAACAAATTTATTTAATTGATCGTTGCCTAAATAAGTAAAGCAAAGTATAATTGCAAAATTGACATATGATTAATGGTTTGAATAAATTTAAAAAGTGATTAAAATGACAAAGAAAATATTGCCATGGCGATTAGAAAAACGATAGGAAGTTTCATAGTGATTATTGAAGTCCGTTACTTAGGAATCAATAATAATAGTAACTAATAAATAAATAACTAATAAACTATAAAAGAATGACTAATGCATAAGAAAAAACATTACTGAAGATAAGAATATTAAAAAGTAAAATAGGAATGCATTATACATTACAGAGAGTTTACAACTTTGTAAAAATCAACGTATTCAGATGTGAAAAATAAGGGATTTTGAATCAACTTAATTAATTCTAAAAATCAGACAAAAACCGAAGACGTTGCCATGGTGATTAGAGCATCAAGAAAAAATCAACATTGATTATAATATATATATATATATATATATATATATATATATATATATATATATATATATATATATATATATATATATATATATATATATATATATATATATATATATATATGAGAATTTAAAACTCTAAAATCTATGTATTCCATATAATTAAAGAGTTCGGATTAACTGATACACTGATTTGAAAAATGAGAGGAATTTCACGTTGATTGTTGGCAAAAAAACGTCGAAATCGACGAGAAAACAGTGAAAAATATATTTATTGTTTTTATAAAATAAAGGTTTAAAGGTTGTAAAGCAAAGAAAAGTTGTAGAACACATTATAATTATTATGTTGCTATAGTGGTACGAACAGTAAAATCGTTACGAGTTGATTTCTCTAACTATACCCAATTGTCTATAGTTTTGTAAATTTATATAAGGAAATTTATATATATATATATATATTCACATTTTCTTTAAATTGTTTTTATTTCAAAGCAAAACCATCGTAAGAATAGAATGTAATTCTTCAATTTAGTATCATTTAATTTAATAATATTAATTGTAAATAATTTAATATATATTAAACATGCCATTTAAAACATTACTCTCTAAAATTTCTAACTGAAATTCAAATACTCTATTCAAAACATTACTTTATTATTTTACTTTAATTTGACATTATGCAATTATAAGACACTTGACGATGCAATTATAAGACAATCACAAAATGAAGTGAAATTGATTCGAAAAACTTGTGCGTTTCCGTGGAAACACAAATAGTACAATTGCATAGGAAGTATTATATAGTATGTGTTAATTTTTGAAGGGTACTTTTTATAAAAATACATTTAATAACCCAAAAAAATACGATTTGCCAGAATATTCCTTTAAAATATACTTGAATAATGATTTTTCTGGGGTCTTATACACTCTTATACTATATAGAATATCTATATATACTTCTACTTATACTATATATATATATATATAATAAAATTAAAACATATTACCATTATTACGTTGCTATAGTGATACGAACAGTAAAATTCATTACTATAAACGATCGTTAATTTAAAACGAGTTGAACTGTTGATTTCTCTAACAATACCTAATTGTTATCATTGTCTTTACATTGTCAATTTTTAATTAACATTATAATGAATCAACTATTTTTAAGATTCTACAATTAATATCACCGTAGCAACTCTGTAGCATAGTAACCAGGCATATATATATATATATATATATATCATTTTATCAATTGATTACCTTCAAACGAAATACATAAGACAATTGGGTTATTATTATTATATAATTTAATCAAAAATGATTCAAAAACAGTTTAAGTTAATTAAGTTTAAGAATTAGATGAGACAGAAGCTCTGTTATAATTAACAAAGTACATAACAATGTAGATTGCATTGATTGTCAGTTGAAACTGAGTGAAATGAAATAATGTCTTAATTATTGTCAGCTTCTGACTACAATTGACCAATTTATGCGTTTCTGTGGAAACGGAACTTTTATTAGCGTCTGTAGAATACACACTATAGATTGGGGTATGATTAACACAATCAAATATAATAAGATTAGCTACAATATTAATATATAAATGAATAAATCACCTTCCTTCGCCTCCCCACCCTCCGTTGGGAGTGATGGTGACTTCTCTGCATGCGTCTTCTTGCGTATTGTACACATACAACTTGAGAGCACGACCCTCGTGAGCCTCTATCAGCGAAAACAGGTCCTCTGTAAGGTATAAAAAGATGCATTTCAATATATATTGCAATAATAATGATAAAAATACAATTTAAGAAATATTTATAAAGATATGAATGATTTATCATCAATTTTTGATTGAGGAAGCAAATTTTCGAACGTTAATTTGACGCACTTCCCGATTGAATAGAAATACGAAATTTGGAGATTAGTTAGAGTATAAATAAAGTATTATATATCCTTAATTTTTATGCCCAAAGTATCCTTGGTTCAACTCCAAAATGACTCTTAAATACCCTCATAAGAAATGCATGGGAGACATCAGAAAAACGTTAAAAACGCATTTAATTAAATATATATTACATAAACTATGAAAATGAACAACTTAAGAAATATACACAAAGATAGAAATGATTTAAGATCGACTTTATTATATTTAAAACAGAAAATCTATTTATTTTGATAATTATTGAATAAACAACAACAATGAAGAATAAAACAATTGTTCATAGAGGTATAAATAAATATCAGACTTTTAAGCATCTGTAATTGAATGAATCAACAAATGATTGTAATAATGGCATAAGTTGCTAGGATACCTAATTATTTATAATTGGATGCTTATTGTTTACAGTTATTTATTTATTTATTCAAGTAAAAGTTGCTAGGATACCTAATTATTTTAATAAAATATTTAAATAAATATGGAAAGAAACATATTTATTTAAATATATATTGCATTAATATTTACAAAAAACAATTTAAGAAATATTTATAATGGTATAAATGAATTATTATCAATTTTTAAAGTATTTATAATATAATTTAAGCACAATGGATGGAATTTCCTCCTCGATGGAAAACAGTTGATTAATTTGCATAATTAAATGTCAAATCAAGTCATGAAGGGTATAAAATTATTATAATCACATTATAAATTATTAAGTGGAATTATAATGGATGTGTATCACTTATCATATCTGAGTAACTCCCATAAGAAATGCATGGGAGACGTTATAAAAACATTAATTTGACGCACTTGCCGATTAAATAGAAATACGAAATTTAGGGATTAGTTAGAGTATGAATTGAGTATTATATGTCCTTATTTTTATGCCCAAAGTATCCTTGGTTCGACTCCAAAACGACTCAGAAATGCAGTAATAAGAAATGCACGTAAAGTTCGTTTTTAAGGATTGCAGACTTTCATTCTTTTGTAGATTTAAATACGAAATAATGGCCCTACAAAGTTAAAACAAGTACCAAATTAAAGGAAATTGAACAAAGTTTCTTATTCTGGTTGTAGAATATCATTTAAAAGTCAAAATTGCGAGAATTAGGGCAAAAAAGACAAAAAATCTGTGTAATTTAGCTGGTATACACAACTCGTCTCCCTGACGACCAAGGCGATTTAACTTGACTACCATAAGAATACATGGGAAATATAATCCCATATGAAATGTATATGCAATGAATACATATATAAAATATCTTACCGCTCTCGTGTAACGTCGTGTCAGCCCCTATTATATAGTCCTCAAACGGTCTCAGACCTGCTTCTTCTGCTGGGGACGCTGGATTCACCTCCTGAGGAATTAATTAAAGATATTAAATATGGATTCTGTAAGTCTAATATAATAAAGTAAGGTGTGTGTGTATATTTTTGCCAATAATTCGAAAACCGTAAATTGTACGACTTTCAAACTTTAAACGTAGTTAAATGTACTCTTTACGCAGATAATAGGCCACTTTTTATTTTACTGGAGGTCCCAATATCCATAGATTTCAAACAATATCTTATCTTCGTTATGCAACAATATATTGATGTAATTATATTGTTACGTATCCATAATTAAAGAAAAACATATTTCATATTATTGTCACAGCTTTGATTGTTACTTCACGAGAAAAATTATAGAGATTGCAAGCAATATTTTAATCAGCTATAAAAATAATTGAATTTTATTACATTTATATTTTCATTTGTTACTTAGCAACAAACCTTTTAGAGATTTCGAGCGATATTTCATTGCGATAATCATTCGGAATTTAATGCAAATAAGCATACTATATTATATTTGCAGTAATAACGGTTGCTTAGGAAAGTTTACTCTTGTTGCTTAGCAACAGAATTTATAGAGATTTTGAGTTACATTTTATAATATTTTTATTTTACTAGAGGTCCCCGGTTCGATCCCAGACTAGAAAAACAGTTCAATGTTAATGTTTTAATGTTTTTACAACTAATTTACGACAAATTTCTTATGATAACTTGAGAATTTTCGTAACTTTTGAGCTGTTTCTACGGTAAATAAGGGGATATTTGCGTTTCTAAGATACGTCTATGATTTCTGATTGAACTATTTAAATAATAATGCCATTTTAATGTTTTCACAACTAATTTACGACAAATTTCTTACGATAACTTGAGAATTTTCTTATTTTTTGAACTGTTTCTATGGTAACTAAGTCTAACTAACTAATTATCTACTGATTATTGAGGGTTTTGGTAATAAACTGCGTTTTAGTGCCGTTTTTTACGTGGAAAGCTTAGCTCTGCTTTGTATTCGTACCGAGAATAATAAACGTCCTATTAGAAAGAGAAACTTATTATATCAACCACAACAGACGTAACCAAGGGAACGATAGAAATTAGAAAACCACGACAACACAAATGACTACAGGTACATGATTTCTGATTGAACTATTTATATACTAATGCCATTTTAATGTTTTCACAACTAATTTACGACGAATTTCTTACGATAACTTGTTTTCGTACGATAAATGAACAAAATACACGAAATAATGTTTGAAATTCGATGAAAAATATTTGCTAAGTGACAATGAAAACTTTAAACATAATAAATTATGTCAATTTTCAGTATTGTTGTACAACTATAATACGAAAGTTTGAAATCTGCATGTTGCTAAGCAACAATTGTTACTATAAATAAAATGAAATATGCATATTCATATTATTCTTGAATGATTGATAAAATACCTTTTTCTCATATTGCATTTTTCTCATACTGCCATATGCAGCATCATACTGCGTGAAATCACTTAATAAATTAAATTAAAACAACTAAATTCACTATGTATGTAAATAGTATGCTTATTTGCATTTGAAATCTATGGATATTTCGTTACTGATTGAATATCAAAATGATTAACATAATAAAACTTGCATTGTTCTTATTATTGTTGCATAACATATTTTGATATAATAATTTCATGTTATTCCCCGTAATAATGGTTGCTTAACTAAATTTTGTTTTACTCTGGTTGCTTAGCAATGGAATTTATGGAGATTTTTGAGTGATATTTCAATATAGTATTGCAACAATAATAAAAAAGGGTATATAAGGAGCTTTTCCATCCAATTTCAAGCTTAAAAACCACGGTAACCATCAATTTTTCCATGACAACCTCACGAAAAACACTAAAAATCACGTAATTCACTCATTCAACTACCAAATAATCCAGTTTTTGATAATTATACCACATTTTCTATATTATTTAAAGCGTTTTCGTATCATTTTAAGCTTGAAAACCACGGTAACCATCACCTATAGCATATATATATAGCAAAATTATAGATTCCAAGTGATATTTTAATATAGTAATACAAGAATAATAAGATAATTAAAATAATTTAAACTCACCAGCACGTGCCAGACGTTTTCGTTGGCCCCTTGGAAGGAGCAGAACCTTATGGAGAGACCTAAGAGTCCTTGGCCACCCCACCCTTCCTCTGGCTTTGCAACCACCTCTCTGACACTCTGCGTCTTGCTGCTGTACACCGACAGCTTCACTTCCTTGCCTACGCTCTCTTTCAGAGCATCCTTCAAACCCTCGTTGTCTTGGTCCTAAAAAACATTAATTTGACGCACGTCCCGATTGAATAGAAATACGAAATTTGGGGATTAGTTAGAGTATGAATGGACTATTATATATCCTTATTTTCATGCCCAAAGTATCCTTGGTTCGACTCCAAAACGACTCTTAAATACACCCGTAAGAAATGCACGTAAAGTTCGTTTCGATCGATTGCAGACTTTTGTTCTTTTGAAGATTTAAATTAGAAATAATGGTCCTACGAAGTTAAAACAAGTACCAAAAGAATGGAAATTGAACAAAGATTCTTAAGTATATCATGGTGCATCACTTTAAGGTCTAAATTGCTAGAATTCAGTCAAAAATCATGAAAAATTTGCATAAGTTTGCTGGTATAGACCTGTCTCCATGACGACCAAGTCTATTGTTGAACTTGACAACTATTTTTGTCATTATGTATCATTTAAAAGTTGAAATTAAAAGATACAGGACCAAGATATTATTGATAGTTTAAGAGAATTAAGATCTAATATTTAATAGTAATAGTCAACAGTAATGAATGAAATAACTGATAGTACAGTTGTGGAATTATTAATAAATCCATTATTAAAATATATTATCTTACGTTCTCTTTTTAGTTTATTAAAACTCATTTTTAACTTATTAATTTAATAAAACACTTTTTAGTTTAAAAAGTTATTCTTTAATTTAACAAAACTAAGCTTTTTAATTTAAAATATAGTTTTATACATATTAATTTAATATAAAATTTACCTTTTTAAGCCGATTTCAACTTTTCAATGCATATGTACCAATTATATATATACCGGTATATACGTACCAATCTTTTGTTTCCTATTGACACTATGAAGTCGAAGAACGGCTCCAGACCAGCCTGTTGCCCCGGAGACCCGTTGGCAACCTTAAAAAAAAACAAATAAAATAAAACAATATATTAAAAAACCAATTCATTTTCATAGTAAACATTACAGTAATTTGGTTATATCAAAATAATTTGATGCAATATTATCATTATGAAATGTGTATTTATATATATGTATACACAACTATTATAAAATATGCATTTAATTTTCTTAGAATTGAATGAATATAATGACATAAAGCAAGAAAAATGGAGTTAAAAATCTCTAAAAATGATCGTTGCTAAGAGAAAAGTGTAAGATTTCCATGGCAACCCTTTGTTATCAAACAACAATTGCAAACAATCGAATATTTATCACAGTAACAATGTTAAGGTGGCTTTTGTGTTACCAGATATCAACGAATCATCTTCTTTTTAAGATTCTACAATAAATATCACCGTAGCAACTCCTCAGCACGGTTACCTGGCTACATAAAATAACATTGTTTAATAAATTAATCAAACGAAAACCTTTAAATGTAATAGATAAAAGAATTTGGTTGTTTTTATAAACTTTAATGAAAAACGAATCATAATTTAAGAAAAGAAACAATAAGTTTAAAAAATAGAGAAGACAGAAGCTCTTTTATAATTTATTAAGTAAAGAACAATGCTGATTGCATTATTTATTAGTTGATATTGAGAGTTAAATTTGAATTGTCGGCGTTGCCATGGTAAATATTAGATAGAAATTATTTTATACCCTATAATTGATATATTTGCTGTCAAATATCCTGATTTAAACTTATAGAGTGATAAAATTTCAAAGTTTCGTAATTCTACGAATATCGTTGCTAAGAAACTACTGTTGAAACGTTTCCATGCCCATCCTTTGTTGTTAAATATCGATAGCAAACAAGTATTTATCATTGTTATAACGTTAAGAAGACTTTTGTGTTACTAGTGGTCAACAAATCAACCTCTTTTTTAAAGATTATTCAATTAATATCGCCATAGCAACTCTGCAGCATGGTTACCAGGCGTAATATTGTTGAATCAACTAATTAAACGTTAATTTTTAAATGAAATAGAATTTGGTTATTTTGATTTTGGTTATTTTGATTTTTAATTAGAAATGAATGATTATTCGAAAAAGGAAGCTGTAATATTAAGAAATAGATTATAAGATGGAAGTTCTTTGTTATTTCATTCAGTAAATAACTAAATATTATTGAATTATTTGATTTATTCGTTGAAACTTAAAGTATTAATTTTGAAATCGTTGGCGTTACTATAACAACTGTTTTTTTAATACAAATTATTGATAATGGACATTACTCGAAGAAGATTTAAGACTTTATTTTGCATTTAAACCAGAATTGTTTCAAAATTAAATGAATTATATTTAAGAATATATTATTAAATGTCTTAATAGATGAATTTTAGTTGAAATCACGGTTGAATTATTTCATAATTTGTATATTATCATGATAAAAGGGCTTTAATATCTAAATTAATGTATTAAATGACATAAAGCATGCATTTTTACTCTTAATCGTGTCTAAATCATGTCATAATATAAATATCAGTGGAAATAAATTAAAATAAACACAAATTTTAGAGTTAAACACGTTTTTGACTATGAAAGCATACAGTAAACATATATACGTACATAAATACACACAAACATAACACTTAAACACATATTCTTATCATAAATTGAACCATTTCATTCCAAAGTTCAAAACATTTCCAACATTTCGTAATTATTTCAGTTTTTTAACAAAATAATTTTAATATTTATTTAAAAATCCCTTGATTTACTATAAAAGTAGGCATTTCTATGAAATAGTAATTAAAAACATAAAAAATAACTGATATGTTGTCATTCTAACCATAAACAAATCCCAAGGAAAACAAAATACGATTGTTAAGGAGTGTTTCTTAGCAACACAATGCAATTTTTACGTAATTATCACTAACTTTCCTTATTTCATACGATAATATACACATACAGTAATAGATATTTAAGTTTGTAAATAAATAAAATATAAGCCGGTAACCAAGGAAACTTAAATTCACCAGTAAATCAACAATACAAACACGTTGCTAACAACAATACGATATAAAAAACGTTTGTACAACAAAACAATGGCGAAAATGACATAGTTACAAACACCTGAGTAACAATTACAACTTCCGATTTAATTAATTTGCTATGGTAATCATAAAGAATCAAAAAATAACGTCTGAGATATCTAGTATTATAATTGTTTACGAAGAAATTCGAGAAAGTTCTGTAGCATTGTTGATTTTCGAATTTATGTACGTAAATATAAATATATAAAATGTATTTCAAACAGAAATAGCGGTAACTAAGGCTTAAATCATTCGATAATTGAGTAAACAATCACCTTTTAAAGTTATCGTGATAATTTACCCCAAAAATCAGTTTCAAACACAAATAAGTACTACGTACGTCATTAATACACAGAAAAATATCACCAGGAGGCTAATTCGTCACCTAGCAACGTCTTTAAGCAGTGCCAGCTCGGAATTTTCCGCGTTGTGACGGCAACAGACCTGTCTAGCCCTGCTTAGATACCAATAATGCAGCTTATCAACAATATTAAGGCGATATTCAACGTAAATTTTACGATAAACACGGCTTATTTTGAACTACAATTCACAATAACTGATGACTCTACACTAATGACGTGTAATCACGATATTTCACGAAAATAAGGGATATTTATCGTTCACGAATCACAAACAGGTCACTATGCTCCTATATATAAAGAATTTAAAACAAAAATACGTGAAATAGCTTCAGAATACGGCCATTTGTGGTTCCAAAACCGTTGTTTGATTAGCATTCGTTTGGAAAAGCACGAAAACTTTGTTAGTAACGCCGTAACTAAGGTTTTTGGATCTTATTTTGACACCGTATTATAAAAAAGAACGGTAACCATAGCAGTGCAACGGTAATATCCAAGCTAATACTCGACAACAATAATAAATGATTACGTTGACAATGTAAAGCTATAGAAACACGACTTTTAAAACAAATAACCATGGAAATAGCACTCAAACTCGAATAAAAATAACCAAATTTACGAAATTGTCGAACTTGAAGCAAACTTAACACAATGACGAACAGCTGAACGTTGCTATGGTTGCATCGACAATGTAAAAACAATTAAAACACCACTTTGTCAACAAATAATCACCAAGAACTGTGTCTAGAATTATAAATGTGTCTATAAAATCGTTAAAAATCGAGAAATAGTCGAACTTGGAGCAAAATTAACATAATAACGGTCAGTTTAACGTTGTCATGGCTGCACCAACAATGCGAGACTCCTAAAATATCACTTATTTAACACTTTATCAACGAATAACTGAAAAATTGCACTAAAAACAGTGTAAATGAGCCAAAAATCACAGAATTGTTGAACTTGGAGCCAACTTTACTCATAAGCGATGAACTTTAGGTCGTCATGGTTGCACTGACAATGTAAAACCATAGAAACACGACCTTTACAACGAACAATCACCAAAAATTACGTCTAGAACAGTCTAAACTCACGAAAAATCGCCGAATAGTTGAACTTGGAGCAAATTTAACACAGTAACGGTCTGTATAACGTCGTCATAGTTGCATAGACAATGTGAAAACCATAGAAACACGTCCATTTACACTACAAATCAACAAAAATGCACTAAAAACATTGAAAATATGCCAAAAACCGTGAAATTTTCGAACTCAGAGCAAACGTAGCACTTTTAAGAACAGTATAGCGTTGTCATGGTGGCACCCACATCGTAGAAATATTAAAATACGTCTTTCACAACAATCAAACACCAATAATAGCACTAAAAAGAGTGTGAATACGTCAAAAACCGCCAAACAGTTGAACTTGGAGCAAAAATAACATAGTAACTAACGGTATAACATTGTCATGGATGCACTGACAATGTAAAACCATAGAAACACGGTTTATTCAACAATGAAACACTAAGAATAGCACTAAAAACGGCGTAAAAACGTCAAAAATCACGTAATTTTATATACTTGAAGCATAATTCACGCTATGACCAGCAGTATACCGTTGTCAAGAGTGATTCGTGAATACTCACCCTGAGAACGTGATATCCTTCCGTGCCCCCGCCGGGAATCTCGACGCTGTGTGCTCCTCCCATTGTTAAGAATCACGGCGATTGTTGCATCCGTCGGAATCAACAGAGTTTCATCGCTAAGCCGATTTCATTCCTTTAGAAACCTCCCGAAATGTTCCTTCATCAAACGTGGCACGCTAGGGATGCCGGGAAGGAACAAAGGACGGTCGTAATGCGATGTAAGTATGAGAAATTACAAGTACAAGTAATTTAAATGAAGTAAAATGGTATTTTTGTACATTTACGTGTGTTTTATTACATTATATGATTAATATTATATATTATATTGTATCTTATGATATTATTACATATTTAAACATGTAATCTTGTATATATTACATCTAAAGATCTATTTAAATGATATAAATACTGTGAAATACGATGTTTAAGTACATTTACGTGTGTTTTATTACTCTATATTATAACTTTTATGTATTATATTGTAACTTATGATATTGTTACATATTTAAACATGTAATCTTGTATATATTACATCTAAATATCTATTTAAGCGACTTTTCTGCCTTTAAAATGCATAAAAACATATAAATTACATTTAGAATAGAGAAAGTTTAATGTTTACGGCTGAAAACAGATTAAAAATGCGCAATTAAGTAAAAAAATAGAATTTAAATTGTGAATTTATTGAGTTACTATGCGTTGTCATGGTTTTTAATTTTTAACGTTCACTTGGTTACGTTTGTTGTGGTGAATATATTAAGTTTTCTCTTAACTGACAGATATATTTCATTATTCTGGGTGTATTAAAATGATCGAAACAGTTAATATTATAGGTAATAATATTTTAATTGTCTCCTAATAAAGGAATACGTCGTTATGCAACCATGGGAATGACATTTTCAATAATAATAATGATATTTTCAATAATAATAATGATATAACCTTACAACTTGTGGAACCATGGAAACATTGTCGAAAATGTAAAGAATGACTTTTTTCTTCTTTCACATGAAACAAAAGTTGAGGTAGTCTTCTTATTTTGGTCGTGAAATATCGTTATCGGGTCGAAATGGTGAGAATTCGGTTAAAATAAACGGAAATTTCGTGAAAATTTGAGGCTGTAAACAACCAATCCCCTTGACGACGAATGCGATTGTTGAAACCGAGGTATTGCGTTTTTCCATAAGAATACACTGTGATTGATATGTCCATATGAAAGTAATGATTAAAAATGAATGATAGTACATGCTCATAGTCCAGACCAAACAACTGTAAGAAGAAATGTTACAAAATGACCATGAGGCAAATGCAGTGCAGCGAAAGTATTTTCTGAGCAGCTTTTCCTATCTATTAATGCATTAATTTTCCTATTATATCTATTACTATTTTCAGAGTATGCTGCTCACATCACCTTATATAATGCATTATTTCCATTAAATAGTGGTCATATTTTTATATATCTTAAGTATCATTTGCAGTAATTGCTGCACAGCTTTTCCGATTGGTTGTTGGTTGATTTTGTTTTTTATCTATATATTTTATAATCGATAGTTATAATCTATTTCTAATTTGCCTCAATTAATATTCTTGTGCTTAACAGACAGCATTAGTTGATCATGACCTCAAAAATAGAAAAATTATTAGTGTTGTATGTGTCGCAGTATGAGGATTGTAACAAAAAAATGTAATTAACAAGAGTTGTGAGGGAATGAAAGCAACAGCCAAAAATGTCTCTTCCTAATCATAGTCATCTATAAGTTAGTAGTACCTTATTAATTGACCAAAAAGTTCTTGCTAAATAGTAATGACAGGAAGTGGACTAAATGCTCATGACATGGATACCAATTAGATGTTGCTGTATTTTTACCCCCAAAATCTCTTTAGCGTAAGCTACAATTTTAAGGTTGTCATATCTACTTGTGATTGCTAGGATACGTATCTAGGATACGATAGTAGGGTAGTGTGCTAGAAGAGGAAACTAGAATACGATGCTCTGGTCACTATGACTACGGTTGCCATGGGAATATATGCTAGGATACTGGGATAGGATAGGATGCATTCCTAGGTTACGATGCTAGAGTAAGTTTAATTCATAGTGTGCTAGAATAAGGTACTAAGACAAAGGTAATAAGAAACGACACTCTCTCAGGGTGCGTTGCTAGGATACGTTTCTAGGGTGAGATACTAGGATACGATACTAAAGTACGGTGATAGAATATATTTGCCTATAGTAATTGGAAAAGCTGTACAGTATATATTATAAAAAAACCGTTTAAGAAGCTGCTATCCCGTTTAAGACACTATTTTCTTTAATAACTGATTTTTTCAGAGTTTTTTTAAAGCTTAATTCAGTCGAAATACCGTTTAAGACGCTGCACTATTTAGTACGTAGGATTAACTTTTTTATATACAGAAAAACCCGTTTAAGACGCTGCTGTCCCGTTTAAGACGCTATTTTTTCATTTAGTTATTTTTTTAATGTTTATTTTTATATTAATGCAGTGGAAATATCGTTTAAGACGCTGTACTGTTAAATAGGCTGTATTCTATTGGTTCCAATAATTTGTATTACGTAATGTATATGCCGTTTAAGACGCTCTGATACCCGTTTAAGAAGCGGTTTTATTATTTTTTCGTTTCTTTCTATACGAATGGTGAAAATACTGCTTAGAATCAATGTGAAGTTGTCTACATTTCACATATATTCTTATGAGGGTCGAGTTCAACAATTGCCTTGGTCGTCAGGGAGACTGGTTGTTCATAACGACAAAATTACACGTATGTTTCGTCTTTTTTGCCCTAATTCTCGTAATTTAGAAGTAAAAACGATATTCTATGACTATAATAAGAATCTATGTTCAATTTCCTTTCTTTTGGTACCTGTTATAACTTCGTAGGACCATTATTTCTTATTTAAATCATCAAAAGAATAAAAGTCTGCAATCCTTAAAAACGAACTTTACGTGCATTTCTTATGAGAGGTATTCTAAGACATATATCATCATTTATTTTATCATAATTCTCATTATTTCGACCCTAAAATGATATTTAAAGACCAGAATAAGAATCTTTGTTCGATTTCCTTTCTTTTGGTACTTTTTCCAACTTCGTAGGACCATTATTTCTTATTTAATTCATCAAAATAAATATAGACCAACAACAACAAAAAAAGTTTTTAAATCTATTATTGTTAACAAACTAGAGTAACGCCTCCATGGCAACCTTTCTTATATTCAATTGCAACAAACAAACAATTATTTATTGAGACGCTAACAATGTTAAGAGAGCTTTTTGTACTGTATTTTTATCAAGTATAAGAAAGCTATTGGACTGATATAGCGTATCTACTGTTAATTATAAATAAATTATTTATAATAAATCTGAGATGTTGCCATGGGGATACTCCGTACAAAATTGTCTCCATTGATTTGTCACTGTTTCCATGTCGACTATAATGTCCAACGTTAGAATTGACGCACAAATTAAACTTTAAACGTTGCATCTTTTTTGCTCTATTTCTTGAAATATGGACTCCAAAACGATATTCTAAGACCAGAATAAGAATTTTTATTCAATTTCCTTTCTTTTGGTACTTGTTTCGATTTTATTGGACCATTATTTCTTATTTAATTCTTCAAAAGAACAAACGCCTGCAATCCTTAAAAACGAACTTTACGTGCATTTCTTATGAGAGCGTTTTAAATATCTGCATAATCTTGTATTTTGTCATAATTCTCGTAAATTATACTCGAAAACGATATTAAAATGATAGAGTAAGAAACTATATTCAATTTCCTTCATTTTGGTACATATTTCGATTTTATTGGACCATTATTTCTTATTTAATTCTTCAAAAGAACAAAAGTCTGCAATCGATCGAAACGAACTTTACGTGCATTTCATATGGGAGTGTTTTCGGGTCGTTTTGGAGTCGAACCAAGGATACTTTGGGCATAAAATTAAGGATATATAATACTCCATTCATACTCTAACTAATCCCCAAATTTCGTATTTCTATTCAATCGGGAAGTGCGTCAAATTAACGTTTTTCTAAAATTGATATTTTGAATGCCATTTTAAAAGCTTTCATACGTTCTGCCGATCCGTTAGGTCCCCTCTTCTTCCGTTAGATGTCTCCCACGGCATCGGGTGCACATGGAAACTTGGATTATCTACGTGTAGATGGAGTATGATTTTGAATTCTCAGAATTCATAATTCTATGTTTTTATATATATATATATATATATATATGTTTGTATATATATATATATATATATATATATATATATATATATATATATATATATATATATATATATATACAAACAAAGATATTACAAAGATTTATTCAGTTATTGTATGTATAAAATTTAATATAAATATATATATATTTTAAATTCGAAATTATTAAAGCTTTTTTATCAATGTTACGATATTAAATATTCTTGGGTAACAATGTATATTATTGTATTGTTGTATTATTATTATTACGTATTGTTTATAGTATATAATTATACATTGTTACTAAAGCTAAATAGTAATACCAGTAATAATGGCAAAATAATATACTTGTTCTAGCGATAAGATGATAAATTAGTGATATTTATAAGATTAATTAAATAAATATACGACTACATTTTAAATTGGTTAATTTCGAAACTTTATAATGACTTTTTTAAATCAATATTTCTACTCTATTTCTATTTAAAAGTTTCTGTGGTAACAATTTAAACAATGATATCGTTGTCTTAGAGACAAATATACAAAAGTAACTCCCGTAAGAAATGCGTGGGAGACATTTTTTAGAAAAACGTTAATTTGACGCACTTCCCGATTGAATAGAAATACGAAATTTGGGGATTAGTTAGAGTATAAATGGAGTATTATATATCCTTATTTTTATGATCAAAGTATCCTTGGTTCGACTCCAAAACGACCCGAAAACACACTCGTAAGAAATGCACGTAAAGTTCGTTTCGATCGATTGCAGACTTTTATTCTTTAGCATATTTAGATAAGAAATAATGGTCTTAAAAAATCGAAGAACTGTCAAAATAAAAGGAAATTGAATATAAATTCATATTCTGGTCTTTAATTACCCTATTTGGTCTCAATTTGCAAGAAATATGCAAAAAAAAGACTCGAAAACACTCTCATAAGAAATGCACGTAAAGTTCGTTTTTAAGGATTGCAGACTTTTGTTCTTTTGGTGATTTAAATAAGAAATAATGGTCCAATAAAATTGAGACAAGTACCAAAAGAATGGAAATCAAATACAAATTCCCAATAATGATTTTATTTAGTGCAAATTTACCAAATTTAATTAAGACGCTCTCTGAAAATCATTGTTATTAAAAATATGACGAAATATTGACAAATTTATTACACAACCCGCTTAAGACGCTGTTTACATTTAATCCCCTTTTAAAAGCGTGTTAACCGTGCTTTACTCCACTTTAATATATTTTAGCTGAGCTATAACTGAATCATTAACGTAAATTTAGCATCAGTAAGAATAAAATTAGTTGTCATTAGAGTAGCCTTCCAAATAGAGCCAGAATTCGCCCAAAAAAAGGCTTATTCAACAAGATATTTGATAAGTCTTAAAAATTAAGCCGAAATTCTTTCAATAAACGTCTTATTCAGCAAGATATTTGATTTTCTTCGGCAATATTTTGATAATTTAGGTAATTTTCTGATATTTATTTTTATAATCTGATGATAATCTGTGGTTAATCCGGGGATAATCCTGGATTAGTCTGCAGATAACCACGTACTTACGGCGGATAATCCATGTATTTACCCCGGATTGAGATTATGAGAGAAAAAGCCGTTTTTTGACCGAATTTCAGCAGAATTTGGAAGGTTTTTCCAAATATCTTGCTAAATAAGACGTTCTTGTAGCGAATTTCGGCTTTATTTGGAAGAGGCCTTAAATTGTTTTCTAAATAAGCCATTTTTGAGAGAAATTCGGCTAAATTTGGAAGATTTTTCAAATATCTTGTTGAAGAAAACGTTTTTTCACCGAATTTCGGCTTGGTTCGGAAGATTTTCTCCGAAATAAATTCCGAAATTGCTTAAATTTGAGTGTTAACCATCGAAATCTTGTTAAGATGGGTCCAAGATGTTCTTTGCAAAGTTAATAGCAAATTAATTGCCTCTATGGTGCCTAGTAATTCTTTTGGTGCATGCATTAATGGTCTTTGCATAAATTGGCAATTTTGATTAGCCTTTAAATTGCAAATTTAATTCTGTTTTAATAGGTTGTTAATAAATTTGATGACAAATACTTGATAATCCGCTCTCTAAGAAGAGACATATGATTTTGTAACCTTGGAAACTGTTGCCAAGATATGTTAAACTATGGATTGAGATGTTGAAGTCTAAGTAATGACTTTATATTAAACAAATAGCAGTTGGAGATAAGTTAAACCCGTTTAAGATGCTCCCAATGATGAAAACACGACACTGTATCCATGACAACCGTTGCCTAGTTATGTTTAACTATGGATTGAGATCTTCCACATATAAATAATGATTGTTTATTATGAAATATGCTATTTATGAGGAATTAAACCCGTTTAAGACGCTCTCAATGATGAGGTATATGATTTTGTAACCTAAACAAGTGTTGCCAAGGTATGTTTAGTTATGGATTGAATCCGGGGATAATCCGGTGTTAATATGGGGATAATCTGGGATAATCCAGTTGTTATAAGTAATGATTGATAGTAGCGCTTCTACCGGCAGAAAAAAGTACCAAAAACATCGCGAAAACCAATATTTAGGGAAAAAACATTACTTTTATCATTTTATTCTTGAATTAAACATCTTGAATACATAGAATAGTTGGTAGAACTTTAAGAAGGTTTAAAGGGGTAGAAGCGTCTTAACCGGTATAATATACACGTATTTCATATAAAAGGGACCTATATATAATAATACAGCGTCTTTAGGAAAGTAAGAGCGTCTTAAGCGGTGTTTTTACCATGCATATCTTATTTTTGGGACCAATATATAAGAAAACAACGTCTTAAACGGGTATAAGCATCTTAAGAGGTGTTTTAACCTCGTGTTTCGAGAAAAAGGGACTTAGATATAAGAAAACAGCTTCTTTAACGGGTGGAAGCGTCTTAACCGATATAATTTACACGTATTTCATATAAAAGGGACATATGTATGAAAATTCAGCGTCTTAAACGGGTTAGAGCGTCTTAACAGGTATTTTAAAGCATGTATTTCGAGTAAAAGGGACCAAGGCATTAGAAAACAGCGTCTTAAACGGGTTTAACAGCGTCTTAAACGGTAGAACCTCCAAAACTACGAGAAAAAACAAACTTTTACCGTTTTTTTCTTGAAATAAATAGCTGAACACCGAAAAAATTCGATATAATCTCCTGAATTAAAGAAAAAAGTTGCTTTTTTAACTTTATTCTTAAATAAACATCTTAATACTAAGATAATACGATACAAACTCCAAAACTATGAGAAAAAACAACTTTTACCGCTATTTTTCAAGTAATACAGCTGAAACCACAAAAACACGAGTAAAGCATCCTAAAAACCCAAAAGTAAGCATAGTGGGACGATCCCGTATGCAAATGCAGCATAAAATCAGCATAAAACAACGATTTTCTACGGACGCATAAAATTCTTATCGATAAAAAAAACTGTTTGAATTGAAATGAAGTGGACTCGTGCTGACCTCTGTGAGACGCATAACAAACGACGGTCAGAATAAAATTATTCTTTTTTACGAAAAGAAGGACATCTATCTGTGTTCAGGGGAAGTGTTTAAGTCAGGGTTTCCCAGGGTATTCAGGGGAAGTTCTAAGGGTCAGTATTAGGGGTTCTATTGGATTCACAAAGGGAATTCTATATTATTCATTTCCAACTATGGTAGTCAAGTTAGATCGCCCTAGTCGTCATGGAGACTGGTTGTTCTCAACAGCGAATTTATACGTGTTTATCGTCTTTTTTGCCCTAATTTTTTGCGATTTCGACATGAAAACGATATTCTACGACCGGAATAAGAATCTATGTTCAATTTCCTTTCTTTTGGTACTTGTCTCGATTTTCTAAGACCATTATTTCGTATTTAAATATGCAAAAGAATAAAAGTCTGCAATCGATAAAAACGAAATTTACGTGCATTTCTTATGAGAGTATTTCTAAGATAAATATTATCATGTATTTCATCATAATTCTCGAAATTTCGACTCTTAAACGATATTCTATGGCTATAATAAGAATATTTGTTTATTTTCCTTTATTTTGTTACTTGTTTTAACTTCGTACGACTATTATTTCTTATTTAATTCATCAAAAGAACAAAAGTCTGCAATCCTTAAAAACGAACTTTACGTGCATTTCTTACGAGTGTGTTTTAGAGTCGTTTTGGAGTCGAACCAAGGATACTCTGGTCACGAAACTAAGCATGTATAACAGTCAATAATTTCTCTAACTAATCCCCAAATTTCGTATTTCTATTCAATCGGGAAGTGCGTGAAATGTACGTTTTTCTTAAAAATGTCTCCCACGCATTTGTTACGGGAGTCACCGACATCGGACACATAAACACACAACGGTGATTATTATACAACATTTACTCCTATTTTATTTATTTTTCTTTGTGTAATGCTTTTTAACATTGCGAAACTGTTTCTTAAACCTTGTGGGTGCGTATCTAAGCAACGAGAAACGCATTATAGTGGAAATGGTCAAGTACAAGTCCTTCACAATGAGATGAAGGTAGTGTGTTTACAGATCTGAGAGGGGGAGCATATGATGCTGCTGGTCCATTCGGGATGCTGGGGCTCCTTAGAAATTAATTTCAGCTCAAGATGGCAGGGTTATCAGTCCAGGGAAGTAATCTTATGACTTATGAAACGCTATTACAATTGTGTGTACATCTCTCTGTATGTCGTAGATGAATTATGTTAGGGGGCGTAACCTTTGAAACTGTTACTAAGGTATGATTGAGATCTTGAAGTCTAAACATTGATTGTTTATTAAAAAATACGACATTCAAACCCGTTTAAGACGCTCGCAGAGAAAGATTATCATAGGTATCAAAATCATATAAGAAATATGATTTTGTATCCTAGACAACTGTTGCCAAGATATGTTCAACTATGGATAGAGATCTTGAAGTCTAAGTGGCAATTGTTTATGAAACAATTTGCTATTTTTGAACAATTAAACCCGTTTAAGACGCTACCAAAGATGAAAAATCTGAAAGAGATATGTTTAACAATGGATTGAGATCCAAAGAATGATTTTTTATTAAACAAATAGCAATTTGTAATCAGATAAACCCGTTTAAGACGCTCTCATTTAAGAGAAATATGATTTTGAAACTATGACAACTGTTACCAAGGTAAGACAAAGATTTTGAAGTCTAATTAATGTTCGTTTGTAAGAAAATATGCCATTTTTGATCAGTTAAACCCGTTTAAGACGCTCCCAAAGATAAGAAATATGATTTTGTGACCTTGGCAATTGTTGCCTAGATATGTTTAACTATGGATAGAGATCTTGAAGTCTAAGTGGTAATTGTTTATGAAACAATGTGCTCTTTTTGACCAATTAAACCCGTTTAAGACGCTTCCAGAGATAAGAAATGTTACTTTGAAACTATGACAACTGTTGCCTAGGTATGACTGAGATCTAGAAGTCTAAGTAATGATTAATAATGAAACAATACGTCCTTTTGGAACATTTAAACCCGTTTAAGACGCTCTCAAAGATGAGGTATATGATTTTGTTACCTTGAAAACTGTTACCGAGGTTTGACTGTGATTTTGAAGTCTAATTAATGTTTGTTTACAAGATAATATGCCATTTTTGATCAGTTAAACCCGTTTAAGACGCTCTCAAATATAGGAAGTGTGATTTCTTAACCAAGACAATGGTTTTCAAGATATATTTAACTATGGATAGAGATCTTGAAGTCTAAGTGGCAATTGTTTATGAAACAATTTGCTATTTTTGAACAATTAAACCCGTTTAAGACGCTACCAAAGATGAAAAATCTGAAAGAGATATGTTTAACAATGGATTGAGATCCAAAGAATGATTTTTTATTAAACAAATAGCAATTTGTAATCAGATAAACCCGTTTAAGACGCTCTCATTTAAGAGAAATATGATTTTGAAACTATGACAACTGTTACCAAGGTAAGACAAAGATTTTGAAGTCTAATTAATGTTCGTTTGTAAGAAAATATGCCATTTTTGATCAGTTAAACCCGTTTAAGACGCTCCCAAAGATAAGAAATATGATTTTGTGACCTTGGCAATTGTTGCCTAGATATGTTTAACTATGGATAGAGATCTTGAAGTCTAAGTGGTAATTGTTTATGAAACAATGTGCTCTTTTTGACCAATTAAACCCGTTTAAGACGCTTCCAGAGATAAGAAATGTTACTTTGAAACTATGACAACTGTTGCCTAGGTATGACTGAGATCTAGAAGTCTAAGTAATGATTAATAATGAAACAATACGTCCTTTTGGAACATTTAAACCCGTTTAAGACGCTCTCAAAGATGAGGTATATGATTTTGTTACCTTGAAAACTGTTACCGAGGTTTGACTGTGATTTTGAAGTCTAATTAATGTTTGTTTACAAGATAATATGCCATTTTTGATCAGTTAAACCCGTTTAAGACGCTCTCAAATATAGGAAGTGTGATTTCTTAACCAAGACAATGGTTTTCAAGATATATTTAACTATGGATAGAGATCTTGAAGTCTAAGTGGTAATTGTTTTTGAAACAATGTGCCATTTTTGAGCAATTAAACCCGTTTAAGACGCTCTCAATTAAGGGAAATATGATTTTGTAGCCTTGACAACTGTTGACAAGGTTTGACTAAGATTTTGAAGTCTAATTAATGTTCGTTTGTAAGAAAATATGCCATTTTTGAGCAGTTAAACCCGTTTAAGACGCTTCTAAAGATAAAAATATATAAAATGTATCCTTGACAACTGTTGCCAGGATATGTTTAATTATGGATTGAGATCTTCCATGTATAGATGATGATTGTTTATTATAAAATATGTAAATTTTAAGTAATTAAACCCGTTTAAGACGCTACAAAAGATAAGAAATATGATTTGTAACTATGACAACTGTTGCCTAGATATGTTTCACTATAGATCAAGATCGTCAAAATGTAATTAATTATTGTTTATAAGACAATACGACATTTTGGAACATTCAAACCCGTTTAAGACGCTTTCAATTATGAGAATTATGTATCCATGACAACTGTTGTCAAGATGTTTAATTATGGGATCAATAAAAAAACAGTCGCAGTATTTGCAGTTTTAAACAATTTTCCTTTATTCCCCTTTTTCTCAAGGGAATTATACAATTCAATAACAGATATCCATTTTTTCTCACGTCCAAAGCTATTGATTAGCAGCTATACAATTCATTAAACGATTAAAAAGGGATAGAAGCGTCTTAAGCGACGTTTTTAGCGTGTATTTCGAGTAAAAGGGACCAAGGTATTAGAAAACCGCTTTTTAAGCGGCATTTTTACCATGCATATCTTATTTTTGGGACCAATATATAGGAAAACAGCGTCTTAAACGGGTAAAAGCATCTTAAGAGGTGTATTAACCACGTGTTTCGAGTTAAAAGGACTTAGATATAAGAAAACAGCGTCTTAAACGGGTGGAAGCGTCTTAACAGGTATAATTTACACGTATTTCATATGAAAGGGACACATGTATGAAAATACTGCGTCTTAACCGGTATAATTTACACGTATTTCCCTCTAAAGGGACCCAGATTAAACTTATGAGCGCTATAAACGGGTTAAAAACACATTTATTAGCGTCTTAAGCCATATTTTTAAGATGTATATCGAAGAATAGGGACAAATATATTAGAAAACAGCCACTTAAACGGGTTACAGCGTCTTAACCGGTATAATTTACACATTTCATATAAAGGGACCCATACTTAACTTATGAGCGTTATAAACGGGTTAAATCTGTATATATCAATGAAAAATGACTTAAACGGGTTTAACAGCGGCTTAAACGGTATTTTTAACATGCATTTAGTCCAAAAGAGACATATATATGATAATACAGCTTTTTAAGCGGGTTACAGCGTCTTAGCAAGTATAATGTACACGCATTTCATATAAAAAGGACATATGTATGAAAATACAGCGTCTTGAACGGCTTAGGGCGTCTTAACAGGTATTTTTAGCATGTATTTCGAGTAAAAGGGATTTAGATATTTGAAAACAGCGTCTTAAACGGGTTTAAGAGCGTCTTAATCGGTATTTTTAACATGTATATCGTGTTTTTGGGACCAATATATTAGAAAACAGCTTTTTAAAGGGGTAGAAGCGTCTTATGCGGTATTTTTAACATGTATTTGGAGTAAAAGGGACTTATATACAAGAAAACAGCGTCTTAAGAGGTATTTTAAGCACGTATTTCGTGTTTTTGGGACCGATAATTAAGAAAACAGCGTCTTAAACGGGTATTAAAGCGTCTTAAAAGGTATTTTCACACGCTTTTCTTGCAAAAGGGACCAATATATTAGAAAACAGCTTCTTAACCGGTATACTTTATACGTATTTCATATAAAAGGGACCCAGATTAAACTTATGAGCGTTACAAACAACACATATCAATGAAAAAACAGTCGTTATTTGCAGTTTTAAACAATTTTCCTTTATTCCCCTTTTTCTCAAGGGAATTATACAATTCAATAACAGATATCCATTTTTTCTCACGTCCAAAGCTATTGATTAGCAGCTATACAATTAAAACAATGTCTCCGTTACAAAAACTGAGCATCTCCATTGGTAACCATTCTTTCTCTTAAAAATAACAAAACAACAAAAAGAAATAAGAGAGTATTCTTCTGTTACCATAACGACACTTACCCAACGAATTTTTGTTTACACATTTAAATTTTTTTTGTTTTTTTTTTTGGCGTTTTTCTTTTGTTTCGTTTTTCGCGCCTCAAAATGGCCGAAATTTTCCAATCGTTTTTTTTTCTTAATTTCTTTTTAGATTCATTCTTTTATTCAATTATACGGTCATTCATTCGAAAACAATAATAATTATAAATTAAATTAATAATTATATTGAAATATTCACGAAAATAATGAGAATTTTATTAAATTAAATACGAAATTGATAAAATTACATTAAAATTTTCGTAAAATGATAAAAATTATTATTTCTATTAACGAAAATATGAGATTAATATTAAAATATTCACTAAAATCATAAAATTATAAATTAAATTCACGAAAATAATGGTATTATGTAAAAAATTCGGTAATATAATAAAATTATACTAAAATGTTCACGAAAAGAAAAAAATATACACGAAAATTTTAAAATTATTAAGAATTATATTAAAATATTGACAAAAATATGAGAACAATATTAAAATATGGACGAAATTATTAGAATTATGTTAATATATTAAAGAAAAATAAGATTTGTATTAAATTATTAACGAAAATGATAAAATTTATATTTAAAAAATCACGAAAATAATAAAAATTGTTCAAAAATTCACGAAAATGTGAGAATTATATAAAAATTTTCATGATAATAATAAAAATTATAAATTATATTAAGGAAAATATTAGAATTTATATAAAATACTGACGAATTTATGAGAATTGTATTAAAATATAAAAGAAAATAATAAAATTATATCAGAATATTTACGAAATCAATAGATTTATATTAAAATATGCGTGAAAATATTAAAAATTATATTTAAAAAAATCACGAAAATGAAAGAATTGTCAAAAAATTCACGAAATTAATAAAAATATTAAAATATTCGATAAAATAATGAAAATGTATTTAAAAATTTACGAAAATATGAGAATTATATTAAAATATTCAATAAATGTATAAAAATTATATTCAGAATTTCACGAAAATGAAAAAAAAACAATTCGAAGAAATAACAATTAAAATGGTATGGTAGATACGTTGCTATGGATTGTCGACTTGGTTTCTTTAACAATCAAAGATTTATACACATTTGTGTCTCCATGGGAAACAGCAACAAAAATGCTTTTAAATCAAAATTGCCATGGTGATTAAACAATTAAACTACCCCCATAACAATTACGAGGTTTAACAAAACATATCTGTTTTTTATGTTTATATATATATATATATATATATATATATATATATATATATATATATATATATATATATATATATATTAAGAGCTTGAAAATTTTAAATAATGAAATGTAAAATTATTTAAATTAACGTAAATATTATCTCAAATGATTAATAAATAAATAAATAGATAAATAAATATCATTGGAGAATAAATAAATAAATTAACATATATATATATATATCAGAATTAAAAAGAAAAATTCGTACTATAAATTAATAATTTGAGAATAAATAAATATTGCATATATATAATTATAAAATTTTTAAATAACGAAATTCACACACATACAACTACATTCATACATATTGTTTCCCAATTACACTCTCTTTTTAAATCGCACTTACATATATATATATATTTATTTATTTATGTATCTATTCAACTATTTAATGAGCAATTTCGTCTTCAATTGTTTTCTTTTTTTTAATCCGTTGATTTTTTCCGTGAATAAAACGACATCATATTTACAAAGGGAACACTTTCTCTTCTCTATTTATATATATTTAATTCCCACACACCACTTCTATTGCTTCAGCTTTCATATATATATATATATATATATATATATATATATATATATATATATATATATATATATATATATGAGGGAAAATTATACAAAAAATAAGGTTATAAAATAAAAGTCAGGGCCGGGGTATTGTATGAGTTTGCAAGGGCCGGCACTTCCTTTTAGAAAGTAACTTAATATGCTAGCAAATCAAAAACAAGAATTATAAGGCATATATGCAACAAATGAACCGAAAATATTAATTTATGCAATTGAAACTCGTTTAAAATTTGTGTATTAACAGAAATATATAATAACTTAAATTTTAATTAATTTAAATTAAGTTTGGAATTAATTAAGAAAAGAATAAGGCATATTCCTTGTATATATATTGTAATAACCAAAAACTGTAATTTTGTAACTGGAAATTGGTTTAAAACATATAACAAAATAATGTCAAATTTTTACTATTTTTGTGGATGTTTTTTCGGTTAATTCTGCAAATAATTCTTTTTTTTTAAGGTTTATAATTAATTCAGAAAATAATGGAACATATTTCGGTACCATATGGTATAATTCTGAACTGAAATCGTAAATGTTATCGTTACCATGGTAAGAAATATTACAGTTGACATGGTAATGACGTTACTGTTGCCGTAGTAAAAGTTTATGGTTACCGTAGTTTAAATAATTGGTTACCATGGTAGAAAATTATAATTACCATGGTAAGAAAACATGGTGAAGTAGTTACTGTTACCATGTAAAAGAAGTAACTGTTACCATATTAAAAATTTATGGTTACCATGGTAGGAAATCTTATGGTTACCATGGTAAGAAAAGTAATATTTGACATGGTGAAGAAGTAACTGTTACCATATTATAAATGTATCGTTACCATGGTAAGAAATCTTCTGGTTACCATGGTAAGAAATAATATGGTTACCACGGTAAAATATTGCAGTTACCATGGTAAGAAAAGTAATATTTGACATGTTGAAGTAGTTACTGTTACCATGTAAAAGAAGTAACTGTTACCATATTAAAAATTTATGGTTACCATGGTGAAAGCCAATTGTTACCATGGTAATTAAGTGCTCGGTAACCTAGTAACACTCCCACAAGAATTCTGATGCATAAAATGACTTAAAAACCACACAAATCACCAAAAAAACGATGGAATGACCAAATGAACATCACAAAGAACATTCAAACAACAAGCTGAGCTCACAAACAACTGTCAAACATTGAAAACTCAACTCCAAAAAAACCATTTTTCTCAACCACCTCAATTCACAATTACCGATTCTTTTACTTCTACAAACGGTTTTTTAAAATTTTTTTCTTTTCGGGGGGAACTAACCTGCAAATATATACATATATATATATGTATGTATGCACGTATTAAATATATATGTACACACAATGTCCCATACATATATATATATATATATATACACACACACAATTATCATTTACAATAACACAGAAATTCGTATTTTGTCACCTACAGATTCATTTTTTAAGCGGTTTTTTGAGCCAATCTTGACGGGCGAATTCTCACGCCCAAGTACATACATTTATATACATATAAACTTCAACATTTACCTATGTTTAAAGACCTTAAAAACGTCCTGTATAACTTCTTTATTATATATATATATATATATATATATATATATATATATATATATATATATATATATATATATATATATATGAGATCGTTCTATTGCATGGTGCCCAACCTGTTTTCAGACCACAGATTCAATACTTTTAATATATTTACAAACTTTGGAAGTTTTCGCAGTTTTCCTTTTTGAAAATCACAGTGGAATGTTTGAATCGAAAATGTAAATTAAAAAACTACAATAAGATGGTCCAAATATGATCACGGATCATAATGAACGAAAATCACCAATATATATATCGTAGGACGCTAAAAAATAACGTACATACGCTAAAAATAACGTATGTACGAGAAAATTAACGTGTGTACGACAAAAACAACGTATTGACGTTAAAAATAACGTATGTACGATAAAAATAGCGTATGACCGCTAAAACATAACGTACATAATTGAAACATAGCGTATGTACGCTAAATGTAACGTTTGTATCAGATACAAAAACATTTCAAATATGAACAAAATATAAGAAATGACGGTAAGGAAATTAAATTTTGAATAAATTTTAGATTTTTAACGTACATACGTTAAGAATTACGTGTGTTATACACAAGTAGCGTACGTAATCCAAGTATACCTCGAGTATAGCGTATGATCGCAATATATAACGTGCATACGCTAAATATAAGGTATATATCACCAATAAAACTTACAGATTTTAATAAAGTATAACTTAATAATGTTGTACATATAATTTATGGTAATTTGAAATTATATATTAGAATTCATAACGTACGTACCTTAAAGATAACGTATGCACGCTAACCATAACGTATAGACGCTAACCATAAGGAAGTTACTCATAAGTACATTAGCATTTAAATTAGTCCAGCACTTCTCAGAATTGATGAAGTAAACTAAAACATACGATACGTTAAACGTACAATAAATAAGACACGCTAAATATAAAGTACGTACGCTATTCACAACGTATGCAGAATGAAGATAACGTATGAACGTTAAAAAAGACGTATAGACGCTAAAAATAGCGTTGCAACGACAAACCAAACAAAGTACAACCATATGTATAAACAAATAAACCAATAAATTAATACTTCTGACGGTAAAGATTGCAGAAAACCCAAAAATATGAAAGACAATAAGGTACACTTTAACGTGTACACGTTAAAGATACCGTAACCACAACATACAATGCACCAAAATACATTGTATTGAATTGTAAACACAATCGGACAGAAAACAATGTTTCTATGGATTTACACAATGTTTAAACAACAATGACAGCGAAATTTAATTGTTGAACTGCGAAATTCCATTCGAAAACGACGCATCCGTGGAAACAGCTCTGGAATGGACCAGCTTACAGCATCCGGCCTGCAATTGGACGAGATAAATGTCTTAGGATGACCAAATCGTCTCGAAATTTGGATCTATTCGAAAGAATTCTAAGAAAAACGAAGTCATTCCACATGCAGAAGCAGTACTGTAACCAAGCAAGCACTAAACAACCAAAGCGGAAATGCAATACTATATAATAATCACCGTTGTGTGTTTATGTGTCCGATGTCGGTGACTCCCGTAAGAAATGCGTGGCAGACATTTTTTAGAAAAACGTTAATTTGACGCACTTCCCGATTAAATAGAAATACGAAATTTAGGGATTAGTTAGAGAGACAATTGAATATAATATATCCTTATTTTTATGCCCAAAGTATCCTTGGTTCGACTCCAAAACGACTCTAAAGTACCCTCATAAGAAATGCACGTTAAGTTCATTTTCAAGGATTGCAGACTTTTATTCTTTTGAAGATTTAAATTAGAAATAATGGTCTTGTAAAATCGAGACAAGTACCAAAAGAAAGGAAAGTTAATGAAAATACTTATTGCTGTCTTGGAATATCGCTTTCCATTGGAAATTACTAGAATTAAGATAAATTAAATGATGATATATGTCTTAGAAATTCTCCCATAAGAAATGTACGTCAAGTTCGTTTTTAAGGATTGCAGACTTTAGTTCTTTTGCATATTTAAGTAAGAAATAATGGTCTTAGAAAATCAAGACAAGTACCAAAAGAAAGGAAATTGAATACAGATTCTTATTATGCTCTTGGAATATCGTTCCCTAGTGTAATCTGTGAAAAATCAGACAAAAACCACGAAAAAAATTGTGTGATTTTGAGGTTATGAACAACACGTCTCCATAACGACTAAGGCGATCTAACTTAACTACCATACAAATATATGGGAAATATAAGTCCGTATGAAATGTAAATGGGAAGGACATTTCATTCTAAGGAAAGCATTAGTAAACATTGGAAATCTAAATTTAACAGTATATAAATTTATAGTGAATATAAATAACCTTCTACATACTGTAGATGTATTAAAATTTAGAAATCGTCAGTGAAATTTCAATTATTTATTTATTATTGTTTATTATTTATATTATTTATTTATTATTTATATTATTTATATTATTTATTTATTATTATTTATTATTTAAATTATTTATTTATTATTGTTTATTATTTATATTATTTATTTATTATTGTTTATTATTTATATTATTTATTTATTATTGTTTATTATTTATATTATTTATGATTGTTTATTATTTATATTATTTATTTATTATTATTTATTATTTAAATTATTTATTTATTATTGTTTATTATTTATATTATTTATTTATTATTGTTTATTATTTATATTATTTATTTATTATTATTTATTATTTAAATTATTTATTTATTATTGTTTATTATTTATATTATTTATTTATTATTGTTTATTTATTATTGTTTATTATTTATATTATTTATTTATTATTGTTTATTATTTATATTATTTATGATTGTTTATTATTTATATTATTTATTTAGTATTGTTTATTATTTATATTATTTATTTATTATTGTTTATTATTTATATTATTTATGATTGTTTATTATTTATATTATTTATTTAGTATTGTTTATTATTTATATTATTTATTTATTATTGTTTATTATTTATATTATTTATTTACTATTGTTTATTATTTATATTATTTATTTAGTATTGTTTATTATGTTTATTATTTATTTACTATTGTTTATTATTTATATTATTTATTTATTATTGTCTATTATTTATATTTTTTATTTATGATTGTTTATTATTTATGATATTTATTTTTATTGTTTATTATTTATATTATTTATGTATTATTGTTTATTGTTTATATTATTTATTTATAATTGTTTATTATTTATAATATTTATTTTTTATTGTTTATTATTTATATTATTTATTTAGTATTGTTTATTGTTTATATTATTTATTTATTATTGTTTATTAAAATTACGGAAAATTTTGCCGCGAAAACAATTTCTATGTCAACAACGAAATCAAAGGCTAAGTAAGTACATTTATCTATAAATTACATTAATTTCCGATATCTTTATATGTATATGTAAGTAAGTAATAGCAAGTAATAATAGATAATTAATCAATTGTAAGTATTTGCAAATAAGCATAAAAAGTGCAGAATAGAAACAGCATAATATGGCAGCGTATTCATGCGGTAGCCCAACACATATATTCAAAACATACGCATAGCATAACATAACATACTTAGCATAGCATAGAATCAATCGAACATGCATTAGGAATATTCATCAAACTGATATACATACAGAATCCTCGGTAAATGATTTCACAACTCGAGATATAAATGTTAGAGGTGTTAAAAAAAATTAATTTGACGCACTTCCCGATTGAATAGAATGGCGAAATTTGGGGATTAGTTAGAGGAATAATTGAGTATTATATATCCTTATTTTTATGCCCAAAGCATCCTTGGTTCGATTCCAAAACGACTCCTAAATCCACTCATAAGAAATGCATGTTAATTTCGTTTTTAAGGATTGCAGACTTTTGTTCTTTAGATGATTTAAATAAGAAATAATGGTCTTACGAAGTTAAAAAAATACTAAAAGAAAGGAAATCGAACAAAGATTCTTATTCTGGTCTTGGAAATATCGATCTAGAGTCGAATATTCGAGAAATATGACAAAATAAATGATAATGCAGATATTTAAAACGCTCCCATAAGAAATGCAGGTAAAATTCGTTTTTAAGGATTGCAGACTTTTGTTCTTTTGATGATTTAAATAAGAAATAATGGTCTTAGAAAATTAAGACAAGTACCAAAAGAAAGGAAATTGAATAAAGATTCTTATTCTAGCCTTTTAATATCGTTTTCAAGTCTAAATTGCGAGAGTTTGGACAAAAAAGAACAAGAAACATACAATTTTGTAGTTATACCGGTCTAACAAAACTCAAAAGAAACAATGATTATCACTCCAGATATTAAAAATTACGTGCTTAATTGGTTTCCTAGCCAACCTTCCATTGTTTTACAGCCCTTGACGACGAATTTTTATGAAAATTACAGACAAAACATGTCAAAACAAGTCGAAGCATGCATATAATTAAAGCAATTCTATAAGATATATAATGAGGTACATGCTAACTTCACTTTTGTGGATTGCAGACTTTTATTCATTTGAAGAATTTAATTGGAAATAATGGTCTTAGAAAATCGAGACAAGTACCAAAAGAAAGGAAATTGAATGCAGATTCTTATTTCAGTCATAGAATATCTCCATGAATTCGAAATTACTAGAATTTTGATAAAATATATGATAATGCAGATATTTAAAACACTCTCATAAGAAATGCATGTAAAGTTCTTTTTAACGATTGCAGACTTTCGTTCTTTTGATGATTTAAATAAGAAATAATGGTCTTATAAAATCGAGACAAGTACCAAAAGAAAGGAAATTGAATGAAGATTCTTATTATAGCCTTATAATATCGTCTTCGAGTCTAAATTACGAGAATCAGGGCAAAATAGAACAGAAAAACGTACAAAAATTGTAGTCATGAGCTACCAGTCTCCTTGACGACTAACAATGGGCAATTGTTGCAAATAATCGAGCACTAATAAAGCACTGTATTCCTCGGTAAGTTATTACATAGATAAATCACAACTCATGCATCGAATAAAAGCAATTCTACAAGATATATAATGAGGTACATGCAAACTTCCTTTTTGTGGATTGCAGACTTATTCTTTTGAAGATTTTAATAGGAAAAAATGGTCTTAGAAAATCGAAACAAGTACCAAAAGAAAGGAAATTAAACAAAGATTCTTATTATGGCCATAAAATACCACTTCGTATACTAATTTAGAAGAATTATAATAAAATACATGATAATATGTGTCTTAGAAAAACTCCCATAAGAAATGCACGTAAAGTTCGTTTTCTAAGGATTGCAGACTTTTGTTCTTTTGAAGAATTAAATAAGAAATAATGAAATAATGGTCTTAGAAAATCGAGACAAGTACCAGAAGAAAGGTATTAAAATAAAGATTCTTATTTTGGTCTTGGAATATCATTTTGGAGCCTAAATTACGAGAATTTGGACCAAAAACAACCGAAAAACGTACAATTTTGTTGCCTCGAGCTACCAGTCTCCTTGGCGACCAAAAACGAGCATTTCTAGCAAATGATCGAGAGCTAATTAAGCACTGTAATCCTCCTTAAGTGATTAAATAGATAAAACACAGCTCATGCATCTAATAAAAGCAATCCTACAAGATAAATAAAAAGATAAAAAACTGAATAACTCACCTATTTTAAATCGGCGTGGGCAGGACAGTAAAATCCTGCAAAGCCGACCGCACCGTCTCGTACAGGGGCCTGTTCTCCTCCTGGGGCCCGTAATCCGACCCTTGGGGGCCCCCAGCCCCTCCGGGCCCGCACAGGGTCTGCAGTTTGGTTATATAAGAGTCGAAATTCTCGTGAGAAATCTTCTCGGGCGATGAAGATACAGAAGAGGATGCTGAGGAAGATGATGAATCGTGATTCGCTTGTGGGTGCAGAGGGTGCAGATTTGCCGCTCCCTGATGGTGCAGGTGGTGTTGGTGGTGCAGCGGATGGTGCCCCTGCTGCAGCTGCTGCAGATGTCCGGGCGCAGGGTGCATCGGATGGCCGTTGTGTCCGAAAGAGTGGGGCAGATGGGAATGGATGGGTGCAGGGTGCAGATACGGATGGTGCGGCACCAGGGATGGGTTGGGGTGCGGTTGGTATTGTCCGGATGGGTTTGACGGGCTTGGGGCCTGCGTCTGGGGCCCCTGGGGGCCGGAGGAAGAGTTGGAAGATGGAATGCGGACGTGTTCTAACAGGGTGATGACGTTGTTCCGAAGGCTCTCATAGTATTCGTTGAGGTTCGAACTGCGCTGGGCGATCGCCTGGGTCTCCTGGAATTGTATGAGGAGGTGTGATTGCAGTTTAAGGGGTGGTACACTGTAATATATGCTATCAATATGGCAAAGATAGAATTCAGGGTCTCTAAGATTGTCTAAGATACTCTTAAATTGTATAAAATACTATCTGCTTATCTCAGGCATTCATAGTCTATCTCAGATACTCTCAGCTTGTCTCAGATACTCTCAGTCTCTCTCAGATACATTAAATTTAACTCAGATACTCTCAACTTGTTTCAGACACTCTCAGCTTATCTCAGATACTCTCAGCTTCTTTCAGATACTCTCAGCTTCTCTCAGATACTCTCAACTTGTCTCAGACACTCTCAGCTTCTCTCAGATACACTTTTAGGTCTCTCAGATACTCTCAGCTTCTCTCAGATACTCTCAGGTTGTTTCAGATACTCTCAGATACTCTCAGCTTCTCTCAGACACTTTCAGGTCTTTTAAGACACTCTCAGCTTCCCTTAGATACTCTCAGCTCGTCTAAGACACTCTCGGGATCTGTCAGACACTCTCAGCTTCTCTCAGTCACTCTCAGCTTCTCTCAGATACACTCAGCTTGTCTAAAATACTCTCAGCATCTCTCAGATACCTTCAGGTTCTCTCAGAAACACTCTCAGCTTCTCTCAGCTACTCTCAGATACTCTCAGCTAATCTCAGATACTCTCAGCTTGTCTGAGATACTCTTAGGGTCTTTATTACACCCTCAGATTGTGTCAGATACACTCAGGAACTCTCATACTATCAGGTTGTCCTAGATACACACAGCTTATCTGAGATACTGTATCTGGACCACAGTTAAGAGGCGGTCAGATCTCATATACTCTCAGCTTCTGTCAGACACTCTTAGATTGTCTTAAAAATTTTCAGACAACTCAGCTAGTCTCAGATAATGTCTAAGAAACTCTCAGAATCTCTCCGACACTTTCAGATATTCTAAGACACTCTCAGATTCTCTCAGATACTCTCAAATTGTCTCAGATACTCTCAGATATTCCTAGGTTGTATCAGACACTCTCAGCTACGCTCAGATAGCATCAGATTGTCTTACATACTCTTAGATTGTCTTAGAAAGTATCAGATACTCTCAGCTTGCCTAAAATACTCTCAGCATCTCTCAGACACTCTCAGCTTCTCTCAGAAACACTCTCAGCTTCTCTCAGATACTCTCAGCTTCTCTCAGAAACACTCTCAGCTTCTCTCAGATACTCTTAGGGTCTTTATTACACCATCAGATTATGTCAGATACACTCAGGAACTCCCATACTATCAGGTTGTCCTAGTTACACACAGCTTATCTGTGATCTGGGACACAATTAAGAGGCGGTCAGATCTCATATACTCTCAGCTTGTCTCAGACACTCTCAGATTGTCTTCAATACTTTCAGACAACTCAGCTAGTCTCGGATAATGTCTAAGAAACTCTCAGAATGTCTAATAGAGATAATTCTCAGAGAATAGAAGTTGTTAGCTGGGTTGGTGTGACTGTGGGCGGTATACACATCAGACAATTGTCTCAAATACTCTCAAATTGTCTTAGAATCTCTCAGCTTCTCTCAGATGCTCCTAGCTTGTCTCAGACACTCTCAGCAGCTCACAGATTCTCTCAGATTGTCCTATACACGTTCAGCTTCTCTCAGATACCATCAGATTGTCTCAGATATTCTTAGGTTGTCTCAGAAAGTATCAGACACTCTCAGCTAGTCTCAAATACTCTAGGCTGGTCTTAGATACACTCAGGAACTGTCATGTACTATTAGGAACTCTCTGATACTCTTCACTACTCTCAGTCATTCTCAGCTTCTCTCAGACTCTCTCAGATACTCTCAGATGCTCTCAGATACTCTCAGCTTATCTCAGGCACTCATAATTTGCCTCAGATACCATTAGATACAAAAATACATTTTATAGTTTTATAAATTCTTATATAATAATCACCGTTGTGCATATATCTTTACTTCTATTCATCCGATGTCAGTAACTCCCGTAATAAATACATGGGAGGCTCTTGCAATTCTACATTTAGGCCATTTATAGAAGTTTTGCATCGAAATTGCGACAATTCCGACGAAACATTGGCGAATATGCGATAAATATACTCTCAGATACTCTGATATATATATTTTATCCCTTACTATGTATGGTTTTCATATTCATTATAATATTAACATCGCTTAACCTTGGTAAAGTTATGATTACCAGTAGTTTTTCGGTTACTCTTAATAAAACATTCCTAAATTTACGTCCAACTAAACTATCCTTTACATATATTCTTATGAGAGTCGAGTTCAACAATCGCCTTAGTCGTCATGGAGACGGGTTGTTCAAACCAGCAAAGTTACTTACAAATTTTTCGTCTTTTTTGTTCCATTTCTCGTAATTTAACAACGAAAACAATATTATAAGAGATTAATAGGAATGTTTATTCAATTTTCGTTAATTAGGTCCTTGATTTAACTTCGTAGGACCATTATTTCTTATTCAAATATGCAAAAGAACAAAAGTCTGCAATCGATCGAAACGAACTTTGCGTGCATTTCTTATGGGAGTATTTCTAGTACATGTAACATCATGTATTTCTTCATATTTCTCATAATTTTGACTGGAAAATGGTATTCTATGATATAAATAAGAATCGGTATTCAATTTTCCTTCTTTTGGTACTTTTTTCGATTTTCTAAGACCATTAATTCGTATTTAAATCTTCAAAAGAATAAAAGTCTGCAATCGATCGAAACGAACTTTACGTGCATTTCTTACGAGTGTATTTTCGAGTCGTTTTCGAATCGAACCAAGGATACTTTGGGCATAAAAATAAGTATGTATAATACTCCATTCATACTCTAACTAATCCCCAAATTTCGTATTTCTATTTAATCGGAAAGTGCGTCAAATTAATGTTTTTAAAAACATCTACCAATGTCATGGTAACCTTCTTCGGGGAAATACTTCTACCGCATGCAACCAGAATTACACAACCCGTTTATAGCATTCTTTCTTGATATAAAAGCGTCTTATCCAGGTCATACCCCCTCCATCATGGCATCTAACCCTTGCTTCCCCAATTTTATTGATCTTTCGAACCCCTCATAAAAAGGGTACATCTTAAAGCACTTTCCCAAGGAACCCTTCGTAATTCTCGGACCCCTTGAGGGAATTGCATCCCTCTGCTTCAGGAAGGGTAAAACCCTTTGAACCCTAACTTACTTCCGAAAGGATTTATGTGCCCAAGGAAATGTACTTACGTAAGCATTTGTTCTAGCTAAAGATAGCTGTTTATATTGCTCATCTACAGCTGTATATATACCCTTAAAATGTTATAAATATTCAATATAAATCATAAAAATCATACGTAATTTTAAGTCCTATTTTATACGTATATCATTTGAAAAAATTCCATTTCTGGTGACTTTTCTCATTTAAAAATCTATCAAATCATATGAATTACGTTTAAAATGGGGAAATTTTCAAATAAAGATGCTAAAAACAAATGAAAACGCACTATTTTGTGAAAAAATCGAGTTTAAAATATAAAAATTTTCGAGTATCTATAGTTTTCATGGTTTTCTAATTTTTATCGTTTCCTTGGTTACGTTTGTTGTTGTTAATAGAGTAAGTATTTTTCTCATCTTTAATCATGTGTGAATTTAAGCTAAATTAATGCAATTTTTACATTATTGCTAATCTACAGCTGAATATATACCCTTAAAATGTTATAAATATATATTATAAATCATAAAAAACCTTATGTATATTTAACGTCATATTTTATACGTATATCATTAGAAAAAATTCCATTTTGGGTGACTTTTCTCATTTAAAAATGCATCAAAACACGTAAATTACATTCGAAATAGAGAAATTTTCATATTAAAATGCTGAAAACAAACGAAAAACGCATAATTAAGTTAAAAAACGGAATTTTAAATGTAAATTTTTCGAGTTACTGCAGTTTTCATGGCTTTTAGTTTTTATCGTTTCCTTGGTTACTTTTGTTGTGGTTAATAGAGTAAGTATTTTTATCATCTAATCTATAAAAACGTATAAATTACGTGTAAAACAAGAGAGAGTTGCATATTTACAGCTGAAAACAGATGAAAAACGCATAATTAAGTTAAAAAATCGAGTTTAAAATATAAATTTATAAAGTTCCTGCAGTTGCCATGGTCTTATTTTTATCGTTTCCTTGGTTACGATTGTAGTTGTTAAAATAATTAATTATATTGCTCATCTACAGCTGTGTATATACCCTTAAAATGTTATAAATACTTATTATAAATCAATTAAAAAAATAGATAAATTCTACGTCATATTTTATACGTAAATTTCTAGAAAGTACATTTTCAAAGAAAGTACTATCCAAAGATAGCTGTTTATATTGCTCATCTATAGCTGTATATATACCCTTAAAATGTTATAAATATTTAATATAAATCATAAAATCAATATGTAATTTTAACTATCTCCCTCTCTTACACCGGACGGCACTCTCTTATCAACATTTTTTTTTTGCGATATCTTTCCGTAACGAAATCGTCGGTCGCATTGTTTTTTAGGCGACATTTTCAGCAAAACATTTTTAGCTCGCTTTACAATTGCTTCTCGCTTTAATGCAAAGAAATATTGCAAAAATCAAAATTAATACTTAACTTTGCTAAAATTCTTACATTTTAAGGCAAAATCGTGCGAAAAATGGCAAAATAAATGCTTAAAAGAATAAAAATCATGAATTTTAAGCCAAAATTAAGTCGAAAACGGTAAATTTCTCGCTTTAATGCAAAGAAATATTGCAAAAATCAAAATTAATACTTAACTTTGCTAAAATTCTTAGATTTTCAGGCAAAATCGTGCGAAAAACGGCAAAATTAACTCTGAAAGTTAAGTAAATCTTCAATTTTAAGCGAAAATCAAGTCGAAAACGGCAAATTTCTCGCTTCAATGCAAAATTATGCAAAATTTTTGCAAAATTGCAAAACATTTCTTGCTAAAAAAGACGAAAATATTCAATTTTAAGACAATATCAGGTCGAAAACACGAAAATATCGTCAAAATAAGGTGAAATAAGACGTTTTTGGGCTGGAAATGTGTGAATTAAAGCTAAATTAATGTAATTTTTAAATTATTGCTCATCTATAGCTGTATATATACCCTTAAAATGTCATAAATATATATTATAAATCAATTAAAAAACTTACGTAATTTTAAGTCCTATTTTATACGTATATCATTAGAAAAAATTCCATTTTTGGTGACTTTTCTCATTTAAAAATGCATCGAAACACATAAATTACATTCGAAATAGAGAAATTTTCACATTAAAATGCTGAAAACAAACGAAAAACGCATAATTAAGTTAAAAATTCGAGTTTAAAATATAAATTTTTCGAGTTACCATGGAAAATTTTCGAATTACTTTTGTTGACATGGTTTTCTAATTTTTACCGTTATTTTCGATGACTTTTCTACCTTCAAAACCCATCAAAACGCAAAATATTACGAGTAAAATAGAGAAATTATAATATTGAAACGCTGAAAACAGACTAAAAACTCACTATTTTGTGAAAATATCGAATGAAATATAAAATTTTCGAGTTAGTACAGACGCCATGGGTTTTTTAATTTTTATCGTTTCCTTGGTTACGTTTGTTGCTGTTAATAGAATAAGTATTTTTCTCATCTAGGACAGTAACTATATTTATTAAAATGATTAGTTGAGTTGATTAGTTACTTATAATTATAAGCTGATAGAAATGTACTTACGTAAGCATTTGTTCTAAGGATAGCTGTTTATCCTGTATTGTATATAGCTGTATATATATGCTTAAAATGTTATAAATATTTATTATAAATCATTAAAAAACATATATATATATATATATATATATTGCTGAATTTATACTCTTAAAATGTTATAAATACTTATTATAGATCATAAGAACCTTACGTAAATTTAATATAATTTCTTTTAAGTATATTATTATCAAAAAATTACAAACTTTACTAAAAAACAGATGAAAAACGCAGGATTAAGTTAAAAAATCGAGTTAAAACATGAAATTTATCGAGTTCTGTTTTGCGTTGTCATAATTTTTCTAATTTTTAATCGTTTCCTTGGTTACGTTTGTTGCTGTTAATAGAATAAGTATTTTTCTCATCTGGGAAAATTATATAGCTACATAAATACTCTTAAAATGTTGTAAATATGTACTGTAAATTATTAAAAACCATACGTTCATTTTACGTCATATTTTACACGTTATATTTCTTAAAATTAAAAAAAAAACAATATTAGGACATGGAATTTTTAAACCACGAAATATTACACGTAATAAATATAAAAATCTTTGGAAAAAATCCATTTTCGGTGATTTTCAACCTTCAAAATGCGTCACAACATATGAATGACGCTTGAAAAAACAGTGAAACCAGCTTAAGACGCTTTTTCCACCGATTTTTGAACGTTGATAGCGTTATAAACGGGTTGTGTGATGCTGTAGGAATTACGTAATGTTTTCTGTAGCTGTTAAGACGTTAAGTCCATTAAAAAAATTATTTTTGCTGCACAAGTAGTAGAGAATCCCGTTTAAGACGCTCTCAGATAAGATAGTTTAATGTAAAAACCTTATATAGTATTTATATCCATATTCGGTGATTTTTCTCATTTAAAAATCCAACAAAACATAAAAATTAGGTTTAAAATAGAGAAATTTTAATACTGAAACGCTGAAAACAGACTAAAATACGATTTTCGTGTAATAAGATAAAGAAATGGCTGCATCAGGTTATAATGTATCTTGAGAAGGAAAAATCCGCGCTATAAACGGGTAGCAGAGCTTCTTAAGCGGTATCTATGTATTACACTCTCGTTAGAAATGCGCGTAAAGTTCGTTTTAAAAGATTGCAGACTTTTGTTCTTTTAAAGAATTGAATAAGAAATAATGGTCCTACGAAGATAAAACAAGTACCAAAAGAAAGGAAATTTAAGAAAGATTCTTAGTCTAGTCATAGAATGGTAAAAATCCGCGCTATAAACGGTTAGCAGAGCGTCTTAAACGGTATCCATACCATTAATTTCTTATGAAAGGAACCATGAGCTCTAAAATGGGTTTTTACTATACATATAAAGCAGAAATTCTTTGAATAACAGTCAGAAAACTGCTCCTTCTGTAGTATAACGTCTTAAACGGGTTTTTCTACGTATCTAGGAAGATTTACACGGTTGCTAGTAACAACTAGTTGTCATAGGAACGTTCTATGATGACCTATCTTATCTAATCGCTTAGAAACCGCTTACTGCGCTTTGAATACGTTGACCTCGCTTAGAATGCGCTTAGTTTTCTAAAGGAGCGCTTAGTTCGCTTAAAACACGCTTAATTCGCTTAGAACACGTTGATATTGCTTTTAAATTGGGTCCGTTAGAAACAACTATATTATCTGCTATATATTTCATTTCAAAAACAATCAACTGTTGCATTTTTTATAAACATCAATTTGACGCACTTTCCGATTGAATAGAAATACGAAATTTGGGGATTAGTTAGAAGAACAATTGAGTATTATATATCCATATTTTCATGCCCAAAGTATCCTTGGTTCGACTCCAAAACGACTCTAAAGTACCCTCATAAGAAATGCACGTGAAGTTCGTTTCGATCGATTGCAGACTTTTGTTCTTTTAATGATTTAAATAATAAATAATAGTCACAAAAATTCGAAGGAAGTACCGAAGGAAAGGAAATCAAATATATAATCTTACTCTAGTTTAGAAATTGCAAAAATACGCTTCTTAATCGGCATCTTCATAATATATTTCGTCTGAAAATGAACTGTGAGAAACAGCGTCTTAAACGGGTTTTCTCTGCATAGTTATATTAAAACATTTCCTAGCAACAACCAGTCGTCATAGCAACTCTCTACGACCACCTATGCGTCCATAGAAACGTCTTTTATAACAGCAGCACTTTCTTACAAGACGTACTATGTCCATATATATATTCATGCATACATTAGAAGGAGGAGAGGGTATTTAGCATATTCGGGTGTGTAAATACATTATCCGTTAACTTGGAAACTTGGCAAAGGGGGGAGTCTTTAATGACTAGGGAGGAGTGCCTTATGGTCAGGAGGTCTAACCGAATGCCCTGAAGCCAAGAGGGGACTCTAATTAAGGGTATTCTAAGGGTACGGACCCTGAAAGGATAAGATGGTACAGAATATGGGCGTAATCACAGCTTTAAATGTATCTAAATTAGAGAAATTGTTTAAATTTTAAGGATTAGCGATGTTTTTAATTGTTTATGCATTCCTAGGTGTCTCAGATGGTATATATACAACAATAAATGGTTAAATAATAATAAAAAACGAATTTAACGAAAAATTAAGTTTCCATAGCAACTTTTACTATTTTTATGAAAATTAGTGTTTCTATAGCAACTTTATCGCTAAGGATATTGTTGTAGCGTAAGAAATGCTATTTATTTAACGAATTTGTCATATGATTATATAATAATCACCGTTTCCATGCATTTATGTCTTTCTATGTTTAGAAAAAATGTGTTTATGTGTCCGATGTCGGTGACTCCCGTAAGAAATGAGTGGGAGACATTCTTTAGAAAAACGTTAATTTGACGCAGTTCCCGATTAAATAGAAATACGAAATTTGGGGATTAGTTAGACTATGAATTGAGTATTATATATCCTTATTTTTATGCCCAAAGTATCCTTGGTTCGACTCCAAAACGACTCGAAAACACTCTCGTAAGAAATGCACGTAAAGTTCGTTTTTAAGGATTGCAGACTTTTGTTCATTTGCATCTTTAAATAAGAAATAATTGTCCAATAAATCGAGACAAGTACCAAAAGAAAGGAAATTGAACATAGATTCTTATTCTGGTCTTGAAATTGCAAATGCCGCTTCTTAACCGGGTAACAGAGCGCATAAAGCGGCATCTTCATAATATATTTCGTCTGAAAATGAACAGGATAAAACAGCGTCTTAAACGGGTTTTAGAGCTTCTTAAACGGGTTTTTCTATGCATAGTTAGATCCCCACATTTCCTATTTATTTAACGAATTTGTCTTATAATTATATAATAATCACAGCTTAAAATATATCGACTATAGAGAAATTGTTTAATATTTATGGATTAGCGATGTTTTTAATTGTTTAATGCCTCTATAGGTGGCGTAGATGGCATGTTTACAACAATAAATGCTTAAATAGTTCGATTTTAATTAAAAAATTAAGTTTCTATAGCAATTTTTACGATCTTAATTAAACAATTAAGTTTCTATAGCAATTTTTACGATCTTAATTAAACAATTAAGTTTCTATAGCAACTTTTACGATTATAATTAAACAATTAAGTTTCTATAGCAACTTTTAGGACTTTCATTAAACAATTAAGTTTCTGTAGCAACTTAGGAAGCACCATTGTTAAGAATTCCAGTTACCATAGCTACCGTTTTGCTTCGTTAATTGTTGCAAAAGAGCTAGTTAAATTAAATTGACCATTATTATACGTACTTTGAGCTAGTTCTGGACGTAATTATACTTCAAAACAATTGAAAATAAGGGTTAAAGTTGAATATATTTCCAATGCCGAACATTTTGCTTCATATATAGTTCACCAGGTGTCTCAGATGGCTATAGAGGAACTTTACGTGCATTTCTTATTACTATATTTTCGAGTCGTTTTGGAGTCGAACCAAGGATACTCTGGGCACAAAGATAAGTATATATAATACTCAATTCATACTCTAACTAATCCCCAAATTTCGTATGTCTATTCAATCGGGAAGTGTCTGAAATTATTGTTTTTTCTAAAATGTCTCCCACGTATTTCTTATGACAGCATTTTAGAGTCGTTTTGGAGTCGAACCAAGGATACTCTGGGCATAAAAATAAGGATATACAATACTCCATTTATACTCTAACTAATCCCCAAATTTCGTATTTCAAAACGTTGCAATTAAACCGAATAATTTTAGATAGAAGCAAATGCATGCCAATTTAATCACAACCTGATATAAAGGAAAGAGATATTTATATAAAAATCTTACGTACCTGGCTAAGAATTTATAACTAAAACTAGCGTCTTAACCGGGTAAGCAGCTTCTTAAACGGGTTTTTCTGTATATAAACAAATTAACTGCGAATTGAATGGATTAGCGTCTTAAGCAGGATTTTTACCAAATAATACCAAAATTAAGCACTAAAAAATCACAATAAACAGCGTCTTAAACGGGTAAATAGCTTCTTATACGGGTTTTTCTGTATATAACAACAAATTAACCCTGCGTATTAAATACTACAGCGTCTTAAACGTCATTTCTACTACATTAATATAAAAATAAACATTAAAAAATAACTAAATATAAAAAATAGCGTCTTAAACAGGACAACAGCGTCTTAAACGGGTTTTTCTGTATATAAAAAAATTAACTGCGAATTAAATGGGTTAGCGTCCTTAACGTTATTTTTACTGCATTAATATAAATAACTAGCCGCGCGCATGCACCCTCTGGGTGCAGTTGTTTGGTCTGGACTATGAGCATGTACTATCAGTCATTTTTAATCATTACTTTCATATGGACATATCAATCACAGTGTATTCTTATGGGAAAACGCAATACCTCGGTTTCAACAATCCTTTCGGTCGTCAAGGGGATTGGTTGTTTACAGCCTCAAATTTTCACGAAATTTCCGTTTATTTTAACCGAATTCTCGCCATTTCGACCCGATAACGATATTTCACGACCAAAATAAGAATCTTTATTCATTTTTCTTTCTTTTGGTGCTTATCGCGATTTCGTAAGACTATGGTTTCTAATTTAATTTTGCAAAAGTAATGTAGCCTGCAACCGATAAAAGTGTGGTTTACGTGCATTTCTAATGAGAACGGTTTTTCTTCTCTGGGTTCGAACTGGGGCCGTTCAGGTAAAGAAAATTTTGCCACATTGTAGGGTGCAGCATTCTACATCGAATGCACGTTTCAGCATCGCTCTAGCTCTTGGCGATGGCGAGAAAAACGCTTTTTGTAGACAGACGGACACCGTTACGTTTTTAATATATATAGATAGATTAGCAAGTTCTGATAGTATGAAATACTAATTACTGTTCTGATATAGAACCTTTTACTGCACTCATAATTTATATACGAAAGAATATCCCCGTAAAGAAATAACGGAACTGAATTTAACGTTAAAATAATGTGCTCTATTTAATTAAACGATAATAGAAAGAAAGATATATTTACCATATATTCTTATGAGAGTTCAACAATAGCCTCTGTCGTCAGGGAGACTGGTTGCTAATGAGCACAACTTTACACTAATTTTTCGTCTTTTTTGTGATATTTCTCGTAATTTTGGATGGAAAACGATATTCCAAGACTGGAATAAGAATATTTACTCAATTTTCTTTCTTCTGGTACTTGTCTCGAATTTCTATGACCATTTTTACTAATTTAATTCTTCAAAATAACAAAAGTCTGCAATCCTTAAAAACGAACTTTACGTGCATTTCGTATGAGAGTATTTCTAAGACACATATCATCATATATTTTATTAGAATTCTCGTAATTTCGACTCTATAACGGTATTCTATAGCCAGAATAAGAATCTTTGTTCAATTACCTTTCTTTTGGTACTTGTTTCATCTTTGTAGGACCATTATTTCTTATTTAAATTTGCAAATGAACAAAAGTCTGCAATCGATCGAAATGAAGCTTAAGTGCACCTCGACATATATGCTTATTTAATCAAAGTTTTAAAATCGTGGACTCAAAAACGATATTATATGGCCAGAATATGGATCTCCATTCAATTTCCTTTATTTTGGTACTTGTTTCGATTTTCAAAGACTGTTATTTCTAATTTAAAATCATTAAAAGAACAAAAGTCTGAAATCGATCGAAACGAACTTTACGTGCATTTCTTACGAGAGGGTTTTCGAGTCGTTTTGGAGTCGAACCAAGGATACTTTGGGCATGAAAATTAGTATATATAATGTTCAATCATTCCTCTAACTAATCCCCAAATTTCGTATTTCTATTCAATCGGAAAGTGCGTCAAATTAACGTTTTTCTAAAGAATGTCTCCCACGCATTTCTTACGGGAGTCACTTTGAATTCACTTTGAACTCAACAAAGAGGGAGTATATATATAGGATAGAGGATATTTCGGAGAGTAGTCATGGTAACCTGCTTCAAGGATAAATATTTACAGATTACTGTGGTTATCACACAAATATTTAAATATATAAGTCTAGAAATGTATATATATTATGTTATTATACATTGAATTCGATGCTTATTAAAGTAGATATAAATATATAAGTATATGAACGTATAAAATTCACAATTAAATACAGAAATCGGTAATAATTAATGGAAATATAAATTAATTATATATATATATATATTATAAGTATATAAATCTATTAAATACATAATTAAGCACAGAAATTGTTGCTAATTAAACTAGATATTAATATATAAAGATATAAACATATACTTCACGTAAATATATATTAAAAACAGTGCATATTAAATTAAATATAAATACATAAGAATTAAAACGTATAATTTAGGTGATTATATATATAAATCTTTGCATATTAAGATAGATATTAATTTTTATGTATATAAAAGTATAAGATACATAATTAAATACAGAATCCGGTGCATATTAATCTAAATATGAATATATTAAAATATAAACGTATAAGTTACGTCTATATATACATATATATATATATATATATGTATATATGTAAAATGTTTCATATTAAACAAGAGATTAATATATATGAATATAAATGTACAACATACATAATTATATATATATATATATATAATTAATTAAGATATGTAATAGTATGTAGAAATAATAAAATATGTATATAAATGTTAAATATACGTAAATATATATAGAAAAAATTGTGTATTAAATAATATTATATATATATATATAATGGTATAAATTACGTAATTATATATAAAAATTATTGCAGATTAAACCAAGAATTAATATATTAGTCTATAAAGATATAAAACAAATATATATATATATTAATCCTAATAAATTGAGTTATACAAATAATTATATTACAAATTATATATATGAATATATATAAATTATATTATTAGTTTAATAAGGAATCAAATTAATCAATTATATTAATTAACTAAATGAAATTAATTAATTATTATATTAATAACCAATTATAAATTGTATTAAATATATATATATATATATATATATATATATATATATATATATATATATATATATATATATATATATATATATATATATGCATAAAATACGTAATTAAATACAGATATCTATGTATATTAAACCAGAAATTAATATAATAGTGTATAAACATATAAAATAAATAATTATACATAAAAATCTAATGCTAATTGATCTATATATAAGTATGAAAGCATAAAATACATAATTATATATATAATTAATTAAATCAGATATATAATAATAGTATATTACCTTATCCCCTTGCCTGAGATGAGCCTCCATTGCAGAAATGTCCGATCGGAGTCTTATCATTTGAGATTCGACTCTCGCATTCTCTCTTTGCAATTCCGATATCTCAGCTTCTAATGTCATCAAATCTTCCCCTCCATTCTCACCCCCTTCCCCTCCTCCCCCACCTCCACCACCCTCCCCTCCTCCCCCTCCACTCCCCCCACCTCCACCCCCACCCCCACCAGAAGACATCAACTCCATTCCTACGAAATAAATAAAACAAATATATATATAATAATATATAATAAGTGTCATATGTAACGTATATTAAATTGGGATTATATATATTCTATGATAAAATTGATATTATTTAAGGTAAAAAGGTGATAAACTATCATTTTAAGCTTTTATAAATACGCAAGGTTCAATTACGAAACACCGTTGCTATGGTAACGTAGTAACGTTTAATAAAATGATTAAAACCAACGAATATTATCCTTAGAACATGCATAACTATATTAGCATTGTCCTAATATATTTATACATAATTATATAATAACAATAATAGTTAATAATTATTTATAGATTTAATTCGAAGATTTTCGTATTTTTTATACAATTTTCTTAGACAAAACGTAAAAAAAACCAAACCCAAAATTTTTCAGAGCATTTTTTTAAGATTTATTTTCGCTTAGAATATGCTTAGAATGTGCTGAATTCGCTTAGAATGCGCTGACTTCGCTGAGAATCCGCTGACTTCGCTTAGAATGCGCTGACTTCGCTTAGAATGCGCTGAGTTGGCTTAGAACAACGCTTTCTACGCTCAGAATATGATGAAACTGCTTTGAATGTTAATAATAAATTAATTATTTAAATTTGAAACAACTACTGCAGCTTATATGTAGTTACATATATTACAAGAAAATATTTACGTTAGAAATTCTATTATATTAAACACGGCATGTATAAAAAAGGTGATAAACTATCATTTTATGCTTTTATAAACACGAAAGGTTTAACTATGGAATGACGTTGCTATGGTAACGTAGTAACAGTCTGTCAACTGGCAGCGTACGTTGGATACCACAACAATTATCTTGGATAGAATTAGGAAAGAAACAAAGAAACTAACGAATCATTGCGATTTATAATATATTAATATAAATGTGTAAATATTAAAATAAATAAATAAATAAATAAATAAATAAATAAATAAATAAATTAATAAATAAATAAATAAATAAATTAATTAATAAATTAATTAAAAAAATAAATAAATAAATAAATTAATAAATAAATAAAGTAATAAATAAATAAATAAATAAATAAATAAATAAATTAATAAATAAATAAATTAATAAATAAATTAATAAATAAATTAATAAATGTATACAAATTGATATAAATATATAAATTTATGGATTAGCAAATGAATAAATATTAAGATAAATAATTAATAAATAAATATATGAACAAATACATAAATATTAATATAATAACATAAATAAATATATTAACAGATTAATAAACATATAAATATATTGATAAATAAATAAATATATAAATATTAATTAAATTAGAATAATTAAAAAAAGAAAAAATATTAAAGAAATAATAATAATAATAATAATAATCTTAAATAACAATAATATTAAATAATCAAAAAACAAATATTAATTCGATTTAATATAATAAGTGTCATGTGTATATTAAATTGGGCTTAAATAGTATAGTAAATTAAACAGAGCTTAAAACTTCAGTTATAACACTAAGTTATGTGGTAATAATACCTTTAAATTGATCTTTTTACCATTCTAAACCTTTTGCCTTATCAATAACAGTTGTCATAACGACGTTTTCGTAATAAATTCCCCATTTTTTTCGACTTTTACGGAAAATTGATGCATCATGGGGTATGTTTCACCCCATTGTTTGAATTTGCGACGTAATTTTTAAGTTTTTCCGCGATATTTTTTTTAAAAAGTCAACAATTAATCAATTATTAGGTTGGTCGCTAAGGAGAGGTTCATTTTAAACAGAAAAACTCGACGAATTCGAAAAAAAAACGAATTTCTTTGGAATATGGACTTAAAATTTGTAATGTTTGCATTAATATTTAATATTTTAGAAAAATAGCTTATTTTATAGAGGAACTTTTAAATCTTTTATACAGTTTTCCATTTAATAAAGTTAAGTTTACGTCTTGTATGCTATCATTTTATAATATATCGACAAATACGGTATATTATATATATATATATATATATATATATATATATATATATATATATATATATATATATATATATATATATATATATAGTACGATAACAGATATAAATATAGGGTTAATTAAGGTAAAAAGGTAATAAACTATCATTTTATGCTTTAATAAACACGAAAGCTTTAACTATGAAACGCCGTTGCCATGGTTACGTGTTAACAATCCATCAATTGGAAGCTTATATTAGATACACTAAAAATTACGATTCTACGTTACGTAGCAACTTCGGAAGAGGGAAAGAAATTAATAATAATAATTAATCTTTCTCAATCTCCGCACATTATATGGATTGCTTTTCATTAGTGAAATCTTAATTCCATTCTCACGATACTTATAATTATAATATATCATTTCCTTGTAATATTAATGCACTACAAAATTATTCAACTTAAGTAGAATAAAGATAATTACAAATATACACACGTACATATCTGTATATTATGAGCATATGAGATGAATTTAAATATATACACAAATACGATAAAATCTTAAAGGTATAACTATATTAGTATTTTTTGGATAATATCTATACATAATTATATAATAATAATATTAAAAAAAGTAATTGTTTATAGATGATGAAATGCAATTTCCGTATATTTTCGTATTTAAAACAGAAAACAATCAAAATGAAAATTCTAAATATTCATAAATAATTATATAATAATAATAAATATGATAATAAAATTAATTATTTAATGTATTTTTGAATATTTGAATTTCATTATATACGATATTAAATTATACCCGATAAAATAAATAAAATTTCCTTAATAAAACACGAAAAAATCAAACCCAACATTCCTCAGAGCATCTATAACTAATATTCTATAAGCATTACCTATATATATATATTTATAATTAATTAAGTTAATTAAATTAATCACCTGTGGTATGTATTTTGTTGTATGTGTGATGTAAATCTTCTCCGTACTTCCCCTTCCTCCCGCTAGAGTGCACCACTGCGGCTGCTGCAGCCGCTGCGGCCACTGCAGCAACTGAAATACAAAACAATTGTTATAAATTAATATTAATTAGCATTGTTACTTATTTACGAAAGAATAGAAAGAATATATATATATATATATATATATATATATATATATATATATATATATAATAAATATATATAAATTCTTGATAATTACGAGAAATGCCCGAAGAATATACCAAAGTAAAGCACGTTCCTTTTCAATTTTAACGACGAATTTTAAATTTAATAAGTACTTGGGAAATTAGGAGAAAAAAACTATAATGACAGAAAAAAAACACTGATTTTTCTAAAATTTAATCTAATGAATATTGTCATCCAAATATTCAAATCGGTTATTGTTTAGAAAAATTTTAATTTCGTCATTGTTATCGTAAATTTAATTTTTATTGTTGTTATTTAAAACTTTTAATACGCTTATTATTATTATTATTATTATTATAAAAAATAACATTCAATTATTGCTAAAGATTGTATTCGATTGTTGTTATCATTAAAAAGTTTTATTATTAAAACGTTATTATTAAAAACTAAATATATATATATATTATTTTTTAAAATTTTTATGTAAAACGTTTCTTGGACTATTGTTATTAAAATGCCATTCGATTATCATTATAAAATAGCGAGAAAATTTAGAGAAAAACCAAAAAGTAAAATAATAACATTTCGATTTTCATTGTAAAAATTTTTATCGATCATTATCATTATCATAAAATAATTCAATAAACATAAAATATGAACAAAATTTCATTCAAAAAATTTAGTTCCATAATTATTAACGTAAAATCAATTCGATTATTGTTATTAAAAAATTCACACAGATGTCATTATCATAAAATTTCTTTGATTAATATTTTTATCATTATTGAAATTCGTTTCCATTGTTGTTATAAAATATTTTACTTCCATTAAAAATTTTTCCATTGATAAATAACATTATTATTAGTTAATTAAGTTCGACTGTTATTATTGAAAAATTTATCTTTGTTAAATTTCGCTTTGAAAGCTCAGAATACGTTTAAATTAATTAAAAAACGCTAAGTTCGCTTAGAATACGCTGACTTTGCTATAAAAGCCATGAGCTCGCTTAGGACACGTTTATTACGCTTAATATTCGCAAAACATTGCTTAGATTACGATTACTTAGCTAAAAAAGCGCTGAGTTTGCTTATATATATATTTTTGCTTAGAACGCGCTGACGTTGCTTAGAATCAGCTAATATCACTTACGACATGCTTACCACGCTTAGGATATAATGAAATTGCTTAGAATACGCTGACTTTTCTTAAATAATACTAAGTTCGCTATATTATTATATTATTATATTATATTTACAGAAAAATGCGAAATTATCAAAGAAATTTCGAAAGATATTTCGCTCAGAAAATTAAGGAAATTTCGATAAATAATGAGAAAAATACAAAAAAATCAGAAAAATATAGTTTCCGTAAAAAAATTGATAAAAATTCAGAATATTCTTTAAAATTGTATAAAAAACGAGCTTATGATAGATAAATTTACATAAATTTAAATTACATAATAAATAAAATACGAAAAAAATTAAGAAATTTCAATTAAACATCAGAAAATTCTTCTAAAAACGACTTAGGCCTCTATAAATACAGATAAATTTGTTAAAAATCCCAAGAAAATTACGAGAATTCTCGATAAATTCCAAGAAAACATAAAAATTACAAAAATATCATTTAAAATTCTTATCCAAATGCAATATTACTAATAAGGTAAAATTTCGCTTAAAATACCCCTAACTTCTAGATATCATTGCAAACATGATTTTATTCTAGATAAATCTTCAGAAATATACGGAAAATTAAAGAAATTTCGATAAATCACGAAAGAAATACGAAAATCTAGTGAATAATTTAGAATTTACGTAAAAAAAACGAGCTTATAATGGATAAATCTAGTTAAATATATGAGAAATTCCAAGAAAAGTACAAGAATTCCCGATAAATTCCAAAAAAAACAATCAGAATGACAGAAATTTAAAATTGTTATCGAAAAGCAAGATTACCTGGTCCCATGACCATGGGCGGGTTCGGTCCCCCAGTTGGTTCATATTTTATGTTGGCCGGTTTGATGTGGTGATGGTGAACCGGGTGCTGGTGGTCGTGGTGCACGTTCAAGGGAGCCCCTTGGTGATGGTGATGGTGCTGCAATCAAAAACAAAACAGCATCAAAAGATGCTTTCATAATTACGAGAAGATGGTAATCTACGAAGTCGAGTCCGTGAGGTGGTCCATAATTTCGTTAATTTCTGATAAACGATAATGAATAAATTGTTTAAATTTTTTAGGAGTATAGTAGATTAAATTCCGCATCCTTTGAGTTCATGGTCGTCCGTCCAGGTGTCCCGGGTTCGAATTTATGTCCGTTAACAATTTTGATGTACGCAAATTGGAAAGTTCGGCGTCGAGTCCGTGACGTGCTTAACAGTTTCGTAAATTACTCCAAAACTATAGTAATAAAATTATTTAAATTTAAAAGAATTATAAGGGTTTGTATTCTGCATCTTTTGAATACAAGGACGTCTCCCCAAGGGTCCCGGGTTCGAAGTTATGTCCGTTAACAATTTTGATGTACGCAAATTGGAAATCTATGGAAAGCTATGCGTCGAGTCCGTGAAGTAGTTGACATTTTCTTCATTATCTCCAAAACTATAATAATAAAATAAATTCAATTTCGAACCATGATAAACAATTAAATTCTGCATCTTTTGAGTCCATGGACGTCCGTCCAGGTGTCCGTGGTTCGAAGTTATGTCCGTTAATAACTTTGATGAACGCATATTCTAAGTGAGCTAAAAATTACGGGATTTGGTCCATAATTTCGTTAATTTCTCCTAAACTGTAATAAATAGATTGTTTAAATTTTGCAGGATTATAAGGGGTTGTATTCTGCATCTTTTGAATTCAAGGACGTCTCCCCAAGTGTCCTGGGTTCGAAGTTATAGCCGTTACAAGTTTTGGTGTACGAAAATTGGAAATCTATGGAAGAGTCCGTGATGTGGTCCATATTTTCTTAAATATCTTCTAAACTATAATCAATAAACAATTTAAATTTTGCATCATGATAAAAGATTAAATTCCACATCTTTTGAGTCCATGGACGTAAGATACGAAGGATTGAAATTTTGCGAGATTTAAAAAGCGGTTTTCGCGTCGTTTTTGTTTTATTTTCTTTACTGACTTATCGTAGATTGAGCTTACATAGCTTAGAATTCGATAGGTTCGCTTAGAATGCGCTGACAGCGCTTAGAATGTGCTTACTTAGCTGAGAAAACGCTGATATCGCTTAAATTGCGCTGGTTTAGCTTAGAATTATCTGACAATGCTAAAAAATAGCTGAAATCGCTTTAAAATACGCTAAAATTACTTAGATTACGCTGAATTTGCTTACAATACGCTTAAATTGCTTAAAATATGCTTACTTTGCTTACAACACGCTGAAATTGCTTAAATCACTGAATTTGCTTATAAAACGTTGAAATTGCTTAGAATACGCTGACTTTTAACTCTAGAGAAACTCTAAATAGATTCTAAGCAAACTCAACATGTCCTAAGCGAAGTCAGCAAATGCTAAGCGGTCTCAGCGGACTCTAAGCTAACTCAGCGTACTCTAAGCGAACTCAGCACACCGTAAGTTAATTCTAGGAAAAGTTTCAGCTAATTCAACATAATTTAAGCTGAATCTAAGCGATTCCAGCGTACTCTAAGCTAACTCAGCGTATTCTAAGCGAACTCAGGATACTGTAAGCATACTCAGCATAATCTAAGCGAATTAGCTCAGGTTTTCTATTAATTTTCACTCATCTAGGAATCCATAGTTCGTTGTAATAAACTTTAGAATGTTTTCCAAAGTTTAAGAAGTTATGCTCCGTGACGTCCAGTATATTTTGAATCATAACTATGAGTTTAACGATCGGAAATGATTCAAACTTTGCAAGATCATAAAGAAGCATAAGAAGCATATGTTCCAATTATCTCCTTCCACCTAGGTGGTCCACGTTCGATGTATTTCGAATTTTCGTTCTTACGCTACGAAAGGATGCTGATTTACAATTCTTCCGTGCTGACGAGTATATTTTCAATCATAACTACGAATTTAACAATCGAAAATCATTCAAACTTAGTATGATTATAAAAGAGCATAATTAGCATAATTTCCATCCATTTCTGTCCTTCCAGGTGGCCCGAGTTCGATGTAATTCCAACTTTTGTTCTTACGCTACGCTGATTTAGTATTTTTCCGTTGTGACAAGTCATTTTTAATCATAACTATGTATTTAACAATCGAAAATCATTAAAACTTGGCATGATTATAAAGAAGAATCATGAGCAAGTATTCCAACTGTTTCCGTCCACCTAGGTGGCCCGGGTTCGATGTAATTTCAATTTTCGTTCTTACGCTACGCAAGGACGTTGATTTACAATTCTTCCGTGCTAACGAATTTATTTTCGATCATAACTATTCATCTATGAATTGTAAATGATTCAAACTTTGCATGATCATAAAAGAGCATAGTTAGCATATATTACGACCATCGCCGTCCAACTAGGTGGTCTGAGTTCGATGTAATTCCAATTTTCGTTCTTACGCTACGCAAGGATGCTGATTTAGAATTTTGCCGTTATTACAAGTTTATTTTCGATCATAACTATGGTTTTGACATTCTAAAATCATTGAAAATTTGCATGATTATAAAAGACAATCATGAGCAAGTATTCCAACTGTATCCGTCCACCTAGATGGTCGGGGTTTGATGAAATTCCAATTTTCGTTCATACGCTAAGCAAAGATGTTGATTTAGAAATTTTTCCGTTAGGACGAGTATATTTCTAATCATAACTATAAATTTAACAATCGGAAATCATTAAAACTTTGTAGACTTATAGAGGAGAATCATGAGCAAGTATTTCCGCTATTTCCGTCCACTTAGGTGGTCTGGGTTCGATAAAATTCCAATTTTTGCTTCCCCAGTACGCAAGGTTCTTACATACAAGCGCAACTTATCCAGAATTCATTCGTGTCATTTTAAAACTATTAAAGCTTATGTTTATAAGCAGAAGTGTTCGTTTTAGAGTGTTTATATAGAAGCATCAGTTATTGAGAGGTTTTAAAAATTCTAAAGTCCGTGAAGTATTTCATATTTTGCAAAATAACTATACAAAGAATAACTATAAGAATCTAGAAATTTTCGTGATAATAGAGGAAGACATTCTGAATATACTCATATAACTTCCATCCGCATAGCAGTCCCGGGTTCGATGCAATTTCAATTACAAAATTTGAACTTCGCAAAACCCGCCTGAGATGGTCAGTCCGTGAGTTCCCCCATATTTTTTGCTGTAACTCTTGACACAATTATTGGAAAACTTTAAAACTTTACATGGTTATAGAATATATTATTCCGCAAATACTGAAACAATCTCCGTCCTAATAAGTGTCCCGGGTTCGATGCAATCTTGATTACAAATTTTCTTGCACGCAAAACTCGCCCGAGTCCGTAAGCTCTCCTATATTTTTCGTTGTAACTCTATAATTAATCACTGGAAAACTTTTAAACTTGACATGCTGATAAAACATTTACTTCCGCAGATGTTGCAACCATTCCCGTCTTTCCAGATGACCCGGATTCGATGCAATCTTGATTACAAATTTTCTTGCGCGCAAAACTCGCCTGCGTCCGTAAGCTCCCCTATATTTTGCGTTGTAATTCAACAATGAATCATTGCAATTTATCTAAACTTTGCATGCTAATAAAGAATTCAGTGCTGCAAATGTTACAAGTGTTTCTGTCTTTCCAGATGTCCCGAGTTCGATGTAAATTTGATTACAAGTTTTCAGCGACGCAAAATCACCCACAGGCAGTCATTCCGTGAGGTCTTCCATATTTTTTGTCACAACTCTACGATTAATGTATACAATCTTATTAAACTTCGCATGCTGATAGAAGATTAAATTCCGCAAATGCTTGAAGCACTTCCGTCTTTCCAGATGTCCTGGGTTCGACGTAAATTTGATTACAAGTTTTCTGCGACGCAAAATCAACCTCGGGTGGGTCCGTGAGGTCTTCCATATTTTGCAGTATAACTCTAAAATTAATCATTGTAAACATTTGAAACTTCGCATACTGATAAATAATGTAATTACGCATATATGCCAGTAATTACCGTCCTCCTAAGTGTCCCGGGTTCGACGTTATATCAACATTTGTCTCTCCCCTACGCAACGGTCAAAGAAGGCAGGATTTTGACCTGAGACAGTCCGTCGGTAAGTGCTCGTATATTATGCGCTGTAACTCTTAAGTTAATAGTTGCGATTCTTTGAAACTTAGCATGCTAATAAAGGATTAAATTCCGCAAATAATGCAATTGATCCCGTCTTTCCAGATGTCCTGAGTTCGATACAATTTTGATTAGAAGTTCTCTCGAACGCAAAACTCTCCCGAGATGGTCATTCCGAGAGGTACTCCATATTTAGCCTCATAGCTCTAAAATAAAACATTATAATTCTTTGAAAGTTTGCATGCTGATAAATAATGTATAGCTGCATATATTACAATAATCGCCGTTCTCCCAAGTGTCCCGGGTTCGAAGTTATTTCAACATTTGTCTCCCCCCTACGCAACGGGCGTTGGAGGCAAGATTCTGACCAGAGATGGTCCGTGAGGCCTTCCATATTTTGTCTCATAACTCTACAATTATTCATTACAAATCTTTTAAATTTTGCACACTGATAGAGAATGTAATGCTGCGTATACTACAACAACTACCGTCCTTCTAAGTGTCCCGGGTTCGACGTTATCTCATCATTTGTCTCCCCCCTACGCAGCGGTCATCGTAGGCAGGATTCCTTAATCAAACCCCTTTTTCGACGTTTTAAAAGTGTTTAACTCTAATAAAACACCGTAAAAGTAGTGTTCAAAGATAGTTTTACAAAAGCCACACCTTAGGGAAATATTTTTCGTATGTTCCACTGGATTCAGAGTCCTCTACAGTTGGAAACTGAAATTAGCGCTCCTCTCTCCAATCGATTTTTGCTCAAACTTTGGCAAACTTCCCCTCAAAACTTCCCCTCCGACCCCCACTCCTACTTTATCTCCCCCCCCTCTCTCTCTCTCTTTATCTCTCTCCCTTTTGCCTTCATTCATCCGATTTCCCTTTTGTCCGCTTTTGTCCTTCCGAAAGTCGAGAGAGTTGTCATAGCGACACTGCTCTGTTACCTGCATTCTTTTGGAATGTATACGTCTCTTTGAATTCGTACTGCTTTTGGATTTTGAGTGATTAAATTAGTAATTTTCGTCCGATTTTGGTCGTGTTTGTTTTAAAGCATAGCTAAGGCTTCGTTTAATGATTCTGTGGTGATTTTCTCCGAGTTTGGGACGATTTTTTGGGAGAAAACATGATTAAAAGAACGAATATACGCTGAAATCTGTTAGAATACGACACTCTTTTGAATATGTACCGCTCCTGTATTTTAGATGATTAAATTAGTAACTCTCTCTTTTGAATATGTACCGATGTTGTATTTTGAGTGATTAAATGAGTAATTTTGGGACGATTTTGTTCGTTTTTGTTTCAAGTCATAGCTAAGGCTTCGTTTTATAAATATATTGTAAGTTTTCCCGAGTTTATGACGGGTTTTTGGACGAAAAACATGATTAAAAGAACGACGTTACGCTGAAACCGGTTAGAATACGATCTCTTTTCAATTTTGTAGAGCTTTTGAATTTTAGACGATTAAATTAGTAATTTCCGTCCGATTTTGTTCGTTTGTGTTTTAAATCATACATAATGCCTTGTTTTCTAATATTATAGAGATTTTCCCACAGTTTTGGACGACGTTTTGGGGGAAAAGATGATTAACAGAACGACGTTACGCTGAAATTGTTAGAATGTTCTGAATTTGCTTAGAATTCAATGAAATCGCTTAAAATACGCTCACTAGGCTTAGAAATGCGTTTAATCCGCTTAAAATACTCTAAGGTTGTTTTAAAAAGCGCTTACTACGCTTAGAATACGCCTAGTTTGCTTAAAACACGCTTAGTTTGCTTAGAATGCCCTAAGTTCTGCTTAGAATAGATTAACATTGCTTAAAAAGAGTTGAATTTGCTACAAAAGCGCTTAGAACCTGCTTAGTACGCTTAAAAACACGCTGAGACTGCTTAGAATACGCTAACTTCGCTTAAAACACGCTTATTGTGCTTAGAATTCGTTAAAATTGCTTAAAAATCTATTTTATTACGTTATTATTTTAGTACCGCTCTTGTATTTTAGATGATTAAATTAGAAATTTTCGTCCGATTTTGTTCGTTTTTGTTTTAAATCATACATAAGGTTTCCTTTTACAATATCATAGAGATTTTCGCACAGTTTTTGACTTATCGTTGCATGAAAACATGATTAAAAGAACGACGTTACGCTGAAATTGGTTTTAATGTTCCGAATTTGCTCAGATTACAATGGAAACGCTTAAAATACGCGGAATTTGCGTAAAAGAAGCTGACAAGGCTTAGAAATGCGTTGAATCCGCTATGTTTGCTTAAAAATCAGTTTACTACGCTTGGAATTCGCTGCAATTGCTTAGAATACGCTTACATAGCTTAAAATGCAGTAACTTTGTTTAAAAGTCGCTAGGTTCTCTTAAAAAGCACTGAGTTCGCTTAGAATATGCTGACATTGCTTAGAATATCATTAGTTCGCTTAGAATAAGCTTAGTTTGCTTAGAAGAAGTTTTCTACGCTTAAAATGAAGTAACTTTGCTTAGAATGTGCTAACTTCGCCTAGAATACGCTAACTTTGCTTATAACAAGCTTAGAATACGTTAAAATTGTTCAGAATTAGCTTACATTCCAGTAACTTTGGTAAAAAGACCGATAAGTCCGCTTAATACACGCTTAGTTTGCTCAAAATAGGCTTAGTTCGCTTAGAATAGACTGAGTTTGCTTAGAATAAATTAACTTCGCTTAAAAAGAGTTGAATTTGCTAAAAATAGCGCTTAGAACCTGCTTAGTACGCTTGAAAACACGCTGAGACCGCTTACAATACGCTAACTTCGCTTAAAACATGCTTATCGTGCTTAGAATTCGTTAAAATTGCTTATAATTCTCTTTCATTACGCTAAAATATCTTAAAAGACCGCTTAAAACACGCTGAATATACTAACAAGCCTTACAGAATACAACTCAAACAAGTGCCCACAGTTAAAAACAACAAAATCTTATAAAAAACCACAATAAACCAAGTTTTAATCATCTCCAAAACAACCGTACGATGGGAAACTGGAATAAAAGCGGGGTTTAATAAACGCCGAGATTTACTTAGAATACGCTTGGTTCGCTTAGAATACGTTGACTATGCTTAGAAAGCGTTGAGTTCGCTTAGAATACGCTTACATAGCTTAGAATGTGCTTACTTTGCTTAGAATACGTTTACTTTGCTTAAAACGCGCTTAAATCGCTTAAAACACGCTTACTGTGCTTAGAATTAGCTTAAAATCCGCTAAGTTGGCTAAAAAGACCGCTAAGTACGCTTAGAACGCGCTGAGATCGCTTAGAATACGTTGACTATGCTTTAAAGCGCTTTCTTTGCTTAGAAAATGATTAGTTTGCTTAGAATATGATTAGTTCGCTTAGAATATGCTTAGTTAGCTTAGAATGCCCTAAGTTCTGCTTAGAATAAGGTTAACTTCGCTTAAAAAGAGTTGAATTTGCTAAAAAAGCGCTTAGAACCTGCTTAGTACGCTTGAAAACACGCTGAGATCGCTTCGAATACGCTAACTTCGCTTAAAACATGCTTAGAATTCCTTAAAATTGCTTAGAATCCTCTAAAATTCCGATAATTTAGTTAAAAAGACCTATGATATATGCTAAATATGCTAAAAAGATCGCTGAGATCGCTTAAAATACGTTTATTGTGCTTAGAATTCGTTAAAATTGCTTAAAAATCTCTTTTATTCCGCTAGAATATCTTAAAAGACCGCTTAAAATACGCTGAATATGCTGAAAGAGCGATAACTTCGCTTACAACATGTTTACTGTGCTAAGAATTCGTTAAAATCTCTTAGAATCCTCTTAACTTCCGCTTTCTTTGCTAAAAGACCGCTAACTCCGCTTAAAACACGTTGAATATATTCAGAATCCACACAGAATACAACTCAAACAAGTTCCCACAGTTAAAAACAATAAAATCTTATAAAAAACCACAAAAAACCAAATTTTAATCATTTCGAAAACAACCGTACGATGGGAATCTGGAATAAAAGCGGGGTTTAATAACAGCCGAGATTTACTTAGAATACGTTTAGTTCGCTTAGAATACGCTGACTATGCTTAGAAAGCGTTGAGTTCGCTTAGAATACGCTTAGTTAGCTTAGAATATGTTTCCTTTACTTAAAACGCGCTTAGTTCGCTTAGAATACGCTTAAATTGCTTAGAATACGCTTTGCTTTGCTTAAAAAGCGTTGAGTTCGCTTAGAATATTCTTAGCTTGCTTAGAATGCTGTATTTACGTTTGGAACAAACTTACTGCGCTTAGAAAACGCTATTTTAGCTTAGATTCTGCTAAAATTGCTAAAATAGAGCTTAGAATGCGCTGGATTCGCTTAGATTGCTCAAAATAGGCTTAGTTCGTTTAAAATACGCTTAGTTTGCATAGAATATGATTAGTTTGCTCAAAATAGGCTTAGTTCGCTTAGAATATGATTAGTTCGCTTAGAGTATGATTACTTTGCTTAGAATATGATTAGTTTGCTTAGAATTTGCTGAGTTTGCTAAGAATAGATTAACTTCGCTTTTAAAGAGTTGATTTTTCAATAAAAGCGCTTAGAACCTGCTTAGTACGCTTACGTTACGCTAACTTCGCTTAAAACATGCTTAGTATTCGTTGCAATTGCTTAAGAGTCCTCTAAAATGCCGATAATTTAGTTAAAAAGACCTCAAAATACGCTTAAAAGACGCTGAGTATATTCACAATCCTTACAGAATACAACTCAAACATTAACACACAGTTAAAAACAACAAAATCGCATAAAAACCACAAAAAAACCAAGTTTTAATCATTTAGAAAACAACCGTATGATGGGAAACTGGAATAAAAGCGGGGTTTAATAAACGCCGAGATTCGTGCGCCATCTGAGGGGAGTATTTTTAATTAAAGCACTTGGGGGAGAATTAGCCCTTCCTCATCGATTTACAAAACTTTGCCAAACTTCTCTGTGAGACCACAATGTCCCTCTCTCTCTCTGCTTTACTCTGCTTTATCGTCATCTCCTCTTTACCCACCACGTTCGTAACTTCAGGACGTATCCAAAGGACGGGATTTCTATACTAAAGGAATGAAACCATGGTTATCTTGTATAATAATCACCGTTGTGTGTGTTTATGTGTCCGATGTCGGTGACTCCCGTAAGAAATAAGTGGGAGACATTTATATAGAAAAACGTTATTTTAAAGCACTTTTTGATTGAATAGAAATACGAAATTTGGGGATTTGTTAGAGTATGAATTGAGTATTATATATCCTTATTTTTATGCCCAAAGTATCCTTGGTTCGACTCCAAAACGACTCTAAAATGCAGTAATAAGAAATGCACACTAAGTTCGTTTTTAAGGATTGCAGACTTTTGCTCTTTTGAAGATTTAAATAAGAAATAATGGTCCTACGAAGTTAAAACAAGTATCAAAAGAAAGGAAATTGAATATATATTCTTATACTATACTAATTAAGCTTTGCTTATCATGTACAATAATCACCGTTGTGTGTTTGTGTGTCCGATGTCGGTGACTCCCGTAAGAAATGCGTGGGAGACATTTTTTTAGATAAACGTTAATTTGACGCACTTCCCGATTAAATAGAAATACGAAATTTGGGGATTAGTTAGAGTATAAATGGAGTATTATATATCCTTATCTTTATGCCCAAAGTATCCTTGGTTCGACTCCAAAACGACTCAAAAATGCAGTAATAAGAAATGCACGTAAAGTTCGTTTTTAAGGATTGCAGACTTTTGTTCTTTTGATGATTTAAATAAGAAATAATGGTCTTAGAAAATCGAGTTAAGTACCAAAAGAAATGAAATTGAATATAGATTCTTACTATTATTGTAGAATATCGTTTTCTATTTTAAATTACTAGGTATCGTTTAGAATACGCTGACTTTGTTGACGATTTGCTCCTTCAGATTAAAATATACGACTTTTTAAACTAAGAAAACTCTTAATAAACTCAACAAGTGATAAGTGAAGTCAGCAATTGCTAAGCGGTTTTAGCGGAAGCTTATCATACTGAGTTAAGTCAACATAATCTAAGCTAACTCAGCGTCCTCTAAGCGATGTCAACGTATTCTAAGCACACTCAACATACTTTAAGCTGTCTCAGCGAACTAAACGCATTCTAAGGGAACTAAGTGTATTATAAGCGAACTAAGCATATTCTAAGCCATCTGAGCGTATTCTAAGCGAACTCAACACATTCTAATCTAACTCAGCGTACTCAAAGCTAATTTAGCATACTCTAAGCGATGTCAACGTATTCTAAGCGATCTGAACTTATCCTAATCATTCTCAACATATTTCTAAGCGGTCACAGCACATTTCTAAGCGTTTTCAACGTATTCTAAGCAGTCCCAACCTATTCTAAGCTCTGTCAGCGTATTATAAGCGACCTGAACTTATACTAAGCTGTCCCAACCTATTCTAAACGCTCTCAACGCATTTCTAAGCTCTGTCAGCGTATTCTAAGCAGTCCCAACGTATTATAAGCTATCTCAACGTATTTTAATCATTCTCAACTTATTCTAAGCGTTCCCAACCTATTCTAAGCTATTTCAACGTATTCTAAGCGTTTTCAACGTATTCTAAGCTCACTCAACATACCCTAAGCTAACTCAACGTATTCTAAGCTGACTCAACATATTCTAAGCGGTCTCAACGTTAAATAAGCGTTCTCTGAGCATGTGACAACTTAATCATCAAAGGTAAGAATCCTTGAAATGCGAGTGTTAAATTCCTGCAATTCGGTGGTGAATTGGTGGTGGTACCAAGCACCATCTGATACGTGACTGCGTGACCACTCCAAAAGCACTTCTCCCGACTGGATTACCTTCTTCAATTTAATAGCCTTTCGTGTACACTTCAAATTGGAATTCACCTGGAATTGCTCTTGTAAAACCAGTGTTTGATACAATTGTAATGCACCCCAATCCAGTTTAATAACGTAATTTTGATAAAAGTACTTTTATTTCGTAAATAATTAATATTCTCCTTTAGTTTTATAGTCAAAATATTCTTCGAATATTATTTTTAAAAGGATAGAACCTTTATTTTTCTTGATAATCTTTATAAATATTTCCGTAATGCATTTTAAGTTCGTTTTTTTCGATTGCAGACTTTTATTCTTTTGATGAATTAAATAAGAAATAATGGTCTTAGAAAATCCAGACAAGTACCAAAAGAAAGGAAATTGAACAAAGATTCTTATTTCTGTCATTGAATATTGTTTACGATTCGAAATCATGAGAATTATGACAAAATACATGATAATATATGTCTTAGAAACGCTCCCGTAAGAAATGCACGTAAAGTTCGTTTTTAAGGATTGCAGACTTTTATTCTTTTGAAGATTTAAATAAGAAATAATGGATTAAGAAAATCAAAACAAGTACCAAAAGAAAGGTAATTGAATAAATATTCTTATTCAGGTCACAAAATATCACAATTAGGTTGTAATGCACCCCAAGCCAGCTTAATTACGTCAATTTGATTAAAATACTTTTATTTCGTAAATTATTGACATTTCTCTTCCTTTTCGTAATTAAAATATTTATATTATATATATATATATATATTTTATATATTTTACCCTTTAAAAACAATATTGTTAATATTGTTTTTAAAGGGTAAAAACTTTATTTATTTCGATAACGACAGAATTACACTTTTTCACGAAATGCCTTCCTTTCATTTTGTAAAATAAACCCCCTTTTTAAAAAAATGGTTCCATAAAATACTAAATTTTATCAATTATATGAAAAATATAAAAGTTATTTTTTGTAAAAAAGGTATTTTTTTCAATTATCAAATTGCAGTATTTTTCGATTTTTCATGAAATTTCTTCATTTTCTTTATTAGTAATAGTAATATTATACTCAATATATTATATATTTATTAGTAATAATAATATTATACTCAATATATTATATATATATATATAATATATTGAGTATAATATTATTATTACTAATAAATATATAACATATTATACTCAAGATGTACCAATACCTACAAGCCGAGCAATTAATGAAGTAAATTTGATTAAAGAACATTTATTTAGTAAATTATTAATATCATTTCGTTTTCTAGTCAACATATTCTTCAAATAAATTTTTAAAAAGGATAAAACCTTAATTTATCTTGATAATCTTTATAAACATATCAGTAAGATATTATTCGAAAAAAATAGAAAAACTAGATGAAAAGTTTAATAAAAGTACCAAAAGAAAGGATAATTTTCAATAGAAAATCATATTCGTTATAAAAAAATATCCTTGGTTTGACTGCATATATCTATTTAATCGATTCAGTAAACTCCCGTAAGAAATGCGTGGGAGACATTTTTAGAAAAACGTTAATTTGACGCACTTCCCGATTAAATAGAAATACGAAATTTGGGGATTAAATAGAGTATAAATGGACTATTATATATCCTTGATTTTATGCCCAATGTATCCTTGGTTCGACTCCAAAACGACTCTAAAATACCCGCATAAGAAATGCACGTAAAGTTCGTTTTTAAGGATTGCAGACTTTTGTTCTTTTGATGATTTAAATAAGAAAAAATGGTCTTAGAAAATCGAAACAAGTACCAAAAGAAAGGAAATTGAATGTAGATTCTTATTTGTGAACTGTGATGAGATTGCTATTAACCAATTCACGATTTCAGGTCTCAACACATGTAGAAAATATATTTTATTCGTACTACACTTTCTATTTTTATCAATAGAAATTACAAGAAGTGTTGAAGTGCCTATCCTGAAATGTAATACACAGTAATGGCATGCGATCACGGCGAAGTCTCAAATATAGCAAATGAAATAGCAAGGCATAAGGATTATTCCGGAATTTGGAATTTTCTTCTTTTGGAATACAGGAATTCCTTTTTAGATTAAAGGAATCAGTATAAATTAAGATATCTCTCTTTATGTTTAACACTCAACCACACGACAGCATATATCTTTATAGTATGTATAGGTAGTTATCCAATGCAGGTACATTTCGTAAGAAATACAAGGAGGTTATTTTTGGAACGTTAATTTGACGCATTTACCGATAAGATAGAAATACGAAATTGAGGAATTAGTTAGAAGAATAATTGAGTATTATATATCCTTATTTTTATGCCCAAAGTATCCTTGGTTCGACTCCAAAACGGCTCCAAAATCCACTCATAACAAATGCACGTAAAGTTCGTTTCGATCGATTGCAGACTTTTATTCTTTTAATGATTTAAATAAGAAATAATGGTCATAGAAAATTAAAAAATGTACCAAATGAAAGGAAATTGAACAAAGATTCTTATTCTAGTCTTGGAATATCGTATCGTATTTGTGAACAGTTATATTTATTGCTTTTCACAGCCAAAATTGTGAGTTAGGACGAAATAAGAAAAATTTGTATAGTTATAAACAATCCGTCTCAATGACGACTAAGGCGATTGTTGAACTCTTATTAGAATACATGAAAATCATGAAAACTCATTTTTCTTGTTATAAATAGAGGAAAAATCTCCTAATTTTAACGAAATACAGCCTGAAAACTTCTTTATCTAGAATAGAATAGCATAAATATCAAATACAAAGCAAATAATATGCCTGAAAAAGTTTCTTATAATTAAGAATACGAAACATGATTCATTATAAGGGAAGCAGCATTTTCTATTTAAAAATAGGATAAATCTTTAACTGCGAGTTAATTATTTAGCCTGAAGCCGTTCCTTTTAGTTAGAAAAACGAGAAATCTTCCAATATAATGGAAAAAGTACCTGAAAAATCGCTTTTTCCAGTTAAAATAGGTAAAGTCTCCAAATAAGAGCAAGATAAAAAGCTGAAATCGGCATTTTCTAGCTAAAAATAGAGAAAAATCATTAACCTAACCTGATACCTGTTTCTTATAGATAAAAATACGAAAAACTTCCAATTTAATAGAAGTAAGTACCTGAACAGCTTTTTCCAGTTGTTAAGATTAATTTGACGCACTTCCTGAATAAATAGAAATACGAAATTTAGGGATTAGTTAGAGAGACAATTGAATATTATATATCCTTATTTTTGTGCCCAAAGTATCCTTGGTTCGACTCCAAAACGACCCGAAAACGCTCTCAGAAGCAATGCACGTAAAGATCGTTTCGATCGATTGCAGACTTTTATTCTTTTGCATATTTAAATAAGAAATAATGGTCCTACGAAGTTAAAAGAAGTACCAAAAGAAAGGAAATTGAATACAGATTCTTATTTGTGACTTATTTGCGAACAGAGAGTATTGCAATACCGTTTCACAGCCAAAATTGCAAGAGTTGGAACAAAGACACGAAAAATTTATTTAGTTCTGCAGTTATGAACAACCCGTCTCCCTGACGACTAAGGCGATTGTTGAACTCTCGTAAGAATACACGAAAAACCTGAAATCGGCATTTTCTAGTTAATAATAGAAAAAATCATCAAATACAAGTGAAATATATGCCCGAAAACGTTTCTTATAGCTAAAAATACAACAAATCTTCCAATGTAAGGAAAAAAGTATCTGAAAACAGCTTTTTCTATTTAAAAATAGGAAAAATCTTTAAATACAAGCAAAAGATATCCATAAAAGCGTTTCTTACAGTTAAAAATACAAAAAAATCTCCTAATACAACAAACATACAGCCTGAAAACTTCCTTTTCTAGTTTAAAATAGCATGAATATTGAAATACAAGCCAAAGATATGCCTGAAAACGTTTATAATAGTTAAAAACAGGAAAATATTCCTATACATGTAAAAATATTGCTACAAGTAACTTGTATAGGAATATAAAAAAAGCTTTTCTAGCTCAAAATAGGAAAAATAATGAAATTTACGACATAAATTCGCCTAGAAATGCCTTTTTCTAGTTAAAAACTGGTAGTATCTTCGATCACGAACAAGAAATGAACGTAAAATTGCCATTTTCTAGCTAAAAATAGACAAATCTCCACTTATAAGCAAAAACCGAAGATATTGCCGGCATCTTCTAGTTAAAAATAGTATCATATTCAAATACAAATCATAGATATACCTGAAAACGAGAATTATACTTAAAAAATAAAGTCTTCCAAAAAAATGGACAAAAGTTAAAAGTTTTGGAAAAACCGGGTTTTTCTAGCTAAAAATAGAGAAATCTTAGGATATAACCAAAAAACGAACCTAAAAACTGCATTTTACAGCTAAAAACAGAGAAAAACCCTCAAATACACTTTGAATTCGTCATATAAATTACCTATAATGACAGTAATATAATAGAAGAAGTCCCAAAAAGCAGCATTTTCTATTTAAAAATAGGATAAATCTTTAACTATGAGTGAATAATTTGCCTGAAGCCGTTCCTTATAGTTAGAAAAACGAGAAATCTTCCAATATAACGGAAAAAGTACCTCAAAAATCGCTTTTTCCAGTTTAAATAGGTAAAATCTTCAATTAAGAGCAAGATAAAAACCTGAAATCGGCGTTTTCTAGCTAAAAATAGAGAAAAATCATTAACCTAACCTGATACCTGTTTCTTATAAATAAACATACGAAAAACTTCCAATATAATAGAAGTAAGTACCTGAACAGCTTTTTCCAGTTGTAAATAGTAAAAATTCTCCCAATATAATGGAAAAAGTACTTAAAAACGACTTTTTCTAGCTAAAAATAGTTAAAATCTTTATAGATAACCAAAAAACGAACCTGAAAACTGCATTTTACAGCTAAAAACAGAGAAAACCTAGTAATACAGTTCTTATTCGTCATATAAATTGCCTATAATGACAACTTCTTAAGGAAATCTGTTCCGAATGATGAAAAATAAGAAAGAAGGTGAGACAGACCTGCAGATGATGGTGCAGTGGATGATGGTGAAGCTGTGGTCCAGAAGGCGTCGATGAGGGAGTGTTGGATGAAGACGAAGATGAAGACGCGCCGTTCTCCATCACTCTCAGCTTATTCCGGTTGGCAATAGGACAACCAGAAGCACTGCAAATATAAGGTTAAGAAATGCAGGTAAAGTTCGTTTTTTAAGGATTGCAGACTTTTGTTCTTTTGATGATTTAACTAAGAAACAATGGTCTTAGAAAATCGAGACAAGTACCAAAAGAAAGGAAATTGAATATAGATGCTTATTCTAGCCTAGGATTATAATTTACCTGTCGAAATTATGATAAAATACATGATAATATATATGTCTTACAAACACTCTCGTAAGAAATGCACGTAAAGTTCGTTTTTAAGGATTGCAGACTTTTGTTCATTTGATGATTTAAATAGGAAATAATGGTCTTAGAAAATCGAGACAAGTACCAAAATAAAGGAAATTGAACAATAATTCTTATTCTAAAAGTGGAATACCGTTTTCGAGTTGAAAGTGTGAGAATTATGATGAAATACATGATAATATATGTCTTAGAAATACTCCCATAAGAAATGCACGTAAGGTTCGTTTTTAAGGATTGCAGACTTTTGTTATTTTGAATATTTAGATAAGACATAATGGTCTTAGAAAATCGAGACAAGTACCAAAAGAAAGGAAATTGAACAAAGATTCTTATTCTGCTCGTAAAATATCGTTTTGGAGTCGAAATTACGAGAATTAGGACAAAATGACGAAATATTATTGCAATATTGTGTTTATAAACAACCCGTTGTATTTTAATCAATTCTAAGTGGTTAATATAGTTTTTAACTGACGCTATCGTCATAAAATTCTAGCATATTTTAGTCGATTTTTGGTAACAAATTTTAGGTAATTTTAATAATCTCATATTACGTAATTCAAGTTTTAATTAATTTAATTTAATTTAAATTTGATAATTAGTATTAGTAATTTTTCAAATTACGTAATACAATTCCTGTTTTTTGCCTAGTAACGTATAATTTCAATGACGTTGCTAAGTTATAACAATACGACCCTCACAAAACGCTTCTACTCGTTTAAATGACAACGAACATTTTCATGAAAATACGCGATGCACTAATATCGAATATCTTGTTAAACATTTTAATAATGAATTTTTTAACAAGTAATTTTTCTATAAATTTTATTATAAACAAAAGTAGATAAGTTCTTTTTTGCTTACCTTCTGTGTGAGAGGAATTTGCCAGTGGCATGGCCTGACCCATCGCAACCAGGTATTGGACACCTGTAATTAAAACATAAATATGCATTATGTTACATATGTATTAAGTTATGTAATATGTTCTAAATAGAACACTTATGCAAAAGATCAAGTCTTAGAGAGTGACCTAACATACGCAAATCATAAAATAAACATACGGAAACATATATCGTATTAAGGCTATTTCATTTCAACTGTGCATAATTTTTAGTATTGAAAGTTTATTAACCTACGATTAATATAACCCCGTTTAAGACGTTATAACAAGCTGTTGATTTGACAATGGACATACAGTTAGGAAAACCCGGTTAAGACGCTTTTCGTGAGGAACAAGCATTAAAAACACAGCCTCTTAACCGGGTTTTACTGTATATATTTATATAAATCTATCATAAACTTACACAGCAATGTAATCATATAAAATATCATAAAAAAAATAATAATCATATAAAACTATCATAAGAATTTCTGTTTTCTTTCCTACAGCTTCTTAAACGGGTTTTACTGTATAATTTTATGATAAGATATCTAAAAAAAACTCTCATTGCAAAGTTCTTTTAATTTATCCCAAGAGCTTCTTAAACGGGTTTTAATGCATACATTTATATGTAGCTTCACAACCCGTTTATAACGCTACCCTGCCTATAACTTGTTTTCTCATATTCACCTGAAAGAGCGTCTTAAACGGGTTTTCTCTATATGTTTTTATATAAAATTATAGGACCATATAACGGTAATTTCGTCTATTTTGGTGAAATTTGTCCCAAAGTTAGAGAATGATTTAAAAATTGTAGTGTAATAATCATATTCTTTTGTCCATTTGAAACATCGTCGTTTTGGAGTCGAACCAAGGATACTTTGGGCACAAAAATAAGGATATATAATACACCATTTATATTCTAACTAATCCCCAAATTTCGTATTTCCATTCAATCGGGAAGTGCGTCAAATTAATATCTTAAAACTTTTCCCCACGCATTTCTTATGACAGTATTTTAGAGTCGTTTTGGAGTCGAACCAAGGATACTTTGGGCATGAAAATAAGGATATATAATAGTCCATTCATACTCTAACTAATTCCCAAATTTCGTATTTCTATTTAATCGGGAAATGCGTCAAATTAATGTTTTTCTAAAAAATGTCTCCCACGCATTTCTTAGCTTCCTAAGTGAGTTTTATCGCTTACAGAGTGTTTAGGGGCTTAGAAACTGATTTTTTTATAATAACACTCATTTCCCTTCATTTTTGAACGAGTAACGTATTCAATTTTAATGAAACATGCACGTAATTCTACAAACATTGCGGTTTTATCTTTAAAATTTATTCTTGTTGCAGTTTGACGTATTTTAAAAGGTATTTAAGTCAGAAATCGCCGCTTAGAGTATGATGTTTGCGCTTACGGAGTGATTCATGCGCTTACTTACTGATTTATCCGCTTAATTACTGATTCATGAGCTTAGAGAGTGATATTAGAGCTACGTTATTCTAGCATATTTAATTTATTTCCATTATATTTTATTTTATTATCGTATTCATTATATTTATATTATATTTTATTATATTTTTATATTCGCCTTATTTAATTTATATTTTATTGTATTAATGTATTCATTTTGTTTATATTATATTTGATTATGTTTGTATATTAATTTTATTTATATTGTATTTTATTTTATTAGTATATATATTTTATTTGTTTCTAATACTATATATTCATTTATTATTTTATTTATATTATTTTATTATAGTTGTGTATTCTTTATATTCATATTATATTTTATTTGATTGCTATCTTTGTTTTATTAATATTATAATTTTTTATATTTGTATATTCGTTTTTTATTTTTCTGTTTATCATTATAGTATATTGATTTAATTTTTTTATTGTTTTTTATCATATTAGAATATTCATTTTATCAATATTATAATTTATTATATCAGTATATTCATTTTATTTATATTATAAAGTGTTCAGTCAGTACATTAATTTTATTAATTTAAATTTATGAATAATACGTAAGTTACGTTAGCGATTATTGAGCTGAGAGAATGATTATCCCGCTCAGCGTATGATTGGTGCGCTTAATTTACGATGAGTGCGCTTAGAAAACAATGTTTCTCAAAAACAAGCGTTTTTCCTTAATTTTTTTAGAAAGAATTACGAATTCTACTCTAAAATATGCACGTAATTATAAAATAATTGCAGTTTTATCATTAAAATTTTATCTCGTCCAAGTTAAACGTGTTTTAAATAGAATTCAAGTCAGAAATAGTCGCTTAGTTTATGATTCATGCGCTTACTTTATGATTTATTCGCTTACTTTATGATTTATTCGCTTACTTTATGATTTATTCGCTTACTTTATGATTTATTCGCTTACTTTATGATTCATTCGCTTACTTTATGATTTATTCGCTTACTTTATGATTTATTCGCTTACTTTATGATTTATTCGCTTACTTTATGATTCATTCGCTTACTTTATGATTTATTCGCTTACTTTATGATTCATGCGCTTACTTTATGATTTATTCGCTTACTTTATGATTTATTCGCTTACTTTATGATTTATTCGCTTACTTTATGATTTATTCGCTTACTTTATGATTTATTCGCTTACTTTATGATTTATCCGCTTACTTTATGATTTATTCGCTTACTTTATGATTTATCCGCTTACTTTATGATTTATTCGCTTACTTTATGATTTATTCGCTTACTTTATGATTTATTCGCTTACTTTATGATTTATTCGCTTTCTTAGTGATTTATTCGCTTACTTTATGATTTATTCGCTTACTTTATGATTTATTCGCTTACTTTATGATTTATTCGCTTTCTTAGTGATTTATTCGCTTACTTTATGATTTATTCGCTTACTTTATGATTTATTCGCTTACTTTATGATTCATGCGCTTACTTTATGATTTATTCGCTTACTTTATGATTTATTCGCTTACTTTATGATTTATTCGCTTACTTTATGATTTATTCGCTTACTTTATGATTTATTCGCTTACTTTATGATTTATTCGCTTACTTTATGATTTATTCGCTTACTTTATGATTTATTCGCTTACTTTATGATTTATTCGCTTACTTTATGATTTATTCGCTTTCTTAGCACTTACTCACTGATTTTTATCGCTTACAGAGTGTTTAAAGCGCTAAGTTACTGATTCATGAGCTTAGAGAGTGATATTAGAGCTACGTTAGTGATTACTGCGCTTAGAAGCTGATTTCTGCGCTTACATTGGTTGCAAATTGCATTAAAATCGACCTTCGTTAGCAGACTTTGATGTTTTGCAATCAAATTCCCCTTTGGTTGTCAAGGAAACTAGAATTACCTCTGTCTTAAGAGAACAATGAAAGAAATTCAGTCTCTATAGAAACGCATTTTTCGATAGAATTCTTTTACTGATCATAAAAATTAGATTTAAGGCCGTTTTATGATGAATTTATCGTGTTTATTATTAAGATTATTTTATCAATTAATTACGGAGTATGTAAATAGGACAACAATACAGATTTTTAGCTTCATATTTCTAATTTTAATCTTGTATAATAATCACCGTTGTGTGTTTGTGTGTCCGATGTCGGTGAGTCCCGTAAGAAATGCGTGGGAGACATTATTTAGAAAAACGTTAATTTGACGCACTTCCCGCTTGAATAGAAATACGAAATTTAGGGACTAGTTAGAGGAATAATTGAGTATTATATACCCTTATTTTTGTGCCCAAAGTATCCTTGGTTCGATTCCAAAACGACTCGAAAACACTCTCATTAGAAATCCACGTAAAGTTCGTTTTTAAGGATTGCTGACTTTTGTTCTTTTGATGATACAAATAAGAAATAATGGTCCTACAAAGTTAAAACAAGTACCAAAAGAAATTAAATTGAACAAAGATTCAAATGCAAGTGATAGAATATCGTGTTCGACTCATATTTGCGAGAATTTAAACACCATACATGATAATATATGTCTTAGAAATACTCCCATAAGAAATGCACGTAAAGTTCGTTTTTAAGGATTGCAGACTTTTATTCTTTTGATGATTTAAATAAGAAATAATGGTCTTAGAAAATCGAGACAAGTACCAAAAGAAAGGAAATTGAACAAAGATTCTTATTCTAGTCGTAGAATATCGTTTTTGAGTCTAAATTACGAGAATTAGAGCAAAAAAGACGAAGAATCAGTACAATTTTGCCGGCGTTAGCAACCCGTCTCCATGACGACTGAGGCGATCAGAAATTTAAACTTTAAATTTTAATACTTAAAAAACGAATCCGAAAAGGCAGATTTTAATTCCCGATTCATCAATTACAGATCTTCTAAGAGACCGCTGTTCACTTGTCTTTTCTAAGGATATAAAACCCCTTTGTGTAGAATACCCTTTGTTCTTTCTGATTGATCAAAAGAGTAACCCTTACAAATGAGGGTCGGGTTAGGGTCGAATCGATTCTTTATATCGAAGTTATCGAATCGATTTTTTGGAATTCGAAAAGGATTTTTTTAAAAGAGTTTTTAAGATTATTAAAGTATTCCAAGTGTAGAATACGAAAATTTTTTATGTATTATTTCTACAAATGCTTAAAAAAATTCAATGTTTACTTACATTTAGATTTATTAGAATGAATAGTTAAATAAATGAATGTATATTTACAAGATTAAAATACAATATATATATATATATATATATATATATATATATATATACGAGTAAAAGTTGCTTGCATACTGCAAGCTAATTGGTGAAAATTTACAATAAGTTTCCCTTACGGGTATCATTTTCGAAGCTTATCCAGCAAAAATCTTAAAAATTGCCGCAATGCATTTCGGACGTGAGAATTTTTCATCCATCTGGCATCGAACTCACGGTCATATGTAACCTTTCTTCCACTGGTTCTATAGAAAACTACTTCAAACGCAAACGCTGTGATTTTGAATAGTCTCCTGCATAGAGAAAGGCCTCAAAACAATTTTTAAAAATTTGCGTAAATGACCGCCTGGCGTCGATCACAGGACCCGTTCGTGAGAGACAATGGCATACGAATGTTAGAGAAGTGCCACTCTGACGTGTTTCAAAGTTTCAATTCAGTATCTTATCGGGAAGGTCCTAAAATGAGATTCCGTTCTTTCCGCTTGAAATGCATCGTAGAATCGGAATGACGCTCTAGCATCAAACCAAGGACCACTAGAGAAACAGTGGACGTCATGAAAGAATGTTCTCAAACGCCTCTGTCACCATTCCGGGTTTTATCTTTCCAGCTTATCGGGAAGGATTTTAAAAAAATCATCCAAGATTTCACCAATGCATTTCTTACGCAAGCATTTCGAACCCACCTGGCGTCGAACACACGGTCATTTGCTAACATTTCTTCCTTTGATACTATGGAAGACCATCTCATCTGCAAACACCGTAATTTTGATTGCTCTATCGCATCGAGAACTGTCTCAAAAGAGATTGCAAAAATTCGCGTAAAAGCCCGCCTAGCGTCGAACTCAGGACCCTTCTGTGAGAGAAAATAGCGAATTAATATTAGGTAAGTGCCATTATGACTTATTCCAAAGTTTCGATTGAATATCTTATCGGGAAGGTCCTAAAATAAGATTCCGTTTTCCCCGTTTGAAATGCATGGTGGAATCGGAATGACCCCCTTGCATCGAACCAAGGACCACTAGACGAACTGTGAAATTCATGAAAGAATGTTTTTAAACGCCTCCGTCGCCACACGAAGTTTAATCTTTCCAGGTTATCGGCAAAGCATTGAAAAAAAATGACAAAAATTGCAGCAATGCATTTCTTATGGAAGAATTTCGGACCCACCTGGAGTCGAAGTCACGGTCATTTGGCAACATTTCTACCATAAGAACCATAGAAGACTACCTCAGCTTCAACCTCCGAGATTTTGGTTCCTCTATCTTACCGATAAGTGCCTCAAAATAATTTTAAAAAATCCACGCAATGCATTCTTATGGGAAAATTGCGATTTTTGGGACATTCTAGTATCGAACCCATGACACCTAGCGTCGATTTCTGCATTATTCTGGTATCTAGAGTGCGGGGCCAGTACGTCGAAAAAATCTGACGTCGACGGCGCTCGTGGAACATGGTCAGAATTCGTATCCCCTATATATATATATCTATATATATATATATATATATATACGAGTAAAAGTTGCTTGCATACTGCAAGCTAATTGGTACAAATATACAATAAGTTACCTTTACGGGTATCATTTTCGATGCTTATCCAGCAAAATTCTTAAAAATTGCCGCAATGCATTTCGAACGTGAGAATTTTTCATCCTTCTGGCATCGAACTCACAGTCATATATAAGCTGTCTTCCACTGGTTCTATACAAAATTACTTCAAACGCAAACGCTGTGATTTTGAATAGTCTCCTGCATAGAGAAAGGCCTCAAAACAATTTTAAAAATTTTGCGTAAATGACCGCCTGGCGTCGAACACAGGACCCGTTCGTGAGAGACAATGGCGTGAAAATGTTAGAGAAATTCTACTCTGACGTGTTTCAAAGTTTCAATTCAGTATCTTATCGGGAAGGTCCTAAATTAAGATTCCGTTCTTCCCGTTTGAAATGCATGGTAGAATCGGAATGACGCTCTTGCATCGAACCAAGGACCACTAGAGAAACAGCGGACGTCATGAAAGAATATTCTCAAACGCCTCTGTCACCATTCCGGGTTTTATCTTTCCAGCTTATCGGGAAGGCATTTAAAAAAATTGTCCAAGATTTCACCAATGCATTTCTTACGGAAGGATTTCGAACCCACCTGGCGTCGAACACACGGTCATTTGCTAACATTTCTTCCTTTGGTACTATGGAAGACCATCTCATCTACAAACACCGTAATTCTGATTGCTCTATCGCATCGAGAACGGCCTCAAAACAGACTGCAAAAATTCGCGTAAAAGACCGCCTAGCGTCGAACTCAGGACCCTTCCGTGAGAGAAGATAGCAAAATAATATTAGATAAGTGCCATCCTTACTTGTTCCAAAGTTTCGATTCAATATCTTATCGGGAAGGTCCTAAAATAAGATTCCGTTTTCCCCATTTGAAATACATGGTGGAATCGACATGACCCTCTAGCATCGAACCAAAGACCACTAGACGAACGGTAAAATTCATGAAAGAATGCTTTCAAACGCCTTTGTCACCATTCCGGGTTTTATCTTTCCAGCTTATCGGTAAGGCGTTGAAAAAAATTTTCAAAAGTTGCAGCAATGCATTTCTTATGGAAGAATTTTGCACCCACCTGGCGTCGAACTTAAGGTCATTTTGTAACATTTCTTCCATTCGTATTATAGAAGACTACCTCAACATCAACCTCCGAGATTTTGATTACTCTATCTTAACGATAAGTGCCTCAAAATAATTTTCAAAAATCCGCGCAATGCATTCTTATGGGAAAATTGCGATTTTTGGGACATTCTAGTATCGAACCCATGACACCTAGCGTTGATGTCTGCATTTTTCTGGCATCTAGAGTGTAGGGCCAGTACGTCGTAAAAATCTGAAGTCGACGGCGCTTGTGGAACATGGTCAGAATTCGTATCCCCTATAAATATATATATATATATATAGGTATATCCGGAGAGTTAGCTATATATAATAGATATATATACTAATATAAAAATATAATATTAATAAAATGAATATACTGATATTATAATATATAACATTAAAAAATGACTGTACTAATATAATAAAATGTATCATAATTAAAATGGTTACAGTAATATAATAAAATATAAAATAAATTAAACGAATTTACAAATACAATAAAATATAATATTAATAAAATGATTAAACTAATATAATAAATATAATATCAATAAATTTATATACGAATATAATAAAATATAATATTAATGAAAAGATTATACTAATATAATAAAATAAAAAAATAAATAAAATGATTAAACATATATATTAAATATAATATAAATAAAACGAATATACAAATATAAAAAATATGATATAAATAAAATTAATATAATAATATAATCAAATATAATATTAAAAATGAATACATTAATATAATAAAATATAAATTTAATAAGACGAATATAACCATATATTAAAATATAATGTAAATAAAATTAATTTGCAAATTTAATAAAATATAATATAAATAAAATATAGAAACAAATACAGTAAAATATAATTATGTAAAATAAATATAAATAAATATAAATGAATATACTAATATAATAACTAATGCTAGAAAAATACAATATAATATAAATTTAATATATATAATACATACGATAATTATAAATTCCGTATAAATAAAAACAAAACAGCAAAAATATTAAATACACCTATGTAACTAAGTAAATAAATTAACCAAACAGTTTCTAAGCAACGTATAGTCTTATATATTATCACCATAGCATTCACACACACATATACATTCCTATAGTAAAAATAACAATGAAAATGAACAATTACCTGAGAGGTTCCGAGTCTTGTCCATCTCTAGGCTTGCTCTTGGGCTTATTGGCTCTGGGACACCCGGATAACGACCTATGAGACGAATAATTGCCCGTCACGTGACCGGATCCGTCGCACCCAGGCGTGGGACACTTCAGCTCCTGAGAATGGGCCTGCACCGTCGATCTGTCGGCCCTGGGACATCCGGAGAGACTGTTCGGAGAAAATAATGATACCAGACTCAATAACAATGCTTTATTAAGGGAATTATATAAACCTAGATAAACATAGATAACTATTAGATAAAATAGTGAATTATACGTCTAAAATGACGGGTTAAATTTAAATTTAAACCCATTTTATCTGTTCAGAGAAAATAATAATACCAGACTCAATAACAATGCTTTTTTAAGCGAATTATGTAACCTATATTAAATTAGAAAAATTATTATATAAAATAGTGAATTATACGTCTAAAATGACTGGTTAATTTTAAATTTAAATCTATTTTATCTATGGAATAATAGAAATATATATATTTACTTAATACTGCTATATTTAGCGAATTATATAACCTAGATAAGCTAGATAAATTCTTAAAAATACTAGTGAATTCCCAGGTCTAAGATGACGGGTTAAATTTAAATTTAAACCCATTTTATCTATGGATTAATAGAAATATATATATTTACTTAATATTGCTATATGTAGCGAATTATATAACCTAGATAAGCTAGGAAAATTCTTATATATTCTAGGGAATTATACGGCTTAAATTACTGAATTGAATTTAGCTTAAATCTATTTTATCTATGGAATAATAGAAATATATATATTGGCCTATATTTCCCTTATATTCGTATGGTAGTCAAGTTACATCGCCTTAGTCGTCATGGAGACTGGTTGCTTACACCAGCAAAATTACACTAATTTTTCGTCTTTTTTACCCTAATTCTCGTAATTTAGAATTGAAAAACGATATTCCAAGACCGGAATAAGAATCTTTGTTCAATTTCCTTTCCTTTGGTACTTGTCTCGATTTTCTAAGACCGTTATTTCTTATTTAAATCTTAAAAATAATAAAAGTCTGCAATCCTTAAAAACGAGCTTTACGTGCATTTCTTATGGGAGCGTTTCTTAGACATATATTATCACGTTTTCTATCATAATTCTCATAACTAACATTACAAAGCGAAATTCTATCGTTAGAATAAGGATCTTTGATCCATTTCCTTTCATTTTGTACTTGTCTCGATTTTCTAAGACCATTATTTCCTATTTAAATTTGCAAAAGAACAAAAGTCTGCAATCCTTAAAAACGAACTTTATGTGCATTTCTTACGAGTGTATTTCAGAGTCGTTTTGGAGTCGAACCAAGGATACTTCGGGCATAAAAATAAGGATATATAATACTCCATTTATACTCTAACTATTCCCCAAATTTCGTATTTCTATTTAATCGGGAAGTGCGTGAAATTAACGTTTTCCTAAAAATGTCTCCCACGCATTTCTTACGGGAGAAATTTTTAGTGTACTTGAATTGCAGTAAAAACCCGTCCAAGATACTTTTTATAAAAATAGAGAACGTCTTAAATTACTTAATTTCGGTCAATTTTAACTTTATAAATGGATATATTAGTAGGCAAGTGTAGAAAAATAATATAAATGATTAAATATATATTAATCTAAGAAACGAGACGAATCATTGGCTATATTCCATTGCAGTGCATCTTGGGAAAAATCAGCGTCTTAAACGGGTTAAAGAACGTCTTAAACTGTATCTACAACCATGTATTTCATGTGTAAGGGAGCTAGATATGACCAAACCACATATTAAACGAGATAGCGCTTTAAGCGGGTTAACAGCGTCTTAAACGGGTTTTAATATATATTCTAATAAAAGTATAGTCATATATAAATATATGATAATAAAAATAGTATAGTACAAGTCGTGTATTTTTATTAATTATTTAACAATGAGCATGCAATATGTAAAAAACATTTCTTACAACGTATATACAAATAATTTTAAAATACTTAAATAGATATACAATTTTAGAATAAATATATATATATAAATAATTTTTAAATTATGTAATATATATATATATATATATATATATATATATATATATATATATATATATATATATATATATATATATATATATATATATATATATATATAATTTTAGAATATGTAAAAATGAAAATATTTTTATAATATTTCAATATATAAATGATTTTAGAAAATGTAAATATGTAAATAATTTTAGAATATTTAAATGTATAAATATTTTTATAATATTTAAATATTTAAATGATTTTTAAATATCTAAATATATATATATATAATTATATAATATTTAAATATATAAATAATTTTAGAAAATGTAAATATATAAATAATTTTAGAATATTCAAATATAAAAAGTAGATAGCAATATAATATATTAACGGAGTATATATTGATATAAAGAATTAATTTTAATAAACACGATATAAATTTCGTGTATTTATAGCGTATTTAACAATTTCATAAACTTCAAAAAATGGTCGTTTTATTCTGAACCATAAATAGAAATGTCATTATGAAGAGAAAAACACGTTAAATATATCTTTCCAAATATATAAGGGTGAAATAAATTCTCTTTAGACAGGTGGGGCTGTTTTCTCCCCTCGCTCATAAATATGAGAAATCTGAAAGAGATATAAAAAGCTTCAACAATCGCATCGGTCGTCAAGGGGACCGGATTTTATGGCCTCAAAATTTTCACTGAATTTTCGGCTTTTATAAAGTCAAAATTCTCGCAATTGCTAACAGAAAACAATATTTTAAGACAGGAATAAGAATCTTTGTTCATTTTTCTTTCTTTTAGTACTTGTCTTGATTTCGTAGGACCATTATTTCTTATTTAAATCATCAAAAGAACAAAAGTCTGCAATCGATAAAAAAGAACTTTACGTTCATTTCATATGGGAGCGTTTTCGAGTCATATATTATTGTATATTTTGTCATAATTCTCGTAATGTCGACTCGAAAGCGATATTATATGACCGGAATAAGAATTTGTATTCAATTTACTTTCTTTTGGTACTTGTCTCGATTAAATTGAACCATAATTTCAAATTTAATTCTTCAAGAGAACAAAAGTCTGCAATCGATCGAAACGACCTTTATGTGCATTTCTTACGAGAGCGTTTCCAAAACAAAATTATCAAGTATTTTATCACAATTCTAGTAATTTCAACTCAAAAGCCATATTCTATGAACAGAATAAGAATCCTTATTAAATTACCTTTCTTTTGGTAATTATTTAAATTTCGTAGGACCATTATTTCTTATTTAAATCTTCAAAAGAACAAAAGTCTGCAATCGAATAAAACGAACTTTACGTGCATTTCTTATGAGTGGATTTTGGAGTCGTTTTGGAGTCGAACCAAGGATATTTTGGGCACAAAAATAAGGATATATAATAGTCCATTCATACTCTAACTAATCCCCAAATTTCGTATTTCTATTCAATCGGTAAGTGCGTCAAATTAACGTTTTTCTAAAGAATGTCTCCCACGCATTTCTTACGGGAGTCACCGACATCGGACACACAAACACACAACGGTGATTATTATATGAGATAAAAGAGTTAAAAAAATAAGGATTTTGGCTCTTTTGCGAGACATTTTCGAGCCTTAAAATCGTCTCCGATTGTTGATTTACGTTCCCATGGAGACAGAATCATCACCACCGTCTACAAAAGGGGAAATTCGATTCTGATGGGAGTCAATTAAAGTTGGAGATACTATATGACTCAATGATAGAGCAATAAAGTTCCGAGAACGGCCCCAATAAAATTGAAACGCCTTTATGACAATTGCCTATCGTTAGAATATCGTACAACCCACATTGATTTATAAAGATCGATCTAGTATTCCAATTGCACCCAATCTGAGTGAGTGGTATAAAATATAACCCGTTTAAGACGCTCTTATGAGTGGAAATTAGGGGAAAACTGATTTATTCTTATGGTAATAAGAATCTTTATTCAATTTCCTTTATTTTGTTACTTGTTTTAATTTTGTAAGACGATTATTTCTTAGTTAAATCTTCAAAAGAACAAAAGTCTGCAATCCTTAAAATCGAAATTTACGTGCATTTCTTATGAGAGTATTTTAATACATATATTTTCATGTATTTTATCATATTTCTCATAATTTCGAATCGAAAACAATATTCTATGACTAGAATAAGAATCTTTGTTTAATTGCCTTTCTTTTGGTACTTGTTTCGATTTTTTAAGACCATTATTTCTTATTAAAATCATTAAAAGACTAAAAGTCTGCAATCAATCGAAACGAACTTTACGTGCATTTCCTACGAGAGTATATTTTAACGCAGGAAAATTACGTTAAAACCCGGCTAAGATGCTTTTCTAAAGGGGATTAAAAATAAAACAACGTCTTAAGCGGGTGAGCGTTATAAACGGGCTGTTTCATACTTAATAATAATAATGTCATATTTTTTTGTAAAAGTAAAATTAATAATTTTCGAATCTGACTGACTGGCATGAATTGCAACCCGTTTAAGACCCCTTTTTTAGTATAGATGGGTGAAAGAGCGTCTTATAAGCGGGTTCTCTGTTATATCTGTTGCCTTGACTTAATATATATATGAAAAATAATTAATAAATCTAAAATTTGGCGAATTTCTTGTACATATGTAAGTATAGAGAAAAATGTAAATTTTAACCCGTTTAAGACGCTGTTATACAGTTTATATCGCTATAATACCACTTTAAGATATCCTATTTCATGTTTAACATTATAGAACACGTTGATGAACTATAAAAACCCGTTTAAGACGCTCTGATAAGGTTTTAAGATGCTATACTTCATGTTTAACATGATAAATCCCGTTTAAGACGCTGTTATACTCGCTTAAGAAACTATTATACCAATTTAAGACAGTCTATTTCGTTTTTTAATACTATTCTATCCGTTAATAAGATGTTATACTTTATGAAAAACTGGTTACATTAATATTATAATAGTAATATCTGGGTCTATGATTCTAGTCGTCTTAGCACCATATATTTTTTTTAAAAACATTATTAATAAATATTCTAAAATAAGACGAATTTCTTGTGCTTATGTAAGTATAGAGATTATATATATATATATATATATATATATATATATATATATATATATATATATATATACGAGTAAAAGTTGCTTGCATACTGCAAGCTAATTGGTGAAAATTTACAATAAGTTTCCCTTACGGGTATCATTTTCGAAGCTTACCCAGCAAAAATCTTAAAAATTGCCGCAATACATTTCTTACGTTAGAAATTTTCATCCATCTGGCATCGAACTCACGGTCATATGCAACCTTTCTTCCACTGATTCTATAGAAAACTACTTCAAACGCAAACGCTGTGATTTTGAATAGTCTCCTGCATAAAGAAAGGCCTCAAAACAATTTTTAAAAAATTGCGTAAATGACCGCCTGGCGTCGAACACAGGTACCGTTCGTGAGAGACAATGGCATACGAATGTTAGAGAAGTGCTACTCTGCCTTTTTTCAAAGGTTCAATTCAGTATCTTATCGGGAAGGTCATAAAATAAGATTCCGTTATTCCCGTTTGAAATGCATGGTAGAATCGTAATGACATTCTTGCATCGAACCAAGGACCACTGTAGAAACGGCGAATAACATGAAAGAATGTTCTCAAACGCCTCTGTCACCAATCCGGGTTTTATCTTCCAAGCTTATCGGGAAGGTATTTAAAAAAATCTTCAAAGATTTCAGCAATGCATTTCTTACGGAAGAATTTTGCATCCACCTGGCGTCGAACTCACGGTCATTTCATAACATTTCTTCCATTCGTAATATAGAAGACTACCTCAACTTCAACCTCCGAGATTTTGGTTCCTCTATCTTAACGATAAGTGCCTCAAAATAATTTTCAAAAATCCGCGCAATGCATTCTTATGGGAAAATTGCGATTTTTGGGAATTTCTGGTATCGAACCCATGATAGCTAGCGTCGATGTCTGCATTATTCTGGCGTCTAGAGTGTAGGGCCAGTACGTCGAAAAAATCTGACGTCGAGGGCGCTCGTGGAACATGGTCAGAATTCGTATCCCCTATAAATATATATATATATATATAGGTATATCCGGAGAGTTAGCTATATATAATAGATATATATATATATATATATATATATATATATATATATATATATATTCAACCCGTTTAAGACGCTATTTTGGTATAAAGTAAAGGTAAAAGCGCGTCTTAAGCGGGATAGCGTAATATGATACTAGTTGTCATTACGTCATAGGTTTTTAAAAAATAATAATCTTAAAATAATCTTAAAATATGACAGTTTTTATATATATTTATATAAGTATAAGAAAAAAGCGCGTCTTAAGCGGGATAGCGTATTAACCGGGTTCTAATATATAAGTCATCTTATCGAAACAGTTTTTTAAAGGATAAGCAATTATAATCTTGGAATACGTCATATATCATGAATTTATACAAGTATCCTGGAAGGTAGGCAAATTCAGAAACAGATATGTACTGCAGGTTGTATAAGATTACGGCGTAATTTATAATACAGATAAAATATATATATTTTTATAAGCTAATATTTTTTAAATTATTGAATAAATATAGTTGTAGACTTTCCGATACTTGGGACTGGTACATAATATTAATAATAATACTTTTAATTATTTATTCTTTTGAATCCCTAGATCAAAAATTACCTAGCTAAATTTTAAATACAATAAATGTTCATATAAATACCAAAATATTTACTTAGTTACCTTCTTCCCAATTCATTTCATATTGGACTATGTTTCACATACATCCTTATGAGAGTTCGACAATCGCCTTAGACGTCATGGAGACGGGTTGTTTATAGCAGCAAAATTTGACTGATATTTCCTCTTTTTTGCTCTAATTCTCGGAAAGTATTATGGAAAACAATATTACATGATCGGAATAAGAATCTATGTTCAATTTCCTTTCTTTTGGTACTTGCCTCAATTTTCTAAGACCATTATTTCATATTTAAATCATCAAAAGAATAAAAGTCTGCAATCCTTAAAAACAATATTTACGTGCATTTCTTATGAGAGTATTTTAAAGGTTTGTATTATCATGTATTTTGTCATAATTCTCGTAATGTTAAATCAAAAACGATATTCTACGACATAAATAAGAATGCTTATTCAATGTCCTTTATTTTGGTGCTTGTTTCGATTTTCTAAGACCATTATTTCTTATATAAATCATCAAAAGAACAAAAGTCTGCAATCCTTAAAAACGAACTTTACGTGCATTTCTTACGAGTGTACTTTAGAGTCGTTTTGGAGTCGAACCAAGTATACTTTGGGCATAAAAATAAGGATATATAATAGTCCATTCATACTCTAACTAATCCCCAAATTTCGTATTTCTATTCAATCGGGAAGTGCGTCAAATTAGCATTTTTCTAAAAATGTCTCCCACGCATTTCTTACGGGAGTCACCGACATCGGACACAAAAACACATAACGGTGATTATTATACAAGACTACTTTCCTACTTTATCCTTCTTTCTTATACTTTTACTAGCTTGTATAATACTTATTAATGCAATGGACCAACTTTGGGATGCTGTGGTCCAGACTGCATCATCACCATGGCAACGGATGAGATATTGAGGGGTGATAATGTACATATTATGCTAAGAAGAAAACTCATTAAATATTCAACGTTAGAGAGGGTAGAGAATCAAAATGTCGTTTGTATAAAAGTTCGATGTTACATTACAGATTTTGGGGACAAATATGGAATCCATTGCTTTCAAAAAGGGATGGAAAAAGTCGGAAATGCGTTTTTTATTTTCTTATTTAGTCATTTCAGGTCAGAGTGCACTTTTAAATCTACGTTTTCCACTTTTAATAAATTCTGTATATTGAATAATAAAGTTTATATGAAGAATCAAAGATGGGAAGTGGAACAATAAACTGGTGACATTTGTGAGGGAAATTTGAACTTGTGATTTACCATATTGCACTAGAGAGAAACCCGTTTAAAACGTTTGAAACATGGTTTTAATAGGTCTATTTCTCTATTGAAACATAGTAAAAATGCTAGAAAACAGGCTGTTCTGTTTAATATGCGTTTTTCATACATTTGTTCATATTATCCAGCAAAAATGCAGATGTCGGGAACTCCCGTAAGAAATGCGTGGGAGAGATTTTTAGAAAAACGTTAATTTGACGCACTTTCCGATTAAATAGAAATACGAAATTTGGGGATTAGTTAGAGTATGAATGGAGTATTATATATCCTTATTTTTATGCCCAAAGTATCCTTGGTTCGACTCCAAAACGACTCTTAAATACACTCGTAAGAAATGCACGTAAAGTTTGTTTTAAAAGATTGCAGACTTTTGTTCTTTTGATGATTTAAATAAGAAATAATAGTCTTAGAAAATCGAGACAAGTACCAAAAGAAAGGAAAGTAAACGTAAAGAAATGCACGTAAAGTTAATTTTCAAGAATTGCAGACTTTTGTTCATTTGCATATTTAAACAAGACATAATGGTCCAATAAAATTAAAATAAGTACCTAAAGAAAGGAAATTGAATAAAGATTCATGCGTGAATCAAGTGATAGAAATCCGCGTCTTAAGCGGGTAGCAGAGGATTTTAAAAGGCTTAGATAAGAAATGCAGGTAAACTTCTGTTTTATCGATTGCAGACTTCTATTCTTTTGAAGAATAAATCCAGAAATAATGGTCCTATGAAATCGAAACAAGTACCAAAAGGAAGTACATTGAATGAAGATTCTTATTCTGATCGAGAAATTGTAAAAAACCGCGTCTTAACCGGGTAGCAGTGCGTTTTAAACGCAATTTTCATAATACATTTCGTGTGAGAGGGACCGGGAGAAAACAGAACCTTAACTAGGATAGTATCTCATAGAGGAGCGTCTTAAATAGGTTTTTCTGTGCATAGTAAGACCCACACGTTTTCTGTTAGCAACCAGTAGACATAGCAAATCAAATTTAACTTTAAATTAACAATTGCACATCCAAAGAATTTCAAAATGTCATAGCTTCTGTCTATCTCTTAAGGAAGTATGTACAATTAATTTTTTTTTAAAATAGGAAATGATAACGTACGACCAGAATAATAATCTGCATTTAATTTCCTTTCTTTTGGCTCTTGTTTCGATTTTCTAAGACCATTATTTCTTATTTAAATTATCAAAAGAGCAAAAGTCTGCAATCCTTAAAAACGAACTTTACGTGCATTTCTTATGGGAGTGTTTCTAACACATATATTATCATGTATTTTATCACAATTCTCATAATTTTAACTCTTAAACGATATTCTACTACTATAATAAGAATCTTTAATTAATTTCCTTTCTTTTGGTACTTGTTTCGATTTTTTAAGACCATTTTTTCTTATTTAAATATGCAAAAGAACAAAAGTCTGCAATCCTTAAAAACGAACTTTACGTGCATTTCTTATGGAAGTGTTTTGGAGTCGAACCAAGGATACTTTGGGCATAAAAATAAGGATATACAATACTCAATTCATACTCTAACTAATCCCCAAATTTCGTATTTCTATTCAATCGGGAAGTGCGTCAAATTAACGTTTTTCTTAAAAATGTCTCCCACGCATTTCTTACGGGAGTATATCGGATACATAAACACACAACGGTGATTATTATATAATTTAACTATCAAAATGTGTTCCATAATAATAATTAAACATATAAATAGCATATTCTGTTACATATTTCATCAGCTGTCGTCGTAATTAGTGCTTCATGTCGCAATATAACCCACTGCTTCATAATTACAAGCATGTGGTTTTAACCCTTTCATTTAACCATCTTAGAAAGATTAATTATCCTAAAACAGGAAGTCAAAACTTTCCCAAAGTTACCCTTAATTACCCTGAATGCTGTCAGCGCCCTCGTATCCTCAGCGGAAGGGCGCGGAACCCTTAAGGATCGTTAACTCGTCTTAGATGCTTAAAAAACCCGTTTAAGAAGCTATTTACCCGTTTAAGACGCTGTTTCTTGTGATTTTTTTAGTGTTTCATGTTAGTACTATTCAATAGAAATGCCGCTTAAGACACTGACACATTAAATTCGCAGTTAATTTGTTTTTATATACAGAAAGACCCGTTTAAGAAGCTGCTTTCCCGGTTAAGACGCTTTTAACTTAACTGATTTTTTCTTCGTTTAATTTTGGTTTAATACAATAGAAATACCGTTAAGATACTGTACGGTTTAATAGTCTGTATTCTCCAAAACGACTCTAAAACCCACTCATAAGAAATGCACGTAAAGTTCGTTTTTAAGGATTGCAGACTTTTGTTCTTTTGAAGATTTAAATAAGAAATAATGGTCTTATAAATTCGAAACAAGTACCAAAAGAAAGGAAATTAAACAAAGATTATTATTCTGTTCATAGAATACCGTTTAATAGTAGAAATTGCGAGAATTATGTTAAAATACATGATAATATTTGTCTTAGAAATTCTCCCATAAGAAATGCACGTAAAGTTCTTTTCGATCGATTGCAGACTTTTGTTCTTTTAATGATTTTAATAAGAAATAATGGTCTTAGAAAATCGAAACAAGTACCAAAAGAAAGGAAATTGAATAAAGATTCTTATTTACATCGTAGAATATTGTTTATGATTGAAACTTATGAGAATTATGATGAAATATGTGAATATATAGGTAGTAAAAACATTCCCGTAAGAAAAGCCCGTAGAGTTAGTTTTTAAGGATTGCAGACTTTTGTTCTTTTAATAATTTAAACAAGAAATAATGGTCTTAGAAAATCGAGACAAGTACCAAAAGAAAGGAAATTGAACAAAGATTCTTATTATGGTCGTATATTATCATTTCATAGACCAAATTACGAGAATTAAGGCAAAAAAGGACGAAATATTTCTATAATTTTGATGGTATGAGCAACCAGTCTCCATGACGACTAAGGCGATTGTTGAATTCGACTCTTATAAGAATATATCGGAAATATAGGCTCATATCTTTCTTTCTACCATTTAAATCTAATTTGATTGTTTTTGAAGTATAATAAAGTTCTGTGATTTCGTTTAGAAGGAATTTACTAGTTACTAATGTTAGTTAAAGTAGCCTTAACTCTTCGTCTTATATAATAATCACCGTTGTTTAAATATTTATATACATTTTGTCAGTAAATCTTTGTAAAATATGCTTTTATAAAGCTATTTTTTGTAAATTAATTTCACGCACTTCCTGACAAGATAGAGAGAAACTATGAATGTTAGATATTCTTTAGATATGCTAATGTTAATTTAAAGTTAAATTTGATTTGCTATGACTACTGGTTTGTTAATAGAAAAGGTGTGGATCTTACTATGCACAGGAAAACCCGTTTAAGATGCTTCTCTATGAGATACTATCTTAGTTAAGATGCTGTTTTCTCCCGGTCCCTCTCACACGAATTATATGAAGAAAATACCGTTTAAAACGCTCTGATACCCGGTTAAGAGGCTGATTTTTTGCAATTTCTCGACCATAATAAAAATCTTCATTCTATTTACTATCTTTTGGTACTTGTCTCGATTTAATTGGACCATTATTTCTGATTTAATTCTTCAAAAGAACAAAAGTCTGCAATCTATAAAAACGAACTTTACGTGCATTTCTTATGAGTGGATTTAGGAGTCGTTTTGGAGTCGAACCAAGGATACTTTGGGCATAAAAATAAGGATATATAATACTCAATTCATACTCTAACTAATCCCCAAATTTCGTATTTCTATTCAATCGGGAAGTGCGTCAAATTAATTATTAAAAATGTCTCCCACGCATTTCTTACGGGAGTCACCGACATCGGACACATAAACACACAAACATATATAAGTATATATATTCAGGAGCATATATATGAGAAATGCCAGGGGCGATGTGGAGAAGAGAAAGGGTTCTCAAAACCAGGGTTCGGCGGTCAGGAAAAGGGTTTTAATAACACAGGATTCCAGTAAACCACAAACCATCTGTTCTCTTTGATATGCTCTTTGCTTTACTCTTCTATTATGTATATATGTCTGTATAAAAGACCAGTAAATTCATTTCTACTTACAAAATGGGGATATATGAATCTAGGCCTAGATAAGATAGATAAGGGTGATATACTAGGAATGGAATCTTATATAATAATCACCGTTGTGTGTTTATGTGTCCGATTTACTCCCGTAAGAAATGCGTGGGAGACATTTTAGAGAAAAACGTTAATTTGACGCACTTTTCGATTAAATAGAATTATAAAATCCTTATTTTTATGCCCAAAGTATCCTTGGTTCGACTCCTAAACGACCCGAAAATGCAGTAATAAGTAATGCACATAGAGTTCGTTTTTAAGGATTGCAGACTTTTGTTCTTTTGATGATTTAAACAAGAAATAATGGTCTTACAAATTTAAAAAAGAACCAAAATAAAGAAAATGGAATAAAGATTCCTTTTATGGTGATAGAATATTGCTTAAGATTCGTTATTACTGGATTTATGATAAAATATATGATAACACATGTCCTAGATATACTCCCATAAGAAATGCACGTAAAGTTCGTTTTTAAGGATTGCAGACTTTTGTTCTTTTGATGATTTAAATTAGAAATAATTGTCTTAGAAAATTGAAATATGTACCAAAAGAAAGGAAATTGAATACAGATTCCTATTATTGTTATAGAATATCGTTTTCTAGTCTAAATTGCAAGAAATAGAGCAAAATAGACGAAAAAGTAGTGCAATTTTTGTGTGTTAACAACCAGTCTCCATGACGACTAAGAAATTATAACAGTAATTAGAGTACAAACGATAATCAGCGAGTAAATTTTCAATTAATAAAAAAGTTTTAGTTCTCCTACAAAACAGAATAATTGTCATGGAAAGGATTTCTATTGTACACAAAGACGATTAATACTTTGTTGTGTACAATTGTACCCGTTTAAGACGCTGAAATCTGTTTAAAACGCTGAAATGCCATTTTAAGATGCTATACTTCTGAATATATTATATACTTGTATACTGTTGAACAGTATAAAACCCGTTTAAGACGCTATTAAACACGCTTAAGACGCTATACTACCTAGGATGCTCTATTTCATATGGTAGACTATTTTACCCGTTTAAGACGCTATTAATACCCGTTTAAGACGCTATGAACCAACTTTAAGATGCTATAATTCAATTTTAACTAAATACAACCCGTTTAAACACGTCGAAGAACTATAAAAACCCGTTTAAGACGCTCTCATAACATTTTAAGATGCAATAATTCGAGATTACCACAATATAACCAGTTTAAGACGCTGTTAAACCCGTTTAAATTACTTTAACAACATTTTAAGACTATATACTTTATGCTGCACAGAATGGAACCTGTTTAAGACGTTGATAAACCCGTTTAAGAAGCTATAATGCCACATTAAGATACTATACTTCATTTTTAACTATACAATCCGTTTAAAACGCTATAATGCCAATTTAAGACAGTCTACTTGTTGATTAATTCTATTCTACCCGTTTACACCCCGAAACAATTTCAATACGATATATTTCATGTTTAATAATATTAAACCCGTCTAAGACGCTGTAAAACCCGCTTAAGAAGCTATCATACAGATTTAAGATTATATACTTTATCATTTATACTAAACTACCCGTTTAAAACGCTTTATCAGTAGAAATGTCGCTTAAGGAGCTATTAAAACCCGTTTATAACGCTGTACCAACATTTTAAGATGCTATTCTTCATGCTGAACAATATAGAACCCGTTTAAGACGCTAAAATAACAGTTTAACATGGTGTCCTTCGTGTTTAGTACTATTCTACCCGTTTAAGACGCTATTAATTGTAAAAACGTGCCTAAGGAGCTATTGAAACCCGTTTATAACGTTCTGCCACTATTTTAAGATGCTATACTTCATGTTTAACATTATACAACCCGTTTAAGATGCTATTAAACCCGTTTAAGACGCTCTGAAACAACTTCAAGATTATATATTTCATTCTGAATCATATACAACCCGTTTAAGACGCTCGTGAACCCGTTTATAACGCTTGAACGATATTTTAAGATGCTATACTTAATGATGAATAATATAAAACCCGTTTAAGGCGCTAAAATCCCAATTTAAGATGGTTATCTTGGTGTTTAGTACTATTCTTCCCGTTTAAGACGCTATAAATCTATAAATATGTACTATAATTAATATAAATGTGAAGGAATTCATATTCCAAAATTCGAATATATTCCGATTTTCTGAGTGGACCAATTCATTATTCCATTTGCATCTCATCTTAATCTGGACCACAGCATCTTCCCCTTCAACTCAAATTGAGCTAATTTGCATCTCAACACACCGAATATGTTCTCTCATACTTTTCATATTTTATGCTTTATCATGGTTTTTAATTTTATGCGTGGATTTCTTATATGTATTTTGTATTACTTTTCGTGATTATTGTACTATATGTTTTAAACTTCTGATGTTTGTTTTATGCTATTAAAAACCCGTATAAGACGCTGTCAATTTTATGCTCATCACTTTTTGCTATTCTTGTAGTTATGTTTAAACTTATGTTTCCATTGTTTATTTTATGCTATTAAAACCCGTTTAAGAGGCTAACCCGGTTAAGAAGCTTTCAGCTAAAACAATTTTTGTGATTCTTGTTGTTATTTTTAAACTTGTGTTTGTATGGTTTATTTTATGTTAATAACCCGTTTAAGACGCTGTTAAACCCGTTTAAGAAGCTATAATACAACTTTAAGATGCTATATTTCATGGTGAACATTACAGAACCCGTTTAAGAAGCTATTAAACCCGTTTAAGACGCTATAATAATAATTTAAGACAGCCTACTTGGTGTTTTACACTATTCTACCGGTTTAAGAGGCAATTTTACCCGTTTAAGACGCTATAATATCTGTTTAGGATGCCCTATTTCATATATATAAGACTAATTTACCCGTTTAAGAAGCTATTAAACCCGTTTAGGACGCTATACTATCTGTTTAGGATGCCCTATTTCATATATATAAGACTATTTTACCTGTTTAAGAAGCTGTTTAACCAGTTTAAGATTTTCTACTTCATGTTTAACATTATAGAAGACGTTGAAGAAGTATTTAAACCCGTTTAAGACGCTCTGATAACAATTAAAGATGCTATACTTCATGCTGAACAATATAAGATCCGTTTAAGACGCTGTTAAACCCGTTTAAGACGCTCTACCAACATGTTAAGATGCTATATTTCATGCTGAACAATACAGAACCCGTTTAAGACGCTAATAAACTATACTTATATACGATAATTAATACATATGTTAAGAAATCTTTGGTCATACAAGTCGAATATTCCGATTTCGAAGAGGTGATTCGACTTCATTAAACCATTTGCATCTCTGAATGCTAATCTCTCATCTCAGAGAAAGACGCTTAATCTGGACCGCAGCATCTTCTGCTCCCCCTTCTAAAATCGGTCCATACCTAATTTGCATCTCAACACAGCTAATATGTTCTGCCTCTCTCATATTTTATGCTCTCTTATGCTTGACTCTTTATGCGTGCATTTCTTATATGTATTTTGGTTTTTTTCGTGATTCTTGTACTATATGTTTTAAACTTATGCTTCTATAGTTTATTTTATGCTATTAAAATCCCGTTTAAGACGCTAACCCGGTTAAGACGCTGTCAGATAAAACATTATTACATTCTTTGTGATTCTTGTTGTTATGTTTTAACATATGTTTCTGTTGTATGTGTTATGCTATATTTAAACCCGTTTAAGACGCTGTCAAGTTTATGCTTGATTTTTGTAGTTAAGTTTAAACTTGTGCTTCTATAGTTTATTTTACGCTATTAAAACCCGGTTAAGACGCTGTCAGCTAAAACATTCCTTTTTGTGATTCTTGTTGTTGTTTAAACTTATTCTTCTGATGTTTGGTTTATGCTATATTAAAACCCGTTTAAGACGCTGTCAACTTTTGGTTATATAAACTCGTTTCTATAGTTTAATTTATGCTATTAAAACCCGTTTAATACGCTGTCAACTTTATGTTCTTCTTTGTTTTATTAGTACTTCGTTTATGTTATTTTAAATGAATATGTCATGGAATAACCCGTTTAAGACGCTATCGACTTTATACTGTTTTCTTTCATTTATGCTTCGTTTATTTCAACGTCATTTTAATGTCGATTTATGTGTTACAGAACAACCCGTTTTAGACGCTGTTCAAATGTTTATAACGCTCTACCATTTCAGAGAAGAAGCTATACTGTGTGTTAAGTATTACTCGACCCGTTTAAGACGCTGTTAAACCCGTTTATAGCGCTTCATCAACATTTCAATGTGCTTTACTTCATGCTGATCAGTATGGAACCCGTTTAAGACGCTATACTACTAATTAAAGATACTTCTTTTTTAACGAAACAAAACCCGCTTAAGACGCTGTGAAACTTGTTTAAAACCCTCTACCACCATTTTAAGTTGCAATGCTTTATTTTAATTTTGCAATACTATCCTACCCGTTTAATACGCTGTTAAGCCCGTTTATAACGCTGTACCAACATTTTAAGATGTTATACTTAATGCCGAACAATATAAAACCCGTTTAAGACGCTGTTTTACCGTTTATAATACCACTTTTAGATTTTCTACTTCATGTTTAACATTATAAAACACGTTGAAGACGTATACAAACCCGTTTACCCGTTTAAGAAGCTATTATACCAATTAAAATTACTATACTTCAATTTTAACATCAAAACCCGTTTAAGACGCTGTTAAACCCGTTTAAGACGCTCTGAAACAACTTTAAGATGATATACTTCATGCTGAACAATACAGAACCCGTTTAAGAAACTATTAAACCCGTTTAAGACGCTAAAATAATAAGATACGATACTTAATTTTTAACGAATCACAACCCGTTTAAGACGCTCTGATACAACTTCAAGATGTTATATTTCATCCCGAACAATATAAAACTCGTTTAAGACGCTGTTTAATCCGTTTGTAACGATTTCTACCATTTGGAGATGCTATTTTTTATTTATTTTATGCAATACTACTTGGTGATTAATTCTATTCTACCCGTTTAAGATGCCTTAAACCCGTTTAAAAGCTATTTTCTCATATCTAGGTCCCTTTAACGCGAAATACATCTCTTAAGACTTTAAGAAACCCGTTTAAGACGCTATAATTTATGCTGAACTGTATAAGACCCGTTTAAGACGCTGTTATAAAGTTTACAACACTATAATAACACTTCAAGATTTTCTACTTCATGTTTAACACGATAAAACCCGCTTAAGACGCTCTGATAACATTTTAAGATGCAATAATTCGAGTTTAACACGATAAAGACAGTTAAAGACGCTGTAAAACCCGTTTAAGACGCTATTAATCCATATATATGTACTGTAACTAACATAAAAATCAAGAAATCTTTGGTCACATTCCGATTTCCAGACGTAATTCGACTTCATTAATTCCATTTGCATCTCCTTCATCTCCGAATACTTATCATCTTAATCTGGACCGCAGCATCCCCCTTCTAAAATTGGTCCAGAGCTAATTTGCATCTCAACACACACAAATCTACATCTTGAGGACGTGTACAAGATGTCTAATCTCTCCATGGTGACGAAGACGTGTCCTGAAAATCTAGCGGACGGTAACTTCTCCAAAGATTCAGCAAAGCTCAGAAATCTGAAGTATGATAATCACCGTTGTGTGTGTTTATGTGTCCGATGTAACTCCCGTAAGAAATGCGTGGGAGACATTTTATAGAAAAACGTTAATTTGACGCACTTTCCTAATTAATAAAAATACGAAATTTGGGGATTAGTTAGAATATGAGTGGATCATTATATATCCTTATTTTTGTGTCCAAAGTATCCTTGGTTCGACACCAAAACGACTTGAGAACGCTCTCGTAAGAAATGCACGTAAAGTTCGTTTTTAAGGATTGCAGACTTCTGTTCTTTTGCATATTTAAATAAGAAATAATGGTCTTAAAAAATCGAGACAAGTACCAAAAGAAAGGAAATTGAACAAAGATTATTATTCTAGTCTTAGAACATCGTTTTCATCGGTCATAGAATATAGTTTTTGAGTCGGAATTGTGAGAATTAGTCCAAGAAAGATGAAAAATGTGCATGATTTACAACGAACCTTATAAAAATATAGTAGATAAGGTTCATATGCTATACTATAGCCGATATTTATATACCATAATAATAACTAACTCCCGGTCCCTTTCAATCGAAACTCATGTAATAGATACCGCTTAAGACGCTCTGCTACCCGGTTAAGACGCGGATTGTTCCCAAGATGCACTGTGATCTAATATAACCAATCGTACGCCTCATAATGTTTTTCTAGATTATTCTTTCCCAATTGTCCGTCAGCATGGTAACATTTGTTTCATTTTAAGTGTTAAAAATGACCGAAATTAAGTAATTTAAGATGCTCTCTGTTTTTATATTAAATTAGCGCATTCTTGTAGAAAAAGATTATGAAAATGCAACTTATATTACAATTTAATTGTTCTTGAATTCTATTATTATTCTATTATTACTTCACAATTTCACAATTCTAAAGGGATTACCCACGTTTTTAACCGACACCCACATGATCGAAAAGTCATTTCACCGACAGACAGTTTGGACGACAGTTCTACTGAAAGACAGTTCAGTTGATGGACAGATCCTTTGCCGACTATTTGGCTGAATGAGAGGTCGTTAGACCGACAGTTTAATTTCACTTCACGCTAGCTGTCATTCAACCAATCTGTCAACCACAGAAGCTGTCTCGCACTGAGCGTCGGTAATATGACCTGTCGGTCAGATGAACTGTAGATAATTCATGCTGTCGACCAAACGTCCTGTCAGCTAAACGGCCTACGTTCTAAGCACATTTATAAGAGAATCGTTCTACATAGCCTTCGGTGACATAATATATTGATCGGATGTCGGCAAAATATCCCATAATAATTTCTAATAAATTTAGATTTTCAAAAAAGTCGAAATTTCTAAAAAATTTTTAAATTTACAAAGAAATCTCAAAAATCCGAGGAATTATAACAATGACTGTTTTGGAATTTTGATCATTATTCCATAAAAAGTGAGCTGTCGGTAAGACGGTCGTTTTACTGAGCCTAAAATCAAACTATCTGTCGGTCTGATGGACTATCGTTCAAACTGGCTGCCTTCCAAACGATCTGAACGCCACAGTATCATCCTGTAACTGAACGTTGGTCCATTTGCCTGTCGGTAAGATAAACCGTCGACCAAACATCCTGTCGGTAAAACGGCACAAATTAAAAAACGAATTTATAAGAGCTGCCGGTTATATTATGTCTATAAATGCCCTGTCGATCAAAGATCCTGTCGGATAAACATCCTAAAGTCTAAAAACATTCACAAAATAAAAAGCACACCAAATAAATCTCGTACTATCTCTTCAAAGGATAGATATAGTCTGTCGGCGAAATGTCCTGTCGGTCACATCCTGTCGGCAAAACATCCTTAATTCTAAAAACACTTATAAAACAAAAAAGCACACCAAATAATAGGGTAGGGCTAACCCTTCCATAATAATAGAAGCATTAGCCCTCACCTATAAAACACAAACAACAAAGACACACATAGATAGTAGACAAAACACAAGACGTGACAACTATCAATTGTTGTAGAGACAATGGCTTGCCTTCTGTGCGTCGCGTAGTTGCCAGAAACATGCCCCATTCCGTCACAGCCCGTCGTAGGGCATTGAATCAACTCCTTGCCGTCGCGCCCCCTTGGCGTTTTGTCTTGGAATTGTGTACTGGGTGTGGGTGGAGGTGTTGGGTGGTGTGCTATTATGGTTACGCCGAGGGATTGCCTAGATTTCCCGATTTCAGGACAACGCGGACCCCTAAAAAAAGTCCAGAACAGTTCATTCAGTTATGAATTTCTCTCTTTTTAAAGAATTTTGAATTTTTTAAGAAATTTTGAAAAATTTGATATATTTTCGAAAATTTTTATTCTAGAATAATTTTGATTTTTTTGGAAATTTTGAATTTTTTTGATAATTTTTTGGTTTTTTGGAAATTTTTGATACTCTTGGAAAATTTGAATTTTTTGAATTTTTTTGGAAATTTTTCATTTTTTTGAAGATTTTGAAAATTTTGAAAAAATTTGGTTTTTGATTTTTTTTAGAAATTTTTTGAAAATTTTGAATTTTTTTTGAAAATTTTTAATTTTTTTGGAATTTTTGGTAATTTTAAATTTTGGTAATTTTAAATTTTTTCAAAATATTATTTTTTTTTTGAAATCTTATTTTTTTTAATTTTGAATTTTGTCTTGGAATTTCACAATTTTTTGATAATTTTAAAATAATTTTTCTTTTGGAATTTTTTCCCTAGTAAATACTATTTTTTAAAAAATTTTCGACTTTTTTTGGAAATCCGTATTGTTCTGATAAATTAAAAAAATACCTATGGCTAATCGCTAAGATTTCTCTGATTTGTTTTCAAAATATTACGTAAAATTTCGGATGATTCAACATTTTTCTTCTTCGTTTCTTTTCCAAATTAATTTCTTTCCCTTTTCAAAGTTCTAATTTTTGAAAGATATTATTGCGATTTTCGAATTTTTAAAACTATTCTAGTTTTTCGGAACGAAAATGTTTTCCTTAAATTCCCAAACTTAATGTACTGTTATAATTATTCTTCAAATTGCAATGAATTTAGATTTTTATTTCTTTTTCTTTAAAATTATTTTTTGGAATATCCGAATTTAGAGGCGCATTCTACAGATTTTTTCAAATAAGTTGATTTACAATTAATAAAAGTTAATACGTTTTTAAATTCAATTGAATTAATAGCTATAATACATATTCTGGAATGTCCTTTTTCTGTTTTTTTTTAATTCGCAGAAAATTTTAAATCTTTAAATATTACTTTGAAATTTTTGTTTTTTCCTTAAAATATGTTTAAAATCCATAATTATTCCTCTGAAAATTTAGGAATTTTTTCCACAAAGTACATAGTTTAAAATTTTTTTATAAATTTTCCATAATTTTGCAAATTTATTTATTTATTTTTTTGAGTTTCATACTTTCGAAAATTTTATTTCAAATCGCCTACTTCAAAATTTCTGAATTTTTCTTAGTAGAACTTCAATATTTTGACATTTCCTGATTAAATACTGGTGATATCGACATTTTCTAAAATACATTTTTTAAAAATTCTTCATTACTATTCTTAAATCAGCCACTTTTTCTAGATATCCCACTCTTTCTATTTCTTAAATTCAAATTTGGAATTTTTGAAAATTGGATTTCCGAACTTTTCTTAAAGAAATTTCCAAAACTTTTTCATTTAATTTAAAACATCCCTCCAATCCAAAAAGCGCGTTCCCATGGCCACCAAAATTCAGTCGCCACGGTGAACAAACACACAAAAGTAGAGCCATCTTTCCATTCATTGATAGTTATTACTTTTATATATATATATATATATATATATATATATATATATATATATATATATATATATATATATAACACTATATCTGGAAGAGAAAATATTTGAAGCGAAAAAACTTAAAAAAAGGCATCTACTCATCTACTTTACTACTCAAAGTAGACTAATTTCACTAATATTTTCATAAATAACACAAAAAATGAATCTAGAAGACGTCAAATTAAGAAAAACCCGGTTAAGACGCTCGTAAGAAGAATATTCAACGAATTTACCCGTAAAAACCGCGTTTTAAGCGGTATTGCGTCATCACCAGGTAAAGGAAAATGTTTAATTAACGTATGATAACAAATGGCTCTTCAATATTTATAAACAAGTGCTTTTACATAATATAAAACAAAAAAGAATCTACTATAGTTCCATTTACATAGCACAGCTACATATCTATGCATGAAAACCCGGTTAAGACGCTTAAAAATTTTTATTAATAAGAAAAAAATGAATATAGAAGACGTCAAATTCATAAAAACCCGGTTAAGACGCTTGTCAAAGAAAGTTGCAGTGTAATCCGCGTTTTAAACGGGATTGCGTCGAAACCGGGCTATAAAAAACAATAAATGGCTAAATAAATGGCTCTTTCATATTTAAGCTAATTCAAGTTTAAAGAAAGATATTTGCCTTATAAAACGAAAAGAAATCATTTTTATTTTTACCAAGAGAATATATATATATATATATATATATATATATATATATATATATATATATATATATATATATGCAGGTATATATAGCGCCTTAAATAATTTAATTTCGTAATTTTTCACTCCTAAATTCAATAATTGTTACCATAGTGACAAATAAGTAGGAAAAACGACTTTCTTAACAATGGTAATAGTAGATATATCCATAACAACGCTCAATATTATATAAATTCAGTAATATTCACCTGAGTAATTATATTGCCTAGCAACAGATATCCAAAAAGTACGGAATTAGAGAATAATTCATAACATTTCTGATTCTGTAATTAGCAAAAAAATTACCTTAAGAATTCTAACTTAAGTTACAGCATAAGAAAATAGCGTCTTAGCGATACAACGTCATAAGAAATAGCGTCTTAAACGGGTATTAATGTATTCTTCTTAGGACGGGAAAATTCCGCGTCTTAAACGGTATTGTTACAGTTGAATACTCTAAAACAGCCTCTTATGCGGTATTTTTACAATGTAATTTACGTCAAAGGGACTAGGTCATGGAATTAACGGCGTCTTAAGCGGGTTACAACGTATATCTCAAGAGTTTAATCTGTAATAGCGTCTTAAACGGGTTCTACTGCATAAATCAACCATTTTCTCAAGAATTTCGTCTTAAACGGAAATGTATTGAAGCGTTCTCACTATTTTCTACTCTAAAACGGGGTAAAATCCGCCTCTTAAGCGGGTTTTAATGTATATCTTAACAATTCAATCCTTAATAGCGTCTTAACGGGTGTTAAGGTGAAAAGGTTAAGCATGAATTTCTTTTATAATTTTCACTATTTTCTACATTAAACGGTAAAAAATCTTTATATCTTTATATAAATATATCTTTATGCAATATAACCTTCTGAGAAAATTTTCTAAAAACAAGGTTATATTTTAAAGTCTAGTACATGTTGCATTGGCTTAATTTTTGAGGGTTAACATGAAGGAATCAGATTATTTAATGATCTCGTAAAGAACGCACGTAAATTTCGTTTCGATCGATTGCAGACTTTTGTTCTTTTGATGATTTAAATAAGAAATAATGGTCCTACGATGTTTTAACAAGCACCAAATTAAAGGAAATTGAACAAAGATTCTTATTCTAGTCTTAGAGCATCGTTTTCTAGTCGAAATTATGAGAATTATGATAAAAAACATGATAATATGTGTCTTAGAAACGCTCTGATAAGAAATGCACGTAAGGTTCGTTTTTAAGGATTGTAGACTTTTGTTCTTTTGATGATTTAAATAAGAAATAATGGTCTTAGAAAATCGAGACAAGTACCAAAAGAAAGGAAATTGAACAAAGGTTCTTATTCCGGTCATAGAATATCGCTTTAGAGTCGAAATAATGAGAATTATGATAAAATACATGATAACATTTGTCTCAGAAACGCTCCCCTAAGAAATGCATGTAATGTTCTTTTTGATTGATTGCAGACTTTTGTTCTTTCGATGATTTAAATAAGAAATAATGGTCTTAAATAATCGAGAAAAGTACCAAAAGAAAGGAAATTGAACAAAGATTCTTATTATAGCAGTAGAATATCGTTTACGATTCATATTTGCGAGAATTATGATGAAATACATGATAATATTTATTTTAGAAATACTCCCATAAGAAATGCACGTAAAGTTCGTTTTTATAGATTGCAGACTTTTATTCTTTTGATGATTTAAATAAGAAATAATGGTCTCAAAATATGGAGACAAGTACCAAAAGAAAGGAAATTGAACAAAAATTCTTATTATAGCAGTAGAATATCGTTTACGATTCATATTTGCGAGAATTATGATGAAATACATGATAATATTTATTTTAGAAATACTCCCATAAGAAATGCACGTAAAGTTCGTTTTTATAGATTGCAGACTTTTATTCTTTCGATGATTTAAATAAGAAATAATGGTCTTAAATAATCGAGAAAAGTACCAAAGGAAAGGAAATTGAACAAAGATACTTATTTATATCGTAGAGTATCTTTTTGGAGTCGAAATTGTGAGAATTAGGATTAAAAAACAGTCGCAATACTTTTTATTCGTCTGAAGATCTCCAGTTCGACCTCAGACTAGTAAAAGTGATCCCATAACAAATGCACGTAAAGTTCGTTTTTAAGGATTGCAGACTTTTATACTTTTGATGATTTAAAACAGAAATAATGGTCTTAAATAATCGAGAAAAGTACCAAAAGAAAGGAAATTGAACAAAGATACTTATTTATATCGTAGAGTATCTTTTTGGAGTCGAAATTGTGAGAATTAGGATTAAAAAACAGTCGCAATACTTTTTATTCGTCTGAAGATCTCCAGTTCGACCTCAGACTAGTAAAAGTGATCCCATAACAAATGCACGTAAAGTTCGTTTTTAAGGATTGCAGACTTTTATACTTTTGATGATTTAAAACAGAAATAATGGTCCTACAAAATCGAGTCTAGTTCCAAAAATAAAAATCTTAAACCGTACAGCTCCTAGTAGCATAGAGTCTTAAGCAGGATCTTACAATTTTAACTATTTTCTGCTCTAAAGAGTTAAAAATCCGCCTCTTAAGCGGGTTTTAATGCACATATTACCCATTTCATCCATTATCACGTCTTAAGTGAAAATGTATTGAATGATCTTCATGAATTTTACTCTTACCGGTGAAAAATCCGCGTCTTAAACGGGATCTACATACACAGTTTATACCCTGTAGCCACAAAATTTACATTAAAATAGCGCCTTGACCGGTTTTTTTCTACATATACCAAGAATAGCGTCTTAATAGTGAATTTCTCTTATAATTTTCACTATTTTCTACTCTAAACGACAAAAAATCCGTCTCTTAAGCGGGTTAGCGTCTTAAACGGGTTCTACATACATATATTCAACCTTGTAGATTGAAAATTTCATCTAGAATAGCGTTTTACTATATAAAATCACAATTATCTTCATAATAGCGTCTTAAACTTAAATATATAAAATTATTTTCACCCTGTATAATCACCATTCCCACTATAACAGCGTCTTAGACGGGTTTTCTTCAACAAAAACCCTACACATAATCTAGTAATCCAAACTTAAATAGATAATATTATAAAATCCGCTTCTTAAACGGGTTAGCCTCTTAAACAGGTTCTACATACGCATATTCAACCTTGTAGATTCACAATTTCCTCTACAACAGCGTCTTAATCGGGTTTTTTCTACACATACCAAGAATAACGTCTTAAGAGTGAATTTCTCTTAGAATTTTTTCTATTATCTATTCTAAACGAGGAAAAATCCGTCTCTTAACCGGGTTAGCGTCTTAAACGGGATTTCCATACAAAGATTCTACCCTTTATATTAAAACAAATCCATTATAATAGCGTCTTAACCGGGTTTTACTATATAAAATCACAAGTCTATGCATTTAACGTAAATTTATCGAATAATTATTACTATTTTCTATTTTGGAAGGTTAAAAATCCGCGTCTTAAACGGGTTCTACATACATAGATTCAATCCTGTAGACTCAAAAATTTCCACTATAACAGCGTCTTAGACGGGTTTTCTACAACATAAACCCTAGTAATCCAAATCTAGTATTCCATATCTAATAATCTAGTAATCCAAACTTTCTAGGAAACCCCTTAGAAACGTACCCTTATAATAAAAACCAGGGTCTCCGCTTGACAAGGCTGTTTAGATTGGTAACCATGGCGAAGATGGTTAATCTGTTTATTAGCTTCTTAAACGAGTTTAACAGCTTCTTAAACGGGTTGTTATTGGTTAAAAATGAAGTATAGCATCTTAAAATGTTCGTAGAGCGTCTTAAACGGGTTTAATAGCTTATTAAACGGGTTTTATATTGTTCAGCATGAAATATAGCATCTTAAAATGTTATCAGAGCGTCTTAAACGGATAAAATAGTCATATATGTTATAGAGCATCCTAAATAGATAGTATAACGTCTTAAACGGGTTTAATAGCTTCTTAAACAGTTAGATTAGTGTAAGACACCAAGTAGGCGCTGTTAAAGTATTATTTTAGCGTCTTAAACAGGTTATCCTCTTAAACGGGATTTCCATACATACATTCAATCCTGTAGACTCAAAATTTTCCATCAAAACAGCGTCTTAGACGGGTTTTCTACAACATAAACCCTAAACATAATCTAATAGCAACCAAACTTGATTTAAATAGATTTTTATTATAAAAATCCGCTTCTTAAGCGGGTTGGCGTCTTAAACGGGATTTCCATACAAACATCCAATCCTGTATATTCACCATTTCCTATATTACAGCGTCTTAGACGGGTTTCCTACAACATAAACCCTAATATTAAATTAATTAAACATAATAATAAGTTTTGACTATTTTCTATTCCGAACGGTGAAAAATCCGCGTTTTAACCGGGATAGCCTCTTAAACGGGTTCTACATACACATATTCAACCTTTTAGATTACTGTATATTCACCATTTCCACTATAACAGCGTCTTAGCCGGGTTTTCTACAACATAAACCCTAGTAATCCAAATCTAGTATTCCAAATCTAATAATCTAGTAATCCAAACTTTCTAGGACACCCCTTAGAAACGTACCCTTATAATAAAAACCAGGATCTCCGCTTGACAAGGCTGTTTAGATTGGTAACCATAGCGACCCTTAATTAGCTCAGAAGCCAAGGGGCAGTAAACACCCTCTTTTACGTCCCTTAAGATACCCTCAAATCTCAGAGTCGTTTATTAGGGTAACTTAAGGGAGAGTAAACAGGGAATGTAATCAAGTCGGTAAATTGCGAAAAACTCGAAAAGTACTCATCAGAATAAATTCAAACTTTGTACGATCTTAGAAGAGGTCCATACGCAGATGCTGGAAGTGTTTCCGTGTGCGTAGAGGTCCTGGGTTCGACGCCAGAGGGGTCGGAAGTTAGGGAAAACTTACGTAAGAAATGCGCGTAAAGTTCGTTTTTATGGATTGCAGACTTTTGTTCTTTTGATTATTTAAATAAGAAATAATGGTCATAGAAAATCGAAACATGTACCAAAAGAAAGGGAATTGAACATAGATTCTTATTCTGTTCATAGAATATCGTTTAGTTGACAAAATTAGGAGATTTATAGCTAAATAGACGAAATTTTACTATGATTTACGTAAATAATTAATTTCACACACTTTCCGACCAGATAGAACACTCCCGTAAGAAATGCGTGGGAGACATTTTAGAAAAACATTAATTTGACGCACTTCCCGATTGAATAGAAATACGAAATTTGGGGATTAGTTAGAGTATGAATGGAGTATTATATATCCTTATTTTTGTGTCCAACGTATCCTTGGTTCGACTCCAAAACGACTCTTAAATACTTCCATAAGAAATGCACGTAAAGTTCTTTTTAAGGATTGCAGAATTTTGTTCTTTTGAAGATTTAAATAAGAAAGAATGATCCTACGAACTTAAAACAAGTACCAAAAGAAAGGAAATTGAATGAAGATTATTATTATGCTCTTGGAATATCCTTTTCTAGTCGAAATTGCTAGAAATAGGACAATAAATACGAAAGAATTAGTACAATTATTCTGGTATAAGTATCCAGTCTCCATGACGACTAAGGCGATCTAACAAGACTACCATAGAAATATATGGGAAAGGTAATCCAATATGAAATGTAAATGGGGAAGTACATTTCATCATAGGGAAAGCATTACATCTATAACTAGATAAATACCACACCTTCTGGCGTGTGGCAGGGGGTGTAAACACTCAACTTATGAGCTACTTTTCTAGCCTGATAACATAGCAAATTGTTCGTCGAAACAATTATTTCTTAAAACGACTTTTCTAGCATCTATTTCTCACATATAAAGATAGATAAAAGTCTATTTCTTAAATATTAAGGACAATTCTAATAATATTTTGGGGTAAGGAAACCAAAATAAAAAATGTGAAAGTCGAAACAAAAAATAAAAATTTTAATAAAAAAACAAAATAAGAAACAAAAATACAAACAAAAGAAATCGAAATAAAACAGGGAATGCATAAAATAATCACTTTTGCTGTAAAATAAAAAATATGGTAAAATAAAGAAGGTAAATGAAAAATCATATATAAAAAATCATATATAAAAAATCATATTTATAATTAAAGATAATACCAGAAATATATACATTAAAATTTATATTATAGAATAAACTAATAATATAATGTATACAAAAATAATTTGCATATATAAAAAATTATCTTATATAAAAATGAAATAATTTAATATTTAAAAAATTAATAAAGTAAATAATATAATAAACATTATAATAGATACAAACATAGTAAATACAAAAAAATTGATGATATATAATAAATATTTTATATAATAGACATACATATATAATAAATAAATTAAATATAAAATATTAAAATTACCAAATAGAATCTTATGTTAAAAACTACTAGAAAATTCTCTCATAAGAAATGCACGTAAAGTTCGTTTTTAAGGATTGCAGACTTTTGTTCTTTTGATGATTTAAATACGAAATAATGGCCTTAGAAAATCGAGACAAGTACCAAAAGAAAGGAAATTGAATGAAGAATCTTATTTTGGTCGTAGAATATCGTTTATGATTGAAAATTATGAGGAAATATATGAATATATATGAACTAGGAATATTCGCATAAGAAATGCACGTAAAGTTCGTTTTTATCGATTGCAGACTTTTGATCTTTTGATAAATTAAATAAGAAATAATGGTCTTAGAAAATCGAGACAAGTACCAAAACGTAGAAAAATAAACAAAGATTCTTATTCCACTCACAGAACATAAATATCCAGCCAAAATTACGAGAAATCTGCCGTAAAAGACAAAAAAACTCGAAGTGGTCTCCATGACGACTTTGGCGATCTAACTTGACTACCATACAAATGAACGGGAAATGTGAAACATATGTGCACATTTCAGGTAATAAAAGCATTTTTAAAGCCTAAAAACTTAAATTTAGCTATGTATAAATGTAAATGAGGTACCATTCTATAGTTTAGACCGTTTAAAGTTGTACTTTTGGTGTAATTTACCGAGTTTTTCGTGTTTTTATCAAATCGGGGCGTAGTTTCGCCATCTAACCTTATAATATCTCTTTTGTGGTGTTGCAATTCCAGATGTAGAGGTCTGATGACCAGCTGCTGATGTGGTCTTGGTAATACGTCTTCTTGGATCCTTTCTTGCTCTTGTGGAATGATCTGCGGAACCACAGGCCTTTCCTGTACTACAGCATCCCTCTCTTGCTGTACCAGTACTTCATCTTTGTCATTCTCTTCATCTTTGATTTCCTCCGGTTCCTTTTTTATTTCTTCCCGTTCCTCTTCCTTCTTAGTCATCTCTGGTGCTTTTTCTAACACTTCTGACTCTTCTTGCACCATGTACGGCTCGGGATTCGAACCGGGGACGTCTTTTTTGGAAGATCCGAAGTTTTCCGACACTTGCGAGTGAAGTTTGAGCTAATTGTGGATGTGGGGTTTTAAAGTTCGCGATGAGGTTGGGTTTGGTCGCGAAGATTAGTTCTGAACCAATCCTACTGTGTTTTATAGTGAATTTTGGTATGGTTTTTAAGTTCACGTTAAGACGAAATATAATTAAATTAATGAATTTCTATCGGATTTTTTGGAGTTATCTCTACCAAAGTTGGTTCTTTATCATATAATTACCGTTTTTGTTTAAATTAATACAATATTTCCGCTAAATTCGAGCCGATATTGGCAAATTAGCACTTTTTGGCGGGATTTAAACTTCGCGAGACGCAATTTTCACTCTAAATTCCTTGAAATTTCGCGATATTTTCCGAAAATTCCGTTCTGTTTTAATAATTGTTGTTTTAATTCTAATTGCTGAAATATCTGCGCTAGAATTTGTGGAGAAATTTCGCAAATTAGCAAATTTTTAGCGCTATTTCACAACGTTCGAATTTAAGAAATTAATTCCAAATTCATTGGAAATACTTAAATACAATTATTTCTTCCAATTTGCAACACAAACTTTTCTAAAGTTCGTTTGAAAATTTGGACTTATTTCAACAATTTTGGCTTGTATTTAAATTTCGCGCCTCACGTATTCTTTTAAACCCACAAATACCGCTTTAAAATTACGATATTTTCAATTATTTCAAAATATAATCCCAACGATTAAATCCTATATTAATAATCTTAAAAAGATTAATTTACGGCGTCCAAAAGCGCTAAAAATTCAACTTTTATCGACAAAAAACGGCAGATCATTCGCTAACTTAAATTCCGCGCCATTTTGATTTTTTAACTTTCCCAATATTACGCGAAATAAACGAATAAATTACAATTTTAAGCTTTTTACGCGTTAAACTAACTTTTCAACCCCAAAATATGCAGTTATATATCAGATAAATGATCAATAAATAATAAAAACCCGTTTTTAAGACCAAAAAACGACTTTTTTGAAATATTTAGCGTCCAATATAATGGTATAGCAACGCTAAATTAACTTCCAAGTGAAATACACGACACCTAGCAACGTACGTATTAAATATATAAATAAACGATTTTAGCACTACATTCAGTACAATTTATACACGTATTTTAATTATTACAGCTCAAATTACGCTGTGGAATGTTTAAAATATATAAATCACGACCGGAATGTTATTTTACAACATAAAAAGTCGATATTTCAGAGCAAAATCAAAGATTTCTTTGGAAAAATACGTTATATTTTAAAAATTTTGATATTTCTAGGATTAAATAGCAAAATAGACTAGATCTGACTAGAGTAGTTATTGTAATATGACCGCACAGTTACATATATATTTAAAATTACGATTCAAGTATGAATTATTGTTATATATGGAAAAATAAGCTTACATTACTAATATATGTGTTTTTTGCTTATAAAAAACTATTTTTTACGTAAATATTCATTCTGAACAGTAGGATTGGTTGGTATGTTCGTAGCTTTGGTTTAACTCGCCTAAAAAATCGAAAATAATGACGAAAAATTAGGGTTTTCATGTAAAAATAGGTTGTAAACACTTCAGAATACACCCTTGCATTGGTCACCTAAGAGATTACATTTTATCTCGTATAATAATCACCGTTGTGTGTGTTTTTATGTGTCCGATGTCGGTGACTCCCGTAAGAAATGCGTGGGAGACATTCTTTAGAAAAACGTTAATTTGACACACTTCCCGATTGAATAGAAATACGAACTTTGGGGATTAGTTAGAAGAATGATTAAGTATTATATATCCTTATTTTTGTGCCCAAAGAATCCTTGGTTCGACTCCAAAACGATCCGAAAACACCGCCATAAGAAATGCACGTAAAGTTCGTTTTTAAGGATTGCAGACTTTTGTTCTTTTGATGATTTAAATAAGAAATAATGGTCATAAAATATGGAAACAAGTACCAAAAGAAAGGATATTGAATAAAGATTCTTATTCTAACCGTAGAATATAGTTTTAGAGCCTCAATTTCGAGATTTTGTTCAAAAAAGAGGAAACATTGGTATGATTTTGTTTCCATGAACAACCAGTCTCCATGACGACTAAGGCGATTGTTGAACTACCATATAGTATAACATTCTATACTGTAGATAGTTTAAAATTCCACGTTGTAAATTAAATTTTGAAATACTAAAAGTTATTTCTCTGAAATACACAGAAAAGTTTACCGTACAAATGATTTCTTATGGAACATTCTTAGCATACCCGATCCTTTCTTACATTTTCACTTATATCTCAAAATGTAATCAACAAAAGTGAATGAAATTTACGTGAAATTGTGCATCAAAGATTACTCTTTAAGCTGGCAAAGTTACGTAAAAATTCGTAAATAAATAACTTGAAAATAACGTGCCAAACATTACTATACCGGCCGCCGTACCAATGAACTGCATCTTAGGATAAAGCCGCGTCTTAAACGGGTATCCGAGCGTCTTAGGCGGTATCTACACAATGTATTTCGTGCGAAAGGGACTGAGAGAATACCGCGTCTTAAACGGGATAGCGTCTTAAACGTGTGTAATGCATTAAAATAATTTTTCATAAGGACTCGTTATTAAAATACACGGACACATATATGACGTTGTACTCTGAAACCTCTGACAGGCTGTTATATTTTAAGTGATAACTCCAAAAGTAATAAACAAACTGCAATCAAATTTAAATCGCTTAAAGAATAAGGTTTACTCTTCAAACTGACAAAGTTACGTGACAATTCGTGAAATAATAACGCTTTTATGACGTGACAAACTTTTACGTTTAACGGCAGTATACACGGATGTAGGGTACTGATAATTCTGCTAATATTTCAAAAACTAATCCGTTTAACGTTCCATAATTTTTGTGAAATAAAGATAAATGTTGTCTTTAAATGTTCACAGAGTTTGGTGTAAATATTTGCATAAATAGTTATGATTTTTGCGTCCCATACTCATATATGACGTGCCAAACTTTTACCCTTCACACCTAAATAAACCAGATGTAGTATGCTGACGCTGTTGCTAATAATTCAAAATCTTATCAATTTATCGTAACAAAATTAAGACATAATAAAGATGAATATAGCCTTTATATGATTGCAAAATTTGGTTGAAATATTCCAATAAATAAGTATGCTTTTTGAGTGTCAAACTGACACATCGCTACAGCGTTACAGCTAGGGATATATGCTTTCACATTTAGAGTACTATTTTCAAAACTAAGAACGCTATTGCAATCAAATTTAAGATAAACATACTTAATGATTTCTTCTATTAGTTGACAAAGTTTCATTAGCGTATACGAAAAACAAATGATAAATTTGGCTCCTCAAAGTTTGCACTGCACAGTTTGACGCTATCAATAAGAAATTATTACTTATGAATTATTCCATTGCTATAACTTGCTAACCATTCATTCTATATATCATATGGAACTTAATTTTCAATTTATTCTTATGAAATATTGCATTAACTCGGATTCAATGATTGCCTTAGTCGTTAGGGAGACGAAATGTTTACAAGTGCAAAATATTACACTTTTTTCGTCATTTTTGCCCTAATTCTCGCAATTTGGAATCGTAAACGATATTATATGACCAGAATAAGAATCTAGATTCAATTTCCTTTAATTTGGTACATGTTTCAATTTTATTGGACCAAAATTTCTTATTTAAATCATCAAAAGAACAAAAGTCTGCAATCCTTAAAAACGAACTTTACGTGCATTTCTTATGAGAGTAATTTAGAGTCGTTTTGGAGTCGAACCAAGGATACTTTGGGCACAAAAATAAGGATATATAATTCTCAATTCATACTCTAACTAATCCCCAAATTTCGTATTTCTATTCAATCGGGAAGTGCGTCAAATAAACGTTTTTGTAAAATGTCACCCACGCATTTCTTACGGGAGTCACCGACATCGGACACATAAAAACATACACAACGGTGATTATTATATTAAAAACACACGAATTACTGCTTTTAAACTGTATATTAACCCAAAACTGATCAAAAACACGTATTTTTAATCACATTTAAGTGTAAAAACGACTTTTATACCCAAAAAACTACTCAAAAGTACTTCTAAATGTATCTCTTTGATTCTAACAAGCTATGACGTTGAATCCACTATCAAAAGGGCATTATTTCAGCCATTAAAGGAGTTACGAAAACCCTTCGAAAACGGGAATCTCGCAGTCGGCGAGAAATCTCAAGATATCATGAGAAAACAGCTTCTAAGAAAGTTGCGAAGACTTTATCGATTGCCACAAGTTTCCGAGCGTAACTCTTATAAAAGACTTAGAACGCCATGTTTATAATCTCAACAATGTAAAATATACGTCCTAACAACGGTAACAATTGCCGTAACCATGGAAACTGAACAATTAAAGCCAAAAACATAGAAATTAGTTGATTAAGTTACTTTTTTGCAAGTTTTAAGGAGTTTTAAACGCAAAAAACCGTGTAAATATGTACAATAATGTTTGATTACGCTAAAATTCTCGTTTTATATATAAAACAGCTGAAAATCGGTTAGAATAACGTCAAAAACACTTGATTTTTGATAAATATAGCGATAAAAATTACTTTTATGCATAAATATATTCAAAAACAGCTAAAACAGAGCTTAATTCGCTTCAAAACACACGTAAAACTGTCTTAACGACGTCAATAATATTTATTTTAGCTAATTCCGGCGTTTTCGAGCTTCTTGGCAACTTGAGTAAACAAATTTGTAAACAACAATGGCTGCCTTAGTGAGACCCAACTATAATTTCCATGGTTACGCTCATATTCTGCCCTTAAAACGGGTATTAAAGTATATAATACAACTCGTTAATGTATCAACTCACTTCTTATATGCTGATATATACTTTAAATTCACTTTAAAACTTGGAAAACTTTCACTGAAATTTGTAAACAACACACCATCACGTTTGAAAAACACACTTTCGTGACCAATGCAAGGTTTTAAATGCACGAATACTCACCGTTTATAGTCAAACACATTTTAAAACACATAATAAAAACTCAATTCACATCCTAAACGACGATTTAAACGCCGTAAAAGTCCTTTGTAACCAGTCACAACAATCGTTGTCGGGGTGACACTCTGGAAAAACTCAAATTTCTCCGTCAAAGTCCATGGCAACGGGTTCGAAAGTGTCACGTAATGTTCGTTGGATGTCCTTTTCTATTACGAATGCACTTTTCACGAGTTGGAGCACTCTTTTTCAGAGTTACAAGACTTCAAAACACATCTTACATTGTAGTACTGGTTACCACGCTACCGCACACACGATTATTACGGAGATTTTTCCGCCGTCGCCACGGAAACCGACCTCGATTTACGTTCAACACTGATTTTTAAACCTTTTTCAACAATTAGGAAGGCTTTTCTAAGCTTTCAAAGAGTTTTAAATTCGATTTTTGTCGTTTTTTTAACGTCGGACTTCAACAGCACGGCGCCATGACAGCTTTCGGTGGATGCAATGCGCTGCTGCGCTCTTGCGGCGGCCGATGGAATCAAGGGGTATGCTTTTTTTCGAAGGGAAGGGGAAAACAAATGACGCACGAATACCGCATTGCGGAGTGGAGGCAAAAATCAATACCAAACTAAACTTTTTCGGGCGGTTTTCGAAACTTTCGGACGGGAAAACTTTTTCGAGGGGAAAAAGAAACTTTTTCGGGGTTCTGTGGGGTCTAAATCATAAGAGGAATATACTTGTGGGACTGGGTTTCCGAAAATAACTCGATTCTCATCCAAAAACGTCATTTTCCAGTGATTTTATACCTTAGCAATGCATCAAAACGTACAAACGCCATTTAAAAAACAGTAAAAATTTCGTATTTACTTCAAAAAACAGGTGAAAAACGCGTAATTAAGTCTAAAATAGAGTTAAAATTACAATTTTAGACTTTCTATATGTGTAGACTTTTGTGATGTCATTGTTTTTATATTTTATCGTTTCCATAGTTACGTTTGTTGTGGTTGAAATTATAAGTTATTCTCTCGTCTAAGGCAGTAAGCGAGGATACTTTGGGCATAAAAATATGGATATATAATACTCCATTTACACTCTAACTAATCCCCAAATTTCGTATTTCTATTCAATCGGGAAGTGCGTCAAATTAATGTTTTTCTAATGGCTAACATGCATTTATTATGAGAGTGTTTTCGAGTCGTTTTGGAGTCGAACCAAGGATACTATGGGCATCAAAATAAGGATATATAATACTAAATTCATACTCTAACTAATCCCTAAATTTCGTATTTCTATTCAATCGGGAAGTGCGTCAAATTAATGTTTTTCTATAAAATGTCTCCCACGCATTTCTTACGGGATTCACCGACATCGGACACATAAACACACAACGGTGATTATTACACAAGATGGCGAAAGGTTACTTATATTAGAAACCCGTTTAAGAAGCTGTTTTCTTTTAATCCCCTTTATAAAGCGTCTTAAACGGGTTTTACTATATATACGTATTTATTTAAATCTTTACACTTGCTATACCTATATATATATATATTTCTATACATTTGCATAAAAATCATAAGAAAAGCAACTTTTATTACAAAACCCGCTTAAGACGCTCTTATACCATTACGATAATCTGCTTAACTCTAACTTAACTCTTTATATATATATGTGTATAGAAGTAAGACTGTTCATATTTAAGCCCTTTGTACAGTGAGTTTATCATTATTTGGTTTATTATAGTTTTTATTACGCTAATATTTATTGTTGTCCTGTTATTGTTTGTGTTGTTTTAACACTACAATTTTCATTGTTTGGAAATAATTCTGATCCTCATTGTTGCTATGCTATTGATGCTTTTATTGTTGTAATTGTGATATTGTTATTACTTTCATTGTAGTTGTTTTACCCTTAATTTATTGCAATTTTTGTAATTACACGTTCTTTACCCAACATATGTTTATATATATCTACTTATTTACGTAAACTATAAAGGAAAAGCTAACTTATATTACAAAACCCGTTTGTAACGCTGTCCACCTTAAGACGCTGTGTTTACTAACACGGAAATTACCTTAACCTTAACTTAACTCTCTCTATAAACATATATAGAAGTAAAAATAAACCGTAAGGCAATTATTTCTTGTTTAAATCATCAAAAGAACAAAAGTCTGCAATCTTTTAAAAACGAACTTTACGTGCATTTCTTATGAGCGTTTTCCAGTCGTTTTGGAGTCAAACCAAGGATACTTTGGGCATATAAATAAGGATATATAATACTCAATTCATACTCTAACTAATCCCCAAATTTCGTATTTCAATTCAATCGGAAAGTGCGTCAAATTAACGTTTTTCTATAAAATGTCTCCCACGCATTTCTTACGGGAGTCACCGACGTCGGACACATAAACACACACACAACGGTGATTATTATACAAGATTACCAAAAGTAAGCCGATAGTACGTATAAAACCCGTTTATAACGCCATCCCGCTGTGTTTATACTAGCACGAAAATCTTCTTAACTCTAACTTAACTCTATATATATATACTTATATATAAGTAAGACTGTTCCTATACTAAACCCCCCTAAAAGTGCAATTCGACGTCTTAACCCTCGTAAGAGAATCTCCCCTAATTCTGGTCCACACACAGCCTCCCTCCGAAGTGGGGGAGAATGTATTCAGACAAGATGAAGGGGAGAACAGAGCACAGCTGCTGTCCGAAAGATGCCAATGGAAGAGAAGAATTCTATGGCCAGAGTCTGCTACTACCTACTATATATATATATACCTCTATATATATTGATTTTATAACAGTAAAAACGCTTCTTAAACGGGTTTTCTTGCTATATTAATGTATAAAAGGTTAAGATGTATATTATACGTATATCAAAAACTCTGGCGAAATTTTATTTATTTAGGTATCTAACGAAAACCGCGTCTTAAGCGGGATAGCGTTATAAACGGGTTAATTTATCTTTTTCTTCTACGTTTTTCCTTAATGTGGTTTTGCAGTAGATAACTTATACAATAATCACCGTTGTGTGTGTTTATGTGTCCGATGTCGGTGAGTCCCGTAAGAAATGCGTGGGAGACATTTTTTAGAAAAACGTTAATTTGACGCACTTCCCGATTAAATAGAAATACGAAATTAGGGGATTAGTTAGATTAATAATGAAGTATTATATATCCTTGTTTTTATTCCCAAAGTATCCTTGGTTAGAGCCTAAAACAAGCCGTTTTTTAATGAAAAGTTGAATGAGAAATTAGTCGAAGGAATGTAAACAGACCTGTAGCTATACGAAAAACGAAAGAAAAACAACTGAAGAACTCAAAAGCGCATGCAAGCGCAGCGCAAAAGAGATTTTCGTATCATTTTAAAAAGGAGTAGCATTAGAAGAAATCAAATCTACGAAATACATTAGCCGTCTTCTTAAAGCTATATTTTTACAGAAAAATATTATTTTAATGCATTTGTTATAGAATAACTCGTTTAAGACGCTCCTGATTAAGAAGCTGTTTATTTTATTCATTTATGCTTCGTTTGTTTCATTTTTAACATTAATTTAATGTATGTATTATGGAATAACAATTTAAGATGGTTAATCGGTATCTTAACTTCTTAAACGAGTTTAACAGCTTCTTAAACGGGTTGTGATTTATTGAAAATGAAGTATAGCATCTTAAAATGTTAGTAGAGCGTTTTAAGAGTGTTTATCAGCGTCTTCAAGGCATAGAATTGTTTAAAACATAAAGTGTAGCGTCTTAAAATGTCATTTTTGTCTTTTAAACGGGTTTATCAGCGTCTTAAACGGGTAGAACAGCTTCTTAAACGGGTAGAATAGAGTTTAACACGAAGTACACTGTCTTAAAGTATTATTGTAACGTCTTAAACGTGTTTAACAGCGTCCTAAACGGGTTTTGTATTGTTCAGCATAAAGTATAGCAACTTAAAATGTTGGTAGAGCGTCTTAAACGGGTTTAATATTTCTTAAACGGGTTTAATAATTCTTAAACGGGTTTTATATTGTTAATGCATGAAGTACAGCAACTTAAAATGTTGGTAGAGCGTCTTAAACGGGTTTTAATATCTTCTTAAACGGGTATAATAGTGTTAAACGCAAAGTAGAACTTATATTGATGGTATAGCATCTTAAACGGGTTTAACAACGTCTTAAACGGGTAGAATGGTTTAAATCATAATGTATAGCGTCTTAAAATGTCTTTTTAGCCTTTTAAACGGGTTTAACAGCATCTTAAACTGGTTATATATTGTTCAGCATGAAGTATAGCATCTTATAATGGTGGTATAGCGTCTTAAACGGGTTTAACAGCTTCTTAAACGGATAGAATAGTGTTAAACACAAAGTAGAACTTATATCGGTGGTATAGCGTCTTTCGCGGGTTTATCAGCGTTTTAAACGGTTGTGTTTATTAAAGAATACACTTACACGTCTTTTAAAAGCCTAAAAAAGAAACCACTTGGTTAATTTGTTTCCCTTTTTCTTTTGTTTTTCTCTCCCCCTTCAAAACGGATCTTAATTAGCCAAAGTGTGTCTCTTTTTTGTTTGGGGTCATTCTGTGATTACACCATGTGAATGGGCTTTTTTCTTTTTCTTTTTTTTAAAAGAGGGGTTTTTTATTTGAAGTGTCCATTTGCACGTGATCAAAGGGTTACACCGCCTTCTGTTTGATGAGTCGAAGAAAAAAGGGAAGTTTTGAGTATTCTTTCTTAAGTGTATTGCATTTGCGAATTTATGAATGAAATGATAACTGTAAAAAGGGTTGATTCTGAGCTGTTAATGGTTGTTATGGTATTTGAGTTGCTATGACACTGTCTTTGTTGTTAAGCTATAATTACTTTCATTGTTTTGCTAACATTACTTATACAACCACGGAAGAGTACACTAATATTCCGTGTTTTTTGCCCTAATTCTCGTAAACTGGGACAGACATTGATATTCTACGATCAGAATAAGAATCTTTGTTCAATTTCCTTTCTTTTGGTACTTGTCTCGATTTTTTAAGACCATTATTTCTTATTTAATTCCTCAAAAGAACAAAAGTCTGCAATCCTTAAAAACGAACTTTACGTGCAATTCTTATGGGAGTATTTTCGAGTCGTTCTGGAGTCGAACCAAGGATACTTTGGGCACAAAAATAAGGATATATAATAGCCAATTCATACTCTAACTAATCCCCAAATTTCTTATTTCTATTTAATAGCGTCTTAAACGGGTCATTCTAAAATACATAAAATGCATTAAAAAATATTAAAATAAACGAAGATTATATAAAAAAGGAGTTAAAGTTGGCAGCGTCTTAAACGGGTTTTAACAGTATAATTAAAAAGAAATCGCAAAAATAATTAAATAAAACAACTTACATAGTACATGAATCAATCAAGAAAGTTTGAGAGCGTCTTAAGCGGGTTTAGCTAAAATTATGGAAATATTTAGATTAAAGGCATATGCATCAATATTTTAAGAAAACAATAATAGAGCTGAAGAGCCTCTTAAACGGGTTTTACTGTATATAATTGAAATATGTCTAACTATATTCAATATCTCTCAAAATGAAAGAAAATCAGTAAAAAATATAAACAGCATTTCAAGCGAGAGCGTCTTAAACGGGTTATTCTGAAACACATAAATTAACATTAAAATAATGTTAAAATAAACGAAGCATAAATGAAAGAAAATAGTTAAAAGTTGACAGCGTCTTAAACGGGTTATTCCATAGCATATGCATTTAAAATGATCTTAAAATAATAACATAAACGAAGTACTAATAAAACAAAGAAGAACATAAAGTTGACAGCGTCTTAAACGGGTTTTCATAATCATTAAATAAACTATACAAACACAAGTTTAAACATTACTACAAGAATAGCAAATAAAGTGATGAGCATAAACTTGACAGCGTCTTAAACGGGTTTTCATAATCATTAAATAAACTATAGAAACATTAGTTTAATCATAGCCACAATAATCGCAAAAAAGTGATGAGCATAAAGTTGACAGCGTCTTAAACGGGTTTTTAAGATAGCATAAACCAAACATCAGAAGCATAAGTTTAAACATAACAACAAGAATCACAAAAAAATAATGTTTAAGCTGACAGCGTCTTAACCGGGTTTTTAAATAGCATAAAACAAAATCAGAAACATAAGTTTAAACATAACTATAAGAATAGCAAAAAGTTATGAGCATAAAGTTGACAGCGTCTTAAACGGGTTTTAAATAGCATAACACATACAACAGAAACATATGTTAAAACATAACAACAAGAATCACAAAAAGTAATAATGTTTTTAGCTGACAGCGTCTTAACCGGGTTAGCGTCTTAAACGGGTTTTTAATAGCATAAAATAAACTATAGAAGCATAAGTTAAAAACATTAGTACAATAATCGCAAAATAAACCAAAATACATATAAGAAATGCACGCATAAAGAGTCAAGCATAAGAGAGCATAAAATATGAAAAGTATGAGAGAACATATTAGGTGTGTTGAGATGCAAATTAGCTCAATTGAAGGGGGAGATGAAGATGCTGTGGTCCAGATTAAGATGATAAGGAGATGCAAATGGAATAATGAATTGGTCCACTCAGAAAATCGGAATATATTCGACTTTTGGAATATGAATTCCTTCATATATATATTAATTATAGTACATATTTATATTAGATTAATAGCGTCTTAAACGGGTAGAATAGTACTAAACACCGAGATAACCATCTTAAATTGCAATTTTTGCGTCTTAAAGGAGTCTAACAGCGTCTTAAACGGGTTGTATATGATTCAGCATGAAATATATAATCTTGAAGTTGTTTGGGAGCGTCTTAAACGAGTTTAACAGCGTTATAAACGGGTTCTATAATGTTAAACACGAAGTATAACATCTTAAAATGTTTTTAAAGCGTTATAAACGGGTTTTAATAGCTCCTTAAGCGACATTTCTACAGTTAATAGCGTCTTAAACGGGTAGATTATTATAACAGATTTCGTATATAATCTTATAGTGGTATTATAGCGGTATAAACGGGTTTGACAGCGTCTTAAACGGGTTTCATATTGTTCAGCATGAAATATACCGTATTGACGTTATTTCAGAGCGTCTTAAACAGGTAGAATTGCATAAAACAAAGTATAGCATATGTGTATAGTGGTAGAGCGCTATTAGCGGGTTTCATAGCGTCTTACGCGACGTTGTACTATTAATAGCTTCTTAAACGGGTTCTGTATTGTTCAGCATCTTAAAGTTGTATCAGAGCGTCTTAATAGCGTCTTAGACGGGTAAAATAGTCTTATATATGAAATACAGCATCCAAAATAGATAGTTAGCGCCTTAAATGGGTTTGTCAACGCCTTAAACGGGTTTTATATTGTTCATGATAAAGTACATCATCTTAAAATGTCGGTAAAGCGTCTAAAACGGGTTTAATAGCTTCTTAAACGGGTAAAATAGTATTAGGAAACGAAATTGACCGTCTTAAATTGCTATCATAGTTTCTTAAGCGGGTTTAACAGCATCTTAAACGGGTTTTATCGTGGATTATTGCATCTGAAAATGTTATCAGAGCGTCTTAAACGGGTTTTATATACTTCTTTAACGTGTTCTATAATGTTAAACATGAAGTAGGAAACCTTAAAGTGGTATTATAGCGATATAAACAGTATAACAGCGTCTTAAACGGGTCTTATACTGTTCAGCATGAAGTATAGCATCTTAAATTGGTAGTATAGCGTTTTGAACAGGTTTACAGCGTCTTAAACGGGTATAATTGTACAAAACATAAAGTACTTGTATAGCATCTTAAATTGTCATGTATGAACAAAAGTCTGCAATCCATAAAAACGAACTTTACGTGCATTTCTTATGGGAGAGTTTCTAAGACAAATATTATCATTAATTTTATCATATTTGTCATAATTTCGACAGTTAAACAATATTCTATTATAAGAATAAGATTATTTGTTTAATTTCCTTTCCTTTGGTACTTGTCTCGATTATTTAAGACCATTATTACTTATTTAAATCATCAAAAGAACGAAAGTCTGCAATCCTTAGAAACGAACTTTACGTCCATTTCTAACAGAGCGTTTCTAAGACATATATTGTCATTTATTATTATCATAATTCTCATAATTTCGAATCGAAAACAATATTCTATGACTGGAATAATAATCTTTATTCAATTGTCTTTATTTTGGTACTTTTTTAAATTTTATAAGACCATTATTTCTTATTTAATTCTTCAAAAGAACAAAAGTCTGCAATCCTTAAAAACGAACTATACGTGCATTTCTTATTACTGCAGTTTCGGGTCGTTTTGGAGTCGAACCAAGGATACTTTGGGCACAAAAACAAGGATATATAATAGTCCATTTATACTCTAACTAATCCTTAAATTTCATATTTCTATTCAATCGGGAAGTGCGTCAAATTAACGTTTTTCTAAAATGTCACGCATTTCTTACGGGAGTACATCGGGTACATAAACACACACAACGGTGATTATTATCCACCGTAACCCTAGGATATTTATAATATACGTTCTAAGGATCATACACAACGCAATTCAAGTGTAAAAACCCCGAGTAAATCTCAGGAAACCGAGCAAATAAATCCTGGGAACACAGGAGCGAAAAAAAGCAAGAAATTTCCAAAAGGGTACAACTCAGGGTTCGATACATAAACAGGGGTCTCTTTGGAATGGAGCAATTGTCCGGAAGTGGTGACAATACCCTGTGACAGTCCACTCAGGGTAATGGACCATCGGATGCTGCTCTTTTGTATCCTAGAAGATCAAAGATGTGCCTCAGTGATCCTATTGTGTTGATCAAGACATCAGACGGAGATTTTTTTATCAACACAATGGCATATCCCTGTTCTGTGTCTGTTTGTGATGTATAAGGTACCCTTTTAAGATCTGTGAGGGGTGTCTCTTGAAGGGATAGCAAGGGTTTGTTCCCTGTATCGTCTGGAGAAATTTGGGATGTTTTTTTCGAATTTTTTAGGGTTTTTTGGAGATTTTTTTGGGGTATTTTGTAGAGAATTATTTTTGGTGTTTTTTTTGAATTTTTAAAGTATTTTTTACGTAAGTTTTTTAAATAATTTAATAGAGAAATATTTTTGATGTTTTTTCGAAATTATTAAATATTTTTTACGTGATTTTTTTAATAATCTTAAAGAGAAATATTTTTGATGTTTTTTTCGAAATTATTAAATATTTTTTACGTAATTTTTTAAATAATCTGATAGAGAAATATTTTTAGCTATCCTTTGTAGAATTTTATACAGAAATATTTGTTCTAAAATTTCCTATAAATGTATTTTAATTTTGAAAATAAATACTGAATGAAAAATGTTGAACATTTTTGGTAATTTTTTCGACATTATTTCTAGATTTTTACAGATTTTTTCCATAATTGTACATGAAGATATGTATCCTAAAATTACTGAAAATTATAGTGTAAATGCAATTTAATTTTGAAAATAAAGAGTGAACGAAAAATATCGAAGATTTTGGTGAAATTATCCAGTCATTATTTCTAGATATTTTTCGCATTTTTTGAGAATCTTAAATTTCTTAAATATTTGTACCAAATTCTCCTTAAAATGAATGAATTTTTAATAGAAAGACTGAATGAAAAATGTTGAACATTTTTCCTAATTTTTACTAGTTTTTTTTGAGAAATTTATGGTGAAACATCTGTCCTAAAATTTCCTGCAAATGAATTTTAATTTGAAAATCTGAAATATTTGAAAAAATTAAAAGTCTGCAATCCTTAAAAACGAACTTTACGTGCATTTCTTACGAAAGCATTTTAGAGTCGTTTTGGAGTCGAACCAAGGATACTTTGGGCACGAAAATAAGGATATATAATACTCCATTCATACTCTATCTAATCCCCAAATTTCGTATTTCTATTTAATCGGGAAGTGCGTCAAATTAATTGTTTTAAGAGATTTTGTGCTAATTTTTCGTGCTTACACCCCCTGCCACACGCCGAATGTCGGCTTGCAGGGTATTTATGTAGTCATAGATGTAATCCTTTCCTTATCATTAAATCAAATTTGCTCTTACATTAACTTTAAGTTTCTCTTTTACTTATATAACATTCATAACTAAACACTGAAGTTTAAGCTATATTCTTATCTAAGGTACACTTCTAGTACTGTTTTGACGTTTTCTGTTCAAATTTGAGCTTAAAAACGGATTTTTCATCTTTTTAACGACTGTTTTGACAATATTTGTTCAAAATCGACCCTAAAAAACGGTTTATTCGTCTTTCTTGTGACGATTTTTCAATTCATAAATTCCTATTGATTAATTAATTTATGTGTGTCTTAAAGAATTTTGTTTTCGTACTAAAGTCGGAATAATGCTTAAAAGTTCTTAATATATTTCTAAACCAGATTCATTCTTTTAAATTTACCTCTTTTATAGAGACTTCTAATCTGTTACATTCCAATAAATTACAATTATATGTATGTCGATTGTTTAACAAATTATCAATTGTTTAATAAAATGTTGATCTTTTGAAAAGAAATTGCTATTTTAATGCTTATTTGACATGGCTGTTATGTAGGTAAAAAATCCTACTGTATATATATGTATATATTTACGTATCTATAAAATATGTTTATATATTATTATATATATATATATATATATATATATATATTTAAATTTACAATAATCGTGTAAATATGTATAAAAATAAAATTAAAGCATGATGTATAAAAGCAATACTTTCTCTGAAAGTATTCTATAAAACGAACATTATTTCTAAAAACACGTCTTTTTGAGTGAAAATTTTCTAAAAAAAGTTGGCTAAAACCTTCGAATCAGATTTACACAGCATTTGATCCCAATTTTTCCCAAACTAACTTTAATATCTGATCCTTCTCCTTCATTTTTACTTTACAGACATACTTACTTTTATAGTACGTTCTATAATCTAATCTAATATTTCCCTCAGATGCATTTCTATCACTTTTTCCCGAATTTCTCAACAAATTTACGATTCAAACTATTCTTTTATTTAATTTTCGTCTTCAATAGAGTATTCTGCAAGCCATATTTCTATCAGATACAATTCTATCATATTTGAATTTTAATAGAACCCGTTTAAGATGCTTTACCGACATTTTAAGATCGTATACTTTATGCTGAACTGTATAGAACCCGTTTAAGACGCTATACTGTCTATTTTGCATGCTTTATTTCATATATAAGAGTATCTTACCCGTTTAAGAAGCTCTGATACAACTTTATGATGATATACTTCATGCTAAACAATACAGAACCCGTTTAAGAAACTATTATACCCGTTTAAGACACTCTGATAACATTTTAAGGTGCTATATTTCATGCTGAACAATATAAAACCCGTTTAAGACGTTAAAATAACAGTTTAACATGGTCTCCTTCGTGTTTAGTACTATTCTACCCGTTTAAGACGCTATTAATAGTAAAAACGTGCTTATGGAGCTATTAAAACCCGTTTATAACGCTGTACCACTATTTTAATCTGCTAAACTTTATGTTTTATGCTATTCTACCCGTTTAAGACGCTTTTATCAGTAGAAATGTCACTCAAGGAGATATTAAAACCCGTTTATAACGCTTTGCTACCATTTTAAGATGCTATATTTTATGTTTAACACTATTCTACCTGTTTAAGAAGCTATTAAATCCGTTTAAGACACTATTTAATACCTATTTAATTTTTTTCCCCAATTTCTTAATATATTTCTAAACCTGATTCATTCTTTTAAATTTAACTCTTTTATAGAGAATTATAATCAGTTATATTCCAATCATTTACAATTCTTATCGTGGAAAATGCAATTGCAAATTTACTCCCTCAGTACTTTACAAATATTACTAAACTTGGTGTTTCAACTCCATTCTTTTTCTTCAATCACGTATTTTATAGAAAATGATTATTTCTCCTCAATTTCGAACGATAAATTCGTATAAATTTCCGATAAAAACGTCGTCTGTTTATTAAATTGCTATTTTTTTAAATGAATTGTCAAATTTATAATAAATGGCTAATTTTTTGATAAGAAATTGAAATTTTAATGCTTATTTAACGTTACTATTGGTAGGTATAAATAGATGTACTGTATAAATATTTACGTATCAATAAAATACGGGTTTATATATATATAGTATAAAATTAAAACATAACTCTAAAAATAATATTTTTTCCTAAATCACGCTAAAGTTCTCTAAAATCAGCTACAAGTTTCGAATCCTTATAAAAATGCATTATAAAAACCCTAATATTTAAAAGAAATGTCAATAGTCTAAGAAATTGTTTATTGTTGAATAATAAATTACTATTTAATCCTTATATATATATGTATATGTATAATTAAAACATTCTATAAAACTAATATTTTCTACGAAATAACGAAAATTGAGTGAAATTCTCTGAAAAAATCAGCTACAAGTTTCGCATCCTGAACAAGTATTATAAAAACCCTAATATTTCCTGAATTTCTTAACATATATTTCTAAACCAATTCATTTTTCTTTAATTTACGTCTTTTACAGCTCATTCTAATCAGTTATATTCCAATCATTTACAATTCTTATCGTGGAAAATCACATCAAAAGAACACTCACCTTTCTTCCTTTTTCTCATGACTTGGAATGATCGGAAGCCCAGGGCCGTTCTGCGGCGGGGGCATCACTGCCTGCAGCTGGCCCTGCTCCTGCGTCTGCTGCGCCGGCGATCCTGCGTATCCAGGGCCGGCCCCAGGGTACGGATAGTGCGGAATACTCGGCTGTGGTCCAGATGGAGCAGGGATGCTGTACTGGGGGTAATGAGGATGATTTGGATGGGCATATGGCGAATAAGGGTTATTTGGGGGTAATGAGGGGGGGTATTCTGTTGAGTGCACGTAGGAGGATGGGTGGGGACTGATTGCAGAGTAACCTATAAAGAAAAATACGAAAGAAATGCGTTAATGCATTCAGAAGGTGCGATATCTCAGGGTTATCATTGGGGGGGTTTTGGAAAAAGGTTAATTTCAAGCACTTCCCGATTGAATGGGAATACGGAATTTGGGGGTTAGTTAGGGTATGAATGGAGTATTATATATCCTTATTTTTGTGCTCAAAGTATCCTTGGTTCGACTCCAAAACGACACGAAAAACGCTCTTAAGAAATGCGTGGGAGATGAGGTTAGATAAACGTTAATTTCACGCACTTTGCGATTAAATAGAAGTACGAAATTTGGGGATTAGTTAGAGTATGAATGGAGAGTTATATGCCTTTATTGTTGTGCCCAAAGTATCCTTGGTTCGACTCTAAAATGGCTAGGAAAACGCTATTAAGAAATGCGTGGGACACGTTAGATAAACGTCAATTTCACGCACTTACCGATTGAATAGAAATACGAAATTTGGGGATTAGTTAGAGGAATAATTGAGTATTATATATCCTTATTTTCATGCCCAAAGTATCCTTGGTTCGACTCCAAAACGACTCCAAAATACCCTCATAAGATATGGACGTAAAGTTCGTTTTAAAATATTGCAGACTTTTGTTCTTTTAATGATCAAAATAAGAAATAATGATCCTACAAATATAAAAAAGTACCAATAGAAAGAAAATTAAACAGAAAAAATTTATTCTCTTCAAAGAATGTCGTTTTTAAGGTCGAAATGACGAGAATTTGGATCGTAACCAACCCTCTAAACTGTATGCTGAATTTCGAGTCGATATTATATCGGGAAGGTCCCCGATTGTAATTAAATTGAAATCTAAGAAAAATATATCAAAATGAGAAATAAGATATTTTAAACAGCATTTATATATTTAAATTAAAAACACATATAAATATTTAACGAATTCTTTATTTTGCAGTAGTTAAGCTCTTTGCTAATCTTATCACTGAAATTTGTTTATTTTTTAAATTTCTAGTAATTTTTAACTTATAGGGTAGTAATCTTCAATAAGCATTTATAAGTTTAAACTTTTACGGTTTAAAAATACAAATTTTGCTGATTTCATCTCTTTATAATATGAAATAATAGAACATCAATAATAGTATTGATAGCTGCTGCCCATTTTAGCAATCTTTAAGCTCTCACGATCGTTAAGAACTTCATTACGTTTCATAGATAAGTAAGACGAGAAAACAATATTCTCCGACGGGAATAATAATGTGTATTCAATTCTCTTTCTTTTGGTACTTGTCTCGATTTTCTAAGACATTATTTCTTATTTAAATCTTCAAAAGAACAAAAGTCTGCAATCTTTTAAAACGAACTTTACGTTCATTTCTTATGGGAGTATTTCTACTACATGTATCATCATGTATTTTAGCATAATTCTCATAATGTCCACTCTAAAACGAACTTCTACGACTATGATAAGACTCTGTGTTCGGTTTCCTTTCCTTTAGCACTTGTTTTAACTTCGTATGACCATTATTTCTTATTTAAATATGCAAAAGAACAAAAGTCTGCAGTACTTAAAAACGAACTTTATGTGCATTCCTTATGAGGGTATTTTAGAGTCGTTTTGGAGTCGAACCAAGGATACTTTGGGCATAAAAATAAAGATATATAATAGTCCATTCATACTCTAACTAATCCCCAAATTTCGTATTTCTATTCAATCTTAAAGTGCGTCAAATTAACGTTTTTCTAAAGAATGTCTCCCACGCATTTCTTACGGGAGTATATCGGACACATAAACACACACAACGGTGATTAGTATTTGGGATAATGCCTTCCATACTCTATTCTGCTTAACCCCAACGTATCGAAGCTCACAGAAATCAATACTCCATTGTCTTAATCACGTCCAATTCGCAAAATCGATCTTTCTTTTCAAATCCATGGAAACGCAGTTGATTCGACGGGTAAACAAAGTGCCTGGTTACAGAAAGAAGCGGAAAAAAGCGAAAAAATTCTTTTTGGCTCACCTGCATATGGAATTGGGTTTTTTCAGAAATTAAAACAAAAAAGTGAGCTGATATTCCTTACGCCCCTTTGTGGATGTTTGGAACGCCACCTGGGGGTAGTTTTGAGTTGGAAACAAGGGCGAGAAATGCAGGGAAACAATTGAAGTCTGTAGGGTTGGGAATAACGCAAAGTCCGAGTGAATTAGAACCCTTTTTTTTATATTCTGTACCCTTAAGGGAACAAAAGACTGTTATATCAATAAAAGAAACACGCGGAATATCGCGCCCGTCGCTGCTTTTTTGTTTAATTCTCTCCGAAGAGAACTTGTTCATGAAAATTTCCCGGAGTTTCGGAATTTTTTTTTCCGTTGTTTCGCTGGAAAGTTCTGCTGATTGTTTACTGGTTCGATTGTTGGGGAATTTTTATTGTTTTTTATTTTTTTTTGCGCGATCTTTTTGGTTCTGCCAGAGTCCGCGGCGCTAGGGTAGCGGGGTTTTGTTAAGAGAATTTTATTATCATTTTTTTTTTAATTGGGAGAAGTTTTGATATGTGTTTTTTCGTTTTTTTGGTTGTGTCACGTCTGAGAGTCACCGTGACTTTTTAAATGTGATTCCGGGATATGCACGAGAAATGTATTTATTACGTAATGTAAATTATATGTGTATTATATATAACTAATAAATTTATATTTCGATTAACTTTTACAGATTTTCATATATAATCAAGTAATTTATAAATTTATATGTTTATATATTAATATCTTGTTTAATATGCACCGATTTCATTCTATATATACGTATGTTATATATTTATAGACTAATATATTTATATATTGTTTAATTAGCATCGAACTCAACGTACAGTTATGTCAATTGTACATTTAACGACTAATTATTTAATATCCTGGTTGATTTACAACGATTTTTATAAACAATTACGTAATTTATATGTTTATATCTATATCTATCTATCTTCTATATATATTAAAAACGTAACGGTGTCTGTCTGTCTAAAAAAAGCATTTTTCTCGCCAATGCCAAGAGCTAGAGCGATGCTGAAACGTGCATTCGATGTAGACTGCTGCACCCTACAATGTGGCAATATTTTATTTTACCTGAACGGCCACAGTTCGAACCCAGACAAGAAAAACCGTTCTCATAAGAAATGCACGTAAACCTCACTTTTATCACTTGCAGGCTACATTTCTTTTGCAAAATTAAATTAGAAATAATAGGCTTACGAAATCGCGATAAGCACCAAAAGAAAGAAAAATGAATAAAGATTCTTATTTTGGTCGCCAAATATCGTTATCGGGTCGAAATGGCGAGAATTCGGTTAAAATAAACGGAAATTTCGTGAAATTTTGAGGCTGTAAACAACCAATCCCCTTGACGACGGATGCGATTGTTGAAACCGAGGTATTGCGTTTTCCCATAAGAATACACTGTGATTGATATGCCCATATGAAAGTAATGATTAAAAATGAATGATAGTACATGTTCATAGTCCAGACCAAACAACTGCACCCAGAGGGTGCATGCGCGCGGCTAGTCTATATATATTAATTTCTGGTTTAATATGCAACGCTTACTATATATATAGTACGTTATATTAAAATTATTTTATCAATTATATATTATATAAATGATTGCTATATACTACTAAAGATTATTATATAGAAATTGAGGTATTCTGAGTTTAAATTTTCTTAGTCTATTCAATATTAAGTTATATTTGAGAAGTTAACATGTACTAAGCAGTTGTCGACGTATTGTAAAAAGTTTTAAGATATCCTAAGCGAAGTCAACGTCTTTTAAGCGGTCTCAACGTGTTCTAAACTGTATGAAGATATCCTGAATTGACTTATCGTATTCTTTAAAATATTCTTAACAGTCTGAACATACTCTAAACAGTCTGAACAGACTTTAAACCGTCTGAACAGACTTTATACGGTCTGAACATACTTTAAACTGTCTGATCATACTCTAAACAGTCTGAACATACTTAAAAGTCTGGACATACCCTATAATATATGAAAAGCTAATCCCAACAGATTTTAAGCGGTCTTAACATACCCTAAGCATAATTTGACGTAATTTATGATAAGCAATGTCAACTACTTAAGCTGTCTCAACGTATTCTAAGCGAATTCAGCATATTTTAAAGCTATCTAAACATGTTCTAAGCAGAAAAGAAATGTCCTAAGCGGGCTCAGCGTATTCTCAGCTGTCTCATCACATCCTAAACTCATTCTAAGCGGCTTTATCTATAGATAGCAGTTTCAGCACATTTTAATCACTCTCAACATATTCTAAGCTAAGAAAGCATATTCTAAGCAAAGTTGACGTATGTTTAATAGTTTCAAGATATGCTAAGTTGTCCTGATATATATCTTAAACAAATTCAGCATATATATATATATATCATTTTCTTAACTAATTCATCTTTAAATACATAATGTAAGGTATGATATATTTAAATTATGATCTTTAACTTCCTTTTCTACATACATTTCCATTCTTTATGACTTTATAATAAGTAACTATTACATTCGCATAACAATTAGTAAGTACCATTAGTAGTAATGTATATTTGTTATTTCTCCCAATAGGTTGCACAAAAGTTCAAACTAAAGTGCAATGTAAGAATCTTTATTCAATTTCCTTTCCTTTAGTGCTTGTTTTAATTTCGTAGGACCATTATTTCTTATTTAATTCATCAAAAGAATAAAAGTCTGCAATCTTTTAAAACGAAATTTACGTGCATTTCTTATGACAGTATTTTCGGGTCGTTTTGGAGTCGAACCAAGGATACTCTGTGCATAAAAATAATGATATATAATAATCAATTATTTCTCTAACTAATCCCCAAAGTTCATAATTCTATTTAATCGGGAAGTGCGTGGAATTAATGTTTCTCTTAAGAATGTCTCCCACGCATTTCTTACGGGAGTCACCGACATCGGACACATAAATACATAAACATATCCATATCTATCATAATTTTGTACGATACTAAACGATATAATAATAACTTTATACAACATCAGCTGACACAGGTACACATTGTCGGGAAATCGTCCCATACAGCGGCAAAACGTCCCTGTCGACGTAATGTCTTGAACTCACAAATGAAGATTCTTCTACTCGTATAAGATTCCCACAATATCAAACACGACAATCTTTCCTTTTTCACCTGAATTCCAACTTTAAATAGATCGATAAAAGAGTTGTTAAGCAATTTAACGCGTGAGACAAGTGTTTGGGACAACCAAAACTGTAATATCACATAAAGTATTCAGGTGACACGTGCGTTTCGTGATTGGATTTGGTGACAGGCACGGAATTGCAGCTTGGAGTGGATGATTGCAGATCACGCGACGCTAATGTGAGAAGCACTCGGAGGAAAGAGCCGTGATTTCGTGAATTTTGGATGGGAAAATTGGGGAACAGAAATTCCAGGTTTGCTCTCTTATATATATGCCTGAATCTTATGAAGAATGCAGTACTTCTATTCCTATATAATGTTGGTATTTGAATGTGTATGTATCTTATATAATAATCACCGTTGTGTGTGTTTATGTGTCCGATGTCGGTGAATCCCGTAAGAAATGCGTGGGAGACATTTTTTAGAAAAACGTTATTTTAAAGCACTTTCCGATTGAATAGAAATACGAAATTTGGGGATTAGTTAGAGTATGAATGGAGTATTATATATCCTTATTTTTATGGCCAGAGTATCCTTGGTTCGACTCCAAAACGACTCTCAAACACTCTCATAAGAAATGCACGTAAAGTTCGTTTCGATCGATTGCAGACTTTTGTACTTTTGAAGAATTAAATAAGAAATAATGGTATAATTAAATCGAAACAAGTACCAAAAGAAAGGAAATGGAACAAAGATTCTTATTCTGGTCTTAGAATATCGCTTTTGAACCGAAATCACAAGAATTAGTGCTAAAATTCTGAATCATTTGTTCTGTATACTGTTACAAACAATTCTAAAATGCTTTCATTCTCATTAACATCGCTTATTTTAAAAATTCAACCATAATATTATGAATTGTGTATCTAATTGTCATTGTTTGACATTAAAGTAAAATCGAGTCCCTTCGAATATTTAAAATATCATTTTATAACCCTATAAATATATATTTAGAATGGTATTAATGCTTTTAAAGTTATTCTTCTTACTGATTTTTTCACTGAACAATTCCAGGTAATAAATAAAGCTGTGATTCCAAAAAAACAGTAATTTTAATCTTTTTTATAGGTATAGAGTAAATACTTAATTATAGGGAAGTCAACATACTCTAAAATATCTCCAACATAAACTGACAAGGATGGAAATGAATCAAGAAAAATATTTCACAAGGAAATCTATAGTTGAACCCGTCTAAGACGTTCTTACTCATATCACAGTTTTCAATTGCAGGCGGGCTGATGTGAAGTATCAGTTTGATACTCAAAATTCTGAATTATTTATTCGAATATTTCAACCAAATTTCGTGATCATATACAACATATATTCGTCTATATTTTGTATTAATTTTCTTAGAATATATTGATTATTTCTGGAATTATGATCAAAAGCATAGATCTATGGCTGTAACGCTGTAACTATGTAAGAGTTTGAAACACAAATATCATAACTATTTATGCAAATATTTCAACCAGATTATGTGACCATATGAAGTCAATATTTGTCTTTATGTTATGTAAATTTCGTAACGATAAATTGATTAGTTTCTGAATTATAAGCAAAATTGTCAGCGCCCTACATCGGGTGGTATTGCTGTATGAAAGGTAAAAGTTTGTCACGTTGTAATCACGTTATTCTTTCACAAATTATCACGTTACTTTGTCAACTTAAAGATTAAACCTTATTGTTTAATTGTTGTAAACGTCATTGCAGTTTATGAGTTAATTTTAGAGTTATTACTCAAAATGTAACAGCCTGTCAGACGTTTCAGAGTACGGCGTCATATGTGTGTGGTTTAATAACGTGAGAAAACGCTCCCATAAGAAATGCATGGGGGACGTTTTTAAAACATTAATTTGACGCACTTTCCGATTGAATAGAAGTACGAAATTTGGGGATTAATTAGATTATAAATGGATTATTATATATCCTCATTTTTATGCCCAAAGTATCCTTGGTTCGACTCCAAAAGACGAGAAAACACTCCCATAAGAAATGCACGTAAAGTTTGTTTCGTTCGATTGCAGACTTTTGTTCTTTTGATGATTTAAATAAGAAATAATGGTCTAATTAAATCGAGACAAGTACCAAAAGAAAGAAAATGGAACAAAGTTTCTTATTCTAGTCGCGTAATATCTTTTATTGGTACGAAATTGCGAGAATTAGGACAAAAATCACGAAAAATCTGTTATATTTTGCGATTGTAAACATTCCGTCTCCCTGACGACTAAGGCGATTGTTGAATCCGAGTTAATGCATTATTCCATAAGAATAAATTGAAAATTATTCCCATTGAGTTAGTGATATTAATAAGTTAATTTCAAACTATGCAGTGCAAACTTTTGGGAGCCAAATTCATCATTTGTTCTTCGTATATTGTAATGAAACTTTGTCAACTTGTAGGTTAAATAATGAAGTTCATATTGGTTGAATTTGATTACAATAGCTTTCTAACTTTTGAAAATATTACTCTAAATGTGGGAGAATGGATCCATGTCTGTAACGCTGTAGAGAAGTATCAGTTTGACACTCAAAAATCATACTTATTTATTAGAATATTTCAACCAAACTCGGTAATTATATACAACCATTATTCATCTTTATTTTGTATCAATTATGTTACGATATATTGATTAGTTTTTAAAATATGATAAAGAACATTAGCATACCACATCCGGTTTATTTTGGTGCGAAGGGTAAAAGTTTGTCAGGTCATATAAGAGTATGGGACGCAAAAATCATAACTATTTATGCACATATTTAAACCAAATTTTGTGAGCATTTAAAGACAACATTAATTCTTATTTTTTGAAAATTGTGGAAAGATAAATTGAATAGTTTTTGAATTATTAGCAAAATTGTCAGTACCCTACATCCGTGTATACTGCCGTCAAACGTAAAAGTTTATCACGTCATAAAAACGTTATTATTTCACAAATTATCACATATCTTTGTCAATTTGAAGAGTAAAACGTATTGTTTAAGCGATGTAAATTTCATTGCAGTTTGTTTATTACTTTTGGAGTTATTACTTAAAATGTAACACCTTGTCAGACGCTTCAAAGTACAACGTCATATGTGTGTGTGTGTGTTTGAATAACGAGTCCTTATGAAAAATTATCTTAACACATTACACACGTTTAAGAATCTATCCCGCTTAAGATGCTGTTATCTCTCGGTCCCTAACACATGAAATAAATGTAATAGATACCGCTTAAGACGCTCTGATACCCGTTTAAGACGCGGATTTTTCCTAAGATGCACTGCAGTTTGTTGGTACGGAGGCTGGTATAAAAAACTTTGGCACGTTATATTTTGGTTATTTATCAACAAAGTTTGCTGTAACTTTGCCAACTTTAAGAACAAACATTAATGTACAATTGATGTAAATTTCATTTAAATTTGTTGATTACATTTTGAGATATAAGTGAAAATGTGTGAAGAGATCACATTTATAACAATGATTGTCAAAGTTTAATTTCTTGTGTCTTAAATGTTCATATTGCTTTATTTAAACGAAAAACGACAAAACTATATATATATAAATTACTTAATTTAGGTCACTTTTAACTATTTAATTGAACAATTACTTAAGAAAAGTACTTAGAAAACATACAGCAAGGACTTTTGACTCTTTTATGTTCAAGTATTAAGCGATTTTTTCACCTAAAAATCTTCTTTGGTTTGATATTTCTCAATGGCTCACACACGACGCTGTACTCTAAAACTTCTGACACGCTGTTACATTTTGAGTAATAACTCTAAAAGTAATTAAAATACTGCAATCGAATTTACATCATTTACACATTAAGGTTTATTCTTTAAGTTGACAAAGTTATGAGAAAATTCGTGAATTATTAACGTGATTATTACGTGACTAACTTTTGCTTTTCATAGGAACACAACCCGATGTAGGGCGCTGACATTTTTGCTCATAATTCCAAAACTAATCAATATGTCATAACATAATTAACAACACATAAAGATAAATATTGGTTTAATATGATGACCAAGTTTGGTGGAAATATTCGAATACAAAGTTGAGATTTTGGAGTATTATTAAGTCATACACCGTTGCAGCCATGGGTCTATGTTTTTGCTCATAGTTCAGAAACTAATCAATGTATCATAACATAATTAACACAAAGTAAAGCAGCATACATATGTTATATGTTCACAAAGTTTGGTTGAAATATTCGAATAAATAATAGAGATTTTAGTGTATCAAACGGATACAACGCATCAGTCTGTAAGTGAAAACTTCATATATGACCTGGAATGGTTCAGCGAAAAATTTAATTGGAATAATAACTATTAAAGCTTTAATGCTATTCAAATAACATGTTTATATGGAGTTGGAAATTATTTATTAATTCTCGAACAGACTGGATTTTACCTTAATATGAAACTATGATGATTAGATACACTATTTATAAGATTTGAATGGAATTTCCAAAATAAGAAAGGTTTAAAGATAAGAAAAAAATTGTAGCTTTGAATTCAACGATACACCGAACAAATGATTCACAAATGTAGTCCTAGTTCTCGCAATTTAGAATAGTAAACGATATTCTAAGACCAGAATAAGAATCTGTGTTCAATTTCCTTTCTTTTGGTACTTGTTTCGATTTTATTAGACGATTATTTCTTATTTAATTCTTCAAAAGAACAAAAGTCTGCAATCCTTAAAAACAAACTTTACGTGCATTTCTTATGGGAGTGTTTCCGAGTCGTTTTGGAGACGAACCAAGGATACTTTGGGTATGAAAATAAGGATGTATAATAGCCCATTCATACTCTAACTAATCCCCAAATTTCGCATTTCTATTCAATCGGGAAGTGCGTCAAATTAACGTTTTTCTAAAGAATGTCTCCCACGCATTTCTTACGGGAGTCACCGCCATCGGACACATAAACACACACAACGGTGATGATTATACAATACGTGATTCAAAAACCTTTAAATATCAACTTTAAGGGCACACAATCAAATAATAAAGGCCAAATTTCCAATTAATCCTCAAAAAAATCTAGTTTCCATAACTTTCATACACCAAAAATTGTCACTGAATTCTTCGAAGTTAAATTCAACATGGCCACACTGCATTGTAGTTCTAAAAAACACACTAATATACTTTAAAACACACGAATACACACTTTTCACACCTCAAAACCAACTTTCGAACCACAATAATCCATTTAAGACGTCGAAACATTGATTTAAAAGCGAAATTAACGAGTTTCGGAACTTTTAAAAGGTTGAGAATCAGTCAAATGCATGTTCCACGGGGGGTGTCCGCCATTTCACGTCATATCTTCACAGAATGAGGCGCAGAAGTTTAAAGATGGACTTCACACTGTACGTAATCCATTGGTGACCACTTATGCTTCGTTTGGAACAAGAATAACCTGTTTTTCCAACTTTAAAACGTGGAAATGTAACTCAACTACGGAATCTGGGTTTTGGTTGCTAAGTTGGAAGTCTACGTTTATAGAAAATTGCATAAAAATGCTGTTTTTAAGCAAAATTCAGCGCTAAAAAATATTGATAAACGTTTAAAGATGTCAAATAAACAACAATTGCTTATTTTAGATGAATATTTACCAGTTTTATGAACTTTAAAACATTAAAATGTAACTTAAAGGCGGAATTCAGCTGAGTTTAGGGCTAAAAGTCGGTATAGAAATGTTAAGTAAACAACTTCTGACACGCTGTTATATTTTGAGTAATAACTCTAAAAGTAATTAAAATACTGCAATGAAATTTACGTCGTTTAGACAATAAGGTATATTCTTTCAGTTGACAAAGTTACGCGAAAATTCGTGAATTATTAATGTGATTATGACGTGACAAACGTTTGCCTTTCATAGGAACACAACCCGATGTAAACAAATGTAAAATGCGGAATTCAGGATTTGGTTTCTATAGAAGTTTACGTCTACTAAAAATGGCATAAAAATGTTGTTTTTAAGCAAAATTGAGCGCTAAAAATTGGTTATACACTTAGACAAACGTTAAATAAACATAAGTACGGAGTTTGGTTGAAGAATAACCAGTTTTTCTAACTTTAAAACGTGAAAATGTAACTCAAATACAGAATCTGGGATTCGGTTGCTATGTAAGTGTCTTTATAAAATTGCATAAAAATACTGTTTTTAAGCAAAATTGAGCGCTGAAAATTGTTGATGAACATTGAAAGATGTCCAATAAACAACAATTGCTTATTTTGGATGAATTCTTACGAGTTTTTCCAACTTTAAAACATTAAAATGCAACTCAAATCCGGAATCAGGGATTCGGTTGCTATAGAAGTGTACGTTTATAGAAAATTGCTTAAAAATAAGGTTTTTCAAAGGAATTGAGCGCTGTAAATTGTAAATAAAGGTGGAAGAACGTTAAATGAAGAACATTTACTGAATTTAGTTGAAGAATAACCAGTTTTTACAACTTTAAAACGTTAAAATGTAAATCAATAACGGAATCTGGGATTCGGTTACTATGGAAATGTACGCCTACTAAAAATGGTGTAAAAATACAGCTTTAAAGGGAAATTGAGCGCTAAAAATTAGTTATATACTTAGAGAAACGTTTGATAAACATAATTACGGAGTTTAGTTAAAGTATTACCAGTTTTATGAACTTTAGAACACAAAAACGTAACTTAGAGACGAAATGTAACATATCGTTGCTAAGAAGGTATATCTGGGTACAAAATGTGATAAAAACGCTGTTTTAAAGCATAATTGAGCGCTAAAAATTGATTATATACTTAGAAAGATGTTTAATAAATCACATTTGCCTAATTTGGATGAAGGTTTATCACTTTTAAGAACTTTTAAACATAGAAATCTAAGTTTAACACGGAATTTTTAGATTCGGTTGCCATAGTAGTGTACGTGGAGCTAAATTTGCTTAAAAATGCGTTTTTCGAGCGGAATTCAGAGCTAAAAATTGGTTTTAAACTTAGAAAGAATTTAAAAGAACCACCATACCTAGTTTTGCATACTTTAAAGCACAAAAATGTCACTTAAATATGGAGTTTTCTGAGTAGCTGGTAAGAAATTCTACGTGAACAGAAAATGGAATAAAATCATGGTTTTAAAGCAGAATTGAGCGCTGAAACTTGTCGATAAACGTAGAAGGATGTTATATATATCACAATTGTATAGTTTTGTTGAAGATTTACCAGTTTTTCGAACTTTTAAAGGCAAAAAAGTAGAAGAAAATCGGAATTTGAAAAGTCGTTGCTTACGAAATAAACGTCTTTACAAAATCATGTAAAATTAAGGTTTTTAAGCAAAATTGAGTGCTAAAACTTGTCGATAAAAGTAGAAAAACGTTAAATAAACCACAATCACAAGTTTTTCGAACTTTTTAAGGCAAAAACATCACTGAAATACGAAATTTGCAAAGTCGTCGCTAAGTAATTCTGCTTCAACACAAAATCGCATAAAAATACCATTTTAAAGCCGAATCGATAGCTAAAACTTGTCGACAAACGTAGAAGGACGTCAAATACTTCACAATCACTTAGTTTAGTTGAATATGTACTAGTTTTTTCGAACTTTATAACACAAATATGCATCTCAAACACGGAATTTGAAAATACGTTGCTAACTAAAAGTACGCCATTACATAATGGCATAAAATTAAGGTTTTGAAGCAGATTTGAGGGCTGAAACTTCGTGATAAACGTAGGAAGACGTTACATATACCACAATTACTGAGTATAGTTGAAGATTTACCAGTTTTTAGAACTTTTAAACGCATAAAAGTGGATGAAAATCGGAAATTAAAAAGTCGTTGCTAACGAAATAAACGTCTTTACAAAATTACTCAAAAATGCCGTTTTAAAGTGGATTTGAGAGCTAAAACTTGTCGATAAACGTAGAAAGATGTTAATTACCTCACAAACACAAGTTTTTCGAACTTTTTAACGCAAAAACATCACCCAAATACGAAATTTGCCAAGTCGTCGCTAACTGATTCGACTTCAACACAAATTCGCGTAAAAATGCGGTTTTAAAGCGTAATCGAGTGCTAAAACTTGTCGACAAACGCAGAAGGACTTAAAATCTCGGACCCGAGTGCAGCAAAACCCGTTTAAAACGCTCAAAAACTCCCAAAAAGAGCGAAAATATTGATCACCGCCGGGTCGTTATGGATCGTCGCCATGTTGGCTTTCGGAATCCGCTTTAAAACAAACTTCGGGAAACAATTGAGGAGAAGGAAAGGAGGATCGAACCGAAGTTGGGGAAAAGAAGTTTCGGAGAAGAAGAAGAGAAAAGAGAAGAAACTTTTCCGTTTGGAGAAAATTGAAAATGTCTAAAATGAAAACTCACCCGTGGTGCCTTCCCTGTAGTCCATGTAATGTCCGCCGGCCATGGGAGCGGCGCTGGTGTCGGGGGTGGACTCACGTGAGCTGTATGGACCAATGGGGATTGAGGGGGCGGGGGTGGGAGGGGGAGGGTGCTGCAACAAGATGGACGACTAATGTTATTTATATATATGACGAAAGTTACACATTTTTGGAAATGCACGATAAAATGTTAGAATAGCATGGAAAATTGTGGAAATTTGCGGAAATTGTTGCAAAATTGGAATTTTAAGAGGTTTGTTAGTAATAATTGCGATTACTTCTAGAATTAACGATAGAAATGACGAAAGTTCGAAATTCGAAATTTTTAGTAATATACCAATAATATTAGAATAGCACGGAAAATGGTTAAAAATTGCAAAAATTGTTGCAAAATTTAATTTTTAAGAGGTTATTGCGACTAAATTTTCAAATAAGGATAGATATTATTATAATTTGGTCGAAATTATTATTCTAAAGTAAATATTCGAAAATTCGACATTCTTAGAAATGTTTGTTGATAAAATTACAAGCTAAAGTAACAAGGGAAGAAACAATGAATAATTTGTCGAAATTCTATTGTAAATCTAATATTTGCTTAAATTTTTGAATTTTTATAGAAATTCAGGAAATCTACAGAATTTGTTGCAAAATTGAATTTTTAAGACGTTTTTTAATAAAAAATACAAGCTAAATTTATAAATAATGATATAAATCATTAAAAGTTGGTCGAAATGTAATTTTAAAAGTAAACATTTAAGTAAAAACATCCAAATATTATAAGAATTTACGAAAATTCGACATTTTTAGAAATGCACGAAAAACACTAAAATAATGTAGGAATTTGCGAAAAATTGTGGAAATTGTTTAAGAAATAACTAAAAAATGATCCAAATATTATTTTGAAACTACTAAAAGTTGGGAAAATAGGTGCTATTCATTTATTACTATCTTATTAAAATTTGTCGTTATATTCAATGTATTACGATGATACAGTCGTTATAAGTTAATTAATATTTTTATTATTTGTATATATGTATTTGTCAACATATTACTACTATTAACCCCCAATTGTTTATAATAATTACCATGGTAATCATACCACACATTACGTCTCTTTCCCAATTTTGGAAATATTTAGAAATATAAAGAAATGTTTACGTAGAATTTGCAAAAAATTGTGGAAATTGATGCAAAATTGAATATTTATGCGTTTATTAACAATAATTACAGTTATAATTACGATAATTTTAAAATGATGGAAAAAATGATTAAAAATTGATCAACTTTGAAAGTAAATTAAGAATATTGATTCAAAATTGAATTTTAAAGACAATTTCACCAATAAATTGCAATAAATTAAGAAAAAAGAGACAAAATCGTTAAAAAATTAAATAGAGATTATTGAAAATTGATAACAGCAGTAAATTAATGTAAATATTTTCGTAAAAATTACGTTATAAAAATTTGATTACTAAAAAAGGAAAAAGATAATAACATTATTGTTAATTTGAGATGAATTTAAGAAAATAGACGATATAATGATTAGAAAGCAATAGAAAAAATTAGAAAACAATAATTGATACCGAAATTTGAAAGGAAAACTAGGGATATAACATTCTATTATTGATTTATTATTATTACTATTGTCATTGTTCAATTCTCATTGTTATTTTATCTCCATGGCAACGTATTTGTCAACAATTTCCTTAATTAAATCCCCAATTGTTTATAATAATTACCATGGTAATCATATCACACATTACATCTCTTTCCCATAACTTTAACAAACACATATACAAACATATAACAATACAATTATAATCATTATTACAAACCTGTGGTGCTTGTGGCGGCTGCTGCACAGGCGGTTGGTGCTGCGTGATCACGTGACCCATCTGAGGGCCGTGCTGCGATTGGCTGGCAGGAGAACTGACGTAATTTCCGTCTTCCTCTTCGCTTGCGTTCGAAAAGTCTACGGGTTCAGTTTGTTCTCTATTTGAACGACTGTTTGCGGCTCTGAATTCGTTTGATTGGTACATCGGGCTCGTGGGACCACTGTTTATAAGAAAACACATTTAAATACATCAATATATATATGTATATACCTTTAAATTGAATAAAAACACATCAATATATTGATATATTCTAAGAAAAGTAGATAGGTTAGCTTACAACAGCTAAAAAGTCAACATTCTTCGTCTTTTTTGTCCAAATTCTCGTAATTTTGACTCAAAAACGATATTCTAAGAATCTTTATTCAATTTCCTTTCTTTTGGTACTTGTTTCAACTTCGCAGGACCATTATTTCTTATTTAAATATGCAAAAGAATAAAAGTCTGCATGCCACAAAAGTGAAGTTTGTGTGTGCCTCAAAATATCTATGTATATATCATCAAAATTCTAAGCAATTCGACTCGATAACGATATTCTGTGATATAAATAAGAATCTACATTCAATTTCATTTCTTTTGGTACTTGTCTCGATTTTCTAAGACCATTATTTCTTATTTAAATCTACAAAAGAACAAAACTCTGCAATCGATCGAAACGAACTTTAGGTGCAGTTATTATGGGAACATTTCAACTCATCTGAGATCAAACCAGGATCTATCAGGCAAATAAAAACTAATTTATTGTCTGCGAACATATTTCATTTAACCACGCTTAAAGTTTGAACTCTGTACATCATTTGGTTATTGATTTATAGGCAAAGATCTAAATATAGTACACAACAAAAAAAAAATTTGAAGTTTGCGAGTACCTCAAAATATATGTGTTTGTTTCATCACAATGCTAAAACATTCGACTCGATAACGATATTCTACGACCAGAATAAGAATGTTTGCTTAATTTACTTTCTTTTGGTGCCTGTGTCGATTTTCTTGGACCATTATTTCTCATTTAATTTATCAAAAGAACAAAAGTCTGCAATCCTTAAAAACGAACTTTATGTGTATATCTTATGGGAGTGTTTTCGGGTCGTTTTGGAGTCGAACCAAGGATACTTTGGGCATAAAAATAAGGATATATAATAGTCCATTCATACTCTAACTAATCCCCAAATTTCGTATTTCTATTTAATCGGAAAGTGCGTCAAATTAACGTTTTCTATAAAAATGTCTCCCACGCATTTCTTACGGGAGTTACATCGGACACATAAACACACAACGGTGATTATTATTATAGAAGACCGTTTACGCAATCCATATTTTCGATGCTTCCAAATTCCCCTCAGATTCGAAAACTTGTTTCCCGAACTTAGTAGGGAAGTAGGATAAACTTAGTTTCTCAGAGACGAGAAAAAAAGAGTTATTAAAACTTTCGCCCCAAAATCTGAACTAGTTTTGGAAATTTTGCCAACAAAGTGAACTTGCAAACAAGTTGTTCTTCTCTTCAAGGTCGAATTGAGACGGAATTTTACGACTTTTGTTCGGCGAACTACTTTGGGAAGTGCAAAAGTGAAAGTTCTGAAATGTGGGTTAAAATCGTATGTTTGGGTTGAAAAAGTATGTTTTTTTATGTGTTTTTAAAGACGGAAGATGAAAAATTAAGGGGAAAAATTTTTAATATATTAGAAAAACGTTAATTTGACGCACTTCCCGATTAAATAGAAATACGAAATTTGGGGATTAGTTAGAGTAATAATTGGGTATTATATATCCTTATTTTTATGCCCAAAGTATCCTTGGTTCGACTCCAAAACGACCCGAAAACGCTGTCATAAGAAATGCGTGGGAGACATTTTTATAAAAACATTAATTTGACGCACTTCCCGATTAAATAGAAATACGAAATTTGGGGATGAGTTAAAGTATGAATTGAGTATTATATATCCTTATCTTTGGGCCCAAAGTATCCTTGGTTCGACTCCAAAACGACCCGAAAACACCTCCATAAGAAATGCACGTAAAGTTCGTTTTTAAGGATTGCAGACTTTTATTCTTTTGATGATTTAAATAAGAAATAATGGTCCTACGAAGTTAAAACAAGTACCAAAATAAAGGAAATTGAATTAAAAATTAAGGGAATATCATACGTTTTATGTCTAAATGTATGTTTTTTAAACAATTTTAACGATGTAATCTGGAAAAATAAGGGAAAATATTATGTTGGAGGTCTATATGTATGTTTTATACATTTTTTATAAACGTAACATAAAATTAAGTGGAAAATCATACATTTTAGGTCTAAAAGTATGTTTTTTTAAACATCTTCAAGGACGTAACATGAAAAATCAAGGGAAAGTCATATGTTTGATTTAATAAAGTATGTTTATTATGTAAGAAATGAGTGGGAGACATTTTTTTTAAAAACATAAATTTGACGCACTTTCCGACTAAATATAAATACGAAATTTAGGAATTAGTTAGAGGAATAATTGAGTATTATACATCCATATTTTTGTGCCCAAAGTATCCTTGGTTCGAATCCAAAACGACCCGAAAACACTCCCATAAGATATACACATAAAGTTCGTTTTTAAGGATTGCAGACTTTTGTTCTTTTGCAAAAGAAATAATGGTCTTAGAAAATCGAGACAAGTACCAAATGAAAGGAAATTGAATATAGATTCTTATTCTGGTCATAGAATATCGCTTTCTGGTCAAAATTATGAGAATTATGCTCAAAAACACGAAAGTTAGACTTCGAAGCAAAGTCAACGCTTTCTTAGCGAACTCAACGTTCTCTAAGCAAAGCTAATACTTCCAAAGCGAGCTCAGCGTAAACTCAGCGCTTCCTTAGCCAATAAAGCGCTTTCTAAGCGTATTCAACACTTCCTCAGCGAACTCAGCAGTGTTTCAGCGGATTAAGCTTTTCCTAATCATAGAAAACGCTTCTTAAGCAAATTCAACGTTTTTTAAGCGAACTAAGCACTTCTTAAGCGAGGTCAACGCATTCTAAGCGAAAGAAGCGCTTCCTAAGCAATGTTATCAGTTAATAAGCAATGCTTTTACTTTCTAAGCAAAGTCAACGTTATCTAAGCGAACTCAACGTTCTCTAAGCGAACTCAGCGCTTCCCCAGCGATCTCAACCTATGCTAAGCATATTCAACCCACTTTTTTTATTCGTAAGAGTGAAATATGTCCCCCTAAATGCAGATTTACCCATAATACACCTCGCTAATCTCAGAAAGGACACCCCTTTTCAGAACTTTTCATTTTTTTTCTATTTTCTCCCCAATTTCGACATTCAAATTCGAGCTAATGTCCAATCTTTATTAATGAATGGGGGACGAATTTCTCATCTCCATTTTTATCATGAAAAGGGGAGGGAATTCCTCAAATTCCGTCTTAAAAATGAAAGAACGAAGATTCTAAAGACGTTGTCTTAACAGTGACATGTTTATATGTCTCATAATAATCACCGTTGTGTGTTTATGTGTCCGATGTCGGTGACTCCCGTAAGAAATGCGTGGGAGACATTTTTTAGAAAAACGTTAATTTGACGCACCTCCTTATTAAATAGAAATACGAAATTTGGGGATTAGTTAGAGTATAAATGGACTATTATACATACTTAATTTTATGCCCAAAGTATCCTTGGTTCGACTCCAAAACGACCCAAAACTCTGTCATAAGAAATGCATGTAAAGTTCGTTTTTAAGTATTGCAGACTTTTGTTCTTTTGCAGAATAAAATGAGAAATAATGGTCCTATGTATTCCAGATAAGTATAAGCAGAAAGAGGATTGAATAAGAATATCTATTTTATAGAAAGTACAGGATATACCGCTATCGACTCTTCGTTATTAGAAATTAAATGTAAGAAAACTGAACTTTGATGGCAGAATTTGAGGTTAGGCATACGTTTTTTACAAATGTTTCTATTTTCCGTACTAATTGTTGTAATTTCGAATCCATTGCGGTATTCAACGACAAATCTAAGAATCTTTCTTTAATTTCCTTTCTTTTGGTACTTATTTCGATTTTCTAAGACCATTATTTCTTGTTTAAATCGTCAAAAGAACAAAAGTCTGCAATCCATAAAAACGAACTTTACGTGCATTTCTTATGGGAGAGTTTTAAAGTCCTTCGGGTAGTTTAAGAGTCGAACCAAGGATACTTTGGGCATAAAAATAAGGCTATATCCATTCTTATGCTAGGAGGCTACTCCATTCATACGCTAACTAATTCCTAAATTTCGTATTTCTATTTAATCGGGTAGTGCGTCAAATCAATGTTTCTAATATATTTACATCTTTTTCCCTTCGCTTTTCCTAGTCTGGAGTCGAACCGGGGATTGCCAGATAAATTATAACTAATAAATAAGCTACAAAAATAATTTGTTTACCTACGTTTAAAATATGAACATTTTACCTCTTTTAATTATCGATTTATAAATATATATATACACATAATACCCTAGCAAAATTTCTGTTGGTCGTGATGTATTAGAAATAATTATACATACTATTAATTATAATAAATATAAATTTTTTATAAACCTGTACGTGTAATATTTACATTTGATTAAGAATTTCATTTACTTTCCTTTCTTTTGGTATTTTTCTCTATTTAAGACCATTATTTTTTATTTAATTTAGTAATTAAAAGTCTGTAATCGATCGAAACGAACTTAACGTGCATTTATTATGAGACATTTCCGAGCCATCTGGGATCGAACCGGGGACTATCAGGCAAGTAAAGGCTAGCCTACAATCTGCGTAAATATGTCTTTTAACCACGTTTAAAGTTTGAACCTCATTTAGCTAACTTTTCTTGTTTAAATCTGCAAAAGAATAAAAGTCCACAATCGATCGAAACGAATTTTACGTGCATTTCTTCATGGATCGCTTTTCCTGGTCTAGAGTCGAACCGGGGTACTTCAGGTAAATAAAAACTAGCCTATAATCTGCTTAAACATTTTAGTTAACTACGTCTAAAATGTGAACTTCGTACCTCTTTTAGTTATTGATTTATGAGCAAATATCTAAGCACAATATACAACCCCTGTATCTTTTGGTGATGACGTATTAGACATCATTACACTGTTTTATAATTATGATAAATATAGTAATTACTTATTTACCTGTACGTATAGCTTTTATAATTAAAAATTAAATTTGATTACCTTTCTTTAGGCACTTTTTTCAAAATTTTAAGACCATTTTTTCTTATTTAATTCTGCGAAAGAATAAAAGTCTGCAATCGATCGAAACGAACTTTACGTGCATTTCTTATGGGAGCGTTTCTAAGACAAATATTATCATATATTTTAACATAATTCTCATAATTTTGAATCGAAAACTATATTCTATGACTGGAATAAGAATCTGTATTTGATTTATTTTCTTTTGGTATTTTTCTCTATTTTTTAAGACCGTTATTTCTCATTTAAATCTTTAAAAGAATAAAAGTCTGCAATCGATCGAAACGAAATTTACGTGCATTTCTTATGGGATCGCTTTTCCTTGTTTGGACTCGAACTGGGGACCTTCAGGTAAATAAAAACTAGCCTATAATCTGCTTAAACATTTTAGTTAACTACTTTTAAAATTTGAACTTTGTACCTCTTATAGTTACCGATTTATGACCAAATATACAAACATAATACCCAAACAAAATTTCCGTTGGCCATGACGTATTATAAACAATTGTACTTGTAATTACAATTATGACAATTAGATTAATTATTCATTTACCTTTGAGTCTGTGGTTGTACTCCTGCAACCCCATTAGGTCTTCCCACGCTCAGGTCCAGAGTTTGTCCCTGCGGAGACGGAGTTGGGGAAGATGCTGATGGACCAAGGGAATTTGATCTTGGTGACAGGTGATGCTGAGATGCAAACTGTGAATGCATTGTCATACAAATCATGTCATTTTTATGATATATCTCTATAAATTATGAATAAATATTGTGATTCATATGATTATGATGAAGTTTATAGTATTAGGACGGGATATCGACATAGGATACGTTACCGACAGGTATATTTTGCCGACAGATACATTTTGCTTGTTAGAAATATATTTTGTTGATAATAATAAACTCTTTCTCATATATGTATATGTATAAATAATAATAAATAATAAATATGAATAAATATTGTGATTTATAGAATAAGGATGGAGTTAAGGGTAACAGGACGGGATATAGACACAGGATACCTTGCCGATAGGTACGTATTACCGACAAAAACGATAATATTCGTATGCCAACTTTGAATCAATTTTTATGTATTTATCACTACTTTTTAATATATCTCGATATTTTATTAATAAATATTATGATTTATATGATTATGATTTAGTTTAGAGTACTGGGACGGGATGTCGACACAGCATACGTTGCCGACAGGTATATTTTGCCGACAGATACATTTTGCTTGTTATAAATACATTTTGCTGAAATTAAAATACTTTTTCTTATATATCTGGATAAATTATGGATTAAAATTATGATTTATATGATTATGATTTAGTTTAGAATATTGGGACGGGATATCGACACTAGATACGTTGCCGAAATGTACATTTTGCCGAAAGAAATTCATAATATGTTTTACAAAAGCACTCTTACTATATTCTAGTTATTTTTCTAATATATATCAGAATATTATGAATTAAAATTGTGATATATAATAATGATGTAGTTTAGAGTACTATAACGGGATATAGGCACAGTTCGTGTTGCCGACAGGTACGTATAGCCGACAAAAAATTGATAAAAAACTTTATAAAGATAGATGAATATATCTCAAAATATTTTAATAAAAATTATTTATATTGATATGATAAAGTAAAGAAAACCAGGACAGGATATCTACAAAGGATATGTTGCCGAAAGGTAAGATTGTCGACAAAATAACTAAAAAATATTTTACAAAAGCATTCTTATTATATTCATGTCACTTTTCTAATATATATCGAAATATTATGAATTAAAATTGTGATCTATACAATTATGATGAAGTTTAGAGTACTAGGACGGGATATCGACACAAAATACGCTGCCGACAGGTTCATTTTTCCGAAATTTCTATAAATTCGATATCTTATATTCAATTGCATTTAATATTCTAATTTTACAAGTAACGAAAATGCTAAGTAAATTAGTTTGAAAAGTAACCGAAATATCGAAAAAGAAATGCCGTATGATCGACAAAGGCTGTATTACCGAAACATTCCATGTTACCGACACATGCCATAATATACTAAATATACGAAATTTCTATTCTTTAACTAAATATCTTTAATCTTTTCTTCTTATACATAAATTAAAAGTCAAATAAAAATTTGATAATACGTGCAGATAAGTATATAATTTTAAGATGCCGTTTTACCGCAACATCCTAGATTACCGACACGTGCCATATTATCTACAAATTCGATATTTTTAAATTATTAAGTCTGTGAGCAAAAATATCAAATGATTATCGAAAAATGCCGTTTTATCGACAAGTACCATCTTACCGACATATACCATTTTTCCGACACATGCAATACCTTCTATAAATACGTCGTTTTCCATTCACTACCTTATATACAATTCAATCAAATCTAATATAGTAATAAAATAGGATGAAATATACTGACCGTAGATGAAGTGGAGGTCACACTAGAAGTAGACAAGTCCATAACAGATGGTGAAGTTGGTGGGATACCTCCTTTTTTGGCCAACTGAGCCCTAGCCACTGCAGCAGCACATTTCACCGACAGATTTATCGCCGACGCATCGTACGCCGAACCAGCAGACTGCTGATATGTCGGCCTGAAATAATATTAATTTAATAATTTAATAAATTACGTGTTTTAAAATACTATGGATAGATTAAAAGAATCTACATATATATAGATGTATGTATAGGATGCAGAAAAACCCGTTTAAGACGCTGTTTTATATTTTTTTTTCGAAATACATATGTAAATTATACTGGTTAGGAAATGTAAAATGTACCCTGTGCAGCGTCTTAAACAGGTTTTACTGTATATATCTCTATAGTAATCATAACCCGCTTAATACGCTGTTTCTATCCTTATGTTTGTATCCTTAGAAGCGTCTTATACGGGTTTTACTGCATATTATTTACAACCAACAATTTTACTCCAATTATAATTTGAAATTACGTGTTAATAATATACCTTTAATATTACTATATACAAACATAGTATTTATTATACAGTACTTTTTAAAAGCCTTTAAACTTATAATGCTATATTAACAAATAAAAATAAAATCTTAACTATTTTATTTTTATTTTTTATTTTATTTTCATTTTATGTTAACGTAATTTACTTACAAAACCCTTTTATAACGTTAATGCGTTAATTTAGTCTTTAAAGAGCGTCTTAACCGGGATTTACCCTATAATTTATATAAAACCGGGTTTTAGCACTAAATCCTTACACTCACTAACATATATTAAAATATTAACGAAAGAAATAAATAGTAATTTTAAGGTATTACACTATTTTCATAACTATACATATTATGTAAAACTATTGTAATGCAGTATTCCAGCTTAAAGCGTCTTAAACGGGTTCTATCACGATTATCACTACTTTTTACTATAATTTTAAGAACTTACCTTATGAATACATGTAAATCATATATTCTATAATTTCTATATATGATAATTAATATAAAATATAATGAAATTTAACACTATAATGTAATATAAAGCCTTTTAACCGGGTTTTATCTATATATATTTATTAACCGGGTATTACTGAAAATATTGTTAATCTATTGTTAATACATTGTTAATACATTGTTAATATATTGTTGATAATTTGTTAATATATTTTATTTTTACTTTAACGTAATTTACTTACAAAACCCGCTTATAACGCTATCTCGCCTATAGCACTGCATTAATTTCGACTTCAAAAAGCGTCTTAACCGGGATTTAATACTATTCTCTCATATATAATATATTTATATAGTCATCTACATCTATATAAAACCCGTTTATAACGCTCAATTCCCATTAAAAGCTTCTTAACCGGGTTTTATCTATATATATTTATTCTCACCTTGGATATAAAGGTTGGGTGCAAATAATACGTTAAGACGTCATTACCCGCTTAAGACGCTCATTTTTTTAAACGTTGGTCCCTTTCATACGAATTGTATGGTTTAAAACCCTCTTAAGACGCTGTTTCCCGCATAAGACGCTCTATTCTAATATATAAGTCCCTTTAACACGAATTACATGTTAAAAATGGACCTTAAGACGTTAATACCCACTTACAAACCCGTTTATAACGCTCTATTCAGATTAAAAGCCTCTTAACCGGGTATTTCTGAATACATTGTTAATATATTGCTAGTATATTGTTAATATGTTGTTAATATATTGTTAACATATTGTTAATTTATTGTTGATAATTTGTTAATATATTTTATTTTTATTTTAACGTAATTTACTTACAAAACCCGTTTATAACGCTATATCGCCCATATAAATGCGTTAATTAATCTTTAAAGAGCGTCTTAACCGGGTTTTAATACTACTCTCTTATACATAATATATTTATATAGTCATCTACTATATATAACCCTTTTATAACGCTCCATTCCCATTAAAAGCTTCTTAACCGGGTTTTATCTATATATATTTATACTAACCTTGGATATAAAGGTTGGGTTGGTGGTTGTGGTATTTCGCTCTGCTGCTGCTGTCCCACCATTCCAGCCGGCCCTTCCGATCCACTCACCCCAGCCGGCCCTTCCCCCTCCCCTCCATTATACTGATAAGGGGGATACATGGCCCTGCCCACTTCCATAGAACCGGAATCGAACCCTGGCCTATCGTACTGAGTGCCATTCTCAGGGTATTGCGGCATTTGAGGGTTTGGGGGACATCTGGCGGGAGTTGGCTGCACTTCGTAATGGTGACGCTGTTCTCCGTAGTCCCTGAAAAGTCAGTACGACAATCGTATTGTTGTAACTATTGTTGCTAAGCTGTAATAACAATCAACGTTGTGTGTTTGTGTGTCCGATGTCGGTGACTCCCGTAAGAAATGCGTGGGAGACATTTTTTAGAAAAACGTTAATTTGACGTACTTCCCGATTGAATAGAAATACGAAATTTGGGGATTAGTTAGAGTATGAATTGAATATTATATATCTAAATTTGTATGCCCAAAGTATCATTGGTTCGGTTCCCAGACGGCTCGGAAAAGTGCCAATTAGAAATGCGCGTGAAGTTCGTTTTTGAGGATTGCAGACTTTTGTTCTTTTGCATATTTAAATAAGAAATAATGGTCTTAGAAAATCGAAACAAGTATCAAAAGAAAGGAAATTAAACAAAGATTCTAATTTTTGTCGTATGACATCGTTTTGGACAAGAAATTACGAGAAATAGACCTAGAAACGTACAAATTGATAGAGAATTGAGGTTACCAAGAGCTTGTCACCTTGACAACATTACATAAACGTTAGTTCCCGGTGAAATATATAGAAAATTGATCCAATATTAAAATTTAGATCCCATATTGCCGACATGATATTGAGACATCCCATATCGCCGACACAAGCCATATTATCGACTCAGGTTACTCAAGGTTCTATTTTCGGTTAATAAATATTAATCAAATCATTATTTACTACTATCTTTATGTTAACAACGGAATATATATAGCCGACAGATCCCATTATAACGACACAACCTATATCACCGACAGTTATGCTATACTGCCGACATGTGTCATATTATCGACACATTTAAATCCTATATAATTTCCCAAATTTTTTCAACAATAATCCATCCAATAGGTGACTACCTACGTATCCCATGATATCGACAAATGGGTCATATTGCCGACAAAAGCCTTATTATCGACGCACCTTCAATTAATCGATTGCTCATAATTTTCACTATAAATCAATAAATCATAATTTTCAATATAATTTCAATAAATATGTAAATATCCAATGATATCGTCACATGGGTCATATCGCCGACACATGCCATGCTACCGAAATATCTCCAATCAATCGATTTTCTAATCATTTCAATAAAAATCAATCCGATACACAAATACCTAACATCATTCCATATCGCCGACAGATTGGCCATTTAGCCGACATATGCCATATTACCGACACGCCAACATCTTATATAATTTCCCACATTTTTGAGTGATAACCTACCCAATAGACAATTACCTACATATCCCATATTACCGACAGATAGCCCATGTAGCCGACACACGCCATAATACCGACACATCAAAATCAAATCAATTTCCAATACAAAATTCATATTTACCTGTATACCATGTGTCCCTGCTCGTACTCCCTCCCCCCTGGATACATATTATTATTGTTGTTATTGTTGTTACTTCCGATGGAACTCATCTCCTGTATGGGGTGCTGCAGTACGCTGGACCCAGAATCCGAATCCTGAGACGAATAAGCATCGAAAGCAGGTCTCATCTCGCTCTTTTCCAACTTTATCTCCGATCTCCTTATGGTTTCTTCTTCGTTATCGTCTTGATGATCATCTTGATCTTCGTTTCCCTTGGTTACTTTGGATGCTGCGTGGATATCTGGACCGTATGTGTATGATGGAGGAGGGGGTCCGTATGATAAGCAGGGTTTCACTTCTTCGGCGTCCATCGGCTTGCAGAAAGCGTAATCCGGGGGCATTGTGGGAACGACTGTTAATAGATAATAGATAAACAGATGAAGTTTTTGTTCTTTTTTTATTAATTTGCGATGTATTTGGGGGTTTTCGTAAAAGTAGGAATTAGTAATTTATTTCCATTTATTATCATTAATTATTATAAATTATTTATTTAATACTACAATTATTATTATCATTTTGTAAATTATTTCTTTAATTGTTATTATTATTTTATTAGTTATTCATTTAATTATTATTATTTATTTATTTATATCTTATGAATTATTTATTTGATTATTATTATTTTATAAATTATTATTTAATTATTACCAATTATTTATTTAATTCTTATTACTTTTTTATTAGTTATTCGTTTAATTATTACACTTCTTATTTATTTATTAAATTATTTATTTATTATTATTATAAATTAATTAAATTTCTTTAAAAAATATAAAAAAATTAAAGATATTATTAATTATTTTGGGAACTACTAATATAAAATAGATAAACATATGAAGATCGGTTTTTTTATTAATTCGCGATGTATTTGGGGGTTTTCGTAAAAGATATAAAAGTATGTCTAGTTGCTATGGATACAGCTTTTGATAAAATGACGCGTTTTAATTAAGAAATAACGTATTTTAAAAATAAAAAGTCGAAATTTTTAAATTAATATTATTATTTTATATCCATTTATTAATATTAATTATTATAAATTATTGATTATTATTATTATTTTAAAGTTATTTATTTTATTGTCATCATTATTTTATTAGTTATTCATTTAATTATCATTCTGATTATTTATTTATGTATTTATTAATATCTTATGAATTATTTAGCTAATTATAATTATTCTATAAATTTTTATTTAATGATTATAAATTATTTATATTATTATTATTATTATTATTTATTTATAGCTTATAAATTATTTATTTAATTGTTATTATTATTATTTTGTAAATAATTATTTAATTATTTTAAATTATTTATTTATTTTATGTTGAAATTTTCCATTTTTTTAAATTATACTTATTTTATTTCCATTTATTATTGTTGTAAATTATTTATTTAATTATTAGTATTATTATATAATTTGAAAATAGATAAACAGATGAAGTTTTTGTTTTTTTTAGAAATTAATTAATTATTTATAATTAATTTAATAATATATAATTAATGAACATATAATATATTATATATATAATTTTTAATATAATTTCATTTCGAATTTTAACGTTATTAAAATAACTTCGTAATATATTCGCCATTTCGTCTTCTTTTTTTGCGTATTTATTCACTTTTCTGTGAAGCATGATTCAATTGTTTTTCGTTACAAATTCGTTCTTAAATCGAGTATCATAGCAACCGTGTTTGATAATTCCATTAATCGTTACCATTTCCATCAACAATTCGTATTTCTTTATAGAAACCCTTTTCCTTAGTGATTATTCGACTGTATTTCAATTCTGTATAAAATTGTCAATTCCACATCTACTCCTCCTCCCCCTCCTTTTACATTCCGTCGTCATGGCAACGCTTCCCCTCTTCCCCCTTATAGGAGAAGAAGTAAGAAATGCCAAATCTTGCTGTTTTTCCGGTCCGATTATCGCAAATATACGAATCGCCAGGGGTCGTTCGAAGACAAGAAATAGAATCTACGTTTAATTTCCTTTATTTTGGTACTCGTCTCGTAATGATCGAAGCATTATTTCTAATTTTAATCGTCGATATAACGCAGGACTGCAAGCGAAAAATTACATGGGAACGCGTCTTGGTTTAGTTCGCTAACTAAGAGTACAACTTGTTGTAGATTGCATGTTCTATGTATATTCAACATAATCTAAGTAAACTAAGCATATTCTAAGCAAAATTAACGTATTCTAAGCGAATTCAACGTATTCTAAGCGAAATCAACGTATATCTAAGCGTATTAAACACACTCTAAGCCAAGTCAGCGTATTCTAAGCGGACTCTAAGCAGTCTCTAAGCATATTCAACGTATTCTAAGCATATTTAGCGTATTCTAAGCATACACAATGTATTCTAAGCAGTCTCAACGTATTCTAAGCGAATTAAACATACTTTAAGCTCACTCAACATATTCTTAGCGAATTAAACGTATTCTAAGCGTACTTTAAGCAGTCTCTAAGCATATTCTATGCATATTCAACATAATCTAAGTAAACTAAGCATATTCTAAGCAAAATTAACGTATTCTAAGCGAATTAAGCGTATTCTAAGCGTACTCAGCGGACTGTAAGCGATCTCTAAGCATATTCAGCATACTTTAAAGCTACCTCCCGATCCCTTCCTACCTAAGTCCTACGCCCTATATATATTACATAGGAGAGGTATAAAAAATGCAAAAATTTGCTGTTTTTCCGGTCTAATTCTCGCAAATATACGAATCGCCAGGGGTTGTTCAAAGACAAGAAATAGAATCTCTGTTTAATTTCCTTTATTTTGGTACTCGTCTCGTAATGATCGAAGCATTATTTCTAATTTTAATCGTAAAAATAACGCAGGCCTGCAATCGAAAAATTACATGGGAACGCGTCTTCGTTTAGTTCGCCAACTAAAGCACGACGGGGGTGTGGAAAATGACTCGGGGATTTGGATAAAATACTTAGTAGCTTATTTCTTCTTATCTGATGTACACACACTTTGGGGAAAACATCCAAGTGCTGCGTATTTACGTAAGTTATAAGTATGTCTAGTTACCATGGATACAACTTTTTATGAAATGACGTGTTTCGGTTAGAATATTAACTCAATTTTCAAATGAAAAGTCGAAATTTTCTATTTTTTTAATTATTATTATTATTTTATTTCCATTTATTATTATAAATTATCATAAATTATTTATTTGATATTATAATTATAATTATTATTTTGTAAATTATTTATTTAATTGTTATTATTATTTTATTAGCCATTCATTTAATTGTTTTTATTATTTATTTATTTATTTATTTGTATCTTATGAATTATTTATTTAATTATTATTATATAAATATTTATTTAATTATTAGTAATGTTACATAAATTATTTGTTTAATTATTATTATTATTTTATAAATTATTTATTTTATTGGTTATTCATCTAATTATTATTATTATTATTTATTTAATTGTTACTATTATTATTTTATAAATAATTATTTAATTATTTGAAATTATTTATTTACTCTATGTTGAAATTTTCCATTTCTTTAAATCATCGTCATTTTTATTTCCATTTATTATTATTGAAAATTATTTATTTAATTATTAGTATTTTTATATAAATTATTATTTAATTATTATAAATTATTTTATTATTATTATTATTATTACTTCTTAAATTATTTTATTAATTGTTATTATTATTATTATTATTATAAATCATTTAAATTTCCATTGAAAAACAAGAAATTAGCGAAATTTTAATATTGAATTTATTATTAATTATTTGAAACGAAATGTAGAATGATTTACTTTTATATTATTCGCGTATTATTTTGGTATAAAACCATTTATATTTATGTTTTATAATTATAGATAATATAATTTAAGTATAATTATACTTAAAGAAACTCTTCTGAATTGAAAAAATACTAAAATCTCTATATAATTTGTTACCATGGAAACAACAGTTACCATGGATAAAACTGTCAAGTAAGAATAACGCATTTTTCAAATAAAAAGGCGAATCTTCCATTAAAATCCCAAATTTTTTCGTGTTTTTCAATAAAATAAGGTTTTTAGTTACCATGGACACAATTTTTGAGTAAAAAGAATGTATTTTTTGAATAAAAATGTAAAAAATTTTCGATTACAATTTCAGAATCTTAATAATGAAAAAAGAAATAAGACTATTTTTCAATAAAATGTCTTAATTTCCAATTAACATCCCAAGTTTTTCCTATTACTTTTAATAATATGATACTTCTAGTTACCATAGATACAACCTTCAAGTAAAAACAACTTGTTTTTCAAATAAAAAGTCCAATTTTCCCATTAAAATTTCCCCGATTCTTCGTGCATCGATAATTACGAAATATCTTTGCTATAAAACCTATTATCTATATATATTAAGGTGTCTGTCGGTCTGTCTGTCTACAAAAAGCGTTTTTCTCGCCAACGCCAAGAGCTAGAGCGATGCTGAAACGTGCATTCGATGTAGAATGCTGCACCCTACAATGTGGCACAATTTTCTTTTACCTGAACGGCCCCAGTTCGAACCCAGAGAAGAAAAACCGTTCTCATAAGAAATGCACGTAAACCTCACTTTTATCGGTTGCAGGCTACGTTTCTTTTGCGAAATTAAATTAGAAACAATTGGCTTACGAAATCGAGATAAGCACCAAAAGAAAGAGAAATGAATAGAGATTCTTATTTTGGTCGTGAAATATCGTTATCGGGTCGAAATGGCGAGAATTCGGTTAAAATAAACGGAAATTTCGTGAAAATTTGAGGCTGCAAGCAAACAATCCCCTTGACGACGAATGCGATTGTTGAAACCGAGGTATTGCGTTTTTCCGTAAGAATACACTATGATTGATATGTCCATATGAAAGTAATGATTAGAAATGAATGATAGTACATGTTCATAGTCCAGAACAAACAACTGCACCCAGAGGGTACATGCGCACGGCTAGTTAAGTTATTAAGTAATAAATATAACAATAGACTCTTACCATCTTTGGAGTAGGAATTGTACTTTGGTCCATTCATTTGTCCGTTGCTTAGGAACGATTTGTTAACGACCATCGGCTTTGTTTTAAATTGTTGTTGCTGTTGCTGTTGTTGAGTCCTTAATTGAGTGAATATGACTCCGTTGTTATTCGTTGTCCTGGAAGCCAGTTTGTTCGCAGCTGCAATAGGACAGCCTGACAACGATCTGTGTGCATTTCTGTTAGAACTGACGTGACCTCTGCCGTTGCATCCTGGGGTGGGGCACTTCAGGATAGTCTCGTGTTGAGCCAAGACTATGTTTGTGTTCATGTTTTATGCATTCGTGTTTGAGTTGGAATAGTATACGTTGTGAATGGAGAAATTGGAATTCGCAAAAAATGGGATTTTGCGAATACGAAATTGCGAATTGCGAAATGCGCGAGGAACCAAAATTCGGTTGGAAAAATTGGAATCAGCAAATCGAAATATGCAAGAAAGAAATTTGCAGAAAAATTCAAAATTTGCAAAAGAGGAAATTTGCAGGAAAAAATTGCGATTCCGAGATTAGCGAAAGAAGTGCAATATATGCAATATATGCGAAAGATATGCAATTTTAAAATTTCAAATCAAGAGATCAAAGGAATCAAAAGATCGAAATTTTTAAGAAGGAAATTTGCGAAAAAATTAAAAGTTTGCAAAAGAGAAAGAAATTTTGCATCATCGATATTTGCAGAAAAAATTAAAAATTTGGAATTTTCGAAATTAGCGAAGGATTTTAAAATTCGCAAGAACGATATTCGCAGAAATATTTTAAAATTTGCAATTTTAAGATGAGAAAAAAATGTAATATCAAGATTTGCAATATAATTTAAAAATCGCAATATGAAATTTGTAAAAAAACGACATTTGCAACATTGACATTCGCAGAAATTATTGAAAATTTGCAATGTTGAGATAAGCAGGAAAAAATAAAAAAATGCAATTACGGATTTTACGAAAAAGGAAATTTGCAAGGTGGTACAGAAAAATTTAATATTTCCGATTTTGAAATTAGGGAAATGAATTCAATTTGCAATTTCGAAATTTGCAAAAGAATTAAATATTCGCAGAGGAAAATAAATATTTGCAATTATGAAATTAGCAAAAAGATTTTCAATTGCGAAGTTCGCAACATTGATGTTTGCAGAAAAAAATAAGAAATTGGTAATTTCAAGATTAGCGAAAGATATTGAAATTCGCAATTTCGAGATTTGCAGAATAAATATAAATATTCATTTTAGAAATTCGCAAAAAGTCGAAATTCGCAATATTTAAATTCACGACACAAGATTTCGTATTTATGAGATTCACAACATCAAAATATTGCAACATAATCACAACATCATAATTTGCGATGTTAAAATTTGCAACAATTAGCAGAAAAAGAAAATTCGCGATGTTTTCGAACGAAGGCATAGAATTTTGGCAAAGAGTTGAGATGTTTAGATAACGGCAGGGATAATGCAATTTTAATGATAATTATAGGATATGATATTTCAAACAGAAGGAAAAATGTTAATTTGGATGATAGATATATAAATTTTATGATTGTTTTCATGTTATTTATGTGTGTTTTTGTAGTGTTGTAAGAAAGAAAATACAGAAAGGATTCTTTAGAATAGTTCTGACGAAGCATAGATATTCATATTAATATACATATATTGAGAAATTGATTTCAAAATATTTATACTAAATTCTCATTGCAAAAAATGCTATCAGAATCCATCGAATTTTTCTTTTTCAAAATTTAAAACAATTATTTTTCAAAGTATTAATTCAAATTGATAGAAATCGAGCTATAATGTTCAAGATAGCATGTCAATATTAACAAAAGAATAATTTTTAGCTAAAATCATACGTAATTAAGGTAATAACCTATATTTTCTTTCATTTTAATCAACAAAAAATATATAAAAATAAGAAAAATAACTATAACTTTAATCAAAAAACAAGAAAATCTACATCTGAAACAGAAATTATATACAAAAAAGTAATCCAACATAAGCTAACTGCCTGAACACTGATTTTTATATTAAGAAAACAATAAAATAACGAAATTATTGGACAATAAACATTCCATGCTTCGTCAGAAATTCGCCACATCCTTTTTCGACTGTATTTTGTTTCTTAAAATGGTTATTAATAAAGGCATAGGGTTGGTATGGGTAAAAATATTCGTGCAAATATGTTTTTGCGATATTTGCAGTACTGTATCTATGTACATTGGACATATACGTGAAGTATAACGTAATAAAGTTATTCCAAACGATATTTATTAGCGGTGTACGTAATATATATCGGCTACGATAAAAAATAAGGTAAGATTTTAAATGAAAACATGTTTTTAGAAATATTTGCAATTTTATATTAACGAATATTAGATATCTATATGGTTATGCGAACAAAAATAACGTAGTAACTATAATTATTAACGGTGGACGCAATATTTAACGTCTACGTTAAAAAACAAAGGGTTAAAAATGAAATGAAAACAATGAAAATATGAAATTTAATGGAACAACGAAGTAATTTCATCTTAAGTGAGTTTATTAAGACAATATGGGGTTCAGAATTCAACTAAAATTCATAGAAATACAGGAGAAAATTATGACAGGTCCGAGAAAAAAACAGTTTATGAATTAAAAACATAAATTGGTTGCATGATTTTTTACAAGGATGGAAGGAAAAATCATAATGATGAAGGATTATGAATGCTATTGTTGTATTTCTGTTGCCAAGCGAAGGAAACCTATATAATAATCACCGTTGTGTGTGTGTTTATGTATCCGATGTCGGTGACTCCCGTAAGAAATGCGTGGGAGACATTCTTTAGAAATACGTTAATTTGACGCACTTCCCGATTGAATAGAAACACGAAATTTGGGGATTAGTTAGAGTATGAATGGAGTATTATATATCCTTATTTTTATGCCCAAAGTATCCTTGGTTCGACTCCAAAATGACCCGAAAACACCCTCGTAAGAAATGCACGTAAAGTTCGTTTTTAAGAATTGCAGACTTTTGTTCTTTTGAAGAATTTAATAAGAAATAATGGTCCTATGAAGTTAAAACAAGTACCAAAAGAAAGGAAATTAAACAAAGATTCTTATTCTGGTCTTAGAATATCGTTTTAGATTCGAAATTACGAGAATTGCACGTCATAAGAATTGCACTTTTTTAAGGATTGCAGACTTTTATTCTTTTAATGCTTTAAATAAGAAATAATCGTCTTAGAAAATCGAGACAAGTACCAAAAGAAACGAAATTGAACAAAGATTCTTATTTTGGTTGTGTTAACTGTCTTGGTTACCTAGGTAATTGACTAACTCTGTCATGGTCGACGGTAACTATGAATAATTGACAACAATATCTTGAAAAAACTATTAGTTACTTAGGTAAATGGTCAGAGAATGTCATTTTTTGATTACTTAACTGCCAGAATTTTGACAAAATTGACGACACTTTGTGAAATTCACATAATTATATATCTTTAAGGCTCTACTAATACCTTATACGAATCTCATACGAATATATTGTAAAGGTAGGCCAATATGAAATGTATCCTTCGGTAGTTAAGATATAAATACAGCAAAGTTAATCTACATACTTCAACCATATCACAGGGGTCTTTTTTTTACCCATAGAGCGTTTCTTTATACGCTCATGAAGGCTTAAATTTGCATTTAAAGGTATAACTCAAAGGGTTGATAAAATCGTAGATTTAGTTTAGCAAAGAAAAATAATATATTTATGTTGTAGATAATCTAAAACACAACTGTAAGATATACAGCTGATTTTGTACGATTTTATGAAGTATCATTGCAAAAGCAATTATAAAACAGCTTATATAGAATATCCTACTGAGTATAACTTCGACTACATTAGTTAGAAAGCTGTGAAAGTTCAGATATCCATCTGAGATAGCATTTTGACCTCACGAATCGTTATCAAAGGTCATCGGTCGCTATAGAAACGAGCCCATAAGGTCAGAGATCTTCGTAACGTCGAATAAAGTCAAAAAATCAACACACTGATGACGCACTTCCCGATTAAATAGAAATACGAAATTCGGGGATTAGTTAGAGTATGAATTGAGTATTGTATATCCTTATTTTCATGCCCAAAGTATCCTTGGTTCGACTTCAAAAGAGCTACAAATACTCTCATAAGAAATGCACGTAAAGTTCGTTCTTATATATTGCAGACTTTTGTTCTTTTGATGATTTAAATAAGAAATAATGGTTTAATTAAATCGAAACAAGTACCAAAAGAAAGGAAATTGAATAAAGATTCTTATTGTGACCATAAAATACCACTTCGTATACGAAATTACGAGAATTATAGTAAAATACATGATGATATATGTCTTAGATACGCTCTCGTAAGAAATGCACGTAAAGTTCGTTTCGATCGATTGCAGACTTTTGTTCTTTTGATGATTTAAATAAGAAATAACGGCCTTAAAAAATCGAGACAAGTACCAAAAGAAAGGAAATTGAACTAAGATTCTTATTCTGTTCATAGAATATCGTTTTCGAGTCGAAATTACGAGAATTATGATAAAATACATGATAATATATGTCTTAGATATACTCCCATAAGAAATGCACGTAAAGTTCGTTTTTAAGGATTGCAGGCTTTTGTTCTTTTGAAGATTTAAATAAGAAATAATGGTCTTAGAAAATCGAAACAAGTACCAAAAGAAAGGAAATTGAATACAAATTCTAATTCTGGTCTTGTAATATCGTTTTAAAGTTGAAATTTCGAAAATTAGGACAATGATCACGAAGAAATTCCATTCTTTTGCGAATAAGTAACCGAAATATTGTTTTCCTAGCATTTAATGTTTAAAACTTAACAAGACCAATAACCAACAATTATGACCTTACAAATCGTTAGATAAAGGTCATCGGTTGCTATAGAAACGAGCCCATAAGGTCAGAAATCTTCGTAAGTCAAAAAACAACATTCCTATATCACAACAAACATCAGGATAAGTTCAGGCAGTGATGATGACAACACAAAACTCTATAAAAAAAACGAAAACCAAGGTGACGTAAACAATATGAGAGAGAAACAATGAATAAACTAAAGGAATGTACACAAAATTAAATTTTAGGTCTGAAATGAATGTAAAATAATGAAATAATGTAAGGAAATGAACTGAGAAACAAATATCCGTTAGGTAGATATGAATCACTGTATTTGTCGGCATATAAGACACTATTTTGATCTATTTTCTATCCAAGTTGCCTAGCACTGCTTCCTAGTTACCAACTTAAACTATTGTTTCTATGGTATCTAATGTTGTTTTTCAAGCGCTTATTGTTTATAAATTACACTGAATACAAGGAGCAATTGTTATATATGTAAAAATTTGTTTTTTTTTTTAACATTTTGATTGTTTTTATTATAATTATTGTTGTTACTATCATATATTATTGTTGAATTAAGTTATTAAAGTTATTAGTTATTAAAGTTATTTGTTATTATTATTTTATATTATTGTTGAATTAAGTTATTAAAGTTATTAGTTATTAAAGTTATTTGTTATTATTATTTTATATTATTGTTGAATTAAGTTATTAAAGTTATTAGTTATTAAAGTTATTTGTTATTATTATTTTATATTATTGTTGAATTAAGTTATTAAAGTTATTAGTTATTAAAGTTATTTGTTATTAAAGTTATTTTATTATTAAGTTAATTATTAAGTTATTAAAGTTGTTTTATTAGCGCTTATTATTAAGAAATTACACTGATTACAAATACCGATTGTTGTACATGTAAAAATTTGTTTTTTTAAAACATTTTGATTGTTTTATTATAATTATTGTTATTATTATTATATATTATTATCTAATTAAGTTATTATTTACATTTTTGTGGAAATTAAATCGAAATTAAACACAAATTTAACGTAAAAACTAGATTTTTATGTAAGAAATTAAATTAATGGTGAAATTTATGCAATATTACAGTAGAAAGAAGTAGTCTTAGCCCTACCTTCGAGACCTGAAAACCCATTAACCCCCACCCCTAAATACCTGATAGAGAGACTTTCCCGCCGCTCTGGCGCCACCCCGACGGTTTTGTTTTCAAAATATTGCGCCCTTTGACATTCTCGTTGTCGTAAGAAAGGGTTTTGGAATCGGTTAAAGGTGGTGTGCGACATCTTTATGAGTACCTTTTGTCGGTGAGTACTATTTAGGGAGTTTAATGCTGTTTAGGAGTCGTTCTTTTAACGACAGTGTTTTGGTTACGCGTCTATTTGTCGCGCGTGCTTTCAGTTAGGGGTGCTCCCCCACGCGGGCTATGGAATTTGGGAAATAGGACTGGAAAGGGAATTTAAAAACCTTTGTCGGCGAGTACTATTTAGGGAGTCGTTAACGATATTGAGGGTTTGGTTACGCGTGTATTTATCGCGAGTGCTATCAGTTAGAGATGCATCCCCACTACCGAATTTTTCGAAATACGGAAATAGGATTTTGGAAAGGGAATTTAAAATAAATTGTCGCACGTGTTTATTCCACCCTCTCCCAGACTACCCCGTACTGTCATACTAGACCCGCCAATCAGAAGGTACAATTCTTTCACGTGACCTAGCTCGAATTCTAGTTTAAATTGAAGCGTCTTTTCCACCCCGTACACTTGAGCTTTTTTCCAGATCTCAGACGGTTCCTAGCTACACCCTTTGCTCATCATGGAAGCCATCTTCAAGGTTCTTCCTGCAAAGGAAATCGTGCGTGTATTCCACGCTGGAGTTTTGAACACGAGGGAGTTGATAGCATCTGCATTTTCGGCTCTAACTCATCGTATTATAGAGCTGGACGATCATGTGGATGCAGAGGATTTTCAGGCTATGGCGAACGTAGCCCTCGACTCCACCTTTGATTTTCTAGGTCTCTCAGACCTATCGGAGGAACCTTTCCAGTCTTCAACGAGTCATGATGTACCATTTCATCATCATCATCATCATGATTCGAACGGTGATTCGTTTTCCATCGAAACACCCTCACACTCGGACACCTTGACATCGCACACTTGTTCCGAAATTCTAACGTTGGAGGAAGAATTTTGTCCGCATACGTCTCCGTTACCTACGGATATTCAGGACCATACACCATCACACCCCGATATCTTGATATCGGAGATTTGTACCGAAATCCTACGGTTAGAGGAGGAGGAGGATCTTTCTGTAGATCCGAATATTTCCATCACGGAACCTCACACATCGACTCCAGCTGACAATCCACAGATAGGGGGTGGTATGGGCGGTGCTCCCTCTTATTTTTCTGTAATAAGAGAGAACAGAAGTTTTCTTAGGAAATTTAGGTTGTGGGGGAGGGAAATTGACGTGTCCATTCATCCAATACCTTCAGGTATTAATCCTCTTGGTTGGTATGAAGGGATGTTTCATTCCCTACTGTCCGCCTTGAAAACCGGATTAAGCGGTTCCACCCGCGGTGGGATGACAATACGAAACGAATTGCATCCTAACCGTGATATACACATATCCTTTCGCCGGTGCGATCAGCTGGAGCCGGATGTGATCCTCAAACGCATTGAGAAGATCATACAGTCCAATGAGGATTTCTTCCTTAACGGGCTTATGAATGTTTCTTTTCAATACGTTGATATACCGATGGGTCGCGCACCTCCGCGCCTAGCCGGATTTACAGATTTTCACACCTACTGAAAAAGGCTGAAATCAATTGTCGTCGTTAATAACGACGACAATTTATGCCTACCATCGGCAATATGCCTTGGAATATCCAAGCATGAAGACGCCTTGGAGGATTTCAGGCGAGTTTGTAAAAACAAGCTTCTTCTGAGAGAAAGAGCGCTCGCTCTGTGTAGATCGACAGGGGTGGAGATAGGGGATGAAGGTGCAGGTGTGGAAGAAATCGCGGCCTTCCAGCGTGCGCTTCCTCATTATCATATTACCGTTTTCTCCGATTTTAAGGGGCGGGAAGTGATATTTGAGGGACCACGCTACTCCGGGGGTGGGGAGGAGAAGTACAGTGGGAGAAACAATTATCGCAACACCATTTGGCGTCAGAGCGCGGATTACATGGGAACTAACTGAAAACTCTCTACCACCGACAATTCGGCAACTCTGAATCGAGCCAGTAAAAACCGCAATATTCAAACTTCTTACAAATGGGAAATAGGCTTTACGTATCGTAAATATATGCAGACATTTAAGATCACCTTTGCGAAATTTCCCTTAAATTGGCTGTGCCTCATTGCCTTTATTTTTTGCTATTTGTTATTCAAAGCTAGTCGTGATCAAAATAGTTATCTAGAATGTCATTATAGTACGCTGTGGGATAATGACAAAGAAGAGTATTTGATGGCGGAATAACAGACGTTAAATGATCATTTTGCGGTATTATCCTGCGAATTTAACGGTTAAATACTTTAATACTTAAGATTTAATACTTTGAATTTTGATGGAAAATAATTCCTACGAATAGGATTAACCATTTAAGAATACAAATACAGAAATCACTGGGATATGTCCTATTCTTGCCTTTGTATTTTCTCTCCACCAGTGTAGTTTTCCACGGCATATGGTATTACAAATATCCTTTCGGTAAAATAATTTCTAATTCGTGTGATGAGGAAGTTTATTCTTTCTTGGCGCTCTTTAGCAATTAACGTGTTGACAGGAATTAGTATCACTATTATTATTAGCTTTTAGGTGGTGGAAACGGTAATCAACAATTTTCAGCTCCAGCAGCCTATACGTAATAGTGAGTAAAAATTATGTAATAATACGTAATAGAGAATTAAAATTCACGATTAATTTCATCATATTATAAAAACAGTTACAATAGAATTGATTGATGAGGGTTAATGCAATAGAAATTAGCTTCATAGTGTTTTAGTCGTTCAAAGTACGTAATATATGAAAACAGATGCTTCGGCTGACTGTTAATTATCCATTGGGCATGCAGTTTACTCTATCTAGAAGACTGCGCGATTCAACTACTACACTGTAGCAAGAATCATTTACTAGATATGAGTCGGATGAATATAGTATTCACAGGCGAAAAGTTTCTAAGAGGCCGATATATACTTTTCTTATTTCTCCATAGCGATGACTAAAATTTTCGCTTCAAATTCGATAGATCTCGCTTTCTCTACGCTTAAATATTTTCTAAGGCTATTTTCATTCTTATATTAAGCGTCATACGCAACTTTTACTATGTGCTTTTACTAAACTTAGTATCCACTTTACGGACTGTCCCGGAAAATTCCCGCCCCCCTTTCCCTTCACGAGGACCGACCGCGTAGTTTTAGTGTCGTTTCCTATGTAATTTAGCGGTTTTAATGAGAGCGAATTTACGTAGACAAAGTTCTTTTGTAATTCAACAGTAAGAATAGTTACAAACACTCACGTAAATAGGCAAAAGGGTATGCATGAGGTTACTTCCAAAAAAAAAATAGAAAAAATTGCAACGGTGAAAAGCAATTTCACTTTAAAAAAAAGCATAAGGTTATACCAAAATTAAGCCCAGATTTAATGTGCGAACTGAGAGATCTAATAATAATTGTCGTGAATTCCAAGAGCTTACGTAATTAAAAAGGCGGTATTCTTTAACATTACGATGAGCACATGCGGGAAAATCATACAAGAGAAAAGTTAGTTTATTGAAGATATTGCTTTAAGCGAGATATTTAAAAGATCCAATCATTGCCGTAGGAGGAGATTCTGACATAACGCATCTTAATTGGGATTATCTAAAATCTCTAGCTGCTGCTCCAGCACTAGTATAGAGAAAAAATCGCTGCACTGAAAGGGAAAGCCTCATCGTGCTTAGAGAAATTAGGAGTCCCTGTCAAATGATTGTGGCTGTAAAATAAAAGTCAAAAGCCACTTCTTTCCAGTGAACGACTGAGCCTCGAATCCTTGGAAGCTGAGACGCGGAAAGCACATTCTTGACCGACTATAGCTAAAATCGGATCCGAATCCTTCAAGTCAAATGATTCTTTTTGTATTGAATTTCATCCCTATGATAAATCTATATATTCAGAAAAGGATAAATGTATGTAGCATTAATATCTTACATTCGCTCATTTTGCCAATAAGAAAAAATAACATAAAACTCATTTAATGGAAGGAACAAGCGGAAATGGAACTGAACCCCTTCTTTTACCGATCGGATACGTCTGGCAGTTGCACAATCAATTCTTACATAGTGGTTACAATTATGATAATTTCCCACAAACTGAAAACTCAATATCAATTGTTTTTTATTATTAGCTTATATTATTAGGTTAGTAAATCCTCGGCTAATACATTTTATGAAGTCAGAGATCAATACTTTAAAAATGAGTTTTTTTAGATAATCTTCTAAGACTGAAATAATCCAAATAAATAATGACAAATTATTATTATTTGGGAATTGTATTTCAAATCATCTACGTTTTTCACCTCCTGTATGGACGCGATAGCTTTTCTCACCCAAAAGAATGAATGCCGTATACACATGATGTGGTATAATGTTTGTTGAAAGAAGGAGCCGGGCCACTAGGTTAACTATTTTATCCTTTTTGGCCGATAACTGCGAGAATTTGAACACGTTTTTCAGCTTTTCTTTGACACTCATCGAGAGTCAAAGGAATGGCTTCAGGTTCGACTGTAGCGTTACGGCTTTACAAGAGTCCCTCGGTGGGAATTTGCTCCAGCTGAGAAGATCTAATAACTGACGGAAGCTCTTCAAAAACTTCATCGGTTTACATCTTAAAGACGAAGTAAATGAAATTTTAGTACTAGTAATGACCATTGACAAATCGTTACAGGGAAGTAATCACAAAGACAGACAATTACTTTTTTCTCCGAGCAATTAGAAAGGCTGATAGAGTAGATTAAGTGATGATGGTGTTATTACAGCCCCTTCCTTACGCATATAGTGGCTCGCGGGATATACATCTAAATCTAATATCTAAATCTATGTTATTTGTATCGAAGTGAGAACTCGCGAATTGACCTTGTTGTAGACGAACAATAATTAATAATAAACAGAAAAATGTCAATAGTTCTCAAGACTTCTGTTTAAAGCCTAAAAATGAAAAAGATTCGCTTGAGCAGTATGTTGGCTGTCCGTCTCTCGAAGTGAAGACCTCGATAATTTGATAGTAATAATAAGCCTAAGTGAAGCTCCTTGCCTTGCCAAATGACCTGTTTGTTTTGGTGAGTGACGCATAGGCTTTCGAAAACCCGCTGCACTGGAAGCGAAAGGCTCATCGTGCTTCGAGAAATCAGGAAGCCCTGTCAAATAAAACACTTATTTCTAGCGAAGGACTTCGAATTCTTTGTAGAAGAGGAATTTCCGCTGACACACGAAACATGTTCTTGACCGACAATTGGAATAATCGGTTCCAAATCCTTGATTAACCCAATTATTATTTTCCCATAGTGAATTTTATTCCTCCGATAAATGTATATTCATCACAGGGGTGCGTATGGCATGATATTTGGCAACCATATGACACATTCGTTCATTTCCCCAACAAGAGAAGTTTAAGTTAAAATGGACATTTAACTTGAGCGGAATTCGAACTCGCGCCCTTCATATGCCAATAAGATGCGTCAAGCAGCTGCACAATCAACTCTTAATTAGGAATTGGTTGTAATTATGACATTTCCCAATAAACTGATAAGTCCATTTTAGCAGCTTATTAACAATTTTATTATGGTAGTATAATACGACTTACGAACTTTATAAAGTCAGACGTTCATAAAATACGTTTCTGTATTAAAAAATTGGGTCGTCTGTTAGAAAGTCCTCACTGACTAAAATACGCTAGAATCATAACATTATTTGGGAATATTTTTCACGAGTGCAAATACATCTATTGGTAAAATATATATTTTATTCTCCAGATTATAGCGAGAACAGATGGCCTGTATTACTCTCTTTTTCTGGATAAATTAAGGTGCGCTAATAACACAATTATCTAGGTAGTTTGGTTTTTACATACAGCCACACGTCTTACTGCTACTCGCTGTATATTAATGTAAATATTAATGTTCATAAGTCCAGTTCAAACAATGGATATTCATTTACTGCGATCGACTTTCCGAGGGCTTTAATTACACGTCTAAAGTTTTTCATTCAGCGATTTGAAATCGAAAATTCGTCAGAGTAATTACTAAGATGGCACAATGCCACAAAGTAAAATTTGTATTTTGTCTACGGAATATAATTTTTCCATAATTTAGTCTTTCACTCGAAGGAAATTCTTAATAGAAATTTATTTACACCATTCGTATCCTAGAATACGTGAAATCTTTGTATGCCCGGAATTGAGAGGAAAAATACCAATTCCATAGTTAATACAAACAGAATTGCATAAAAACCGAATACATTTTGGGCATAGATCGGACTTTTCTTACATTTTGCATCAGCGAGCTCGGTGCCCTAAGTCATTGCGTCATTTGATTTCACGTAGAAATGCATTCAGTTTTCGATGCTTCGCGAGGAAAGTCTTTAACCATATATTGAGCACCTCAAAGCACTGCAGGCGCGAAGAATCGTTTTCCCTTTCGTGCTTCTATCAGCTGGACTAAGGACCCTCCCCTTTACAGCCACCCAGTGGAAATTATCCTCTGCCTTAATTCAAAGCTCCTTCCTAACCACGGGGCTAATAGATGTATTTGCACTCGTGAAAAATATTCCCAAATAATGTTATGATTCTAGCGTATTTTAGTCAGTGAGGACTTTCTAACAGACGACCCAATTTTTTAATACAGAAACGTATTTTATGAACGTCTGACTTTATAAAGTTCGTAAGTCGTATTATACTACCATAATAAAATTGTTAATAAGCTGCTAAAATGGACTTATCAGTTTATTGGGAAATGTCATAATTACAACCAATTCCTAATTAAGAGTTGATTGTGCAGCTGCTTGACGCATCTTATTGGCATATGAAGGGCGCGAGTTCGAATTCCGCTCAAGTTAAATGTCCATTTTAACTTAAACTTCTCTTGTTGGGGAAATGAACGAATGTGTCATATGGTTGCCAAATATCATGCCATACGCACCCCTGTGATGAATATACATTTATCGGAGGAATAAAATTCACTATGGGAAAATAATAATTGGGTTAATCAAGGATTTGGAACCGATTATTCCAATTGTCGGTCAAGAACATGTTTCGTGTGTCAGCGGAAATTCCTCTTCTACAAAGAATTCGAAGTCCTTCGCTAGAAATAAGTGTTTTATTTGACAGGGCTTCCTGATTTCTCGAAGCACGATGAGCCTTTCGCTTCCAGTGCAGCGGGTTTTCGAAAGCCTATGCGTCACTCACCAAAACAAACAGGTCATTTGGCAAGGCAAGGAGCTTCACTTAGGCTTATTATTACTATCAAATTATCGAGGTCTTCACTTCGAGAGACGGACAGCCAACATACTGCTCAAGCGAATCTTTTTCATTTTTAGGCTTTAAACAGAAGTCTTGAGAACTATTGACATTTTTCTGTTTATTATTAATTATTGTTCGTCTACAACAAGGTCAATTCGCGAGTTCTCACTTCGATACAAATAACATAGATTTAGATATTAGATTTAGATGTATATCCCGCGAGCCACTATATGCGTAAGGAAGGGGCTGTAATAACACCATCATCACTTAATCTACTCTATCAGCCTTTCTAATTGCTCGGAGAAAAAAGTAATTGTCTGTCTTTGTGATTACTTCCCTGTAACGATTTGTCAATGGTCATTACTAGTACTAAAATTTCATTTACTTCGTCTTTAAGATGTAAACCGATGAAGTTTTTGAAGAGCTTCCGTCAGTTATTAGATCTTCTCAGCTGGAGCAAATTCCCACCGAGGGACTCTTGTAAAGCCGTAACGCTACAGTCGAACCTGAAGCCATTCCTTTGACTCTCGATGAGTGTCAAAGAAAAGCTGAAAAACGTGTTCAAATTCTCGCAGTTATCGGCCAAAAAGGATAAAATAGTTAACCTAGTGGCCCGGCTCCTTCTTTCAACAAACATTATACCACATCATGTGTATACGGCATTCATTCTTTTGGGTGAGAAAAGCTATCGCGTCCATACAGGAGGTGAAAAACGTAGATGATTTGAAATACAATTCCCAAATAATAATAATTTGTCATTATTTATTTGGATTATTTCAGTCTTAGAAGATTATCTAAAAAAACTCATTTTTAAAGTATTGATCTCTGACTTCATAAAATGTATTAGCCGAGGATTTACTAACCTAATAATATAAGCTAATAATAAAAAACAATTGATATTGAGTTTTCAGTTTGTGGGAAATTATCATAATTGTAACCACTATGTAAGAATTGATTGTGCAACTGCCAGACGTATCCGATCGGTAAAAGAAGGGGTTCAGTTCCATTTCCGCTTGTTCCTTCCATTAAATGAGTTTTATGTTATTTTTTCTTATTGGCAAAATGAGCGAATGTAAGATATTAATGCTACATACATTTATCCTTTTCTGAATATATAGATTTATCATAGGGATGAAATTCAATACAAAAAGAATCATTTGACTTGAAGGATTCGGATCCGATTTTAGCTATAGTCGGTCAAGAATGTGCTTTCCGCGTCTCAGCTTCCAAGGATTCGAGGCTCAGTCGTTCACTGGAAAGAAGTGGCTTTTGACTTTTATTTTACAGCCACAATCATTTGACAGGGACTCCTAATTTCTCTAAGCACGATGAGGCTTTCCCTTTCAGTGCAGCGATTTTTTCTCTATACTAGTGCTGGAGCAGCAGCTAGAGATTTTAGATAATCCCAATTAAGATGCGTTATGTCAGAATCTCCTCCTACGGCAATGATTGGATCTTTTAAATATCTCGCTTAAAGCAATATCTTCAATAAACTAACTTTTCTCTTGTATGATTTTCCCGCATGTGCTCATCGTAATGTTAAAGAATACCGCCTTTTTAATTACGTAAGCTCTTGGAATTCACGACAATTATTATTAGATCTCTCAGTTCGCACATTAAATCTGGGCTTAATTTTGGTATAACCTTATGCTTTTTTTTAAAGTGAAATTGCTTTTCACCGTTGCAATTTTTTCTATTTTTTTTTTGGAAGTAACCTCATGCATACCCTTTTGCCTATTTACGTGAGTGTTTGTAACTATTCTTACTGTTGAATTACAAAAGAACTTTGTCTACGTAAATTCGCTCTCATTAAAACCGCTAAATTACATAGTAAACGACACTAAAACTACGCGGTCGGTCCTCGTGAAGGGAAAGGGGGGCGGGAATTTTCCGGGACAGTCCGTAAAGTGGATACTAAGTTTAGTAAAAGCACATAGTAAAAGTTGCGTATGACGCTTAATATAAGAATGAAAATAGCCTTAGAAAATATTTAAGCGTAGAGAAAGCGAGATCTATCGAATTTGAAGCGAAAATTTTAGTCATCGCTATGGAGAAATAAGAAAAGTATATATCGGCCTCTTAGAAACTTTTCGCCTGTGAATACTATATTCATCCGACTCATATCTAGTAAATGATTCTTGCTACAGTGTAGTAGTTGAATCGCGCAGTCTTCTAGATAGAGTAAACTGCATGCCCAATGGATAATTAACAGTCAGCCGAAGCATCTGTTTTCATATATTACGTACTTTGAACGACTAAAACACTATGAAGCTAATTTCTATTGCATTAACCCTCATCAATCAATTCTATTGTAACTGTTTTTATAATATGATGAAATTAATCGTGAATTTTAATTCTCTATTACGTATTATTACATAATTTTTACTCACTATTACGTATAGGCTGCTGGAGCTGAAAATTGTTGATTACCGTTTCCACCACCTAAAAGCTAATAATAATAGTGATACTAATTCCTGTCAACACGTTAATTGCTAAAGAGCGCCAAGAAAGAATAAACTTCCTCATCACACGAATTAGAAATTATTTTACCGAAAGGATATTTGTAATACCATATGCCGTGGAAAACTACACTGGTGGAGAGAAAATACAAAGGCAAGAATAGGACATATCCCAGTGATTTCTGTATTTGTATTCTTAAATGGTTAATCCTATTCGTAGGAATTATTTTCCATCAAAATTCAAAGTATTAAATCTTAAGTATTAAAGTATTTAACCGTTAAATTCGCAGGATAATACCGCAAAATGATCATTTAACGTCTGTTATTCCGCCATCAAATACTCTTCTTTGTCATTATCCCACAGCGTACTATAATGACATTCTAGATAACTATTTTGATCACGACTAGCTTTGAATAACAAATAGCAAAAAATAAAGGCAATGAGGCACAGCCAATTTAAGGGAAATTTCGCAAAGGTGATCTTAAATGTCTGCATATATTTACGATACGTAAAGCCTATTTCCCATTTGTAAGAAGTTTGAATATTGCGGTTTTTACTGGCTCGATTCAGAGTTGCCGAATTGTCGGTGGTAGAGAGTTTTCAGTTAGTTCCCATGTAATCCGCGCTCTGACGCCAAATGGTGTTGCGATAATTGTTTCTCCCACTGTACTTCTCCTCCCCACCCCCGGAGTAGCGTGGTCCCTCAAATATCACTTCCCGCCCCTTAAAATCGGAGAAAACGGTAATATGATAATGAGGAAGCGCACGCTGGAAGGCCGCGATTTCTTCCACACCTGCACCTTCATCCCCTATCTCCACCCCTGTCGATCTACACAGAGCGAGCGCTCTTTCTCTCAGAAGAAGCTTGTTTTTACAAACTCGCCTGAAATCCTCCAAGGCGTCTTCATGCTTGGATATTCCAAGGCATATTGCCGATGGTAGGCATAAATTGTCGTCGTTATTAACGACGACAATTGATTTCAGCCTTTTTCAGTAGGTGTGAAAATCTGTAAATCCGGCTAGGCGCGGAGGTGCGCGACCCATCGGTATATCAACGTATTGAAAAGAAACATTCATAAGCCCGTTAAGGAAGAAATCCTCATTGGACTGTATGATCTTCTCAATGCGTTTGAGGATCACATCCGGCTCCAGCTGATCGCACCGGCGAAAGGATATGTGTATATCACGGTTAGGATGCAATTCGTTTCGTATTGTCATCCCACCGCGGGTGGAACCGCTTAATCCGGTTTTCAAGGCGGACAGTAGGGAATGAAACATCCCTTCATACCAACCAAGAGGATTAATACCTGAAGGTATTGGATGAATGGACACGTCAATTTCCCTCCCCCACAACCTAAATTTCCTAAGAAAACTTCTGTTCTCTCTTATTACAGAAAAATAAGAGGGAGCACCGCCCATACCACCCCCTATCTGTGGATTGTCAGCTGGAGTCGATGTGTGAGGTTCCGTGATGGAAATATTCGGATCTACAGAAAGATCCTCCTCCTCCTCTAACCGTAGGATTTCGGTACAAATCTCCGATATCAAGATATCGGGGTGTGATGGTGTATGGTCCTGAATATCCGTAGGTAACGGAGACGTATGCGGACAAAATTCTTCCTCCAACGTTAGAATTTCGGAACAAGTGTGCGATGTCAAGGTGTCCGAGTGTGAGGGTGTTTCGATGGAAAACGAATCACCGTTCGAATCATGATGATGATGATGATGAAATGGTACATCATGACTCGTTGAAGACTGGAAAGGTTCCTCCGATAGGTCTGAGAGACCTAGAAAATCAAAGGTGGAGTCGAGGGCTACGTTCGCCATAGCCTGAAAATCCTCTGCATCCACATGATCGTCCAGCTCTATAATACGATGAGTTAGAGCCGAAAATGCAGATGCTATCAACTCCCTCGTGTTCAAAACTCCAGCGTGGAATACACGCACGATTTCCTTTGCAGGAAGAACCTTGAAGATGGCTTCCATGATGAGCAAAGGGTGTAGCTAGGAACCGTCTGAGATCTGGAAAAAAGCTCAAGTGTACGGGGTGGAAAAGACGCTTCAATTTAAACTAGAATTCGAGCTAGGTCACGTGAAAGAATTGTACCTTCTGATTGGCGGGTCTAGTATGACAGTACGGGGTAGTCTGGGAGAGGGTGGAATAAACACGTGCGACAATTTATTTTAAATTCCCTTTCCAAAATCCTATTTCCGTATTTCGAAAAATTCGGTAGTGGGGATGCATCTCTAACTGATAGCACTCGCGATAAATACACGCGTAACCAAACCCTCAATATCGTTAACGACTCCCTAAATAGTACTCGCCGACAAAGGTTTTTAAATTCCCTTTCCAGTCCTATTTCCCAAATTCCATAGCCCGCGTGGGGGAGCACCCCTAACTGAAAGCACGCGCGACAAATAGACGCGTAACCAAAACACTGTCGTTAAAAGAACGACTCCTAAACAGCATTAAACTCCCTAAATAGTACTCACCGACAAAAGGTACTCATAAAGATGTCGCACACCACCTTTAACCGATTCCAAAACCCTTTCTTACGACAACGAGAATGTCAAAGGGCGCAATATTTTGAAAACAAAACCGTCGGGGTGGCGCCAGAGCGGCGGGAAAGTCTCTCTATCAGGTATTTAGGGGTGGGGGTTAATGGGTTTTCAGGTCTCGAAGGTAGGGCTAAGACTACTGAAAGATTACAGATAATCACCAAATTTAATGTAAAAACTCAAATTTTTATATAAGAAGTTTATATAAATAATAAAATTCGTTCGATACCATAGTAGAAATGCTACATAAATTCATAGGTGTATATGATTTCGTTTAATTTTTTTTAAATTTTCGTTTTTCAACTATATATTATTAAGATTATGAATTATATTTAAGTTTAAAATAGTTAGGAATTTAGTAAAAATTTTATACCAAATTTTAAATTGAAAATTGAAGGTAAACATTTGAATTATTTTGCGAAAAAAATTTATAAATATACTTTTATAGAGAAATTAAATTTAAAAAGCATATATAATTTTGATAGAAATATCATTCTGCTAATGTTTGATTAAGAAATTTCGATATATTTCTTTTTAAATTAAATTATTTTTTTGATTATAAAAGAAATATAATAAGAAATAAGAATAGTAAATATATAGTATATATATAATAAGATAAGAAATATTTTAACGTAATTTTTTCAATTCAAAATCAAATATATATATTAGTTTTTTTTTTACTTCTCTATATCAAAAACTGAATAAGATCATTTAAAAAAATTACATTATGAAACGTTAATAATTAAATTTCATTTTCTAGCAAATATAATTTCTTTGCGAATATAAAATTATTAATTTTTTTAAATATAAAATTAAAAAAATTACACGGACTCAATTTTTTAAAATTTCGCAAATTTTTTACTAATCAAGACTAATTTTTTTTGGATAAATCTTGAATATTTTCAATCAAAAAAATTAAAATTGTCATTCTTTTAACAATAAAGATATATATATATATGAATTTTCGTAAATTAATAAATAATTATATATATATATATATATATATATATATATAGATAAATGAATTTTAAAAAATATATAAGTACAGAAATTTTCGAATATTTATGATTTTACTTAAATAATTTGTAATTGTAATATATATATACATAATAATACGTAATAAATTATATATAATTAATAAATATAAATATATAAATAAATATATAGATAAATAAATAAATATTGAAATTTAAAAAAATATATAATTAGAAACATTTCAAAACTATTTATCTATTATAAATATATATATTTATCTATTATAAACTATTATACGTAAATGAAATAATAAATAAACAAATAGATATATAAATATATAAATAAATATATAAATAAATATATAAATAAATATATAAATAAATATATAAATTAATTAATTAATTAAAAATGTATATAATTAGAAACATTTCAAAACAATTTATTATTATACATAAATAAATTGATAAATAAACAAATAGATTGATATAAATATATATAAATTGACAAAAAAATTCACAAAAAGATAAATTTCGAATTTCCAAAAAAAACTGCTGTTTTAATCCAATTTTTAATTTAAAAGTAATTCTTTATACACAATCATTGAATCCAGGCACGGTTGCTAGGCAATAGGCTTCCATAGCAACCAACTGTAATTCCATGTTTATTTCGTAGCTTAAGTTAGTTTTTTCAACTGAATCATACGTAAATATTGTTTCTTACCAATATATAGCTTTGGTTGGACCTAATTAAGGTTATATTGTTAGTAAAACTAACCTAGGAGTAGGTATATATTAAAATTCAAGGAAAAAACGACTTAAAATGCAATTTTTTTGAAATTTTCCCCATTTTTTCGTGCTAAAATGAAAGATATGTCAAATGAGGGAATGTATAATTATTATATATGTTATAATATCTATTATATATGTTATATGTTTATATATACGTCTTATATGCCGACCAATACCATATATATAATCACTGAGACTCGCTAGTCATTTGTTTATAAAATGGTGATAATGACACAATTATTTACGCTTTGATGAATTAATGAAATAATAAAGAATTGTACTCACTCTCTGGTGTCACCTTATCCTTTCTCGGACACCCGGACAGACTGTAACAGCAAAAATATTAATATAAATACAGAATATATACACAATATATATAATATTGTATAATAATCACCGTTGTGTGTGTTTATGTGTCCGATGTCGGTGACTCCCGTAAGAAATGAGTGGGAGACATTTTAGAGAAAAACGTTAATTTCACGCACTTTCCGATTGAATAGAAATACGAAATTTGGGGATTAGTTAGAGTATGAATCGAGTATTATATATCCTTATTTTTATTCCCAACGTGTCCTTGGTTCGACTCCAAAACGACTCAGAAAACACTCATAAGAATTGCACGTAAAGTTCGTTTTTAAGGATTGCAGACTTTTGTTCTTTTGATGATTAAAATAAGAAATAATGGTCCTACAAAGCTAAAAAAAGTACCAAATGATAGGGAATTGAATGAAGATTCTTACTCCGGTCGTAGAGTATCATATTCAAGTCTAAAGTATGAGAATTATAATAAAATACATGATAATACATGACTCCAAAACTCTCCCATAAGAAATGCACGTAAAGTTCGTTTTTAAGGATTGCAGACTTTTGTTCTTTTGCATATTTATATAAGAAATAATAATCCCACGAAGTTGAAACACGTACCAAAATAAAGGTAATTAAACAAAGATTCTTATTCTGTTCTTAGAATATCGTTTTCGTGTCAAAATTGTGAGAATTAGGGCAAAAATGATATGTATATATATATATAAATGTTTTGGTAACTCACCTTCTGTGATGTGAATAGAGCCCTGTCACGTGTCCTTGCCCGTTGCATCCTGGGGTAGGACACTTGTTGGTCTCTGAAATGACAATAAGAAGAAGAAATAGAAATTAATTCCAATATATACTCAAAATTTCATCGTTTGTGATCCAAAGTTATTTCTCCATTGCTATACATTGCGGTATTCTTTGGCTGAAAATGAATTCAATTTAGATATACTAAATTTGTCATTTTACCAGCTTGGTATGGGTAACTTTGAGGTCATCTGGAGTCGAACTCAGGATACATAAGACAGAACAAAAATTACCGTGAGGTATGTACATATGTGTTTTATAACTGTCCAAAATCTTGGATTTCTATCTATAAAAAAAGATTGCTAAATTAATTCCTAAAGTTGACTCTACAATCAGTTACTGAGGAACTTGGTGCTTTTAGCAGCTCGCTATCGGTGACTTCTGAGCCGTCTGGAGTCGAACCCAGGATATGTAAGAGGAAACTAAAAATATCCAGAGATAGTTTAATGTTTTTTTTATAGTTATGCAAAATCCGGGCTTTCTAACTGTAACAGAAGGCTTTCAAAATAATTCATAAAAGTACCTAGTATACAATGTTTGTAATATAAATATATTTATAAATCGTATAGTAAACATTTATAAACCACGAAGACATTAATTAATTAACTTAATTAATGTTTATTAAATTAGACATATATTAACCACTATATTAAAATCATATAAAACACAAATGAAATAAAACCATAGCAACTCTTTGAATATCATTCATGCTTGGTTAAGCTTAGAATACGCTTATTATGCTAAGAATATTCTTAGTTTATTAAAAAAAATGCTGAGATCGCTTAGAATATGTTTGGTTTGCTTAGAATATGATTAGGTTGCTTAAAAAAGTGCTTACTTAGCTTATAATATGATTAATTCGCTGAGAATATGTTTGATTAGCTTAGAATACGCTTAGGTTGCCTAGAATACGCTTAGTATGCTTAGAATATGCTTAGCTTGCTTAAAATATGCTAAGTTAGCTTAGAATATGCTTAATTCGCTTAGAATACGCTTAGTTCGCTTAGAATACGCTTAGTTCGCTTAGAATACGTTTAGTTAGCTTAGGTTATGCTTCGTTCGCTTAAAATATTCAATTATAATATATAACAATGTAAGAATAATACATAACAATAAAAATAAAACAATAGTAACCAAACTTATTCAAACAACATTCAGCACCATTACAATAGCAAAATAAACATTTATTAACTCTCAAAAACTCTCCCACAATTAAACAACATTAAAAACAAACAAATAAACAAAACCATAGCAACTCTAAGAACATCATTAGTGATTCTAGTAACAGCGTGACTTATATTACAAAAGTAACAGCTTCTTTTTTCCCATGGAAACGACTGTAATGAGAGAGATAATCATCTTTTGATCTTTCCTTGGAAACAGGGAAGGGATGCTGGGGTTCCCCCTTTTGTAATCTGTGGAGATGGACCATAAATTAACACCTCTGACCCCTGCCGTACCCTCACAAGGGTCACAGAAGAAAGACAGCATACTTATGTATATGTTTCAGGGTTCTTTTCTCTGTAAATACATCCTGTTTTCATAAGCTATAAGAATTTTTATGTTTCTGCAATTTATACCTTACGAATAACACATTAAAGTTGAAATATATATGTAATAATTCATGTTTGATGTACTTGTAAAGGAAATAAGGGTTTTTTTAATATATAAAAGTGTTTAAACTCAATTAAGATTTTATAGTACGTAACAATCACCGTTGTGTGTTTGTGTATCCAATGTCGGTGACTCCCGTAAGAAATGAGTGGGAGACATTTTAGAAAAAAACGTTAATTTGACGCACTTCCCGATTAAATAGAAATACGAAATTTGGGGATTAGTTAGAGTATTAATGGAATATTATATATCCTTAGTTTTATGCCCAAAGTATCCTTGGTTCGACTCCAAAACGACTAGTAAACGCTCTCATAAGAAATGCACGTAAAGTTCGTTTTGATCGATTGCAGACTTTTGTTCTTTTGAAGAATTAAATATGAAATAATGGTCTTAGAAAATCGGGACACGTACCAAAAGAAAGTAAATTAAACAAAGATTCCTATTATTGTGTTAGAGTACCGTTTTCGCGTCAAAATAACGAGGATTAGGGCAAAAATACGAAAGAATTAGTACCATTTCGCTGGTGTTGACAACCAGTCTCCATGACGACTAAGGCGATCTATCTTGACTACCATAGAAATATACGGGAAATATAAGCTTATAAGAAACGTATGGGAAGGTAATTCATATTAGTAATACATAAGCATTAGTAACGCATATTTATATATAAATATATGCTAAAAAATCCCGTTTATAACGCTGTATTTCTAATAGAGTGTCATTCACACATAGGGTCTTATCCAGAGGGTTTTAACAATTCGTTTTTTAGTGTAATTAATCATTTAATTAGCCGAATCTTTCATTTGGACTCGGGTTCAATTTCGAATGATCTATAAATTGGCTTCGAAACCCCTTTTCGTCAAGAATTATGGACCCAAATCAAGAAAAACAAGTAGATTTCGTTTTCTTGGCCATCTTCCAACGAAAACAAGTTCTCCCCCCTTACGTTTGGAGTGCCGTTTCATCCCGACAGATGGAGTCGTTATCTCTCTCTTGAGATGGCACTTGTTATTTCTTTTTTTTCTGGGAGATGAGAGTCATAAATTCTCATCATGTCCCGCTAATTTCATTCCACACCTGCTCTTTCCTTCCTTTCTTACTTTACTTTCTTGCTTAGTTTCTTATTTCTTATTATGACGATGCTCCCTTGTTTTCTGAGGTGATCTTACTTGAAATGACGTGTTAGGGGATGATGCTGTACATGATGTCGATGCTATTAAGGGAAAGAGATTAGTTATTCCTATTATGAACAAGACTAAAATTACTTTACAGTGTTTGACAATACCTGAATTTGCTTAGAATATGATTAGTTCGCTTATAATTTGCTGAATATGCTTAGAATACGCTTAATATGCTTAAAATACGCTTTGTTTGCTTAGGACATGCTTAGGTCGCTTAGAATACGCTGACTTTGCTTAGAATGCGATTAATTCGCTTAGAACATGCTTAGTAAGCTTAGAATATGCTTGGCTTGCTTAAAATATGCTTAATTCTCTTAAAATATGCCTTTTTGGCTTGAAATATGTTTAGTTTGCTTAGAATCCGCTTAGAATACGCTTATTTTGCTTAAAATATGATTTGTTTGCTTATAATACGCTTACTTTGCTTAGAAAACGCTTAATATGCTTAAAATATGCTTAGAAAACGCTTAATATGCTTGAAATGTGCTTAGAAAACGCTTAATATGCTTAAAATATGCTTAGAATGTGCTTAATATGCTTAGAATATGTCGAATTTCGCTTAAAAAATGCTTAATATGTTTAGAATACGGTTAATCTGCTTAGAATATCTTTAGTTTGCTCAAAATATGATTAACATATTTTAAGTATGATTAATTCGCTTATAATACGCTTAGTTCGCTTAGAATACGCTTATTTATCTTAGAATATGATAAGTTAGCTTAGAATATGCTCATTTTGCTTAAAATACGTTGAGAATAGCTCATAAATTGACCATTCTTCTATAAATATACGAAGGAAATGAATCAAATATCAACAAAACCCGTTTAAGACGCTCTTTACAACCAAAAGAGCGTCTTATCCGTTTTCTTTTAAAACCTTACGTACATATAAAAACATAATTAATTATTATGTCCCGCTCATTTCATTCCACACCTGCTCTTTCCTTCCTTTCTTACTTTACTTCTTGCTTAGTTTCTTATTTCTTATTTTCCCTGGGTTATTATGACGATGCTCCCTTGTTTTCTAACATGAAATGACATGTTAGGGGGGTGCTGTACATGGTGTCGTGGTTAATGAGTATTTTCTTATGCTATTTCTTGCTGTTATGGGAAATAGATTAGTTATTCTCATTCTAAAATAGTCTGAAATTACATTACAGTGTTTGACAATACTTGAATTTGCTTAGAATATGATTAGTTTGCTTAGAATATGCTTAGATTGCTTAGAATACGCTTATGTAGCTTAGAATACGTTTAGTTCGCTTAGAATATGCTTAGTTAGCTTAGGATATGTCGAATTTCGCTTAAAATATGCTTCATATGCTTAGAATATGATTAGTTTGCTTAGAATACGCTTAGTTTGCTTAGAACATGCTTAGTAAGCTTAGAATATGCTTAGTTAGCTTAGGATATGTCGAATTTCGCTTAAAATATGCTTCATATGCTTAGAATATGATTAGTTCGCTTAGAATACGCTTAGTTTGCTTAGAACATGCTTAGTAAGCTTAGAATATGCTTAGTTAGCTTAGGATATGTCGAATTTCGCTTAAAATATGCTTCATATGCTTAGAATATGATTAGTTTGCTTAGAATACGCTTAGTTTGCTTAGAACATGCTTAGTAAGCTTAGAATATGCTTAGTTAGCTTAGGATATGTCAAATTTCGCTTAAAATATGCTTCATATGCTTAGAATATGATTAGTTCGCTTAGAATACGCTTAGTTTGCTTAGAATATGCTTAGTAAGCTTAGAATATGCTTAGTTCGCTTAGAATAAACTTAGTTCGCTTAGAATATGCATACTTTGCTTAGGATATGCTTAGTGTGTTTAAAATATGCTTAGTTTGCTAAAAATATGCTTAGTTTCGCTTAGGATATGTTTAGTACGCTTAGATTAAGTTGGGTTCGCTATGAGAATGATAAGTTAGCTTACAGTATGTTGAGATCGCTTAGAACATGCTTATTTTGCTTAGAATATGAAAAGTTAACTTAGAATACGCTTAGTTTGCTTAGAATACGCTAAGTTAGCTTAGAATACGCTTAGTTAGTTTAGAATATGCTTAGTTTGCTAAGGAAATGAATCATATGCTTAGAATATAATTTGTTAGCTTAAAATACGTTTAGTTTGCTTAAAATATGCTTAATTCGCTTAAAATACGTTTAGTTTTCTTAAAATACGTTGAAAATAGCTTAGATATTAGACCATTATATATAAAAACATTACAAATTTCATCTTCAATTCACAAAACCCGCTTAAGACGCTGTTTACTACTAAAACAGCATCTTAGCCGGGTTTTTAACCTTCCTTAAATATCTTTACGTGTATATTTGTTATATATTTGTAATAAATACAATTATCATATAATAATAATAGTATTTATTAGAAAAACACGACGAAAATGCATCAAATGTTACAAAACCCGCTTAAGACGCGCTTTACTACTGAAACAGCGTCTTAACCGGGTTTCTACCTTACACATAAAAACATGTTCTCTTGAGGGTTTCATCCCCTTAAATTCATCCTCTTAATCCCAATTCCTTTTTGGTAACATCTTCATAATAACCCCACTTCTCCCCTTACAGTGTATATATTAGTTGATGACTCCGCTTAGAGCACGCTTAGTTGGCTTGCACTATGTTTAGTTCGCTTAGACTATGATTAGTTAGCTTAGAATGTGATTAGAATATGCTTAATTTGCTTAGAATATGTTTAGTTCGCTTAGAATATGCTTAATATGCTGAATATGCTTAGAATATGTCGAATTTTGCTTGAATTATGCTTAGAATATGCATAGTTCGTATAGAATATGCTTAATATGCTTAGAATATGTTGAATTGCGCTTAGAATACGCTTAATATGCTTAGAATATGCTTAGTTCGCTTAGAATATGCTTAATATGGTTAGAATATGTTTAGTTCGCTTAAAACAGGCTAAGTTTGCTTAGATAGCGCTTAATATGCTTAGAATACGTTTTGTTTGCTTAAAATATGCTTAATTCGCTTAAAATACGCTTAATATGCTTAGTTCGCTTAGAATATGCTTAACATGGTTAGAATATGTAGAATTGCGCTTAGATTACGCTTAATATGCTTAGAATATGTTTAGTTCGCTTAGAATATGCTTAATATGGTTAGAATATGTTGAATTGCGCTTAGAATACGCTTAATATGCTTAGAATATGCTTACTTCGCTTAGACTATGATTAGTTAGCTTAGAATGTGATTAGAATATGCTTAATTTGCTTAGAATATGCTTAGTTCGCTTAGAATATGCTTAATATTCTGAATATGCTTAGAATATGTCGAATTTTGCTTGAAATATGCTTAGAATATGCTTAGTTCGCTTGGACTATGATTAGTTAGCTTAGAATGTGATTATAATATGCTTAATTTGCTTAGAATATGTTTAGTTCGCTTAGAATATGCTTAATATGCTGAATATGCTTAGAATGTCGAATTTTGCTTGAAATATGCTTAGAATATGTTGAATTGCGCTTAGAATACGCTTAATATGCTCAGAATATGTTTAGTTCGCTTAAAACAGGCTAAGTTTGCTTAGATAGCGCTTCATATGCTTAGAATACGTTTAGTTTGCTTAAAATATGCTTAGAAAGCTTAGAATATGTTTAGTTCACTTAGAATATGCTTAATATGCTTTGAATATGTCGAATTTTGCTTGAAATATGCTTAGAATATGCTTAGTTCGCTTAGAATATGCTTAATATGGTTAGAATATGTTGAATTGCGCTTAGAATACGCTTAATATGCTAAGAATATGTTTAGTTCGCTTAAAACAGGCTAAGTTTGCTTAGATAGCGCTTAATATGCTTAGAATACGTTTAGTTTGCTTAAAATATGCTTCATTCGCTTAAAATATGCTTAGTTTGTTTAAAATATGCTTAATTCGCTCAGATTATGATTACTTTGCTTAAATACGTTGAAAATAGCTTATAAGTTACACCATTCTTACATAAATATATGAAGAAAATTCAACATATATCATCATAACCCGCTTAAGACGCTCCTTACTGCAATAAGAGCGTCTTAACCGGGTTTCCACCTTACTTACACATAAAAACATGTTCTCTTGAGGGTTTCATCCCCTTAAATCCATCCTTTTAATGCCTATTCCTTAACATCTTCATAATAACCCCACTTCTCCCCTTACAGTGTATATATTACGCCCCAATCTCAAAGTACGTGACACAATTTCGAATAAGAAAAAAAATAAAACAGATGAAAGTCGCCCCGCGCACGTTAATGTCCTACTTAAATAAAATATAAAATAAAAGAAGATTTTTTATATTTTCGGGTCGCAGATTGCGTTCTGACCTCTCCTTTTTAAATTAAGACGGAGTTTTAAAAGAGTTCGTTCTAAATATATATATGTAGGAAATAAGAACGTGAGAAAGCATATGTAAGGCATTTTTGTTGCGTTTTGTTATGGTGACAGTTGCATCGATACCAGTAAGAATTGAATTGTTTAAGAAAATGAGTTACTATGGAAACGAAAACATGTAAGACACAAAAAGGTATGATTTAAGCAAACTAAGCGTATTTTTAGCATTCTGAGCATATTCTAAGCTAACTAAGCCTATTTAAGCAAATTCTTAGCTATTTTATCATATTCTAAGCAAACTAAGCGTATTTTAAGCATATTCTTAACTATTTCATCATATTCTAAGCGAACTAAGCGTATTTTAAGCATTCTAAGCATATTCTAAGCACACAAAGCATATTCTAAGCAATATAAGCTTATTCTAAGCGAACTAAGCATAATTATAAGCAAATTCAACATATTATTAGCGAAATAAGCGTATTCTAAGCATATGTTAAGCGAACTCAGCGTATTTTAAGCGAATTGAGCTTATTTTAAGTAAACTAAGCGTATTCGAAGAAAATTAATTACATTATAGTCGAAATAATAACATAATGATATCAAATACTTCGATAAACAGAAATTCGTAACTTTATATTCTAGCATAAAAGATATAGCTTAGAAAAAATATGAAAATTTAATGTTTTAGCATTAGGAAAAGTTACCAAAATCTTAAACATAATGAAAATATAATTATAAAACATTCACCGTAAAATTTTAACATTAATATTTTAGAACAAATAAGATCTTCGCATAATAGTTTCGGTGAAGAATTTTACTCTAAAAGCATAAAAATATAATCAACAAAATTATATTATCACCAAGAACAGAATCTTGAAATCTAAGCACAAAATCATAAAGCAAAATTGACAAATATGATTTAGTATAGAATAAATATAAGTAAGGCACGTGTATATGTTTGTAAAAGTCCCTAAAAGTCGAGAACCATTTATTGTACGACTTTCAAACTTTAAACGTAATTGAATGTATTCTTTACTCAGATAATAGGATACTTGTAATTTTCCTTAAGGTCCCCAGTTCGATCCCAGAGTAGGAAAATCAATCCCATAAGAAATGCACGTAAAGTTCGTTTTCATAGATTGCAGACTTTTGTTCTTTTAATTATTTAAATAAGAAATAATGGTCTTAGAAAATCGAGACAAGTACCAAAAGAAAGGAAATGTAACAAAGATTCATATTCTGGTCATATAATTTCGCTTTCTAGTTGCAATTACGAGAATTATGATAAAATACCTGATAATACGTGTCTCAGAAATAGTACTCCCATAAGAAATGCACGTAAAGTTCGTTTTCATAGATTGCAGACTTTTGTTCTTTTAATTATTTAAATAAGAAATAATGGTCTTAGAAAATCGAGACAAGTACCAAAAGAAAGGAAATGTAACAAAGATTCATATTCTGGTCATATAATTTCGCTTTCTAGTTGCAATTACGAGAATTATGATAAAATACCTGATAATACGTGTCTCAGAAATAGTACTCCCATAAGAAATGCACGTAAAGTTCGTTTCGATCGATTGCAGACTTTTATTCTTTTGAAGAATTAAATAAGAAATAATGGTCTTAGAAAAACAAAACAAGTACCAAAAGAAAGGTAATTGAACAAAGATTCTTATTCTTGCAACATTAAACAAACATACTCCATAAAAACAACGATATTTTCATGAAAAAGCAGCTGTATTCAGACATACACAATCTTCAAACAACACTATGAAATTACTTAGGAAACAGCCTAACAAAATCCCATACAAAACGACTGATAACTCGTGTTGTAGAAACAGCTACAAACACAACCAGAAAAGAGACAAAATGAGAATTCTCTCAGCTGAAAAAAAAGACAAACGATCCGCACTCTGGAAGAGTATTTATCTTCGCAGCTTTTTTTTACAGATGCGCATTTGTCATTCCCTACTACCTGTTGATTCCCACAGAGAAAGAAAATCGAATTCCGAAGAAAATTGCAGTCGTAAATAATAATTTTTCTCCTTATTGCAGACACGTGTGAGTATTGATTATTCATTTGTTTCAGTGTCGTAGAGTTCCGTCTGTAAGTACCGTGCTTATTAACAATTTTGTGTGTTTATGTGTCCGATGTCGGTGACTCCCGTAAGAAATGCGTGGGAGACATCTTTTAGAAAAACGTTAATTTGACGCACTTCCCGATTGAATAGAAATATGAAATTTGGGGATTAGTTAGAAGAATAATTGAGTATTATATATCTTAATTTTTGTGGCCAAAGTGTCCTTGGTTCGACTCCAAAACGACCCGAAAATACTGTCATATGAAATGCACGTAAAGTTCGTATTTATCGATTGCAGACTTTTGTTCTTTTGAAGAATTAAATAAGAAATAATGGTCTTAAAAAACAGAAAGAAGTACCAAAAGAATGGAAATTGAACAGAGATTCTGTTTCTAGACATAGATTTCCGCTTTGTGTTCGAAATTACGAGAATTATGATAAAATACATGGTAATACTTGTTGTAGAAAACGCTCTCATAAGAAATGCACGTAAAGTTCGTTTCGATCGATTGCAGACTTTTGTTCTTTTAATGATTTAAATAAGAAATAATGATCTTAGAAACTCGAGACAAGTACCAAAAGAAAGGAAATTGAATACAGTTTCTTATACTAACTAAATTACGAGAATTAGGGCGAAAAATGCGAAAAATTAGTACAATTTTGCTGGCGTTAGCAACCCGTCTCCATGACGACCAAGGCGATTGTGTAACTCGACTTTCATAATAATATACGTAAAATGTAAGCCCATATATATTTATATCAATATAACCCATATTTGTAGCACATTTTTATTGTTATTAAAGTCAAATCTAGGCTTTTAAAGTCTAACATATACTTGTATTAAAGTCAAATTTAGCTAAATCATATATTGATGGAGGAATTCAGTATTTAAATGACATTTATATATATAAATACGACAAAATGACAATTAAATCAAGAGTTGTGTGCTTCAAGAATGAATTGAGCTCGCTTTGAGTCCGCTTAAAGCGCTTAGGAAACGCTGAGAGCGCTCTCAACACCATACAAACGTTACAAACACACACGTACAATGTTTTCGTCAACATCTCTTAAATCCCAATTGCGTTTGCGTCTTTGTAAGCTGAATTCCAAAAGTCCAGATTCTGCGTTTCAATCACATCAAGAAAAACAAAAGAAGCCCTACACACAGTTCCAAAGGGGGGCGGCAGATGGCGGAGTAATTAATCAAAGTGGGTACAGCAGATGTTTCCATTGTTACTCGTAAACGTTTGATTCTTGCTTTTTGGTCGTCAAGGAAACGCTTTAATTTGACTGAATGACTGTTTCTGTAACTCACGAAACGTCTTCACAATTCTACGTGTTTGATTTTGTCATTTCTGACGTTTTAAAAGCGAAAACTGTGATTTTAATCTCGTATTGTATGCATAGTGTAATAGGCTAGTGTAGTATGGTAAGATTTCGTCAAAATTCTCGTCAATTCGGCTAGAAAACGATATTATACGACCAGAATAAGAATCTATATTCAATTTCCTTTATTTTGATACTTGTCTCGATTATATCTGACCATTATTTCTGATTTAAATCATCAAAAGAACAAAAGTCTGCAATCGATCGAAACGAACTTTACGTGTACCTCAAAATATATGTGTTTATATCAAAGTTATAAAGAAATTTAACATGATAACGATATTTTGCGATATAAATAATAATATACATTCAATGTCCTTTCTTTTGGTACTTGTCTCGATTTCGTAAGACCATTATTTCATATTTAATGCATTAAAAGAACAAAAGTCACATGGCAAAATTTTAATGGATATTTCGTTTTATGCGCTACTTCTCGCAATTTTGACTCAAAAAAGATATTCTACGACCATAATAAGGATTTGTATTCAATTTCCTTTCTTTTGGTACTTGTTTCGATTTTATAAGACCATTATTTCTTATTTAAATATGCAAAAGAACAAAAGTCTGCAATCCTTAAAAACGAACTTTACGTGCATTTCTTATGAGTGTATTTTGGAGTCGTTTTGGAGTCGAACCAAGGATACTTTGGGCACAAAAATAAGGATATATAATACTCAATTCATACTCTAACTAATCCCCAAATGTCGTACTTCTATTCAATCGGGAAGTGCGTCAAATTAACGTTTTTCTAAAATGTCTCCCACGCATTTCTTACGGGAGTCACCGACATCGGACACATAAACACACAACGGTGATTATCATACAAGATTATAATAGCGTATTATATATACTGATCACTCCTTAATTCGTAAGAACCCTACATGAGGTGGAAATCGACTTCAAAAAGCCCACTTTTAAAAAAAACGGAATTTTCGAAAATTTTTCTCTTGAGAGAATACTTTGAGGATCAATAAATACCCTTTTCTAATTGCACTCCTTAATCCCTTTTGATCAATCAACAAGGGTACAAAAGGAGACCCTTTTCGCAGGGGTTCCTCAGACAAAAGACAAATGAACGGAGATAATCATTCTGTCCCTTTCTTTCCTTAAATCCCCAATCGGGAATCTGTGATATATAATTCCATTCCATAATGAACTGTCTCAACAGATTTGAAACGTACTTCTTTAATGTAGGATTATAATGAGAATTTTAGTCTAAATTCCTATAATTACTGATTTAAATGCACCTATTTTATCTGAATTTCACTTATATTGTTGTGAGAGTGGAGTTCGACAATAGCTTTGGTCGTCATGGTGCCTGGTTGCTAATACCAACAATGGAGTACGAATTATTCGTATTTTTTGCCCTTAATCTCGCTATTTTGAATTCAAAACGATATTCTACGACTAGAATATAAATCTTTAATCAATTCTCTTTCTTTTGGTGCTTATTTCAGCGTCGTAAGACCATTATTTCTTATTTAAATCTGCAAAAGAACAAAAGTCTGCAATCCTTAAAAACGAACTTTTCACAATTAAGTACAAGTTTTTTTAATTTGAAACGTATTTCTTTTAATGTTGGATTAGATTGAGAATTTAAGTTTAAATTCCTATAATTACTGGTTTAAATGCATCTGTGTTATCTGAACTTCATTTATATTGTTGTGAGAGTGGAGTTCAACAATAGCTTTGGTCGTCATGGAGACTGGTTGCTAATACCAACAATGGAGTACGAATTACTCTTCTTTTTTGGCTTAATTCTCGTAATTTAGACCCGAAAAGGATATTCTACGACTAGAATAAGAATCTTTGTTCAATTTCTTTTCTTTTGGTGCTTGTTTTAACTTTTTAGGACAATTATTACTTACTTAAATCAGCAAAAGAACAAAAGTCTGCAATCGATCGAAATCAGAATTACGTGCATTTCTTATGAGACTGCTTCTTAGAATAAAATTGTCATGAACCAACAGATTTGAAATGTATTTCCTTTAATGTTGGATTAGATTGAGAATTTTAGTCTAAATTCCTATAATTACTGATTTAAATGCATCTATGTTATCTGAATTTGAAGTATATTGTTGTAAGAGTGGAGTTCGACAATCGCCTTGGTCGTCATGGAGACTGGTTGCCAATACCAACAATGGAGTGTGAATTATTCGTCTTTTTTGCCTTAATTCTCGTAATTTTGACCCGAAAAGGATATTCTACGACTAGAATAAGAATCTTTGTTCAATTTCCTTTCTTTTGGTACTTGTCTCGATTTTCTAAGACCATTATTTCTTATTTAAATCATCAAAAGAACAAAAGTCTGCAATCAATCGAAACGAACTTTTCACAATTAAGTACAAGTTTTTTGTCTTTATTTGTCCTAATTCTCGATATTTAGAATCCAAAACGATGTCTCATGATTAAAATAGAAAACTTTGTTCAATTTCCTTTATTTTGGTACTTGTTTCAACCTTTAAAGACAATCAATTCTTATTTAAATCATCAAAAGAACAAAAGTCTGCAATCGATCGAATTTTAATTTACGTGCATTTCTTATGGGAGTGTTTTTTGAGTCATGTATCATCATGTATTCTACCATAATTCTCGTAATGTCGACTCCAAAACGATAATCCACGACCAGAATAAGAATCTATGTTCAATTTTCTTTCTTTTGGTACATGTCTAAATTTTATTGGACCATTGTTTCTAATTTAAATCTTCAAAAGAACAAAAGTCTGCAATCGATCGAAAAGACGTTTACGTGCATTAAGGAGATAAAGTTCGTAGTTCAGGAATATACTAAGTGGTCCTAACCTCTTCTAAGCGCTCTCAACGTGTTCTAAGTAAACTAAACGTATTCTAAGCGGTCTCAACTTATCCTAATCATTTTCAACATATTTCTAAGCGGTCACAGCACATTTGTAAGCGTTTTCAACGTATTCTAAGCGGTCCCAACGTATTTTCAGCTGTCTCAACGTATTCCAAGCAAACTCAACGTATTCTAAGCGCTGTAAACGTATTCTAAGCTATCTCAACGTATTCTAAGCGGTCTCAACTTATCCTAATCATTCTCAACATATTTCTAAGCGGTCACAGCACATTTCTAAGCGAACTCAACGTATTCTAAGCTGTCAAAAATTATTCTAAGCGGTCACAACGTATTCCAAGCTAACTCAACATATTCTAAGCGCTGTAAACGTTCTCTAAGCTATTTCAACGTATTCTAAGCGGTCCCAACCTATTACAAACTATCTCAACGTATTTTATGCTATCGCAACATATTCTAAGCGGTGTCAACTTATCCTAATCATTCTCAACATATTTCTAAGCGGTCACAGCACATTTCTAAGCTATCTCAACGTAATCTAAGCTGTCTCAACGTATTCTAAGCGATCTGAACTTATACTAAGCTATCTCAACGTATTCTAAGCTGTCACAACCTATTCTAAGCTTTGTCAGCGTATTCTAAGCGATCTAAACATACTCTAAGCTGTTTCAACGTAATGTAAGCGGTCTCAACTTAGTTCAGCGTCTTAAACGGGTTTTAACTTTGTTACGTAAGAAAAATTCACGTATTTTCAGTGAATATAAGAGTTATAATTCATTTAAAAAATCTTAAGAATAAAACTCCAAAAAAAGTTGTAATCCATTAGCTAAACAACATCATAATTTCAAAAACCACGTCCTTTTCTGGAGTCTTAATGAAGATTTGAAAGAGTAAACAAAGTGTATCATTTCTAAAAGCAGAGTTCTTTAAAGAGAGAGAAGTAAATCCAATTGCGGTTGCCTTGGCGACGTCAAAGAGGAACTAACGAAGGACCGTACGTAATTAGATTTCCCCAAACGACTCTCTTATAGCAGATGCAGCTGCTGTACCACATTTACAATGATTCTATTAAAGACCATCTATCTGGGATACTATCGGGAGAATTTAACCTAATATATATATATATATATATATATATATATCGATATTTATATACCAATCTTATATAATAATCACCGTTGTGTGTTTATGTGTCCGATGTCGGTGAGTCCCGTAAGAAATGCGTGGCAGACATTTTTAGAAAAACGTTAATTTGACGCACTTCCCGATTAATTAGAAATACGAAATTTGGGAACTAGTTAGAGGAATAACTGAGTATTATATATCCTTATTTTTATGCCCAAAGTATCCTTGGTTCGACTCCAAAACGACCCGAAAACTCTCTCATATGAAATGCACGTAAAGCTCGTTTTTAAGGATTGCAGACTTTTGTTCTTTTTAAGAATTAAATAAGAAATAATTGTCTTAAGAAATCGAAACAAGTACCTAATGAAAGAAAATTGAATACAAATTCTTATTCTTGTCGTAGAATATGGTTTTGTAGTCGAAATTGCGAGAATTAGGACGAAAAACACGTGAAATTTGTGTAAGTATTTTGAATACACTTAGAATACGCTGACTTCGCTTAGATTGCGCTGAATCCGCTTAGAATATACTGAGCTCGCTTAAATCATGTTTAATTCGCTTAATGTACGCTGAGTTCGCTTAAATCATGTTTAGAAAGCTTCGAACGCTTAGAATACGTTGAGAGTGCTTAGAATAAGTTCAGTTCGCTTAGAAAACGTTGGTAGATCTTAGAATATGATTACTGCGCTTAGAATAAAATTGAGACCGCTCAGAACATGTTGAGATGGCTTAGAGAGCGCCTAGTATAATTTCAGATCGCTTAAAATACGCTGAATTCACTTAGAGAACGCTAATTTCATTTTGGGAGTGTTAGGTTAGCTTAAATTATGTTTAACTTGCTTAGAATTTATTGAATATTTTTAAACTTCGCTTATAATATGCTGAGTTCGCTTAGAGTATGATTGGTCCGCTTAGAGTATAGCAATTTAACTCAAATCAATTAACAATAACTAATTAATAATCAATAACAATAACAATAACGGTTGTCAAGGGGATTGGTTGTTTATAGCCTCAAATGTTCACGAAAATTCCGTTTATTTTAACCGAATTCTCGCCATATCGACTCGATAACGATATTTGGCGACCAAAATAAGAATCTCTATTCATTTCTCTTTCTTTTGGTGCTTATCTCGATTTCGTAAGACTATGGTTTCTAATTTAATTTTGCAAAAGAAACGTAGCCTGCAACCGATAAAAGTGTGGTTTACGTGCATTTCTTATGAGAACGGTTTTTCTTCTCTGGGTTCGAACTGTGGCCATTCAGGTAAAAGAAAATTTCGCCACATTGTAGGGTGCAGCAGTCTACATCGAATGCATGTTTCAGCATTGCTCTAGCTCTTGGCATTGGCGAGAAAAACGCTTTTTTTAGACAGACAGACACCGTTACGTTTTTAATATATATAGATATATTAAAAATCTGCTATTAATAACCCAACCCTTATATTCTACAGAGTACATATACAAAAAATCCTACCATTTCTAATAGCAGAAGATATGCCCTCCGAAGTGGCATTGGCGTTTGCAGACGAGCTTCTCTGCACCACTGCAGCCACTGGCACCACACCCATCACCTCGCTGACCTCTCTGATAGCGTGTGCGGCACTCGAACCTGCACCCGCCGGCTGCAGAGTTGTGTACTGCTTCCCAGAGGAATCGCAAGTACTGCTGAAAAAATATGAAATACAATATACACACATTAGTATAAACGATAGAGAAACACGTCAAAAAATGGCCTATTTCTCGAAATTTCGACTCTAAAACGATATTATGAGGACAGAATAGGAATCTTTGTTCAATTTTCGTTATATTGGTACTTGTTTCAACTTTGTAGCACCATTATTTCTTATTTAAATCAGCAAAAGAACAAAAGTCTGCAATCCTTAAAAACGAACTTAAGGTTCATTTCTTATGACAGCATTGTTGAGTGTTATTTTGCCTAATTCTCGCAATTTTGAATCTCAAACAATATTTTACGAACAGAATAAGAATATGTATTCAATTTCCTTTCTTTTGGTACTTGTTTTGATTTTCTTAGACCATTATTTCTTATTAAAATCTTCAAAAGAACAAAAGTTTGCAATCCTTAAAAACGAACTTTACGTGCATTTCTTATGGGAGTATTTGTAAGACATGTATTTTATCATAATTCTCATAATTTGTACTCAAAAGCGATATTTTAGGACAATAATAACAATCTTTGTTCAATTTTCTTTCTTTTGGTACTTTTTTCGATTTTTTAGGACCATTATTTCTTATTTAAATCAGCAAAAGAACAAAAGTCTGCAATCCTTAAAAACGAACTTTACGTGCATTTCTTATGAGTGTTTTTTCGAGTCGTTTTGGAGTCGAACCAAGGATACTTTGGGCATAAAAATAAGGATATATAATACTCCATTCATACTCTAACTAATCCCTAAATTTCGTATTTCTATTTATACGGAAAGTGCGTCAAATTAGCGTTTATAAAAATTCTTCCAAGTTCTCCTAACTTTGCAAAGGAAAATGCAAACACTGTTCACTTTAGTTGCTAAATATTATCAAAATAACTCTACATTAAATTATTGTAACCATTTCAAACTTTGCATGCTAAAAAATTAGTATATTTTGCAAATGTTTAAACAATTCTCGCTAATCCAGATGTCCTGGGTTCGATGCCATTTGGATTACAAATTTTCCCTCTCGCAGAATTCGCTGGAGATACAGTCCGTAGTGTAGTTCATATTTTGCATCATAACTTTACAATAAATTATAATAATCATTTAAAACTTTTAATGTTAATAAAAAAAGAAATTTCGCAAATATGTATATAACATTCGCTCATCTAACTGTCCCGGGTTCGATGCAATCGTCATTACAACATTTTTACTACGCAGCTGTATAATTTGCACTGTAACGTTACACTAAATCACTGAAATTCTTTTAAATTTCTTATGCTAATAAATAAACAAATTGTACATATATTGAAACAAGTTTCGTCCATTTATATAAGCAGGGTTTGATGTAATTTTAATTCAAACGTTTCTGCAACGTAAAATTCTTCAGAGTCCGTGAGTTCGTCCATATTTTTCATTATAACTTTACTATAAATAATTGTAAACATTTAAAACTTTTCATGATAGTAAAAGAACTAATGCCGCACAATATGGAATAATCTCCGTTTACGTAAGAGTCCCGAGTTCGAAGCGATTCCGGTTTGAAATTTTCTCTTACGGACACCCGCTTGAGATATCCTGTCCGTATGGTCGTACATACTTTACATTATAACTTTACACTAAATCACTGAAATCATTTTAAACTTTTTATACTAATAGAAGAACTAATTATACATATATCTGTAAACTTTTAAGTCGATATATATGTATTGTTTTGATGCAATTATGATTACAAACTTTTTCCACGCATTTCCCGCTGGAGACCGTGAACGTGATCATATTTTGCGTCATAACTTTCTAATTAATCACTAAAATCCTTTCAAATTTTTTATGATCATAAAATAAACAATTATACATATATTTGCAAAAACCTCGTCCATTTACGTACGCTGAATTTGATGCAATTTTGATTTTTAATTTTCATCTACGCTAATCCTGCCTGAGATAGTCAGTCCGTGAGTTTATCTATATTTTGGATTATAACTTTAAAATTAACCATTGGAATTCCTTGAAACTTTGTACGATATTACAATAGTTACATCCGCAAATATTACAAGAAGCTCTGTCCTTCCAAGTGTCCTGAGTTCGATACAATTTGGGTTACAAATTTCCTTTCACGCAAATTTCGCTGGTAGCGTAGTAGTCCTTACGTGAGATGAACCATATTTTGCATTCTAGCTAAGATATCATTTATAGCAAACCTTTGGAACTTTTCATGCAAATAAAGGAATTAATACTGCATATTTAAGTATAATTTCGTCCACCCAAGTGTCCCGAGTTCGATGTAATTCGGATCACAAATTTTCTTTTACGCAAAACCCGCTAGAGTCCGTTAGGTCGATCATATTTCAGATCATAACTCTGCAATTAATCATTAGAAACGTCTTAAACTTTACTTGCTGATGAAGGATTCAATGTTGCAAATACGACAATAATCGCCGTCCATCCAGGTGTCCTGAGTTCGATGCAACTTCTATTACAAGTTTTATTCCACGCAAAGTCAATCTGAGATGGTCAGTCCGTGAGGCCTTCCATATTTTGCCTCATAACTCTATATTCAATCATTGTAATTGTTTAAAACTTCGTATGTTAATAGAGAATTAAATTCCACAAATACTACAACAATTACCGTTCTTCTAACTGTCCCGAGTTTGAAGTTATATCAACATTTGTCTCCTACCTACGCAGCGGTTGTTGGAGGCAAGATATTGACGTGAGATGGTGTGTCCGTAAGCTCCCCTACATTTTGCGTTGTAACTTTATAGTTAATAACTGCAATTCTTTAAAACTTTGCATGCTAATAGAAGATTAAATTACGCAAATAATGCATTTTATTTCGTTTTTCCAGGTGTACTGGGTTGGATACAATTTTGATTACAAATTCTCTAGAACGCAAAAGCCCTCTGTCAGGTCAGTCCGTGAGGTCTTCCATATTTTGCTTCATACCTCTATAATTAATAATTGCAAATCTTTGAAACTTAGCATGCTGATAGAGTATTTAATTACGCATATACTACAACAACTACCGTCCTTCTAAGTGTCCTGGGTTCGACGTTATTCCACCATTTGTCTCCCACGTAACGGTCGTTGGAGGCAAGATTTTGACCAGAGATGGTCCGTGAGGCCTTCCATATTTTGACTCATAACTCTTAAATTAACCATTACAAATCTTTTAAATTTTGCACACTGATAGAGAATTTAATGCTGCACATACTACAACAATTACCGTCCTTCTAAAAGTCCCGGGTTCGACGTTATAACACCATTTGTCTCCCCCCTACGCGGCGGTCATCGTAGGCATGATTCCATAAACAAACCACTTTTCCGACGTTTTAAAAGCGTATTATTCTTATTAAAGACCGTAAAAGTAGTGTTTAAAGATAGTTTTACAAAAGCCACACCTAAGGGGAATATTTTACGTATGTTCCACTGGATTCAGAGTCCTCTACAGTTGGAAACTGAAATTAGCGCTTCTCTCTCCAATCGATTTTTGCTCAAACTTTGGCAAACTTCCCCTCAAAACTTCCCCTCCGACCCCCACTCCCACTTTATCTCTCTCTCAGATCCGTCGTCATAGCAACGGTTAAATTCATTACTTTATACTCTAATATGTTATACTAATACGTCTTTATTAAAATACACTTCTAAATATGCATTTTTATCGCTAATATTCAGGATTATCAAAGAAAATGAATGGATTATTAATGTAGAATAGCTAAAAGGAGTTTTTATTAATAATATACGTAAATTATATTAAAAAACGTAATGAAAGAGTCCATAACAGCAATTTTACAGAAATTCGTCGTATTCTTTGTCCTATTTCTCGCAATTGTGACTCAAGAGCGATATTCAAAGACCGGAATAAGCATCTTTGTTCAATTTCCTTTCTTTTGGTACTTGTTTTAACTTCGTAGGACCATTATTTCTTATTTAAATCATCAAAAGAACAAAAGTCTGCAATCTAAGCAAATGTTCGCCAACATATCCTATATTTTGTCCTAATTCTCGCAATTTTGAATCTAAAACGATATTATACGACAGAAGTAACAATCTTTGTTCAATTTCCTTTCTTTTGGTACTTGTTTTATATTTGTAGGACCATTATTTCTTATTTAAATCAGCAAAAGAATGAAAGTCTGCAATCGATCGAAACGAACTTTACGTGCATTTCTTATGGGAACGGTTTCTCCGGTCTGGGTTCGAACTGGGGACCTTTAGGAAAATAAAGAGTAGCCTATAATCTGCTTAAGGAATACATTTAACTACGTTTAAAGTTTGAAAGTCGTACAGCTTTTGGTTCTCGAGTTATAGTCTAAAATATAGCCAACGGTCGTTATATTTGAATTAGTTATACTCTAATATGTTACTATACGTATTTCTTAACATACACGTCCAAATATACATTTTTATCGCTAATATTCCGGATTATTAATGAAAACAAATGAATTATCACTGTAGTACATCTAAAAAGAGTTGTTTCCATTAATAATTTACGTAAACAATATAAAAAATGGTAAAAAAGTGACGTTTACGGTATTAATTTTACGGACATAGATTTCAACCATCGCACAGTGGGCTAGAATCGAAAAAAGCTGGCCAAAAATACGAAAACGCTTTTTTTGAGTGAGGACTACGAAACTTCGCATGTTTGATTTAGAATAAATTCTGCATAGAACTATGGAGGTCATTTAAGTAGGATCCTCCCCATTAAAATTATACAGGGGGTCAAAGTTGACCAATTTTTGCGAAAATTTCCAGTTTTCGATTTTTCACGAAATTCTTCAACTTCAAGTCAATTGTGAACACAAACTAGGAAAATCATCGAGTAAACTATGATGCCATTTTATAAATATGTTCTTTGTCCTTCATAAGACTTGGTTTCAATGAGCTCTGGTGAATATTTATGTACTTTACATGACAAAATGGCGGACCCTGATTTTGGAACAAATTTTTACCTAAAGCGAGAAAAAAAGTTGATTGAGACACCGTGTGGCACGGAGTTATTTACACCACGATAAACTACAAACCTTCGTTAATGGGAATCTGAAATAAAATCTTGCCCCAATTTGCCCCAATAATATATAAGTCGACTTTTCGACAACGCTGCAAGGGCCAAATCCGCGCGGCGGAGCACCGTCCTCAGCTACGCTCTCGTGTTTTGGGAGGAACAACGAACCAATACGATTCTAATTCGTTCTTCTTGTATATTTTGAGCATTATTATACTTCGTACATATCTTAGATAACTATGTTTGTGATTTTGATACTGAATGCTTCTTCACTCTCACTCTCAACTATACTGAAAATTTTCTTACAAAATCGATATAAAAAGCCACCACTTTGTGTAATTTCATAACAGTAATGAAATATAATTGTGATATTATGAAAATGGTGGCATATAGCGTAGCATTTTCTTCAAATACAAAAATTGGCCACATCTGGAGTTGTTTTGGTGACCGTCGCAGTGCTCTGGAAAAGTTCGGCAAAGGGCTCGTTTTATGACAGGCAGCTGCGCTTTTTCCGGATTAAAGTACCCTAAGAATTGCATGTCCGTGATTTTTCCTTAAAAGCTTAGGAGGAATAGTTCAGTTCTATTTGAACATTGGATAAGAAGGTGTTGTGTTTTGTAGCTACGACAGTTCTGTAAAACAAGAAGTCTTCGACAATCTCCTGGTAGCATTCCTCGAGTGAGGTTTTAGATATTTCATAGGAATTATATGTGGTGAGGTATGTTTTTTCATTATATATTCCCTTTTATTTAATGTATCAGAATACGGTGGTAAATATGATGTATTTTCTGATCGTTTTAAAATGTGCTCACATTATTTGAGTGTTCTCTACTCCCTTTGTCCTGCATGTATTATAAAATGCTACATTTGCGGTGAGAAATTTTCGAATGTGAACAATCTATCGGCGATTAGTAATCGAAAAGTGGACGCAGAAAATTTGTACTATAGCATTTCTACGCTGCATGGTCCAGAATAATAATTTTCATTTAATTATGTTTCTTTTGGTACTTTTATCGATTTTATAAGACCATTATTTCTTATTTAAATCATTAAAAGAACAAAAGTCTGCAATCCTTAAAAACGAACTTTACGTGCATTTCTTATGATAGTATTTTCGCGTCGTTTTGGAGTCGAACCAAGGATACTTTGGGCACAAAAATAAGGATATATAATAGTCCATTCATACTCTAACTAATCCCCGAGTTTCGTATTTCTATTTAATCGGGAAGTGCGTCAAATTAACGTTTTTCTAAAAAATGTCTCCCACGCATTTCTTACGGTATTCTAAGAGCATGATAGCGTCGAACCCGGCATCATTACGTGCAAATTAACTTATTCTACAGCACAAACGTATACAGACAGACATTTGAACCACATTTAAACATTTATACAGTCCATTTTCTAACTTCAAAAAGACGAAAAAGTCAAAAAGATAAAGTTAGTTCACGAATCGGAGTTTCTTTAAATTTAATTACGGAATTTTTTTTAAGGAGTGGAATCCTTTTGTTCTGTAAAATTCCTTTCGTTCCTCAAAATGCCCACTGCCTTTTATATATAAAGAGAACTCTAAAGAAAGAATTTAATTAAGACATTCCAATCGATTGCTGGCGAAAAAATACAAGGAAGTGCATCTACAATGCGAATCCATGGTAACCCTTGGAAATTGTTATCCATGGAAACGGTTTACCATGGTAACCATATCAAGATAAAGTTAAATTTGACGCACTTCCCGAATAAATAGAAATACGAAATTTGGGGATTAGTTAGAGTATGAATTGAGTATTATATATCCTTATTTTTGTGCCCAAAGTATCCTTGGTTCGACTCCAAAGGACTCCAAAACACACTCATAAGAAATGCACGCAAAGTTCGTTTTTAAGGATTGCAGACTTTTATTCTTTTGCATATTCAAATAAGAAATAATGATCTTATAAAATCGAGACAAGTACCAAAAGAAAGGAAATTGAATACAAATTCTTATTCTTGTCTTAGAATATCGTTTTAGAGTCGAGATTATGAGAATTATGCTAAAATACATGATGATATATGTCTTAGAAATTCTCCCATAAGAAATGCACGTAAAGTTCGTTTTTAAGGATTGCAGACTTTTGTCCCTTTGAAGATTTAAATAAGAAGTAATGGTCTTAGAAAATCGAGACAAGTACCAAAAGAATGGAAATTGAACAATCATTCTTATTTTGATGGTTAAATATCGTTTACAGGTCAAAATTACGAGAATTTGGACGGAAAACCTAGAATCAAAACCGAAATGAAACCATCTCCAGTAGCAACCCAACCCAACAACCGTCTCTAAGTAACCCTTAATATCATAGCAACCCATAAAAAACCAAAAAACTCACCTCACTTCCGCTGGCACAGCCATTATCTCCTCCTTCTGCACCACCACCACCTTCTGCACCTCCTCCTGCCTCTCTATCGGTACCACCGCACCCGGGTACCCCACGAACGTGGCACCAGCCGGGAATGGACCCACATTGGGGGACTCTATCTCCTTCTCTTTCAAAAATTCATCCTTTTCGTCTTTTTTCTTCTTTTTCTTGGACCCCAGTTCGTTGTCTGCTTTCCTTTTTCCATCCTTGCAACAGGAATCTTCATTTTCCGACGTAACTATTTCTAGTTCTGCGCTAGAATCCTCATCTACCAATTCTTCGAACCCTGGCGTATCCCTGACCCTGGACTGTATGGTAGCACATTCTACCTCGATCTTCAACAAGTTTTCCAGATCGTTTCCCACGCCATTCCCGCTTTTCTTCCCCGTTTCCACGTTTAACTCGACTTTTTCGTCATCCTGACAGCGGTCTCCCTTGGTAACCGTGCTGTCCGGGCCTTTTTCAGGCCTTTCCGGGCCCCCTGGAGGGCCCAGATCGCCCCCAGGGCGGGCCCGGTCCCTCTCCGGCTTGGACAAGGTTATCACGTCGTCCAGAAGTCCTTGGTTCGATGGGGAACTGGCAGAATTGGGCGTGGAACTCATTCTGGTCTCCGTGGATATTGTTGTATTGTTGTTGTTGTTATGGTTGTTGTTTATGCACGGTTTTTTCTCTTCGAATAGGTTTTCGAAAGCTGGTTTGTCTTCTTTTATGATTTCGTCTGCTGATGAGTTTGGATGGTTCGAAGGCCAACTCCCAGATAAGGATTTGAGGGCTGCTTCAGTCTCTCTCAGGAATCGAACCTGGTCCTCCTTGTTCTCCACTTTCTTCTTTGAGTCTTTTTTAGAGTCATCGTCGAACCTAAAGAAATGTTGGGGAATATATATATTATGCATTAATTAATAGATAAATAAATAGATAAATTAATTAATTAATTAATAGATAAATAATTAGATAAATAAATCAATTAATAGATTAATAAATAAATAGATTAATAAATTAATTAATAAATAAATAAATAGATAAATTAATAGATAAATAAATTAATTAATTAATAGGTAAATTAATAGGTAAATGAGTAGATAAATAAATAAATTAATAGATAAATAAATTAATAAATAAATAAATATATAAATTAATTGATTAATTAATAGATAAATAAATAGATACATTAAAAAATTAATGTATAGATTCATAAATAATTAAATAAATAGACAAATAATTGAATAAATATATAAAATAAAATAAATTAAAAAAAACGAAAGAATCGCATCTATAAATAATAAATATACTCACAAGATTATTGTCATAACAAATTTAACCATCATTTAAATCATCCAACGATAAAATATAAAAAAACAAAATAATTTCATCAAAAAATACACAAACATACCCACAACAATCACTCAATTATTGCAACAATGTCAACAAGATATATAATAAATCACCTGTCCAATTAATAGATAAATAAATAAATAAATTAATGGATAAATTAATTAATTAATAGATAAATAAGTAGATAAATAAATAATTAAATAAATATATTAATAATTATATAAAGAAATATATAATAAATAGATAAATAAATAAATTAATTAATATATAAATAAATAGATAAATAAATTAATAGATTAATGAATAAATAAATGTATACATATAAATTAATAGATAAATAAATATATGAATGAATAGTTCAATAAATCGACAAATAATTGAATAAATAAATTAAATCAAATAAAATTTTAAAAAAAACGAAAACATTTCATCATTAAACACACAATCATACACCCAACAATCACTCAACAATCAACAACGTCAACAATATATATAATGAATCACCTGTTCAATTAATAGATAAATTAATAGATAAATTAATAGAAAAATTAATAGATAAATAAATAGATAGATAAATAGATAAAATAATAGATAAATTAATTAATTAATAGATAAATAAATAAATAGTTTTATAGATAAATAGATAAATTAATAGATAAAAAATAATTAATTAAATAAATAGATAAATAACTATATAAATTAATAGATAATAGATCAATAAATAGATAAATTAATAGAAAAATAAATATAGCTATGAGTAGATTCATAAATAATTAAATAAATAGACAAAAAATTGGATTAATATATTAAATAAAATTTTTAAAACGAAAAAATTTCATCAATAAACACACAAACATACACCAACAATCACTCTTTTATTCCAACAATGCCAACAATATACATAAATTTACCTGTCCAACGACGAATTATTATCTTTGTTGATCTTCTTCTTCTGCGGCGTGGACGCATCCTGGTTTCCTTGGTTATGCATATAACTCCTCTTCTTCGGAAGTACAGTTCTGTTCTCTTCTCTAGCTTTCACTCCCATTTTCGAGGAATCCTTATTCACATCACAGGAATTACTCACTATTTTACTATTACTCTCCTCTGCCTCTACCTCTACGTCTACCTTATCTATTTTATTGCTCTCCGATTGTTGGTTGCGCCTAGACAGAGCTCCACCGCGACGCCTCGGTAACCTAGGAACGAATAGAAACAATCTATTATTGACTACGAATAGAATTCTGTATTATTATATTATATTATATTAAATAGAACTAATAGTAACAAATATAAATAATTAATTATTATATATTTTTAATATTTATTTATTATAATAAATATAATTCAATTAATATGATATTTTATCATTTATTTGATTAATATTATATATATTTTATATAATATTTTATTATATATAATTTTTTATTTATTTTATAATCAATTTTATTAATTAATTTAATGTATTTCATATTATTATATTAAATTAAATAGAACTAATAGTAACAAATATAATTAGTTAATTATTATATATTTTAACCATTTAATTATTATAATAAATATAATTCAATTAATGTAACATATAGTTATTTATTAATTAATTTAATATTATATTTATATTTAATATTATATTTATATATTTAATATAATATTTAAATATTTATTGTTATTTATTAATTTCATATTTTATTTATATTTTATTTATATTTTATTTTATTATTTTATTAATTTATTTAATTATTTATTTTTATTTATTTATTCAATTTATTAATAATAACAAATTTAATCCTGTATTATTATATCATATTAAAAAGCACTAATAATATCAGATACAATTAATTAGTTATTACATATATTAAATATTTATTTAATTAATAGAATAAATATTATTTAATTAATATAATATTTTAGTATTTATTTGTTTAATTAGTATTATATTTATATATTTAATATAATATTATATTATTAATAATTATTTATTTATTTCATATTTTGTTTATATTTTATATTAGTTTTTATTCATTTATTTTATTATTGTAATTTATTAATAATAACAAATACAATTAATTAATTATTATATATTTTAAATAATTAATTAATATAATAAACATAATTCAATTGATATAATATTTTATCATTTATTTATTTAATTAATTTTATATTTATTTTTAAAGTTTTATATATATATATATTTAATATAATATTTTATTATTTATAATTATTTATTTATTTCATATTTTGTTTATATTTTATTTGATTATTATATTTATTTATTTAATTATTGTAATTTATAAATAATACCAAATTTAATTACGCATATTTTATAATATATTAAATAGAAATACATATTAATAAATATATTCTTACGTATTATATTTCTTATTATTATATTAAATAGCAATATATATGAATAAGAAATATAATTAAGAGTATTCTTAATATATATATTAAATATAAATATATATTAATGACGAATATAATTTCGTATAATATTTTTTATTTTTATCCGTAAAGATTCAATATTTCATTCTGATTCCAATAAATTCTAACTTAAAACGATATTCCAAGACTATAATAAGAATGTATATTCAATTTCCTTTCTTTTGGTACTTATCTCGATTTTCTAAGATTTTCATTATTTCTTATTTAATTCTTCAAAAGAATAAAAGTCTGCAATCGATCGAAACGAACTTTACGTGCATTTCTTACGAGTTTATTTTAGAGTCGTTTTGGAGTCGAACCAAGGATACTTTGGGCATAAAAATAAGGATATATAATACTCAATTCATACTCTAACTAATCCCCAAATTTCGTATTTCTATTCAATCGGAAAGTGCGTCAAATTAATTCTTTTATAAAAGGTCTCCCAAGTTCAAAACGAACTTTACGTGCATTTCTTACGACATCGTTTTGGAGTCGAACCAAGGATACTTTAGGCATAAAAATAAGAGTACATAATAATCAGTCATTTCTCTAACTAATCCCTTAATTTCATATTTCTATTTAATCTGGAAGTGCGTCAAATTAACGTTTTTCTTAAAAATGTCTCCCACGCATTTCTTACGGGTGTCACCGACATCGGACACATAAATACACACAACGGTGATTATTATATGAGATATTATTATCATTAACTTAGGCTTTTATCTGTATTTAAAGAACTTTTATAACTCTAAAAAATGTTAATCTTAAGCATATATCTTATCAGTCTCAAATATCCAGCGATTTTTTCCGATAATTTCTGGTAATTTGGATAATTTCCGGTATTTTTGAATATTTCCGGTTAATCGACAGCTTCCGGTATACCCTATCCTCACTCAGGGACCACTTGAGCTCCCTTTCAGTCAAGGATACTCCAGAAATATCCTCAAAAAGTGAAAAAAGCCAATTTTTGTAAAAAACCCTCACAAAAAAATAAGAGTGATGAATTACTGTTCGTAACTGAATGAAATTAAAGGGGTTCAAAAAAAACCCTGAAAAGGACACAAAAAAGGGGTGTTTTTCCTTCCCTTTTCACCCTTCCCGACACTTACCCTCTTCCCTGGAACCCTTACGGTGAAAAAAAGGGAAAGAGACATATGTTTCGTAAATTTTCCAACCCTTGTAAAAATTAACGTTTTGTTACCCCTTACGAAAAAAATTAAACGAAAAAAAGACGTTTTTTCTTTCTTTTGCGTAATTAAAAATGAAAAATTTGATTAATGGTTCGAGAATTAATTTTACTGCTCTGACAGCGTCTTAAACGGGTTAATCTTACTCTGATAGCTTCTTAAGCGGGATTTGTTACTCTATCAGTGTATTAAACGGGTTTTCTAGCTTTTTTCAGCGTCTTAACTGAGATTTTCTTTCTATGATAGCGGTTTCCCTTTCTATTACTGCTTCTTAAACGGCTTTTCAGAATATGACAGCGTCTTAAACGGGTTTTTACACTCTTATAGCGTCTTAAACGGTTTTTTCTTACACTGGCAGCGTATCAACCGTGATTTTGTAGCTCTGATAGCGTATTATGTGGGTTTATCTTATTCTAACAGCTTCTTAAGCGGGTTTTTATTACCCTGACAGCGTATTAACAGGGATTAATTATCCTTATAGCGTCTTAAACGGGTTTTTCTTACACTGGAAGCGTATTAACCGTGATTTTGTAGCTCTGATAGCGTATTATGTGGGTTTATCTTATTCTAACAGCTTCTTAAGCGGGTTTTTATTACCCTGACAGCGTATTTTAAATATAAATGTGTCTTAACCGGGTTTTCTTACTCTGATAGCCTCTTAAGCGGGATTTATTACTCAAACAGCGTCTTAAACTAGATTGCTTACTTCGATAGCGATTTAAACTATTCTCTAACAGTAATAGCGTCTTAACAGGGTTTATCTGATTCCAACAGCGTCTTAAGCGGGTTTTCATTAGCCTGACAGCCTATTAACCGGTAATGAGAAATTTGATTAATGGTTCGAAAATTAATTTTTTTTTTCGTCGCCGTGACAACTGTCGGACGCTTTCCCGAAAACGCCGGCGATAATAAGAAAACAAATGAATTTTTTCGTGGTAATTAATTGGGAATTTTTATTTTTAAAAAGGGTTGTATTTTATGATGGATGGGGTTTTATCGAATGCAGCTAATTCCGGAGATTTTTTGGCTGAAATATTTTTCTTTTAAGCTTCTTTTACCGTGTTTAAGACGTTTTTTTGCGATTTTTACGTAAATTATTCTACTGAAATGACGTTTATTTCTGTGTATGTACACGTATGTTGGTTGTCGTGAATTCTATTATTCTTGAATAGAAATCATATGCTGTGTTTATGCTTATGCATTTATGTGTCCGATGTCGGTGACTCCCGTAAGAAATGCGTGGGAGACATTCTTTAGAAAAACATTAATTTGACGCACTTCCCGATTGAATAGAAATACGAAATTTGTAGAATAGTTAGAGTATGAATGGAATATTATATATCTTGATTTTTATGCCCAGAGTATCCTTGGTTCGACTCCAAAACGACTCTAAAATACACCCATAAGAAATGCACGTAAAGTTCGTTTCGATCGATTGCAGACTTTTGTTCTTTTGCATATTTAAATAAGAAATAATGTTCTTAGAAAATTGTCAGAAGTACCAAAAGAAAGGAAATTGAATACAGATGCTTATTCTGGTCTTAGAATATCGCTTTGGGTTCAACATTTTGAGAATTAAGACAAAAATGACGAAAATGCTGTCATAAGAAATGCGTGGGAGACATTTTAGAAAAACAGTAATTTGACAAACTTTCCGATTAAATAGAAATACGAAATTTGGGGATTAGTTAGAGTATGAATGGACTATTATACATCCTTATTTTTATGCCTAAAGTATCCTTGGTTCGACTCCAAAACGACTCTAAAATACAACTCTAAATACTCGTAAGAAATGCACGTAAAGTTCGTTTTTAAGGATTGCAGACTTTTGTTCTTTTGCATATTTAAATACGAAATAATGATAATATTCAATGCATATACATTTGAACACTCGGTTATAGCCCTATCCCACTTAAGACGCTGTATTTACTGTTTTAAGCGTCTTAAACGGGTTTTATTGTATCCACTTAAAATAAAATAGAATGATTATGATTACTATAATATATAACCAATGATTTTACAATATTATACTATTTAACACGCTATCCCGCTTAAGACGCGCTTTTTACTATAGAAAGCGTCTTAAACGGGTTTTACTGTACCCACTTAAAATATAAAAGAAGAAATATAATTAATGTAATATTTAATCAATGAGTTTACATTATTACACTAGTTAACACGCTATCCCGCTTAAGACGAGGTTTTTACTATAAAAAGAGCGTTTTATACTGTAAAAAGAGCGTCTTAACCGGGTTTTCCCCAAAATACACGTTCTAATTGTTACGTAACCCGTGAATTAGTCTTTTTCGCACCAATAAAATCCGTTCTCAAAATAAACCAATCAGAGGTTCATGAAATATCGAACGATCTGTGATTTATTGACGTCCGTTGATAAGTCGTAAATTTGGACGAATTTTAATTAAAACGGAAACTTCGTTTTTCGCCTCCAGATCGTCGCTTTTTTATCGGAATTTCTGGCTCGACACCTGTGGGCACCCCTCACGAACGGGTCCCCCTTGTCGATTGACTTTTTCCCCCGAAATTAAATCGCCGAAAGGGATTTTTGTGTCTGATTGACTGAATTTTTTGGTGTGACGGACGAAACGCTGTATGTATATTGGTTAAGAGTTTATTGAAACTGGAAAAGTGACTCATTCACGGCGAATTCGTGATTATTCGAAAGTAAAATTGGTGTGGAATCGTTCGCGGAAGATTAAAAGATCATATTTTGGTGAAAAAGTCACGATAAATTATAAAACTTTACAGATTTATCCGATGTCGGTAACTCCCGTAAGAAATGCGTGGGAGACATTTTTAAGAAAAACGTTAATTTGACGCACTTCCCGATTAAATAGAAATACGAAATTTGGGGATTAGTTAGAGTATAAATGGACTATTATATATCCTTATTTTTATGTCGAACGTATCCTTGGTTCGACTCCAAAACGACTCTAAAGTACCCTCATAAGAAATGCACGTAAAGTTCGTTTTTAAGGATTGCAGACTTTTGTTCTTTTGAAGATTTAAATAAGAAATAATGGTCTTAAAAAGTCGAGACAAGTACCAAAAGAAAGGAAATTGAATATTTATTCTTATTCAGGTCAAAGATTTTCGTTATCTAGTCAAAATTATGATAATAAGCGCAAATAAGACGAGAAATCTGGACCTGAATATACTCCCATAAGTAATGCATGGGAGACATTAAAAAAACATTAATTTGACGCACTTCCCGATTGAATAGAAATACGAAATTTGGGGATTAGTTAGAGTATGAATGGAATATTGTATATATACTATACTTATTTAGCCTGTACTTTAAAAAGCCAACTTATGAGTCTGTATGTATATATATATATATATATATATATATATATATATATATATATATATATATATCTTTTGAATATTTTCGAAACTTGATATATGACAGAACAGTGTCTTATGCAGTATTTTTAGCATGTACTTTGACTAAATTTAAATATAGATCTAAATCTTTATATGTTAAAGTAAGGAAAGCAATTTATATACTATTTGATTGTTGCTATAATTATAAAACTATAATCGATTAATAATTATATAACTAATGTTAAATTAACTATCATTTAATATTGAAAATTACTTTATTTACTACGGAAATATTTAGTTTATTTGCTATATTTATATTCGTTTTCAATCTTAAAAAGATAAAAATCAATATTAAATATTTGCAATATATGATATAATAGCGGTATTTCTACCATGTATTTCGAGCGAAAGGGACCTATCCTAAGTTAATACAGCGTCTTAAGCAGGTAAGAGCGTCTTAAGCGATGTTTTTAGCATGTATTTAGAGTAGAAGGGACTTATATACGAGAAAACAGCGTCTTAAGAGGTAATACCTCTTAAGACTATAATTAGTTATGCCCTATGCCTTTAAATTAATCTTGGGAAATATCAGCTTCTTAAACGGTTTTAAGAGCGTCTTAAGCGATGTTTTTAGCATGCATTTCGAGTATTTGGGACCAAATGTGAGAAAATAGCGTCTTAAACGGTATATTTTCTATGTATTTCGAGCGAATGGGACCGAGATATTATAATAAAGCGTCTTAAACGGGTAAGAGCGTCTTAACGGGTATTTTAAGCATGTATTTCGTATTAATAGGACCAATGTATGATAATAACAATATATATAATACAGAATATAACAATAAATACAACAATAAATAAAAAAAATAAATAATACAACAAATAAAACAGTAAATAAAACAATTAATACAAAAATAAATAAAACGTCTTAAACGGTATTTTTAACATGTATTTAGTATTAATGGGACCAATATATTATAGAACAGCGTCTTAAACGGTATTTTGAGCATGTATTTGGAGCAAAAGGGACTTTGTATGTATTGAGGGAAGGCAATTAGTGGTCCTTTGAGAGGCTGCGTTTGATCATTTCAAAGAGAAGTGATTGATGAGTCTGAAATTGAATTACCAAATTAAGGGGAATTCAAAATCAATATTCACTTACGATATTAATATAGTACAGCTGAATCCATTTTAAAGATAATATCCCGGTTAAGACGCTGTTAGTAGTATGAAAAACCCGTTTAAGACGCAATTAGAGAAAAAATGAACCCGTTTAAGACGCTGTTAGAGTAAAATAAACACGTTTAAGAAGCTTCGAAGATAGAAAATATCGTTTAAGAGGCTATCAGAGAAAGAAATCTCGTTTAAGACGCTGTTATATTAAGAAAATCCTGTTAATTAAATATTAAACTTAAGAGATTTTTTTAAAAAATGCTGTCAGGGTAACAAAATCCATAGGGTAAGATAATCCCGGTTAAGACGCTATAAAATGAAGAAATCTCGTTTAAGACGCTGTTATATTAAGAAAATCCTGTTAATTAAATATTAAACTTAAGAGATTTTTTTAAAAAATGCTGTCAGGGTAACAAAATCCATAGGGTAAGATAATCCCGGTTAAGACGCTATAAAATGAAGAAATCTCGTTTAAGACGCTGTTTTCGTAAGAAAACCTGCTTAAGACGCTATCAGGGAAAGAAAATACCGTTTAAGAGGCTTTCAGAGGGAGATAAACCCGTTTAAGACACTATTAGAGATAGAAAATACAGCTTAAGAGACTATTAGGTTAATAAAACACGTTTAAGACGCTATCTCAGCTAGAAATCCCGCTTAAAACGCTGTAAGGTTAAGAAAAACCCTGCTAAGAAGCTACAAAAGTAAGCAAATCCATGTTAAGACGCTTTAAAAGCTATAAAACCCTCTTAAGAAGCTATAAGAGAGAGGGAAAACCCATTAAAGACACTATTATGCAGAGAAATCCCGTTCAAGAAGCTATCTCGGCTAGAAAATCTCGTTTAAGACGCTATCGGAGTTTTAAATCCCACTTAAAAAGCTATCAGAGTAAGGTAAACCCGCTTAAGACGCTGTCAGGGTAATAAATCCCGTTTAAGATGGTACATGAGTAAGAAAATCCCGGTTAAGAAACTGTAACATTAAGAAAATCTCGTTTAAGACGCTATAGTATTAAGAAAAACCCGTTTAAGAAGCTATTAGAGTTGGAATATTCCGTTTAAGAAGCTATCAGAATTACAAAATTCCTAATTAAGAAGCTTCGAAGAAAGAATATACCGTTTAAGAGGCTATCATAGTAAGAAATCCCAGTTAAGACGCTGTCATAATAAGAAAACCCCGTTTAAGAAGCTATCAGAGTTGGGTAAACCCGCGTCTTAAACGGTATTTTACCGATATATTTCGTATAAAATTCAACATCATATAAAACTACACACACTTACCAGTACAGCGTCATAAACGGGATCTCCTTAACCCTGTTTAAACCCTAATCCACCCTTAATCTAACATCAGAATACCCTTTTCAGTCCCCATCTTCCTTTGGATTGACCCCTAATTACACTCTGAGGATGCAAATTCTATGGACTCGACTTCGCCCAAAACTTTGTTCCCAAAACTTCGTCTTGAAGACCCTTCATTTGGATTCACATTCAACAGAAGGGGTTTATGTACATATATATGTACATATACATACATAGAAAAGTATGTGCTACACACTGTACATACTAGAGAATACATAGAAAGCATAACTATGTAAATATGCAATGAATCTAGCATAATAATCACCGTTTTGTGTGTTTATGTATCCGATGTCGGTGACTCCCGTAAGAAATGCGTGGGAGACATTCTTTAGAAAAACGTTAATTTGACGCACTTTCCGATTAAATAGAAATACGAAATTTAGGGATTAGTTAGAGTATGAATGGAATATTATATATCCTTATTTTCATGCCCAAAGTATCATTGGTTCGACTCCAAAAGGACTCTAAATAACTCTCATAAGAAATGCACGAAAAGTTCGTTTTTAAGGATTTCAGACTTTTGTTCTTTTTAAGATTTAAATAAGAAATAATGGTCTTACAAAGTTAAAACAAGTACCAAAACAAAGGAAATTGAATATATATTTTTATTCTTGCCTTCAAATATCATTTTAGAGTCTAAATTATGAGAATTATGACGAAATACATGATGATACATGTGCTGTAGTGAACTCCCGTAAGAAATGCACGTAAAGTTCGTTTCGATCGACTGCAGACTGTTGTTCTTTTGATGATTTAAATAAGAAATAATGGTCTTAGAAAAACGAAACAACTACCAAAAGAAAGGAAATTGAACAAAAATTCTTATTAAAGTCAAAGCATATTGTTTTAGAGTCGACATTACGAGAATTTGGGCTTCAAACACGAATTTTAATATTTCTTTCTACGCTATCGTAAGAAATACGCAGAGGCAATATTATGAATTAAATGCAAATTACATCACGATATTATTGAGAAAATTACAGAAAACACTTAAAAATAATTAGAATACGTTGAATTCCCTTAGAATGCGTTGAGTCCGCTTAGAATACGCTGACTTCGCTTAGATTAAGTTTAGTTCTATAAGAATATACATATTCAAACGGTGCAAAAGGACTCACCCAATCAGAGGTTCAGAATTCTTTCCCGATCTTGTTATTGGTCGAGATTTGTCATCCACCTGTTGACGAAACAAAAGAATATCAATTATATAAAATCAATATTAAATAGTCGTTATAAAAGCACAAAATGAATATATAAACAAATACCAATAAATATAAGAATAAAATAAGATATTATATATAGTATATAGAAATAAATACCGATAATATAGATATGAATAAATTAAAATAGTTATAATTTAAGTGAAAACATTCAAACTTCTATAATAGCTTAGTTTAATGTTAAATAATATTTAAAAGCAGGAATTAACCATCATTTGGACTTTATAATTTAACTTTAAAACATTAAAACTTCTCTAATAACTTAGTTTAATGTTAAATAATGTTATACATGAATTAAGTATCATTTGGCATTTATAATTTAACTATAAAACAGTCAAACGTCTATGATAGCTTTATCTAGGGTAAAATACTATTAAAAATAGAATTTAACTATCATTAGGCATTTATAATTTAACTGAGAGCATTCTAACTTCTATAATAGCTTTATTAAGAGTAAAATATTATTGAAAATAGAATTTAACTATCATTCTATGCACGAATTTGAATATAAGTGATCACAGACGTCACAATATATATAAAGAACGCTTAGTATATGCTTAATCCGCTTAGATTGAGCTTAGACCGCTGAATGCTTGATTAGACTAAAGAATAATGAACTGAATTCACTTAAAATTCGATTAAAATACGACTATTTTGCCTACATATTGATTTAAGTAAATCTGACATCTATTTGCTGTATTTTGTTACAATTCTCGTAATTTCGATTCGAAAACGATATTTCACGACCATTAAAAAAATCTATGTTCAATTTCCTTTGTTTTGGTACTTGTCTCGATTTTCTTGGACCATTATTTCTTATTTAAATCTTCAAAAGAACAAAAGTCTGCATTCCTTAAAAACGAACTTTACGTGCATTTCTTATGAGGGTATTTTAGAGTCGTATTGGAGTCGAACCAAGGATACTTTGGGCATAGAAATAAGGATATATAATAGTCCATTCATACTCTAACTAATCCCCAAATTTCGTATTTCTATTCAATCGGGAAGTGCGTCAAATTAACGTTTTTTCTAAAAAATGTCTCCCACGCATTTCTTACGGGAGTCACCGACATCGGACACATAAACAATAAAACCCGTTTAAGACGCTGTTAAACCCGTTTATGAAGCTATTATATTAATTAAAGATACTATACTTCATATTTAATACCATAACCCGTTTAAGACGCTGTTAAACCCGTTTAAGAAGCTATTATATTAATTAAAGATACTATACTTCATTTTTAAGTATCACCACCCGTTTAAGACGCTATTAAACCCGTTTAAGAAGCTATATTACCACTTTAAGACAGCCTAATTGATGTTAAACAATATTTTACTCTTTTAAGACGCTATACTTTCTATCTAGGATGCTCTATTTCTTACAAAAGACTATTCTACCCGTTTAAGACGCTATTAAAACCCGTTTAAGACGCTAAGTTCTCATATCTTAGTTCTTAAGGGTGATTATTATACAAGGTATCCTTAAAGTTATGCATCTTACAGTACACATATGTACCTACATTTGCCTATAGATCAAGGGGCAAAACTGCAATCCGTATTTTTTTTAGCATAACATTACTAAATTCTCTTTTTTAACTCTTAAAATGGCAAGAAAAGAAGAAAACTTGTTCCCCTTCCGAATTTGGAATGGAAATAAATCCCCAATGGACAGGTGGAGTTGCCCCCGAAAAAGAAATAAATTCTCAGAAAAATCTTTTGTGCTTTTTGGACTCCATCTTGAGAGAAAGATTTATGGATGGGAGAAAGTGTCGCCTCCTAACTTTAGAACGGGGGAACTAAAAATGCACTTGTGTGTTTTTTGACATAACAAAAGTTTACGAAGTTTTTAAATGGGAATTTGATTATATATATAAAACCCGTTTAAGACGCTGCTAATCATATTTATAGACTGCTTTATGTAAGAAGTTCTTAAATAATATTTCGTATGTAGAAAAACCCGTTTAAAACGCTGTTTAAAATACTCAATGTCTGCCTTTATATACGAAGTTCTTAAAAGTTATAATAATATTAATAAAACCCGTTTAAGACGCTCTTAATAATACTTATAGACTGATTTTATATACTATATTTTATATATATATTTTTATATATAATATCTTCTAAATATATAAAACCCGTTTAAGACGCTGTTTAAAATACACAAAGACTGCTTTTAATTAAGAAGTTCTTAAAAGTTATAATAATGTAAACAAAACCCGTTTAAGACGCTCTTAATAATACTTATAGACTGATTTTATATACTAAGTTCTTAAATAGCTTCTAAATATATATAAAACCCGTTTAAGACGCTGTTTATAATAATCAAACATGACTTTTATATATGAATTTCTTAAAAGGAATGAAAATATTGAAAAAAACACTGTTAAGACACTGTTTATAAGAAACAAGGACTTATTCTAAAGATTTTAATGTCATAATGTTCTGAAACTAGCATAAATTTTCTCACTGTAGAGTAAAAATATTCTTTTAAATAGAAAAAAAGACGAAAAGTTAAACATTATTACATTGCAATAGTAAAATCCCGGAAAAGCAGCTTTTGATATTACTTATAGTAATTTATTTATAGATTTTAACAGTAAAAATGTATTATAAAATGGTTATTATATATAGATATGAATAATTATACGATTTTCTTCATTGTAGAGTTTAAAAAATAGGGTAACCAAGGAATCTCATTATCCAAAAGTAGACAATTGTTGTTGTTATGTTCATATTTTTTAACCAATCTCATTTAATAATCACCGTTGTGTGTTTATGTATCCGATGTCGGTGACTCCCGTAAGAAATGCGTGGGAGACATTCTTTAGGAAAAACGTTAATTTGACGCACTTCCCGATTGAATAGAAATATGAAATTTGGGGATTAGTTAGAGTATGAATGGAGTATTATATATCCTTATTTTTATGCCCAAACTATCCTTGGTTCGACTCCAAAACGATTCTAAAACACCCTCATAAGAAATGCACGTAAAGTTCGTTTTTAAGGATTGCAGACTTTTATTCTTTTGCTGATTTAAATAAGAAATAATGGTCTTAGAAAATCGAGATAAGTACCAAAAGAAAGGAAATTGGTAATGAAAAGTTTGGAACTTCTTAAAAGTAATGTGTATCTACAGAATACCTGCATAAGACGATTTTTGTCATACTCAAGGATATCAATTATACATTTAAAATATAGAAATGCCAAAGAATGGTGTGTTTATGATATACTAGTATATAATGAAATAAAAAATATCAAGAAGAGTATACATTTACAATAATAGAGTTAGAAACGGACAAAAATGCGTAACTAAAACAGTTGTTTGTTGTTATTATTGTTATATTGTTGAAATTACTTTATTATTGTTATATTATTGAAAAAATAAAGCAGTTATTTGTTATTATTATTACATTGTTGAAAAACACGATGGAAACGCAACATATATAACGTTACAGGAGTAAAAACCCGGTTAAGACGCTCTCAAAGGACTTCTGTTATAGATTTTGTTATTAAAATCGTTAGGAAAATCAGTCTTATTGTAGAATAATATGACAAATTTAAAAAATGTCTTAATTTTTCTAGAAATTACGATATTTCAGACAAAGAACAGGATGTCAGAGCGTCTTAAACGGGTCGGATACGATATATTCCGCGTATGGGTGAGAAAACCGCTTCTTAAGCGAGATATTGTGTTAAAAGTGTTGTATACCATGTATTTTTCCCCTATATATGATAGTATATGTGTTTCTAAGGTAACCGTGTACAGGGTTCTGATATATATATGTTTGTAAGGTAACCAAGGATGTAATAAATCTATAAGGATTATCTTTATCTGGATTCGTAGAGTAAGAATGATTTACTTCTTATGAAAGGCGTTTCTCTTTTTCTCTGACGTTATCTACAGGACTCCAATAGCTACTGAATCCCAATGAATAACTCTCTCTCTCTTTCTGAGATAAAAACACACGTGTACCCACGAAGGAGGTTACCATAGCATTGGTAGACGTTTTCAAAAACGTTAATTTGACGCACTTCCCGATTGAATAGAAATACGAAATTTGGGGATTAGTTAGAGTATGAATGGAATAATATATATCCTTATTTTTGTGCCCAAAGTATCCTTGGTTCGACTCCAAAACGACTCGAAAATGCAGTCATAAGAAATGCACGTAAATTCGTTTTTATAGATTGCAGACTTTTGTTCTTTTGATGATTTAAATATGAAATAATGGTCTTAGAAAATCGAAACAGGTACCGAAAGAAAGGAAATTGAATGAAGATTTTTATTCTGCTCATAAAATATAACGATTTATGGTAATATAAAAAATAACGATTTAGAGTAATAAATAAAATAACGATTTAGAGTATAAATTACGAGAATTACAAAAAAATACATTATGATATATATCTTAGAAAAACTCACATAAGAAATCGCACGTAAAGTTCGTTTTTAAGGATTGTAGACTTTTGTTCTTTTGAAGAATTAAATAAGAAATAATGGTCTTAGAACATCGAGACAAGTACCAAAAGAAAGAGAATTAAACAACGATTCTTATTATAGTCATAGAATACAGTGTTTATGTCGAAATTATGAGAATTATGATAAAATACATGATAATATTAGTCTTCAAAACACTACCATAAGATATGCACGTAAAGTTCGTTTTTAAGGATTGCAGACTTAAATTTAGGATTTTTCTAGGAAGACAACATTTCACAGTCCTAGATTATTGCAAGAATTAGTTTTTTTTCTATTTCTCTGAGCGTTTTTTCGGCCTATGATATATATACATATATATTTACAGTTTCTATAACATGTATACATATATACATTCGAAGATTTTCTAAGAATATTACATTTCACTTTCCTAGAACTGTATCTATTCATAGAAATAGAGTTTTTTTCTATTTTAAAGCTAGTTTTTCGCTAATATGATATATATATTAACGTTACCTATATTTCTATATAACTTTTTCGATCTTTTACATACCTACATATATATTTAGAGTGTATATTAAGAAAGTAATGTTTTCTTATGTTTATGCGACGTGTTCCAGCTCCGTAGCATAGCTCATAATGAGCATGCGGCGCATAGCATCTGTCGGAGGCATAAATCATGCTGGGAAGAGAGATTAATGGTCGTTCTATGCTTAAAGGGGGAGTTCACTGAATATGTACAGTCGTGTTTTACATCGACAATCTTATAGAGTTAAGGATTAAGATAAGAAAGGGTTTATATAAAGATTATCATATTTAATCTTTTATAAAAGATTAAATATGACAACAATATATTAATATAATGAACAATATGATAACAATATAATAATATAATCAACAATATGATAACAATATAATGATGTAATGAACAATATGACAACAATATAATAATGTAATGAACAATATGATAACAATATAATGATGTAATGAACAATATGACAACAATATAATAATATAATGAACAATATGACAACAATATAATAATATAATAAATAATATGAGAACAATAATTAAAATAATAGTTTCGTGTACAGTCGTGTTTTACATCGAGAATCTTATAGAGTTAAGGATTAAGATAAGAAAATGTTTTGTAAAAGATTAAAGATGGATTAACTGAATGTTAAAAAGAGGTAATTTGTTATTAATTAAGTTTACTTAAGTAAACTGAGTGGAAAGAACGTATTCTAAGCGGAATAAACTTAAAATGAGCATGTTTTTGTATGAGCTAAGCGGTATCAACCTAAACTAAGCGGTTTTAATGGAAATTAAGCGGTTTCAACGTAAAGTAAGCGGTCTCAACGTAAAGTAAGCGGTTTTCACGGAAACTAAGCGATTTCAACGTAGAATACGCGGTTTCAACGTAAAGTAAGCGGAATAAACGTAAAATAAGCATGTTTTTGTATAAAATAAGCGGTCTCAACGCAAACTAAGCGGTTTTCATGGAAATTAAGCTGTCTCAACAGAAACTAAGCGGTTTTAACTGAAGCTAAGCGGTTTCAACTGAAATTAAGAGGTTTCAACGTAAACTAAGCGGGGTAATCATAAACTCAGCATATTTTAGCATGTGCAAAGCATTCTAAACGTAATTTAAGCTGTTTTCACGAAAAGTAAGCGGTCTAAACGTAAACTAAGCATAATGATCATTAACTAAGCTGAATAATTATAAACTAAGCATGTTTTGGCATAAGCTAAGCGGTCTCAACGTATACTAAGCTTTGAAGCAATTAAATGCCGAATTTCTCGCTAAAAATCTGTAATTATTAATAAAAAATGTATTCCAAAGAAGAATAATTACGGTTAAACTAAAATAACAGAATATTTCAGCATATGAATTTCAATTTTAAGTACTTTGAAGCAATTAAACTTAAATTAAACCTAAATTTTCACAGTAAAATTCGATAAAAACAAACAAAATTGGAAAAGGGACCTAGATATGATAATACAGCGTCTTAAAAGGCTTGCAGGCGTCTTAAACGATATTTTTAACATGTATCTCTAGTAAAAGGGACTTAAATTTTAGAAAACAGCGTCTTAAAAGGGTTTTAGAGCGTCTTAAGAGTAATATTTAGCATGTATTTAGATTAAAAGGGTCCTAGATATGAATAAATTAAACAAATAATAACTTAAACAATAAATAAAACAATAAAAAAACGATAAATAAAACAATAAATTAATACCCGCTTATTAAAGTAAGCGGGTATTAATTTATTGTTTGTCAACGTAATCTAAGCGAATAAATCATAAACTTAGCAGTGTAAACATTATGAGAGCGGCCTCAACAAAGCGGAACAATCATAAAGTAAGCGGTCTCAGCACATTCTAAGCATACACAACCTATTCTAAGCGGAATAAGGATTCGTTGAGTTTGATTCCAATGTTATTATATAATATTACATTATGCATTATGGGAATGATAATAATTATATATTACTGTTATATAATTAAAATTAGATACAGCAAAACCCGTTTAAAAGGCTACTGTAATCACCAATAGAAAAACGCGTCTTAAAAAGTTTCTTAAAGGGGTTGAAAGGTCTTAAGCGGGATTTTTAAAATGTATTTCCTTAAAAAAGGGACATAGATATGATAATACAGCGTCTTAAACGGGTAATAGTGTCTTAAACGGGATTTTTAACATTTATTTCTTGCAAAAGGGACTTAGAATTAGAGAACAGCGTCTTAAGAGGTATTTTAAGCACGTATATCGTGCGTTTGGGACCGAATATGAGAAAAAAGCGTCTTAAACGGGTAAGAGCGTCTTAAGCCGTATTTTTAGTACGTATATCGAGTGTTTGGGACCAATTTATGATGGTACAGCTTCTTAAACGGGTTGCAGGCGTCTTAAACGATATTTTTAACATGTATTTCTAGTAAAAGGGACTTATACAGTGTAAACGTTAAGAAGCGGCCTAAACAAAGCGGAACCATCATAAAGTAAGCGAACTCAGCACATTTTAAGCGTACTCAACCTATTCTAAGCGGAATAAGGATTCGTTGAGTTTGATTCCGATTCAATACATAAAGAAGTAAAGTTAGATTCGGTAGATTTCACTTGTTTTTCGTTCCAAAGAGGGGATTCGGATCGATAGAAACGCTTCGACGAACTTCACTTGTTCTCTCTCAAACTTTTCTTTCTCTGAAAAGGGGGCGAATTTACTGAAAACGAACTCAAAAAGAGGGATTCAAGTTGAATTACAGAAATGCAGAGGACATTTCTGAGCTGATTATCTCATTTAATAATCACCGTTGTGTGTTTATGTGTCCGATGTCGGTGACTCCCGTAAGAAATGCGTGGGAGACATTTTTTAGAAAAACGTTAATTTCACGCACTTTCCGATTAAATAGAAGTACGAAATTTGGGGATTATATAGAGTATGAATGTACTATTATATTTCCTTATTTGTATGCCCAAAGTATCCTTGGTTCGACTCCAAAACGACCCTAAAACACACTCGTAAGAAATGCACGTAAAGTTCGTTTTAAAAGATTGCAGACTTTTATTCTTTTGCTGATTTAAATAAGAAATAATGATCTTAGAAAATCGAGACAAGTACCAAAAGAAAGGAAATTTAATGTAGATACTTATAGCTGTCTTGGAGTATCGTTTTCCATTAGAAATTACTAGAATTAAGATAATATAAATGATAATATATGTCTTAGAAATTCTCCCATAGGAAATGCACGTAAAGTTCGTTTTCAAGGATTGCAGACTTTTATTCTTTTGATGAATTAAATATGAAATAATGGTCCTATTAAATCGAAACAAGTACCAAAAGAAAGGAAATTGAACATATATTCCCATTACAGTCTTAGATAATCGTTTTTGAGATAAAGGTACGAGAATTAGGGCAAAAAAAGACGAATGTTTTAGTACAATTTTGTGGCTATTAAAAACCAGTCTCCATGACGACTAAGGCGATTGTTGTACCCTACTTCAATACGAATTTTAAATTTCTTATGTATATTTGGATTTACCTTAGTATATATAACATATTTAGCTTGAATCTCGCTTCTATTTTCTTGAATAACAAGGTATAATTTCTTAATTTATCACTCATTCACTTAGTGTACTTAATCTTGAGACTAGCCGTGCGCATGCACCCTCTGGGTGCAGTTGTTTGTTCTGGACCAGACATCTGGACTATGAACATGTACTATCATTCATTTTTAATCATTACTTTCATATGGACATATCAATCACAGTGTATTCTTATGGGAAAACGCAATACCTCGGTTTCAACAATCGTTTCCGTCGTCAAGGGGATTGGTTGTTTACAGCCTCAAATTTTCACGAAATTTCCGTTTATTTTAACAGAATTCTCGCCATTTCGACCCGATAACGATATTTCACGACCAAAATAAGAATCTTTATTCATTTCTCTTTTTTTTGGTGCTTATCTCGATTTCGTAAACCTATTGTTTCTAATTTAAAATTTGCAAAAGTAATGAAGCCTGCAACCGATAAAAGTGAGGTTTACGTGCATTTCTTATGAGAACGGTTTTTCTTCTCTGGGTTCGAACTGGGGCCGTTCAGGTAAAAGAAAATTTCACCACATTGTAGGGTGCAGCAGTCTACATAGAATGCACGTTTCAGCATCGCTCTAGCTCTTGGCATTGGCGAGAAAAACGCTTTTTTGAGACAGACGGACAGACAGACACCGTTACGTTTTTAATATATATAGGCAGTACAGCTTTTCTTAAACACACGAAATTTACGTGAGAGTTAAATCAAAACCGATTTTCCAGAAATAAAATTAAAATATGAGATTTCACATTCCTTTTGAAAACATAAAATCCCCTATAAATTCTCAAAAATAAGCAGCTTAAAAGCGAATCTTTAATTCCATCTCAAGAATTCTCCATTTCCTTTATTCTGACGTTTTGACCGAACGAAATTCCCGGCAGATGTCACTCTTTTCAACTCGATAATAAAAACGACTTATTTCGATAAAATACTGACAAAATAATCAGCTTTTTGTATCAAACGAAATAAAGCACGCTTAATTGATCTTCTTCTGTCCTTTTTAAAGACGCATTTCGACTGTTTTTAATACATTTGTAATTCTATAAGCTTCTTTACTTAGTGACGATTTAAAAAAATGTAAAAGTCTTTTAAAACTGATTATAAAAGTTACGTAGAGTTTATTTAATTCTATAATAGGATTAATACGAGTTGGGGTGACGCCTACAGGTTGGTTTAAGAAGCTGAAAACATCGGAAAATCTTATTAAATAGGTATTAATTTCAGTTTTCGTGTCATAAAGGGGTTTAATTTTCGGTTTTTAACGGGAAATCCGGTGTTCAATTGCTGAAAACACTATTTTTATATAGTGACTGTAATGATTCTGGTTTTTAATATATTATTTCAACAATTTTTATCGATTTCAGTGAGAAATTCGGCATATTATTGCTTCAAATTGAATAACTAGCATATACGGGCTTAAATTTCCCATATATTCTTACGAGAGTAGAGTTCAACAATAGCCTCAGTCGTCATGGAGACTGGTTGCTAACTACCCGAAACTTTTTCCAAAACTTCCGTATTTTCTGTCCTAATTCTCGCAATTGTGAACCGAAAACGATGTTCTACGACTAGAATAAGAATCTTTATTCAATTTCCTTTCTTTTGGTACTTGTTTATACTTCCTAGGACCATTATTTCTTATTTAAATCATCAAAAGAAGAAAAGTCTGCAATCCTTAGAAACGAACTTTACGTGCATTTCTTAGGAGAGCTATTCTAAGACATATATCATCATTTATTTTATCATAAATCTCCTAATTTGGACTCTATAACGATAATATACGACCACAATAAGAATCTTTGTTCAATTCCCTTTCTTTTGGTACTTGTGTGGATTTTCTAAGACCATTATTTCTTATTTAAATCATCAAAAGAACAAAAGTCTGCATTCCTTAAAAACGAACTTTACGCGCATTTCTTACGGGAGTATTTCCGAGCCGTCTGGGAGTCGAACCAAGGATACTTTGGGCACAAAAATAAGGATATATAACACTCCATTCATACTCTAACTAATCCCCAAATTTCGTATTTCTATTGAATCGGGAAGTGCGTCAAATTAACGTTTTTCTAACAGCCAATCCCAAATCGCAGAATTTAGTGTTACAATAATCTCTGGTAAGACAAGAGTACCCCAATAAATAGAACGATGTAAACGATAAATCAATAAAAACAGGAATTTATGGCCCGTTTCTATGAAATACGCACCTATATCCACCCCCCTATCCAACAATGGGTCTCTATATTGATTTATAGGGGTACCTTAATCAATATATCGAACGGAATGCAACGTACTAGCATATAATCTTTTCATTTCGATTCTTGAGAGGGTTCCCTATGAAAATACGAGCTTCTAAGCTTCCGAATTGTGTCAACAGAGAGCGCTGGACCAAAGTTGACACTGTGAGATGACCCTGACGTGATATTGTAAGGGTCATCTTGGGTCAACACAACTGGGAATCACTTTCAATTAGAGATGGACACTCTGAGAGTTTTCTCACTTTCCGAAGCGATTTCGAACTTCAGCTATTCACTTACATTACGTCTTACATCAATAAAGCTGTCTCTACACTGTTTACTAATGATTGGTGATGTTAAAAGTGTTTTATCCTGTATAATTATGACAGTTTTGGGTGTGTTTGTGTGTCCGATGTCGGTGAGTCCCGTAAGAAATGTGTGGGAGACATTTTTTAGGAAAAGGTTAATTTGACGCACTTTCCGATTAAATAGAAATACGAAATTCAGGAATTAGTTAGCGTATAAATGGAGTATTATATATCCTTATTTTTATGCCCAAAGTATCCTTGGTTCGACTCCAAAACGACTCGAATTAATAACTCTCATAAGAAATGCACGTAAATTTCGTTTTTAAAGATAGCAGACTTTTGTTCTTTTGAAGATTTAAATAAGAAATACTTATCTGATAAATAAAAAATTTGAAGATTAGTTAGAGGAATAATTGAATATTATATATCCTTATTTTTTTGCCCAAATTATCCTTGGTTCGACTCCAAAACGACTCCAAAACTACTCTCTTAAAAAATGCAATGTAAGTTACCGAATGTTCTATTGCATGCATCTGATACTTATGAATAAGTTATTTAAAGTTGATTTTATAGCTTACTCACAAAACATCGATGTGGGTAACATTTGTAATATTTGGTTGCTATAACAATATAGCGTTTAATTTACATTGTTCCCATGGAAATATTTCCGACAGTTATATTTTCCACGTTTATTAGAAAGAATATCTTTAATATCTTGGAACTTAATCACATTAGTGCAATTTTAAAGCATCTACAGTTACAGAAGGTTATGTTTCTTGTGAATTTATGCTGCTTAATTCAGATTTATAAAGTTTATTAATGCTTTTCTTACCATGAAATGTCTTTCTCTATTTGTATTTCATATATTTTTACTATATATTTGTATGCTAGTCAAGTTAGATCGCCTTAGTCGTCATGGAGACTGGTTGTATATAACAGCAAAATTACACTAATATTTCGTCTTTTTTGCTCTAAATCATGAACAATAGACTCAAAAACGATATTTTACGACTATAATAAGAATCCTTATTCAATTTCCTTTCATTTGGTACTTGTTTCGATATTTTAAGACCATTATTTCTTATTGAAATATGCAAAAGAATAAAAGTCTGCAATCGATCGAAACGAACTTTACGTGCATTTCTTATGAGAGCGCTTTCGAGTCGTTTTGGAGTCGAACCAAGAATACTTTGGGCATAAAAATAAGGATATATAATACTCAATTTATACTCTAACTAATCCTCAAATTTCGTATTTCTATTTAATCGGGAAGGGCGTCAAATTAACGTTTTCTAAAGTGTCTCCCACGCATTTCTTACGGGACTCACCGACTTTGGATAAATCGGTGACATTTTATAGTTTTCTTGACTTTTTGGCCATCATATGATCTTTTAATCTTCCGCGAACGATTCCCCACCAATTTACCTTTCCAACAATCACGAATTCGGCGTGAATGAGTCACTTTTCCAGCTTTGATAAACTCTTAACCAATATGCATACAGCGTTTCGTACGACACACCAAAAAATTGAATATGATTGGAGACTGCTTACAGTCCGCTGAGTACGCTTAGAATACGTTAATTTTGCTTAGAATACGTTGAATTCGCTTAGAATACGTTAAGTTCGCTTAGAATATGTTGAGTAAGCTTAAAGTATGTTTAATTCGCTTAGAATATCAAAATCGTTGGTCGTATTGTTTTGGCGCCAGTGTACATTGATTTTATTGTATTTAAGATATAAAAATATATATGAGATATATTTTAATGGGAGAAATGATATGTTAAACTGCTTTATATATAAAGGATCGATCGAAACGAACTTAACGTGCATTTCTTATGAGAGCGCTTTCGAGTCGTTTTGGAGTCGAACCAAGGATACTTTGGGCATAAAAATAAGGATATATAATACCCAATTCATACTCTAACTAATCCCCAAATTTCGTATTTCTATTTAATCGGGAAGTGCGTCAAATTAACGTTTTTCTAACGTTTCCCATGCATTTCTAATGACAGCGCTTTCGAGTCGTTTTGGAGTCGAACCAAGGATACTTTGGGTATAAAAATAAGGATATATAATACTCAATTATTCTTCTAACTAATCTCCAAATTTCGTATTTCTATTCAATCGGAAAGTGCGTGTAAAAATGCATATAAACTCCACGTGCAGTCGAAGAATTGTATAAAAAAAAAACAGAATACACTTAAAAATCAAGGCATTACTCACATTATTTAAGATATAAAAAAATATACAGGATACATTTTAATGGGATAACTGATAAATGCATGTTTAACCGACATTCTATATATATAAAAGAGTGATTTCTACGTAAAGGAATCGGAAACACAGTAAATCTGGTTCAGAAAAGAGAGAGCTGACTTCTTTCTGGGGGTGTCTTAAGTCTCAGGGTATTTTCAGGAGTTAATCCTCTTTCCTCACTCTAATACTTCTCCCGATAGGGGGCAGGGCATTACACCACTGGATTACACATCAGAAAAGGGGACCAATTCACACGAACAAAAGAATGACGGGGTCCGATAAAAATATATTTACGTAAGACACACACTAAGTTAACTGAGACTTACTGTCAATTGAATAAATGCCTTATATATACAAATATATACATATATATAGTATAAAAGACCCGTTTAAGAAGCTATATAAGAGAAAACTGTGGTTTATAATGGAATATTTGACATTAATATTGTTTTATCTCGTATAATAATCACCGTTGTGTGTGTTTATGTGTCCGATGTCGGTGACTCCCGTAAGAAATGAGTGGGAGGCATTTTTTAGAAAAACGTTAATTTGACGCACTTTTCGATTAAATAGAAATACGAAATTTTGGGGTTAGTTAGAGTATTAATTGAGCATTATATATCGTTATTTTTATGCCCAAAGTATCCTTGGTTCGACTCCAAAACGACTCGAAAATACACTCATAAGAAATGCACAAAAAGTTCGTTTCGATGGATTGCAGACTTTTGTTCTTTTGAAGAATTAAATAAGAAATAATGGTCTTAGAAAATCGAAAAAAGTACCAAAAGAAAGGAATTAAAATATTTATTCTTATTATATATAACGAAGTATAATTTTTTATTCAAAATATCGAGATTTTGGGCATAAAAAACGAGTATGTTTTGTTCTTTTGTTGTGTTTATTTACTACATGTTTCAGAGCGTCTTAAACGGGTTTTTCAGCATGTATTTTTACAAAAGGACCTAAAAAGTTACCAGCATATTATATAGAATTTTATCTTAACCATGAGCGTCTTAAACTGGTTTTTAACCCCTCAAAAGATGCATAAACGTGGTAAGAAAGTGAATTTCCACGTACGACTTGTAGAATTCGTTTCTATCGATTGCAGACTTCTGTTCTTTTGATGATTTAAATAAGAAATAATTGTTGTACTAAATTAAAACAAGCACCAAAAGAAAGGAAATTAAGTATACATTCTTATTATATATACCTAAGCAAAATTTTGTATTCAAAACATCGAGATTTTGGGCATAAATAACGAGTATGTTGTGTTCTTTTGTTACGTTTATTGACAACCGAGTTTCGGAGCGTCTTAAACGGGTTTTTAAACATGTATTTCGTTCAAATAGGACCCAAAAAGCTAGCAGCGTATTACTCAAGGTAACTTCTTAACTAGGAGCGTCTTAAACGGGTGTTAAACTCCTCAAAATATACATAAACATAGTGAGTAAGTAAAAATCATCATTTGTTGTTTATATTAACAACAGAGTTTCAGAGCTTTTTAAGCGGGTTTTTCAGCATGTATTTTATGGAAAAAGGACCTAAAAAGTTACCAGCATATTAAACAAGGCTTTATATTTATCATGAGCCTCTTAAACGGGTTTTAAACCCCTCAAAACATGCATAAACGTCTTTTGAAAGTAAATTCTCACGTACGACTTGTAGAATTCGTTTCTATCGATTGCAGACTTTTGTTCTTTTGCTAATTTAAAACAGAAATAATAGTCCTACGAAGTTGAAACAAGTACCAAAATAAAGAAAATGTAATATAGATTTTTATTACTTACAACTCAATGTAATTTTTAATTCAAAAAAGCAAGATATTAGGTGTAAACGTAGAACATTTTGTGTTCTTTTGTTTTTTTTACTGAGAACCGAGTATCAGAGCGTCTTAAACGGGTTTTTCAGCATGTATTTCGTGTAAAAAGGACCCAAAAAGCTAGCAGCGTATTAAAAAGGTTACTTCTTAAACATGAGCGTCTTAAACGGGTCTTAAACCCCTTAAAAGATGCATAAACGTCTTTTGAAAGTGAATTCCCACGTACGAAATTAAGTTGTTTCGATTGATTGCAGACTTTTATTCTTTTGAAGATTTAAATAAGAATTAATTGTCATACAAAGTTAAAAAAAACCACCAAAAAAAAGAAAATGAAATACTAATGATTATTATATATCTATTATATATAGCTAACTCTCCGGATATACCTATATATATATATATATATTTATAGGGGATACGAATTCTGACCATGTTCCACAAGCGCCGTCGACGTCAGATTTTTTCGACGTACTGGCCCCTCACTCTAGATGCCAGAATAATGCAGACATCGACGCTAGGTGTCATGGGTTCGATACTAGAATGTCCCAAAAATCGCAATTTTCCCATAAGAATGCATTGCATGGATTTAAAAAAATTATTTTGAGGCACTTATCGGTAAGATAGAGGAACCAAAATCTCGGAGGTTGAAGATGAGGTAGCCTTCTATGGTTCTTATGGTAGAAATGTTGCCAAATGACCGTGACTTCGACTCCAGGTGGGTCCGAAATTCTTCCATAAGAAATGCATTGCTGCAATTTTTGCCATTTTTTTTCAATGCCTTCCCGATAACCTGGAAAGATCAAACTCCGTGTGGCGACGGAGGCGTTTGAAAACATTCTTTCATGAATTTAACAGTTCGTCTAGTGGTCCTTGGTTCGATGCAAGAGGGTCATTCCGATTCCACCATGCATTTCATACGGGGAAAACGGAATCTTATTTTAGGACCTTCCCGATTGGATATTGAATCGAAACTTTGGGATAAGTCATAATTGCACTCACCTAATATTAATTCGCTATTTTCTCTCACAGAAGGGTCCTGAGTTCGACGCTAGGCGGTCATTAGCGCGAATTTTTGCAATCTGTTTTGAGACCGTTCTCGATGCGATAGAGCAATCAAAATTACGGTGTTTGCAGATGGGATGGTCTTCCATAGTATCAAAGAAAGAAATGTTAGCAAATGACCGTGTGTTCGACGCCAGGTGGGTTCGAAATGCTTCCGTAAGAAATGCATTGGTGAAATCTTGGATGATTTTTTTTAAATCCTTCCCGATAACCTGGAAAGATAAAACCCGGAATGGTGACAGAGGCGTTTGAGAACATTCTTTCGTGTTATTCGCCGTTTCTACAGTGGTCCTTGGTTCGATGCAAGAGTGTCATTCCGATTCTACCATGTATTTCCAACGGGAAGAACTGAATCTTATTTTATTACCTTCCCGATAAGATACTGAATTGAAACTTTGAAACACGTCAGAGTGGCGCTTATCTATTATTCGTATGCCATTGTCTCTCACAAATGGGTCCTGTGTTCGACGCCAGGCGGTCATTTACGCAAATTTTTAAAAATTGTTTTGAGGCCTTTCTCTATGCAGGAGACTACTAAAAATCACAGCGTTTGCGTTTGAAGTAGTTTTCTATAGAACCAGTGGAAGAAAGGTTGCATATGACCGTGAGTTCGATGCCCGATGGATGAAAAATTCTCACGTCCGAAATGCATTACGGCAATTTTTTAGATTTTTGCTGGATAAGCTTCGAAAATGATACCCGTAAGGGAAACTTATTGTAAATTTTCACCATTTAGCTTGCAGTATGCAAGCAACTTTTACTCGTATTTAAATATAATTATTTGAGGGAAATATCTAGATTTTGGGCAATAAAGTAGAATATATCATGATCATTTGTTGTGGTATTAACAATTGTGTTTCAGAGCGTCTTAAACGGGTTTTTTATAATTTATTTCGTGTAAAAAGGACCCATAAAGCTATCAGCGTATTAAACAAGGTTACTCCTTAACCATGAGCGTCTTAAACGGGTTTTAAACCCCTCAAAAGATGCATAAACGTCTTTTAAAAGTAAATTCTCACGTACGACTTGTATGAAGTCTTTTTAAGAATTCAAAGTCCATATTTTCAAAAAAAAAGAAAAGAATTGAATACATAAATACATGAATGCTTAATGCATATATGTATGTATTCTTCCTCTTTTTTGAGAGAACAAAAGAGTGTTTCGGAGGCGATAAAACGGCTTATTTTGCATGAAGATGGTGCTGAATTCGCCTCGTGTGTGAACTGAATATAAATATGTGAAGAATGATGTAAAGAATATGGAATAAAAGGGAATTGATGATGAATATATAGGAAAAGAGAATTGGGGATAATGATGGAGAAATGGTTAGCGGTGAAAGCGGATTCTAAGCGTACTCAGCGTAGTCTAAGCGATCTAAGCATATTCTAAGCGAATTCAACGTATTCTAAGCAAGCTAAGCGGGTTCTAAGCGTACTCAACGTATTCTAAGCGAATTCAACGTATTCTAAGCGGATTCAACGTATTCTAAGCGAATTAAGCGTATTCTAAGCGAATTAAACATGTTTTAAGCGAATTCAGCGTATTCTAAGCGAACTTATCATATTCTAAGCGAAGTGAACGTATTCTAAGCGAAATCAACGTATTCTAAGCGTACTTTAAGCGTATTCTAAGCGAATTTAGCGTATTCTAAGAGAATTCAACGTATTCTGAGCGTACTTTAAGCGTATTCTAAGCGAATTAAGCGTATTCTAAGCGAATTAAGCATATTATGAGCTAACTAAATATGTTTTAAACGAATTCAGCGTATTCTAAGCGAAGTCAACGTATTCTAAGCGTACTTTAAGCGTATTCTAAGCAAACTCAACGTACTTTAAGCGAATTCAACGTATTCTAAGCGAACTCAACGTATTCTAAGCGAACTTATCATATTCTAAGCGAACTCAACGTATTCTAAGCAAACTCAACGTATTCTAAGCGAATTAAACATGTTTTAAACGAACTATAAACATATTCTAAGCGAATTAAGCATATTATGAGCTAACTCAATTTACTTTAAGCGGACTCAACATGTTTTCAGCAATCTCAGCGTATTCTAAGCAAACTCTAAACATATTCTAAGCGAACTTATCATATTCTAAGCGTACTCAACGTATTCTAAGCGAAGTCAGCGTATTCTAAGCGAAGTCAGCATACATTAAGCGAACTAAACATGTTTTAAACGAAGTCAACGTATTCTAAGCAAACAAAGCGGGTTCTTTGTAAACCCAGCGTACTGTAAGCGATTTCATCATACTCTAAGCGTATTCTAAGCGGACTCAGCATACATAAAGCAATATAAAAGTATTGTAATTGTAGCTTATTAATTATTGACTAATTTGTCAGCTTTTTAACGAATTCTTACGTAATTTTCAATTCTTCAATATTATTCAACAATATTCAATTTCGACTTCAATTTTACCTCAAATTCCTACACAAATTTCAAGGAATCTCTTAATTTAATTTTTGCCAGCTTTTTAACATATTTCTTCCGAAATTTTCTTCAATCTTCAATCAACATGTACAATAATCTAATAAATTAATAGCAAATATATATAAATTTACCAATTTTTCCTATAGTAATTATAGTTAATTTACGTATTTTTCCCAAATTTTCTTCAAAAATTATCAAACTTAACAAACTTTTCACGTAATTTTCTTCAATTCTTCAACAATCATCAGCGATCTTCAATTTCTACTAAAGTATTTTATTATTTCGACATAAATTTCATGAAATCTCCACCCAGGCTACTCTAATTTCGATATAATACGTAATAAATAAATAGCAAATATAGATTCATTAATTCATTAATTTTGCCAGCCTTTTAACATATATTTTCCGAAATTTTCTAATTAATAACAAAGTATAAAATTTTCTGGTAATTTATAAAAATTTTCAAATTTCGTCTTCAATTTTTCAAATTTCGAAATATTATATAATATTAATAATTATAATATAATAAATAAATATAAAATACGTAAATTTACTAATTTTTCCATCTTTTTAACGAATTATTTTCGAAATTTTCTCCAATTCTTCAGTAATATAAGATTTCCACTTCAATTTCGTCTTCAATTGCTTCATACTTCGAAAATATATTAAATAAATAAATGGAACATTTAGAATATCATTAATTTTAAATTCTAATGAAAAATTTGCCAGTTTTTTTAACGTATTTTTCCGAAATTTTCAATAAATAATAAAATAATAAATAATTTCCTAATGATCTTCCACAATATTCAATTTCTACTTCGACTTTTTCTTTAAATAACGACATAAATTTCATTAAATCTCTATCTACTAAATAAATATCTAGCTTTTAGTTTTAATTAAAACGTCTTTTTTCCACAATGTTCTTAATTAATCTTCAATTTTTTCACATTTCGGTAAAATACGTAATAAACGTAATTTCGACTTCAATTTCTCCTCAAATCACGACATAAGTTTCATGAAATCTCCACCCACGCGTGCCTAACCATCGAATCAAAGAAAACCGTCAATTTTTCTCTCTCCTCCTGTTGGAGACATTTCTCTCATCAATTCATTCGGTATCCTTGGTGACGCTCCTTATCTCCTTGGAGACGTCTTAAGAAGGGGGAGAGAAGATTGATTTATTGAAATATATCCATCAAACGCGTCTTCCCCTTCTTTTCAAGGAATTCTTTTGAAAACTTTTTCTTGACTTTCAGATTTTTCTCGTCTAAGATCATGCCGTTCTAAGTAAATACTTGAGCTAATGTCATTCCTCAAACGACATTTCATACGTAACTAGTGAATTACCACGTCAAAGTGTTACAGGATTAAATTTAACTAATAAATAATGTAGATTAGACACTAGAAAGTAAGTTATGGGCATATATTTAATTTGTATGGTAGTCAAGTTAGATCGCCTTAGTCGTCATGGAGACTGGTTGCTAATACCGGCGAAATTGTGCTAATCTTTCGTCTTTTTTGCTCTAATTCTCGTAATTTAGAGTCAAAAACGGAATTTTAAGGCTAGAATAAGAATCTTTATTCAATTTCCTTTCCTTTGGTACTTGTCTCGATTTTCTAAGACCATTATTTCTTATTTAAATCTTCAAAAGAACAAAAGTCTGCAATCCTTAAAAACGAACTTTAAGTGCATTTCTCATGGGGGTATTTAAGAGTCGTTTTGGAGTCGAACCAAGGATACTTTGGGCATAAAATTAAGGATATACAATACTCAATTCATACTCTAACTAATCCCCAAATTTCGTATTTCTATTCAATTGGAAAGTGCGTCAAATTAACGTTTTTCTAAAATGTCTCCCACGCATTTCTTACGGGAGTCACCGACATCGGATACATAAATTCAGTATAAATTAGTTGTAAACATAAAAATAGAATTATTATTTGAATAGTTCAATTATATATCATAGTAGTATCTTATAAACGCAAATATTGACTTAGTTACCATAGAAACAGTTCAGTAATTACGTAAATTCTCAAGTTATCGTAAGAAATTCGTCGCAAATTATTCGAAAAAAGATGTTTTTTTTTAAAAAAGAAACAAATGGCAGATAGATATGATCTGATCGATGGCAGTGGGTGCCACAAACAGATGTCCTTTACTCAGATTTCTTTAAAAAAAAGAACTTTTTTTATTTATTTTTTTTCTAAGTGACGAAATTTTTCAAACTCCCCTTTTTTTCTGGAAATTTTGGGGTGACGTTTTTTTTTCTTAAGAGATCTAAGAAATTTGGGGAGGAAATGAGATAAGGGAATTGGGGTACATTTTGGGATGCTGCGAAGATTTGTAGAAACTCTAGAACCCGGTTAAGACGCTCTAAAATGTATACTTTTATGAGAAATAATAGCGTTACAACCGGGTTTTTAAGAATTTACTGTATTTTAGCTCTTTTATATATAATATAATTAATAATATATAATAAAATATTAAATATGATATAATATAATATAATATAATTCTTCTGGGAGATTTGTAGAAATTCTAGAACCTGGTTAAGACGCTCTAAAATGTATACTTTGTATATGTATATAAAAAATAATAGCCTTATAACCGGGTTTTTAAAAATTTACTGTATTTCAGCTCTTTTATATATAATATAATTAATAATATATAATATTATATAAATTAATAATATATAATATAATATAATTGTTTTGGGAGATTTGTAGATTCACTAAAACCCGTTTAAGACGCTCTAAATAGTATACTTTTATAAGAGTTATAGCGTTACAACCGGGTTTTTAAGAATTTATTGTATTTTAGCTCTTTTATATAAAATATAATTAATAATATATAATATAATATTAAATATGATATAATATAATATAATTGTTTTGGGAGATTTTTAGATACAGTAAAACCCGGTTAAGACGCTCTACAATGTATACTTTTACGAGAAATAACAGCCTTATAACCGGGTTTTTTAAGAATTAAGTGTATTTTAGCTATTTTATATATAATATAATTAATAATATGTAATATAATATGAAATATAATATAATATAATATAATTGTTTTGGGAGATTTTTAGATACAGTAAAACCCGTTTAAGACGCTCTAAAATTGTACTTTTATAAGAGTTATAGCGATATAACCGGGTTTTTAAAATTCACTGTATTTTAGCTATTTTCTATATAATATAATTAATAATATGTAATATAATATGAAATATTACATAATATAATGTAATATAATATAATTGTTTAGGGAGATTTTTAGATACTGAAAAACCCGGTTAAGACGCTCTAAAATGTATGCTTTTATAGATATGACAGCGGTATAACCGGGATTTTAAGAATTAACTGTATTTTAGCTCTTCTATATATGATATAATTAATAATATATAATATTATATAACTTAATTATATATGATATAATATAATTGTTTTAAGAGATTTTTAGATACAGTAAAACCCAGTTAAGACGCTCTAAAATGTATACTTTTATAAGAAACAATAGCGTTTTAAACGGGTTTTTAAGAATTTACTGTATTTTAGCTCTCTTATATATAATATAATTAATAATATATAATATAATATAATATAATATAATATAATATAATATAATATAATTGTTTTGGGAGATTTGTAGAAATTCTAGAACCTGGTTAAGACGCTCTAAAATGTATACTTTGTATATGTATATAAAAAATAATAGCCTTATAACCGGGTTTTTAAGAATTTAGTGTATTTTAGCTATTTTATATAAAAGATAATTAATAATAATAATAATATTATATAAATTAATTATGTATAATATAAAATAATTGTTTTGGGAGATTTTTAGATACAGTAAAACCAGGTTAAGACGCTCTAAAATGTATACTTTTATAAGAGTTGTAGCACTATAACCGGGTTTTTAAGAATTTACTGTATTTTAGCTCTTTTATATATAATATCATTAATAATATTATATAAATTAATTATATATAATATAATTGTTTTGGGAGATTTTTAGATACAGTAAAACCCGTCTAAGACGCTCTAAATTGTATACTTTTATAAGAGTTATAGCGTTACAACCGGGTTTTTAAGAATTCACTGTATTTTAGCTCTTTATATATAATAAAATTAATAATATATAATATAATATATAATATAGATATTCATTAATTTTACCAGATTTTTAACGTATTTTTTACGTAAATTTCTTCAATAATCTTCAATTTTTTCGCTTTTCGGTAAAATATGTAATATATATAAATAGAAAATGTCGAAATTTATTAAATTTTTTAGCTTTTTAAGTATTTTTTACGTAAATTTCCTTCAATTCTTAAACAGTTTTCAACAATCTTTAATATTCTTTTGGGAAATTTGTAGAAACAGTAAAACCCGTTTAAGACGCTCTAAAAGGTATCATTTATAAGAGTTATAGCGGTATAACCGGGTTTTTAAGAATTTACTCTATTTCAGCCCTTTTATCATAAAAGACATTTTTTTTCAATATCTATGTCCCATTTCCTCGAAGTACATGTTAAAAACACCGGTTAAGACGCTCTTACCTTCTTAAGACGCTATAATATCATACACCGGTCCCTTTAATATGAAATACATGCTAAATATACCGGTTAAGACGCTTCTACCGCTTTAAAAAGTTTTTCTCATATCTAGGTCCCTTTTGCAAGAAATGCATGGTAGAAATCACTCTTAAGACGCTCTTAAACCCGTTTAACACGCTGTTTTATCGTATATCGGTCCCATTTCCTCGAAATACATGATAAAAATACTCCTTAAGACGCTGTATGGAAGTAAGAAGATTTCCAAATCTTAAAAAAACACGTTTAAGACGCTCTTAAGATACAGTTTAATCAGAAGGAATAGCGCTATAACCGGGTTTTGACAAATAAATGTTATTTTAACTCTTTAATTACCGAATAAACAATGTGTTTAGAGTTTTAAAATTTTAATAATTGAATACGAAATGCAGATTTTTACTAATTATGCGTATTTTTCGCGAAAATCTTCAATTTCGACTTTATTTTTTTTATATTTGGGAAAACATTAAATATATATAAATACAAAACATAGATATTCGATAATTTTGCAAGTTTTTCAACGTATTCTTCGAAAGAAATTTTCTTCAATTCTTCGATAATTTTGAATAATCTTCAATTTGGTTTCAATTTTTTCGTATTTCGATATAATTCCTTAATGAATTAATAGCAAATATTTATGATTTTGTCAATTTTTCCAGCCATTTAGCGTATTTTTCCCAGATTTTCTTCAATGACAATCAAAAATCTTCATTTTAATTCACATTTCGATATAATGTATAAATTGATAGTCTAGGAATTTACTAATTTTGCCAGCTTTTTAACGATTTTTTTTCTTCCTTTCCAATAAACATCTTCAACAATACAATATTGATACTAATGTAATAATAATAAATATACAATAATGATAATAGATATACAATAATAATAAATAACAATACAAAGTTAAACTTACTCAACATAATCTAAGCGAACTGAGCATATTCCAAGCATATTAAACATACTTTAAGCTCACTCAACATATTCTAAGCGAAATCAACGTATTATATGCGAATTAAGCGTATTCTAAGCGAACTAAGCATATTCTAAGCAAAATTAACGTATTCTAAGCGGATTCAACGTATTCTAAGCGTATTTTAAGCAGTCTCTAAGCATATTCTATGTATATTCAACATAATCTAAGTAAACTGAGCATATTCTAAGCGAATTAAGCGTATTCTAAGCGGACTGTAAGCAGTCTCCAAGCATATTCAGCATACTTTAAAGCTAAGTCCTACGCCCTATATATATTACATAGGAGAAGTATGAAAAATTGCCAAACTTTGCCGTTTTTCCGGCCTGATTATCGCAAATAAACGAATCGCCAGGGGTCGTTAGAATACAAGAAATAGAATCTACGTTTAATTTCCTTTATTTCGGTACTCGTCTCGTAATGATTGAAGCATTATTTCTAATTTTAATCGTCGAAATAACGCAGGACTGCAAGCGAAAAATTACATGGGAACGCGTCTTCGTTTAGTTTGCTAACTAAAGCACGTCGGGGGTGTGGAAAATGACTCGGGGATTTGGATAAAATACTTAGTACCTTCCTTCTGCTTTATATATGTGAATAGAGGGGGAGTAATGTTTTTATTCTTTCGATGATTTAAATATGAAATAATGGTCCTACGAAGTTAAAACAAGTACCAAAATAAAGGAAATTGAACAAAGATTCTTATTATAGTCTTGGAATATCGTTTTCTGGTCGAAATTACGAGAATTACGACAACATACATGACATTACAGGACTTTAAGACTCTCCCATAAGAAATGCACGTAAAGTTCGTTTTTAAGGATTGCAGAGAATAATAAGAACGCTGAGTCCGCTTAGAATACGCTGACTTAGCTTAGAATACGCTTATTCCGCTTAGAATACGTTGAATTCGCTTAGAATATCTCAGCATTACAAATTGAAGTTAAAAACATTATAGAATACAATAAAACTCGCTTAAGAATCTCTAAAAGGTATACGTTTTTTAAGACAGATAGCGCTGTAACCGGGTTTTTCTAATTTTCATTATTTAGGGATGTATAATTATCGTATAAATAATTTATTCATTACGTAATTAGGTCGTGAAGATTTGTAGATACTGAAAAACCCGTTTAAGACGCTCTTAAAGATATACCTTCATAACAAATATAGCGTTATAACCGAGATTTACAATTTTTTTACAGTTTTAAAGTCTTAAAAGTATTACAAACAAATACATATGTAATTAATCAATTAAAATACTGAATTACGAAGACAAAATACGAAAAAATACATTAATAAATCAATTCCACTTGGAATAAAATCTTAAATTTGTTAAACTGTGGTTATTCAATTCGTTCATCGCTAAAATAATTTAACAAATCACGAAAAATATTAAATATACAGACAATAAATTCAATTCTACTCTCAGAATAAAATATATTTAATAATGAATAAAATTGTCACAGAAAAATTCGATTATTTTCAAAAACAAACAAGTGAAATACGAAATAAACTTAAAAAAACGAAATAAATATATTGATTCGTGACTTACCTTGTTCATTGCTTCACGTAGATGCACGGTGAACCGGTTTCAGGCCCTAAAAAAACATAAATATATAGCATAATTAAACGATATATATATTCTAGTTTAAACTATTCTAAAAGTATAAAAAAATAACCGCCTTGGTCGTCATGGAGACGGGTTGCTAACGACCTGAAAATTTTAGCACAAATCTCGTTTTTTTGTCTTAATTCTCGTAATTTCGACTCAAAAACGATATTCTACGACCAGAATAAAAATCTATGTTCAATTTCCTTTCTTTTGGTACTTATTTTAACATCGTAGGGCCATTATTTCTTATTTAAATCTTCAAATGAATAAAAGTCTGCATTCCTTAGAAACGAACTTTACCTGCATTTCTTATGGGAGCGTTTCTGAGACATATATTATCATGTATTTCTGCATAATTCTCGAAAATTCTACTATTAAACGATATTCTACGATATAAATAAGCATTTTTGTTTAATTTCCTTTCTTTTGGTACTTGTTTTAACTTCGTAAGACCATTATTTCTTATTTAAATCATCAAAAGAACAAAAGTCTGCAATCCTTAAAAACGAACTTTACGTGCATTTCTTAGGTCAACTTTTTCCTCTCTAGGATCAAACCAGGGAGATTTAGGGAAACAAAAACCAGCCTATAATCTGCGTATAGAATCCCTTTAATTACGTTTAAAGTTTGAAAGTCATACAACATTTAATTCTCGAGTTATAACCGAAAATATACACACATGATTGCAAACGATCTGGAGTTGGTAATAGCGATCAAGATAGGCCGACTTAATTAGAAGCGTTATCGAATCGAATACCGGAATCGATTCGACCCATCGAAGGAGAGAGATAAGAGCGACCCTCCGAGAGATTTTATTGCCTTGTTTTCCACGAGAAGAACTCATAAAACGTCGTCTTAGGATCATCTTCTTATATCACAGCATCCCTGGTCCAGATTTATATCTTCCCTTAATATATATGTGGCTATTTCTACCCCCTCTAGCGATTGGTACGAACAAGTGGGATCACTTCCTTAGTGTTATTGATGTAACCCCGTTTAAGACGCTCTAAACCCGCTTAAGAAGCGGATTTTTCTTTCTCTAAAATCACTTGATATTGCTCCATGACATTGGTAGGTATTTTTAAAAACGTTATTTTCACGGACTTTCCGATTAAATAGAAATATGAAATTTGGGGATTAGTTAGAGTATGAATGGAGTATTATATATCCTCATTTTTATGCCCAAAGTATCCTTGGTTCGACTCCAAAACGACTCTAAAACACTCTCATAAGAAATGCACGTAAAGTTCGTTTTTAAGGATTGCAGAGTTTTTTTCTTTTGAAGATTTAAACAAGAAATAATGGTCCTACGAAGTTAAAACAAGTACCAAAAGAAAGGAAATTGAACAGATATTATTATTCTAGCAGTGGAATATAATTTTCTAGTCAAAATTATGAGAATTATGATAAAAAACATGATGATATGTGTACTATAAAACCCTCTCATAAGAAATGCACGTAAAGTTCGTTTCGATCGATTGCAGACTTCTGTTCTTTTGATGATTTAAATAAGAAATAATGGTCTTAAAAAATTAAAGCAAGTACCAAAATAAAGTAAATTGAATAGGCATTCTTATTTCTATAGTAAAATATCGTTAAATAGGCGAATTCTTGAGTATTTGATCAAAAAAGACCAAAATATTGCACAAAATTGCAGTTACCAATCCAACTGATTAACAATGAATTTTCAACCTAGTTACCACAGATATCGTCACACTGTTTTAAAAACTATCTAAAAATTGAATAATATATAATTATGTGCATTTTTTATATCGTGAATAAATATGTTAGCAATAAAAAACTTAACCTAGGTTATCATAGAAACATCCGTAGCTTAATAATAAGTCCATTTAGATAAATTTCAACTTCATTTTTAACAAATCTAACAAAAATTATTTACGAGTAAACATCTGAATATATATTACACATATATACAGTAGATAAACATCTTTGTAATCAATAAAAGTTCATCTAAGTTCCATAGAAACGTCCTTAGCTTATAAACTAAAGAACTTAACGTGCATTTCTTAAGAGTGTTTTCGATAGTTTTTGGCATATTTCTCGTACATTCTAACCAAAATCGATAATTGTTGATCAGAATAAGAACCGATGTTCCATTCCCTTTCTTTTGGTACTTTTCTCGATTTTCTGAGACCATTATTTCTTATTTAATTCTTCAAAAGAACAAAAGTCTGCGATCCTTAAAAACGAACTTTACGTGCATTTCTTATAGGAGTGATTTTGGAGTCGTTTTGGAGTCGAACCAAGGATACTTTGGGAATAAAAATAAGGATATATAATACTCAATTCATACTCTAACTAATCCCCAAATTTCGTATTTCTATTCAATCGGGAAGTGCGTCAAATTAACGTTTTTCTAAAAATGTCTCCCACGCATTTCTTACGGGAGTCACCGACATCGGACACATAAACACACACAACGGTCATTATTATATGAGACGAAACCCTGGTATGGATCCGAATTTAATTAAAATCCACCCCGTAAGGAAGACTTTAAGTTTATCGATCCAGAAAAAATAATAATTTTTAGAGGTTTTTTTAAGGTAAAACAGGGTTATAAATCTGAATTAGAGATTCAGGAGAGGGGTGAATATTAATATGCTATTCCTTTGGGAGATATGATGATTATGAGCGCCGCGGGGTGGTAGGAAACGGAAGCAGAAAGTCCGAGATGGAAATGTACAGTTCTCTTGTGTATATGTATTTATTCGTGTACATATATATGTATATATGTTTGTGCTTGGCTCATTTTGAAACATCTGTGAGAGAACTGAAGCTGGGATTACGCTGCCTGGACCAGATTTGAGTTTAAAAGGTTTCTATGGTAACCTAGATGAACTATCATTGTTATTGGACAATGGAGTATTATATATCCTTATTTTTGTGCCCAAAGTATCCTTGGTTCGACTCCAAAACGACTCTAAAATACACTAATAAGAAATGCACGTAAAGTTCGTTTTTAAGGATTGCAGACTTTTATTCTTTTGCATATTTAAATAAGAAATAATGGTCCTACAAAATCGAGACAAGTACCAAAAGAAAGGGAATTGAACTAAGATTCTTATTCTGGCATTAGAATATCGTATTATTATAAAATTATAAAATGTCACCGATTTATCCGATGTCGGTGACTCCCGTAAGAAATGCGTGGGAGACATTTTAGAAAAAAACGTTAATTTGACGCACTTTCCGATTGAATAGAAATACGAAATTTGGGGATTAGTTAGAGTTTGAATTGAGTATTATATATCCTTATTTTTATGCCCAACCTTTTCCGAGAAAACAAATAAATAATGCCGAAAGACCATAAAACCATAAGAACGACATTTCAAACAATTAAAAAACCTTGCATATTTATAACATTCTCGTAATTTAACACAAACATTAACATACTACTAATAACGTATTTAAAAAATTCAATTTTCACAACTTTTTTCAATTCATTTATGAAATCATCCTAATTTTAATAAAAAATCAAAAAAACAAATTATTATTATTAATATTAATCGCGTATTTAAAAGAAAAAACACTTTTAACAACTTTTCAGAAAAATTAAAAGTACGAAAACCCAAAAGAACTAAAAAAAGAGAAAAAAACTTTTACGAAAACTCTTCGAAAAAGTGAAATATTATAAAAGTATAAATTAAAACGAATACGTCGTTATGCAACCATAGAAACGATACTTACAATAATAATTTAAAAAACCTTGCATATTTTTATCATTTTCGTAATTTTAACACAAAAAATTAAACCACCAAAATAAAATACCAAATTTACGTATTTCAAAAAACACGTTTAAGAACTTTTTTCGAATCATTTATAAAATCATCGTAATTATAATAAAAACATTATCAATTAAGATCATTAATATTAATCACGTATTAAATAACAAATACTTTTAACAACTTTTTATAAAAATAAAACGTAGGGAAACCCCGAAAAAAAACTTTGCGAAACTTTTCTAACAAAAAGAGAATAAAAAATGGCGAAAAGATACCATAGCAACGGTAAATTTTCAACAATTAAAAAAACCATGCATATTTATAACATTATCGTAATTAAAAAAAAAAACTAACTCTAACATAATAATACCAAACTTACATATTTAAAAAAAATTAAAATGCTATTATTAATATTTAAAATGCATTAAAAACACACTTTTAACAACTTTTTTCTCTATATTTGTAAAATCACCGTAATTTTAATAAAAACGTTAATAATAAATTAATATTATTATTATTACTAATATTTAAAACATATTTAAAAATACACTTTTAACAAACTTTTCACAAAAAAAATAAAAATTACGAAACCCAAAAAAAAAACTAACGGTGTCTGTCTGTCCGTCTGTCTACAAAAAGCGTTTTTCTCGCCAATGCCAAGAGCTAGAGCGATGCTGAAACGTGCATTCGATGTAGAATGCTGCACCCTACAATGTGGCGAAATTTTCTTTTACCTGAACGGCCCCAGTTCGAACCCAGAGAAGAAAAACCGTTCTCATAAGAAATGCACGTAAACCTCACTTTTATCGGTTGCAGGCTACGTTTCTTTTGCAAAATTAAATTAGAAACAATAGGCTTACGACATCGAGATAAGCACCAAAAGAAAGAAAAATGAATAAAGATTCTTAATTTATTTGTGAAATATCGTTATCGGGTCGAAATGGCGAGAATTCGGTTAAAATAAACGGAAATTTCGTGAAATTTTGAGGCTGTAAACAACCAATTTTAATAAAAAGATACTCGAATTAAAATTATTATTATTAATATTAAAAACGTATTAAAATATATAATAAACTAATAGCGAACTTTTCACAATAAAATTAAAAATTACGAAACCCAAAAAAAGAACGAAAAACTACGAAGAACTTTTCCGACCAAAAAACAAAAAAATTCGGTGAAAAAAAAGAGAAATACTTTTCAGGAATCTTTTTCTCCCCTGTACCCCTTACTATATACGGCAGGGGGATGAAAAAACAAAGGCGCATCGCTTGAGGGGTTCGAAAAGGTCTAAGGGGTGCTATAAAACGAAAAAAAGGAAAGAAAAAGACTTTTTTATTTTATTTTTTTATTTCCGAAGGGGAAATTCGCTTCGAAACAGTTGAATGCCTTTTTCTTCTTTTCGGAGAGAATTACAGATAAAATAAAAGAAGGAGTAAATATAAAGAAAGGGAAAAAGATCACTTGCTGAGGATTTGAATCATTCAATTATAAATTTCGTAAAGTTACAGTTTTTTAATCGAGTTAAGTACAGTTTGTTTAGGTAGAGTTTCTAATAATGATGTACTCTTGTTTATATTGTCGTAGATAACATTATTTAGCTATTATAATTATTATTAATATCATAGAAATCACCATAACTACCGTTGTGTGTGTGTTTATGTGTCCGATGTGGGTGACTCCCGTAAGAAATGCGTGGGAGACATTCTTTTAGAAAAACGTTAATTTCACGCACTTCCCGATTGAATAGAAATACGAAATTTGCGGATTAGTTAGAGTATAAATGGAATATTATATATCCTTATTTTCATGCCCAAAATGTCCTTGGTTCGACTCCAAATCTCTCTCATAGGAAATGCACGTAAAGTTCGTTTTTAAGGATTGCAGACTTTTATTCTTTTGCATATTTAAATGAGAAATAATGGTCTTAGAAAATCGAGACAAGTAGTAAAAGAAAGGTAATTGAATACAGTTACGGGAGGCATTGGGTTCGATCCCCGGTGATACAGAGGATATATTTAAGTTTTAAATGAAATTATTAGTCATTCTGAAGATGCATTCAGTATTTTGTGTTTTATTCGGTAAAATTACGAGATATTGCAGGTTTTTTCGTGGGGGTATTGTTGTCAGAGTTGCTATGACAACGATATCTAGGAGTAACTATACGTACTTTGCAATTTTCTTGCATTTTTCGAAATTTTTACGTTTTTCTCTTATTTTTGCAGTATTTAGGCAACATTTTTTGCAGTTGATTCTCGATAGATTTAAGAATTTCACGAAATATGTATATACTTGACATTTTTTCTATTTATCTATGGATAAATAGAAAGTTGATCTTGTTTTCATTGTTTATTCTTTTATAATGATTGAAAAGAGCTTAGAATACGTTGAATATGCTTTAAATGGCTTTAAATACTTTTATTTCTATCAAAGTTCGTCTTTTTTAACATGCATTTTGTTTATTTTCATAGTTTGCCTGCGAATCGCTCAACTTTCTTGTCTTAATTCTCAAAAATCTTACTAAAAAAAGATAATCTATGACTAGAATAAGAATCTTCATTCAATTTCCTTTCTTTTGGTACTTTTCTCGATTTTATAAGACCATTCTTTCTCATTTAATTCATCAAAAGAACAAAAGTCTGCAATCCTAAAAAACGAACTTTACGTGCATTTCTTATGAGTGTATTTTAGAGTCGTTTTGGAGTCGAACCAAGGATGCTTTGGGTATAAAAATAAGGATATATAATACTCAATCAATACTTTAACTAATCTCCAAATTTCATATTTCTATTTAATCGGGAAGTGCGTCAAATTAACGTTTTCCTAAAAAATGTCTCCCGCGCATTTCTTACGGGAGTCACCGACATCGGACACATAAACACATATAAATACAGATATCGTATACGGATTAAAAATACATACATAAACGGTGATTATTGTATATGTTAAACTGTTTAAAAAAGCTCAACTCAATAAATAGTAGAAAAAATATCAATTTAATATCAATTTCGTACAATTCTCCATTCAAACATTAAAATAAAAGCAAAGAATATCGGAAAACTATCCCAAAAACGAGAAAATAAGTGAAAGATTGAGAAAAATATGAAATAAAATCTCAAAACAGGCTGACAATTAGTTAATTAACAATATCGTTGCCATGGTAACGCTAGCAACAATAAGAATGCTCGAATATTTCCAATTTCTCGCGATTTAATAGAATAAAACACAAAATAACCAATTAAGTCCATACAGTATCTTTATAAGGACTAACAACTTCATTTAAAACGTAAATATAACCTCTGTATCACCCGGAATCGAACCCAAGGCCTCCAAACACGGAAAACGTAATGGGAAATCGAGGTTTGATAAATGATTTGATGACAAGATAAAGAAATTGGGAAGATAAAGCATCTCTAAGAGAAGGAGGAGGTATCGAAGTGGGTAACGTATCGATAATCGATATGCGGATAGTCGATATATCGAAAATCGATCTCAAAAAGGAAGAAACAGCTTTAATTCCCACGGATATCGGATTATTCGACAACGGACTCAATTCACACGTGAGATACATTTCGATACATCGAATCAAATCGAATTAAATCAAGGAATCATTTCTTTTGTAAAGATTTAATCACTTTTTTCGATTCTATAATAGAAACGTGTACAAAAGTAGATTAACTATATAGATTACTACATATAAATTGGTTTTAAACATTGGTTAACTAAATATATATGAAAATACAGCCGAATATATCGATTCAGAATGGTAATTAGCTGGTTAATTAATTGATGATTAAATAAATTTCGTTTGAGACACGAAAATAACCTGAAATTTTATTAATATACGTGTAAATGTAAATAAAAGTTAGCCAAATTCAGTTTAAACATGAATAATATGTAATACGAAGCTTAAAGATTGATATTTTTAATTAAATACTAGAGAAAATCTAATGAAATATAATAATCTTATACAATAATCACCGTTGTGTGTGTTTATGTATCCGATGTCGGTGACTCCCGTAAGAAATGCGTGGGAGACATTCTTTAAGAAAAACGTTAATTTGACGCACTTCCCGATTGAATAGAAATACGAAATTTGGGGATTAGTTAGAGTATTAATGGAGTATTATATATCCTTATTTTTATGCCCAAAGTATCCTTGGTTCGACTCCGAAACGACTCGAAAAATACACTCATAAGAAATGCACGTAAAGTTAGTTTTTATGAATTGCAGACTTTTGTTCTTTTAATGATTAAGATAAGAAATAATGGTCTTAAAAAATCGAGACAAGTACCAAAAGAAAGGAAATTGAACATAGGTTCATATTATGGGCGTAGAATATTGTTTGACAATATAAAGAACAATAATAATGAATGTTTATAAGCGATAACAACGAAAATTTGCATTTTTTACCAACAATCGACATTTTAATGACACTAAAACGTAAACACAATTACGAATAATGATATTCTGAAGAGTAATTATGAACAAACAATGATATTTAAAACAATAACGAGAAAAAATTTATTTATTGACACTTAACCAACCAAAATAGGCACCAAAAAAGACTTAAACGTCACTAAACATTAATTTTAGCCTCAAAATCTCGAAAATTTCGTTTAAAAACACTCTCTGATTGTTGTCATTTCGTTGCTATGAGACGAAATTCTCCATGACGACTTGGGTGTCATTGTATTCGTGTTTAATGTACTGAATTTAAGTGCAAATCAATTACCACAAGATCGCAAGATAATACAGTCAATAAAACAACTAAAATGGAAAGAAAAATGCATTCTTTACCAATAATTGATAATGTTAAATATTAAAAAATAATTTTAAATATAATTAATAACATTAGGAACAATATTATCGAATATTTTAACTAAATACACCGAAAATTTGCATTTTTTACCAACAATTGATAATACAATCAGGTTAAAACGTAATTATAATTGTAATTAATAATATTAGGAATAATAATAATGAATAAACAATGATTATTATAGTAATAACGACAAAAATTTGATTTATTTACCCATAACGAAAAAAATAATTATCAAGAAACATAAATATCTTTAGAAATTTAATTTTAGCCTAAAAATCGCGATAATTTGAATAAAAACACTCTCTGATTGTTGTCATTTCGTTGCTATGATAACAACGTCTCCATGACGATCTCTCAGTGTATTGTTGACTGCCCAATCCGATAATGATGTGATTGCAGAGAGTGATATGTGTGTGTGTGTATTTGAGTAGGAAAGGGTGCTTCTGACCCTTTAAAGGGTTCAGATAAGACAAAGGGAAATATCCTTTTGATAGAGCAAAGGGTTTGCCATAGGGGTCGTCAGGGGCCCTAAATAATCAGAGATCTGTACACGATATCAATTGAGCTAAGCGTTGTCAGGGCGAGTTGCTATGATACCCTAACTAATTGTCTGTACGTAAATGAGATACAGCATGGGTATTCTTGAAGTAATTTATGATTATCTTAAAAATGGCCATAAATAAGACGATTTTGGATACGTACGTTTGATAGACACCCATCTGATCGACACATAAATGAAAGGGACGTTTCGTAGACACCTATTTAACCAAAATTCGACAATAATTCCGAATTTTTGCCCACATTTAATTTCTACATGTATTTAGCGTAATAATTAGGGAATTTACAGGCTGTTTACTTACATACTTTCGTGTAATACACTTTAATTTAATGCTATTTACTAATCTAATGTTGTTTATATAATTATATCTTTGTATAAGTACTAATTTATGTGTTTATGTGTCCGATGTCGGTGACTTCCGTAAGAAATGCGTGGGAGACATTCTTTAGAAAAACGTTAATTTGACGCACTTCCCGATTAAATAGAAATATGAAATTTGGGGATTAGTTAGAGTATGAATGGAGTATTATATATCCTTATTTTTATGCCCAAAGTATCCTTGTTTCGACTCCAAAACGACTCGAAAAGGCTCTCGTAAGAAATGCACTTAAAATTAATTAACCAAGTCTTTTCATTGAACATTGAGCCCTGCGTTGCTAATTTAACATCAGTTTAATGATAATGAAATTTATGTCAGTTATACATTAATATATGTTCTACATATAGGTTAATTTTTGTTAAACTATGTTAGGATTTAGTTAAGTTTTTTGACACTTTTTTCAAGTCCTGTCGTTGAACTTTCTAAACATTCGTTGCTAAGTAAATATCAGTTTAATGATTATGAAATTTATGTCATTCATAGGGTAATATCTGTTCTATATACTGACATAATTTCGTTAAACTATGCCAACTAAAAGTTGTGTTTGTAGCAGTTATTCTAACTAGATGTTTAATTCAGGTACAGTAGTACTTTGCGTTTTCCTTTGTAGCTCTCTTAATATTGATTGCATATTTATAAAAATTACGTCGATTATACACTGGTATTAGGTCTATATATGAACAAATATTCGTTCAAGTATGTTTAGATTCAGTTATGTTTTTGGGCATTTTTCCATGTCCTGTCGCTGAACATTTATCCATGCGTTGCGAAGTTAATATAAATCAATTGTTTATGAAACTTATGTTGTTTATACATTAATATGTTTTCTATAGATTAACTAATTTTCATTTAGATATGTTTAGTTTTAGTTACGTTTTAAGCACGTTTTCCAAAGCCATGTCATTGAACTTTCCAGCCATGACTTACTTACGGGAGTTACCGACATCGGTTTCATAAAAACAAACACGTTTTGCGAGGTTATTATTAAGTAAATGTTTATGAAATTTATGTCTAGCATAGAGTGATGTCCATTCTACATGTATATCAGTTTTTGTTTAATTATCTTAACTATATGTTACGTTTTTAGCACGTTTTCCAACTGGAGGTTTATGGCATGTATTTTGGCATTTTTTCCTTATCTTAACATTGAACTTTCAGGCATTCATTGTGGCGTAAATACTAATCAAATATTTATGAAATTCATGTCAATTATAGCAACATACCTTTTCTACATACATGCCAATTTGCATTCAATTATAATGACTCAGAGGTAAGATATTTGCACTTATGCCAAGTATTGTCACTAAACTTTCAGCCAATCGTTGCGAAGTAAATATATGTTGAATGTTTACGAAATTTTTGTGAATCATAGAGTCATGTTTGTTCTACATATCGACCAATTTTCGTTTAATTTTATCAACTAAAAGTTATATTTTTAGCACTTTTTCCAACCGGATTTTCATCACCCAACGTAATCTTATAATTACCTTTGTTCTATATATTGAGAAATTTTTCTAGCAGTATTTCTAACTAGGTATTCAATTCAGAGACAGCAGTATTTGTACTTTCGTAGCTCTGTTAATATTGTTTAAATATCAATGAAATTTATGTCAATTATACACTAGTATCTGTTTTATGTACACGCCAATTTTTGTTGAATTATGTTTAGATTTAATTATGTGATTAGCATTTTTCCCTAGTCATGTAATTAAACATTAAAACATATGCTACGAAGTACGTATTAGTTTAATCTTTATGATATGTACGTCAGTTAAACATTAATATTCGTTCTACACACTGATAAATATTCGTTTGATTACCTTAACATAAAATTGTGTTTTTTGCACTTTTTCAGCTGTATGTATATCTCCCAATATAGTCTGATTGTAATTATATAGTTACATAAACACACTCGCGTTGCCACGTTAATATTCGTCCAATGTTTATGAAATTTATGTTAAGCATAGAGGAATGTCCATTCTACATGTATGCTTATTTTTGTTTAAGTACGTCAACTATAAGTTACGTTCTTAGCACTTTTTCCAAAGCCATGTCATTGAACTTTCTAGTCATGAGTTATACTTACGGGAGTTTCCGACATCGGTTGCATAAAAACACACTTGTTGCGAAGTTAATATTAATTCAATGTTAATTAGATTTACAACAATCATAGAGAAATGTTTGTTCTACGTACGTACCAATTTTTGTTTAATTACATCAACTATAAGTTATGTTTTTAGCACTTTTTCCAACTGCGTGTATATCAACCAACGTAATCTTATATTAATTATATAGTTTCATAAACACACATGCGTTGCGACGTTAATATTCGTCCAATGTTTATGAAATTTATGTTAAGCATAGAGGGATGTCCATTCTACATGTATGTTTATTTTCGTGTAAGTACGTCAACTATAAGTTATGTTTTTAGCACTTTTTCCAACTGGATGTACATCACCCAACGGAATCTCATATACTAGTAATTACCTTCATGATAGTAAGGAAATGCGTTGAAATTCGATACCATCCATTTTTCCCACAATCCCTCAGTGCAGCGAAATGGATAATTAAATTTCGGAATCTAATTAACGATTCTAATGGAAATCTAACGAAACGGAAGTAAGGGGGTGAAGCACCCCCTGCCATCTACCCTGACTAATCGAATTCCTCTTCAAAATACGACACTTTTCCCGTTAAATCAACCGGTAAGTCGTTGGTGACTGCGGTCGGGATCCACTTTATAAGGAATATTTGTAGTTAAAAATTATACTTGTCGATTAAAAGTCCCGATTTCCATGGAAACTATATACATTATTAAGAAATATTATAAATTATAATAAATATTCGAAAAATACGTAAATACGTAAATTAATGCACTGTCGGCGAAATGGAGTATAGAGTGTCGATCAAATGGGTGTCGGCAACATGACCCTGTTGTATCAATGTAAAAAATACGTATATTTATCGATATGGAACTTTATTTCGCTATTAGATACAATTATCTTACGTTATATGTTAATAATGACGATTTGTCTGTAAGATGGAGTATTCGAGATGAAGTTTCGATCACATGGGTGTCGGCAAGACGAAACTATCGTAAATAATTCGATTTATATATTATAAAATAGATAGAAAGTTATGGGATTATATATTTCCATATATTTGTATGGTAGTCAAGTAAGATCGCCTTAGTCGTCATGGAGACTGGTTGTTCATTCCAGCAAAATTATACGAAAACATTCGTCTTTTTTGCTCTAATTCTCGCAATTTATGCTCGAAAACGATATTCTGAGACAATAACAGGAATCTTTGTTTAATTCTCTTTCATTTGGTACTTGTCCCAATTTTCTAAGACCATTATTTCTTATTTAATTTATCAAAAGATCAAAAGTCTGCAATCGATAAAAACGAACTTTATGTGCATCTCTTATGGGAGTATTTCTAATACATGAACCATCATGTATTTCATCAGAATACTCATAATTCTGACTAGAAAATGGTATTGTACGACATAAATAAAAATCTATATTCAATTTCCTTTCTTTTGGTACTATTTTCGATTTTCTAAGACCATTATTTCTTATTTAAATCCGCAAAAGAACAAAAGTCTGCAATCGATAAAAACGAACTTTACGCGCCTTTTTTATGAGAACTTTTTTCCTTTCTGGGATCGAACCGGGGACTTTTAGGATAGTAAAAACCAGCCTATAATCTGCGTACAGAATACATTTAACCACGTTTAAAGTTTGAAAGTCTTAGAACATTTGGTTCACGAGTTATAATGAAAAATATACAGTCGTGTACAAACTTTGCTGATATATATTTACGAGAATGAATATTGTACTTAGTAATGTATATAAGAATATGTAACTACGTAAAATAATAGGAAATCATACTAAAAACACGAATATAAGTAACTAGATAACATATATGCATACATATCTTCGTAAATATGTTGTTAATATTTCTAAAAACACTAAAATAGTAACTGTATAACATATATATAAACAGGTATATGTAACTATGTCAAATAATAGGACATTGTTATAAAATCACCTAGGATATCATTCTAAAAACACGAAAATAGTAACTAGATAACATAAAAGCATATATATCTTTGTCAAAACATGATAAACCTTTTCAAAAACACGTCAATATTAAATATTATTAAATAAATATTAATTGAAGATTATTCAAAACTATCGAAGAATTGAAGAAAATTTCTTTCGAAAAATACGTTGAAAAACTTGCAAAATTAAATCGAATTTAAATCAAAATTATCGAATATCTATGTTTTATATTTATATATATTTAATGTTTTCCCAAATATGAAAAAATATGAAGTCGAAATTGAAGATTTTCGAAGAATTGAAGAAAAAATTTGCAAAGAAATACGCAAAATTAGTAAAAATCTACATTTTGTATTCGTTTATTAAAATCTTAAAATCTTAAAAACATTAGCTATTCGATAATTAATGGGATAAAATAATATTTATTTGTCGAAACCCGGTTATAGCGCTATTCCTTCTGATCAAACTGTATCTTAAGAGCGTCTTAAACGTGTTTTATACGATTTGGAAATCTTCTTACGTCCAAACAGCGTCTTAAGGGGTATTTTTAACATGTATTTCGAGGAAATGGGACCAATATACGATAAAACAGCGTCTTAAACGGGTTCAAGAGCGTTTTAAGAGTGATTTTTACCATGAATTTCTTGCAAAAGGGACCAATGTATGATAATACAGCTTCTTAAGAAGGTAATAGCGTCTTAACCGGTATTATTAACATGTATTTCGAGAAAATGGGACCAATATACGATAAAACAGCGTCTTAAACGGGTTTAAGAGCGTCTTAAGGGTGATTTTTACCATGCATTTCTTGCAAAAGGGACCAATGTATGATAATACAGCTTCTTAAGAAGGTAATAGCGTCTTAACCGGTATTTTTACCATGTATTTCGAGAAAATGGGACCGATATACGATAAAACAGCGTCTTAAAAGGGTTTAAGAGCGTCTTAAGGGTGATTTTTACCATGTATTTCTTGAAAAAGGGACCTAGATATGAGAAAACAACATTGTAAAGGGGTAGAAGCGTCTTAACCGATATATTTAGCATGTATTTCGTATTAAAGGGACCTAGATATGATAATATAGCGTCTTAAGAAGGTAAGAGCGTCTTAACCGGTGTTTTAAATATATATTTATTGCAAAAGGGACTTAAATATGATTAAAATGAATAAAGATTCTCATTTTGGTCGTGAAATATCGTTATCGGGTCGAAATGGCGAGAATTCGGTTAAAATAAACGGAAATTTGTTGAAAATTTGAGGCTGTAAACAAATAATCCCCTTGACGACGGATACGATTGTTGAAACCGAGGTATTGCGTTTTTCCTTAAGAATGCACTAATTAATTGTTTTTAAATTAAAAAAATAAGTAACTAGATAACATATAAGCATGAATATCTTTGTAAATATGTTGTTAATATTTCTAAGAACACTAAAATACTAACTCTATAACCTGTAAACGAGTATATGTAACTATGTCAAATAATAGGACATTGTTATAAAATCACCTAGGAGATTATTCTAAAAACACGAAAATAGTAACTAAACAACATAAAAGCATGTATATCTTTGGGAAAACATAAAAAACCTTTCAAAAAACACGTAAATATTAAACTGGAATTACAAACCGTGATTTTTAACTCCGTATCCTACCGATAGTTGGCACCAAAGTTAAGTCGTAAATTACTTCAAATTAAAACATGGAGGGGAAGTGCGTTTGAAAGCAATGCTTTAGATATAAATCATACATAAATAAGTCATTTTGGGTCCATTAAAAGGGAAAGTTTCAGCGAGAAGAGCAGTTAAGATTCGCTGCTGGAGATTGTGCTCCAGAAGAGGGGGAAGAAGAAGGATGCTGCGTTGCCATGGTGATCATTCGAGAGAGAGAAGAAGATTTCGGAGTAATGTTTTAGAGGGGATTAAAGATTAAAAGATTTGACGAAATTTTATTTTAAATTCGGTTTTTTTTTTAATATTGATAAGTCGTTGATGACTGCGGTCAGGAGCGACTTCGTTCGGAATATTTGTCGATGTAAAAATGATAGTTGTCGATGTAAAATTACATTTGTCGATGTAAAAATGACATTTGTCGATGTAAAATGATATTTGTCGACGTAAAATGACATTTGTCGATGTAAAATGACATTTGTCGATGTAAAATGATATTTGTCGACGTAAAATGAAAGTTGTCGACGTAAAAATTATATTTGTCGATGTAAAATGACATTTGTCGACGTAAAAATGACATTTGTCGATGTAAAAATGACATTTGTCGATGTAAAATGATATTTGTCGACGTAAAATGACATTTGTCGACGTAAAAATGATATTTGTCGATGTAAAAATGACATTTGTCGATGTAAAAATGACATTTGTCGACGTAAAAATGATAGTTGTCGATGTAAAATGATATTTATCGACGTAAAAATGATATTTGTCGATGTAAAAATGACATTTGTCGATGTAAAATGACATTTGTCGATGTAAAAATGACATTTGTCGATGTAAAATGATATTTGTCGACGTAAAATGAAAGTTGTCGGTTAAAAATGATATTTATCGATGTAAAAATGACATTTGTCGATGTAAAAATGATATTTGTCGACGTAAAAATTACATTTGTCGATGTAAAATTACATTTGTCGATGTAAAAATGACATTTGTCGACGTAAAAATGACATTTGTCGATGTAAAATGACATTTGTCGATGTAAAAATGACATTTGTCGATGTAAAATAATATTTGTCGATGTAAAATAATATTTGTCGATGTAAAATGACATTTGTCGATGTAAAAATGATATTTGTCGATGTAAAAATGACATTTGTCGACGTAAAATGATATTTGTCGATGTAAAAATGACATTTGTCGATGTAAAAATGACATTTGTCGATGTAAAATGACATTTGTCGATGTAAAAATGACAATTGTCGATGTAAAAATTACATTTGTCGATGTAAAATGACATTTATCGATGTAAAATGACATTTGTCGACGTAAAAATGATAGTTGACGGCGAAACGTCCAAAATTACGATCAAATTGAATACTTCATTTAAAGTATAAAAAACTATTACATATATTAAATTCACTTGATAAAATGATAATTTTGATTTGTCGGCAAAATGTATCATTCGAGATGATGTTTCGATCAAATGGTTGTCGGTAAGACGTCCCCATATGTTGTTTTAATCGAAGTAATGTTTTAGAGGGGTTTAAAAAGATTAAAAGATTTGACGAAATTTTTAAAAATCCGTTTTTTTTTGAAAGTTTAAGAAAAGTGGTTCAGTATTGTGTCCATGGTGATCCTAAGGTATAGCTTAACATAGCAACAAGAAAAAGTTTAACAATTACATATTAAACGAAGCTACTACTTAAAACAATTGAAAAAAGGATTATTTATACTCTGATGGACACCTGTATTTGGAATTACACCGGAAATTTTTACCGTTAATGCTTATTTATCAATAATTTATTATAGATATTAGAACGCTATCCATCAATGGAAACTTTTTTCCAAATATTTCTCCCGTAGGAGAGTTTTTGAAACGTTAATTTGACGCACTTCCCGTTTGAATAGAAATACGAAATTTGGGGTTTAGTTAGAGGAACAATTGAGTATTATATATCCTTAATTTTATGCCCAAAGTATCCTTGGTTCGACTCCAAAACGACTCTAAAATACACTCGTAAGAAATGCACGTAAAGTTCGTTTTTAAGGATTGCAGACTTTTATTCTTTTGATGATTTAAATTAGAAATAATGGTCAAATAAAATCGAGACAAGTACCAAAAGAAAGGAAATTGAACAAGGATAATCATTTTCAAAGTAGAATATCACTTTAGCTTCCAAATCGTGGGAAATTTGGACATTTTCGTAAACTTAGTTTCATCATTATCACTGGTTTATCATAAAGAATGGCTTCTACAACAGTTTTTTATAAAAATTATTAAATCATAGACGTAAATTCAACCTCATTTCATATTTTCACTATAAAGAGTACATTATTTCATCATTAAAACATAGTTTCTTCAATTTTTAATAGGAAAATCACTATCTTATACACAAAACACAGCTCACAGTACTGTATTGCTTATATAGCATTAAATTATGGACGAAAGAATTGTTGTTGCTAACCACGTCACTATGGCAACCAAGTATATTGTTGAATTGCAACCATTATTGGTACAGAATTAAGCAAAATATGTGTAAAAGTTAGTTTTTTTCAATTTTGACGCAAAAATGCTACTTTATATAAACTCAGCTTTCTTATACTGTTTTATATAAAAAAACATCAACTTATACTGGTAAATCTAACTCTATAATATACATTTTCTGTAATTATTACAATTTTTCGTAAGTTAAACCAAGTCTTCTTAACTTCTTCTCGTAAAATGACTACTTAATCTACAAAACCAGGTTATATATAAACATATATAGATATAAACATCAATTTTACGTGATTTTAATATAATAAATCCAGACTTTGACCTTCTTTTTCGTATATAATTGTTGTTGCTCACCTATCACCTTGGTGACGAAGCACTATATTGTTGAATTTATACCATTATTGGTACAGAATTAAGCAAAAAATGTGTAAAAGTTGTTTTTTTTCAATTTCGACGTTATAACATCTATAAGTAGAATTCGACAATTGCATCAGTCGTCAGGGAGACAGGTTTCTAATGACTGCAAAATTACACGTATTTTTCGTCTTTTTTGTCCTAATTCTCACAATTTCGACTCCAAAACCATATTCTAAGACCAGAATAAGAATCTTTGTTTAATTTCCATTCTTTTGGTGCATTCCTCGATTTTTTAAGACCATTATTTCTTATTTAATTCTTCAAAAGAACAAAAGTCTGCAATCCTTAAAAACGACTTTACGTGCATTTCTTACGACAGTATTTTTGAGTTGTTTTGGAGTTGAACCAAGAATACTTTGGGCATAAAAATTTAGATATATAATACTCCATTGATATTCTAACTAATCCTCAAATTTCGTGTTTCTATTTAATCGGGAAGTGCGTGAAATTAACGTTTCAAAAACTCTCGTACGGGAAGTTTGCAGAAAACAACCTTCCATTGACGGATATCGTACTTATATATCTGTCACTTATTAACTCTTTGGTTACCATAGATATGAATGTTAACTGTATAAAAATCCGTAAAGGATTAAATAAAGGTGTTTATCAGAGTCTAAATAAACACTTTTTACATTTTTTTTAAGCCGTAAAGTTTGTTTCCATCGAGTTTTTAAACTTTCTCTAGTTGCTACGGTCACCTATACATCTAAATCACTATGGAAACAGTACTGAACTATATATACATATATAACCATCATTTATACGTGATTTTAATACAATAAACCAGGAGTTTGACCTTCTTTTCGTATATAATCGTTGTTGCTAACCTATCACCATGGTAACGAACTAAATTGTTGAATTTTTACCATTATTGGTACAGAATGAAGCAAAATATGTGTAAAAGTTAGTTTTTTTTCGATTTTGACGTAAAAAATGCTACTTTATATGCAAACCAAGGTTCCTTATGCTGTTTTATATAAAAAACATCAACTTACACTCGTAAATCTAACTTTATAATATGTTTTTTCCGTAAATATTACATTTTTTCGTACGTTAAACCTAGTTTTCTCAATCTTTACTAGTAAAATGACTACTTTATATAAAAACCAAGGTTCCTTTTACTGTTTTATGTAAAAAAACATCAACTTACACTCGTAAATCTAACTTTATAATATGTTTTTTCCGTAAATAATGAATTTTTTCGTAAGTTAAACCAAGTTTTCTTAACTTTTTCTCGTAAAAACACTACTTAATCTACAAAACCAGGTAATATATACATATATATAGATATAACCATCACTTTTACGTGATTTTAACATAATAAACCCAGAGTTTGACCTTCTTTTCGTATATAATTGTTGTTGCTAACCTATCACCATGGTAACGAAGTATATTGTTGAATTTTTACTCGTCAAAACACTACTTTATCTACAAACCCAAGTTATATATACACATATATAGATATAAATATAATTTTTACGTGATTTTAATACAATAAACCCAGACTTTGACCTTCTTTTCGTATATATATAAGAGTTAGAGAGATTCCCTTAGTACAAGTTGAACTTCCTAAATCGATATAAGCACCCCTCTCTCTCTGTTAGAGAATTCTCCCCCTCTTATATCTAACCAAAGGAAAGGGAAGAAACTTTCTTAGCAAACTTCCCTCTCTGATAAAACGCAGTAAGGCAGTGGGGGTTGGGTTCTGCCCGTGACAGGGGATGTAATTAACACAAGGGGGATTCTATCTGTCTTATAAGGGGGTTTTGATAATCGGTTACTATTCTAGAGTATAAACTACGGATTATTCTTACGGGAAAATCCGTGATTAGTGTTCAACAATTGTAGTTGGTAGTCGAGACAACGGATGGTTCTAAAACTTTATGCGCTCGGTTGTCAAAGAGACTGGTTGCTAATGACCGCAAAATTGCACGTATTTTTCGTCTTTTTGTCTTAATTCTCACGCTTTCGACTCGAAAGCGATATTCTACGATATAAATAAGAATCTTTGTTCAATTGTCTTTCTTTTGGTGCTTGTTTTAACTTCATAGGACCATTATTTCTTATTTAAATCATCAAAAGAACAAAAGTCTGCAATCCTTAAAAAACGAGCTTTACGTGCATTTCTTATTAGTGTATTTTCGAGTCGTTTTGGAGTCGAACCAAGGATACTTTGGGCATAAAAATAAGGATATATAATACTCCATTCATACTCTAACTAATCCCCAAATTTCGTATTTCTATTCAATCGGGAAGTGCGTCAAATTAACGTTTTTCTAAAAAATGTCTCCCACGCATTTCTTACGGGAGTTACATCGGACACATAAACACACACAACGGTGATTATTATATAAGACTCTAACTAATGCCAAATAAAGTAGATGTCGTAATTCTATGGATATATACCTCCACCGGGAATCGAACCAGACTATGATAAAGCCAAAAAGGCGATCGCGCTGCCCACTTGGCTTTCTGAGAGCACTTTCTGAGTCTTAGAATCTGGATTTAGACCCCCCAATCCAAGTTTGAAGGGGGAATTGTGTTTCCATGGATACCTCATATTTAATGCATGCTGAGACGTTAAGGAACCCTGGAGAGATTAGTGTCGTAGCAACTCTTTGTTTTAACTGACTATGGGTCTTCAAGGATTCTATTGTTGACTATTTTTGTAATGGTTTTTTCTTTCTTTAGCTGTCGCTGTGGTTATGATCGTAATTTTTTGTGTAAAAATTGTATTTAATAAGCATATTTGCGAAGATTTTCGCAAATTCCCAAATTCTTGGTTTGAAGCTTTGAAAAATAACTTAATAATAAAAAAAACTTTACAAAGATTCACAAATAATTCGAAATTATTTTCTCCCCCGAACGTTGCAAAAGAAATTGCAAACATTTTTGCAAATTTGCAGAATTTTCAGTTCGAAAGGTTGCAAAACATCGCAAAAATGTTTACAAACATCTAAATTAAATTTTCCCAAAGTCTGCAAAATAGAAATATTTATTGCAAAAAATTGCATAGATTCTTGCAAATTTGTAATTAACAAATAAAATAATAATAAATAGAAATCAAAACTTTTGCCAATATTTCTGCAAATTTGAAAATTCTTTCGTCGCAATGTTTGCAAAATAAATAATTATTGCAAAAAATTTAAATTTTTTTGCAAATTTCCTATTTTTCAGCCCCAAAAGTTTGCAAAAGAATCAATTATTATACAAAATTGCAAAGATTTTCCCAAAGCTCGCAAAAAAAAGTAAATATCTCAGAAACTCACCAAGATTTACGACGAAAACTCACAAATTTACAATCTATGTTATAGATAGCAACTATTTGTTTTAATTGACTATGGAATCGTTTGTTTACTATTTTTGTCCGTACTTTTCCTTTGTTGAACAGTTGCTATGGTTATGTTCGTAATTTTTTTTTAAAAGCTGTAGAATAAGTATATTAGAGTATATTTTGCAAGAGAAATAATTATTGCGAAGATTTTCGCAAATTCCCAAATTCTTGGTACCAAGCTTTGAAAAATAATCAATTATTATAAAAATAATTATTGCAAAAACATCAGAAATATTTCTTTGCAAATTTGAAAGATTCTTAGTTCTTAAGTTTGCAAAAGAAACAATTGTCGCGAAAATATTGCAATTTTTATTGCAAATTTGCAACTTTTAGCCCCAAAATTTGCGAAAGAAATATTTTTCACAAAGATTAAAGGAAATTTATAACGTCTTGCTCCGAAAGTTTGGAAAATAGAAATATTTATTGCAAAAATTTACAAAGAATTCGAAAATTTTTTCGCCTGAAGATTTAAAAAGAAAGAATTACTGCAAAAACGTTCGGAAATATTGCAAAAAATATTGTACACAAATATTCGCAAACATTTTCCACGAAAGTTCAAAGATTTCTGCGAATTCGCAAATTATTGGTCCCAAAATTTGAAAGAAAAAAAATTTGTACCAAAAATTCACCAAAATTTTCGACGAAAAATTTTTTTGTATCATTATATAACAACTGACTACAGGTAGACATGGAATCAATTGTTGACTATTTTTGTCATGGCTTTTTCTTTGTTGATCCGTCCCTATGGTTATTTTCGTGATTTTTTGTATAAAAGCTGTAGAGTAAGCAAAGTGGAGTCGTAATAAATTTCAACCCGAAATTTTGCAAGAGAAATAATTATTTTGCAAATCTTTTTCCAAATATGCAATTTTTCAATCCCAAAGTTTGCAAAAAAATAATTATTGCAAAAAAATAAAAAATATTTAAGCGAATGGTTATTGGTGTGAAAAAATGTTAAAAAGAAAAAATTACTGCAAAATGTTTGCTAAAATTTTTCAACTTTGCACATTCTTCGTCGCAAAGTTTGCAGAAGAAATAATTAACGCAATAACATTTACAAAGTTTTTCGCAAATTTATAACATCTTGGTTTAATATTTTGCATAATGGGATTTATTTTTGCAAAAACTTTACAAAGAATTCGAAAATTTTTCTCCCGAAGATTGCAAAAGAAATAATTGTTACAAAAACAACGCAATTTTCTTTGCAAATTTGCAATTTTAAATCCTAAATTTGGCAAAAGTAAAAATTATTGCAAAAATAGCAAACATTATTGAATGATTGCAAATTCTTCATTTCAGTTTACAAAATATAAACTTTTGTTGCAAAATGTTTGCAAAAATTCCTGCAAATTCGCAGATTCTTGATCCAAAAGTTCGTAAAGAGAAATATTTATTGCAAAAACTTTACAGACTTTTTTCGTATTCGGAAATTCTTTTTGTCTCAAATATTGGAAATATTGCAAAATTATTACCAATTCCTTTTTGCAAATTTGCGATTTTTCAGTCCCAAAATATGCAAAAGAAATAATTATTCTAAGGAGTTTGCTAACATTATTGAAAATTTGGAATTTTTCATGCTCCAAAGTTGGCATAATAAATAAATATTGGTAAAACTTTGCAAAGATTTTCGCAAATATATAACATCTTGTTCCTAAAGTTTGCATATCAAATAGTTATTGCAAAAATATCGCAAAGATTTTTGTAAATTAGCAAATTCTTTGTCACTAAGTTTACAAATGACATGTTTATTGCAAAAATTTTGCAAACATTTTGGCAAATTTGTAATTTTTTCAAAATTTTTTAGACAATAATGAATTATTGCGAAAACATTGCAAAAAAATTGCAATTCTTCTGTCCCAATGTTTGCAAAATAAATATTTATTGCAAAAATCCTGCGAAGATGTTGGCGAATTTGCAACATAACGGACCCAAACATTGCAAAAGAAATGATTATATCAAAAATATGAAAAAGATTTCGGCGAATACAAAGATTTTTGCAAATTCGCAAATTAATAAAAGATACTATCCCAAAATTCAGAAAACCTTTCCACTAAAAGTCATAAATTTCGGAATTCTGAATCTCCCTAAAAAATATTTAAACCATATTCTTATAGCATATCCCAACATATATATATAAACACATTAAAAAAACACTTACGATAAATCCAAAACAGTGTATCTCATTAACAAGTACATAAGGTCGTCATGTTTACCGAAGTTTGCAAAATAGAAACATTTATTGAAACAACGTTAAAAAAAGTTTTTGCAAATTCGCAAATTATTGGTTCCAAGGCTTACGAAAAATAATTTTAGCAAAAAACTTCACAAACCTTTTTCTTAATTCGCAAATTCTAGGATCCAAAGCTTGCAAAAGATATAGTTATCGCAAAATGATTGCAAATTTTTTTTGCATATTCGCAAATCCACAGTCACAAACTTTGCAAAATAAGAGATGTTTATTGCAAAAAAACTGCAAGGATAGGATATTTGCAAATTTACAATTTTTCCATCCCAAAATTTGCAAAAGGCACATTTACTACAAAATTCTTGAGAAGATTTTCCCAAATATGCAAATTATTTGCCCAAAAGTTCGCAAAATAAATAATTATCGGAAAAATTGTGCAAAGATTTTCAACGAAAATTCAAAGATTTTTGCAAATTTAAGAAAAATAAGGAATATACAAATTTTTTTGTCCAAAAGTCGGCAAAATTAATAATTACCGCAATAAAATAGCAAATATTTTTGCAAGTTTACAATTTTTCAGTCCCGAATTTTGGAAAAATATTTACTTGCAATTTGCAAACAATTCTGCAAATTCGAACTTTGGTACAAAATTTTACGAAAATAAACGATGCAAAAAAATTGCGAAAATTTTTGCAAAATGGCGAATTCTTTGCATCGAATTTCGCAAAATAGAATAATCTATTTTGCAGCAACTTTGGAAATTTTTGGTCCCAACGTTTGCAAAATAAATATATATAAAGTTCGTTTTTATAGATTGCAGACTTTTGTTCATTTGAATATTTAAATAAGAAATAATGGTCTTAGAAAATCGAGACAAGTACCAAAGGAAAGGAAATTGAATACAGATTTTTATTCTAGCCATAGAGCATCGTTTTCTAGTCGAAATTATGAGAATTATGACGAAATACATGATGAAAGATGTCTTAGAAACGCTCTGATAAGAAATGCACGTAAGGTTCGTTTCAAACGATTGCAGACTTTTATTCTTTTAATGATTTAAATAAGAAATAATGGTCTTAGAACATTGCAACAAGCACCAAAATAAAGGAAATTGAACAAACATTCTTATTTTGGTTATAAAAATGTAATTCTAAGCTACCTCAGCGTATTCTAAGCGAACTAAACTTACTGTAAGAGAATTACGAAGTCGCTAAGCTAGCTCAATAAATATATATTGCAAAAACTTTACAAAGTTGTTTGCAAATTTATAACGTCTTGGTCTCTAAAATTGCAAAGAAAACAATTATCAAAAAAATCCCCAAAAATTTCAACGAAAAATCATAAATGTACGAATTCTAATTCTCCCTAAAAAAATCTTCTAAACCATATATAGCATATCCCAACATATATATAAACACATTAAAAAAACATATGGTAAATCACAAACATAAATTTGCAAATATTTCTACGACAAATCTGAGATTTTCGCAAATTCGCAAAATTTTAGTCTCACAGTTTGCAAAATGGTAAAATTTTATTGCAGGGACGTCAAATACATTTTTTTGCATTTTAGAAATTTCGTAGGTCTTAGGTATGCCACATAAATAATTATTGCAAAAAATATTTCAAACATTTTTGCAAAAATCAACTTTTCGTCTCAAAATCTGCATAATAAAAACATTTATTGCGAAAACCTTGCGAAGATTTTCGCAAATTTGCAAATTCACAGTCGCAAAGTTTATAAAAAAAATAATTATCGAAAAAGATTACAATTTTATTTTACAAATTTTCAAATTAATGGTACCAAGGATCACAAAATAAATATTTATTGCAAAAATTCTGAAAATATTTTCGCAAATTCGCAAAATTCAAGGTCCCAAAAATTGCAAAAAAACAAAACAATTATCGAAAATATCCCCAGAAATTTCAATTTCAAAAATAATTACCGCAAATACATTACAATTTTTTTGCGAATTCGAAAATTATTGGCTCCAAGTTTTCAAAAAATACTTATAGCAAAATGTTTACAAGGATTCTTCTTAATTCGCGAATTTTTTTAACTCAAAATTTGCAAAAAACATTTATTACAAAAATTTTGCAAATTCCTGGTCCGAAAGTTAACAACAACAATACAATAATTTTTTCAAAAAAGTTTCTTGCAATTTCTCGGTCACAGATTCACAGAATAAATGATTATTGCAAAAAAATTGCGTAAACTTTTGCAAAACTGCAAATTCTTGGTACCTGAAGTTTGAAAAATAGTAATATTTAATAATATTTTATTGCAATTATTTCCGCAAATCCGCAAATTTCGGCATCAAACATTGCGAAAGAATCAATTTTTATAACACTTTGGGAAAAAAATTGCAAATTTGCGATTTTCAGCCCCGAAATTTGCAAAGGAAAAAATTATACACAAGTATTTCAAAATATTTACAACGAAAATTCAAAGATTTTTGCTAATTCGCAAATTCAAGGTCCCGAAATTTGCAAAACAACAAAAAAATTACTGCAAAAATACCCAAAAATTTCATAATAAATAACGACTTGGTCACAAAAATTGCAAAGAAAATATATTACATTAAAATCCCCAAAAATTTCAACGAAATATCATAAATGTTAGAATTCTAAATCTCCCCAGAAAATATTCTAAACCATATATAGCATATCCCAACATATATATATAAAAACATTAAAAAAAACATACGGTAAACCCCAAAACAGTCAATCTCATTACCAAGTACGTGCGGTCGTCAGTTTGGTTCCCCCGGTAACTAATTAACAATCGGGGGGTTGAAGAGGTAGTGATGCGTTCAGATTAAATTCCCTTAATTAGGCCTGAGAAATACGACTGTCAGCTGTTCTCGTTTGGGATTACATTGCCTTAAGGATCAAACTGTCTTATGCACACACTGGAAATACGAAATCAGGAATACCAAACCCAGAATAATACATACAAACCCAACAAAGGAAAGTGTGTACGTCTTATATAACAATCACTGTTGTGTGTTTATGTATCCGATGTCGGTGACTCCCGTAAGAAATGCGTGGGAGACATTCTATAGAAAAACGTTAATTTCACACACTTCCCGATTGAATAGAAATATGGAATTTGGGGAATAGTTAGAGGAGTAATTGAGTGTTGTATATACTTATTTTTATGCTCAAACTATCCTTGGTTCGACTCTAATTAGACATTAAAATGCTCTCATAAGAAATGCACGTAAAGTTCTTTTTTAAGGATTGCAGACTTTAGTTCTTTTAAAGATTTTAATAAGAAATAATGGTCCTAGAAAATCGAGAAAAGTACCAAAAGAAAGGAAATAGAATGTAGATTCTTAATCTAGTCTTAGATCATCGTTTTCAAGTCGAAATTATGAGAATTATGATAAAATACCTGATAATATATGTTTCAGAAATACTCCCATAAGAAATGCACTTGAAGTTCGTTTTTAAGGATTGCAGACTTTTGATCTTTTGCATATTAAAATAAGAAATGATGGTCCTAGAAAGTTAAAACAAGTACCAAAAGAAAGGAAATTGAATACAGATTCTTATGTATATCGTGTTATACTATCATCTAATAAAATTTTGAGAATTTTCCGTCTATTATCACAGTATTTATCATTCCTGAAACGAAATAGATCTATATAATTGAGTAAGGTGTTTCTGTATGTACAATTTTGCTTATATCTCAAGAACCAAATGTTGTATGACCTTCAAACTTTAAACGTAGTTAAAAGTATCCATTACGCAGATGACTGTCTATTTTTTAAATATCTAAAAGTCCTTAGTTCGAACCCAGAGAAGAAAAACCGTTCCCATGCAAGAAATGCACGTAAAGTTCGTTTCGATCGATTGCAGACTTTTTTTCTTTTGAAGAATTAAATAAGAAATAATGGTCCTACGAAATCAAAACAAGCACCAAAATAAAGAAAATAAAACGACAATTATTCTTCTGGTCTCGAAAAATCATTTTAAAGTAAAAACAGTCCGTGGTTCGATTCCAAAACGACTCTTAAAACACTCCCATAAGAAATGCACGTAAAGTTCGTTTTTAAGGATTGCAGACTTTTATTCTTTTGATGATTTAAATAAGAAATAATGGTCCTACGAAGTTAAAAGAAGTACCAAAATAAAGAAAATAGAACAAAGATTATTATTCTGGTAACGAAACATCATTTTAGAGTCAAAACAGTCCGTGGTTCGACTCCAAATCGACCCATAAATATATCCTCTAAGAAATGCACGTTAAGTTCGTTTCGATCGATTGCAGACATTTATTCTTTTGAAGAATTAAATATGAAATAATAGTCGTACGAAGTTGGAACAAGTACTAAAATAAAGAAAATAGAACGAAGATTATTATTCTGCTCACAAAACACTATTTTTGTGTCATGATAGTCCGTGGTTCGACTCCAAAGCGACTCATAAATTTCTCCCATAAGAAATGCACGTACAGTTAACGAAATGGTATTCTAGACATGTGCTAATACGTCTCTATAGTTTCCACAAGGTCGGCTTCGAGATAAATGTGATAAGAGAGTCCCTTATTTGTGAAAGGGTCTTTCGTACGACACCCTAGGGTACACTAGGGTCACATTCGAAGGGTCGTACGTAAGTACCCTTAAGGGATATCAAGTATTCATTGGAAAGACATTCCAAAGGACATCATTCCGTACATATATATATATATATATATATCAACAATCGCCTTAGTCGTCATGGAGACTGGTTCTCAATAGCAGCGAAACAGTACTAATTTTTCGTCTTTTTAGCTATAATTCTCGGAATTTTGAATCGCAGACAATTTTCTACGACCAGAATGAGGTAGTTTATTCAATTTCCTTTCTTTTGATACTTGTCTTGATTATATAAGACCGTTATTTCTTATTTAAATCATCAAAAGAACAAAAGTCTGCAATCCTTAAAAACGAACTTTACGTATATTTCTTATGAGAGCGTTTCTGAGACATATAATATCACGTGTTCTATCATGATTCAAATAATTTTAGAATAAAAAGCGACAGTACATCTTTAGAATAAGAATCTCTGTTTAATTTCCTTTAATTTGGTACTTGTCTCGATTTTCTAAGACCATTATTTCTTATTTAAATATGCAAAAGAACAAAAGTCTGCAATCGATCGAAACGAACTTTACGTGCATTTCTTATGAGAGTTTTTCCGAGTCGTTATGGAGTCGAACCAAGGATACGTTGGGCATAAAATTAAGGATACACAATAGTCCATTCATACTCTAACTAATCCCCAAATTTCGTATTTCTATTCAATCGGGAAGTGCGTCAAATTAACGTTTTTCTAAAAAATGTCTCCCACGCATTTCTTACGGGAGTCACCGACATAGGACACACAAACACACACAACGGTGATTATTATATACGTAAATTTTGAAGGGAAAACTTTGGCATAAGAATCCTAACCCTGCGGAGACCCTTTCAGTAATTCTAAGCATGCGGTAAACCCTGTCATGAACCCTTAATCCCTTAATCATCCCAAAATATGTCTCCCAAACTTCTGAAACTTTCCTTAATGACTCTAGAGGTCGGCTGTCAACGCCCTCAATTCCATTGCGGCAGGATGACGAAATAAAAATATCGTTAAAGCTTTTATAAACATTCTAAAGTTGATTTATTTGCTATAGAATTTGAAATAAAGTCGATATTGTTTAAGATTAGATCCGTTACTATGGATTCAGAGTGGTAACAATGCAATTGTTGCTTATTTATGCTGTAGAAGTGAGGGAATATTTTAAATACAACAATTTCGTCTTAAAATGCCTTTCTATAGTGACAGAGTGGTAACAATGCAACTGTAGCTCAGATGTGATACAGATATCGGAGAATTTATAAAAACGTTAATTTGACGAACTTCCCGATTGAATAGAAATACGAAATTTGGGGATTAGTTAGATTATGAATGGAGTATTATATATCCTTATTTTTATGCCCAAAGTATCCTTGGTTCGACTCCTAAACGACCCGAAAATGCTCCCATAAGAAATGCACGTAAATTTCGTTTTTAAGGATTGCAGACTTTTCTTCTTTTAATGATTTAAATTAGAAATAATGGTCTAATTAAATCGAAACAAGTACCAAAATAAAGGAAATTAAACAAAGATTCTTATTCTAGTCTCAGAGCATCGTTTTGTAGTAGTAATTATGAGAATTATGATAAAATATGTGACAATATATGTCTTAGAAACGCTCTCATAAGAAATGCACGTAAATTTCGTTTTTAAGGATTGCAGACTTTTGTTCTTTTGATGATTTAAATAAGAAAGAATGGTCTGATTAAATCGAGACAAGCACTAAAAGAAAGTAAATTGAACAAATATTCTTATTTTTGTTATAAAAATGTAATTCTAAGCGAACTAAACATACTGTAAGTGAATGAAGCAGTCAATAAGCTAACTCAACGTGAACTATTTGAATTCAGCGTACTCTAAGCGAACTCAACATGCTTTAAACGAACTCAGCGCACTCTAAGCGCATTCAACGCATTCTCAGCAGCCTCAACACACAGTAAGCGAAGTCAGCGTTTGAATAATTTCGTATTTCTTTGATTCTGTTTTAATTAACATTTAAAACATCGAAATATTATAAAAGACGTTTCAATCCTTTAAAAGTTAGAACAGAGAGCATTTATTCATATGTTTATTTGCTTTCAGATGTGGTAGAAATTTACAATAATAATCCATAGTAACTGTTGAACTATAGCAACCATATTTATAACAATTAAGAGTTTTTGCAACAATTGGTAACCATGGAAACATTTGAAATATATATAGAATCACTCTTTTAAAGACATTTTATCATAAATTTCTTCTTTTAGTTGAATTTAACGCCATTTTTACGTAATTTTAAACACATTTTATATATTTGACTATTAAAATATTAGTTATTATTACAAATAACTAATATTTTAAGGATCGGAATCTAGCTTATACCGAAATATTCTTTATAAAGAACGTTTTCATAGCAAAGTATGGTTTCTGTAGATTATTTTTAGTTCTAATTAATATCTCAATAACTAAACATTTCTAGTATTTAAACTTTTGTCTGTTAATTAGGAGAATAATGATTTATGAAATGACATAATCTTCGTTTCCATAACGATATTAATTTTCGTTTTATCGGATACGTTAACCGTTCGAGTAACCCATAATGCGTAACTTGAATTACATTTTTGCTAATATCTCAGTAATTAAACATTTCTAGTATTTAAACTTTTGTCTGTTAATTAAGAAAATAATGATTTATAAAATGACATAATCCTCGTTTCCATAACGATATTAATTTTCGTTTTATCGGATACGTTCGATTGACCGATCGGGTAACCTATATATGCCCAGAATGCGTAACTTGAATTACATTTTTGCCAATATCTCAGTAATTAAACATTTCTAGTATTTAAACTTTTGTCTGTTAATTAAGAAAATAATGATTTATAAAATGACATAATCTTCGTTTCCATAACGATATTAATTTTCGTTTTATCGGATACGTTCGATTAACCGTACGGGTAACCCATAATGCGTAACTTGAATTACATTTTTGCCAATATCTCAGTAATTAAACATTTCTATTATTTAAACTTTTGTCTGTTAATCAAGAAAATAATGATTTATAAAATGACATAATCTTCGTTTCCATAACGATATTAATTTTCGTTTTATCCGGCCTTTTCGATTAACCGTACGGGAATCCTATATGCCCATGATGCGTAACTTGAATTACATTTTTGCTAATATCTCAGTAATTAAAAATTTCTATTATTTAAACTTTTGTCTGTTAATTAAGAAAATAATGATTTATAAAATGACATAATCTTCGTTTCCATAGCGATATTAATGTTTGATTTATCCGGCCTTTTCGATTAACCGATCGGGTAACCTATATGCCCATGATGCGTAACTTGAATTACATTTTTGCTAATATCTCAGTAATTAAAAATTTCTAGTATTTAAACTTTTGTCTGTTAATTAAGAAAATAATGATTTATAAAATGACGCAATCTTCGTTTCCATAACGATATTAATTTTCGTTTTATCGGATACGTTCGATTGACCGTTCGGGTAACCTATATGCCCGTCATGCGTAACTTGAATTACATTTTTGCTAATATCTCAGTAATTAAACATTTCTAGTATTTAAACTTTTGTCTGTTAATTAAGAAAATAATGATTTATAAAATGACGCAATTTTCGTTTCCATAACGATATTAATTTTCGTTTTATCGGATACGTTCGATTGACCGTTCGGGTAACCTATATGCCCGTCATGCGTAACTTGAATTACATTTTTGCTAATATCTCAGTAATTAAAAATTTCTAGTATTTAAACTTTTGTCTGTTAATTAAGAAAATAATGATTTATAAAATGACGCAATTTTCGTTTCCATAACGATATTAATTTTCGTTTTATCGGATACGTTCGATTGACCGTTCGGGTAACCTATATGCCCGTCATGCGTAACTTGAATTACATTTTTGCTAATATCTCAGTAATTAAACATTTCTAGTATTTAAACTTTTGTCTGCTATTTAAGAAAATAATGATTTATAAAATGACATAATCCTCGTTTCCATAGCGATATTAATGTTTGATTTATCCGGCCTTTTCGATTAACCGTACGGGAATCCTATATGCCCATCATGCGTAACTTGAATTACATTTTTGCTAATATCTCAGTAATTAAAAATTTGTAGAAATTCAACTTTTTTCCTTTTATTAACTAAACAATAGTGCATAAAATGACGCAACCTGCGTTTCCATAGCGATACAACTTTTCGTTTTATCCGACATTTTCGATTATCCAATCGGAAAAAAACCTCGCTAGACTTCTTTCAGAACACGATATCTTACTAATTAATTTAATAAGGAGTGATTTTGGTATGTTTTGTAGCGATTTCATATGATAAATTCCGAAATGAATGGAGAATATGATTGTGGAAATTTTTCGTCTAATTCTAACCTTAATTTATGTTTTTTAAGTCTATTTTTGTGGATAAAAGTTATGTTTCGTTATATCAAATTAGTAATCCGTTTATAACGATCCTGTGTATTACGCAATGTCGTTTATAACGAAATATTCATTAAAAAGAACATTTTCATAGCAAAATATATTTTTATCGACAGTATTTTAGTTCTTACTTAATTTAATTTATGTTTAAAAGTATTTATTTTGAAGAAATGATCAATAGTTCAGTATAACGATGTTTAAAGGACTGTTACAACGAATATGTATACAACGAAATGTCTTTTATAACGAAATATTCTTTATAAGGAACATTTTAATAGCAAACTATGGTTTCTGTAGATTATTTTTAGTTCCGATTTTAATTTAATTTGTATTTCCATGTTTTTAATTTAAAGAATTAAGTTATGGTTAGATATAACCAACTAAAAATGGGTTTACAACGATAATTTCTAATAAATTAATAAATTTATCCTTTTAATTTAAATTAAACTTTAAATTAACGTAATTTTAAATACATTTTATATATATTTGATTCCATTTTAACTAATATTTTAATCTATTATTAAATTAAAGGAATATTACGACAGCCATTTCAACCCTTGTTTTAATAACAATATTAATATAATAGTCTCCTTGGAAACTAAGACGTCGTTAAGCAACTATAGAAACGATGTTTATAAAAATTGTAACCTTTAGCAACAATTGGTAACCATGGAAACATGCAAAATATATCAAAAATCACTCTTTTAAAGACATTTCATTCAAAATTTCTTCTTTTAATTGAATTTAACTCCATTTTTAAGTAATTTTATATGTATATTACATATTTGATTCCAATTTTACTAATATTTAAACTAATATTTAATTAAAACGAATATTATGAGAGCCATTTCAACCCTTGTTATTGCAAAAAAATTATTACAATAGTCTCCATGGAAATTAAGGGAAGGTTATGCAACAATAGAAACATTATTTATAACAATTAACACCTTTTGCAACAATTGGTAACCATGGAAACATATAAAATATATACAAAAACACTCTTTTTAAGACATATAATTCAAAATTTCTTCTTTTAATTGAATTTAACGCCATTTTCATGTAATTTTAAATACATTTCTTATATATTTGATTCTATTTCAACTAGTATTTTATCTGAATCTAGCTTATAGCGAAATATTCTTTATAAAGAACATTTTAATAGCAAACTATAGTTTCTGTAGATTATTTTTAGTTCTAATTTAATTTAATTTAGGTTTTCCAAGTCTATTTTTTGGGGAAATAAGTTATGTTTCGTTATATCAAGATAGTTATCCTAATAACGATCCTGTGTATTACGTAATATAGTGTTTAACGAAGTATTCATTAAATAGAACATTTTTATAGCAAAATATATTTTTTATCGACAATATTTTGGTTCTTATTTAATTTAATTTGTGTTTAAAAGTATTTATTTTGAAGAAAAGATCAATGATTCAGTAAAACGAAGTTTAAAGGACTGTTACAACGAATATTGATACAACGAAGTGTCATTTATAACGAAATATTCCATATAAAGAACATTTCAATAGCAAACTATGGTTTCTGTAGATTATTTTTAGTTCCGATTTTAATTTAATCTGTATTTCCATGTATTTAATATAATGAATTAAGTTATGGTTAGATATATCAAAGTAAAAATGGGTATACAACGATAATTTCTAATAAATTAATAAATTTCTTCTTTTAATTTAAATTTAAACTTAAATTTACGTAATTTTAAATAAAATTTAATACATATTTTATTCTTTTTTAACTTATATTTAAACTAATGTTAAATTAAACGAATATTATGAGAGCCATTTCAACCCTTGTTTTAATAATAACATTATTATAGTAGTCTCCTAATAAACTAAGACGTCGTTATGCAACTATAGAAACGATGTTTATAACAATTGTAACCTTTAGCAACAATTGGTAACCATGGAAACATGCAAAATATATCAAAAACACTCTTTTTAAGATATTTCATTCAAAATTTCTTCTTTTAATTGAATTTAACTCAATTTTCACGTAATTTTATATGCATTATATATATATATATTTGATTCTACATTAACTAATATTTTGAAAACATCGGAATATCATAGTAGACGTTTGAAAAGTTGGTATTTGGAATGTGGTAGTGGTAGTGGAATGGTTTTGTGGTTTTGGAATGGAATTTGGTTCTTATTAAACCCTCTTCAGAGAGCAAACCACAGCCCTTCTCTTGGTTCTGCGGTTTTCTCTAATTTCAATATCACTCCAAACCAACGTATATCCAAATAACGTACGTTTCTCAAAGGAGCACAAATACATATACGAATATATGTTCTATCTTCTTCTATATATATTAAAAACGTAACGGTGTCTGTCTGTCTAAAAAAAGCGTTTTTCTCGCCATGGCCAAGAGCTAGAGCGATGCTGAAACGTGCATTCGATGTAGACTGCTGCACCCTACAATGTGGTGAAATTTTCTTATACCTGAACGGCCCCAGTTCGAACCCAGAGAAGAAAAACCGTTCCCATAAGAAACCTCACTTTTATCGGTTGCAGGCTACGTTTCTTTTGCAAAATTAAATTAGAAACAATAGGCTTACGACATCGAGATAAGCACCAAAAGAAAGAGAAATGAATAGAGATTCTTATTTTGGTCGTGAAATATCGTTATCGGGTCGAAATGGCGAGAATTCGGTTAAAATAAAGGGAAATTTCGTGAAATTTTGAGGCTGTAAACAACCAGTCCCCTTGACGACGAATGCGATTGTTGAAACCGAGGTATTGCGTTTTCCCATAAGAATACACTATGATTGATATGTCCATATGAAAGTAATGATTAAAAATGAATGATAGTACATGTTCTTAGTCCAGATGTCTGGTCCAGACCAAACAACTGCACCCAGAGGGTGCATGCACGCGGCTAGTATCTTTCATTAAATATATGTAATCGTAATTTTTAGGCGTTTCTATGACTACAAAGAATACATTTCCTTCGTTAGATTCTTATTATGGTCGTGAAATATCGGTTATTTATATTCGAAGACTGTTCAGTACTGTTCTTTATAATGAATATTACGTTATAATCGAATTTCGTTAGATAAATATTCGTTAAAACCACTATAAAAATGTTTTTATACACAAAATGTCGTTTTAATTATATATATTGGAGCCAAGAATGATCTATACAAACAATAATTTGCTATGAAACATTCTTTATAAAGAATATTTCGTTATAAACATTCGTTATTAAGGTATTTTTTACTTTGAAATGACGTAAAAATGCTTCGAAACATCAATTGAATAAGAACTAAAACATGCTCGATAAAAACTGTATATTGCTAAGAAAAGTTATTATATACAAAATTACGTTATAATAGAATTTCGTTGTATAAATGTGGGTTATAACCGTCCTTTTATTTCGTTATAACGAAGCACAACTTTTCCAAAACACTTTTTTTATTAAATAAAATTACAATTGAAAATTATCGTAACAAAATATTTTTGTTATAATAGTGTTCTTTATAAAGAACATTACGTTATAAACGACTTTCGTTATACTAACATTCGTTATAACCGTCCTCTAACTTCGTTGTAACCAACCACAACTTTTCCACCCCCCAAAATAACCAATGGAAACATAAAAAGATCGCCGAATTCAATTTTCCCCCGTCCAAACAATCGGAGAGCGCAGAAATGTTCGAAAAGCCCTTCTCCGCCCCAACAATAGCACCCATTGTCGTCTTTCGTAACAATATCGCCTCCGCAATAATGACGAATTCCCATTCTTTAAATCCTGGAATATAAAAGACGCTCTCTCTTTTGGATTGTCTTCAATTAACTTCCGTTTTTACCCTCCGTGGAAATTCCATTCAGAATTCTCACTGGAAAAGGCGATTGTTCCCTTATTTCCATGGTGATCAACGTATATGAGAGACTCATTGTTGCAATGGATTGAAAAGAAGCCGTATATATAAACGGAGATCAAGAAATATTCGACCTTTACTTTCGTTTTTATACGTAAAATTAATTAAATTCCTACGTCGTGAAAGAGTAGCAAATGCCAAAGTCAAAAATTACTTTATTTAATGCAGTGTATTCAATAATATGGATATATTATCATGTATATGTATATATATGTATGTTTATATTCCGTAACTATTAAATATTAGTGTAATCCCATATAATAATCACCGTTGTGTGTTTATGTGTCCGATGTCGGTGACTCCCATAAGAAATGCATGGGAGAGGTTTTTAGATAAACGTTAATTTGACGCACTTTCAGATTGAATAGAAATACGAAATTTGGGGATTAGTTAGAGTATGAACGGAGTATTATATATCCTTATTTTTGTGCTCAAAGTATCCTTGGTTCGACTCCAAAACGACTCCAAAATACACTCATAAGAAATGCACGTAAAGTTCTTTTCGATCGATTGCAGACTTTTATTCTTTGGATGATTTAAATAAGAAATAATGGTCCTACGAAGTTGAAACACGTACTAAAAGAAAGGAAATTGAATAAAGATGCTTATTAATGTCTTATAATTTCATTTTAGTGTCAGAATTGGAAATATTTTACGTTTAATTTCGTTTTTTATACAGGAAATTAATTGAATTTCTACGTCGTGAAAGAATAGCGCATTCCAAAGTCTAAAATTACGTAATTCAATATAATTTATTTAATAATATGCATTTATTATTATTTATATGTGTATATAAATGTGATTAATATTCCGTTAATGTTTAATATAAGCGTAATCTTGTATAATAATCACCGTTGTGTGTGTTTTTATGTATCCGATATCGGTAAACTCCCGTAAGTAACTTAATGGCTAGAAGGTTCATTGACATAGATCTAGAAAATGTGATAAAAACATAACTAAAACAAAACATAATGTAACGAAAATTATCCAGTATGTAGAACAGACATTATGCTATGAACAACATAAGTTTCATTAACATTCAAGTAAGATTAACTTCATGACGTATGATTGAACGTTCAATGACAAAACATGGAAAAATGCTAATAAACATAACTAAATCAAAACATTATTAAACGAAAATTAAGAACTAGATAGAACATATATCAGTGTATTATCCATATAATTTGCATAAATATTCAAACAATATTTACAGAGATATAATGAAAAATACAAGATACTGCTGTCTCTGAATTAAATACCTAGTTAGAAAAACTGCTAAAAACAAAATTCTCAGTTGAAATATTTAATCAAAAATTTGCCACCATGTAATGCAGTCATTTATGTATAATCAACAAATATTTCATATATATCCAACATATAGTAACTAAGCTATTTTATTATTTATTAGTATTTACTCTAAAATTAATGTAAAATACCAAAATATTACTTCCAGATACTAATATTTAAGTTAATTCAACCAGAAACATGACTCAAAACACATATTTATAAGTATTCTGGTAATATTTGCTCGTAAATTAATATAAAATACGAAAATATTACTTTCAGATACTATTATTTACATTTTTAAACCTAAAACAATCCCTTAAAACAATATTTTCAAGAAATACATCAACATTTACTCGTATATCACCAAAAAACACGATATTTTAAATTGTTACGCATGTCCGCAGTCAATTGTCTTTTCGGTTACACATCTCACAGTCTTTTATGGCAGATGTCGTTAGCGGCGGATGATTAATTCATGGAGTAGGGATTTTTTTGTCCTTCCGTAAAAAAAAGGAATTTTAACCCCTTTCTAATGACAGAGCAATCAGAAACACATTACAGATAATCTCACTTCATATTTATATATGTATCTCACTTCTGTACACGAAAATGAATAAATATATATGTAAATATGAGATTTAAAGCTTAAAAGAAATCCTACGTATTTAAAAAACAGGGATTACGAAAGAAAAACAGATGAAAAACGTTATTAAAATTGCGTGGGGATAAAAACCATACGAGAATATGATTACTTACGAAATGTAAGAGATTTTTAATGTTTTAAACGGTTTTTGAGCGATAAATTCATGTTTTGAATCTACTTTTGGAATGGTTCTGAAATATTAGGAGATGTTACTGAAATATTCTTATATATTATTGGATAAAATCGGAATAAATTAGAAGATAAACTTGAATTAATGTTCGAAAGTTATTTTATACACTCGGAATCTTACATACTAATCAGTTTTGTGTGTGTTTATGTGTCCGATGTCGGTGACTCCCATAAGAAACGTGTGGGAGACATTCTTAAGAAAAACATTAATTTGACGCACTTCCCGATTAAATATAAATGCGAAATTTGAGGATTAGTTAGAGTATGAATTGAGTATTTCATATCCTTATTTTTATACCCAAAGTATCCTTGGTTCGACTCCAAAACGACTCTTAAATACTCTCATAAGAAATGCACGTAAAGTTCGTTTCGATCGATTGCAGACTTTTATTCTTTTGCACATTTAAATAAGAAATAATGGTCTTAGAAAATCGAGACAAGTACCAAAAGAAAGGAAATTGAATAAAGATTCTTATTTCATTCGTAGAATATCGTTTTTTACATGATGATATATGTCTTTCAAACACTCCCATAAGAAATGCACGTAAAGTTCGTTTTTAAAGATTGCAGACTTTCGTTCTTTTGATGATTTAAATTTGAAATAATGGTCCAATAAAGTCGAATAAGTACCAAAAGAAAGAAAATTGAATAAAGATTCTTATTCTGGTCGTAGACTATCGTAATAATTGAAATTGTGAGAAATAAAACAAAATATACGAAGATTGTCGAAATAAACTATGAAAACTACTGATAAGATTGGATATAAAATTTAAAATTTCTTTTCGTTTACAGTTAAAATTACTCCTCAAAATTATACATTTCTATTAAATTTATAATATACGCTATAGTATGCCCAATTTCTTTATTATATGTGCTTTAATTAAATAAGTTTCATCGTAAATTACAATAATGCATAAGGAATTGATTGCCCCTGAAACATATGCAACTATGCATACAAATCTGTATTGTGTGGTTGCATAAGATTACGGCGTACAAATTAAAATTGCTGAATTTCAAAGAATTTTATAATCATGTTTCTTTTTACAAAAATAATTAGGAAGTTGGAATTAAATTGAATTATATATAACGGGTTAGAATATAGTATGTAGACCTTAAGGTTGTGAGCTATATACTGTAAGCGTTATATATAGGGCGTTATATATACGTAAGCGTTATATATACACCATTATCTATGGAGGAAGTAATGTAATTAATATTGACTTCTGGACTAGATATAGTTGTCATCTTGCTGAGAGTATCTGAGACTAGCTGAGAGTATCTGAGACTAGCTGAGAGTATCTGAGACTAGCTGAGAGTATCTGAGAGAAGCTGAGAGTGTTCTGAGACTAGCTGAGAGTATCTGAGAGAAGCTGAGAGTGTTCTGAGACTAGCTGAGAGTATCTGAGAGAAGCTGAGAGTGTTCTGAGACTAGCTGAGAGTATCTGAAAGAAGCTGAGAGTGTTCTGAGACTAGCTGAGAGTATCTGAGAGACTATGAGAGTATCTTTGAGAAGCTGAAATTATCTGAGGCAAACTAATAGTATCTTATGCAATCTCAGAGTATCTGAGACATATCTGAGAGTATCCGAGAGTATCTGAGACAGGTTCAAAGTATCTGAGAGAAGCTGAGAGTATGTGAGACTGACTGACTGAGCCTGAGAGTAACTGAGAGAAGCTAAGAGTGTCTTAGGCTATATGAGAGAAGCTGAGAGACTCTGAGAGTGTCTCAATGTATGTGAGTCTGTCAGAATATCTGAGATAGCCTGAGAGTATCTGAGACAAATTTAGGGTATCTGAGACTTTCTGAGAGTATCTGAGACAAGCTGAGGATATCTAAGACTGACTAAGAGTATTTTAAATATTTTAAGAGTGTCTAAGACAATCTGAGAGTAGCTGAGCGTATCTGATACATCCTGAGAGTATCTCAGACAATGTGAGAGTGTCAGATACACCCTTAATGTATCTGATGCAATTGATGATTGATTTATGTTTAAAATTTTAAAAAAGTTGACTTTTGAACTGGTTATATGTTTTGTTGTTTTGTTGAGAGTATCTGAGACTAAATTAAAGTATCTGAGACAAATAAAGAGTATCTGAGAGAAGCTGAGAGTATCAGAAACTCTCTGGAAGTATCTGAGAGAGACTGAGAGTATCTGAGAGAATCTGAGAGTATCTGAGACAAATTATGAGTATCTGAGAGAAGCTGAGAGAGTCTGAGTGGAGGTGAGGGTAAGTGAGAGAAGCTGAGAGTGTCTAAGACAATCTGAAAGTATCTAATACACGCTGAGAATATCTGAGACAAGTTATAAGTATCTGAGAGAGACTGAGAGTAACTGAGAGAAGCTGAGAGTATCTGAGACTATCTGAGAGTATCTGAAACGAGCTGAGCGTATCTGAGGTTAGCTGAGATCATCTGAGAGTATCTGTTTGTATCTAACAGTATACGAGACTATCTGAGAGTATCAGAGACATGCTGAGCGTGTCTGAGACAAATTTAGAGTATCTGAGACTTAATGAAAGTATCTGATACATGCTGAGAGAATCTGAGAGCATCCTGAGAGTATCTGAGAGATTATGAGAGTATCTAAGAGAAGCTGAGAGTATCTGAGACAAATTTAAAGTATCTGAGAGAGACTGAGAGTATCTGAGACTAAATGAGACTATCTGAGACAAACCTAGAGTGTCTGAGAGCATCCTGAGAGTATCTAAGAGAAGCTGAGAGTATCTGAGACAAATTTAGAGTATCTGAGTGTGTTTGAAAGTATCTGATACATACTGTGATAATCTGAGAGCATCCTGAGAGTATCTGAGAGAAGCAGAGTGTCTGAGAGAAGCTGACTGTATCTGAGACAAGCTGAGAGTATCTGAGAGTAGTTCAGAGTGTCTGAAAGAAGCTGAGAGCATCCTGAGAGTATCTGAGACAACTTTAGAGTATTTGAGACTTAATGAAAGTATGTCTGAGAGTATTTTATACAACCTACGGGTATCTGAGAGTATCTGAGAGTGTTTGGGACTATCTGAGAAAAATTAAGCGTATCTGAGACTAGCTGAGACTATCTGAGAGCATCCTGAGAGTATCTGATACATACTGAGAGAATCTGAGAGCATCCTGAGAGTATCTAAGACAAGTTATAACTATCTGAGACAAGCTGAGAGTATCTGAGACAAGCTGAGAGTGTCTGAGACAATTTGAGAGTATCTTAGAGAAGCTGAGAGTATCTGAGAGAAGCTGAGAGTATCTGACAGAAGCTGAGAGTATCTGAGACAAATTAAGAGTATCTGAGACAAGCTGAGAGTATCTGAGAGTATTTTAGACAAGCTGAGAGTATCCGAGACAAACTAAGAAAGTATCTGAGACAATTTTGGAGCATCTGAGAGTGTTTGAAAGTATCTGATGTACGCTGAGAGTGTCAGATACACCCTTAATGTATCAGACACAATTTAAAGGTATCACATACACCCCTCTCTCAATATATATATCCTTAACTTACAAAGAAAGCAATTCCAACCCTTTTCATAATTATACCCTTATCTCCTTAATTTATCTTCCCCTTTCTTAAAAGAGGAACCCTTTTTCTTCTTTTGATAGCAAATTAAGACGACCTTTAATAGCAAAACTGCATTTTTACTGTCCCATCTTCTTAAAATTGCCTTCCTTTTGTCCTTTACTTAATTAGCAAAGTCGTTATCTCCCAAAACATCTTTTTAAATTCGTTTATTTGACGTATTCTTAAATCATTTTAAAATTGTCTTTCTTTCTTCATGATTTTAAGTGCTAATTTCCTCATTATCGTACTCGAAAGTTGATTATAATTCTTCGTTTTATGTTGAACTGTAATATTACACTCTAAAATAATCGTTTTTCTTTTTGTAATTGTGATTTTATGATAATGTTAAGACCTCCATACTTATCAGCTAAATGTAATTAAGTATTTTTTCAGCGATTACTGATTTTGAAAACGTTAATTTGACGCACTTCCCGATTGAATAGATATATGAAATTTGGGGATTAGTTAGAGGAATAATTGACTATTATATATCCTTATTTTTATTACCAAAGTATCCTTGGTTCGACTCCAAAACGACTCTAAAATACACTCGTAAGAAATGCACGTAAAGTTCGTTTTTAAGGATTGCAGACTTTTGCTCTATTGATGATTTAAACAAGAAATAATGGTCGTATATAATCGAGACAAGCACCAAAAGAAAGAAAATTGAACAAAAATTCCTAATATAGTCGTAGAATATCGTTTTTGATTCTAAATTATGAGAAATATGATGAAATACATGATAATATTTATCTTAGAAATATTCCCATAAGAATTGCACGTAAAGTTCGTTTCGATCGATTGCAGACTTTTATTCTTTTGCATATTTAAGCAAGTAATAATGGTCTTAGAAAATCGAGACAAGCACCAAAAGAAAGGAAATTGAACAAAGATTCTTATTATAGTCTTGGAATATCGTAATCGAGTTAAAATTATGAGAATTATGATAAAATACACGATAATATATGTCTTAGAAACGCTCTCATAAGAATTGCACGTAAAGTTCGTTTTTTAGGATTGCAGACTTTTGTTCTTTTGAAGAATTAAATAAGAAATAATGGTCCTACGAAGTTAAAACAAGTACCAAAAGAAAGGGAATTGAACAAAGATTCTTATTGTAGCCTTGGAATATCGTTTTGGAGCCTACATTACGAGAAATAGAGCAAAAAATACGGAAAGTTGGCGCAAATTCGCCTTGGAATTAGCAGCCAGTTACCATGACAACAATGGCTATTGTTGAACTCTATTCATAAGAATATAAGGGGAATATAAGCTGATTTTAACGTATTTTGATTGAAAACAGACATTTGACCATAAATAAAGGATTTACATAAACGTATGAGGTTAAAAATCGTTAATTAATGCATAATTATCCAGTTCTAAGTGATGTTTACCTACCAAACAAACCCTAAAGGATAAATTTCTTCGGATTCCAATTAATTCTTTACGTAAAATTTACGTAAAAGCAGTGTTCCGCATTCCGCAATTCGTTTGTTTTTATTTTTGAAATTTTTAAAACATTAATTTGACGGACTTCCCGATTAAATAGAAATACGAAATTTAGGGATTAGTTAGAGTATGAATGGAGTATTGTATATCCTTATTTTTATGCCCAAAGTATCCTTGGTTCGACCCCAAAACGACTCTGAAATATCCTCATAAGAAATGCACGTTAAGTTCGTTTTTAAGGATTGCAGACTTTTATTCTTTTGATGATTTAAATAAGAAATAATGGTCTTAAAAACTCGAAACAAGTACCAAAAGAAAGGAAATTGAACACAGAGTCTTAATATAGCCTTGTATTATCGTTTCGAAGCCTAAATTACGAGAAATACGATGAAATACATGATAATATTTATCTTAGAAACTCACTCATAAGAAATGCACGTAAAGTTCGTTTTTAAGGATTGCAGACTTTTATTCTTTTGCATATTAATATAAGAAATAATGGTCCTACGAAGTTAAAACAAGCACCAAAAGAAAGAAAATTGAATAAATATTCTTATTCTGGTAATAAAATACAGCTTCATATTCGAAATTACGAGAATTATGATAAAATACATGACAATATTTATCTTAGAAACACTCCCCTAAGAAATGCACGTAAAGTTCGTTTCGATCGATTGTAGACTTTTGTTCTTTTGCATATTTAAATAAGAAATAATGGTTGTATAAAATCGAAACAAGTACCAAAAGAAAGGAAATTGAACAAAGATTCTTATTATATCCTTGGAATATCGTTTAGGAGCCTACATTACGAGAATTAGGGCAAAAAAGACGGAATTCTAGCGCAACTTCGCCTTTGGAATTAGCAACCAGTTACCATGACAACAGAAGCTATTGTTGAACTCTATTCATATGAATATAAGGGGAATAAAAGCTGATTTTAACGTATTTTGATTGAAAACAGACATTTGACCATAAATAAAGGATTTACATAAACGTATGAGGTTAAAAATCGTTAATTAATGCATAATTATCCAGTTCCAAGTGATGTTTACCTACCAAACGAACCCTAAAGGATAAATTTCTTCGGATTCCAATTAATTCTTTACGTAAAATTTACGTAAAAGCAGTGTTCCGCATTCCCGAATTCGTTTGTTTTTATTTACTCCTCCGCAACCCGCTGTAGGCAAGGAATTCGACCAAAACGTTTGTTTTTTTTATTTCTTTTTCCTGTACAAATTAAGACCCGTTTCGACGAATAAATATTTGAAAAAAAACGGACGTTTTTTTTTCTACGGTACGTAATTCCCGTAGGCGGTGCAAGTTTCGGAATTCTGATGTTTTTTTTCTCTACTGTGCTGTTGTGGTTTGCGTGGTTTTTTGAGTAGAGAACAGGTGGGTTTTGATTCTTTTTAAAGGGGAAGAAACAAGTGAGGGGCGGAATGCAAAGGTGATGTGGTTTATGTATGTAAATATATATATACGAGAGTTTATATTATATTTTAAGACGAAATTTAACAAAATGTGATATAAATAAATTGAAATAAATGAATAATGATATTAAAATTACGAAAATTTAATGATTACAAATTTCGGATTGAAATTAAATGATAAACAATATTATAGTTATGAAATTAATCAATTATAATATATTATAAATGCGAAAATAAGAAATTTATGAATTGAAATAATATAAAAAATATAAATAAATAATAAATAATTAATAAAATTATGCATAATAATAAATTGAAATAAAAAAAATATAAATTGAAATAATTTCATAACTATCTTTTTATTATTATTTATATTAATTGCGGTAAATTACAAAAATAATTAAATAATTGCAATTTATGATTTTAAATGATTAAATAACCATATTAAAATTACGAAAGTAATAATAAAATACTGTTTATGAACTGAAATAATTGATTTACCATATTATAATGATGAAAATGGTAAAAATATTCAATTGATGAATCATAATAAGTAAAAAGAGATATTATAATTAGGTAAATAATGAAATAATTGCAATTTATGACTATAAATAATTGAATAATTGAATATGTATGTAAATATATATACACGAGACTTTTTATTATATTTTTAAGACGAAATTTAACAAAATATAATATAAATAAATTGAAGTAAATGAATAATGATATTAAAATTACGAAAATAATAATAACACACAATCTATGAATTGAAATAGAAGAATAGAAGATATGATGACATAAAATAATAATAAGCGGATCCAACCAATTCTAAGCGGAATAAGCGTATTGTTAGCGAATTAAATGTACTTTAAGCTCACTCAACATATTCTAAGCGAACTCAACGTATTCTAAACAATCCCAACGCATTCTAAGCGAATTAAACATACTTTTAGATTACTCAACATATTATAAGCAAACTGAGCATATTCTAAGCATATTAAACGTATTCTAAGCGAACTCAACGTATTCTAAGCGTACTTTAAGCAGTCTCTAAGCATATTCAGCGTATTCTAAGCCTATTCAACATAATCTAAGTAAACTAAGCATATTCTAAGCAAAATTAACGTATTCTAAGCGGAATAAGCGTATTCTAAGCGTACTCAGCGGACTGTAAACAGTCTCCAAGCATATTCAGCATACTTTAAAGCTAAGTCCTACGCCCTATATATATTACATAGGAGAAGTATAAAAAAATGTCAAAGTTTGCTGTTTTTTCGGTCTGATTATCGCAAATATACGAATCGCCAGGGGTCGTTCGAAGACAAGAAATAGAATCTACGTTTAATTTCCTTTATTTTGGTACTCGTCTCGTACTTATCGGAGCATTGCTTCTAATTTTAATCGTCGAAATAACGCAGGCCTGCAAGAGAAAAATTACATGGGAACGCGTCTTCGTTTAGTTGGCTAACTAAGACTACCACTTGTTGTAGATTCCTCCCCTCCCCTCCTCTTTCTATCACGTGACTGTTGAAATAAGTTGAAATTTATACGAAAAAGAGGGGAGGGGATGGAGGGTAGGGGTTGCCATGACAACCAGAAGTAAAAGGAGGGGGTGGAGGAGTAGATGTGGAATTGACAATTTTATACAGAATCGGAATACAGTCGAATAATCACAAGGAAAATGGTTTTTATAAAAAAATACGAATAGTTGATGGAAATGATAACAATTGTTGTACTAGTTAACGTAATTAATTCTTACCTGGTTGCTGTGATACCGAAACAAAATAGCAACAATTATTAAAACGTAAATGTCATATGAAATAAAAGGTAAATACGAAAAAATAACAAATGACAACTAAATAAATATAATAATTTAATTTTTCATTAATTTCGTAATTACTATACATCTTTATTTAATTATTTTATTTTTAAAAATTTTGATTATATTAATATTTGGGTAATTTTAATATCGTTATTATTTAATTTTAGTTCATAAAATTGCATTTAATTATAATTGTCTTAAATTAAACATTTTTATTCATTTATTCTAATTCAAAAATTGGTATTATTTCGTCATTTTCCTAATTTTAATATCATTATCGGCATATTTAAAAAAGTATATTGAATCTTTTCACTGTTAACGTAATTTTAAAATGGTTATTCATTTATTCAATTCGTAAATTGCAATTTTTTTGTTATATACGTAATTTTAAAAGTTTTAGAAATAAACGAAGATCAATTTAATATCATTTCTAAAAAGCAAAATTACGTAAAGAGTTTCAAGTAAGAAAGTAAGATGCAATTCAAGATGAATTCCTTCATAACATTAATTTTTAATTTATGAAATATTGATATAACCGAAGAAAATAATTTAGCAAGATTTAAATATTCTTAATAACTGCAAACAATTCGACAATAATTGATAATAAATCATAAAAAAATCATCCAAATAATATAATTAATTATATCATTAATGATATAATATAATAATGTTATATATATATATATATATATATATATATATATATATATATATATATATATATATATATATATATATATAGAAACGAATTTTCTATGCAAATTATTTTATATATTCTATAAATATTATATAAATAATAAAATAATTACTATTTTTGAATAAAAATAACAGAATTACTATCTATAAATTGAAATATTAAATTTGCTTTATAATTATCATATAATTAAATATTTTAAATTATGGAAATATTACAAATTTACGAAAACAAGGATAAAATACAGTAAAAATTATAATAAAGATTATTCCATAATTTATAATTTAACATTTAAATAGAAAATAAATGAGTAACCATAGTATGATCAAGAAAATTATGAAAAATACCACTAATTTATTATCTTTTTATTTATTAAACAAAAATCAAAAAAAAAACAAACAATTTAGCGTAATTTAAAAACAAAAACTTTGAGTTTTCAATAATTCAATAATAGTTAATAAAAATTAATGAAAAAATAATCGAAAATAGAAAATATATATACATAATTATTTAATATATAAAATTAGAAATAAATAAATAATAAAAAATTACAAACCAAAGTCATATTAAAATAACGAAAAAAAATTAGAAAACGTAGAAAAATTAAATAAAAATAAATATAAATTATATATGTATAATAAATAATATAATAATACAAAAAATAAAAACGAATAAAGAATGAATAAAGGTTTCTAAAAAACATTTCTTAAAATACTTTCTTAAAACACGAATAAATTTACGAAAAATTTAAAATGACATTTCAAGAATCCAAACACGGTTACCAACATCGCAACAATGTAACCACAAATCTCATTCGGAAACAATGACAAACGTTGGCAACAGCGGTTGCTATGGAGTGGGGGGATTTGGCGGCAAATCCGTTGCCAAGGAGAAGGCGACAATGGACACAAGAATGGCTTTTACAGAAAAGGGTTCTTCAGAGAACCCTTAAACAGAAAAGGCGCGTGTTATCCTTACCGTAAGGGTCCCATAGCCAGGGTTTGTGTCCCTCAAGTCCCTTTTGGACTTTAGAAATTGAGACAAGTGAATTTAACTCAGTAAATACAATTTTAAATACGATTAGTACATTTAAAGGCGTTATTTACGCTTGACAGCGTCTTAACCGGGTTTTGATGTTCTAATAGTAAGAATCTTTGTTTAATTACCTTTCTTTTGGTACTTGTCCCGATTTAATTGGACAATTATTTCTTATTTAAATGAACAAAAGAATAAAAGTCTGCAATCCTTAAAAACGAACTTTACGTGCATTTCTTATGGGAGCGTTTCTAAGCCTAGTATTATCATGTATTTTATTATAATTCTCGTAACTTCGACTGGAAAACGATATTCCAAGACTAGAATAAGAATCTATATTTAATTTCCTTTCCTTTGGTACTTGTCTCGATTTTTTAAGACCATTATTTCTTATTAAAAACAAGAATAGAACAAAAGTCTGCAATCCTTAAAAACGAACCTTACGTGCATTTCTTATGAGAATGTTTTCGGGTCGTTTTGGAGTCGAACCAATGATACTTTGGGCATAAAAATAAGGATATATAATAGTCCATTCATACTCTAACTAATCCCCAAATTTCGTATTTCTATTTAATCGGGAAGTCCGTCAAATTAATGTTTTCATAGTTAGTAATTGCTGCAAGAAAAGTCTGCACTCCTTAGTAACTTGGCTCTAGTTATGTTTCCAGCACTCTTTCCAAGTCTTTTCTTACCTAAATACAGATATAGTACTGCCTCATATTTTCTGTTGTAGCTCGGTTAATATATGCTTAAATTTTATGAAAATTATGTCGATTATAAATTGATGTTTGCTCTACGTACTGGCTGATTTTCGTTTAATTATGTTTAGTTTTTGTTATGTTTTCAGCAATTTTTATAAAGTGTTTTATTCAGCATGTAGGGAAACTTGATTCTACTACCAAAAGAGTTCTACTTTATATTTTCCTAATTAACTCTGTAAATAATTGATTGATTTTTATGAAAGTTATGTTGTTTATACGTACATATATGTGCTACATAGTGACAGATTTTTGTCCAATTATCTTTAGTTTTAGTCATGTTATATTAGCAAGTCTGCAATCGATCGTAACGAACTTTACGTGCATTTCTCATGAGAGTGTTTCTAAGACACGTACTAAAATGTATTTTATCATAATTCTCATACTTTCGACTCGATAACGATATTCCAAGACTAGAATAAAAATCTTCATTCAATTTCCTTTATTTTGGTACTTGTTTTAGCTTAGTAGCTCAATTATTTCTAACTCAATTCATAAAAAGAACAAAAGTCTGCAATCCTTAAAAACGAACCTTACGTGCATTTCTTATGAGTGGTTTATGAGTCGTTTTGGAGTCGAACCAAGGATACTCTGGGCATAAAAATAAGTATATATAATACTCCATTCATACTCTAACTAATTCCCAAATTTCGCATTTCTATTCAATTGGAAAGTGCGTCAAATTAACGTTTTTCTAAAAAAACGTCTCCCACGCATTTCTTACGGGAGTTACCTACATCTGGATTAAACTTTTGGGGAATTCCCCATAAAACTTTCGATCCAACTAACTATGAGGATTGCGAACTAACTTTTCGGAGGTAAAAAAAAGAAGAACGGAAAACTTTTAGAAATTCCCGAACTAAAACTGGGTCTCCATAACAACTCTCGGAGTTTGGAAAACAAAGTTTAGTTAGCAAAACTCTCTTTTCATAGTTTAGTCGGTTACCTAGTTATTCTCTTTCCCAAGGACGGATTGGTTGGGGGGTTAAATTAAGGACGAAAAGTTTGTTTAATTGTTTCGGAGATTGTTGGGGATTCTTGAGAAGTGAAAGGAGGAGGGACCAAAGTGAAAGGTAGGTGATAAAAGTGAAAGGTATTGTAATAAAGTGAAAGGAAGGCGATAAAAGTGAATCTAATGTGATAAAAGTGAAACTAATGTGATAAAAGTTATATTTATCCATAAATCAAGTGATATTACGACTAAAACTTTGTTTGAATGAACGGAAATTGTTGAGAAGTGAAAGGTAGGATGTTAAAGTGAAAGGAAGGTGATAAAAGTGAAAGGTGTGATGATAAAGTGAAAGAAAGGTGATAAAAGTGAAACTAATGTGATAAAAGTGAAACTAACGTGATAAAAGTGAATCTAATGTGATAAAAGTTAAAGAAATGCACATAAACAAGTGATATTACGACTTAAGGTTTGTTTAAATGATCGGAAATTGTTGAAAAGTGAAAGTTGAAGGGGTCAAAGTGAAAGGTGTGACGATAAAGTGAAAGGAAGGTGATGAAAGTGAAAATAATGTGATAAAAGTGAAATATATGCATAAATTAAGTGATATTACGACTTCAACTTTGATTAAATGAACGGAGATTGGTGAAATGTGAAAGGCGTTCCACCAAAGTGAAAGTAATGCGAGTAAAGTGAATGTGATGACTATAAGGTGAAAGGAATGACACAAAATCGTAATTTGTACGTGAAAATAAGTGAAATTACGACTTACGAGTTCAGTATTAGTTTGGGATTGTTCAAAAGTGAATTTTATGCTGCCAGAGTGAAACGTATGATAATAAGGTGAAAGTGATGCTATAAAAGTGAAACCGATTACACCGAAATATAAGTTGCAAAACAATTGAATTTCAAGCGACTAAAAATGATCAATTAATTCGGGGAATAGTAAAAATAGTTGGATAAGTTAAAGAAATTCTGCCAAGTGAAAGAAATGCGATTAAAGTGAAAGGAATACGTCTAAAAGTGAAAGAAAACTTCCTGTTAATCTGTTAAGAAACAATTATATATATATTTATAAAATGCAAAAAATATTACTAATTAAAATGATTTTTAACACTTTTTCAACACAAATGTAAAATTTAAAATTGAAAAAAGTAAAAAATTAATAAAACATTATAAATTTTCTTTTAAAATACGTGAGATGTTTCAAAAATTAAAGATTAGTGAATATTAAAAATTCTAGTACTCACCATTATACAAATATAACAGAAGACAGTCTAAAAAAGGACGCTTTTCCCGACAGCTGGCAGCACTATTCAATCCAGAAGCTGATACACCTAAGATGACAAAGAATGGGTAATATTATCATTAAATCTTCATATATATATATACATATATATGTAAATTTTTTAAAAATATCGAAAAAAAACAGAAACAAACAGTGTTAATGGCATATGAGCGTTGTCATGGAGATATATAAATGCTCTTCCACCGTTATTGTTGTTAAATATATTCGTTTTTTACCCTGATTGTTCATCTGATAATATAAGTTTGACCTCTCCTGGCGTCAAACCGGAGACCGTTGGGTACACAAAAAGTATCTCATCGTCTTTATGTATTCGTAATGTATTAAAGTACGAAATTGCATAGATTTTCAGCCATTATTTCTCTAGTTATAGTGAAAATAGTGAAGGTACTTCATATCAACTACAGGAAATTTTTACAAAGTAGACGAATTCATACCGAAGTTTTACCTCTTCTGGGATCAAACCGGGCACTCTTGGTTACACAAAAAATACATCATCATCTACATATATTATCAGTGTATAAACGTACGAAGTTTCATAGATTTCCATCTATTATTATTCTAGTTATAAACGTAAATGTAAAGATAGTTTCTATCATCTATGATAGCTGAAAATTTCCATATTATTCGAAATTACGTGAACGTTTTACCTCTTCTGGGTTCAAACCGGGAACTTTTGCTTACACAAAAAATACATCATCATCTACATATATTATTAGTGTATAAACGTACCAAATCTCATAGATTTCAATCCATTATTTATCTAGTTATAGACAAAAATAGTAAGGTACTACATAACAAACATAATAGATAGTATTCGAAATCACATGAGTTTTTCCTCTCCTGGCATCAAACCGGAGACCTCTAGTTACAAAATAAGTACATCACTATTTACGTATATTATTAGAGTATACACGTACAAAATCTCATAGATTGTCGCCCATTATTTGTCTAGTTATGGACGTAAATGTAAAGCTAGTTTCCATCATCTATGATAGCTGAAAATTTCCATGTTATTCGCAATTACGTGAAAATTTGACCTCCCCTGGCATAAAACCAGAGACATCTAGTAACAAAATAAGTACATCACCATCTACATATATAATTAATGTATAAACATGCAAAATTTCATAGATATTCAACCATTATTTCTCTAGTTATAGAAGAAAATAGTAAGGCACTACAGATCTATAATTGTTTGAAATCTTTCCAAAGCAGACGAATTAATACTGATGTTTTTCCTTTTCTGGCATCAAACCGAAGACCCCTAGTTACAAAATAAGTACATCACCATCTACGTTTATCATTAGTGTATAAACGTACCAAATCTCATAGATATTCAACCATTATTTGTCTAGTTATAGAAGAAAACGTAAAGATACTTCATATCAACTACAGGAAATTTTTACAAAGTAGACGAATTTATATCGAAGTATTTCCTTTCCTGGAATCAAACCGAAGACCCCAAGTTACAAAATAAGTAGATCACCATCTACATATATTATTAGTGTATAAACGTACAAAATCGCATAGATTTTCATCCATTATTTCTCTATTTATGGACGTAAATGTAAAGCTAGTTTCCTTCAACTATGATAGCTGAAAATTTCCATATTATTCGAAATTACGTGAATGTTTGACCTCCTATAGGATCGAAGCGGGGACCACTGGTTACAAAACAAGTACATCATCATCTACATATATTATTAATGTATAAACATGCAAAATGTCATAGATTTGCAACCATTATTTCTCTAGTTATAGACGAAAATAGTAAGGCACTAAAGATCTATAATAGTTAGTAATCTTTCCAAAGTAGACGAATTTATATCGAAGTATTTCCTTTCCTGGCATCAAACCGAAGACCTCTAGTTACAAAATAAGTACATCACCATCTACATATATCATTAGTGTATAAACGTACGAAGTTTCATAGATTTTCGCCCATTATTTGTCTAGTTCTAGTCGAAAATAGTAAGGTACTACAAACAAACATAATAGATAGTATTCGAAATTATATGAAACTTTGACCTCCCCTGGCATCAAACCGAAGACTTCTAGTTACAAAATAAGTACATCACTAATTACATATATTATTAACGTATTAAAGTACAAAACCTCATAGATTTCCATCTATTATTTCTCTATTTATAGTCGAAAATGTAAACTATGATAGCTGAAAACTTCCATATTATTCGAAATTATATGAAACTTTGACCTCCCCTGGCATCAAACCGAAGACCTCTAGTAACAAAATAAGTAAATCACCATCTACATATATCATTAGTGTTTATACGTACGAAATCTCATAGATTTTCGCCCATTATTTGTCTAGTTCTAGTGGAAAAGAGCAAGTCAGTCCGTGTTCCGAGTCAAAACTTTCCCTTACTTCAGCAAAAGAGAGGGGGAGGCAGAAGATGCCTTGAGGGGTTCTGAAATAAGGGTTTGGGTTGGTCGGAGGGGTTCCTCATTTGATAATTAAACACTTTTGGGCCCTGAAATCTCTGCCCGACAGAGGGATGCTTTCCAGAAGGGAAACACAGGGGGTGCTGAAATCGCTTTATATTATAGAAGACGCTTCTTAGAATTGACGTATACGTTTTAAAATGACCAAAATATTGGAAAATGTTTATAAATATGTGTATTTGGTGAGTTTTATGCCTTTAAAATAGATAAAAACATATGAATATCGTTAAAAAATGGGAAAATTTTAATATTTACTGCTTAAAACAATTGAAAAACGCATAATTAAGTTAAAAAATCGAGAGTTGACGTATAAAAAATCACGAATAAATTGAAAAATCCTTGTATGATGATATAAAATGACCAAAATATTGGAAAATGTTTATAAATATGTGAATTTGGTGTGTTTTCTACCTTAAGAATACATTAAAACATATGAATAACATTTAAAAATGGGGAAATTTTCATATTTAATGTTAAAAAAAGACGAAAAACGAACTTTTTGGTAAGAAATTCGAGTTTAAATTTAAATTTTCGAGTCATAATAAACATATAAATGACATTTTAATAAGAAAGATTCATATTTACTGCTTAAAACAAGTGAATAACGCATATTCAAGTTAAAAAATCGAGATTTGACGTATATAAAATCACGAAAATAGTGGAAAATACTTGTAAATATGTGTATTTTGTGAGTTTTAGACCTTTGGAATGCATAAAAACATATGAATAACGTTCAACAATAGGGAAATATTCATATTTAATGTTAAAAACAATTGAAAAACGCAGTTTAAATTAAAAAACCGAGTTAAAATTCGAATTTTCTTGGTTGCTAGATATGTAGACATTTGCGTTGCCATGGTTTTCTAATTTTTATCGTTTCCTTGGTTACGTTTGTTGTGGTTAATATCTTGTGAAATATTTATAAATGTACAATTTTAAGGAGATTTCTTTCTTTTAAATACATAAAAATATATTAATTTCATCAAAAAATGGAGAAATTTTCATATTTAATGTTAAAAAAAATGAAAAACGAAATTTTTGGTAAGAAAATCGGGGAGATTTTCATATTTACATCTAAAAACAAGTGAAAAACGCACAATTAAGTGAGCAAATAGAGTTAAAATTCAATCTTTGAGTCGATCTAAACATATAAATGACAAATATAAGCGTAATTTGTAAAAAAGTACTACTAAAATATCAATATATATTATAACAGCATTTCTAATGCAGTTTATACTTAACAAATGTCTCCGATTTCTCGTCCTAATTCTCGTGATTTCGACTCTAAAACGATATTCTATGACCAGAATAAGAATCTGTATTTAATTTCCTTTCTTTTGGTGCTCCTTTCGATTTTCTAACACCATTATTTCTTATTTAAATCATCAAAAGAACAAAAGTCTGCAATCCTTAAAAACGAACTTTACGTGCATTTCTTATGGGAGTATTTTAGAGTCGTTTTGGAGTCGAACCAAGGATACTTTGGGCATGAAAATAATGATATATAATATTCCATTCTTCCTCTAACTAATCCCCAAATTTCGTATTTCTATTTAATCGGGAAGTGCGTCAAATTAATTATTAAAAATGTCTCCCACGCATTTCTTACGGGAGTCACCGACATCGGACACACAAACACCCAAAAAAAAATCCTAATTTAGAAAACGAGAACCAGAGAGCTAAAAAAAGAGGAACATTTTAACCGATCCACTCTCTTAATTAATTTAAAAAAAGGAAGAGAGTAAATTCGTGAGAGAGTGAGTGAGCTTTGGAATTCTCACTTCCTAACTTTTGAAATATTGATGAGATTTGCAGCATCTCTAAGGAGCAGTTTCCTCTCAAATATTTAAGCGTCTCCGGATTAATTACTCTTCCTTCATCCCTTGAATTCTAATCTCCGCTTTCCTCTGCCTTTTTTTGGATACATGTATATGTGTTAAGACTAGAATTATCTACGGTTATTATATAGCACGTGGTTTATCTGATGTTGGTGACTCCCGTAAGAAATGGGTGGGAGAGGTTTTTAGAAAAACGTTAATTTGACGCACTTCCCGATTGAATAGAAATACGAAATTTGGGGATTAGTTAGAGTATGAATGGACTATTATATATCCTTATTTTTATGCCCAGAGTATCCTTGGTTCGACTCCAAAACGACTCGGAAACACTCTCATAAAAAATGCACGTAAAGTTCGTTTTTAAGGATTGCAGACTTTTGTTCTTTTGATGATTTAAATAAGAAATAATGGTCTTAAAATATCGAGACAAGTACCAAAAGAAAGGAAATTGAACATAGATTCTTATTCTGGTCTTCAAATATCTCTTTAGAGTCGAAATCATGAGAATTATGACAAAATACATGATAACATATGTCTTAGAAACGCTCTCATAAGAAATGCACGTAAAGTTCGTTTTTAAGGATTGCAGACTTTTGTTCCTTTGCATATTTAAATAAGAAATAATTGTCCCACGAAGTTGAAACAAGCACCAAAAGAAAGGAAATCGAACAAAGATTCTTATTCTACAATCGGAATTTCGTTTTCGATTCTAAATAACGAGAAAAGGCCAATATAAAATGAAAAAAGCGCGTCACTTGCTGGTGTAAACAAAATTACTACGATATGATAAACAACAGTAAGTCATTCTTTCGATACATGACTCAACTCTTGTATAATCTCGATTAATATCGCGATAAAAGGGTCGATATATATCGATTGTTGTGGCGAAGCTTCGCAAATGTTTGGCCATAGTCTTTGTTTCGTCACCATGGTAACCGCTTCTCCAATCTCCAACAATGCACCCTTTTACGAAATGCGATATCCGAAGTCTTAATACGGCTTCCGAAAACAAACATTTATGCTCTAATAAGGATTCCAGGACATATCTGATATTTCAATTATGAATTAAAACGGACTATACGCCGACAACAGCTCATTTTATCGACTTTTATAGTGTTCCATTGTGTTGTCCCAAACCGTAGAATTATAAAAATTTGGATAAGAAACAGGAAAATTCGTTAAAACGATATATTTGGATATGTTTCCCATATACTCTTATGAGAGAATAGTTCAACAATCGCCTTAGTCGTCATGGAGACTGGTTGTTCATACAAGTGAAATTGTACTAATTTTTCGTCTTTTTTGCCCTAATTCTCGAAATTTCGACTCGAAAACTATATTTTACGACTCAAATAAGAATCTTTGTTCAATGTCCTTTCTTTAGGTACTTGTTTGAACTTCGTAGGGCCATTATTTCTTATTTAAATATGCAAAAGAACAAAAGTCTGCAATCCTTAAAAACGAACTTTACGTGCATTTCTTATGGGAGTATTTCTTGTAAGTGTATATTCATGTATTTCATCATAAATCTCATAATTAAGACTCGATAACGATTTTGTACATGTATAATAATAATATTTGTTTAATTTCCTTTCTTTTGGTACTTTTGTCGATTTTCTAATATCATTATTTCTTATCTAACTCTTCAAAAGTACAAAAGTCTGCAGTCTTTTAAAACGAACTTTACGTTCATTTCTAATTAGTGTATTTTAGAGTCGTTTTGGAGTCGAACCAAGGATACTTTGGGCATAAAAATAAGGATATATAATACTCCATTCATACTCTAACTAATCCCCAAATTTCGTATTTCTATTTAATCGGGAAGTGCGTCAAATTAACGTTTTTCTAAGAAATGTCTCCCACGCATTTCTTACGGGAGTCACCGACATCGGGTTTTGCTGTACATGTTGGAAGATGGACGAATTTCTTAGATGTGGTACAGGGGTTCTTTTGGAATAAGGGTTTGGGGAAGTAAGGGTTAGAGATTCAGGGGTATTCTAGAAGGGGGAATTTGAAAGGGGCTAATTTGAATCCATCGATCAATATATATTCATAGAGAAGTAGAATTTAGTGCTAGGACTTCTTAGTTTACGCTGAGACCGCTTATTTTATGCTGGGATTGCTTAATATACATTAAAACAGCTTGGATTACGTTGAAAAAGCTTAGTTTATGTTGAGAAGTCTTAGTTTATTTTGGTATAGGTTGGTTTATGTTGGTACAGCTTGGTTTATGTTGGTATAGCTTAGATTATGTTGGTATAGCTTGGTTTATGTTGGTACAGCTTAGTTTATATTGGTAGAGCTTATTTTATGTTGGTAGAGCTTATTTTATGTTGGTATAGCTTAGCTTATGTTGGTATAGCTTGGTTTATGTTGGTACAGCTTGGTTTATGTTGGTACAGCTTGGTTTATGTTGGTACAGCTTGGTTTATGTTGGTACAGCTTGGTTTATGTTGGTACAGCTTGGTTTATGTTGGTACAGCTTGGTTTATGTTAGTACAGCTTAGTTTATGTTGGTATATCTTAGTTTTGTTGGTACAGCTTGGTTTATGTTGGTACAGCTTAGTTTATGTTAGTACAGCTTAGTTTATGTTGGTATATCTTAGTTTTGTTGGTATAGCTTAGTTTATGTTGGTATAGCTTAGCCTATGTTGGTGTAGCTTAGTTTATGTTGAGACCGCTTTACATCGCTTGAAATACGCTTAGAATACTTATTTTACGCTGAGATAGCTTACGATACGTTGAAAATGCTTAGTTTACGTTGATGCCGCTTAGAATACGCTGTAAGCGCTTAGTTTATGCTGAAACCGCTTAGAATACGTTGAAAATGCTTAGAATACGCTGAAACAGCTTAGATTACGTTGAAACAGCTCAGTTTACGCTGATATAGCTAAATTTACGTTGAAATAGCTTACTTTCAGCTTAGAATGCTTAGGTTCTGCTTAGAATACGCTGTGAGAGCTTATTCTAGGCTTAGACTGCTTTGTTTCCGTTCAGACAGATTATTTTTACGTTGACACCGCTTAGAATACGTTGAAATAGCTTAGTTAAGATTCATACTACTTAGTTTCTGCTTAGAATACGTTGAGACCGCTTTGTTTATGCTTTTAGACAGCTAACTTTACGCTGAGACTACTTAGCACATGTTGTAATTTCTTAGTTTATTGTTAATAATAATAATTAAATACATAATTATTATAAATAATTATATATATATATATATTAGCTAATAAATAATTAAAGATAAATAATTGTTTACTCTTATTTCACTTTTAGCTTAGCTTTAAGACCGCTTAGTTTATGTTGAGACCGCTTAGAATACGTTGAGATGGCTTAGTTTACGTTGGTTCCGCTTAGTTAACGCTGGGAAGGCTTAGTTGATGTCGAAACGAGCTTTTTTCATTGAAATATGCTTTTTAATGTTATTTAACTAGCTTAGATCACTTTGAAATTGCACAAGTAAAGACTTTGGATGCATTTCGTAAGATATTTCATATGTTAAGAACATTTGAAATACGTTTATTATGCTTTTTATTATGTTAAAACCCCTTAGATTATGTTAAAACCGCTTAGAGTACGTTGGGAATGCTTAGAATACGTTGAGAATGCTTAGAATACGTTGAGAATGCTTAAATTACGCTGAGAATGCTTAGTTTACGCTGAGACGGCTGAATTTGCGTTGAGACCGCTCAGTTTGCGCTTGGACCGCTTTGTTTATGCTTATTTTACGTTGAATTAGCTAACTTTAGGTTTTTTCCGTTTAGTTTATGTTAAGACAGCTTAAATAATGTTGAAACAGCTTAGAATACGCTTAGAATGCTTATTTTACGCTGAGACCGCTTAGTTTCTGTTGAAACCGCTTAGATTACGTTGAAACAGCTTAGAATACGCTTAGAATACTTAGTTTTACGCTGACTTCGCTTAGAATACGCTGTCAGAGCTTATTCTATTCTTAGACTGCATATTTTCCGTTCAGACGGCTTATTTTTACGTTGACACCGCTTAGAATACGTTGACATAGCTTAGTGTAGATTTATACAGCTTAGTTTCCGCTTATTTCGCTTAGAACATTTGGAATACGTTTGTTATGCTTTTTATTACGTTGAGACAACTTACTTTAGGTTGGGATAGCTTAGTTTACGTTCGGACAGCTTAGAATACGTTTAGAAGGCTTAGTTTACGCTGAGTTTGCTTAGTTTATGTTGAAACCTCTTAGAATACGTTGAATTCGCTTAGAATACGTTGAGAACGCTTAGAATACGCTGTCAGATCTTAGTTTATGTTGAGACCGCTTAGAATACGTTGAATTCGCTTAGAATACGTTTAGAATGCTTAGAATACGTTGAGAATGCTTAGAATACGTTGAAATAGCTTAGAATACGTTGAGAACGCTTAGAATACGTTGAAATAGCTTAGAATACGTTGAGATAGCTTAGAATACGTTGAGATAGCTTAGAATACATTGAGATAGCTTAGAATAGGTTGAGACCGCTTAGAATACGTTGAGACAGCTTAGAATACGTTTAAATAGCTTAGAATACGTTGAAAGAGCTTAGAATACGTTGAAATAGCTTAGAATACGTTGAAAGAGCTTAGAAAACGCTTATATTATGTTTATACCGCTAAGTGAACGTTGAATCAGCTCAGTTTACGCTAAAAAATGCTTATTTTACATTGAGAAAGCTTAATTTACGATTAAATATCTTAGTTTTAAGCTGAGACCGCTTAGATTACGTTGAAACAGCTTAGAATACGCTTAGAATCCGTTGTCATCGCTTACTTTCTAAAGTAAGACGCTCTGAGTGAGTTAGGGAATGTCGGGAAGGCAATTAATAAAAGGCTTTTTACCCCCTTCATCTCCATGGAAACCCCTGTTCGACAATACCCTGACTGAAGGGGAATTTCCCCCCTTTTCGAGACAAACAAAAGAAAGTTTCGAAACTACCAAAAGACGGTCGCAAAACGGCGTTGAATAAATCTTATAAAGGTATTCTTAACAAAAATGTGTTATTGTTAAAGTTAATATTACTATAGAAACAATAATATTAAAAGTAAGGTGACTCCCGTAAGAAATGCGTGGGAGACATTCTTTAGAAAAACGTTAATTTGACGCACTTTCCGATTGAATAGAAATACGAAATTTGGGGATTAGTTAGAGGAATAATTGAGTATTATGTATCCTTATTTTTATGCCCAAAGTATCCTTGGTTCGACTCCAAAATGACTCCAAAATACACTCATAAGAAATGCACGTAAATTTCGTTTCGATCGATTGCAGACTGTTATTCTTTTAATGATTTAGATAAGAAATAATGGTCTTAGAAAATCGAGACAAGTACCAAAGGAAAGGAAATTGAACAAAGATTCTTATTCCAGTCGTAGAATATCCTTTAAAAGTCAAAATTATAAGAATTGTGATAAAATATATGATAATATTAGTCTTCAAAACACTCCCCTAAGAAATGCACGTAAAGTTCGTTTTTAAGGATTGCAGACTTTTGTTCTTTTTCACTTTTAAATAAGGAATAATGGTCCTACGAAGTTAAAACAAGTACCAAAAGAAAGAAAACTGAATGAAGATTCTTATTCAGGTCTTAAAATATCGTTTTGGAGTCGAAATTGCGAGAAATAGGACACAAAATACGACAAACTTGTACAATTTTGCGGTTATACAGTCTCCTTGACGACTAAGGCGATCTAACTTGACTACCATACAAATATAAGGGACATTTACTACAAAATGTATTTGAATGGGCATTTAATGTTAACGAAATCAGAATTAATCTCTAAAAAATCAAAATTTAACAACAAAAATTTACCGAAACATACGTTGTAATCATAAGATGACGAGGAAGCTATAAAATATAGAATATCCGTTACAAGAAAGCTGAAAATACCTAACTATATATATAGAGAGACAGTTTTCGATAGAAGTTCTAAGAAGCAGTTCTGTAGGGTGATGTATCGGTCCTTTGGGATGCTGTGGGAGATTAATCAGAGGGGATTATGGGTAGGGCGGATTCGACACTTCTATTCTTCCCAATTTATACGGGAAAATCTTCGGAAATCATGTTTGTTTGCTCTTTTTACGGATTATAATATAATAGCTTAACGCAAACTTGGTGGTCGTAATGTAAAAGAAAGATTTTTCAATGTAAACCAAGCGGTTTCTACGTATAACTAAGCGAATTCAGCGTAAACTAAGCGATTAAAACATTATAAGCGGTATCAACGTAATCTGAGCGTGATTTCATACGTTTATATACTAAATCCCGGTTAAGACGCTCTCTTCCGATGTGTCCGATGTCGGTGACTCCCGTAAGAAATACGTGGGAAACATTTTATATAAAAACGTTAATTTGACGCACTTTCCGATTGAATAGAAATACGAAATTTGGGGATTAGTTAGAGTATAAATTGATTATTATATATCCTTACTTTTACGCCCAGAGTATCCTTGGTTCGACTCTTAAAGCACTGATTTATGTGCATAAGAAAATGTAGTTACCATACTATTCTACAAGAAACAGTACGACTTACTGTTGAGAATCTATCATTATAGGCGTAACTATGAGAACTGTTGACATAGTAACTAAAAAATTTAAACGTATATTACACTGTTATAACATAACCTAAGCGAACTTAACGTAAAGTTAGCGGTCTCAGCACCAAAACAAAACCGTCAAAAGGTATATTAAGCTAACTCAACGGTAATTAAGCGGTTTCAGCGTATATTAAGCTATTTTCATTATAAACAAAGTTGTACCGACATAATGTAAGCTATTCCAACACTAGCTTAGCGATCTAAACGTATTCTAAGCGGTTTCAACGTAATCTAAGCGATCTCAGCGTATTCTAAGCAGTCCGAACGTAAAATAAGCGGTTTCAACGTAAACTAAGCCATCTCATCGTAAACTAAGCCATCTCAGCGTAATCTAAGCTGTTTCAACATATTTTAAGCTCTTAAAGCATATTCTAAGCAAACTCAACGTAAAATAAACTTTTCGAACGTAAACAAAGCAGTCTAAGCGTTTTCTAAGCCCTTTCAACGCATTTTAAGCGCTATCAGCGGATTCTAAGCAGTCCCATCGTAAACTAAGCTGTCTCAACGTATTCTAAGCTTTCTGAACGTATTGTAAGCTAAAGTTAGCAGTTTCATCATCTTATAAGCTGTCTCAACGTATAACTAAGCGAATTAAGCGTAAACTAATAATTCTAAGCGTATTCTAAGCATTCTCAACATAAACTAAGCTGTTTAATCGTATTTTAAGCGGTCTCAGCGTAATCTAAGCGTGACATCATACGTTTATATACTAAATCCCGTTTAAGACGCTCTTTTGTGCATTCAACGTATAACTGAGCGAATTCAGCGTAAACTAAGCCTTTTTGTTCATATTCTAAGCGGTCTCAACGTAATCTAAGCGTGATTCCACACCTATATACAGTAAATCCCGCTTAAGACGCTATTTCGGGCACATTAAGAGCGTCTTAAATGCGAGTCACGTGGTCAGAGCAGCTCAGCCTGTCTTAATGCCTTCCCCATAATCCCTTTTCTTCCCTCTGCAGCATCCCAATGGAACCATCACTCAATACAACCCAACTTGTACATCTATCCCTCTTACTCTTGTGTTTCTTACTCTCCAAATACTGGAATAAAAGACTTTGGATGCATTTCGTTAGATGTTTTTATATGTTAAGAACATTTTGAATGTGTTTTTTAAGCTTTTTATTATGTTGAGACAGCTTACTATAGGTTGGAATAGCTTTGTTTAGGTTCGGACAGCTTAGATAACGTTGAGACCGCTTAGATTACGCTGAAAATGCTTATTTTCCGCTTACTTTCCGCTTAGGATGCTTATTTTTACGCTGACTTCGCTTAGAATAAGCTGTCAGGGCTTATTTTACGCTTAGACAGCTTAGTTTTCGTTCAAGACAGCTTAATTTATGTTGAAACCGCTTAGAATACGGTGAGAAGGCTTAGTTTACGCTGACATCGCTTATATTGTGTCGAAACCGCTTAGTTTACGCTGAAATAGCTTAGATTATGTTGAGACCGCTTAGAATACGTTGAGATAGCTTAGTTTACGTTTGGACAGCTTAGAATACGTTGACAAGGCTTAGTTTACGCTGGGATCGCTTAGTTTCCGTTGTGACCGCTTAGATTACGCTGAAAATGCTTAGTTTCTGCTTACTTTCCGCTTAGAGTGCTTATTTTTACGCTGACTTCGCTTAGAATACGCTGTCAGAGCTTATTTTATGTTTAGACAGCTTAGTTTTCGTTCAGTCAGCTTATTTTCACGTTGAAACAGCTTAATTTATGTTAGAACCGCTTAGTTTACGTTAAAACCGCTTAGATTACGCTTAGACAGCTATGTTTATGCTTGTTTTGCGTTGCGGAAGCTTATTTTACGTTAAAATAGCTTAGTTATAAAGAAATAAAGTCTTTGAACGAATTTCGTAAGATTTTTTATGAGCTTAGAACATTTGGATTGTTTTTATTAGGCTTGGTTTGAATTGAAACCGCTTAGTTTACGCTTAAATCGCTTAGTTTATGCTTAATTTAGGTTAATATAGCTTAGCTTAAGCTTTAAGACCGCTTAGTTTATGCTGAGATCGCTTAGAATACGTTGAGATAGCTTAGTTTACGTTCGGACTGCTTAGAGTACGTTGTGAAGGCTTAGTTTGCGCTGACATCGCTTAGGTTATGTTAAAAACCGCCTAGATTACGTTGGAATAGCTTACTTTACGCTTAGATAGCTTAGATCACGTTGAGAAAGTTTACTTTATAATGGAAACAGCTTAATATACGTTGAGATAGCTAGGTTTACGTTGAGTATGCTTAGTTTATGTTAATTCTCCTTAATTAGCGTTTTTCCAGCTTTTTTTCCCAGCTGATAACGCTTAGAATACCAAATTAAATTTGAAACCTGGTTGGACACAAGAATTATGAAACTTTTGGTCTTTTTGCCATAATTCTCGTAATTCAGACTCTAAAACGATATTCTACTACCAAAATAGCAATCTTTGTTCAATTTTCTTTGTTTAGTTACTTTTTTCGATTTTCTAAGACCATTATTTCTTATCTAATTCTTTAAAAGAACAAAAGTCTGCAATTCCTAAAAACGAACTTTACCTGCAATTCTCATGAAAGCGTTTTCGAGTCGTTTTGGAGTCGAACCAAGGATACTTTGGCAATAAAAATTAAGATATTTAATACTCAATTTATACTCTAGCTAATCCCCAAATTTCGTATTTCTATTCAATAGGAAAGTGCGTCAAATTAACGTTTTTCTTAAAGAATGTCTCCCACGCATTTCTTACGGGAGTCACCGACATCGGACACTTAAACACACATAAAATCATAACCAGAGTCCCTATGAGGTTAAATAACAACATAAAATAAACAAAATAATGTATAATAACGCAAACATATATATAAAGACGTTTTTACATAAATATTAAAGTTATATACATAATGTAAAGTAAAAATGGAGCAATACAGACATTCATTACAAGAGAATTTGCGATAAGTACGTAAGCTAAAGGGGAGAACGTAATCTTCGTTGATTGTGTAGCAGATGTGGTCCAGAATAGGGGAGGGATGCTGCGAATTATGATACAGAATTAATATCCCAAGAAAGGACACTACGAGGTGGCACTCAGAACATATGAAATACGTAGAATCTTATACAATAATCACCGTTGTGTGTTTATGTGTCCGATGTCGGTGACTCCCGTAAGAAATGCGTGGGAGACATTTTTTAGAAAAACGTTAATTTGACGCACTTCCCGATTAAATAGAAATACGAAATTTGGGGATTAGTTAGAGTATGAATGGACTATTATGCATCCTTATTTTTATGCCCAGAGTATCCTTGGTTCGACTCCAAAACGACTCTAAATATCTCTCATAAGAAATGCACGTAAAGTTCGTTTTTATAGATTGCAGACTTTTATCTTTTGATGATTTAAATAAGAAATAATGGTCCTACGAAGTTAAAATAAGTACCAATAGAATGAAAATTGAATAAAGATTCTTATTTATATCTCAGAATACCGTTTTTCTAGTCAGCATTGCTAGAATTACGGCAAGTAAGAGGAAAAGTTCGTAAAGTCGCCATGGCAACGAAATGAAGGGCAGTATGTAGCTAGGAAAAAATAGATTCTTTTTCGTAAAAAAGACGCAGCAAAGGGGAGTTTGAAGTAGAGTAGACACAGCTTGTGTTTAGAGAGAAGGGGGAGAGCATCAGATGCGAGGTCCATTCGAGATGCTGTGGGAGAGATACAAGAGAGAGATTGGGGTAGAAATTAATTTGAAGGAAGCGGACGGAAGATTATCACGATATGAAACCCTGTGCGGCGTGTATCTCTATATATATATATATATATATATATATATATATATATATATATGTATATTAAAAACGTAGCGGTGTCCGTCTGTCTGTCGGTCCGTCTGTCTACAAAAAGCGTTTTTCTCGCCAATGCCAAGAGCTAGAGCGATGCTGAAACGTGCATTCGATGTAGAATGCTGCACCCTACAATGTGGCAACATTTTCTTTTACCTGAACGGCCCCAGTTCGAACCCAGAGAAGAAAAACCGTTCTCATAAGAAATGCACGTAAACCACACTTTTATCGGTTGCAGATAACATTTCTTTTGCGAAATTAAATTAGAAACAATAGGCTTACGAAATCTAGATAAGCACCAAAAGAAAGAGAAATGAATAGAGATTCTTATTTTGGTCGCCAAATATCGTTATCGGGTCGAAATGGCAAGAATTCGGTTAAAATAAACGGAAATTTGGTGAAATTTTGAGGCTGTAAACAACCAATCCCCTTGACGACGGAAAGGATTGTTGAAACCGAGGTATTGCGTTTTTTCCGTAAGAATACACTATGATTGATATGTCCATATGAAAGTAATGATTAAAAATGAATGATAGTACATGTTCATAGTCCAGATGTCTGGTCCAGACCAAACAACTGCACCCAGAGGGTGCATGCACGCGGCTAGTACTATATATAATGGTAGTTAAGAATGGACTTGTTCTTATGACAACTGTCACCAAGGTGATTCTTTAATCTTAAGTAATCTTTAAGGTCATTGATACACGTAGAAACATAACCGTGTCAACAAACAAATTAATCTGTAAGCATGACAACTGTTACCAAGGTGATATTGATTGAATAATACAGTATTTTTATAGTCTGTGTTATATGAGGAAGCGAACTCAACGTATTCTAAGCTAACTAAGCGTACTCTAAGCACATTCTAAGCAAACTAAGCGTATTCTAAGCAAAATAAAACGTATTCTAAGCAACTTTTTCGTAAGCTAAGCAAATTAAGCATATTCTAAGCGAAATAAGCGTATTCTAAGCATATTCTAAGCTAACTAAGCGTATTCTAAGCGAAACAAGCATATTCTAAGCGAAATAAGCATATTCTAAGCATCTTCTAACCGAACTTATCGTATTTTAAATAAACTTATCATATTATAAGCGACTTAAGCATGCTTTAAGCAAACTCAGCGTATTCTAAGCATATTAAACATATTCTAAGTTAAATAAAACGTAATCTAAGTAAAGTTATCTTACCCAATCTAACTATTATTTTAATGAGCATTCTGTAAGTATTTCTATATATATATATATATATATATATATATATATATATATATATATATATATATATATTAGTTATTTTTGTTTTTTCTCTGGTTTTTAGATAGTAAACGATGTTTCACGACATAAATAAGAATCTTTATTTAATTTCCTTTATTTTGGTACTTGTCTCGATTTTTTAAGACCATTATTTCTTATTTAAATCATCAAAAGAACAAAAGTCTCCAATCTTTTAAAACGAACTTTACGTGCATTTCTTATGAGTAGATTTTGGAGTCGTTTTGGAGTCGAACCAAGGATACTTTGGGCACAAAAATAAGGATATACAATACTCAATTCATACTCTAACTAATCCCCAAATTTCGTATTTTTATTCAATCGGGAAGTGCGTCAAATTCATGTTTTTCTTAAAGAATGTCTCCCACGCATTTCTTACGGGAGTCACCGACGTCGGACACATAAACACAGACAACGGTGATTATCATACAAAATTACAGCAAATTTACCTACATTTTTACATAGATAGCATCTCTATCATCTCATCTACACAACCACTTACTTTGACGCATCTCCGTACCTCTATAAAGCGCATTTCTCTGGACCAAAGATGCTGCGGTCCTTTGGGATGCTGGGGAAATACTTTTAGAGGCATTAAAACGTCGACATCTGGTGGACAATGCGAAATTGAGGGGGGGAAACTTTTGCGGAAGTTCCAGAAGACAGATTCGGGGATTTTGGGAATTTCACGAAATATTACAGTTTCGAATTCAGGAGAAGAGTTAATTTATGTGGACGACTCACACCTGAGAGATGAGGTGAGAGAATTGTTACCCTGACTACCGGAATTCTTGTCATTGTAATCAGAACAATGGAGAGATTCGTACCCTTGGTAACTGAACAATGTATTTTACCCGCTTAAGACGCTATTAAACCCGTTTTAGACGCTATAATATCTATCTAGGATGCTCTATTTGATATATATCACTATTTTACCCGTTTAAGACGCTATTAAACCCGTTTAAGACGCTAAAATAATACTTTAAGACAGTCTACTTGGTGTTTTACACTATTCTAACCGTTTAAGACGTTATTAAACCCGTTTAAGACGCTATACTATCTATTTAGGATACTCTATTTCATATATAAGACTATTTTACCCGTTTAAGAAGCTGTTAAACCCGTTTAAGACGCTAAAATAATACATTAAGACAGTCTACTTGGTGTTTTACACTATCCTAACCGTTTAAGAAGCTATTAAACCCGTTTAAGACGCTATAATATCAATCTAGGATACTCTATTTAATTTATATGACTATTATACCCTTTTAAGAAGCTGTTAAACCCGGTTAAGACGCTCTGAAACAACTTTAATAAGCTATACTTCATGCTGAACAGTACAGAAGCCGTTTAAGAAGCTATTAAACCCGTTTAAAAGGCTAAAAAGACATTTTAAGATGATATACTTTATGTTTTTAACAATATAAGACCCGTTTAAGACGCTATTAAACCCGTTTAAGACGCTTTGAATAAAATTTAATATGTTATAACGCTATAATATTACTTTAATATATTCTACTTCATGGTTAACATCATAGAACACGTCGAAGAAGTATAAAAAGATATTTAAGACGCTCTGATAACATTTTAAGATGCAATAAGTCGAGATTAACATAATAAAGCCCGTTTAAGACGCCAAAATGCCAATTTAAGACAGTCTATTACATAAAAACATAAGTAAAAATTCAGGGAAGAGTTAATTTATGTGGACCTGAGAGATGAGGTGCGAGAATCGGTACCGGAATTCTTGTCATTGTAATCAGAACAATGGAATCCCTTCCCAACAGAGGTAGAATGGTAACTATGGTAATCCACGAATGTCCAGAGGTGTGTAACAATGTCTTTTCGTTGGAAACCCGTTTAAGAAGCACCCGTTTAAGACGCTATGTTGGTGAATACATCATAAAAAAATAGATAAAAAATAATAGAATCATATAAAATTACGTAAAAAGTTATTAAATACATTAAAATGCACGATTTCATGTTTTTGAAAACAAATAATTGCATAAAAAATGCATTAAAATCCAAAAAAACGAAAATTATTCAACAATTCTTTTGCACACAAATATTAAGGAATTAATTAAGAAATTATTAAGAAAATATATATAATCCTTATAATAATATCGTAAGAACTACAAAAAATGGATATTCTAATAAATTCTAATATTTTTTAAAATACATGGTATATAAATAAAACAGATATTTGACGTAAAAAATCATAAGAAAACTTGAAATTGCACGAAAAATATTAAAAAAAGCATAAGAATAAACGAAAAAGTGTTAAAAATCATGGAAATAATTTAAAATTCTTAAAAAAAAACATAAAAATGCATGAAATATTATTAAGATATCTAAAATTACGTAATAAATATATCGAAATTTAACTAAATACAAATATAAAAGAAACTTAAAAGTACATAAAACGTACATAAATATAACTAAAAATACATAATAATCCATAAAAAACAAAACAGACTTAAAAACACGTACAATCAACAAAAATATGGACGCAAACCCTACTCAAACAACACTAAAATATAAATACGACATAAACTACGTAAGAATATTCATCTTTTAGAATCGTAACGAAATGTCCGACTTATTCCGGTCATCAAAAAACATCTTCTTTTCCGAATAAAACAACTGACCCCTTCTCTAGAAAAAGAAAAAGAAACTGGAATAACAAATGACGAACGCCGTCCGAAATCGAATGATTCAGACGTCTTTGGAATAGGAAATGAAGTCAAACCTATTTTATATTCCGAAGAAGAAGAAGTAGAGAAAAAGTGATAAGTCATCGGACAAATGTGGTCTTGAAAGAATGCTATTGCATGCCGGGAAGACTGGACACCATACGGGATAAAGATATTGGTCCATCGGATTAATATAAAAGAAATTTAAGTGTATAATAATCACCGTTGTGTGTGTTTATGTGTCCGATGTACTCCCGTAAGAAATGCGTGGGAGACATTCTTTAGAAAAACGTTAATTTGACGCACTTCCCGATTAAATAGAAATACGAAATTTGGGGATTAGTTAGATTATAAATTGACTATTATATATCTTTAATCTTAAGCCCAAAGTATCCTTGGTTCGACTCCAAAACGACTCCAAAATAGTCTCCTAAAAAATGCGCGTAAAATTCGTTTTTAAGGATTGCAGACTTTTATTCTTTTGCAAAATTAAATAAGACATACTGGTCCTAGAAAATCAAAACAAGTACCAAAAGAAAGGAAATTGAACAAAGATTCTTATTTCAGTCAAAAAATATACAAATTTGTTTGAATTAATGAGAATTAGGCCAAATAATACTTGTAAATGCTCTCATAAGAAATGCACGTAAAGTTCGTTTCGATGGATTGCAGACTTTTTTTCTTTTGCTGTTTTAAATAAGAAACAATGGTCTAATAAAATCGAGATAAGTACCAAAAGAAAGGAAATCGAATAAAGATTCTTATTGTGGTCGTAGAATAACATATTAGAGTCGAAATTCCAAGAATTATGATAAAATACACGATACTATATGTGATAGAAATAATCCCGTAAGAAATGCACGTAAAATTCGTATTTAAGGATTGCAGACTTTTGTTCTTTTGCTGATTTAAATAAGAAATAATGGTTCTACTAAGTTAAAACAAGTACCAAAAGAAAGGATATTAAATAAAGATTCTGATTATAGTCATAGAATATCGTTCTTGAGTCGAAATTGCGAGAATTAGAGCAAACAAAACGAAAAATTTGTGTTACTTAATTAATACGCTTCGAAAACACGGGTGCTTAAAAACTCTTCTAGGATCGAACCCGGGCTTGGAAAATGGACGAAAACTAGTCTATTAAATACTTAAAGGATGCATATATATCCTTACATAGTTTAAATGCAGAAATGATGACTTTTAAAAGAGTTTTGACACTTCCAAAGTTCGTAAAAAAACTCACGTGTGTATACATTTCACAACTTTGTCGAAACAAAAGAGTCCACAGGCGTCGCCATGGATACGCTGGGAGAATATCAAACGAACGGACATCTGACGGGAGAAAATAAAATTATGGGAAGTCCTCCACTGAATTCAGAATAAGACTTTTTATTTTATTTTTATTTCTATTTGATTTTTTAGCGTCGCTTTAAGTGAAACCACGTCGTGAATTACATATACGAGTAAAAGTTGCTTGCATACTGCAAGCTAAATGGTGAAAATTTACAATAAGTTCCCCTTACGGGTGTCATCTTCGAAGCTTATCCTGCAAAATTCTTAAAAATTGCCGCAATGCATTTCTTACGTGAGAATTTTTCATCCATCTAGCATCGAACTCACGGTCATATGCAACCTTTCTTCCACTGGTTCTATAGAAAACTATTTCAAACGCAAACGCTGTGATTTTGAATAGTCTCCTGCATAGAGAAAGGCCTCAAAACAATTTCAAAAAATTCGCGCAAAAGACCGCCTGGCGTCAAACTCAGCACCCTCTCGTGAGAGAAAATAGCAAAATAATATTAGATAAGTGCCACTCTGACGTGTTTCAAAGTTTCAATTCAGTATCTTATTGGGAAGGTCCCAAAATTAGATTTCGTATTCCCCGTTTGAATGCATGGTAGAATCGGAATGATGCTCTTGGATCGAACCAAGGACCACTAGAGAAACGGTGAACCTAATGAAAGAAGGATTTCTAACCCCTTTGTCGACATTCCGGGTTTTATCCTTCCAGCTTATCGGGAAGGCATTAAAAAAAAATTTTTTAAATTGCAGCAATGCATTTCTTATGGAAGAATTTCGCACCCACCTGGAGTCGAACACACGGTCATTCGGTAACATTTCTTCCATATGAACCATAGAAGACAACCTCAGCTTCAACCTCTGAGATTTTGGTTCCTCTATCTTATCTATAAGTGCCTCAAAATAATTTTTAAAAATCCACGCAATGCATTCTTACGGGAAAATTGCGATTTTTGGGACATTCTGGTATCGAACCCATGATAGCTAGCGTCAATGTCTGACTTATTTTGGCATCTAGAGTGTAGGGCCAGTACGTCGAAAAAATCTGACGTCGATGGCGCTTGTGGAACATGGTCAGAATTCGTATCCCCTATATATATATAGGTATATCCGGAGAGTTAGCTATATATAATAGATATATTTGTTTTATTTACTTTAATTCTAATATATCAGTCGTAGTTGTGTAATATATGACGAATTATTATTAAAAATGTATACGTTTATTTATTAAGACTTATTACAGATATTTAAATAAATTTATGATTGTTCCTTAAGTTTTAAACTCAACTGCGATAAGCTCTAAGATATTCTACGATATTTGAAGACCATGATTTCTCATTTAGACCATTAAAAGAATAAAAGTCTGCAATCCTTAAAAAAGTGTATTTCTTATGGGAGTGTTTGAAAGACATATATCATCATGTATTTTGCTATTATTCTCGTAATATCTACTCGTAAACGATATTTTAAGACTAGAATAAGAATCTTCATTCCATTTCCTTTATTCTGGTACTTGTTTCGATTTTATAAGACCATTATTTCTTATTTAAATATGCAAATGAACAAAAGTCTGCAATCCTTAAAAACGAACTTTACGTGCATTTCTTATGAGAGTTTTTTCGAGCCGTTTTGGAGTCGAACCAAGGACATTTTGGGCATAAAAATTAGGATATATAATACTGAATTATTCCTCTAACTAATCCCCAAATTTGGTATTTCTATTTAATCGAGAAGTTCGTCAAATTAATGTTTATATAAACCAACACTTTCCTTCGTTGTTATAGTAACCTAAATATAACCTTAGCAACATGAACGTACTGGTAAATGATTAAAACATTAGATAAAGTCTAAATATAAATAAAATAACACTTTCTTTCGTTGCCATGGTATTGACAATGTAACCATGGCAATATGAACGTACTGGTAAAGATTATAACATATATATAAACGTCTTAAAATATATATACGTAAGATAGCATATTTCTTTCGTTCTATAACATATCTTATATAGGCAAATGTATACTAATATTTTCCCATCGAATTCTGGATACATTCATACATATATATATCTTAAGAAATCTTTTCCCCTAACTTTTCTTGCTGGTCTACCCACAATTCCCTGTTGGTCAATCCCCAACCCTCAGAAGCTGTCACTCTTCATTTATGTATTCCCAATACACATTTCTCGAATTTTACGTCTCTACGAATGTGTGTATATTCCATTTTGCATTTCTTGAGTGTTATACACAAGAGTCTTGCGTCACGAAGTTTTGTTCCGTTAATTTGACGCACTTCCAGATCGAATAGAAATACGAAATTGGGGGATTGGTTAGAGTATGAATTAAGTATTATATATCCTTATTTTTGTGTCCAAAGTATCCTTGGTTCGACTCCAAAACAACTCGGAAAAACACTCATAAGAAATGCACGTAAAGTTTGTTTTGAACTAGGGAGACATTTATTAAAACTTTAATTTGACGCACTTCCCGATTGAATAGAAATACGAAATTTGGATATTAGTTAGAAAAATAATTGTGTATTATATAGCCTTATTTTTATGCCCAAAGTATCCTTGGTTCGACTCCAAAACGACTCAAAATAGTCACATAAGAAATGCACGTAAAGTTCGTTCGAACACTTATCATAACTGCAAAAAACGTAATTAAACGTCAACATAATTTGACGAAAGTTCGTCAGTACGTAAAGCAAACATCATTGCATAGCTGACATAATTTGCATAAATATCAGCTTAATATGTACTCAGATATGAAGGGAAATGTAAAGTACTACTGTCTCTTAATATTATAAAATCAACGTTGAATCTAACATTTACTATAACTGCTGAAAAGGTAGCTAACACAAGACGTAATTAGACGAAAATTGGTCAGTACATAGCATAAACATTGTTGTATACCTGACATAATTTTCATAAATATTTGTCTAATATGTCAAGGAACATGTAAAGCACTACTCTCTCTTAATGCAGTGAAATCAAGCATCACGAGGTATGTCTGGCTAGAAAGTTCAGTGACAAGACTTGGGAAAAGTGCTAAAAACATAGCTTATGTTAAAGATAATTGCACGAAAATTCGCTCATATGTAGAACAGATATTAATGCATTGTCAACATTAATTGCATAAATATTAGTCTAATAGTTTCTGAGATATTAGAGAGAGAATTTTCCGGCATTACTATGTTGCTGGTACTATGTTGGTGACTCCCGTAAGAAATGCGTGGGAGACATTTTTTAGAAAAACGTTAATTTGACGCACTTCCCGATTGAATAGAAATACGAAATTTGGGGATTAGTTAGAGTATGAATGGAGTATTATATATCCTAATTTTTATGCTCACAGCATCCTTGCTTCGACTCCAAAACGACTCTAAAATGCCCTTATAAGAAATGCGTGGGAGACATCTTTAGAAAAACGTTAATTTCACGCACTTTCCGATTGAATAGAAATACGAAATTTGGAGATTAGTTAGAGTATGAATTGAGTATTATATATCCTTATTTTTGTGCCCAAAGTATCCTTGGTTCGACTTCAAAACGACTCTAAATTACCCTCATAAGAAATGCACGTAAAGTTCGTTTTTATGGATTGCAGACTTTTGTTCTTTTGAAGATTTAAATAAGAAATAATTGTCTTATAAAAACAAAACAAGTACCAAAAGAAAGGAAATTAGAAATAAATTCTTATTCCAGTCGTAGAATATCCATAATTTGTATATATTTGGATATAAACATCAATTTAGATCCGCAAGTTCCAAGTGTCCGTCATTCTGTTCGTATTTTTTTTAACTCTAGAACAGTTATATATTTATAAGACTTTTTCTTGTGGAATTTCTTTCAGAGTCTGACAGGAAGTTCTCAGAGGTCAGGAAGTGACCAATCCATCAATTCATCCGAGTAAAAAGGGAACACAATGTCCCAGGGAATGGAAATACCCTGGAGAATTCAACCCCTAAGAAAATCAGGGGTACGGCCGAGACATATCTGGCAGGAAAATATACACATTTACATTTCGAAATGCTGTACAAGAATAGGTAAAAGCGAAAAGTACATGTTTTAACGTAAATATTTCTTATTTTTGTGCATTTTAAGTCATTTTTACGGTTGCCATGGTGAATTTTACTGCTTTCTTTGGTTACTATTGTTGGTTGCCAAGTATTATTTTGTTGTCTAGGAAACTTTGTTGCTATGAGAATTTGTTTTAACAGATTTTTTTAAACTATTTAAACTATAGAAGGTAACTGTTATAATTATAAAATCTATATGTAGTTATCAAAAGCTATATATAATTATATAATGTATATATAATTGTAAAAATAGAAATTTAAACTATTGAAACTTAAGTATTAAAAACCATAAATCATAAATGTTTAAAACATATAAAAACTTTATCGTTTAAACAATTGAAACATGAGTATTTAAACCATAAAAACAAACTATTAAAATTATAAAAAAAAGAAATATTTAGCATTCCTATATCTTATTCTTGTACGTTGAAATTCGCTTAGAATACGTTGAGTTCGCTTAGAATACGTTGAGTTCGCTTAGAATACGCTTATTCCGCTTAAAAAACGCTTAGAATGCTTAAATTTCTGATTAGTTCGCTTCGAATGAGTTGAGTCAGCTTAGACAATGAATAGTTCGCTTAGAATATGATTAATTTCTTTACAATACGCTTAATTCGCTTAATATATGCTGAGTTCGCTTAGAAAACGATAAATTTGCTTATTTGGTGTGAATTCGCTTGGAATATGTTAAAGAAGATTTAATTTTGACTGAAAATCAATCTTAGTTTGAGTTTCTAATACCTAAGAAATATATTAATGCAATTTTTAAACGTAAATTTGCCGCACTTCCCGATTAAATAGAAATACGAAATTTGGGGATTAGTTAGAGTATGAATGGAATATTATATATACGTATTTTTATGCCCAAAGTATCATAGGTTCGACTCCAAAACGACTCTTAAATACACCCATAAGAAATGCACGTAAAGTTCGTTTTTAAGGATTCCAGACTTTTGTTCTTTTAATGATTTAATTAAGAAATAACGGTCATAGAAAATCGAGACAAGTACCAAAAGAAAGGAAATTGAATAAAGATTCTTAGTTTAGTCATAGATTACTATTTTCTAGTCGAAATTATGAGAATTATGGTAAAACATGTGATAATATGTGTCTTAGAAACACTCCCATAATAAATGCACGTAAAGTTCGTTTCGATCGATTGCAGACTTTTGTTCTATTGAAGAATTAAATAGGAAATAATGGTCCTATTAAGTTAACACAAGTACCAAAAGAAAGGAAATGAAACAAGGATTTATATTATAGCCTTGGAATATCTAATTAAATTCGAAATTACGATAATTATGACAAAATACACGATAATACATGACTCGATAACGCTCTCGTAAGAAATTCACGTAAATTAATTTATGATCAATTGCAGACTTTTATTCTTTTGAAGATTTAAATAAGAAATAATGGTCCCACAAAGTTGAAACAAGTACCAAAGGAAAGGAAATTTAATACAGATTCATATTTATGTCGAGATTTATCGTTAGCTAGCCGAAATTTCGATAATTAGGGCAAGAAGGACGAAAAAATTAGTATAAATTTTTGTTCGTTATCAACCAGTCACCATGACGACTAAGGCGGTCTAACTTGACTACCATACAAATATATATGGGAATATATAAGTCCATATAAGAACAATAACAAACGTATATAATCATAAACATATATTATGATAGACATTTCTTAATATTCCTTAGATCGCAATACATTCGTACACGTATTAAGGCAAGTCTTTGGTAAATTGTAGACTTTTGTTCTTTTGATGATTTAAATAAGAAATAATGGTGTAATAAAATCGAGACAAGTACCAAAGAAAGGACATTAAACAAAGATTCTTATTCTGGTCATAGAATATAGTTTTCGAGTCATAATTACGAGAATTATAATAAAATAAATGATGATATATGTCTTAGAGTAGCTCTCATAAGAAATGCACGTAAAGTTCGTTTTTAAGGATTGCAGACTTTTGTTCTTTTGATGATTTAAATAAGAAATAATGGTGTAATAAAATCGAGACAAGTACCAAAGAAAGGACATTAAACAAAGATTCTTATTCTGGTCATAGAATATAGTTTTCGAGTCATAATTACGAGAATTATAATAAAATAAATGATGATATATGTCTTAGAGTAGCTCTCATAAGAAATGCACGTAAAGTTCGTTTTTAAGGATTGCAGACTTTTGTTCTTTTGCATATTTAAATAAGAAATAATGGTCTTAGAAAATCGAGACAAGTACCAAAAGAAAGGAAATTGAATAAACTATCATATTCTGGTCTTTAAATATCGTTTTCGGGTCGAAATAACCAGAATTATGATAAAACAAATGATGATATATGTCTTAGAATAGCTCTCATAAGAAATGCACGTAAAGTTCGTATTTATCGATTGCAGACTTCTCAGCTATAGTAGATCTTCGAAGATTTCTCTCCCCTTCTAATTCTGGTCCATACAGCTTCCCCTTCTGTGTTTTCCCTTAGCAGGGGTGAGATTTTGGCTCCCCCTTTCCCAGCCGAACCCCTCCTCACTAAACTTTTCCCGATTCCTTTAGAGAAACTTCCCCCACATCGACATTTTGGACTTTCCCGTAATTCTGGGACAGTTTCGGAGAAACGGCCGTATTAAATCTATAAATAACAAGTGTTCGAGCATCGTTTTGTGTGGATAAAGGTAGAAATTGACGCTAATCAGCAGTTATTTTACATATACTAGAGAATTACGTACTATTTTCTCAGGTTGCTATGCATTGGATTACAACAATTGCCTTGGTCGTCAAGAAGACGGAATAACCACGAATGTGTGCGTTTATGTCCGTGTTTTTTGTCCCATTTCTCGTTATTTGGACTCTAAAATGAAATTCTAAGAGTAGAATAAGAATTGTCATTAAATGTTCTTTCTTTTGGTGCTTGTTTCAACTTCGTAGGACCATTATTTCTTATTTAAATCGTTAAAAGAATAAAAGTCTGCAATCCTTAAAAACGAACTTTACGTGGATTTCTTATGGGAGCGTTTGTAAGACAGGAATTTTCGTGTATTTTATCATAATTCTCATAATTTGGACAAGAAAACGATATGTTAAGGCCAGCATAAGAATCTTCGTTCATTTTTCTATCTTTTGGTACTTGTTTTGATTTTATAAGACCATTATTTCTTATTTAAATCATCAAAAGAACAAAAGTCTGCAATCGATCGAAACGAACTTTACGTGCATTTCTTATTGGAGTATTATTAGGTCTTTTAGAGTCGAACCAAGGATACTCTGGGCATTAAAATTAGGATATATAAAAGTCGATTAGTCCTTTATATAGATTAAGGTATAAATTAGCGTAAATCAGCAGTTATTGCACAAATAGTAATGATTTAAGCCGTCAAAATTCACGGACAATAACCTACAACAAATTTATGTAAACGATGGCTGAAAGTTTTGAGGTGAACTCAGAAAAACTGCCAAAAATATGTTTTTCCGTAAGCCTAATTCAGCATTGATTTATCAGTATGTAGAAAACATACTTGTGTAGTTATAGCATATATTTGATAGTGTTTAATGTAATACTCACTGAGCTATGAGAGAAAATGTTGATGCCTTACTCGTCAGCGAGACTGGTTGTTATAACCTGAGAAGTTACACAAATATTTCATCTTTTCTGTCCTAATTCTCGCTATTTTTAATCTAAAACGATATTTTAAAAGCGGAATAACAATATTCATTCTTTTTCCTTTCTTTTGGTACTTGTTTCGATTATCTAAGACCATAATTTCTTATTTAAATCATTAAAAGAATAAAAGTCTGCAATCCTTAAAAACGAACTTTACGTGCATTTCTTACCAGTGTGTTTAGAGTCATTTTGGAGTCGAACCAAGGATACTTTGGGCACAAAAATAAGGATATATAATAGTGAATTGTCTCTTTAACTACTCCCCAAATTTCGTATTTCTAATTATTCGGAAAGTGCGTCAAATTAATGATTTTGTAACGCCTCCCATGCATTTCTTATGACAGTATTTTCGGGTCGTTTTGGAGTCGAACCAAGGATACTTTGGGCACAAAAATAAGCACATATAATAATTAATTCTTCCTCTAACTAATCCCTAAATTTCGTATTTCTATTCAATCGGGAAGTGCGTCAAATTAATGTTTTAAAAACTGATTACTTCAGTATCAATGCTTGTTAGGTAGGGCGTGATTCCCACAGTTGTGTGTATCCATGGCAACGGAAGTTGGGGGAGTTGGAGATCGTAAAATAAGGAGACTTTTAACGTCCTTTTCCGTCAGATGGCATCTTAATTAGACCGCTCATTTTCTCTCTTTATCACCATCTTATCTACGTCTTGATAAATCTTTAGTTTAAAACCCGTTTAAGACGCTGTTTTCTGTATTCCACATGTAAAACTCATTGTTAACGAATTCTGTGTTGTTTTATATACTTCAACTGAGCGGTCTCAACGTAACTTAAGCGTATTCTAAGCGGTTTCAACGGAAAAACAAAGCATTCTCAACGTATTATAAGCAAATTAAGCATTTTACAAGCATACTAAGCGTACTCTAAGCGAACTAAGCGTATTTTAAGCGAACTAATCATATTCTAAGCAAAATAAACATATTCTAAGCGAAATAAGCATATTCTAACCGAATGAACGTATTCTAAGCAAACTAATCATATGCTAAGCAAAAAACAAGCATTTTTAACGTATTTTAAGCGATTGCAGCGTAAAATAAGCTATTTCAACGCATTCTAAGCTCTGTCAACGTATTCTAAGCGTAGAAATCATATTTCTGAGCGCTCTCAACGTATTCTAAGCAATCTCAACGTATTCTAAGCGGTCTCAACGTATTCTAAGTTATCTCAACGTATTCTAAGCTATCTCAACGTATTCTAAGCTATTTCAACATATTCTAAGCGGTCTCAACATATTCTAATCTATTTCAACGTATTATAAGCGGTCTCAACTTATTCTAAGCAGTCTCAACATATTCTAATAATTCTTAACGTATTCTAAGCGGTCTCAACGTATAATAAGCAATCTCAACGTATAATAAGCTACTTCAACTTAAACTAAGCGGTCTCAACGTAATAAAAGCTCTTCCAAACATATTCTAAGCGATATAAAGCGTAAAATTTATATAGATTGCTTAAATTCTTTTTTACATATGTATTTCGATTGATTCTCACATTAATTATACAATTATCACAAAGTATATAAGATAAAAGAGATATAAGAACATTGTTTTAATATACCCTTTGATAAAACTCGTTTAAAACCCGTTTAAAACGCTCTTTTCTACAAAAGTACATGTAAAAACATTGCAAACGGATTCTTAGTTGTATTCAACGTAAAATAAGCTTTCCCAGAAGAACTTAAGCGGTCTCAACGTAAAAATAAGCGATGTCCAAGTAATCTAAGCGGTCTAAACGTAAACTTAGCGTTTTAAGCGTAAGATAAGCTGTCTTATCGTAAACTCCACGTGTATAGTTACGGGAAAATAACTGGAGTGTTTTCGGGTCGTTTTGGAGTCGAACCAAGGATACTTTGGGCATAAAACCAAGGATATATAATAGTCCATTCATACTCTAACTAATCCCCAAATTTCGTATTTCTATTTAATCGAAAAGTGCGTGAAATAAATGTTTTTTGAAATGTCTCCCAAGTTCAAAACAAACTTTACGTGCATTTCTTATGAGTTTATTTTGAGTCGTTTTGGAGTCGAACCAAGGATACTTTGGGCAGAAAATAAGGATATATAATATTCCATTCATATTCTAACTAATCCCCAAATTTTGTACTTCTATTTAATCGGGAAGTGCGTCAAATTAACGTTTTTCTATAGAATGTCTCCCACGCATTTCTTACGGGAGTCACCGACATCGGACACATAAACACACAAATATCAAAACATATACAGACATAAATGCATGCACAATGGTGATTATTATATAATTATAAGACAAATTAGACGAAAAAATAGCATTTCTAACTCTACAACAATATCCTTAGCGATAAAGTTGCTATAGAAACACTATTATTCATTTAAATCGTAAAATTTGCTATGGAAACTTAATTTTTCGTTAAAATCCTAAAATTTAACCATTTATTGTTGTATATATGCCATCTACGCCACCTATAGAGGCATTAAACAATTAAAAACATCGCTAATCTTAAAAATATTAAACAATTTCTCCAATTTAGATACATTTCAAGCTGTGATTACGCCCATATTCTGTACCATCTTATCCTTTCAGGGTCCGTACCCTTAGAATACCCTTAATTAGAGTCCCCTCTTGGCTTCAGGGCATTCGGTTAGACCTCCTGACCATAAGGCACTCCTCCCTAGTCATTAAAGACTCCCCCCTTTACCAAGTTTCCAAGTTAACGTAAGGGATAATGTATTTACACTCCCGAATATGCTAAATACCCTCTCCTCCTCCTTCTAATGTATGAATTTATATGCACATAGTATGTCTTGTAAGAAAGTGCTCTTGTTATAAAAGACGTTTCTATGGACGCATAGGTGGTCATGGAGAGTTGCTATGACGACTGGTTGTTGCTAGGAAAGGTGGGGATCTAGCTATGCATAGAAAACCCGTTTAAGACGCTCTAAAACCCGTTTAAGACGCTGTTTTCTCACAGTTCATTTTCAGACGAAATACATGATGGAGATGCCGCTTTAAGCGCTCTGATACCCGGTTAAGAAGCGTATTTTTGCAATTTTATGACAAGAATAAGAATCTATATTCAATTTCCTTTCTTTTGATAGTTGTCTCGATTTTCTAAGACCATAATTTCTAATATAAATATGCAAAAGAACAAAAGTCTGCAATCCTTAAAAACGACCTTTACTTGCATTTCCTATGAGGGTACTTTAGAGTCGTTTTGGAGTCGAACCAAGGATACTTTGGGCATAAAAATATGGAAATATAATACTCAATTATTCCTCTAACTAATCCCCAAATTTCGTATTTCTATTTAATCGGGAAGTGCGTCAAATTAACGTTTTTATAAAAAATGTCTCCCACGCATTTCTTACGGGAGTCACCGACATCGGACACATAACTGTATCAAAACTTCTTACTTATTAATGTATATAGGTTGGTTAAGACTTATTCTTTCTAGAATATGATATTATTTTAAAATTTACCTAACTTATTATAGAAATATGGTTGTACACTCTTCTAAGACATCTCTATGGTAACTTTCTAAGCAACGAAATAAGAAACAATCCTAGTTTTATCTATGATATCTTTGATACAGCAATAATAACAGATTAACGTAAATAATCATAGAAATATGGTAATTCCTTTATCTAAGATATCTCCTAGACAAATATCCTAGCAACAGAAACAGAAACAATCCTAGATTTACCTATGTTTTACGTATAATAATAAATAAATAATAATATATAAAGAACAATAAATAAATAACAATAAATAAGTAAAAAAATAACAAGGAAATTTATAAATAATAATGAATAAAACATAATAAAAATTAATCAATGGCAATTAATAATAATAAATAAATAATAACAAATAATGGTAATAAATGTAAATAAAATATTTAAGTAAATAATTATAGAAATATGATAATTCCCTTATCTAAGATATCTCCCTGACAAATATCCTAGCAACTGAAACAGAAACAATCCTAGATTTATCTACGATATCATAGATATCGTAGTGATAACATTTTTACGTAACTTATTATAAAAACATTGTTGTACGCTTTTCTAAGACATCTCCGAGGCAACTTCCTTAGCAACTGAGAGAGAAACAATCCTAGTTCACTTCTATCGAATCCTAGTCGTCATACAGACGTAACAGACCGTATCCATGACGACCATATCCGTCAAGGAAGATTCCTACACGTCTTTTTCTGATTTTTATCGACAGATGTCGCGATATCTTCGAATTTGAGACGAAAAGTGGAAGATAAATATAATCCGAACACGAAAAAGAAGAATTTGGCCAATTTCGTCTCTTTTTTTGGGAAATTGGGGAAGAAATGTCATCGGAAAGAAACATCTCGGAGAGGTAAAAAAGAGACATCTGTCGGATGGGAGATGAAAAACATATGACAGTCGATTTCGTAATTATTTTGGGTACGTAAAAATAACTTTTTTTATCCGTATTTCTTTAGTTTTTTTACAAGATTTGGAGGAACAAGAGTTTCAGAGATTAAAAGAAAGGAATTCTGATAAAATTAGGGAATAATTAGCGATATTTTTGGTGTATTTAACGTCTGAATTTCTCTAATTTTTACACACAATTTTATTTTCATAAAATTTATCGAAAAAACGCCAAAATTTGCATGTAAATCATCAAAAATTTAGATTAGAATTTATTTTCATTAAAAATTGTCAAAAATTTTGATGGATTTGTAATATTTTTCGTGTATTTTAATGTTTGATTTTCTCTAATTTTTGTTCGCAAATTCATTTTTACTGTTGCTAATGAACTCTGAATTATTTTTAATAATATAAAAATTATTTATAATATTTAATAGTATAAAATTGATTATTTAAAAAATTAAATAAATAAGATTTTACTATTTTAGTATACAATTATTAAAAGATATTTAGCTACACTTTATTAATTACATTAATAAATAATTTTAAATAATTAAATAACAAATTTTAAATTTTTCCTTTAATAGAAACAAATTTTTAATAATCAATTGATTAATTTTCCAAAAATTAATCCTGCCAGAATTTAAATCTAAAAAAAATAAATAATGAAAAATAAATTAATTAATAACTGTAAAAAATAATAATAATAACATAACAATGAATAAACCATAAAAAATAAACAGCAATAAATATAAAAATACATAAATAAATAGTAATTAATGATAAATTACAATTTAAAAGTAATAAGTAAATAATAATAAATATATAACAATAAATAAATTGATAAAAAATTAATATAACTGCAACAATAACTGTAATTTCTACGTCTGGATTTCTCTGGTTTCTGTAAATAAAATTAGGGAAAATTTTATATAACTTATATAACCTTATAATAACATTGATTACTCAATTTAGAATTTAAATAACGAATTTTGCTTTCCTATAATACAATATTATTATTTAGATTTGAGTATTTAATAAATAATTTATTTAATTTTCCTAAAATAAATCCTGACTGAATTAGCATTTAATAATAAATAAACAGTTAATTAATAATAATAAACAATAAATATAAATTAATAAAGAATGGTAAATAAATTATAATACTTACATAGATAATAATAATTAAATAATAAACAATAGATAATAGGTAATTAATAAAAATCATTATAATAAAAAAATGGCAATAAATATATCAGGATAAATAAATAAATAATAAATTAAAATAAACAAATCATAATAACAAAAAATTCTATGTAAATATTTATAAATAAATGTAAATAAATAATAATAAATAATTATATGATAATTCGATTAATTAAAAAATTAACACAACTCTAATAATAAATTCAACCAAAAAAATCAAATAAATTAATATAAAATATATAAATATAAAATAAATAAATATAAATAAATAAACAAATTATATTAAATATCTATTAAGAATCCCCTGAAATGTACATAATCCAGTTTAAAATGCATTAAAACTTACGATAACAAACATAATTATACAAAGAATACACGACAATATCCATGGATACATAAACATGTCATGTACTCAACATTCAGCTTCATTTAGACTAATTAAAAAGGAAGAAATTAAGTTCGAAAATTCTTTTCCCGAGTTGTCATGGAAGCAGGAGAGTTGTTAAGATCATCGTAACCATAGCAACGGTTGAGGGCACTTAATGATCAAGCAGTCTCTTCACAATAAGGACCTTTTAAAAGGCCTCTTTCAGCCCTTTTCTGAGGGCCCTCAACACTTTATTTCTTCTTCGAAAACAGTGCCAACTAAATAACGAAGAAATTTCATTCTGCACATCGTAAATTCTTATATAATAATGACCGTTGTGTGTGTTTATGTGTCCGATGTCGGTGACTCCCGTAAGAAATGCGTGGGAGACATTCTTTAGAAAAACGTTAATTTGACGCACTTCCCGATTAAATAGAAATACGAAATTTGGGGATTAGTTAGAGTATTAATTGAGTATCATATATCCTTAATTTTATGCCCAGAGTATCCTTGGTTCGACTCCAAAATGACTCTAAAATACTCCCATAAGAAATGCACCTAAAGTTCGTTTTGAAAGATTGCAGACTTTTGTTCTTTTGGTGATTTAAAATAGAAATAATTATCCTTGAGAATTAAAACAAGTACGAAAAGAAAACAAATTGAACAAAAATTCTTATTCTGGCCATAGAATATTGTTTTCAATTCTAAATTATGAGAATTATGATAAAATAAATGGTAATATTTGTCTTAGCAACGCTCCCATAAGAAATGCACGTAAAGTTCGTTTTTAAGGATTGCAGACTTTTGTTCTTTTTGATATTTAAATAAGAAATAATGGTCATAGAAAATCGAGACAAGTACCAAAAGAAAGGAAATTGAACAAAAATTCTTATTATAGCAGTAAAATATCGTTTTCGATTCTAACTTGCGAGAATTAGGTCAAAAAAGACGAAATATATCTTATGATTTTCCTGGAATGAACAACCGGTTTCCCTGACGACTAAGGCGATTGTTGAAGCCGAGTCCATCAATTTTTCCATCTAATTCTTCTGTTTTCTGTATTTCTTATAGTTTTTAACTTAGGTTAATATTCATCTATCCTGTATATATAGAAAATCTCCATTTCTAATAGTTCTTACGTAAGTTATAAAGCTTTTTTTAACAATCTTACATATAATATTTAAATTTTAACTTACGTTAATGATCATCTATCTATGCATAGAATCTAATATAATAAAATAAGTTGTGTGTGTTTATGTATGTTCGCCTAAAACTCGAGAACCATAAATGGCACAACTTTCAAACTTTAAATATAGTTAAATGTAATCCCTGCGCAGATAATAGGCTACTTTTCATTTACCCGAACGGCCCCAGTTCGAACCCAGACAAGAAAAACCGTTCTCATAAGAAATGCACGTAAACCTCACTTTTATCGGTTGCAGGCTACGTTTCTTTTGCGAAATTAAATTAGAAATATTAGGCTTACGAAATCGAGGTTAGCACCAAAAGAAAGAGAAATGAATAAAAATTCTTATTTCAGTCATAGAATATCATTTTCTGGTCAGAAGTATGAGATTTATGATAAAATACGTCATGATTTTGGTCTTCAAATCACTCCCATAAGAGATGCAAGTAAAGTTCCATTTATAAGATTGCAGACTTTTGTTCTTTTGCATATTTAAATAAGAAATAATGGTCTTACGAAGTTAGAACAAGTACCAAAAGAAAGAGAATTGAATACAGATTCTTATTCTAGTCTTTGAATATCGTTTACGAGTCGAAATCACGAGTGATTCACTAAAGAATCACAGTGTAACCATCGCGGAATCCGTCCCGTTAGTAAAAACTCATGTAATGGTTTTTACGTAATTTATAAAGCTGTTTTTACAATCTTACAGCATAGATTACATACATTTTGATTACATGGTCCTTACGTACATATATGGTACATAGAAGTTTCCAACCCTTTTGGAGAACTTTGGAGAAGTTGTTAAGAAGAATCATCCCTTCTTGTATCTAATTACAGCATCCCTTTGGTCCAGCCACAGTAACCGCAGCCTCTCTCTCCCCTCTTACTTCATCTCTCTCTCTCTCTCTCTCTCTCTCTCTCTCTCTTACACGTCTTCTTCATCTTCTCCTTCGTGTACTGAGATGGAGTGGGTTTCAAAATGACGGATGTATACGTCGTGGTTACTCGAAAATGACGACTTTTTACGTCAAAAATTATTGTGATTGAATTTTGATTAATTTGAGGTTTTAGAGGTTTTTTGATTTACTGAAATTATGACGGATATTCACGTTACTAAATATGACGGCTAATTACGTCATAAATAGTTGTAATTAAATTTGATTAATTTAAGTTTTTATAGGTCTTTTTAATTTACAAAGTTTTCGTCTTGAATGACGGATTTTTACGTCATAAATTATTTTTATTAAATTTGGATGAATTTAAGATTTTAGAGGTTATTTAAAGGTCAAAAGAGACGAATTTTTCTGCTTTTTTGACGGATATTTACGTCATGTTTAGTTGTGATTAAATTTGATTGATTAAAGGTTTTGGAGGTTTTTTAATTAAATCAGTTTTCGGTTTTTATGACGGATATTTACGTCATAATTACTAAGAATGACGACTTTTTACGTCATGTTTCAGTTTAGTTATGATTGAAATTGGTTGAATTTAGGGTTTCGGAGTTTTTTGATTTACTTATTTTTTTGTCTCTCGTGGCGGATACTTACGTCATAAGATGACGACTGTTAACGTCATAGTTACCTTCCTCGGAAACTTAAGTATTTGGTGTTTTTGAATTCACTTAGATTTAGTTACTTATGACGGGCGTTTACGTCGATATTCCACTAGTAATAAATTTTCATTTCCTTATTTATTTCACATACTATATTTGTATGGTAGTCAAGTAAGATTGCCTTAGTCGTCATGGAGACTGGTTGCTTACAGCCAGCAAAGTATGCAAAAGTTTCATGTTTTTTGTCCTATTTCTCGCAAATTAGAGTCGTAAACGATATTCTACGACCAAAATAAGAATCCTTGTTCAATTTCCTTTCTTTTGGTAATTGTCTCGATTTTCTAAGACCATTATTTCTTATTTAAATCTTCAAAAGAACAAAAGTCTGCAATCTTATAAAACGAACTTTACGGGCATTTCTTACGAGAGGGTTTTGGAGTCGTTTTGGAGTCGAACCAAGGATACTTTGGGCATAAAAATAAGGATGTAAAATATTCAATTCATACTCTAACTAATCTCCAAATTTCATATTTCTATTCAATCGGAAAATGCTTTAAAATACCGTTTTTTCTAAAGAATGTCTCCCACGCATTTCTTACGGGACTCACCGACATCAGACACATAAACACACACAACGGTGATTGTTATATGAGATTCCTTTCAGTCACCATGGAAACCGCCCTTTCTAAGTGCTCCTGTACATTAAGCGATGCATTACCATAAATTGTATTCCCAGAAATACACGTATATATCACTATATTGGAAATAATCGATCTATAAAAGCACCATCTGCCGATAACCAAAGCTACTTACAAGAGCGTCGATCTTTTATAAATGTGATACTTTAAAGAATATATGGATGATATTAACGTATTATTTTCCATGTTTGGGTATATCTTTATTCTTCAAAATTCGACTTTTATAATTTGTATTTTCGTAAGTTACTATTATGAGTAGACATCGGCGTTGTCATGGTTTTTTTTTCAAATTTATCGTTCCCTTGGTTACTTTTATAATTGAATAACCTGGTCAGATGACGTTTAAGTACATTGTAAACAATTTAAATCAACAATGACGTGGTAATTACAATATTTATGATAATAATACAGAAAAAAGGAATTATGAATTGCGTAATGTAATATTTAAATGTATTATCTATCTATATATATTAAAAACGTAATGGTGTCTGTCTGTCTAAAGAAAGCGTTTTTCTCGCCAATGCCAAGAGCTAGAGCGATGCTGAAACGTGCATTCGATGTAGACTGCTGCACCCTATAATGTGGTGAAATTTTCTTTTACCTGAACGGCCCCAGTTCGAACCCAGAGAAGAAAAACCGTTCTCATAAGAAATGCACGTAAACCTCACTTTTATCGGTTGCAGGCTTCATTACTTTTGCAAAATTAAATTAGAAACCATAGCCTTACGAAATCGAGATAAGCACCAAAAGAAAGAGAAATGAATAAAGATTCTTATTTTGGTCGCCAAATATCGTTATCGGATCGAAATGGCGAGAATTCGGTTAAAATAAACGGAAATTTCGTGAAATTTTGAGGCTGTAAACAACCAATCCCCTTGACGACGGAAACGATTGTTGAAACTGAGGTATTGTGTTTTTCCATAAGAATACATTATGATTGATATGTCCATATGAAAGTAATGATTAAAAATGAATGATAGTACATGTTCATAGTCCAGATGTCTGGTCCAGAACAAACAACTAAACCCAGAGGGTGCATGCACGCGGCTAGTCATGTTTAAATTCACTAATTTGATGGTAGTAATGTGATAAAAAATGAATTTATATGTGTATTTTATGAAATAAAATATTTTTACATTCTAATGCAATATTTTTACGATAAAAACAAGAAAATTAAAGAATTTATCCAAATTAACGTAATTATTCTAATTTTATTTCGATTTCTTATATAAATATTTAATTAATTCCATATTTACCCCATTTTTTCTATAATTTTCTAGTAAATAACGACTGTTTTAAATGATTTTTCAGTATTTTTCCAAAACAATGACTTTCTTAGTCTAATAAATTAAATATATATCGATTATATACATAAATATTTATTTAAATCAACATTTACCCCATTTTTTTTCAATTTTCTCGTAAAATACGACTTCGGAGCTTTTTTCCGCGTATTTTATTTTCAGCGCTGTGCGTTCTTCTTTTTTTTCTCGAGTACGTGGTTTTTTTATTCTAGAGTGCGCTGTTATCCTACAGGTGGGGAGAGGACCCTTTTCCGGTCATTATTTCGCCCCTTAAACCCTCATTTTAAGGGCCCTTCGAATTCCCTTTACAAAACCCTCTTTTGTACTCTGTAAACACCTTCAGATGCGCATCCACGCCATCTTGGATTTTTTTCGAATTTTATTTTTTCCGTATTTTTTTGTGGAATTTCGTGTTTTTGTGGCTGAATTTGAGTTTTTGTTATACATCATTGTTTTTTATACATATATACATGTTTATATTAAGTTACGATCTTTTTTATATAAATATATATCTATAACTACGCCATCTTGAATTTTTTGGTATTTTTTTATTTTTTTCGTATTTCTTTGTTGAATTTCGTATTTTTATTGCTGAATTTGGGTATTTGCTTTATATCATGTTTTTTTCTAATAAATACAATATATATTTAAAGTGACGGTCTGTTATTTATAAATATATATGTATAAATTGGTATTTCTGTTTTGAAACACTTGATTAATCATTTTTAAAATTATTGGTGGAAATATATTCCCGAATTTAGATTTGTAATATTTACTAATGGATTCGTCACCATGAAATGCTCTTCCCAATGCATTTCATACGAGTTTATAATTCCCATATATTTGTATGGTAGTCAAGTTAGATCGCCTCAGTCGTCATGGAGACTGGTTGCTCATAACGAGCAAAGCATGCAAAAGCTTCGTTTATTTCGTCCAAATTCTCGCAATTTAGAATCAAAAACGATATTCCAAGACCAGAATAAGAATCTTTGTTCAATTTCCTTTCTTTTGGTACTTGTTTCAATTTTCTAAGACCATTATTTCTTATTTAAATCGTCAAGAGAACAAAAGTCTGTAATCGATCGAAACGAACTTTACGTGCATTTCTTATGAGTCGTTCTAGAGTCGAAACAAGGTCGTTAATTTGACGCAATTCCCGAATAAATAGAAATACGAAATTTGGGGATTAGTTAGAGGAATAATGGAGTATTATATATCCTTATTTTCATGCCCAAAGTATCCTTGGTTCGACTACAAAACGACTCTAAAACATCCCCATAAGAAATGCATGTAAAGTTCGTTTTTAAGGATTGCAGACTTTTGTTCTTTTGATGATTTAAATAAGAAATAATAGTCCTACAAAATTAAAACAAGTACCAAAAGAAAGGTAATTGCATATAGATTCTTATTCTGGTCGTTTAATATCGTTTTAGATTCAAAATTACGAGAATTAGAGCAAAAAATACGACGAATTTCTGTAAATTTGCGGGTATGGACTCTTTCATTACGTTTTTTAATATTATTTACGTATATTATTAACAAAAAACTCCTTTTAGCTATTCTACATTGATAATCCATTCATTATCTTTGATAATCCGGAATATTAGCGATAAAAATGCATATTTAGAAGTGTATTTTAATAAAGAAGTATAGTATAACACATTAGAGTAAAAGTAATGAATTTAACCGTTGCTATGACGACGGATCTGAGAGAGAGATAAAGTGGGAGTGGGGGTCGGAGGGGAAGTTTTGAGGGGAAGTTTGCCAAAGTTTGAGCAAAAATCGATTGGAGAGAGAAGCGCTAATTTCAGTTTCCAACTGTAGAGGTCTCTGAATCCAGTGGAACATACGTAAAATATTCCCCTTAGGTGTGGCTTTTGTAAAAATATCTTTGAACACTACTATTACGGTGTTTTATTAGAGTTAAACGCTTTTAAAACGTCGAAAATGGGGTTTGATTAAGGAATCCCGCCTACGATGACCGCCGCGTAGGGGGGAGACGAATGTTGGTATAACGTCGAACCCGGGACACTTAGGAAGACGGTGATTGTTGTAGTATGTGCAGCATTAAATTCTCTATCAGTGTGCAAAATTTAAAAGATTCGTAATGAATAATTGTAGAGTTGTGAGACAAAATATGGAAGGCCTCACGGACCATCTCTGGTCAAAATCTTGCCTCCAACGACCGTTGCGTAGGAGGGAGACATATGGTTGTATAACGTCGAACCCGGGACAGTTAGAAGGATGGTAGTTATTGGAATATATGCAGCATTACATATTTTACCAGCGTGCTACGTTTCAAAGATTTATAATGAATAATTATAGAGTTATGAAGCAAAATATGGAAGACCTCACGGACTGACCATCTCATACGGCTTTTGCGTTCGAGAGAATTTGCGATCTAAATTGTATCAAACTCGTTACATCTGTAAGGACAAAAATTATTTTACTATATGCGTCTTTTTATTCTTTATTAGTATACCAAGTTTCAAAGAATTATAATGATTAAGTTAAGAGTTACGTTGCAAAATATGGAATACCTCACGGACTGACCATCTCGGGCGAGTTTTGCGTTCGAGAGAATTTGAGATCAAAATTGTATCGAACCCGGGACACCTAGAAGAACGGAGATGCTTGAAGTATTTGCATATTATTATGTTTTATTAGCATGCTAAGTTTCAAATAATTGCAGTTATTAATTAAAGAGTTATGAGACAAAATATAAGGGAACCTACGGGCAGATAATCTCAGGTCAAAATCTTGCCTCCAACCACCGCTGCGTAGGGGGGAGACAAATGTTGGTATAACTTCGAACCCGGGACACTTGGAAGGACGGGAATTATTGGAGTATTTGTGTATCTACATTCTTAATTATCATGCAAAGTTTCAAAGAATTGCAATGATTTCTTTTAGAGTTATGAGGCAAAATATGGAAGGCCTCACGGAATGACCACCTCAGACGAGATTTCCGTAGAAGAAAATTTGTAATCAAAATTGCATCGAACTCAAGACATCTGGAAAGACAAAAATAGTTACAGCACTTGCGCAATACCTTATTTTAATAACCTGCAAAGTTTCAAAGAATTGCAATGATTCAGTTCAGACTTACAAAGCAAAATGTGGGAGAGAGACCCACCGAATGACCATCTCGGGCGAGTTTTGCGTAAAAGAAAATTTGTAATCAAAATTGCATCAAACTCAGCTTACGTAAATAGACGGAGATTTTACAAATATATGTATAAATGCTTCTTCTATTAACGTACAAAGTTTAAAAGAATTTCGGTGATTAATTGTAAAGTTACGATAAAAAATGTGGTTACTCCAACGGACTCTCGGGCGGTATATGCGTAGTTAAAAGTTTGTAATGGACACTGCATCGAACCCAGGACACTTGAACAGACGGTGATCGTACCAATATATGCAGAATTAATTCTTTTATATGCATGAAAAGTTTGAAATGTTTACAATGATTAAGCGTAAAGTTATGATACAAAATATGGATAATCACACGGACTTGGTATTTCATTTTGAATACACGTAAAGGGAAATTTGTGACTGCAATTACTTCAAATTCCGGACACTTAGATAAACGAAAACTGTACTACAATATGTAGAATTGATGCTTTTATGATCACAAAAAGTTTGAAACGTATGCTATAACTTAGAGTAAAGTTACGAATGAATATATAAACGACCAAACGACCAAGCTTACCTCAGGCAGCTTTTGCGTCTAAGTAAATTTCAAATTGCAATCGCGTCGAACTCAGGATACTTAGGTAGACGGCAATTACATAACAATATGCAGAATTAAATTCTCTATTTGTATGGAAATTTTAAAAGTTTTACAATAATTTAGTGTAAAGTTATGAAGCAAAATATGTATGACCTTACGGACTACAGCTATCTTAACAAAAAGTACGTGAAAGATTTTGTAATTGGAATTGCATCGAATCCAAGACACTTAGATGGATAAAAGTTAGATATAAATATGTACAATTAACTCCTGAATTAGCATAAAAATTTTAAAAGCTTTGATGTTCTTACATTTAGAGTTATGAGTTAAAATATGTACAACGTCGTAAGTAACTATAGCATCTGTGTACAAAAAATGTTTTTAATGATGACCATCTCAGGGAACGTATACCTCCAACAACTTTTGCGTAATAGAAAATTTGTAATCAACATAGCATCGAACTCGGTTCACTTACATTGATAATATTTTACCAATATATGCATTATTGTGTCTTTTATTATTGTACAAAGTTTAAAACAATTACAATTATTCATTGTAGAGTTATGATTCAAAATATTGAATACCGCACGGAAGGGCTAACTCAGGCGAGTTTTTTCGTAAAAGAAAATTTGTAATCGAGATATAATCGAAGCCGGGACACCTAGATGGACGTAAAATATACAAATATGTGCATAATTAATTTTATTGTTAACAAAAAAACTTTGAAATATATACATTTATAAAGTTTAGAGTTATCAAGCAAAATATGAACTATGTCACGAAGCTACTTTTGAAACATTGGCGTGGGTATAAATTTTCAATGAGAATTACATCGAACCGGGGACACTTGAATGCAAGGCGATTACGTGATTGTATGTCGAATTTATTTCTTTATAAGCATAAAAAATTTCAAATGTTTACCATAATTTATTGTGGAGTTATGATTAAAAATAATGATTATGTTACGAAGTGACTATACCTCCAGCGTGTTTGCGTACGAGAAATGTTAAAATGAAAATTGCATCGAACCCAGGACTTCTACAAGAGCGGAGATTGTTTGAGTATATGCAGAAGATATAAATTTATCATCATGCAAAGTTTAAACTGTCTACAATTATTCATTACAGAGATATGACCCAAAATAATGACTACCTTACGGACTTCAAGCGAGTTACCGTAAAAGGAAATTTGTGGTCCGAATTACATCGAACCTGGTACACTTAGATGGAAAGCAACTGTTTGACAATACACAGAATGGAGTCTTTTATTAGCATGAAAAGTTTCAATTATTTGCGATTATTAATTTTGGAGTTATTAGGCAAAATATAAACTACATCACGGAGTTACTATTACGATATTCGCGTAAAGTTTTATGTATCCGATGTCGGTAACTCCCGTAAGAAATACGTGGGAGGCATTCTTTAGAAAAACGTTAATTTCACGCACTTCCCGATTGAATAGAAACATGAAATTTAGGGATTAGTTAGAGTATGAATAGACTATTATATATCCTTATTTTTATGCCCAAAGTATCCTTGGTTCGACTCCAAAACGACTTGAAAATGTTCTCATAAGAAATGCACGTAAAGTTCGTTTTTAAGGATTGCAGACTTTTGTTCATTTAATGATTTAAATACGAAATAATGGTCTTAGAAAATCGAGACAAGTACCAAAATAAAGGAAATCGAACAAAGATTCTTATTATAGTCATAGAATATCGTTTTGGAGTCTAAATTACGAGAATTATGACAAAAATACTGATATATTAGATACCTAAGCATGCACAAGAATGGAATATTTTACCGATGTAATGATTTCTATGGTAACAGTATAATCAAAGACTATGTTATCATAGCAACCAAATATACAAATACTATTCACATCTATGTTTTCTATGGAAGCTATAAAATTAACTTTTAAAAAGGCATATAATGGTATTATGATAATATTCAGAATAGAACAATTCTAAGATTAATTCACTTACGATGTATATAACCAGTGCGTTTAGTGTAGACCTTACTTCAATTTAAACTTACGATTCATTAGAAACATGACGAAAGCTCAAAATTGGATAGCATGTAGAACAAACATTAATTTATGATCGACATAATTTTCAAAAAAATTAAACATATATATTAACTGAGCTACAGGAGAAAGTATGAGGCATTACCATATCTGCATTTCGGTAAGAAAACATTTGGAAAAAGTGCTAAAAACATAATTAAAACTAAACATATCTAAACGAAAATTGGCATGTGTATAGAACACACCTTGCTGCATAATTGATATAAATATCATAAGATATCATAAAATATTAACTATTGAAACGCAAGACTGAATGTTCAATGACGAGACTTGCAAAAAAGTGCTAAAAACATAACTTATGCTAAACGTAACTAAACGAAAATTTGTCAGTGTGTAGCACCAATGTTGTTTTATGATCGGTGTGATTTTCATAAATATGCAACTGATTACTGATGAGTTACAAGTGATAATAATGAGACACATCCATATATGTACTGTAAGGGAAGTTCGTACAAGGCTCTGATAGTTTTTCTAGTCGTTTTGGAGTCGAACCAAGGATACTCTGAGCACAAAAATAAGGATATATAATACTCAATCATTCCTCTAACTAATCTCCAAATTTCGTATTTCTATTTAATCGGGAAGTGCGTCAAATTAACGTTTTTCTAAAAAATGTCTCCCACGCATTTTTTACGGTAGTCACCGACATCGGATACATATAGCCTAGGGCTTACTTTCTGTGACATTCTTATGAATTCATTATACTCACACATATGCGGTAGGACTTTACATTTTCTTTGATATCTCAGTAAATATCAACTGAATATTTTTTAAATTTATGTTGAGTATACAGTAATGCTTGCTTTACATACTTACAAATTTTGATTTAATTATGTTCAGTTTTAGTAATGTTTTTAGCACTTTTTCCAGGTCTTTCCTTACCTAAATACGTATATGGTAATGCTTCATACTTTCTCTTGTAGCTCAATTAATATATGTTTAATTTTTATGAAAATTACGTCGATTATAGGGCGATGTTTGGTCTATGTACTGAAACACTTTCGTTTAATTACGTTTGGTTTTAGTCATGTTTTAACAATTTCAGTTAGCGTTACATTCAGCATGTCGGGAATCTTGATTTTACTACCAAAAGAGATGTGTTTTATATTTGCCTTAGTAGTTCTGTAAATAATTGCTATATTTTTATGAAAGTTGCTCAAATCATTAATATATGTGCTACATAGTGACAAAGTTTGGTTTAACTATCTATATTTTTAGTTCTGATTTTAGCACTTTTTCCAATTCTTTACATTATTCTTACACAGACGTTAGTACTTTACGTTTTACTTTGTAGCTCTATAAATATAAGTAGAATATTTATGAAACTTTTATGAATTATTTACAACTGTTTGGTTTAGTAACTGACAAATTTTCGTCCAATTATGTTAAGCATAAGATATGTTTTTAGCACATTTTCGCAAGTCTCGTCACTGAACATTCCGTAATGCGTTTTGAAGTTAATATGTTATGTTTTCTTATGCAATTTTTGTCAATTATGCTGTAATATATGTTCTATACACATGCCGATTTTCGTTTAGATATGTTTATTTTTAGTTATGTTTTTATCACTTTTTCCAAGTCTGTCCTTACCTGAACACGGACATAGTAACGACTCATATTTTCTCTTGTACTTCAGGTAATATTAAGCAAATTTTTACGATATCTATGTCACTTATAAACAAATATTTGTTGTACACACTGACCAATTTTCGTTTAATTATGTTTCTTTTTAGGTGTGTTTTCAGCAGTTTTAGTAACCGTTGAATTCCGCATGTCGGGAAGATGGATTTCACCACCACAAGAGATCTACTTTATATTTTCCTTCTTAGCTCTGTAAATAATTAACATATTTTCATGAAACTTATGCTAAACATACGTCAATATATGTGCTACAAAGTGACAAATTTTCATTTTAACAAGTTTATTTTTAGTTATGTTTTTAGCACTTTTTCCAAGTCTTTCCTTACCGAAATGCACACATAGTAATGCCTCATAGTTCTATCTAATATTTCAGAAACTCTCTTTTTAATATTTTCTGAAATTTAATTCGCTGATTCGATAATATAATAAAATTAATAATATACTAGCCGCGTGCATGCACCCTCTGGGTGCAGTTGTTTGGTCTGGACCAGACATCTGGACTATGAACACGTACTATCATTCATTTTTAATCATTACTTTCATATGGACATATCAATCACAGTGTATTCTTATGGGAAAACGCAATTCCTCGGTTTCAACAATCGTATCCGTCGTCAAGGGGATTGGTTGTTTACAGCCTCAAAAATTCACGAAATTTCCGTTTATTTTAACCGAATTCTCGCCATTTCGACCCGATAACGATATTTGGCGACCAAAATAAGAATCTTTATTCATTTCTGTTCCTTTTGGTGCTTATCTCGATTTCGTAAGCCTATTGTTTCTAATTTAAATTTCCAAAAGAAACGTAGCCTGCAACCGATAAAAGTGTGGTTTACGTGCATTTCTTATGAGAACGGTTTTTCTTCTCTGGGTTCGAACTGTGGCCGTTTAGGTAAAAGAAAATTTCGCCACATTGTAGGGTGCAGCAGTCTACATCGAATGCACGTTTCAGCATCGCTCTAGCTCTTGGCATTGGCGAGAAAAACGCTTTTTGTAGACAGACGGACCGACAGACAGACAGACACCGTTACGTTTTTAATATATATAGATTAAGAATATATAATATTTATAGTAAACATACATATGATTACGTAGATATTTTTCGTTAATTATAAATAAACACTTTAAACAACGTATTCGTCAAAATTTGCGTTGAAATCAAAAAATAATGGTTCAAAACTATAGATTTTATTAATTCATAAGCTTAAACGATAAATTTAGAAGAAAATATCCATTTTATTACGTACATATGCTTCGAAATCAGTTTTATATCAATTATTTGTCATTTTCGTCAAATTCTACGTAAAAATTATGCAATTTTATCAATTTAAAGTAATAATCATATATATTTATATAAAATAATCATACTTTTATATAATTATAGTTCGTAATTAGTGTACAGTTAATTATTTAACATTTTCGTCGAAATTTTCGTAAAAATTATGCATTTTCATTGAATTATACGAATAAAAAATTAAATTCAAGAAAAAAAATTAATTTTATTACGTAAATATAGGTAAATGTAGTTCATAAACAATGTACAGTCAATTGTTTTAACCATTTCGTCAAAATTCACGTCGAAAAACATCAAAAAATTGTTTAAAATATATATTATCATTAATTTAAGCTCAGATTTGGACAAAACGTTCAAGTTATTACGAATCTATTAATTCTTTAACGTTCTTTCATTAATTATTTAACATAATTACCGTTCTTTCAATGTTTTTATTTCGTAAATTAACTGATTCGAGTAAAAAATTGCAAAAAACAGCTCAAAATTGTACAATTTGTTTGTTTATAAGTGTAAAGGCTAGTATATATAAAAATCCTTTGTTTAGTTACGTAAATATTGTTCTTAATTCGTTTATAATTAAATATTTGTCACTTTCGTCAAATTACACGTAAAAATTTTACGTTTTTATCAATTTATGAACAATTTTATCGATTTATTAGAATAATCATGTAGATTTCTACAAAATAATAATGTTTTTACGTAAATATCTTTCTATAATAGTGTATAATTTTATTGTTAATCATATTCCTTGAAATTTACGTGTAAAAACACGATAAAACAATTCAATTCAATTCAAAAAAATTTTTAAAATTTATTATTTTCGACGAATGTTATAAGATTTTAAAAGAGTAAATTGTATTATATTTTTAAGAGAGTATATTGTACATATGTTGTAATTGTATAATACGTCCTAAGCACCAAAAAAATGGTTCAAAATAGTTTAATATTAAAAATTGTTTAAACTTATATATATATATTTAGTAATTTATATGTTAAAAAAGCTTACATTTTCTCAAAATCTCCATTTTATTACGATAATATGCCTCATCAATAGTTTATATATATTAAAATAATTATATAATATATATATATATATATTGTTAATAATAATATAATTATATTGTAATATTGTTTATATAATTATAATAATTACTTGTCATTTTTGTCGAAATTTACGTAACAATCATACATTATATTGAATTATACACATAAAATTCATGTTTATACGTTAACATCCTTCTCTTTTAGTTTATAACTAATTATTTAACTAATATAAGATGAAATTACGAAAAAAATATCCCAAATTATATATATTTCTCTAATTTTTATGCCTAAAAGGTTAAATTTATAAAAAAACATCAATTTGTTACGTAAATATAGTTCTTAAACAGTCTACAGTTAACTTTTCAACATTTTCGTCAAAATTCACGTCGAAAACACAAAAAGGACGTGAAATTTCGAAAGAAGGACTTTTATATTGATTTTCCCGCAAAATGTAGTTTTTAATTTGTTTATAATTAAATATTAGTCATTTTCGTCGAATTATACGTAAGAAATTTACGTATTTATCAATTTATATACAATTTGATCGTTTTATATACAATTTTATCAATTTTTTGGAATAATCGTATATATTTAAACAAAATAATCATGTTTTTACTTAAATATCCTTCTTTAATAGTGTATAATTAATTGTTAATCTTATTCCTTTAAATTTACGTATAAAAACACGAAAAACCACGTCGAATTCGGAAAGAAAGACTTTTATATTGATTTTCCCGCGGATACGGTTTTTGTCGTCGCCATGGCAACCGTCGGCGATGAACAAAATGGCGGATCCAAAGTGCGAAAGTTTTCCAACTAAAGTTTCGGTGGAAAGGGGCAAAAGACAAACTTCTCCCATTGGCCGAGGGGTCTGGACCAATGGGATGGAGGCAGAGTGGGCGGGGCTTGCGGAGCAAAAGTTTTACAGGAGTTTGAGAAGTTCACCCTTACATTTCTGCCCTTTCCAACGGCAAATACCAAAGTATTGACGTATTACAGGGGGATACTGACGTCATTACCGACTGCCCACGTTCAAGATGGTCGCCACAGCAAACTGAAGATTGATTTGCAACAATAAAGACGTTTTTATTATAAAATAGTCACCTTTATGTGTCCGATGTAGGTGAGTCCCGTAAGAAATGCGTGGGAGACATTTTTTTAGAAAAACGTTAATTTGACGCACTTTCCGATTTAATAGAAATACGAAATTTAAGGATTAGTTAGAGTATGAATTGAGTATTAAATATTCTTATTTTTGTGTCCAAAGTATCCTTGGTTCGACTCTAAAATGACTCCTAAACATTCCCATAGGAAATACATGGGAGACATTTTTAGAAAAACGTTAATTTGACGCACTTTCCGATTAAATAGAAATACGAAATTTAGGGATTAGTTAGAGTATGAATTGAATATTATATGTACGAATTTTTATGCCCAAAGTATCCTTAGTTCGACTCCAAAACGACTCTAAAATGCAGTCTTAAAAAATACACGTAAAGTTCGTTTTTAAGGATTGCAGACTTCTGATCCTTCGATAAATTAAATAAGAAAACACGGTCTTAAAATTTCGAGACAAGTACCAAAAGAAAGGAAATTGAAGAAAGATTCTTATTCTGGTCTTAGAAGATCTATGTATTGCGAGAGTTTTTATAAAAACATTAATTTGACGCACTTCTCGACTAAATAGATATACGAAATTTGGGGATTCGTTAGAGGAACAATTGAATATTATATATCCATATGTTTATGCTAAAATCATAACTAAAGCTAAACATAATTTGACGAAAATTTACCACTATGTAGCATATATATTGACGTATGTTTAGCATAAGTTTCATGAAAATATGTTAATTATTTATCGACTTACAAAGGCAAATGTAAAGCACTACCGTCCCTTCATGTTGTAAAATAACGCTTTCCAACAAGTTGAATATAACACTTACTAAAACCTCCAGAAACATAACTAAAACTGCGCATAATCGTACTGTAATTTGTCCATACATAGAACATATATTGAAATATAACTTAAGTAAGTTTCATAAATACTAAACGAATATTAACTGAGATACAAGAGAAAATATGAGGCATTACTGTATCTGTATTTAGGTTAGAATTAATTTGGAAAAAGTGCTAAAAACATAGTTAAAACTAAACATAATCAGACGAAATTTTGTTACTATGTAGCACATACATTGAAGTATAATAAGCATAACTTTCATAAAAATATGTCAATTATTTATAAAGCTAAGAAGGAAAATATAAAGTAGAATCTCTTTTGGTAGTAAAATCTAGCTTCCCGACATGCTGAATTTAACACTTACTAAAACTGCTAAAAACATGACTAAAACTAAATATAATTATACAAAAATTTGTTAGTATATTCTCCACATAATACTATATAATCAGCATAATGTTTATAAGTATTAAGCTGATAGTTTCTGAGTAAGTAGCCACAATGTTGAAGCAATACTAAATCTGTATTAAGGTAAGAAAAGACATGGAAAAGAGCTGAAAGCATAACTAAAATTCAACATAATTAGTCCAAAATCTATCTATGTATAGTTCAAACATCAATGTATAAACCACATAAATTTCATTAACTTTCAACCAATACTTACTGAGGTGTCAAAGAAAACGTAAAGTAGTACTGTCTCTTAATGTAGTAAAATCAAGATTCACGACGTGTGGCTAGAAAGTTCAATGACGATTCTTCGAAAAAGTGCTACAAACATAAGTAAAACTAAACATAATTGGACAAAAATTTGCCGGTAGGTACAACATATATTAATCTGCATTTGACATAAATATCATAAATGCCAAGCAGATAGTTTCTGTGATATAAGAGAGAAATGAGAGGCATTACTATTTCTGCATTTCGGTAAGAAATGACTCGCGAAAAAGTGATAAAAACATAACAAAAACTAAACATAATTGGATCAAAATTTGTCACTATATAAACCAAACATTATGGTATAATTAACATAAATGTTATAAAACTGTAGCTGATATTTACTGAGCTATAATGGAAAATGTATAGTACTACAGTATATGTGTGAGTATAACCTTAAAAACATTAATTTCACGCACTTCCAGATTAAATAGAAATACGAAATTTGGGGATTAGTTAGAGTATGAATTAAATATTATATATCCTTAATTTCACACCCAGAGTATCCTTGGTTCGACTCCGAAACGACTCAAACGTTTTCTCTGTTAATAAGTTAAATGTAGTAACAAATTGAAGTAACTTTTCTTCCTTACATACAGGTATGGTAGTCCCTCAATATTTTAGCTCATAGCTCAGTTAATATTAGTTGAATTTTTATGAAAATTACGTCAACTATAGAGTAACATTAGCTCTCTATACATACAAATTTTCGTCTAATTATATTAACAAAAAGTTATGCTTTTTAGCACTTTTTCCAAGGCCTGTCATTGAAACTTTGACCGCTTTAGAGACTTTGTATTCCCTCATGATTTCCTCTTGTAGCTCAGTTAATATTAGTTGCATCTTCATGAAATTTATGTTGATCATTTACTAATCATTGTTTTATGTGTATGTTAATTTTTATTCAAATATGCACAGCATAAGTTATGTTTTTAGCATAATTTATATGCGCTAATTTACATGATGATTTCGTCTTTTTTATTCGAATTCTATTAAACATGAGACAATATTCCAAGACCATAATAAGAATCTGCGTTATATTTAATATCTTTTGGTACTTGTCTCGATTATTAGAAAAACGTTAATTTGACGCACTTCCCGATTGAATAGAAATACGAAATTTGGGGATTAGTTAGAGTATGAATTGAGTATTATATATCCTTATTTTTATGCCCAAAGTATCCTTGGTTCGACTCCAAAACGACCCGAAAATTCAGTAATAAGAAATGCACGTAAAGTTCGTTTTTAAGGATTGCAGACTTTTGTTCTTTTGCAAATTTTAATAAGAAATAATGGTCTTAAAAAATCAAAAACAGTACCAAAAGACAGAAAATTGAACAAATATTCTTATTCTGGTCTTAGAATAATGTTTACAAGTCGAAATTATGATAAATATGATAAAATACATGATAATAATTATCTTAGAAACTCTCCCTTAAGAAATGTATGTAAAGTTCGTTTCGATCGATCGCAGACTTTTGTTCTTTTGATGATTTAAATTAGAAATAACGGTCATATAAAATCGAGACAAGTACCAAAAGAAAGGAAATTGAATGTAGATTCTTATTCCGGTCTTAGAATATCGTTTTAGATTCAAAATTACGAGAATTATGGCAGTGAATCCCAAAAATAAGAACATATGCGAAAGATAAGCCAATATGTATGGGGAGAAAATCGTAACGTATAGAGTGATTCAGTGAACTGCACCCTGAGCTCCGTCTGCACCCTTTCAAAGGATGTATTCGTGACGCTGTGCCATGCACGGCCTCAAACCGCACGATTTCGTGATCTCGTTCACGCATTCTGCACTCCAAATGCATGAATTGATTGAAAACAGCTGTACAAGACTTAAGAAAATGATTCCAAAGTAAGAAAATAGTCGGAATTTGCGAAATATTCGAGAAAAGATGCAAAAATATAATAAATTTGTTGATTTTTTGCAAGATTTTTCACAGATACATTTATAATATGTTAAATTTAATGTTTTTGATAAGAAGTTGATAATAAAATTATAATATATATGATAAATTTACGAAATAATTGAAGAAACATCTATATATATTAAAAACGTAATGGTGTCTGTCTGTCTAAAGAAAGCGTTTTTCTCGCCATGGACAAGAGCTAGAGCGATGCTGAAACGTGCATTCGATGTAGAATGCTGCACCCTACAATGTGGCCAAATTTTCTTTTACCTGAACGGCCCCAGTTCGAAACCAGAGAAGAAAAACCGCTGTCATAAGAAATGCACGTAAACCTCACTTTTATCGGTTGCAGGCTACATTTCTTTTGCAAATTTAAATTAGAAAGCATAGTCTTACGAAATCGAGATAAGCACCAAAAGAAAGAGAAATGAATAGAGATTCTTATTTTGGTCGTGAAATATCGTTATCGGGTCGAAATGGCGAGAATTCGGTTAAAATAAACGGAAATTTCGTGAAAATTTGAGGCTGTAAACAATCAATCCCCTTGACGACGAATGCGATTGTTGAAACCGAGGTATTGCGTTTTCCCATAAGAATACACTATGATTGATATGTCCATATGATATTAATGATTAAAAATGAATGATAGTATATGTTCATAGTCCAGATGTCTGGTCCAGACCAAACAACTGCACCCAGAGGGGCGCGGCTAGTATATACATATATAAATTTACGAAATAATTGAAAAAATACACTAAATTTATTAAATTTGCAAGATTATTCACGAAAAGATATAAAATCTTTTAAATTTAAACGTTTATGAAAAGAAATTGATAATAAATTATCAATATATTTACGAAATAATTGACGAAAGTATACCAAATTTATTAAATTTGAAAAATATGTGACGATAGCTGTATTAAACATCAACGTTTTTGCAAACTCAGAAATGTCTGACAGGCTGTTACATTTTAAGTAATAACTCCAAAAGTAAACAATATAATACAATGAAATTTATGCCATTTAAACAATAAGGTTCACTCTTTATGTTGACAAAGTTATGAGAAAATCCGTGCATTAATAACGTGATTAAGAAGTGACAAACGTACACCCTTCACACCAATATAGCGGAATGTAGTATGCTGACGTTTTTGCTCATAATTCGTAAATTAATCATAATATATTAATTATTAATAATTTATAACAATTATAGATAAATATTTACTTTATATGCTAGTGAAATTTGGTTGAAATATGCTAATAAACAATTGAGATTTCTGTGTCCCAAACTCTTAGTGCGTTGCAGCTGTACTCTGAAACTTCTGACAGACTTTTACATTTTAAATAATAACTCTAAAAATAAACAATAAACTTCAATGAAACTTACATCATTTAAACATTGATGCTTATTCTATATGCTGACAAAGAAACGTGAAAATCTGTGAATAAATAACGTGAGTATCACGTGACAAACTTACACCCTTCACACCAATATAGCCGGATGTAGTATGCTAACATTTTTGCTCATAACTCCAAACATAATCAACATATCGTAACAAAAGTAATGCAACATAAAGATAAATGTTGATTTTATATGCTCATGAAATTTAATTGAAATATGCGAATAAATAACTGAGATTTTAGAGTATCAAACTCTTATAGCGTTGCTAAAAGCCGTGGATCTATGTTTTTGCTCATAATTCAATGGCTAATCATTATATCGCAACATAATTAATACAGCATAAAGAGAAATATTGTCGTTATATGCTCATTAAGTTTGGTTGAAATATTCGAATAAATAATTGAGATATCTGTGTCCCAAACTCTTACAGTGTTACAATGTCACAACTCTTACAGCGTAGCCATGGATCTATATGCTCATAAGTCATATACCAATCAATATATCATAACAAAATTAATGCATAATAAAGATAAATGTTTTGTTGATATGATCACCAAATTTGGTTGAAATATATGAATAAACAATTGAGCATTTTGTGTCCAAATCTCATAGAGCGTTACAGCCATCTACGTTTTTGCTCATAATTCAGAAACCAATAAATATATAGTAACAAAATTAATACAAAACAAAGATAAATGTTTATTTTATATGAGCACTAAATTTGGTGGAAATATTTTGAGAAACAATTGAGCATTTTGTATCCAAAACTCTAAGAGTGTTTCAGCGTCCCAACTCTTACAGCGTTGCAGCCATGGATCTATGTATTTGCTTATAATGAAAAAACTATACATTATATCATAACAAAATTAATGCCTAATAAAGATAAATGTTTAATAGATATGATCACCAAATTTGGTTGAAATATTCGAATACAAAGTTGAGATATTTGAGTATTAAAGTCATACACCGTTTCAGCCATGGATCTATGCTTTTGCTCATAAGTCAAAAACTAATCAAGATATCATAACAAAATTAATGCAACATAAAGATGAATGTTTAGTTAATATGCTCACGAAATTTGGTTGAAATATTCTGATATATAAGCTACATATCAACGGAACATAAAATCATTTTTGAACAGAAAAAATTACGTATATAATTTAAATTGTACTCACCCTAAAAGCAGTCAAAGGATTTCCTGCCCATGACCTATCCCGGGGATCGAACCGACGGTCTTCAGCACCAAAAGACAACACTCGCCGTTGCTATGGTTACCTGGAAAAACATAAACAATTGGGAATGTTTACAATAATTGTAAAATTATCATGAAGTTAAGCATTTGGAGTTAAGTACGAATTTCATGCCTTTATAACAAAGATTAAATGTTTAATATATATGTTTATGTTCTTTGAATTCCGATAAAAGATTCATATACTAATAGTACCTTATTTAATTGATAGATTAATAATCACCGTTGTGTGTTTATGTGTCCGATGTCGGTGACTCCCGTAAGAAATGCGTGGGAGACATTTTTTAGTAAAACGTTAATTTGACGCACTTCCCGATTGAATAGAAATACGAAATTTGGGGATTAGTTAGAGTATGAATGGAGTATTATACATCCTTATTTTTATGCCCAACGTGTCCTTGGTTCGACTCCAAAACGACCCGAAAACACTCTCATAAGAAATGCACGTAAAGTTCGTTTTCAAGGATTGCAGACTTTTGTTCTTTTGATGATTTAAATAAGAAATAATGGTCCTACGAAGTTAAGAAAAGTACTGCAAGAAAGAAAAAAGTTTATTAAGTTTATTATTTATGATATTTAATATTAATAGAGTCCAAATTTCGAGAATTGGAGCTAGAAATCGAAACATCTGCGTTTTATTTTATGTTTTATTTTATATGGCATGGGTTCAAAGTCAGTCGTAAGTTATTAAAAACTATCAATAAATTTGAATAATTCACAAAAAGATATACAAACTATATAAAATGTATTGAATTAAAATGTTTATTTAAAAAGAATAATAATAAATGTGGATAAATTTTTTAAAAAGACGAAAATATAGAAAGTAAATGAAATTTTCAAATTTACTCACGAAAAGATTCAAAGTTATAAAATTCAAACTTTTGATTTGAAAAATTGACGAAAAATACAATGTATACAAAATCCATTAAATTAAAACATTTACACAAACAAATTTTTTTAAAAATAACGATAAATTAACAGAAAAATTGACGAAAACGTAAAAAATACATTGAATTTAGAATAATCGAAAAGAAACACAGAATATGTTAAAAATTTAAACGATTATAGGAGTAAACAAGGAAAATAAATCAGAAATAACTATCAGAGAGGTAACTAAGCAACTAGGAGCAACTATGAATACCTAGCATAAGTAAAATACCAAAAAGAATCAGTAATATGAGGTAACTAAGCAACTAGGAGTAACTAGGAATACCTAGGAGTAACTATGAATACCTAGCAGTAACTAGGCAACGGATAAAGTAAACATTGAAGCAATTAAAAAGGTCATAACCATAACAACATGGCAACAGTTCAATTAATGTAAAAAAACGATAGAAATGTGGATCATAGGAATGGTAACAACGGATGGAAAGTTCTCCTCTGACCTTCAGAAACTAACTCAAGTTAAAAAAGTAGAAGTTCTTCTTTTAAAAGAAGAAAGTTTATATGAGTTATCAACTCGACTTTTAGTTGGCAATTTACAACTTTACTTGTTCGAGACTTCTCTCAGCAGTGAGAGTTTTGGAAAATTTCGCCAAACTTCGAGTTTCCATGGTTTTCGGGTTATCGCGGAAACAAAACAGACTGTTGAGGTCGTCATGGATACGTACAGACACTTTACCTGGCGCTAGAAATAGATATTTTGTCTATGAAACGTTTTTTATTTAGCTAATCGCAAATTTCTCCCCCTTTACGTTGAAAAGTTTGACTTCGTATGGTAGTAAAATCAAGCCTCCGAAATGTTGGATGATATGACTTACTAAAACTGATGAAAACATGACTAAAACTCAACATAATTAAACCAAAATTTGTCAGTACATACACCAACATTAATGTAAATTATCCACAAATTTCATTAAGATTAACTTAATACTTACGGAGCTAGAAGAGAAAATGTAAACTACTACAGTCTGTATGTAAGTATAATGTAAAGACTTGGAATAAGGTCTGAAAACATAACTTCAACGAAACATAATTAAACGAAAATTTGTCAATATGTAGTACAAACATCATTGTATCATCAGTAAAAATTGCATAAATTTAAAACAAATATTTACCGAGCTATGAAGGAGAATGCAGAATACTACAGTCTCTTAATGTAGTAAAATCAAGCTTTACGACATGCTGAATGTGGCACTTACTAAAACTGCTGAAAACATAACTAAAAGTAAATATAATTAAACGAAAATTTGTCAGTACATACAAAAAACATTATTGTATATTTGACATAATTTTCATAAATTTTGAACCAATACGTACAGAGTTACAAAGGAAATTGTAAAGCACTACTGTCTCTAAGTAGGTATGATGTACAGACTTGGAAAAAGTGCTAAAAACATAACTAAAACTCAATATAACTAAACGAAAATAAGTCAATATTTAGAACAAACATTACTTTATAATCAACATAAATTTCATAAATGTACAACTAATATTTACTATGCTATGAAGGAAAACGCAGAATACTACTGTCTCTTAATGTAGTAAAATCAAGTTTCCCGTCATGCTACATGTAACGCTTACTAAAACTGCTAAAAACTTAGCAAAAACTAATCATAATTAAATGAAATTTTGTCAGTATTTGGTGCACCCCTTACAGTATAAATGACACCAATTTCATAAACACTACGCGTACATAAAGTGAGATACAAGAAAAATATTAGGCATATCTATACTTTGGTAAGAAAAGACTTAGAAAAAATGCTAAAAACATAACTAAAACTGAACATAACTAAAGAAAAATTTTCCAGTATGTAGAACAAACATTATTCTATGGTTGACATAAATTTCATAAAACAGAATTGATTATAGCTAGAGCTACAAAGGAAAATGTAAAGTAGATCCCTTATAGTAGTGAAATCATGCTTCCCGACAAGTTGAATGTAACCCCTTTCTAAAACCGATAAAAACATAATTTTCAGTAAAGATAATTAAACGAATATTTTTCAGTACATAGAACAAACCTTATTGTACAATGAACATAAATTTCATGTATATTCGACTAATATTTACTGAGCTATTAAGGAAAATATACAGTACCACTGTCTCTTAATGTGGTAAAAACAAGCCCTCTGAAATGTTGAATATAGCACTTATTAAAACGGCTAAAAACTTAACCAAAATTGGAGAAAAGTAGACGTTAAATTGACAATGAATAGAACAAACATTAATGTATGACAGGCATAAATTTCATAAATACATAACAGATAGTTTCTGTGTTATAAGAGAGAAATATGAGGCATTACTATGAGTGCATTTCGGTAAGAAATGGCGAGGAAAAAGTGCTAAAAACATATCTAAAAATAAACATAATTGAACGAAAATTTGTCACCATGTAGCACGTATGTTGACGTATGACCAACATAACTTTCGCAAAGATATATTAATTATTTATAGAGCTATATAAGGAAAATGTAAAGAGTAGATCTCTTATGGCGGTAAAATCTGGCTTCCCGACATGCTGAACGTAACGATTACTAAATCTGCTGAAAACATACCTAAAAATACTTAAAATTAAACGAAAATTTAACAGTACGTAGACCAAATATTATTTTATGAACGACATACATTTCATAAATATTCAAACAATGCTTACTAAGATATGAAGGAAGATGTAAAGTACTACTGTCTCTGTGTAAGAAATGCGTGGGAGACATTTTTAGAAAAACGTTCATTTCACGCACTTTCCGATTGAATAGAAATACGAAATTTTGGGATTAGTTAGAGTAATAATTGAGTATTATATATCCTTATTTTTGTGCCCAAAGTATCCTTGGTTCGACTCCAAAACGACTCATACAACATTCCCGTAAGAAATGTACGTAAAGTTCGTTTCGATCGATTGCAGACTTTTGTTCTTTTGATGATTTATATAAGAAATAATGGTCCTATTTAATTAGAATAAGTACCAAAAGAAAGTAAATTGAACAAAGAGTCTTATTCTGGTAATAGAATATCGTTTTCGATTCGAAATTGCGAGAATTTTGACGAAATAACCGATACTATTGTGAAATTTCGAATTTTGAAAGAGCAGTTAATCTAGTACATTATAGTATGAGAAAACACAAAAAAACATTAATATTACATAATTTTATGAACAATTTACAATTTAAGTACATAAAGAAACACATAACAGTAATTTAAACTGCATAATTCAACATCTACCACCAAAAATAGCTTAATTTCTAAAAATTTTAAGTCCTTTACGTAATAATATTAGAAAAACACAAAAAACATTAAATTTACGTGATTTTAAGACCAGTTTTCTACGTAAACACACCAAAAAACACGAAAAATTCCCAAGAAATGCATAATTCAACTGTTACCACCATGATTATGCAAGAATTAACCTAATTTCGTTAACATTTACGTCCTTTTTAGCTAAAAAACAGTTTTAACCTCAAATAATGTGTATCCTTGGTGATGAGTTTTACGACTTGGCACCTCTGAGTTTCCAAGATGGCGTCAGATGGAGGGGAGACAAAATGGCCGACCTTGGATACACGTAAGAAAAATCTCGGTAACCATGGCGAAATTGGAAAAAGTTGCTAGGCAACGTCAAAAAACGTTGAAAACAATTAAAAAAACGCGGAATTTTATGCAAATAAACGTCGTTCACGTTCTGAAACGCTTAAAAGATGATTTTAATGCTTTAAAAGTCAAAATATTCATGGTTTAATGGGGCATTGCAATGTGATTCGTGTATGTAAATATGTAATTGCTGTAAAACCATGTTTATTTGGTCGTAATTTAAGTTCAGAGGAGATGAAAGTCGAGTTCAAGAGTTGGTGCAGACTTCTGTAATGGCGTCGCAAACTAACTTTGGCGGATTTATTGATTTTTGGCTGAGATAAGAAGCAAAGTTTAAAGTTTCAGACTTGGTGAACTGGCACAAACTGTGGTTTTTCTTCAAAAAACTAACGAAAGTTGTGATTATCCACTCGAAACTGGATTAAATACATCAAAACAGAGGTTATAAATTGAGTCAAATGCCTTTTATTTATGATTTTTAGCGTAATTTCTCTTAAAACAATGTAAAAACCATAGTTACTATCAAAACAGACGTTGGAAATTGAGTCAAATGCCTATTATTTATGATTTTTAACGTAATTTCAATAAAACAATGAAAAAACCATAGTTACCATATTGTTATGTTATTTTTATAAACAATAATGGATTTAAAGTTGCAATGATACGTAAGGAATAGTTTTTAATACAAAAAACACTAAATTAACTCATTTTATAACATAAACGTCAGATTTTCCAAGAAAACCGACTTAAATTAATCAAAAAGTGCTTATAAAATTAGTTAAATCCCTTTTGTTTATGATTTTTAGCATTGTTTATCTACAACAATAGAAAACAATGATTAATGAACAATTATGTATTGTTTCAAGTTGCTATGATACAATAGTAATGGTTTTAATGCCAGAGAAACAAAAAAAACATATTTTATAATTTAAAAGTCTAATTTTTTTAAGGAATACTAATTTTTACAACTGTATTCATGTATTATATCTCATATTATATATATATTTCCGATATTTAGCTAGATAAACATGAAAAAACGATACAAATAGGTGATAAAAACATTAATACACGCTGTTAAAAAAGATATTTTAAGACGAATTCATTTTAACAATAGAAAAACCATGGTTACTCTATCAACAATGATGGGTTTAAAGTTGCTATGATACAAGAATAATTGTTTTAATGACAGAAAAACACGAAAATGCTCTGTTTTATAAGATAAAAGTCTGTTTTTTGAAGAAATTATTTGAAGTTTATTATTATTGAATTTATTATTTTTGATTGATTTTATTTAATATTTATTATTTATAATTGAGTTTATTACTACTACTGAAGAAATTACTACAAGTGTATCTATGTATTAATAGGTTTAATTTAAGTAATTTTCTGATATTGAGGTTTATAAACATTAAAAAATATGAAGCTATCAAAACGAATATTAGCAAAATTTGTTAAAAGAATTCTTCGAATAAATGTTGCAAATTTTAAGCGCGAAATATAAAGAAAAATTTGTGAATAAATCCGAAAAAATTCGGCGCAAACTGCAAGTGTAAGATTCGCAGAAGTTAAAAATGAAAACAGGCGAAAATTGCAATCAAATTTGCGAAAAAATCAACAACAAAACACAGAAATTGAAAATTTACGGAATGGTTTACACTAAAAATGACTTATTTTTCTTACTTTTTCGAAATTATTCACCGCTTTTGTTGCAAAACGTTCATAATTTAATAGATTTATGGTATATCTTAAATGAACAGCAAAAATCTGCTCCTAAAACGCCCTTTTCTTCCAAATATATCGTATAAATTGGAAAACCAGGCACCAGGAAACGCAATTTTTTCGTTACATTTCGAAATTACGTGCGATTTTTTTGCGAAGCGTTCTCAATTCAAAGGACGTACGAATTATCATAGATATGAAGCAGTTTTCAGGTCAATAAACGTGAAATTTTATGAGATATTTGAAAATTTATGGAAAGGTTTTCACTAAAAATCACATATTTTTCGTAATCTTTCGAAATTATTCACCGCTTTTGTTGCAAAACGTTCATAATTTAATAGATATATGGTATATCTTAAATGCTGAGAAAAAATCCGCTCAAAAAACGTCCTTTTTTTCCAAATATATCATAAATTGTGGAAAAGCTAGCTGCCGAAACCACAATTTCTTCGTTACATTTCGAAATCACGTGCGACTTTTTAATTTTTATATTTATATTATCTATAATATATATATATTATCTATTATCTTTAATATAAATATATATATATTTAATTTATAATTGCAAAAAGTTCACAATTATAGAGATATTTGTTATATCTTAAATGCAGTCGAAAAATCTAGCACAAAATGCTAAAAACAGTTGTAAAAATGAGTGCATATTATTGCTTATAATATACTTATATATATGTATGAGAAATCCTGCCAAAAATAGCCGTAGAATCGCTTCAAAAATTCGCCGATTTTAAAGCGAAATAAACGAGAAATAATCGCTAATAATTTAGCAAAAATATACTGCAAAAATGTGTGCCAAATTGTTCAAATTATGAAGAAAAATTCACAATTAAAATAGGCCCAAAATCAGCGTTTTATATATAATTACTTAAATTAAACGTTATTAAGAATAGATACACTTGTAGTAATACAAATTTCTTCAATAAACAGACGTTAATTTTATAAAACAGAGCTTTTTCGTGTTTTTCTGGCATTAAAAACAATTATTCTCGTATCATAGCAACTTTAAATCCATCATTGTTGATAGAGTAACCATGGTTTTTCTATTGTTGTAATGAATTCGTCTTAAAATATCTTTTTTAACAGCGTTTATTAATGTTTTTATCAGCTATTTGTATAGTATTTCATAAATCCATCATTGTTTATAGAGTAACCATGGTTTTTCTATTGTTGTAATGAATTATTGTTAAAATTCCTTTTTATTAGCGTTTATTAATGTTTTTATCAGCTATTTGTATCGTTTTTTCATGTTAATTCAGCCAAATTTCGGAAATTTATATATAATATGTGATTTAGTACATGAATGCACCTGTAAAAATTAGTATTCCTTAAAAAAATTATACGTTTACAATATAAAACATGGTTTTTTGTTTCTCTGGCATTAATATATAACATAACCAAGTTCGAATTTTTACTAATGTAACACCTACATATATACGAGAAATTCTGCAAAGAAAACTGTCTTAATACAGCTCAAAAATTCGCCGATTTAAAAGCAAAGTAAGGAAGAATTTATAGCTGAAAATTGAGCTAAAATATGCTGCAATTTATAAGTGAATTCGCACGCGCAAAAGTTTGCAAAAACTAGCGTAAAATAGCTAAATATTCGTCAATGAAAAAGCGAAAAATTGAGGGAAATCAACTGCCAAAATTTGAGCTAAAAAAAACCTTACAATAGCTAAAACTTCGTCAATGAAAAAGCGAAAATTCGCGAGAAATTTACTGCCAAAGGTTGAGCTAAAAAACACAAGAATTAATATGCAAAATCGTCTTTTTAAAAGCCGTATAAGAAAGAAGTTATTGATGAAAATTGGGCTAAGATATACTGCAATTTGTAAGTGAATTTTTACACGGGATATTTGCAAAAAACAGTCTTAAAATAGCTTCAAATATCATCAATTTAAACGCAAAATAATAAAAAACTAACAACCAGAAATTGAGCTAAAACACTATAATTTAAAAGTGAATTTCTACCCGGAATGTCTGCAAAAAACTGCCTTAAAATAGCTTCAAAAATTGCCAACTTAAACACAGAACAATCACGAACTGACCGCCAAAAATTGAGCTAAAACATACCACATTTAACAACCAAATTAGTGCAAATTATGAAGAAAAATCCACACCAAAAACAGCGCAAAATAAGTGCTAAAACACCACAGCAAATATAGCCAAAATTCTGTATCAAAACACACTAAAAACTCACCTAAAACACAAGAACTAATACCTCTACACATCCAACTTTCACACCCTCTTGGAAAAACTCTCATAAAAACCACAAAAATAAACTTAGAACCTTGAAACTTTCACAAAACACAGATGAAACATTGACGCAAATGTAGCAATTGAAAAAACGCGAAAAAACACTTCCAAAAATCACTTTTTTGAGGTTCAAAATCACTGGTGTCTTACCGAAAAGTTTCCCCCGCAGGCAGCAATGGTTCTTGTTGAATATCGTCCAAAAAAAATACGAAAAAAAGCATAAAAATAAACGAAAACAACAAAAAAGGGCGGATAATCACTCTTACTGTTTATAAATTGAATCAGCGAAGTTTTTGGTATGTAAAAGCACCCGTAGATGGATTTCAAGTCACTTTTATAGGTCTATATCTTTAATTACTGAATTAAGCAACTTTTAAAGCGAAAAACACGAAATTCTTATCGGAAAACAGTTCACCGAACGTAAAAAAAACGAAAAAACACTTTTAAAATGCACAATTTTTTTCCTATTGAAATTTCGCTGGATACCGTTGTTATGGAGTACCGCCCCAACAATTACAACTGTTAAAAAACTCCGATAATTACGTAACAAAACGGCAATTTCGCTCAGCAATTTGAGAGGTTCGCCATCTTAGTCTGATCGATGCAACGGACGCCAAACTCGGCCGACAGATGTCTCCCAAAAGAGAGAGATAAACAAAAGACTGTTGCGATCCGAAAGTTTTGTTTATATATTACGCGAGAAAGGTTGTTGAGTTCGTAAACTTTGATAAAAACTTGGAAAAAGTATGAAAAGGTGGGGAAGTGACCTATTTAAACGTAGATTTCAATGGATAACTGACAAAATTAGTCGAAAACCTCTGTGAAACGCCATAAAAGCGGTGAATTCGGAAACAATTGAGGGGCGTTATTGCAGAAAAGCGTATTTTAGGATAAAAAACGGAGTTTTTTACATTTATCAGTAAAAGGAACGATAAAATACTATTATATACTGGTAAAGTACATTCTAAGTACTGGTTTTGAGTAATTTTTAAGGCGCTAATGTTGTAATCTTGTATAATAATCACCGTTGTGTGTGTGTTTATGTGTCCGATGTCGGTGACTCCCGTAAGAATAAAGTGGGAGACATTTTTAAGAAAAACGTTAATTTGACGCACTTCCCGATTAAACAGAAATACGAAATTTGGGGATTAGTTAGAGGAATAATTGAGTATTATCTATTCTTAGTTTTATGACCAAAATATCCTTGGTCCGACTCCAAAACGACTCTAAAGTACCCTCATAAGAAATGCACGTAAAGTTCGTTTTTAAGGATTGCCGACTTTTGTTCTTTTGTATATTTAAATAGGAAATAATGGTCTAATAAGACATAAATAAGAATTTCTATTCAATTTCCTTTGTTTTGGTACTTGTTTCGATTCTTTAAGACCATTATGTCTTATATAAATCATCAAAAGAACAAAAGTCTGCAATCCTTAAAAACGAACTTAACGTGCATTTCTTACGAGAGTGTTTTCGGGTCGCTTTGAAGTCGAACCAAGGATACTTAGGGCCTAAAACTAAGGATATATAATAGTCCATTCATACTCTAACTAATCCCCAAATTTTGTATTTCTATTCAATCGGGAAGTGCGTCAAATAAACGTTTTTTTTTATAATCTCTCCCACGCATTTCTTACGGGAGCTGTTCCGAGACGATCTAGAGTCAAACAAGTCTGGAGTCGAAACGGGAACATCAAGGTACATAAAAATTAGCCTATACTATAGACAAAGAATACATTTAACTATGTTTAAAGTTTGAAAGTAATACAATTATTGGTTCTTGAGTTATAAGCTAAAATATAAACACATACACACATTCCAATTCATTAGATAGAATGACTTTATAACGGATTTCATATATTATATATATATGTATATATATATATATGTATATATATATATATACGAGTAAAAGTTGCTTGCATACTGCAAGCTAATTGGTAAAAATTTACAATAAGTTCCCCTTACGGGTGTCATCAACGAAGCTTATCCAGCAAAATTTTTAAAATTGCCGCAATACATTTCTTACGTTAGAAATTTTCATCCATCTAGCATCGAACTCACGGTCATATGCAACCTTTCTTCCACTGGTTCTATAGAAAACTACTTCAAACGCAAACGCTGTGATTTTGAATAGTCTCCTGCAAAGAGAAACGCCTCAAAACAATTTTTAAAAAATTGCGTAAATGACCGCCTGGCGTCGAACACAGGACCCGTTCGTGAGAGACAATGGCATATGAATGTTAGAGAAGTGCCACTCTGACGTGTTTCAAAGTTTCAATGCAGTATCTTATCGGGAAGGTCCTAAAATAAGATCCGTTATTCCCGTTTGAAATGCATGGTAGAATCGGAATGACGCTCTAGCATCGAACCAAGGACCTCTAGAGAAGCAGCGGACGTCATGAAGGAATCTTTACAAACGCCTCTGTCACCATTCCGGGTTTTATCTTTCCAGTTTATCGGGAAGGCATTTTAAAAAATCGTTCCTGATATCAGCAATGCATTTCTTACGGAGGCATTTCGGACCCACCTGGCGTCGAACACACGGACATTTGGTAACATTTCTTCCTTTGGTACGATGGAAGACCATCTCATCTGTAAACACCGTAATTCTGATTGCTCTATCGCATCGAGAACGGCCTCAAAACAGATTCCAAAAATTCGCGTAATAGACCGCCTAGCGTCGAACTCAGGACCCTTCTGTGAGAGGGAATAGCAAATTAATATTAGATGAGTGCCTTTCTCACTAATTCCAAAGTTTCGATTCAATATCTTATCGGGAACGTCCTAAAATAAGATTCCGTTTTCCCCGTTTGAAATGCATGGTGGAATCGGAATGACCCTTTTGCATCGAACCAAGGACCACTGGACAGACGGTGAAATTCATGAAAGAATGTTTTTAAACGCGTCTGTCGCCACACCGGGTTTTATCTTTCCAGCTTATCGGGGAGGCATCGAAAAAAATTTTCAAAAATTGCAGCAATGCATTTCTTATGGAAGAATTTTGCACCCACCTGGCGTCGAACGCACGGTCATTTCGTAACATTTCTTCCATTCGTATTATAGACGACTACCTCAACTTCAACCTCCGAGATTTTGGTTACTCTATCTTAACGATAAGTGCCTCAAAATAATTTTCAAAAATCCGTGTAATGCATTCTTATGGGAAAATTGCGATTTTTGGGAATTTCTGGCATCGAACCCATGATAGCTAGCGTCGAAGTCTGCATTATTCTGGCATCTAGAGTGTATGGCCAGTACGTCGAAAAAATCTGACGTCGATGGCGCTTGTGGAACATGGTCAGAATTCGTATCCCCTATAAATATATAGGTATATATATATATAGGTATATCCGGAGAGTTAGCTATATATAATAGATATATATATATATATATATATATATATATATATATATATATATATATATATATATATATATATATATATATATATATATATATTTCGTCTTAAAACAGTAAAATATAAAGAATAAACAGTACAAAGGTGTGCTCAAGTACTTCCTTGTTACCTAGATACCGTTTCCATGACAACCAACTATTTGTTTACACTAAAAGTTGTTAAAATCGATGTACTTGTAAGCTACCAAAGTTTATGTATGTTAAGATATATATAGGAATACAAACATTAATGTGTTTTTGGGAAAACAAAACAACAACGATAAGCGTAAAGTAAAACCGATTAAATTTACTGCCGTAAATTCACCAGGAATTTGTTTTCGTAAGAAATTTCGTATATACATGAACTAGCCGCGTGCATGCACCCTCTGGGTGCAGTTGTTTGTTCTGGACCAGACATCTGGACTATGAACATGTACTATCATTCATTTTTAATCATTACTTTCATATGGACATATCAATCATAGTGTATTCTTATGGGAAAACGCAATACCTCGGTTTCAACAATCGTATCCGTCGTCAAGGGGATTGGTTGTTTACAGCCTCAAATTTTCACGAAATTTCCGTTTATTTTAACCGAATTCTCGCCATTTCGACCCGATAACGATATTTCACGACCAACATAAGAATCTCTATTCATTTCTCTTTCTTTTGGTGCTTATCTTGATTTCGTAAGCCTATTGTTTCTAATATAATTTCGCAAAATAAATGTAGCCTGCAACCGATAAAAGTGAGGTTTGCGTGCATTTCTTATGAGAACGGTTTTTCTTCTCTGGGTTCGAACTGGGGCCGTTCAGGTAAAAGAAAATTTCACCACATTGTAGGGTGCAGCAGTCTACATCGAATGCACGTTTCAGCATCGCTCTAGCTCTTGGCATTGGCGAGAAAAACGCTTTTTTTAGACAGACGGACAGACAGACAGACACCGTTACGTTTTTAATATAGATAGATACTTAACGCAGTTCAGAAGGATTATATATGAGAATTTCAATATGAAAAAACATCGCAAAATCGGGTACAGTATGTTGGAGTGATTGAACCGAATATATTTGTATATAAAATTCGCATGAAAATATTGCAAAAATATTGCCGATTCATGTACGAATATTCGCCAAAATTTAAGCAATTTTAAGCGAAATAATTGCAAAAAATTTGCGAACGAAATGTGTGTGAATATTAGTGCAATTATTTAGAAACGAAGACTGGCAAAGTTTTATTTTTAAACTTTTGCAAATTTAGCGAAAAAAATTTGCAAAAAATGACGAAAATTGAACTATTGCAAAAATAATGAAAAATTTGCAAACGAAATATGTGGGAATATTAAAGCAAATATCCAGAAACGAAGACTGGCAAAATTTCATTTGAGAAACTTTTGCAAATTTAGCAAAAAAAATTGCAAAAAAATGCCGAAAAATTGAACGTAAACTACAAGCATATATATTTGCAGAAATTTACAACTTAAACAAGCGAAAATTGCAACCGCATTTGCAAAAAAAATCAACAATATTACGGATCAAAAATATTAACCAATAAAAATTTGCGCAAATTTTTTGCAAAATTGGCAAAAAAATTCGCGAAAAGAGATCAAAAAACAGTCACCATTTTACATAGCTGAAAACCGAATTCATATACTGTTTTTAAAACGTAACTTTAATCATTAACGTACTTTATTTCTCTTAGAAAATGAAAAAAAATGAATCTAGGACATAAACAACCGTGAATTTAGATTAACACAACCGTTACTTAGACGATATTACTCTTAGTTTCCACGGTAACGGCATATTGACGGATTCTACATAATAATTTCAGTAAAAACGAGTAAATTTATCATAGAACAGTGATAAAATTGATTTCTGGACTTGAATAATTGTGATTTTAAGGAAATACAAGCGTTACTAAGACGACATTTCAGGTTGTTTCCATGGATACTCCGATATTTCACCTAACGATGTAAATACCTTAAAATCAACTTAATTACTGTGTTTATAGCCAATTTTACACTTTTACGAGTAAGATAAACCTGTAAATTATGTATTAAAGTATTCCTACACATGTTAAGTATATAAAAAACACAAATTTACACCTAATTCTGCTTAAAATGGCCTTAGAAACGCTTAAAATACCTGAAAACCAGCTTAATTAGTGCATTTAAATCATTGTTTGCAGTCTTAATATGAAAATTAGTTATTAAACAACATATTATAAGTTAAAACGTATTGTAAACATAAATATATCCATGCAAATCGACTTTATATAGCTGAAATTACTTGAAAATTAGATTAAATCCTATCTTAGAACTATTTTTTTACTCTTAAAATGAAAATAAACAAGAAAAGAACGTTTTATAATACTTCTACACGTGTTAAATATATAAAAAACACAAATTTGCACTAATATCTGCTTAAAATACCTTGGTAAGGCTTAAAATCAATCTCATAGAAGCAAAATTATATACTAGAACCGTAAAATTGGTAAAAATCGCTGTAACAATGGGAAAATCCATGGAAACTGCCCTATTAACTCTAAAAATACCTAGAAACCAGCTTAATTTGTGTTTTAGAACCACTTTTTCCGGTCTTATAAGAAAGATACAACACTAAACAACTTTTAAAAGTACTCACTCATGTGTTAACTGTACAAAAACACAAATTTTCAAGGATTTCTGCTTTAAATCGCCTTGGTAACGCTTAAAATGCCTGGAAACCATCTCAATTCTTGTCTTAGAACCACTATTTCTACTCTCAAATGGAAAATAAGTAAGGAAAGAACGTCTTACAGTATTGCTACACATGTTAAATATATAAAAAACACAATTTTAAACAGTATTCTAGCTAAAAACACTCAAAAAACGAAGAAATTTGGAGTAAAGCAAGGGAAAAAGTTGATGAAATATTACGTAAGCAATTAACAAAATAAAATTCAGAAAAACTACTGCAAAATACAGTCGAGAAATAGATAAAAATTGAAAATAAATATATGAATATCACCGCACAAACTAAATAATTTATAAAATAAGGCACGGAAACAAAACACCAACTATTAGCGAAGTAAATCAATTAAGAACAAAGTAATTAAGATGAATACACTTTTAAAAGTGATATATACAGACGTTTTTAGCGAAACAACAATGTTAAACAGATGACAATACCTGTAACTATGGAAACATAGATAAAAACAGCTTTTCTAGCCTAAAATTAGCTTCACTCCGGTCTTATAAGAGATTTCTATACTATTTTATGGAAAATTTGCCACTAGAAAACGTAAAATTGGTTAAAATCGCTGTAACAATGGAAAAATCCATGGAAACCTCATTGGTAACTCTGTAAAATACCTCAATGTTAACTTAATGCGTGTCTTAAAACGAATTTTTCTTCTCTTAAGTGGAAAATAAACCAAGAAACAACATCTTATAATACTCTTACACACGTTAAGTATGTAAAAAACACAATTTTAACGGATTTTTAGCTTAAAATATCTCAATAAAGCATTGGTAACGCTAAAAATACATGGAAACCCGCTTAATTCTTGCCTAAGAAGCACTTTTTTCGAGTTCTACGGAAAGTTACAGCACAAAACAAGGTCTTATAGTATTTCTTTATATGATAAGTACATAAAAACGACATATTTTCACTGATTACTAATTAAAATACCTTAAATAACTTCGTAACGCTAAAAATACCTCAAAATCATCAGAATTCGTCTCCAAAAACCACTTTTTTTTTCGAGTTCTATGAAAGATACAGCACAAAATTAAGTCTCACAATATTCCCTAACACTTTAACTTCATGTTTATTACATAAAGAATATAAATTTAAACGGATGTTTGCATAAAATGCCTTAAATTACCTTAACAACGCTGAAAATACCTGGAAACCTGCTGAAGTCTTGCCTAAAAACCACTTTTTCTCCAGTTCTATGAAAGATACAGAACTAAAATAGGTCTTATAATAATCCTCAACACTTTAGCTACACAACGAACACAAATTTGCACAGTTTTCTCCAAAAAATCACTTAAAAATGGACCAAAATCGAATGCAATGCAAGGTTTAACAGACGAAAAATGTTATCAACGTAAAATATAAACAAAAGAACGACTGTAAGCGATGTTAAAATCGATTAGGAATATCTTAAGGAGTTAAAATTACGTCTTACAACAATATAAATTGGTTTTTCAGCGAAATAACTGTATAAAATAGGAAAAACTACTGTAACTATGGTAGAATCCATGCAAACCTGCCTAGTAACGATTAAAATACCTCAAAATCAGCTTAATTACAGTCTTAATAGGCGAATTTCCACTTTTAAGAGTAAAATAATCCTGTAAATAATGTTTTAAAGTAGTCTTACACATGTTAAGGACCTGAAAATCAGCAGAATTCGTGTCCAAAAACGACTTTTTCTCGAGTTCTATGATAGATACAGCACAAAACAAGGTCTTATAATAATCCTCAACACTTTAGCTTCACAATGAACACAAATTTGCACAGTTTTTTGCACAAATTCATTATAAAATCGACCAAAAACCAGAGTAATGCAAGATTATGTATACGAAAAATGTTATCAACGTAAAAAATAAACAAATGAACGACTGTAAGCGATATAAAAATGGATTAGGAATATCTTAAGGAGATAAAATTACGTCTTTCAACAATATAAATTGGTTTTTCAGCGAAATAACTGTATAAAATAGGAAAAACTACTGTAACTATGGTAGAATCCATGCAAACCTGCCTAGTAACGCTTAAAATACCTCAAAATCAGCTAAATTACAGTTTTAATAGGCGAATTTCCACTTTTAAGAGTAAAATAATCCTGTAAATAATGTTTTAAAGTAGTCTTACACATGTTAAGGACCTGAAAATCAGCAGAATTCGTGTCCAAAAACGACTTTTTCTCGAGTTCTATGATAGATACAGCACAAAACAAGGTCTTATAATAATCCTCAACACTTTAGCTTCACAATGAACACAAATTTGCACAGTTTTTTGCACAAATTCATTATAAAATCGACCAAAAACCAGAGTAATGCAAGATTAAGTATACGAAAAATGTTATCAACGTAAAAAATAAACAAATGAACGACTGCAAGCGATATAAAAATGGATTAGGAATATCTTAAGGAGATAAAATTACGTCTTTCAACAATATAAATTGGTTTTTCAGCGAAATAACTGTATAAAATAGGTAAAACCTACTGTAACAATGGTAGAATCCATGAAAACCTCCCTAGAAACGATTAAAATACCTCAAAATCAGCTTAATTACAGTCTTAATAGTGAATTTTCCACTTTTAAGAGTAAAATAACCCTGTAACTAATGTTTTAAAGTATTCTTACACATGTTAAGTATATAAATAACACAAATTTAAGCGAATTTCGGCTTAAATTACCTTAATATTGCCTTGGTAACGCTGAAAGTGCCTGGAAACTAGCTGAAGTCTTGCCTAAAAACCACTTTTTCTAGGGTTCTATGATAGATAGAGCACAAAACTAAGTCTTATAATAATCCTCAACACTTTAGCTACACAATGAACACAAATTTGCACAGCTTTCTCCAAAAATTCATTATAAAATCGACCAAAATCGAGACTAATGCAAGATTTAGTAGACGAAAACGTTATCAACGTAAAAAATAAACAAAAGAACGGCTGTAGGCGATGTAAAAATGGATTAGGAATATCTTAAGGAGATAAAATTACGTCTTACAACAATATAAATTGGTTTTTTTAGCAAGGTAACTATGCAAAATAGGTAAATAACTACTGTAACAATGGTAGAATCCATGACAACCTCCCTAGAAACGATTAAAATAACTCAAAATCAGCTTAATTACAGTCTTAATAGTGAATTTTCCACTTTTAAGAGTAAAATAACCCTGTAACTAATGTTTTAAAGTATTCTTACACATGTTAAGTATATAAAAAACACAATTTTAAACGGATTTCGGCTTAAATTACCTTAACAACGCCTTGGTAACGCTGAAAATACCTGGGAATCAACTCAATTCTTCTCTTAAAACCACTTTTTCTCCAGTTCTATGATAGATACAGCACCAAACAAGGTCTTATAATAATCCTCAACACTTTAGCTACACAACGAACACAAATTTGCACAGTTTTCTCCGCAAATTCATTAAAAAATCGACCAAAATGGAGAGGAATGCAACATTTAATAGACGAAACCCCCTAGCAACTCCGAAAATACCTCAAAATCAGCTGAATTACAGTTTTAATAGGCGATTTTCTACATTTTTTAGTGAAATAATCCTGTAAATAATGTTTTAAAGTATTCTTACACATGTTAAGTATATAAAAAATACAATTTTAAACAAATTTCGGCTTAAATTACCTTAACAACGCCTTAGTTACCAGGAGAGTACCTGGAAACCAGATGAAGTCTTGCCTAAAAACCACAATTTCTCCAGTTCTATTATAGATACAGCACAAAACTAAGTCTTATAATAATCCTCAACACTTTAGCTACACAACGAACACAAATTTGCACAGTTTTCTCCGCAGATTCATTATAAAATCGACCAAAATCTAAAGTAATGCAAGCTTTAATAGACAAAACTTTTATCAACGTAAAATATAAACAAAAGAACGACTGTAAGCGATGTAAAAACTGATTAGGAACAGTTGAAGGAGATAAAATTACGTCTTACAACAATATAAATTGGTTTTTCAGCGAAATAACTGTATAAAATAGGAAAAACTACCGTAACAATGCTAGAATCCATGGAAACCTTCCTAGCAACTCCAAAAACACCTCAAAATCAGCTGAATTACAGTTTTAATAGTCAATTTTCCGCATTTTTTAGTAAAATAAAGCAGTGAATAATGTTTTAGAGTATTCCTACACATGTTAACTATATAAAAAACACAATTTTATACCGATTTCTGCTTAAATTACCTTAACAACGCCTTAGATAGCCGGAAAGTGCCTGGAAATCAGCTCAATTCGTCTCTTAAAACCAATTTTTCTCGAGTTCTATGATAGATACAGCACAAAACAAGGTCTTATAATAATCCTGAACACTTTATCTACACAATGAACACAAATTTGCACAGTTTTCTGCACAAATTCATTATAAAATCGACCAAAATGAAGAGCAATGCAATATTTAATAGAGGAATTCTCCCTAGCAACGCATAAAATACCTGAAAATCAGCTTAATTACAGTCTTAATAAGCGATTTTCTACATTTTTTAGTAAAATAAAGCAGTGAATAATGTTTTAGAGTATTCCTACACATGTTAACTATATAAAAAACACAATTTTGGACGAATTTCGTCTTAAATTACCTTAAGAACGCTGAAAATACCTGGAAATCAGCTCAATTCTTGCCTAAAAACCACTTTTTCTCCAGGTCTATGATAGATACAGCACGAAACTAAGTCTTATAATAATCCTCAACACTTTAGCTATACAATGAACACAAATTTGCACAGTTTTCTCCAAAAAAACACGCAAAAATCGACAAAAATGTAGATCAATGCAAGAAGAGTACGGTGTCCGTTGGTACGTCACTTGCCAAAGTTGATACTGAGTTTTCGAAGGAGGGGAAGTGTTGGAATGGGGATTTGAGGGGAGGGGAAAAGTTGGGAACCAATGAGAAAAGTTCTTACAAGTGGAGAATGAGAGTGGAATGAAGGAAGTGATAAAGCAGGGTTCAAAAGGGAACACGAAATGCATGGGGAAACATTTTCAGGGGTTTTTACTATTACAATTGGTTGTTTTGACGATATTTTTTGTTGTTAACAATCGGGTTTGTTTCTCGATTGTTGTTGGTTGTTACTGATGTATTTATTACGAATAATTGTTGTTGAATTGTTAGGATAAATTGTTGATTTTTAACGGAAATTTAAAGTGTTTTTTTAATATAAATTTAATAAATATATTATAAATAATTTAAATTTTTATATTTAGCGTAATATTTGATATATTTTTACGTTTATTTTTAACATAAATTTTCCGTAATTTTTAATATATATTTAACTTTGTTTTTAATATGTATATTTGCTTCAATTTTTATATATATTTATTTGTTAATTTTTTTATATAATTTGTTATTATTTATTATATATTATGGATTTTAAATTGCTATTTTTTAATGGACGTTTGACGTGATTTTTAATATAAATTTACCGTAATTTTTATATATATTTAACTTTATTTAAATCTGTATTAACTTGTAATTTTAATATATATATATATATATATACTTTGATTTTTATTACATATTTAACTATATATATATATATATTTTTAGCATCATTTTAAACATATATTCACCTTAATATTTAATTTATGTTTTTAATTGTATTTTAAATAGATTTAATTAATTATCAATATATATCTGAATTTTTAATAGTAATTTAACTCTCCTCAATCTTTAATAGATATTTTGCTAAATATTTCATGATTATTTCATATATTAATCTTATTTTAAATTTATTTTACTACCGTATTTATCAATATAATATACAGGATATTAATGTAATTAACAGTATATTTTTAAATATATACTATCCTCAATTTCAAGATATATATATATATATATATATATATATATATATATATATATATATATATATATATATATATATATATCTTGAAATATGTGTATTTAACCCAATTTTTTATATACAAATACCTTAATCTTTAATATATATTTACAACCATGTCAATGTCAACCTTTTTATAATGAATGATTTTAATAATAATTAATATTTAACAATAACAAAAATCTTCAATAAAAATTTGGGGATCAGTTAGAGCATAAATGGAATATTATATATCCTTATTTTTATGCCCAAAGTATCCTTGGTTCGACTCCAAAACGACTTCAAAATACACTCATAAGAAATGCCCGTAAAGTTCGTTTTTAAGGATTGCAGACTTTTGTTCTTTTGATGATTTAAATATGAAATAATGGTCCTACGAAGTTAAAATAAGTACCAAAAGAAAGGGAATTGAATATAGATTCTTGTTATTATAACATTTTGGCGGATTATTTCACCATAATTCAGCTAGGATAGATAATATAGGAATACAGCTACGATATTTACTGTTATCAAACGGAAAATGTTTACTTGGGATCATAGCAACGCTGCTGTTTTGTTTTGTAAACAATATTACGCTTTCTATAGATAATACACGTAACTTCATGATAATATTCAATAGAAGTTTTGATATATTACGTTAATATTTAATATTCATTCGATTGCTTTGAATTTACATTTATATTATTATAATAGCGTTATTAGTATATATATTCTAATATCTATTACATCTTACCTGAAATTTACGTTGATATTCAACGTTGAAATAGAAAATTGATAAATATTACCCTCCTATAGAGATATCATGTATCCAAGGAAACTTTAGATTCTTATTGTTACCAAGGAAACAAAGAAGAAACAATTAAATGAACAAAATGTATATTTTATTGTCTTATCTTGCTCTGATTGAAGATTTTTATGATTATGTCGAGTAAAAGGGCAAAATAGACGAAATATTCACATAAAAGTCGAGTTCAACAATCACCTTAGTCGTCATAGAGACTGGTTGCTTGCACCGGTGTATTTGCACGAATGTTTCCACTCTTTTGCTCTAATACTCGTAATTTCAACTAGTGAACGATATTCTACGACTATAATAAGAATCCTTGTTTAATTATCTTTATTTTGGTACCTGTATTAATTTCGTAGGACTATTATTTCTTATTTAATTCGTTAATAGAATAAAAGTCTGCAATCTATAAAAACGAACTTTACGTGCATTTCCTATGAGTTCATTTTGGAGTCGTTGTGGAGTCGAACCAAGGATACTTTGGGCATAAAAATAAGGATATATAACACTCCATTGATACTCTAACTAATCCCCAAATTTCGTATTTCTATTCAATCGGGAAGTGCGTCAAATTAACGTTTTTCTAAAGAATGTCTCCCACGCATTTCTTACGGGAGTCACCGACATCGGACACATAAACACACAACGGTGATTGTTATGTAACCTTAACAACGTTTTAGTAGTCAAGTAGTAGTCGAAGAGTATTGAAACTCAACTGCGTATATATAAGTATGATTTCAGATCGATCTGATGCTGGGAATGTATCTTTTTTTCATCTCTCAAACTTTCTCAAACTTTGTATCGATTTGAGGGGACGCCAGAGCTCTCTGACGGACTGCAGACGAAGCTTATATCCGATACGAAACAAACTCTCAGAATATATGAATTTATTACGAATTTATACAAATATATATATAAATTAAGAGCTGAAAATGTTGGATATATATTTATCAATATGGGTTACGTAATAAATATTGTTTTTTTGCATTGAATTTCCCGTAATATTGTGTTTTTAAGCTAGTTACCCAGGTTATATTACAATATATATATATATATATATATATAAAATGTGAAAATGGTATAAATATATAAATTAATATAAAATTACGTAAGATAATGTCCATTTTTTATTATAGATTTAATTTAACAATACGTTACTAGGCTGGTTACCTAGGAGATATTATTTAGAATTCCAATAATTAGAAAAACGTAATATACTATAATTGATAAAATATAATTTATATAAAGGTATTATAATATAATCTCTAGATATATTTTAACCCAAAGTTTTATAATAATTTTAATTTAAAATATAAGTTATTTATATCATTTATTTATTTATTATTACAATTACTTAATAAGTTTTAAAACTTTTTCTGTTGTCATGACAACAGAGATGGCAATTCTAGCTAATCGTTTAATTTTTAAATTTAGTCGAATTTTTATTTAAAACTAAATTAAATATAGTTATATATTTATATCTGTAATTATATGTCTTATATTTATTATATTTATTTTATAGTTTAAGTTAGTTTCGTTTATTACGTGTATTGAATCATTTATATAAAACTTTTATATTACAGTTCTAATTCTAATTGTTTATAAATAACTTAATTAAATATTTGGTTCTAATTAGTTTGGTATAATCATTTCAACAATTATTTTCTTTTTAATTTCGATATTAAATAAAAAACATAAAAAAACGTCATGTAACTAAGCAACGACGAAAAAAATCAACAATAAAAAATTTGCCCCCTCAGGGTGTCAGGTTGCCCGGGGCGACGGTGGTTCGGTGGGGCAAAAAAACCAAGCAACCTCAACTCCTATTAAAAATGTACACTTTTTGACCGTGATGTAGCGTTGCTATGGTAACCACTTTATAAGGAGATTTTTATCTCGATATAAAAATTAAGACTAAGGTAGGTGTACATGTTTGTAAATTCGCTTATAACTCGAAAATTAATTATTGTACGACTTTCAAACTTTAAACGTGGTTAAACGTAATCCTAGCGCAGATGATGGTGTCCTTTCTGTTTGCCTTAAGGTCACCAGTTCGATCCCACACGAGCCGAAATGTTCCGTAAGAAATGCACGTTTTCTCTCTATAGCTAGGAAAATTTGTTTCGATTTTCAGCAATGTTTAAGGAAAAATAAATAATAAATACGATATTTAAGACATGAATATGAATATTTGTTTAATTTCCTTTCTTTTGGTACTTTTTTCGATTTTCTAAGACCATTATTTCTTATTTAAATATGCAAAAGAATAAAAGTCTGCAATCTTTTAATACGAACTTTACGTGCATTTCTTATGGGAGTGATTTGAAGACCAAAATCATGATGTATATTATCATAAATCTCATAATTCTGACCAGAAAATGATATTTCACGACCAAAATAAGAATCTTTATTCAATTTCCTTTATTTTGATACTTGTCTCGATTTTCTAAGATCATTATTTCTAATTTAATTTTGCAAAAGAAATGTAGCCTGCAACCGATAAAAGTGAGGTTTACGTGCATTTCTTATGAGTGTATTATATGAGTGCATTTAGAGTCGAACCAAGGATACTTTGGGCATAAAAATAAGGATATATAATACTCAATTATTCCTCTAACTAATCCCCAAATTTCATATTTCTATTCAATCGGGAAGTGCGTCAAATTAACGTTTTTCTAAAAATGTCTCCCACGCATTTCTTACGGGAGTCACCGACATCGGACACATAAAAACACAACGGTGATTATTATATAAAATTACGCTTACAAGAACACACTAAACTACAGAAAGCATATCATTTTCCTGTAAACCTGTAGAATATTCAATCAGACACCGTGAAAACCATAAAAACGCACTGAGAACACGTAATATTTCGGAAAACCACGGATATCTACGAATAACAATGAAGTTCCATAGCAACCGGTCTAATAACAACAATGTAAAACGTATAACAACAGTAAAAAGACGAAAAAGACTTAAAAATAGAACAAAATATTAGAAAATCATAGAAAATCATAGAAAATCGTGAATATTTTCGATCAACAATTAAAAAACCATGACAACTGTTCTAATTGCAACAATTCCACACCCATGAGAACTAGAAAACAGACGAAAAACGTCGTAAAATAGATCAAAATAGATCAATATCCTAGAAAATGACGAATATCTTCCATCAACAACGAAAAATATTTTCAAATAACAATGAAATAACTATGACAACCTGTGTAATAACAACAATTTAACACACTTAACAACAGTAAAAGACGAAAAAGCAGTTAAAATAAAACAATTAATATATATAACTAAGGAAAAACTTGCATAAACGCATAAATTTGAACGAAAAAACAAATAAAATAGAACAAAATCCAAGGAGATTACGAATATTTTCAATAAACAATGAAATAACTATAGCAACCTGTGTAATAACAACAAATTAAAACACATATCAACAGAAAAAAGACGAAAAATTACTTAAAATAAAACATTATACAGATATTACTAAGGAAAAACTTGCATAAAAGAATTAAATTCGACGAAAAGACATTAAAATAAAACAATTCATATATATTACTATGGAAACACTAGCATAAAAGAATTAAATTCAACGAAAAAACACTTAAAATATAACAAAATCCTGAAAAAATATGAATATTTTAAATCAACAATGAAATAACTATAACAACCTGTGTAATAGCAACAATTTAAATCACATAACAACAAGAAAAAGACGAAAAATTACTTAAAATAGAACAATTCATGAATTTTACTATGGAAACACTTGAATAAAAGTATAAATTTGAACCAAAAAATATTTAAAATAGAACAAAATCCTAGAAAATCATGAATATTTTCAAATAACAATGAAATAACTATGACAACCTGTGTGATAACAGCAATTTAAAAAACATATCAACAGAAAAAAGACGAAAAATTACTTAATATACAACAATATACAGATATAACTAAGGAAAAACTTGCATAAAAGAATTAAATTCGACGAAAAAACACTTAAAATACAACAAAATCCTGAAAAAACATGAATATTTTCAATCAACAATGAAGTAACATAGCAACCTGTCTATGAACAACAATTTAAAACACATATCAACAGAAAAAAGACGAAAAAGGACTTAAAATAGAACAATATACACATATTACTAATGAAACACTTGCATAACAACTTAAAAAAGACGAAAAAGCACTCAAAACTTAAAATCTAAACAAAATCACCAGAAAAACGGGATAAAAACCATTAAAAAAAGCAATAATCCACCTTAATTTCAATGTAAACATGCCAAAAAGTCCTAACAGTTCAAACTCACCGCTTTCCAAAAGAAAAAAGAACAGCTGACGGTCACAAAAGTTCACGTAAAAACTTCCGCAGGACGCAAACTATTAGAACTGATCCAAAAAGTACGGCATTTCTCACTTAAATACACGAATATATTATTAAAAAACACGTTCCACGTTTAGAAAACACTGCGACCCACGTTTTTCAATTGTTTTTGCACCAAATAACGTAGTTTTTAAGCCCCAAACGTGGCGATATCTTCAGATGAAGAGGGAAACCAAAAAGTTCGTCGGGAAGAACTTCTGTGAGAGTGTGTGTGTGTTTATCGTTTGGGGTTTGGTTGGGAACTAAGCAACCGGGGGTTGTTGAAGACCCCTCTCTCAACTTCCCCTACTTCGCCTCCCCTACTTTTGGACCAATCAGAGGCTTCCCCCCTTTTATACGGGGGGAGAGAATTCCTTTACTCTTTCTATTCTAGGTCAACAAATGAATTACGAAAAGCGAATTTTATTTGGAATACGAAATATTGTGGAATACTTCTTGATATGTTGATATAATTATTGTTGTATTAACTTTAGTTGTTGTGTTATGTTAGCAACGAAATGGTAACCTAGTAACGAATGTTCTATAGAATAAATAAAGAACGATAAATAAACTTTACGAAACAAATTAATTAAATTATTATAGTTATTAGTAACAAAAGACGAACGATTTACACTTTTATTATTGTATTAACTTTAATTGTTGCATTATGTTGTTAACGAAGTGGTATCCTGGTAACCAAAATGCAATAATATGAAACAGTAACGATAAAAAGAACTAAACGTAACAAGTAAATTGTTTACGTACAAGAATATTGTTAAAATGTTATAAACAATAAAAAATGTTCTTTTTTTTAACATGAAAAATTGAAAAAAAAACATTTTTAAAGAAATTAACGTAAATATAAATAAAAATACGTAAATAAAGAATTTTAAAAAATATATTATAAAACATTTTATGAAAACATTATCACAAAATTACTAAACATAATATTATAATAATAAGAAATATGAAAGAAAGAAAAATTTAAAAAATAAATTAATTTAATATTTATCGAAATTTCTATTATATTTATCTAAAAATTGTAAATTTACAAAACTCAATTACAAATATTTAAAGAATTAATATATATTAATAAATCTTTATAATTAAATAAAATATGATAAATAAATTAAGTACGAAGAAAATTAAATTATAATAGTTATAATTTATGATTAATATTTATAAAGAGTTGATAAAATAACTAAATTAGCTATAAATTATTTATTAATTGTTGTATTAACTTTAATTGTTGTATTATGTTAGCAACGAAATGGTATCCTAGTAACAGATATTTGTTTTATGGAGTGCAATTTTCGATACTTTTATTGTTATTTACTAAAATTGTTGTATTTTGTTGTTAACGAAGTGGTATCCTGGTAACCAAAGTTCTAAAGAATAAATAAAGAACGATAAATAAACTTTACGAAACAAATTAATTGAGTTACTATAATTATTATATAATAACAAAAGACGAACAATTTTAAAAGTTACCGAAACAATTGAATTCTTGTGTTTATTTGTAATTAAAAATAATTTAAAAGAGTTTTAGAATTAAAAACAATAATTTCTTTAAAGATAAACTTAAACAAAGACATTTAAAATATATTTAAAATATTGAAATATAACCAGTTATTTACATAAAAAATAATAAATTAATTTAATATTTATAATAATTGTAAATTTAAATATAAATTAATTCAAAATCGAATAGGAATGGAATACAACATAGAATGTGAAATACGAGTAACTCTGGAATACAATTGTTGATACGTTTATTGTTGTATTAACTTTAATTGTTGTATTTTGTTGCTAACGAAGTGGTATCTAAGTAACGAAAGTACTACGGAATAAAAGAAGAACGATAAATAAACTTAACGAATCAAATTAATTGAGTTATTATATAATAACAAAAGACAAACAAATAAAAAATCAAAGGAACAATTGAATTCGAGTTGTTATTTCTAATTTAAAATAATTTTAAATAATTCTATAATTCAAAAAAATAATTTCGTTAAATATAAATTAATACAAAGATATAGAATGTGGAATAAGAGTAACTATGGAGTAATATTGTTGACACTTTTATTGTTGTATTTACTGTAATTGTTGTATTATGTTAGGATCGAAATGGTATCCTAGTACCAGATATATCTTTTATGGAGTAATATTGTTGATACTTTTATTGTTGTATTAACTTTAATTGTTCTATTTTGTTGTTAACGAAGTGGTATCCTAGTAACGAAAGTTCTAAAGAATAAATAAAGAACGATAAATATACTTTAAAAAACAAATTAATTACCTTATTATAGTTATTATATAAAAACAAAAGACGAACGATTTAAAAAGTTACCGAAACAATTGAATTCCAATTATTATTTGTTATTTATAATAATTTAATATAGTTTTAGAATTAAAAATAATAATTTCGTAAAATATAAATTAATACAATGATATTTATAATAAAATAATATATTTAAATAGAAAGTTATTAACATAATAATCTTTAAAGAATTAATATATATTAATGAAGATTTATAAATAAATAAAATACTATATTAATTAAATACGAAGAAAATTAACTTATAATAGTTATTAATTTATGATTAATAGTTATAAAGAGTTGATCAAAAAATAACTAAGTTAGCTATAAATATAATTAAAAGAATAAAATACATATAATCTTAATCGTTACAATTTACGATAAGTATTTATTAATTTTTAATATTAATTAATTCTTAAAATATGAAAATGTAAGAAATAATTGAAAAATCATTGTTAAATAAACTTTTGTGTAAATATTGAATTATTAAAAAAATATCCAAAAATAATTATACTTAATAATTTAATAATTAAATAAATATTTATATGAATGAAAGAAAAATTTTAAAATAATAAATTAATTTAATATTTATATAAAAATTGGAAATTTACAAAACTCAATAAAAAAAAGATAAATTCAAAATCGAATAGAATTATCAATAAATCAACTATAAATGAAAGTAATAATATTTTTATATATCAAGAAATAATTTGAAAAAGAAAATAATTTTTGTTAAATATTGTTAAATAAATAAAGTTTTATGTAAATAAAATGTTAAATTAAATTTAAGGGAATTATTATTTAGAAATCATCCAATAATTAATTACGAATAAAAATTTCACAGTAAAATAAAAATATATGAAAGAAAGATATATTAAAAATAATTAATTAATTAAATATTTAAACAAATCCTCAATTTAGAAAACTCAATTAAAGAATAATTAAATTCAAATTCGAATAGATAAATTTATAACATTTCCTTATTTTTGGTCATTGAATGAATGAAAAAAAGCAATTTAATGCATTAATATTTAACAAATATATATATAAACACAGTTTTAATCTTACGTAAACAAAATGACGTCAAAACAAAAGAAGTCCGAATTCCGAAAATATCAATCATGAAAATATGAAAAGTTTTGAGAGAGAGTTTGTGAAACCGAAAGTTCTGAACTGTGGAAATTCTGAACTTTGGAATATTTCCAAAAGTTGTTTGGGAAACTAAACTTTCGAACTGTAAAATGAAAATTTAGTTTTCCTGGAATTTCCAAAAGCCTATCCCAATCTAAAACAACTTAACCTTCTGAATCTGAATTTGGATTAGTTCTTTTTTATCGATTGCAGACTTTTGTTCTTTTGCAGATTTAAATAAGAAATAATTATCCTACGAAGTTAAAACAAGTACCAAAATAAAGGAAATTGAACGAAGATTACTACTGTGATCTTAAAAATATAATTTTGGGGACGATATTATGAGAATTATGATGAAATACATGATGATATATATCTTAGAAATTCTCTCATAAGAAATGCACGTAAAGTTCGTTTTTAAGGATTGCAGACTTTTGTTCTTTTAATGATTTAAATAAGAAATAATGGTCCAATAAAATCGAGACAAGTACCAAAAGAAAGGAAATTGAACAAAGATACTTATTCTACTTGTATAATATCGTTTTAAAGTCAAACTTGCAAGAAATAGGGCGAATAAGACGAAAAATATGTTTCATTTTTCTTCTTATTTCTTCTTTCTTATCCCAATCTTAAACAACTTAACCTTCATCTGAATTTGGATTCAATTTCCTGTTTTTTAAACCCTTTCATATTGTTTTTGACGATTTTTATGATATTTCTTCCTTTTATTCGGTTGCTATGGTAACTGTATCCAAGATGGTTGCCATGGGTAACAAATGTTCATCATTTGAAAGTTTAATTGTAAGATATAATGACTTTAATAATTTATTCATTGATTTTCGTTGGTTTTATTCTGTTGCTATGATTACAGTATCCATGATAGTTGATTTTTGAGTTGATTATTCTGCATTTAATCCTTTTAAAGGCTACATTATACGATAAATTAACTGTTTTAAGTCAAAGAATGTTAAAATTACTCGATTTTATTATATATTTCATTTTTTGAAGAATAATCTTTGATAAAAGTTTATATATATGAAAAATGAAACACAATTTTCGTCTTTTTTGCCCAAATTCTCGCAATTTTGACTTTAAAACGATATTCTACGATATAAATAACAAAATTTGTTTAATTTTCTTTCTTTTGGTGCTTGTTTTAACTTCGTAAGACCATTATTTATTATTTAAATATGCAAAAGAAAAAAAGTCTGCAATCCTTAAAAACGAACTTTACGTGCATTTCTTATGAGAGCGTTTCATAATACATATATCATCATGTATTTTGTCATAATTCTCATAATTTTGACTCAAAAATGACATTCTACTACCATAGTAACAATCTTCATTCAATTTCCTTTCTTTTGGTGTTTGTCTCGATTTTATAAGACCACTATTTCTCATTTAAATCATTAAAAAAACAAAAGTCTGCAATCCTTAAAAACGAACTTTACGTGCATTTCTTATGAGAACTATTTTCCTTCCTAGAATCGAACTGGGGACTTTCAGATAAACAAAAACTAGCTTATCATCTGCGTAAAGAATACATTTAACTATGTTTGAAGTTTCAAAGTCGTACATCTATTAATTCTTGAGTTATAAGCAAAAATATACGTAAGAAAACATGATTTTAAAATCTCTTACCCGAATATACTAGTATAGCTATATCCTATACGGTAGGCAACATGCAATGCAGTTGTGTGGTGTGTACTGCATAAATCCACGGGGGATACTAAATTCTTATTTACAATGATTGAATTCAATACATGTATATTATTAATTGTAGTAATTCTGTAAGTTTATTCTAAGCTGAATTCAGTACTATTCTTTAAATGAGAATTAAAGATTCTTATATATGTAGTAGAATATCGTTTTGGTTTCTAAGTTACGAGAATTAGGGCAAAAAAGTCGAAAATTCAGTTTCAGACATATTCTAAAACATTAATTTGACGCACTTTCCGATTAAATAGAAAAACGAAATTTGGGGATTAGTTAGAGTATGAATGGAGTGTTATATATCCTAATTTTTGTGCCCAAAGTATCCTTGGTTCGACTCCAAAACGACTCAAAAATACACTCATAAGAAATGCACGTAAAGTTCGTTTTTAAGTATTGCAGACTTTTGTCCTTTTGATGATTTAAATAAGAAATAATGGTCTACTTAAATCGAAACAAGTACCAAAATAAAGGAAATTGAACAAAGATTCTTATGGTTATCGTAAAATATCATTTTCGGGTCGAAATTACGAGAATTATAATAAAATACATGATGATTTTCGTCTTTAAAACACTCCCATAAGAAATACACGTGAAGTTCGTTTTTAAGGATTGCAGACTTTTGTTCTTTCGAAGATTTAAATAAGAAATAATGGTCCTACGAAGATGAAGCAAGTACCAAAAGAAAGGAAAATGAATAAAGATTCTTATTATAGTCATAGAATATCGTTTTTGCGTCACAATTACGAGAATTAGGACAAAAAACACGAACAAATTGTCCATTTTTACAGAAACCAGTCTCCATGACGACTGAGGCGATCTAACTTGACTACCATACAAATATATGTGAGATATATATACATATATAATGTATGGGGAATATAAGCCTATGTTTCATAGGGGATAGATATAGAGATAGTATAATAGACAGAGTGGGTGGTGGTAGACGTTGATTGGTCCAGATCCAACGCTCATGCGTATTGGAAATGTCCAATAGAAGGCAACCTCAAACCCATTTCTCTTAAAGACACTCCCACTTACTCAAGGCGGAGAATTCGCCTCATATATAAATATACATAATATATATAATTAGGCCTATGAATCCCATATATTTGTATGGTAGTCAAGTTAGATCGCCCCAGTCGTCATGGAGACTGGTTGCTCATATAAGGAATTACTGAAGTTACGTCTTTTTTGCCCTAATTCTCGTAATTTCGACCAGTAAACGACATTTGTAAGACTATAATAAGAAACTTTATTTAATTTCCTTTCTTTTGGTGCTTGTTTCAACTTCGTAGGACCATTATTTCTTATTTAAATCTTCAAAAGAACAAAAGTCTGCAATCTATAAAAACGAACTTTACGTGCATTTCTTATGGGAGTGTTTCTAACACATATATTGTCATGTTTTTTTGTCATCATTCTCATAATTTCGACCCGAAAATGATATTTTTGAGAACACGATAGTATTCTTTGTTCAATTTCCTTTTTTTTGGTACTTGTTTCGATTTTCTAAGACCATTATTTCTTACATAAATCATTAAAAGAACAAAAGTCTGCAATCTTTTAAAAGGAACTTTACGTGCATTTCTTATGGGAGTGTTTTTGGGTCATTTTGGAATCGAACCAAGGATACTTTGGGCATAAAAATAAGGATATATAACACTCCATTTGTACTCTAACTAATCCCCAAATTTCGTATTTCTATTCAATCGGGAACTGTTTCAAATTAACGTTTTTCTAAAATGTCTGAAACTGAATTTACGTTTTTTAATCTAATTCTCATAATTTTGACTTAAAAACGATATTCTACGACCAGAATAAGAATCTGTGTTCAATTTCCTTTCTTTTGGTACTTGTTTCAATTTTCTAAGACCATTATTTCTTATTTAAATATGCAAAAGAACAAAAGTCTGCAATCGAACAATATAAAAATTTTGGGTTTCGTAACATAGCAACTCGATTTCATTCAAAAATAATATATATACATATGGATTTAAAACAATTAGAAGGAAAGGAAATCTATGACGTTATATACAGCGTTATATTATGTTTAATATTGCCTATGCAACGATATTTTTATCATATATACTTCTACCTTTAGCATATCCCTTTTCATGTATATATGTAGAACATATATTAATGTATAACCGAGAGAAATATCATAAAAAGTCGACTAATATTAATGTCACGACCCATGGCCAGAAAGTTCAATTGCAAGTCATTGGAAAAAGTGCCAAAAGCATAACTTATGCTAAACATATTTGGACGAAACTCGGCATGTATGTAGTACATATATATATGTATTATCAGCATAAATTGTAGAAATATTAAGTATATATTAATTGAGCTACAAGAGAAAATATGAGGCATTGCCGTGTCCGTATTTAGGTAGGAAGAGACTTGGAAAAAGCGCTAAAAACATAACTTATGCTAAACATATTTGGACGAAACTCGGCATGTATGTAGTACATATATGCTTGTATAATTTACATAAATTTCATAATTATTATAGAGATAATTGCTGAGCTACAAGAGAAAATATGAGGTATTGCTATGTCCGTATATAGGTAGAAAGAGACTTGCAAAAAGTGCTAAAAACATCACTTATGCTAAACATAATCAGACCAAAATTTGTCAGTATGTACTACATATATTGCGGTATAAATGGTGTAAGTTTCATAAAAATAAATGAAGTATTTACTGAGCTACAATGGAAAATGTAGAACACTACTGTCTCTAAGTGTAGTAACATTAAGCTTCAAGACTGAATGTTCAACGACAAGACTTGCAAAAAGTGCTAATAACTTAATTAGTTGTTAACGTAATTAAACGAAAATTGGTATGTATGTAGTACATATATCATTGTATAAAACAGATAAATGTCATTAACATTTGTTAATTATTTACCGAATAACAAAGCAAAATAGAAAGTACTACAGTCCCTGAATTAAATATCTTGTTAGAAAAACCAATATAAACACAACTTTAATTAAACATAATTGGACGAAAATTTGCCAGCATAAAGCACACATATTCAAGTATAAATGACAAAATTTCATAAATTTTCAATTAATATTTACTGAGCTACAAGAGAAAATGATGAGGCGTTGCCATAGCTGTATTAGCTTATAACTAAACATAGTTAAACGAAAATTTGGCAGTAATATTGAATTCATTCGTTGCAACGAATGGCTTCAATATTACTGCCAACCACAAGGTTTGTGAAAAACGGCAAAAAACATGACTGAATCTAAACATAATTACATGAAAATTGGTATGTGCATAGACCTAATATTGCTGTATAATCCACATAATTTTCATGAATATGTGTTAAAAATTTATTGAGCTAAGAGAGAAAATAATGAGACATAACAAGGTCTGTATGTAGGTAAGAAATATTAGTTTTAACTAGTAATGTTTTCGAAAAATCGCAAAAAACATAGTTAAAACTAAATGTAATTAAACGAAAATTTGTCAATCTGTAAAACTAGCATCACTCTATGATTGACGTAATTTTCATAAATATGTAGCGAATAGTTGCGTCGCAAAACATGGCTGAAAGTTGAATGACAAGACTTGGAAATTATGCCAGAAAACATAACTGAATATAAACATAATTTAACAAAAATTTATCAGTATGCAGAACTAGTATTAGGGTATAGTCGAGGTAAATTTCATAAATATGCAACCAATATTAAGTGAGCTACAATGGAAAACATAAAGTACTACTGTATCTGAATTCAAATATGTATCTAGAAAAACTGCTAAAAACATAATTAAAACTAAACATAATTAAACGAAAATTAGTATGTAAATAGCACAAATATTAATGTAAAACTCACATAAATTTCATAACGATGTGACTCATATTAACTGAATTAAAAGAGAAAGTTATGAGGCATTACGAAGTCTGTAAAGTGTTTGAAAGTTTCCGAGCCTTCTATGACAAGAGATGGAAAAAGTGGTAAAAACCTAACTTATGCTAAACATAAAATTACGAAAATTTGCATGTATGTAGAATAGACATTAGTTTATAAACAACATAAATTTCACAAATATTCAACCAATATTAAGAGAGCTATGAAGGAAAATGTAAAGTACTACTGTAACTGAATTGAATATGTAGTTAGAAAAACTGCTAAAACATAACTTATAGTTAACGTAATTATTTAAATAGAGAATAAATGTTAATAATGACAGTCCTTCTGGATACCGTAACCGTAGAAACAAAAAATTAAACGATAAAATATCAAAAAATGCATCTAAATAATGATAAAAGTCAATAAGACAAAGTCAAAGACAAATTACAAAGTAATTTATAATCAATATAATATAATTTATAATCAATTAAATATAATTAATATAATATAATTTATAATTAATAAAATGTAATTTAGAATTGATAAAATATAATTTTTAATTACTATAACATAATTTATAATCAATATAATATAATTTATAATTAATATAATATAATTTATAATAAATATTCATATTAAATAATTAACAATTAAGAATAAATGAATATATACATATGACCACGTAAATTCTAACGACAATGTCATCGTAATTACGTTACCTTGGTAATAATAATTGTAATCCGCATCACCTAGCAATAAAAAATGGGGTCATTTATTTCGTCTAGTATTTCATAAACTGTGTCTTTAGAAAGTGAGAAAGTTTGTGTGAACTTTTAATGGAGCTTCTGAACTTTTGAATTGTGGAAATTCTGAACTTTGGAATATTTTCAAAAGTTGTTTTCGAACTAAACTTTCGAAAACTGTAAAATGAAAAGTTAGTTTTCCTGGAATTTCCAAAAGCCTATCCCAATCTAAAACAACTTAACCTTCTGAATCTGAATTTGGATTAGTTCTTTTTTATCGATTGCAGACTTTTGTTCTTTTGCAGATTTAAATAAGAAATAATTATCCTACGAAGTTAAAACAAGTACCAAAATAAAGGAAATTGAACAAAGATTACTACTGTGATCTTAAAAATATAATTTTGGGGACGAAATTATGAGAATTATGATGAAATACATGATAATATAATCTTAGAAATACTCCCATAAGTAGTGCACGTAAAGTTCCTTTCGATCGATTGCAGACTTTTGTTCTTTTGATGATTTAAATAAGAAATAATGGTCTCAAAAATTCGAAACAGGTACCAAAAGAAAGGAAATTAAATACAGATTCTTATTCCGGTCTTATAATATCGTTTTCGATTCTAAATTACGAGAATTAGAGCAAAAAAGGCGAAGAATCTGTGCGATTTCATTTTTATTGCAACCAGTCTCCATGACGACTATGGTGATCTAACATGACTACCATACAAATATATTGGAATACAACCCCCATAAGAAATGCACGTAAAGTTCGTTTCGATCGATTGCAGACTTTTGTTCTTTTAATGATTTAAATAAGAAATAATGGTCCTACGAAGTTAAAACAAGTACCAAAATAAAGAAAATTGAACAAAGATTCTTATTCCGGTCGTAGAATATCGTTTTAAATTCAAAATTGCGAGAATTGGGGCAAAAAAAGACGAAAAACATGTTTCATTTTTCCTTACAGATAAATATTTACCAAAGAGTTTTCTTCGAAGAACGAAATATATAATAAAATCGAGTAATTTTTAACATTATTTGACTTGTTACAGTTATATTATCCTATGATTTAGCTTTCAAATGGATTAAATACAGAATAGTTAACTCAAAAATTCAGCAACCTTGGATACTGTAATCATAGCAACAGAATGAAGTCAACGAAAATCAAAGAATAAATCATTTAAGTCATTATATCTTACAATTAAACTTTCAAATGAAGAACAATTGTTACCCATGGCAACCATCTTGGATACCGTTACCATAGCAACCGAATAAAAGGAAGAAATATCATAAAAATCGTCAAAAACAATTTGAAAAGGTTAAAAAAAACAGGAAATAGAATCCAAATTCAGATGAAGGTTAAGTTGTTTAAGATTGGGATAAGAAAGAAGAAATAAGAAGAAAAATGAAACATATTTTTCGTCTTATTCGCCCTATTTCTTGCAAGTTTGACTTTAAAACGATATTATACAAGTAGAATAAGTATCTTTGTTCAATTTCCTTTCTTTTGGTACTTGTCTCGATTTTATTGGACCATTATTTCTTATTTAAATCATTAAAAGAACAAAAGTCTGCAATCCTTAAAAACGAACTTTACGTGCATTTCTTATGAGAGAATTTCTAAGATATATATCATCATGTATTTCATCATAATTCTCATAATATCGTCCCCAAAATTATATTTTTAAGATCACAATAGTAATCTTCGTTCAATTTCCTTTATTTTGGTACTTGTTTTAACTTCGTAGGATAATTATTTCTTATTTAAATCTGCAAAAGAACAAAAGTCTGCAATCGATAAAAAAGAACTAATCCAAATTCAGATTCAGAAGGTTAAGTTGTTTGAGATTGGGATAGGCTTTTGGAAATTCCAGGAAAACTAACTTTTCATTTTACAGTTCGAAAGTTTAGTTCGAAAACAACTTTTGGAAATATTCCAAAGTTCAGAATTTCCACAGTTCAGAACTTTCGGTTTCACAAACTTTCTCTCATAAAACTTTTCATATTTTCATGATTCTTTAGTTTCGGAATTCGTACTTCTTTTGTTTTTTTATAAAGTGACGTCAATATTGTACATTTCATATTATTTGTCCATAAATATGTGTTCTATTTTGATTTAATTATTTACAATGTTTTAAAAATTATGAAGTTTTTCAATTTCTTTCGTATATTTATAGTTCATTTAAGTATATTTTATTAATTTATATCAATTCTTTATAAATATTTATAGAAGTTATATATATAATAATAATAATCTAATTTATATTTAATTTAATAATAATAATAAAAACTAATGCTTTATAAACATTTAAAATCGAGAATTACAATCATTATCTCAATTAATTTGTTTTTTTTTAATTACTTTTATATATTTTTACGTATTTTTCGGAAATTATAACGATTAAATTATAATAATTACGATTTTTAATTAATAGATTACTATACATTACATTATATTACATTATATATACATATATGTATATATATATATACATATATGTATATATATATATATACATATATGTATATATATATATATATATATATATATATATATATATATATATATATATATATATGTTATATTATTATTATTATATTAATTTCATGTTTAATTGCAGCGTTAAAAATGTATTAACTAATGTTATCTTAGTACTTAGATTTGGAAATAATGTATAAAAATCCTGAATTTCGAAAGATATATCTTAATAATTAATATGGAACTAAAATTGAGGTAACTTTGTATTTTTAACTTACCGAAGTCTTTCCAGGACTGGATCTATGCGTGGATTGGTCATATACCTGTAATTAGAAGCAGAAAATGTATCATTTTATGTGTTAAAAATCCGATGTCGGTGACTCCCGTAAGAAATGCGTGGGAGACATTTTTAGAGAAAAACGTTAATTTGACGCACTTCCCGATTTAATAGAAATATGAAATTTGGGGATTAGTTAGAGGAATGATTGAGTATTATATATCCTTATTTTTATGCCCAAAGCATCCTTGGTTCGACTCCAAAACGACTCTAAAATACACCCATAAGAAATGCACGTAATGTAGGTTTCGATCGATTGCAGACTTTTGTTCTTTTGATGATTTAAATTAGAAATAATGGTCGTAGAAAATCGAGACAAGTACCAAAAGAAAGTAAATTGAACAAAGATTCTTATTCTGCTCTTAGAACATCGTTTTTGATTCACAATTACGAGAATTAAGGCAAAAAAGACGAAACATTAGTACAATTTCGCTGGTATCAACAACCAGTCTCCATGACGACTAAGGCGATCTAACTTGACTACCATACAAATACATGGGAAATATAATCTCATATGAAATGTATTGGGAAGTACATTTTAAGGTAAATACTACAGTATATGTACATAAATATATGTAATATAAATAGTACTGTACATACAGCATTACTCAGAAATATGTATCTTAAAAATCGTGCATTATTTAGATAGTTTAAGTGTATTTTAAGTAGAATATTAGATATTATTATATATAAATGTATATATATTTCAAATAAATTTATAAAATTACTTAAAAAATACGTTTTTCGTGCATTAGAATTAAGTTTACGTGTATTTTAATTAGAATATTTGCTATTCAATTCTGGTCGTCATGGCAACCCCTCCCCCTTCCCCTCCTCCCCCCTTCCCCTCCCTCCTTTTTCTATCAATTTCAACATATTTCAACAGTCACGTGATAGAAAGAGGAGGGGAGGGGAGGAATCTACAACAAGTGGTAGTCTTAGTTAGCGAACTAAACGAAGACGCGTTCCCATGTAATTTTTCGCTTGCAGGCCTGCGTTATTTCGACGATTAAAATTAGAAATAATGCTTCGATAAGTACGAGACGAGTACCGAAATAAAGGAAATTAAACGTAGATTCTATTTCTTGTCTTCGAACGACACCTGGCGATTCGTATATTTGCGATAATCAGGCCGGAAAAACAGCAAACTTTGGCATTTTTTCATACTTCTCCTATGTAATATATATAGGGCGTAGGACTTAGCTTTAAAGTATGCTGAATATGCTTAGAGACTGCGCACAGTCCGCTGAGTACGCTAAGAATACGCTTAATTCGCTTAGAATACGTTGATTTTGCTTAGAATATGCTTAGTTTACTTAGATTATGTTGAATATGCTTAGAATACGCTGAATATGCTAATAGACTGCTTACAGTACGCTTAGAATACGTTGAATACGCTTAGAATACGTTTAATATGCTTAGAATACGCTTAATTCGCTTAGAATACGTTGAGTTCGCTTAGAATACGTTGAGTTCGCTTAGAATATGTTGAGTAAGCTTAAAGTATGCTGAATATGCTTAGAATACGCTTATAGTTCGCTGAGTACGCTTAGAATACGTTGAATACGCTTAGAATACGTTTAATATGCTTAGAATACGCTTAATTCGCTTAGAATATGTTAATTTTGCTTAGAATACGTTGAGTTCGCTTAGAATACGTTGAGTTCGCTTAGAATACGTTGAGTTCGCTTAGAATATGTTTAGTAAGCTTAAAGTATGCGGAATATGCTTAGAATACGCTTATAGTCCGCTGAGTACGCTTAGAATACGTTGAATCCGCTTAGAATACGCTTAGTTCGCTTATAATAATTTATATATATACGAATTTTTGTGTCGAAACGATAACAATTGTTGTACCAGTTAACGTAATTAATTCTCACCTGGTTGCTGTGATACCGAAACAAAATAGCAACGATTATTAAAACGTAAATGTTATACGAAATAAAAGGTAAATACGAAAAAATAACAAATGACAACTAAATGGTATAATAATATTAATATAATAATATAATAATTTAATTTTTCATTAATTTCGTAATTACCATATCTTTATTTAATTATTTCATTTTTAAAAATTTCGATTATATTAATATTTGGGTAATTTAATATCATTATTATTTAATTTTAGTTCATAAATTGCATTTAATTATAATTGTCTTAAATTAAACATCGTTATTCATTTATTTTAATTCAAAAATTGTATTTTTTCGTCATTTTCCTAATTTTAATAATTCATTTCATTATAATTAATTATAATTTATAATAATAAATAATAATAATTCAATATTTTAATAAAATTAATAGAATCTTTTAACTGTTAACGTAATTTTATAAAAATATACGCAAAATACACTTGATTACGTTGACAATATGTCTTTTGTGCATTAGAAGTAATTTTACATACATTTTAATTAGTAAATTTTCTATAATTGTATTTATATATATATATAAATGTCACAAAATTCAGGAAATAACTTTTAAAAAAACGTTTTTACCGCTTAGAACACGCTGTAAGTTAAATCTGGGTCCCTTTTATATGAAATAAGTGTAAATTATATCGGTTAAGACGCTCTCACCCGTTTAAGACGCTGTTTTCTTATATCTAAGTCCCTTTTACTCCAAACACGTCGTTAATACACCTCTTAAGACGCTAATAAACCCGTTTAAGACGCTGTTTTCTAATGCCTTGGTCCCTTTTACTCGAAATACATGTTAAAAATACCCCTTAAGACGCTAATAAACCCGTTTAAGAGGCTGTTTTCTAATATATTGGTCCCTATTCTACGAAATACATGCTAAAATACCCCTTAAGACGCTCTATCCCGTTTAAGACGCTGTTTTCTTATATCTAAGTCCCTTTTACTCGAAATACATGCTGAAAATACCTCTTAAGACGCTAATAAACCCGTTTAAGAGGCTGTTTATTATATCTAAGTCCCTTTTACTCGAAACACGTGGTTAACACACCTCTTAAGACGCTAATAAACACGTTTAAGACGATGTTTTCTAATGCCTTGGTCCCTTTTACTCGAAATACATGCTTTAAAATACCGGTTAAGACGCTCTATCCCGTTTAAGACGCTGTATTTTCATACATATGTCCCTTTTATATGATATACATGCTAAAAATACCCCTTAAGACGCTAATAAACCCGTTTAAGACGCTGTTTTCTAATATCTAAGTCCCTTTTACTCGAAATACATGCTGAAAATACCGTTTAAGACGCTCTATCCCGTTTAAGACGCTGTATTTTCATACATATGTCCATTTTATATGATATACGTGGTTAATACACCTCTTAAGATGCTTTTACCCGTTTAAGAGGCTGTTTTCTAATATATTGGTCCCTATACTTCGAAATACATGCTTAAAATACCCCTTAAGACGCTAATAAACCCGTTTAAAACAAGTTTTTTTTCGCTTAGAACACGCTGACTTTGAACTCAACGCGTTGAGACCGCTTAAGTAAAAGAATTTAGCGTAATTTTTAAAGAAAGAAATAAAAAAAGACTTTTTAAAATTGGAATTAACGCAATAAATCCAATTTTTAAACGGGTCGTAAAAATTGGGGTTTCAAAATTAATGGAGCAGAAAATTGAGTCTCTTTTTCCTTTTTTTTCGAAATTTACGATTATTTTCGGTTGAAAAAGACGTTTTAAAGTAATGTATGAGACTATTTAAACAGTGATTTATTATTACTATTATATTAAAATAGCCGCGTGCATGCACCCTCTGGGTGCAGTTGTTTGGACCAGACATCTGGACTGTGAACATGTACTATCATTCATTTTTAATCATTACTTTCATATGGACTTATCAATCATAGTGTATTCTTATGGGAAAACGCAATACCTCGGTTTCAACAATCGCATTCGTCGTCAAGGGGATTGGTTGTTTACAGCCTCAAATTTTCACGAAATTTCCGTTTATTTTAACCGAATTCTCGCCATTTCGACCCGATAACGATATTTCACGACCAAAATAAGAATCGTTATTCATTTCTCTTTCTTTTGTGCTTATCTCGAGTTCGTAAGACTATGGTTTCTAATTTAATTTTGCAAAAGAAATGTAGCCTGCAACCGATAAAAGTGAGGTTTACGTGCATTTCTTATGAGAACGGTTTTTCTTCTCTGGGTTCGAACTGGGGCCGTTCAGGTATAAGAAAATTTCACCACATTGTAGGGTGCAGCATTCTACATCGAATGCACGTTTCAGCATCGCTCTAGCTCTTGGCGTTGGCGAGAAAAACGCTTTTTTAAGACAGACGGACACCGTTACGTTTTTAATATATATAGATGACGATTTAAAAGAATTATGATGAATTATTTAAACTCTTGGGACACCTATCTGAGGTTATGGGAAGTAAAAATTACGTGGAAATGGTTATTAAGATTCGTAATACACTATGATAATGTGATTCAGCGTATTCTAAGCGAATTAAGCGTGATTTAAGCGAACTAAACAATCTAAGCATACTAAGAACAATCTAAGCGTACTCTCAGCTAAGAAAGCGAATTCTAAGCATATTCAACGTATTCTAAGCGAACTCAACGTAATTTAGCGTAATCTAAGACAACTAAGCACAATCTAAGCGAAGACAACGTATTCCAAGCGAATTAAGCCTATTCTAAGCTAGCTAAGCGGTATATAAGCGGAAATAGCATATTCTAAGCGAACTCAACGTATTCTAAGCGGACTCAGCATACTTTAAGCGAATTAAGCACAGTAAATATTATTTCTTTCTTTTCAAATATTAATAATATATTTTCTTCTAAATTAATTTCTTTCGAACGTTCAATTTTGAAATTCATTTCTGTAATAAAATAAATTGTTTTCCAATTAAAAAATTAATTCTAAAATGATACTAATTATAATATTAATTATACTAATTGATTAGGTTAATTGTATTTTAAATATCAACTAATACAATTTTATCAATTTTTAATCTAATTTTACATATTATAATTAAATTAATCATAATTATAATATGTAAAATTGGATTAAAAATTAATTAAAATTATTTTTTTTCGAAGAATTATTTTTTTAATGTTTAAATACATTTTCCTTTTTAATAATGATTAAACCAATATAATAAAGACTTACATTGATCACATGTAAATTTATTATATTATTATAATTATTAATTAATTAATTTATAATATCATTACATTAATTAATCAAATTTATAATAATAATCTTTTAAACCTATCCATTTTTAATTTTCTATCGTTACTACATTCTATTGTTAGAATTTCCTTTAACTTTCCCATAACTTTTCCTTTAACTTTTAATTATAAATTATCTTTCACTTATTCTACGACATCCCTTTAACTTTTACCGAAGAGTTTTCTTTCACTTTTTCATGGCATTCCTTTAACTTTCAATAATGAATTTCCTTTCACTTTCCTATGGCATTCCTTTATCTTTTCCACGACCTTTCTTTCACTTTTATAGAGAAATTTCCTTTACCTTTTCCATTACTTCCTTTCACTTCTACCATGACTTTATTCCTTTATTTTTCCTTACTTCCTTTCACTTCTATTAATGAATTCCCTTTCACTTTCCTATGGCATTCCTTTAACTTCTCCACGACTTTTCTTTCACTTTTATAGAGGAATTTCCATTCACTTTTCCACTACTTCCTTTCACTTCTAACCTGATTTCATTCCTTTCACTTTCCCATAACTTCCTTTCACTTTTACCCGACTTCATTCCTTTCACTTTCCCATAACTTCCTTTCACTTCTTCCTTTCCTTAATTCCATTCACCTTTCACCCCTTCTCCTTCGTATTTTATTCATCCCTTTTTCACTTCTCTACATATATAAATATAAATCCTTTCTCCCCTTACCAACCGACCGTTCCCTTGGATACCCTGGAATAGAAACACAATCCATTTGTTCTTTTCGCTTCGGAGATTCCCATTTGACGCCATTCAATCGATCCCTTATTCCCTCTCTATAGCAACCAAAACAAACCCCTCTCGAAGGTGGAACCCCTGTTTCAGAAGTTGGGAACGCTTCGCAGAAAAACCCTTATAGATGGAGAACCGGAGGGGTTAGAGATTTGAAACTTTGCGAGGATATAAAGAAAGGATTGGTACAGATTCCGTAAAAGTTTGATGTCCGGGAATGAGCTGGAATCGAAGCTAGGACTCCTAGAAGAAGGTCCATAAGAAATGCACATACTTGTGTTTATTCTGATATTTAATGTTTTTATAAATGCCAATTAAAATAAACATTAAAATAGTTATAGTTTTGAAACTTTGCAGGCAGATACAATAAGGATTGATACAGATTGTGTAGAAGTTTGGTGTCCGAAAACGGGCTAGAATCGAAGCTAGGACTCCTAGAAGAAGGTCCATAATAATTGTGGTTTTTACTTCCTAGTTAAGTCTTAAATGCGCTGTTTTAATAAATGCTTAATAAAATTTAAACCAGAAAGCAAACAGATGTAAACCTTTGCATGCAGTTAAAGAAAGCATTGATACAGATTTCGTAAAAGTTTGATGTCCGGGAATGCGCTGGTATCGAAGCTAGGACTCCTAGAAAAAGGTCCATAAGAAATGCAAGTACGTATGTTTAAGTCTGATATTTGATGTTTTTATAAATGCCAAATAAAATACAAATTATAAATGTTACAGTTTTGAAACTTTGCAGGCGGATAAAATAAGGACTGATACAGATTTCGTAAAAGTTTGATGTCCGGCAATGTACTGGTATCGAAGCTAGGACTCCTAGAAAAAGGTCCATAAGAATGAACAATGAATGAAAGAAAAACACTTCGCAGAGAAAACCTTATAAATGGAGAACCGGAGGGGTTAGAGATTTGAAACTTTGCAAGGATATAAAGAAACAATTGATACAGATTTCGTAAAAGTTTTATGGACGAGAATGAACTGGTATCGAAGCTAGGACTCCTAGAAAAAGTTCTATAAGAAATGCAAGTACAAGTTGTCTTTTTATATTTCCTGTTTTTATAAATGCCATATAAAATAAGAACCAGAAAAGGTACTGTTTTCAAACTTTGTAGGCATATAAAATAAGGATTAGTAAAGATTTAGTAAAAGTTTTGTAGTCCAAAATGAGCTGGAATTGATGCTAGGACTCCTAGAAAAAGGTCCATAAGAAATGCATGGAATGTCATTTTTGGAAAAGTTATTTTTACAAGTAAAGTAAATACCAGAAAAGTTAGAGATATGATACTTTTCAAGAAGATAAAATAAGAAATAATACAAAACTTGTAAAAGTTTGGTGGCCAAAAATTAGCTGGAATCGAAGTTAAGACTCCTAGAAGAGAATCCCAGCTATGGACCTAGCCTAAACGCACAGAATGCTATATTTTAATTATAGCATAATATATATAGAACTAGAAAAGTTACACATTTGAAATTTAATTTTAATTATTTCATAATATATGAAGAACTAGAAACGTTACAGCTTTGAAACTTAATAGGCTAATAAATAAAGCAATAATACAGATATCGTAAAAGTTTGATGTAAAACGATGGCCTGGAATCGAAGATAAGACTCCTAGAATGAGATCTATACAAAATAGGCAGAATGATATTTATACAACGTTATTTTTATCAATAAAATAAGTACTAGAAGAGTTACAGATTTGAAACTTAACAAGAATATAAAGTAAACATTAGTAAAGAATTAAGTAAGAGATATGATACTTTTCAAGAAGATAAAATAAGAAATAATACAAAACTTGTAAAAGTTTGGTGGCCAAAAATTAGCTGGAATCGAAGTTAAGACTCCTAGAAGAGAATCCCAGCTATGGACCTAGCCTAAACGCACAGAATGCTATATTTTAATTATAGCATAATATATATAGAACTAGAAAAGTTACACATTTGAAATTTAATTTTAATTATTTCATAATATATGAAGAACTAGAAACGTTACAGCTTTGAAACTTAATAGGCTAATAAATAAAGCAATAATACAGATATCGTAAAAGTTTGATGTAAAACGATGGCCTGGAATCGAAGCTAGGACTCCTAGAAGAAGGTCCATAAGAAATGCACATACTTGTGTTTATTCTGATATTTAATGTTTTTATAAATGCCAATTAAAATAAACATTAAAATAGTTATAGTTTTGAAACTTTGCAGGCAGATACAATAAGGATTGATACAGATTGTGTAGAAGTTTGGTGTCCGAAAACGGGCTAGAATCGAAGCTAGGACTCCTAGAAGAAGGTCCATAATAATTGTGGTTTTTACTTCCTAGTTAAGTCTTAAATGCGCTGTTTTAATAAATGCTTAATAAAATTTAAACCAGAAAGCAAACAGATGTAAACCTTTGCATGCAGTTAAAGAAAGCATTGATACAGATTTCGTAAAAGTTTGATGTCCGGGAATGCGCTGGTATCGAAGCTAGGACTCCTAGAAAAAGGTCCATAAGAAATGCAAGTACGTATGTTTAAGTCTGATATTTGATGTTTTTATAAATGCCAAATAAAATACAAATTATAAATGTTACAGTTTTGAAACTTTGCAGGCGGATAAAATAAGGACTGATACAGATTTCGTAAAAGTTTGATGTCCGGCAATGTACTGGTATCGAAGCTAGGACTCCTAGAAAAAGGTCCATAAGAATGAACAATGAATGAAAGAAAAACACTTCGCAGAGAAAACCTTATAAATGGAGAACCGGAGGGGTTAGAGATTTGAAACTTTGCAAGGATATAAAGAAACAATTGATACAGATTTCGTAAAAGTTTTATGGACGAGAATGAACTGGTATCGAAGCTAGGACTCCTAGAAAAAGTTCTATAAGAAATGCAAGTACAAGTTGTCTTTTTATATTTCCTGTTTTTATAAATGCCATATAAAATAAGAACCAGAAAAGGTACTGTTTTCAAACTTTGTAGGCATATAAAATAAGGATTAGTAAAGATTTAGTAAAAGTTTTGTAGTCCAAAATGAGCTGGAATTGATGCTAGGACTCCTAGAAAAAGGTCCATAAGAAATGCATGGAATGTCATTTTTGGAAAAGTTATTTTTACAAGTAAAGTAAATACCAGAAAAGTTAGAGATATGATACTTTTCAAGAAGATAAAATAAGAAATAATACAAAACTTGTAAAAGTTTGGTGGCCAAAAATTAGCTGGAATCGAAGTTAAGACTCCTAGAAGAGAATCCCAGCTATGGACCTAGCCTAAACGCACAGAATGCTATATTTTAATTATAGCATAATATATATAGAACTAGAAAAGTTACACATTTGAAATTTAATTTTAATTATTTCATAATATATGAAGAACTAGAAACGTTACAGCTTTGAAACTTAATAGGCTAATAAATAAAGCAATAATACAGATATCGTAAAAGTTTGATGTAAAACGATGGCCTGGAATCGAAGATAAGACTCCTAGAATGAGATCTATACAAAATAGGCAGAATGATATTTATACAACGTTATTTTTATCAATAAAATAAGTACTAGAAGAGTTACAGATTTGAAACTTAACAAGAATATAAAGTAAACATTAGTAAAGAATTAAGTAAAGTTTCATTGTCGAGCATTGGCTGGAATCGAAGTTAGGGCTCCTAGAATAAAGTCCATAAGAAATACACGGGAGACTATATTTGAAATAAAACTTAATAAAATAAGAACTAGAAAAGTTACCGATTTGAAACTTTGCTAGAAGATAAAGAACTGTTAAAAGTTTAATTGTCCATGAACGAGCTGAAATTGAAGTAAGGACTCCTTGAAGTAGGTCCATAATGATTGGTGTGTTTTTGTCTGCCTAGCTGTGTTAAATTCGCTGTTTTTAAAAAATGCCAAATAAAGTAAAAACCAAAAGACATACAGTTCTGAAACTCTTCAGGCAGATACAAAATATATTGATAAATAACTGGTAAAAGTTTGTTGTCCAGAAACGATCTGGATTCGATGTTAAGACTATTAAAAGTAAAGCCATAAGAAATGCAAGGAATGACTTTTATACAACAGTTATTTTCATCAATAAAATAATAATTATAATACATACAGCTATGAAGCTTAGCAAGCTGATACAAAAAGGATAAATAAATAATTTGTTAAAGTTTCAAAGTCGAGAATGGGCTGGAATCGAAGTTAGGACTTCTAGAAAAAGGTCCGTAAGAATTGCAACTACTTTAAGTTTAAGTCTTATTTTTGCCGTTTTTAAAAATGCCAAATAAAATAAGAACTGGAAGAGATAAAAATTTGAAACTTTGCAAGAAGATAAAACAAATATTGATAAAGAATTCGTAAAAGTTTCATTGATTCAAATGACCAGAAATCGAACCTAGGACTCCTAGAAGAAGATCCATAAAGAAATGCATGTAATGTCAATTCTACAACAGTTATTTTTGCAAATAAAGTAAGTCCCAGAGGAATTAGAGTTCCGAAACTTTGCAAAAAGATAGAATAAATATTGGTAAAAAATTCATAAAAGTTTCATTAATATAGAAGATCTGGAATCGAAGTAATGACTCCTAGAAGTATGGCCATAAGAAATGCACGAAAGACTATATTTTAGCTAAACCCAAATAAAATAAGAACTAGAAGAGTTAGAAGTTTGAAACTTTTCAAAAAGATAAAACAAAAATTGATAAAGAAGTCGTATAAGTTTCATTGATGTATATGATCTAGAATCGAAGTAAGGACTCTTAGAAACAGGTCCATAAGAAATGCAAGAACTTAAAATGAAGTCTTATATAAATGCTATTTATATAAATGCAAATAAAAGAAGAACTAGAGACGAAACAGTTCTGTAAATTTACACGCAGATAAAGTAAACATTTATTAAGAACTCCTATAAGTTTCATTGATATATATGATCTGGAATCGAAGTTAGAGCTCGTAGAATAAAGTCCATAAGAAATGCACGGAAAACTGTATTTTAGTTAAACCCCAAATAAAATAAGAACTAGAAGAGTTAGAAGTTTGAAACTTTCTACGTATATTAAAGAAGGATTGGTTAAGAAGTTGTAAAAGTTTCACCGCCGAAAATATGCTGGAATCGAAGTAAGGACTCCTAGAAGTAGCTCCATAAGAAATGCACGGAAAACTGTATTTCAGTTATACCCATATAAAATAAGAACTAGAAGAGTTAGAAGTTTGAAACTTTCTACAAAGATTAAAAATAGATTGGTAATGACTTTGTAAAAGTTTCACTGCCGAAAGTATGCTGGAATCGAAGTTAGGACTCTTAGAAGTAGAGCCATAAGAAATGCAAGGAATGCTATATTTAAGTTAAAGACGAATAAAATAAGAACTAGTCAAGGTATAGCTTTCGTGGAGTAGAGGTCGTGAAAACAATTGAATTGAGTTGAAGCGCTTTCTATCGATTCTAGAATCGACCCAAGCACATTTTGCCCCCTTCCATATATATATATATATATAAGGGGGAGAATGGTCTTATCTTCTATTGAGAAAGCTTACTCAGAATGTATACCTAAAAGTACTATAGAGAAAGATGTATGTAACTCCCGTAAGAAATACGTGGGAGACATTCTTTAGGAAAACGTTAATTTGACGCACTTCCCGATTGAATAGAAATACGAAATTTGGGGATTAGGTAGAGTATAAATGGAATATTATATATCTAAATTTGTATGCCCAAAGTATCCTTGGTTCGACTCCAAAACGACTCTAAAACACCCTCATAAGAAATGCACGTAAAGTTCGTTTTTAAGGATTACAGACTTTTGTTCTTTTGATGATTTAAATAAGATATAATGGTGCTACAAAGTTAAAACAAGCACCAAAAGAAAGGAAATTGAATAAACATTCTTATTATAGTCATAAAATATCGTTTTTCCTTTAAACTTTTCTGTTTTATGTTATATTTTAAGAATCACGAAGCAAATGTTTTCATCCAAACTTCGAATTCTAGAATGAAGGTAAATTTTCCCTGTTAACTATGATACTAAATTTATGTATTTATAATTTATCATTTAACTAGAATATCGATCAATATTATCAATGTATTCTAATGCTAGAATGAATAAAGTCAGATAGTACAATTGCCTTGGTAGTCAAGGTGATTGGTTCTTAGTTACGGTTAAGTCATACACTAATTTTTCGTCTTTTTTGTCTTAATTCTCGCATTTTCAACTCTTAAACGATATTTCTTGACTTATATCAGAATGTTTGATTGATTTCTTTTCTTTTGGTACTTATTTCAATTTCATAGAACCATTATTTCTTATTTAAATCTTCAAAAGAACAAACGTCTGCAATCCTTGAAAACGAACTTTACGTGCATTTCCTACGGGAACTTTTAAGACTCATCTGGGGTCGAACTGGGGACACTCAGGCAAACGAAAAGTAGCCTATAATATACAGAAAGGATACATTTAACTACTGTAAAAGCTGTTGAAAGCCGTACAACATTCCAAAGTATGAAAAAAACGATAAAAATGATAGCTTACACTCAATTCGTTAATTCCATTATAATTTATAGATTGATAATAAAGCAATGTAATCTTGTCACGTTATCTTAAGGCACCCTAAAGTATAATATATCTTTCTAATATCTCTTATCGACTTATTTACGGTCCTCTGCCATGTTACAACACCCCTAAGACCATCAATACATCATATCGGCGTATATTGATATCGATATATCATTCTAAATCGATATATATCGAAGGGATAATCGCTTTGTTTCGATTCGCCTACCTAATTGTAACTATCAAAGTGTTTTCTATATGAGTATACGAGTTTCAGTATTAATTTGACGCACTTCCCGATTAAATAGAAATACGAAATTTAGGGATTAGTTAGAGCATGAATGGACTATTATATATCCTTATTTTTATGCCCAAAGTATCCTTGGTTCGACTCCAAAACGACTCGAAAATCAACTCATAAGAAATGCACGTAAAGTTCGTTTTGATCGATTGCAGACTTTTGTTCTTTTGACGATTTTAATAAGAAATAATGGTCCTACAAAATCGAGACAAGTACCGAAAGAAAGGAAATTAAACAAAGATTGTTATTCTGTTCTCATAATATCCTTTTAGAGTCAAACGTACGAGAAATAGGCCAAAAAAGACGTATTATTTTGCTGTTATATACAACCAGTCTCCATGACGACTAAGGCGGTCTAACTTGACTACCATACGAATATATGGGAATACATTGCAGACTTTTGTTCTTTTGAAGATTTAAATAAGAAATAATGGTCCTACGAAGTTAAAACAAGTACCAAAAGAAAGGAAATTGAACAAGGATTCTTATTCTGGTCTTACAATATCGTTTCTGAGTGTAATTTGAGATAAATGTGGAGTAAATATGGTTTTGGAATGATTACTATAGCTATATATGCTTGGAATATGCGTATATTGTGATGAATTCACTTAATAGCTCGCTTAGATTGCTTAAAGTGTGCTTATCTTGCTTAAAAATACGTTGACTACGCTTAGAATACGTTGACTACGCTTAGAATACGTTGAGTATGCTTAGAATGCGTTGAGTTTGCTTAGTGAATGTTAATTTTGCTTAGATAATGATGAATATGCTTAGAATACGCTTAGATTGCTTAAATTTCCGCTTATTCCGCTTACGTATACGTTGAATATGCTTAGAATACGCTCACTTTGCTGATATCACGCTTAGAATACGTTGACTTCGCTTAGAATAGGCTCAATATGCTTAGAATACGTTGAGTCCGCTTAGAGTACGTTGAGTTCGCTTATAATACGTTGAATATGCTTAGAATACGTTGAATATGCTTAGAATACGTTGATTTCGCTCAGATATTCTTCTATCGATAGTTACCGTTTCCATATATACTTCCCAGTATTGCTTTTGACCCCTCTTTCTCTGCTTATCGTCATTTATTGGGAAATCGACTTCAATTACGTCCAAATGTCATCTCTTTCCCAATTTCAGGACGTCAGATGTCTCTTCCAATACCTCTAGAAATGATCTGTACCAATAAAAGTATCATCTTCTACTTTAATAATCTTCATTTTCTAATATTCCTTATATATATTACCTTTTATTCTTCTTTAATTAATTAATATACTGTTTTCTTACGGTAAAATGCATTATCTTGGGTTCAACAATCGCCTCAGTCGTCATGGAGACGGGTTGCACGTTACCCAAGGTTTTTTCGTCTTTTTTGTCCTAATTCTCGCAACTTGAAATAAAAAACGATATTTTAAGACTATAGTAAGAATCTTTGTTCAATTTCCTTTCTTTTGGTACTTGTCACGACTTTCTAAGTCCATTATTTCTAATTTAAATCATTCAAAGAACAAAAGTCTGCAATCCTTGAAAACGAACTTTACGTGCATTTCTTATGCGAGTGTTTCTAACACACATATTATCATGTATATTAACACATTTCTAGTAATTTCGTCCCAAAAATGATATTCTATCGCTAGAATAAGAATTGGTATTCGATTTCCTAGAGTTTGGTACTTTTTTTAACTTCGTAAGACCATTATTTCTTATGTAAATCATCAAAAGAACAAAAGTCTGCAATCTTTTAAAACGAACTTTACGTGCATTTCTCATTACCGCATTTTAGAGTCGTTTTGGAGTCGAACCAAGGATACTTTGGCAATAAAAATTTAGATATTTAATACTCAATTTATACTCTAACTAATCCCCAAATTTCGTATTTCTATTTAATCGCAAAGTGCGTTAAATAAACGTTTTTCTAAAAAATGTCTCCCACGCATTTCTTACGGGAGTCACCGACATCGGACACACACAACGGTGATTATTATACGAGAAATTCCACAGAATAGTACAAAAAGCATCAATCAATGCAAATAGTACAACAGGAAATTAGTTTTATCGCAAAAACGTGAAAATTTCGGCGAAAAAATGAAGAATGTCATTTCGGAATTTTTTTCGCGTCATCTTTTGATGGATGCATTTCAATAAATCAATCTTTTCGAGAAGAAAAATAGAGATAAGAAGCTCGTCTCCATGACAACGGATGGGTAGAATATTCTTCTGTAACCTTAGAGACCATTAGAGCAAAGTAATGTTTACTTTTTCTATTTCGTTGACAACTTAACTTAGGAAGAAAAAATTTGTTGTGGAGATCGTTGCTATGACAACGATATAACCAAGGGTGATATTCTAAATGAGTATTATTCTACGTTATTATTGTTGTAAACTATAGTAGAATATTATTATAAATAATTTTATTCTAAATTTATATTATAGAAATTTATATCCTAGATTATTAAATTAAATTGTTTTATCGTATATTAATAATATAAACAATTAGATTCTACCTATTATTATTCTAAACTGATTCTTTAAATATAATTTTTATTATTTTATAAAATTTTATACCACATTAATATTATGAACTATTATATATTGTATAATTTATAAAAACTGCTATATTCTATATTGTTATATTTATAAACTATATTATTATTAAAAACAATTTGATTCTATGTTATTAAAATAAAATATACTATATAATTATTATAAAATACTTTATATATATATATATATATATATATATATATATATATATATATATATATATATATATCTTCTATATATATTAAAAACGTAACGGTGTCTGTCTGTCTACAAAAAGCGTTTTTCTCGCCAATGCCAAGAGCTAGAGCGATGCTGAAACGTGCATTCGATGTAGAATGCTGCACCCTACAATGTGGCGAAATTTTCTTTTACCTGAACGGCCCCAGTTCGATTCCAGAGAAGAAAAACCGTTCTCATAAGAAATGCACGTAAACCTCACTTTTATCGGTTGCAGGCTACGTTTCTATTGCGAAATTAAATTAGAAACAATAGGCTTACGAAATCGAGATAAGCACCAAAAGAAAGAGAAATGAATAGAGATTCTTATTTTGGTCGTGAAATATCGTTTTCGGGTCGAAATGGCGAGAATTCGGTTAAAATAAACGGAAATTTCGTTATTTAGAGCAAAGTAATGTTTACTTTTTCTATTTCGTTAACAACATAACTTACGAAGAAAAAATTTGTTGTGGAGATTGTTGCTATGGCAACGATGTAACCAAGGGTGATATTCTAAATTAGAATTGTTCTATTTTATCATTTTAAAACAATTAAATCAACAGAATTGTAACAATAGAATATAAAATAGAATATTAATCATAGAAATAATATAGAATAATTAATTATAGAATTAAAACAATAGAATATAATAGTTTATAATATTATTATAAACTATTATATTCATTATTAATTTTATCGCTAATTATTTCTTCATATTATATTATTATAAAATGTACTTTTATGATTTATTTTATTCATTCATTTATTATTTTTATGAAGTATTACATTCAATATTACTCTTATTAGCTATTTCATCAATTGTTAATAAAATAAACTGTACCATATCGTTGTTAACAACTATAATATGATATTATCGTAAACAATTTGATTATAAATTTCCATTACAAACATATATATATTATTATATTGTTATAAATTGTTTTTTTCGTATATCATTATTGTAAAGTGTTATAAATTACAATGTTAATATAAACAATTTGATTCTACGTTATTCTTACGAATTATTATTTCATAAATTATTCTTTTAAACTATTTTATTTATATTATTATATATATTATATAAACTATTATTTTAAAAATTTTATTATTATGTTTTTATATATTATTTTAATTATTATATATTTTAAATTTTTATTATTATATTTTTATATATAATTTTTATTATTATATTTTTTTATATTATTTTTATTATTTTGTTTTTTATATATAATATTTTTATTAATATATATTTTTAAATTTTTATTATTGTAATTTTTATATATAATTTTTATTATTATATATTTTAAATTTTTATTATTATATTTATATATAATTTTTATTATTATATATTTTAAATTTTTATCATTATGTTTTTATATATAATTTTTATTATTGTATATTATTATTACGATCTATTTCGCTAAATATCATTATTATTAGAAACTCTGATATCGCTTAAAATACGCCGAAAGCGCTTAGAGTATGTTGAGACTGCTTAGAAGGCGTTGAGATAGCTTAGAATACGACGAAAAACAATATCATTCTTTATATGAGACTGCATGTGTATGTTTTGATCATTAAAAATCCGTAATTTTCAGTATTAATTTGACGCTCTTCCCGACTGATTAGAAATACGAAATTTGGGGATTAGTTAGAGTATGAATGGAGTATTATATATCCTTATTTTTGTGCCCAAAGTATCCTTGGTTCGACTCCAAAACGACTCCAAAATACTCCCATAAGAAATGCACGTAAAGTTCGTTTCGATCGATTGCAGACTTTTATTCTTTTGATGATTTAAATAAGAAATAATGGTCCTACGAAGTTAAAACAAGTACAAAAAGAAAGGAAATTGAACAAAGATTCTTATTCTGATCTTTAAATATTGTTTCTGAGTGCGATTTTGGGATAAATGTGAAGTAAATATGGTTTTTGAATGATTATTATAACTATATATGCTTAGATTGTGATTAGTTCGCTTAATATTATGCCTAGATTGCTTAAAGTGTGCTTATCTTGATTAAAAATACGTTGAGTATGCTTAGAAAACGCTCACTTTGCTAATATCATGAAATGCACGAAAAGTTCGTTTTTAAGGATTGCAGACTTTTGTTCTTTTGAAGATTTAAATAAGAAATAATTATTCTACGAAGTTAAAACAAGTACCGAAATAAAGGAAATTGAACGAAGATTCTTATTCTGGTCGTAGAATATCGTTTTAGATTCTGAATTACGAGAATTAGGGCAAAAAAACGTAATATTTTTGTTTCCTTAGCGTAATACGTATATTTATTAAAAATTTACGTCAATTTTAAAGGAAAACCTTTGATCTAATGATTTCGTATATAATATTGATCTATATTTATTGATTGATAGTCTTTTCTGCTTTAGACAGACGTCTCTCATCTCAAAGTGCCATCTTTGGAAACTCAACAGGGGGCAAATGAAATCATTTTTCAACTCAACAGCATCCCGTCTGGAGCAGATACATCTTAAGATATCGGAAATAATCAATAAGAATGTGGTATATTAAGAAATTCCAAAAAATCCTTATATATATGTATGTGTACTATATATTCAATGTATAAGAACGTCAAATTGCATAAAATCGGATTAGACAACTTCCTTGGTAGTCAAGGTGATTGGTGCATGGTTACCGTCACTTTTTACCCTAGTTGTTGGTCTTTTTTGCTCTATTTCCTGCAAGTTCGACTCAAAAACGATATTTTAAGACTATAATAAGAATCTTTATTAAATTTCCTTTCTTTTGGTACCAGTTTCGACTTAATTGGACGATTATTTCTTATTTAAATCATTAAAAGAACAAAAGTCTGCAATCCTTAAAAACGAACTTTACGTGCATTTCTTATGGGAGTATTTCTAAGATATTATTATGATGTGTTTTATGATAATTCTCATAATGTCGACTAGAAAACATTATTCTACGGCATCAATATGAATCTTTGTTCAATATCCTTTCTTTTGGTACTTGTTTTAACTTCGTAGAACAATTATTTCTTATTTAAATCATCGAAAGAATAAAAGTCTGCAATCCTTAAAAACGAACTTTACGTGCATTTCTTATTAGTGTATTTTCGAGTCGTTTTGGAGTCGAACCAAGAATACTTTGGGCATGAAAATAAGGATATATAATACTCCATTCATACCCTAACTAATCCCTAAATTTCGCATTTCTATTCAATCGGGAAGTGCGTCAAATTAACGTTTTTCTTAAAGAATGTCTCCCACGCATTTCTTACGGGAGTCACCGACATCGGACACATAAACACAGTAGGTACGAATCCTGGAACGGATTTACTTAGTCTGATTGGAATTCGAACCCTTCTAAGGGACTTTAAGGGTAATTAGGGACAGCAATGAGTTAAAAAGGGTTACAGAAGGGGTGTTTCAAAGAGAAAGAAACAGTTGCGAAACGAAATTCACTCAATTAAGCAAAGTGAGGCTTTTAAAAGAAGTAAAAACACTTTTCCGATGGAATTAAAGCTTAGATTTGTAAACATGGTAACACTTATTGTTGTACTAAAGCTTATAGTGTGTTCGTATGTATATTTTCGCTTATAACTCAAGAATCAATAACAGTATCACTTTCAAACTTTAAACGTAGTTAAATGTATTCCTTACGCAGATGATAGGCTACTTTCTGTTTTCCGAAACGTCCCCAGTTCGACCCCAGGCGAGGAAAACCGTTCCCATAAGAAATGCACGTAAAGTTTGTTTTGATCGATTGCAGACTTTTGTTCTTTTGAAGATTTAAATAAGAAATAATGGTCCTACGAAGTTAAAACAAGTACCAAAAGAAAGGAAATTGAACAAAGATTCTTATTACGGTCATAGAATATAGTTTTTGAGTCGAAACTATGAGAATTATGATAAAATACATCATAATATATGTTTTACGAAAGCTGTCATAAGAAATGCACGTAAAGTTCGTTTCGATCGATTGCAGACTTTTGTTCTTTTGATGATTTAAATAAGAAATAATGGTCTTAAAAAATCAAAACAAGTACCAAAAGATAAGAAATTGAATAAAAAGTATTATACTGGAAGATATATACTTGAAGATGTCTTCTGTAGGCAGTTGTCGTCTTAGAAACTTTACTGTCGGTGTCTCCCGTAAGAAATGCGTGGGAGACATTTTTAGAAAAACGTTAATTTGACGCACTTTCCGATTGAATAGAAATAGGAAATTTGGGGATTAGTTAGAGTATGAATTGAGTATTATATATCCTTATTTTTATGCCCAAAGTATCCTTGGTTCGACTCCAAAACGACTCGAAAATGCTACCATAAGAAATGCACGTAAAGTTCGTTTCGATCGATTGCAGACTTTTATTCTTTTGATGATTTAAATTAGACATAATGCTCTTACAGAATTAAAACAAGTACCAAAAGAAAGGAAATTGAATGTAGATTCTTATTTTGGTCGTAGGATATCGTTTTCTATTTGAGGTTTTCAAAATTTGAATCAATAATATTAATGTACACTCAATTTTAATTACGTTCGTTGATCGCAAAATTTATCTTTCGTATTTCTGAACTCCAAAATTAATTACGATATTATTTCGAAGTTTTGGAATTACAAAAAAATGGTTTTCCGGACGTAGAATCGAAAAAGTCGGATAATTCGTACATCATCGTAGCTATGGAAACGAAAGCAAGTTTATCATCTACTTCAACGTTATATTTATAAAATATTAAATTTTAGAAGTGTAATACTTCATACTTTTGGAGTAATATGCAAAAGTATAGGAAGGTATACGGAAAACCTAAGCATTCCCGGTCGGATATTCCAAAGAGGCGGATAAATCGTAAACAAAGGTCGCTATGGAAACAAAAAACATTTTATCCTATGTATTATTGTTTTATTAATAATTGTACAAAGTTTAAAAGTTGAATCCTTTATACATTTGGTGTAAGTTTCAATAATATGATATGACGTACGAGCTAAAAGATTTTCCCGGTCGGTTAATGCAAAAAGGCGTATAAATCGTAAAACACCGTTGCTACAGAGACAAGCATAATTTTATGATGTCGTTAAACATCATGTTGATATTCGCGCAAAGTTTAAAAGTTGTATCTTTGATACGTTTGGAGTAATTAAAAAAAATGTAATAAAATGTACGGGATAAAAAAATTTCCCGACGGTTAATCCGAAAAAGGCGGATGAATCGTAAACTATCGTTGCTGCGGAAACAAAAACTATTTCATAATGTAGCCAAAAGTTATACTCATCATCGTGGAAAGTTTTAAAGTTGTATAATTTATACTTTTGGAGTAATTTCCAATAATATAATATGACGTACGTGCTAAAAAAATTCCCGGATGGTTAATGCAAAAAGGCGGATAAATCGCAAACCACAGTATCTATGGAACCAAAAATAATTTCATAGTGTAGCTAATCATTATCTTCATACACGTACAAGGTTTAAAAGTTGTATCATTGACACTTTTGGAGTAATTATTCATAATATGAAAGAACTCACGGACTTAAAAATTTTCCCGGACGGTTATTACAAAAAGGCGGATAAAACGTAAATTGTCGGTGCGATAGAAACAAAAATAAATTCACAATGTAACTAAATATTAACTTCATAATCACACAAAGTTTACAATTTGTATCTTTAATACTTTTGGAGTAATTACCAATAATATGATTTCACTCACGGGCTAAATGTATTTTCCCGGGCGGTTAAAACAAAAAGGCGGATAAATCATAAACTATCGTAGCTATGGAAACAAAGACTATTTTATAATTTATCTAAACATTATATTTATAATTGTACAAAGTTTAAAAGTTTTATCTTTTATAATTTAGGAGTAATTCTCAATTATATGATTTCACTCACGGGTTAAAAATATTTTCCCGGTCGGTTAATCAAAAAAGGCGGATAAATCGCAAACCGTCGTTGCTATGGAAACAAAAATTGTTTCATAACGTAGTAAACTATTATATTTATAATGTTACAAAGTTTAAAAGTTGTATCTTTTATACTTTAGGAGTAATTATCAATAATATAATAAAACTCACGGACAAAAAACTTTCCCGGACGGTTAAACCAAAAATACGGATAAATCATAAATTATCGTAGCTATGGAAACAAAAACAATTACATAATATATCTAAACATTATCTTTATATTTGTACAAAGTTTCAAAGTTGTATCCTTTATAGTTTTGGAGTAATTTGCAACAATACAATACAACTCACGGACTAAAAAATTCTCCCGTACTATCAATGTTTCTAAAATTCATCTCCCAACGCATTTCTTACGGGATTTTCTGATTCAAAACACAGCAAATATTACAACATTCAAATGCGCTGTTTATAATCTTATTATTTCGTCGAATCGTCACTTAATTCTCCCATTTATTGCGGCAGTAAGACTTCAACTTCTCCCTCACCCAAAAGAAGAGATAAAAGTGTCTTTTTTTCTTTTTTTCGACTTTTTATTGCTTTTTTTCTGGAATCCCCTTTTCTTTCTTTCCTGAGATAGTCTTCTGTTTCCATTCCATTCTTTCTTTGGTTCCGCTTGTCGAAAAAAAGGGGGAAAAAAATAAGAATTCAAAGACGAATACACTCGGCTGAATCTTAGGGGAGATTCCCTTACTTTTTTTTTTTGATTCTTTTATTCTTTCGGCAATAACTTTGGAACGATTAAACATTTGACTTTTAAACTTTTCAGGATTATAAAGATAATATTTAGCGACATTTTGAAATTGTTTTTGTTTCCGTAGCTACGATAGTTCACGATTTATCCGACTTTTTGTGTTAACCGTCCGGGAAAATTTTTTAGTCCGTAAGTCGCATTACACTATTAGCATTTACTCCAAAAGTATAAACGATAAAACTTTTAAACTATGCACGATTATAAACATGGCATTTAGCTACATTATAACATTGTTTTTGTTTCCATAGCTACGATAGTTTCCGATTTATCCGCCATTTTCGGATTAACCGTCGGAAAATTTTTTTAAACCCGTAATTCATGTTATATTTTTGTTAATTACTCCAAAACTGTAATAGCAACAACTTTTAAACTCAACAAGATTATAAGGATAATACAAAGCTATATTATGATATTTATTTTATTTCCGTAGCAACAATAGTTTATGATTTATCCGCCTTTTTCGGATTAACCGTCCGGGAAAATCTTCTTATCCCGTAAGTCATGTTACATTATTGAACATTACCCTAAAAGTATAAATAATAAAACATTTTAAATTTGCATGATTATACAACTTATTTTTACCTACACTATGAAGTTATTTTTGTTTCCATAGCAGAAATAGTTTACGATTTATCCGACTTTTTTTGATTAACCGCCCGGAAACTTTTTAAGCACGAAAATTGTATCATATTATTGAAAATTACTCTGAAAGTATTACAGATACAGTTTTTACACTTTGTGCGATTATTAAGATGATGTTTAGCTACACTATAAAGTTGTTTTAGTTTCCATAGCTACTATAGTTTACGAATTATCCGCTCTTTTGTATTAACCGTCCGGGAAAATCTTTTAGCCCGTGAGTTTTATCATATTATTGGAAATTACTCCAAAAATATTAAAGATGCAATTTTTAAGCTTTGTATGATTATGAAGATAATATTTAGCGACATTTTGAAATTGTTGCCGTTTCCATAGCAACAATATTTTACGATTTATCCGCCTTTTTGGGATTAACCGACCGGCAAAATTTCTCTAGCACGTAAGTTGGATTATATTTGTTTCAATTACTCCAAAAATATAAAAAATATATCTTTTAAACTTTGTACAATTATAAATATGATGTTTAGCTACATTTCGAAATTGTTTTTGTTACCATAGCAACGTTTTTTTTCGATTTATTCGTCTTATTGGAATAACCGTCCGGGAAAATGTTTTAGTCCGTAAGTCGTATTACAGTATTGACATAACTCTAAAAGTCTAAGTGATACAATTGTTTAACAGCGTACGATTATAAACAGGATGTTTATCTACGTTATAAAATATTTTCGTTTCAGTACTAACATTAGTTTACGATATATCCGACATTTTGTATTAACCGTCCGGGAAATTTTTTTTTAGTCCGTAAGTTGTATTATAAAATTTGCAATAACTCCAAAGTTATAAAAGATACAACTTTTAAACTTTGCAAGATTATCAATATAATAAAAAAGTACACTATGAAATTGTTGTCGTTTCCACAGCAGAAATAATTAACGATTTATCCGCCTTTTTGGATTAACCGTCCGGGAAAAATTTTTCTCCCGTAATTTGTATTACATTTTTTATAATTACTCCAAAAGTTTAATACCTCATATTTTCTCATATAGCTCATTAACTATCAGTTTAATACCTATGAAATTTATGTCAGTTATACAACCATGCTTTGGCTACATACAGGCCAATTTTCATCTAATTACGTTAAGCATAACTTATGTTGTTAGCAAGTTTTCCAAATATTGTCATCAAACTTTTATCCATGCTTTGCGAAGTAAATATTAACTAAATGTTTTTGAAATTTATGCTGGTTATGCAATAATGCATGTTCCGAATACTGACGAATCTTCGTTCAATTATGTTCAGCATAAGTTATGTTTTTAGCACATTTTAGCTAGTCTTGTCACTGAACTTTCAGCCATGCGTTGGAAGGTAAATATTAGCTGTATGTTTATGAAACTTATGTCAATTATGCGCTGATATATGTTCTATGTACGAGCTAATTTTCATCCAATTATGCCAATAAATAATTATATTTTTTGCATTTTTTCTAACTGGATGTTTATCATCTAACTATTCATTATTTTACATCAAGGAAAACAAATAAAATTTTGTATGATCTCTACGGTTAGCTAAAGATCTTCTCAATTATACTCCTGCAAAATTATTCGCCATTTCTGTGCAATTTTTCTGTTTAAATTCTTAAAATATCTTTTTTTTTAATTTTCTTTAATAAAGTGGTTTAAAAAAATTAGCGATCTTTTTGCTTCCGCCTTTCCTCCGCCCCGCGGCGCCACCGCTCGTCATATCACAGCTTCCCAAAGGAGCAAAAATAATGGATTAACCCCACTTTTTTTCGTTTCCTGAATCCTTAATTCGGATTTATAACTCCGGGCGGATGCTCTACCCACCTCCACTTACTCAAGGGGAAAAAACGAACTTTAAATTGGGTCGATGTATTTTAAAGTTTACGTAAAGGAATCTGTGTTTACTTGTAATGGTAGTAAGAGACAGAATGTTTAACGGTAAGACTTGGAAAAATTGCTAAAATCATAACTATTATTCAATATAATTAAACGAAAATTGGCAGGTATATAGAACATATATCAATGCATAATCGACAAAAGTTTCATAAAAATACATTGATTATTAACAGAGCAACAATGGAAAATACAAAGTAGTTTCTTAATGTATGTAAAATGAAGCTTCATGACTGAATGTTCAGCGACAAGAGTTGGAAAAATTGCTAAAAACATAACTGTTATTCAACATAATTAAATGAAAATTGGCATGTGTATAGAACATATATCAGTGCATAATTGACATAAGTTTCATTATGATTCAACCAATATTTACAGAGCTACAAGGGCAAACATAAAACACTACCGTCTATGTGTAAGTATAATGTAGAGACTTGAAAAAAGTGCAAGAAACATGTCTATTATTTAACATAATTAAACAAAAATCAGCATATATGTAGATGACATATTAGGACATAATCAACATAAATTTCATACACATTTCATTAATATTAACTTCGCAACGCATGGCTAAAAAATTTAATGACAACATTTGGAAAAACGGCAAAAAACATACTTTATGCTACACATAATTAAATGAAAATTGGCATGTATGTAGGGCACATATTATTTTATACTCGACGTAAGTTTCATAAAGATGTATTCATTATTTACAGAGCTAGGAAGTAAAATGTAAAGTAGTCTCTTAATGCTTTTTTATAATACTGAAAATGAAGCTTCACGAGTGAATGTTCAATGACAAAACTTGCAAAAAGTGCTAAAAACATAACTATTAATTGATATAATTAAACTAAAATTGGCACACTAATAGAACATATATAAGCGCATAATTGACATTAATTGCATAAATATTACGCAAATATTAACTTCACAACGCAGGGATGAATGCTCAATGGCAAGTCTTATAAAAGATTCAAAAAACATAACTTATGCTAAACATAATTGGATGAAAATTTGTCTCTTAGTAATACATACATAAAGTTATGCTAGACCTAAGTTTCATAAAAATATATTAATTATTTACATACCTACAAAGGAAAATATAGAGTACTACTGTCCCTGTGTAAGTATTAATGTGAAGACTTGGAAAAAGTTCTAAAAACATAATTAGATTTAAACATAATCAAACCAAAATTTGTCAGTGGGTAGCACATATCTTGGTGCATACATGACATAAGATTCATAAACATACATTAATTATTTACAGAGCTATGAAGGGAAATGTAAAGTACTACTGTCTCTAAATGTAGTAAAATGATGTTTCACGACTGAATGTTCAACGACAAAACTTGGAAAAAGTTCTGGAAACATAATTATTATTCAACATAATTAAAAGAAAATTTGCAGGTCTATAGAACATATATCAGTGCATAATCAGCATAAATTTCATAAGAATGTGACTAATATTAACGTCGCTACGCATGGATGAATGTTCTGTGACAACCCTTTGATAAAGTGCTCAAAAATGTGACTAAAAATAAGCATATTTAAACGAAAATCGGCGTGTATGTACAACACATATTAGTGCATCATCGAAGTAAGATTCATAAAATTAACTTAATTATGTACAGAGCTACAAAGGAAAATGTAATGTAGACTAGATTATTCGACTCTATTCCAATTCTGTATAAAATTCGTCAATTTCACATCTACTCCTCCTCCCCCCCTCCCTAATTAATTATCTAAGCAGTCTCAACGTATTCTCAACTTATTCTAAGCAATCTCAACGTATTCTAAGCGGAGGAAGCGTATTCGAAGCTAAGTCAGCGTATTCTAAGCGAACTCAACATATTCTAAGCGAACTCAACGTATTCTAAGCGAACTCAACGTATTATTAGCGAATTAAACATACTTTAAGCTCACTGAACATATTCTAAGCGAACTCAACGTATTCTAAGCGGATTCAACGTATACTAATCAGTCTCAACGTATTCTAAGCGAACTGAACGTATTCTAAGCAGTGTCAGCGTATTCTCAACTTATTCTAAGCAATCTCAACGTATTCTAAGCGGACGAAGCGTATTCGAAGCTAAGTCAGCGTATTTTAAGCGAATAAAATGTACTTTAAGCTCACTCAACATATTCTAAGCGAACTCAACGTATTCTAAGCGAACTCAACGTATTCTAAGCGTACTTTAAGCAGTCTCTAAGCATATTCAGCGTATTCTATGCATATTCAACATAATCTAAGTAAACTAAGCATATTCTAAGCAAAATTAACGTATTCTAAGCGGAATAAGCGTATTCTAAGCGAACTCAACGTGTTCTAAGCGAACTCAACGTATTATTAGCGAATTAAACATACTTTAAGCTCACTGAACATATTCTAAGCGAACTCAACGTATTCTAAGCGGATTCAACGTATACTAAGCAGTCTCAACGTATTCTAAGCGAACTGAACGTATTCTAAGCAGTGTCAACGTATTCTCAACTTATTCTAAGCAATCTCAACGTATTCTAAGCGGACGAAGCGTATTCGAAGCTAAGTCAGCGTATTTTAAGCGAATAAAATTTACTTTAAGCTCACTCAACATATTCTAAGCGAACTCAACGTATTCTAAGCGTACTTTAAGCAGTCTCTAAGCGGATTCAGCGTATTCTATGCATATTCAACATAATCTAAGTAAACTGAGCATATTCTAAGCAAAATCAACGTATTCTAAGCGGAATAAGCGTATTCTAAGCGTACTCAGCGGACTATAAGCGGTCTCCAAGCATATTCAGCATACTTTAAAGCTAAGTCCTACGCCCTATATATATTACATAGGAGAAGTATGAAAAAATGCCAAAGTTTGCTGTTTTTCCGGTCTAATTCTCGCAAATATACGAATCGCCAGGGGTCGTTCGAAGACAAGAAATAGAATTTACGTTTAATTTCCTTCATTTTGGTACTTGTTTCGTATTTATCGAAGCATTATTTCTAATTTTAATCGTCGAAATAACGCAGGCCTGCAATCGAAAAATTACATGGGAACGCGTCTTCGTTTAGTTTGCTAACTAAAGCACGACGGGGGTGTGGAAAGAATTCCCGTCGACTCGGGGATTTGGAAATATTATTAACACGGAGGATATGCACATGGCTTCCGTGTCTTACTTTCTTGGTTACTCATATTCATTATATTTATTCATACATAAATTTATTCGTTAACTATAATAGTACTTTTTTTAAATAATATGATTACTTTTATAATATATTTAGCACAATATCATTTAAAATTTACACTACATATGTATAAAGTAGTAAAATTCAGCTATACGACGCATGGCTAGAAAGTTCAGTGATAAGGCATTATAAAATTTGCTAAAAAAATAACCAAAAACAAAACATAACTAATCGAAAATTAGTTAGTACATAGAACATATATTAGTGTATTATCTATATAAATTTAGTTTGCGAGCAACTGATAGTTACTGAGTTACAAGAGAAAATAATGACGCACCACAAAGTTAACATTTAGGCTAGAAAAGACTTGGAAAAAGTGCTAAAAACATAACTAAAAATAAGCATAGCTAAACGAAAATTTGTCAGTACATAGAAAAAACATTATTGTATAACTGATATGAATTTCATAAATATTAAACAATTATTAAAAGAGCTATCAAGGAAAATATAAAGTGCTACAGTCCCTGAGTTGATGTATTGCAGTAAAAGTTTCCCGACATGTTGATTGTAACGCATAGTAAAACAGCGAAACGCATAATTAAATTTAAGCATAAATAGACCAAAAGTTGTCAATATGTAGACCTAACATTAGTGTACAACTGACGTGAGTTTCATAAAGATGCAACAATTGTTTACAGAGCTACAAAGAGTAATGTAAAGTACAACCTTCTCTTAATACAGTAAAATAAAGGTTTCCGATATGTAGAATGTGACACTTACTAAAACTGATAAAAACATAACTAAAAATAAAGACAATTAAACCAAAATTTGTCAGTATGTAGCACATACATAGATGTATAATTAACCTAAGTTTCATAAAGATACATTAATTATTTACATAGTTACAAAAGAAAACGTAAAGTAAATCTCTTATGGCAGTGAAATCAAACGTACATAAATGATGTCACATACATTTATAAACCAACCAAACATTACGCATTTAATATCTTATCATTTTAATCTTTTAGACTTTAATACTCCGTGAAATATCGTAACTTAGCAACTTAACGAAATTTCTAAACAATGACCAGGTTGCGTTGGTTACTTGTATTGTTGTTTTCATAAGTTTTAAGATTCCTTTACGTAAGAATATTCGGATTTATTTCTTACGTATTACGTAATAAGAATTTAATATCCTTTCTTTTGGTACTTTTCTATATTTCTAAGACCATTATTTCTTATTTAAATCACTAATAGAACAAAAGTCTGCAATCCTTAAAAACGAATTTTACGTGCATTTCTTATCAGTGTATTTTCGAGTCGTTTTGGAGTCGAACCAAGGATACTTTGGGCATAAAAAAAGGATATATAATACTCCATTCATACTCTAACTAATCCTCAAATTTCGTATTTCTATTTAATCGGGAAGTCCGTCAAATTAACGTTTTTCTAAAATCTCTCCCAAGTTAAAAACGAACTTTACGTGCATTTCTTATGAGGTTATTTTAGAGTCGTTTGGAGTCGAACCAAGGATACTTTGGGCATAAAAATAAGGATATATAATACTCCATTCATACTCTAACTAATCCCCAAATTTCGTATTTCTATTCAATCGGGAAGTGCGTCAAATTAACGTTTTCCTAAAAAATGTCTCCCACGCATTTCTTACGGGAGTCACCGACATCGGACACATAAACACACACACACAACGGTGATTATTGTACAAGATAGCTGAGATATTAACACCAAGATTTGTATGTATAATACTCAATTAATCTTCTAACTAATCCCCAAATTTCGTATTTCTATTTAATCGGGAAGTGCGTCAAATTAACGTTTTTCTATAAAATGTCTCCCACGCATTTCTTACGGGAGTAAACAAAGTTTCAAAGACGGCCTTATCGAAGTACAGAAGACAACTTCAAGTGTATATCTAATCGATAGAAAGCTCCACCCCAATCCCTGTTAGGGGTTGAATCTCTCCCCTATTCCCTGAGATATAAGAACCCTACCCCTGACGCAAAATGTAATTAAAAGGGGTGGAATTTTAAGGGATCATCCCTCAGAAAGGCTCTTTCTTATACCATACGTAAGATATCAACTGGAATATTCTTACGTAAAGGAATCTATGTAAGAAAATACTAGTAACCAAAGCGACTTATACTTACACAGAGACTGTAGTACTTTATGTTTTTCTTTGTAGCTCTCTAAGTAAGTAACATATTTCAATGAAAATAACGTCAAATATACGTTAATGTATATGCTACATGCTCACCAATTTTCGTTTAATTATGTTCAGTTTTAGGTATGTTTTTATGAGTTTTAGTAAGTGTTATATTCAGAATGTCGGAAAGCCTGATTTTATAACCGTATTAACTTTACATTTTCTTTCGTAGCTTCATAAATAATTATTTTATCTTTATGAACTTTACCACATTTATGCGTCAATGTACATGCTGTACATTGACAAATTTTGGTTTAATTACCTCTATTTTTAGTTATGCTATTAGCACTTTTTCCAAGTAATTACATTATCCTTATACAGGGACGGTAGTACATTATGCTTTCCTTTGTAGCTCTTTAAATAAGAAACATAATTCTATGAAACTGATGTTAAATAAACATTAATATATGTGCTACATGCTGACGAATTTTCGTTTAATTATGTTTAGTTTTAGGTATGTTTTTATGAGTTTTATTATGTCTTATATTCAACATGTCGGATAGCTTGGTTTCACTACATTTAGAGACTACATTACATTTTCCTTTGTAGCTATGTAAATATTACCTTAATATTCATGTAATTTATGTACATTATACAATAATGTTTGGTCTACATACTGACAAATTTTCGTTTAATTATGTTTAGTTTTACGTATGTTTTAATCACATTTACTACATTCGACAATCCGGAATGCTTGATTTTACCACCGTAAGAGATTTACTCCATATTTTCTTTTGTTGCTATGTAAATAATTAACATATTCTTATGAAACAAACCTCGATCATACAGTAATGTCTGTTCTATGTACTGACAAAATTTCATTTACTTATGTTTAGTTTTAGGTATGTTTTTATCAGTTTAGTAAGTGTAATATTCTACACGTCGCAAAGCATGGTTTTATCACCACAAGAGATCTACTTTACATATTCTTTTGTAGCATTAAAAATATGTAATGTATCTTTATGAAACTTATGTCCCTTATGGAGTAATGTATGTTCTAGACGCTGACAAATTTTGGTTCAATTATCTTTATTTTTAGTTATGTTTTAGCACTTTTTCAAAGCCTCAGAAAGGCTCTTTCTAATATCTTACGTAAGATATATAAACCTTAAATATTCTTACGTAAACGAATCTTAAAGTGTATGAAAATACAACAATACCAGTAACCAACGCAACCAGGTAATTGTTATGAACTTTTATCACGTTGCTAAGTTACGATATTTCGCGGAAAGATAGTTGATGCGTAATGTTCGATGAGTTGAGACAGCTAAATGCATTAACATTTGTTTGAAATATAATTACTCCCGTAAGAAATGCTTGGGAGACATTTTAGAAAAACATTAATTTGACGCACTTTCCGATTGAATAGAAATACGAAATTTGGGGATTAGTTAGAGTATGAATGGACTATTATATATCCTTATTTTTATGCCCAAAGTATCCTTGGTTCGACTCCAAAACGACCCGAAAACACTGGCATAAGAAATGCGTGGGAGACATTGTTAAAAAAACGTTAATTTGACGCACTTCCCGATTAAATAGAAATACGAAATTTGGGGATTAGTTAGAGTATGAATGGACTATTATATATCCTTAATTTTATTCCCAAAGTATCCTTGGTTCGACTCCAAAACGACTCCAAAAACACTCTCATAAGAAATGCGTGGGAGACGTTGAGAAAAACATTAATTTGACGCACTTCCCGATTGAATAGAAATACGAAATTTGGGGATTAGTTAGAGGAATAATTGAGTATTATATATCCTTATTTTTGTGCCCAAAGTATCCTTGGTTCGACTCTTAAAACGACTCAGAAATCCAGTCATAATAAATGCAAGTAAAGTTCGTTTCGATCGATTGCAGATTTCCCCAGCTATCGACTGTATCTATACTTTGAGACTTCTATACTATAAGTTAGGTAGTTGCCGTCTAAGAAACTCCATCCGGGAAAATATTTTTAGCACGTAAGCGCTATCATATTATTGCGAATTACTGCAAAAGTATTGGTGATAGAACTTTTACACTTTGTACAGATATGAACATCGTGTTTACCTACATTATGCAATTATTTTTGTTCCCATAGCAACGATAGTTTTTGATTTATCCGCCTTTTTGGATTAACCGTCCGGGAAAATTTTTCAACCCGTAAGTTATATTATATTCTAGAACATTACTCCAAAAGTATAAGTGATACAACTCTTAAACTTTAGACGTTAATAAAGATGATGTTTGGTTACATTTTAAAATTATTTTCGTCTCCATAGTTACAAGATTTTACGATTTATCCGACTTTTCAGATTTGTAGTCCGGGGAAATTTTTTTAACACGTAAGTCGTATCACATTATTTTAAATTACGCCAAACCTATAAACGATACAACTTAAAAACGTTGCGATATTATAAAGACAATGTCTACCTACGGTACGAAATTATTTTCGTTTCCATAGCAACAAAACTATACGATTTAACCGACGTTTTGTGTTAACCGTCCGGGAAAATTTTTTGACCCGTATGTCATATTACATCATTTTAAACTACTCCAAACCTATTAATGATACAACTTCAAAACTTTGTATATATATTAAGATAATGTTTACATACGTTATGAAATAATTTTATTTATCTAATATTTCTATTTATGTACCTTTAACCTATGTATTTACAATAGAAAAGGCTAGAAAAGTGTTAGCGATGTTTATATACCTAAGAAAGTGTGTTATATATGTACATATATATGTGTGTAAGGGACACAGGGGTTTATACGGCTCCCCAGGGTGTATTTGACGTCGTGTACCCTATCAGTACCCTTAAGGGGCATCAAGTATTCATTGGGAAGACGTTCACTCAAAGACAAGTCTATATATACAGCGAAAACCCTTTTGTAACTATATATATGGTAGTCAAGTTAGATCGCCTTAGTCGTCATAGAGACTGGTTGTTCATATCAGGAAAATTGTACTAATTTTTCGTCTTTTTTACCCTATTTCTCGCAATTTTAAATCTGAAACGATATTCTGTGATATACATATCAATCTTTATTCAATGCTCTTTGTTTTGGTACTTGTTTAAACTTCGTAGGACCATTTTTTCTTATTTAAATCATCAAAAGAACAAAAGTCTGCAATCTATAAAAACGAACTTTACGTGCATTTCTTATGGGAGTATTTCCAAAACATATATTATCATGTATTTTATCATAATTCTCATAATTTTGATAAGATAATGATATTCTATGACATATATAAGAATCTTAATTTATTTTCCTTTCTTTTGGTACTTGTTTTAACTTCATAAGACCATTATTTCTAATTTAAATCATCAAAAGAACAAAAGTCTGCAATCGATCGAAACGAACTTTCCTTGCTTTTCTTATGGGAGTATTTTAATGCATATATCATCATGTATATTGTCATAAATCTCATAATTTTGACCCAAAAACAATATCTTAAGGCAGGAATAAGAATCGTTGTTCAATTTCCTTTCTTTTGGTACTAGTCTTGATTTCTTAAGACCATTATTTCTTATTTAAATCATCTTATGAATAAAAGTCTGCAATCCTTAAAAACGAACTTTACGTGCATTTCTTATGAGGGTACTTTAGAGTCGTTTTGGAGTCGAACCAAGGATACTTTGGTCATAAAAATAAGGCTATATAATACTCCATTCATACTCTAACTAATCCCCAAATTTCGTATTTCTATTTGATCGGAAAGTGCGTCATATTAACGTTTTTAAAAACGTCTGCAGCGAAAGAATCGCAACCCCTCGTAAACCAGATCACCATGGCAACGGGTGACAATCAAAACTCCAGAATTGAAAGAGAATTCGAGAAAAAAAGACCGAAAAAAAACACGGAAAATTCAGAAGTGCGGAAGTTAACGGAAAACAATTGGGAAGCGCATCTTTTGAAAGAAGGAAAGAAGTTTTCGGGGTTCATTATCGGCGAATTTTTTTTGATAAAGAACTTTTTTCTCGGATTGTTGCGAATGTGACAATGAAGGCATTGTTTCCAAGACGACAATCGCATTCTGAAAATTCCAAAAACGGGGTGAAACTTCGCGTCGATTGTTGTCGAATTTTTTTTTTTTTTAATTAAATAAAAAATCGCGAAAAAATTTTTTCAATCGAAGTTTTCGCGAATTTTTCGCGTTTTTTTAAAAAGTTGGATTTCTTACGTTGAATTTCACTTTAGTTTAGATAAACTTAATGGTAAATATTTACATAATTAATATTGTTATTTATTTATTTAAAATTATTATTTTGATTTATATAGATTTAAAGAAAGGAGGAAAAATTTCCAAAATTTAAAAAAATCGGAAAAAATAAATATTTATTATAATAATCAAAATACATTTATAAATTTTATAACCTTCTAATAAATATTTATTTGTTAATATTTTTAAAATTAATAATAACTAAATACTTATTACTCGAGGTAGTTAATTAAAAAGGAAGAAAAATTCCCAAAAATTAATATTTCAATTCAATTCAACGAAATAAATATATTGTGTAAGTTTAAATAAATGAAACTTAAAATATATATAAATTAAATATATAAATAAATATAAATTTAAAAATACGTGTAATATAGATATGTAAATAAATATAATATAAATATTAAAATAAATGTAACATAAATATATAGATCTATTTAATATACGGATATAATTTAATATAATATAAATATATAAATAAATGTAATATAAATTCTTAAATATATTTATTATACAGATATAAATAAAAATATACGTAATATAAACATATATAATATAAACACATAAATAATTAGAATTTAGATTAATATAAAGATATATAACATTATTACGTATTATTAAGAATTATATTCTATATATTATATAAATATTTAAATAATCTAATTAAATTCGTCATTTTTTAAATAAATTTTATACATTTATGAATAAATACATTATAAAATATATAAATAAATATAAAATAAATCCATCAATATACTTAATATAAATATATAATGAAATATAATATTGATACAAAAATAAATAAAATATAAATTTATAAATAAATATATCAAAATATATAAACATATCTAAATAAATATAATATAAATTATATATATAAATATAATATAAATATAATAAAATATATCATTATTACATAATTAATATAAGATTATCTTAACATTATTATATATATATAACAAAAAAATCGTCTCAATTTATAAATATATACGAAAGCCAAACATATTCGTTGCAATTCCACCTTGTAATCCTTCTCCAACAATCGACAATCGTAAACAAAACATTTCAACAAAGACATCCCATGACATTGTCACAAAAACAGCGAATTTTTCGAAAATAAATAAAAAAATTTCCCACAGTTACCCTGGACACCGAAGTTTCTAAGGAAAACACCCTTTCTCGTTGTCATGGCAACCGGTCCGTTGGTCATACGCATTGTTACGGGGGTGCGACAATGTATTCAAATTCGGAGAGATGAGCAGAATATGTTATTTCTTTTTTACATATTCACATATATTCACATATATAAATATATATATTTGAGTCCAAACTCTGATAATATTCAGTTCAAATAGAAAAGAAAGGAATGGAATACCTTCTTCTGGTTATTATTAAATAAATTATGGAGATTTCTCGAAAATTCTGAAGAAAAAGGTGGAAATTCTAGCGTAGACTACGTGCTCGTATTCACGATGTGCTATTTCAGTTCCTAGAGGATTTACTAGCGTATCCTAGAGACGTAGGTTACCAGAGTAACTAGTTCATTGTTTAGTAGTTTCATTACGTTGCTAAGATGCATTGTTTCACGGAATTTATTACGTATTTTTGTATAAAAATCCATTCTCGGTAGGATTTCTACCTATTTATCTATTTCTATCTATTTCTATTTCTAGGTTTTTGATTAAATTAATGAAGATTATAGCATCTGAAAGTAATATTTTCGTATCTTCTACTAATTTACTAGCAAATATTGATGTAATATTTTTAAAAAGTGTGTTTAAAGTGATTGTTATGGTTACATTAATGTAGATTATAGCATAGGGAAGTGATTTATTCGTATTTATTATTAATTTTTCGACTAAATATCGGTTTAATAATCGAAATATGTATTTTAAAATCCTGTTTCTTTGGTTAAATTCATTGAAATTACAGAATAACTGTTGTCTTTTGTTAAATCAATTAAAGTTGTATTAAAGTTACAATATTTCGGTTCGCAGAGGATTTACTAGCGTATCCTAGAGGCGTAGGTTACCAGAGTAACTAGTTCGTTGTTTAGTAACTACAGTACGTTGCTAAGATGCATTGTTTTAAGGAATTTATTACGCACTTTTATATAAAATCCATTTTCGGTGGGTTTTCTACCTTTAAAATGCGTCGAAACCTACTATATATATTTAAAAAAGAGTAATTTTTATATTCCTTATTACAAACGTTGCTAAGATACAGTATTTCACGGAATTACTTACGTATTTTTTATATAAAAGCCATTTTTTCGTGAGTTTTCTACCATTTATTCCATCAAAACATATGAATGACGTTTAAAATGGAGAATTTTTCATATTACGACTTAAATCATTCAAAAAATGTACCATTTTAATAAAAGTTGGGCACAACAAACAAATAACATTTGAAAAGAAGGAAAAATTCATATTTACCGATAAAAAAGATTTAAAAAATTCACGATTTTATTAGAAAATTGTGTTTAAATTTATATTTTTCGAGTTACTGTACTAAATTCCTGGCGGTTTACTTATTTCTATATAAAATCCATTTTCGGTGAGTTTTATGCCTTTAAAATGCATTAAAACATACAATTATTATTTAAAATAGAGAAATTTTTATATTTCTTATCAAACATGTGCTATTTCAGTTCGTAGGGGATTTACTAGCGTATCTTAGAGACGTAGGTTACCAGAGTAACGAGTTGGTTGTTTTCTAGTTTCAGTACGTTGCTATTTAAATAAGAAATAATGGTCTTAGAAAATCGAGACAAGTACCAAAAGAAAGGAAATTGAACAAAGATTCTTATTATAGTCATATAATATCGTTTTAAAGTCGAACTTGCGAGAAATAGGACTAAGAAGTCGAAAAATCTGTACTATTCCGTGGTAATGAACAAGCTGTCTCCATGACGACTGAGGCGATCTCTTAAATCACAAAATCATGTATTTTATCATAATTCTCATAATTTCGACTAGAAAACGATGTTCTACGACTGGAATAAGAATCGTTATTCAATTTCCTTTCTTTTGGTACTTGTTTCGATTTTTTAAGACCATTATTTCTTATTTAAATCATTAAAAGAACAAAAGTCTGCATTCTATTAAAACGAACTTTACGTGCATTTCTTATGAGAACTTTTTCCTTTCTAGGATCGAACCTAGGACCTTTGGGTAAGCATAACCTAGCCTATTATCTGCGCAGAGAATATTTTTAAAGTTCAAAAGTCGTACAACCTTTGGTTTTCGAGTTTAATTCATGAGTATATGATATAAAAGATCGCCTTAGTCGTCATGGAGACGGGTTGTTCGTAACCACAATATTGTGCAGATTTTCCCGCTTTTTTGTGCTAATTCTCGCAATTTGGACTTTATAACGATATTCTACGACCAGAATAAGAATCTAAATTTAATTTCCTTTCTTTTGGTACTTGTTTTGATTTTCTAAGACCATTATTTCTTATTTAAATATGCAAAAGAATAAAAGTCTGCAATCCTTAAAAACGAACTTTACGTGCATTTCTTATGAGTGAGTTTTAGAGTCGTTTTGGAGTCGAACCAAGGATACTTTGGACATAAAAATAAGGATATATAATACTCAATGCATACTCTAACTAATCCCCAAATTTCGTATTTCTATATAATCGGGAAGTGCGTCAAATTAACGTTTTTCTAAAGAATGTCTCCCACGCATTTCTTACGGGAGTTACATCGGACACATAAACACACACAACGGTGATAATTACATGATATTCTAAGCTGTTTCCTTAATCATAAAATGTATCTACTGTATAATAATACTCCTTCTGATGGAATCTATGGCAACGGCGGAAGATTTGGGGTCGTAAAAGATACAGATCGAGTAGAAGGGGGAGATTTCGTAACCATAGGAGACGTGGGGGATGGACCAGAGAAAGGGGGAAGACGTAGGGGTTTGCGGTTTGAGGGTAAGGAAAAGGGGATCCTGAGTGCATTAAGACGCCAAAGGGTTAAGTGGATCCGTAAGAAGTTTCCTACGATATACACTACTATGAACATGTACTATCAATTAATTTTAATCATTACTTTCATATCGGCATATCAATCATAGTGTATTCTTATGGGAAAACGCAATACCTCGGTTTCAACAATCGCATTCGTCGTCAAGGGGACTCAAGTTGTTTACAGCCTCAAATTTTCACGAAATTTCCGTTTATTTAAACCGAATTCTCGCCATTTCGACCCGATAACGATATTTCCCGACCAAAATAAGAATCTTTATTCATTTCTCTTTCTTTTGGTGCTTATCTCGATTTCGTAAGCCTATTGTTTCTAATTTAATCTCGCAAAAGAAATGTGGCCTGCAACCGATGAAAGTGAGGTTTACGTGCATTTCTTATGAGAACGGTTTTTCTTCTCTGGGTTCGAACTGGGGCCGTTCGGGTAAAGGAAAATTTCGCCACATTGTAGGGTGCAGCATTCTACATCGAATGCACGTTTCAGCATCGCTCTAGCTCTTGGCATTGGCGAGAAAAACGCTTTTTTAGACAGACGGAGACCGTTACGTTTTTAATATCTATAGGCTAGGTAGGAAAAGAAGCAACAAGAAATGCAAGCAAATGTTCGTTTTTCTATTATATACAATAAAAATTCAACCAGTTTAAGAAATTAAATTAAAGAAATCATATATAGAAGAATACTAACTTTATTATCTCTTTATTTACGAATTGAATTTACTCCATTTTCTATTCGTATTTCATTTTTACAACATTTCGTTCTGATAAATTGTTGCTTCTCATAGAAACGGTATCAATGGACTAGGAATCATATGAGAAATCTTATATATATAGAGAGAGAATTCTTAGAAGAATGTTCTTAATTGATAATTGAATTTAATCCTTAATTCTTACTACTTATGGAATTCTCCTTACCTTTCATACAAGATTATGTTTCCCATATATTTGTATGGTAGTCAAGTTAGACCGCCTTAGTCGTCATGGAGACTGGTTGTATACACCAGCAAAATTTTACTAATTTTTCGTCTTTCTTTGGTATAATTCTAGTAAATTCGACACGAAAACATTATTATATACCAGAATAAGAATCTATGTTCAATTTCTTTTCTTTTGGTACTTGTTTTAACTTCGTAGGACCATTATTTCTTATTTAAATCATTAAAAGAACAAAAGTCTGCAATCCGTAAAAACGAACTTTACGAGCATTTCTTATGGGAGTGTTTTATGAGTCGTTTTGGAGTCGAACCAAGGGTACTGAGGGCATAAAAATAACCATATATAATACTACATTCATACTCTAACTAATCCCCAAATTTCATATTTCTATTTAATCTGGAAGTGCGTCAAATTAACGTTTTTCTAAAAAATGTCTCCCACGCATTTCTTATGAGAGAGTTTTTGAGTCGTTTTGGAGTCGAACCAAGGATACTTTGGGCATAAAAATAAGGATATTTAATACTCCATTCATACTCTAACTAATTCCCAAATTTCGTATTTCTATTTAATCGGAAAGTGCGTCAAATTAACGTTTTTCTAAAAAATGTCTCCCACGCATTTCTTACGGGACTCACCGACATCGGACACATAAATACACAACGGTGATTATTATAAAAGATAAATACGAAAGGGTTACAAAACCTTATAGTGGTTAGTTATGAATAATACGAGAACCATTTTCTGGTGTCTGGTATCGAACCTAGGACTTTCTGGTAGGGAAAATCTGTATATTACAGTTAAAATATGTATAGAATCAATATATATATTAAATAAGTAGAAAATTGCAGTCATAGGGGGTTTGGTTATATCGTTACCAAGTTCGTAAATTGTTGAGAAGTGTTGCTTAGCAGTTGAGTAATCCTTCGTTTCCATGGAAACCCTTTCAACCCTTTTAGAATGACGCCTTTCGAACTTTCTGATCAGGAACACGGAAAGAGCATTAAGGGTACGAATCAGGGCTGACAACATTACGAAAATTAAACGAAATTCGGGGTGATTTTAAATGAATTATTCTCTTCTTACTTATCCAATTTAATATATTCCGTAATAGAATATTATATAAACATACGATAATAATTATAAAAATAATAAAATAACTAGTCGCGTGCATGCACCCTCTGGGTGCAGTTTTTTGTTCTGGACCAGACATCTGGACTATGAACATGTACTATCATTCATTTTTAATCATTACTTTCATATGGACATATCAATCATAGTGTATTCTTATGGAAAAACGCAATACCTCGGTTTCAACAATCATATCCGTCGTCAAGGGGATTGGTTGTTTACAGCCTCAAAATCTCACGAAATTTCCGTTTATTTTAACCGAATTCTCGCCATTTCGACCCGAAAACGATATTTCACGACCAAAATAAGAATCTCTATTCATTTGTCTTTCTTTTGGTGCTTTTCTCGATTTCGTAAGCCTATAGTTTCTAATTTAATTTTGCAAAAGTAATGTAGCCTGCAACCGATAAAAGTGAGTACTAATTAAGGAATTTAGAGCTATTTTAAGAGTGTCCTAATTGAACATTTTTACAAAGTTTAAGAGTGTTTATAGTTAATTATTTAATCATTTTATTTGACATAAAAATTACAAAAGTTAAGATAATTTTTTCCACTCACATTTTATTATATATTTATTATTATATCATTGTTTATTTTATATTTATTTATTTTATATCATTATTTATATTATATTTATATTGTTTTTTAGTTTATTAATAAATCTTTTAAAATTTACGTGTTTAAAAAAGTGATATTATGTCAGTTAAATTTAATTAATTATTAATTTAATATTAATTTAATATAATTGAATTAATTTAAATTAAATTATAAGATATTAAATTATGATATTTTCGTAAGACATTTTACGAAAAAGTCAGGAATTATTAAAAAATTTAAAAATAAATATAATATATATATATATATATATATATATATATATATATATTCCAAATTTTTCGTAAGATTATAATTTTACATAATTTAGATGTGTTACATATTCTATTATATATTTTACATTGCATATTTTCCGAAATATTAGGAATTCTTCCGAATATTAGGAAGAATTTAAAACTTTAAAAAAAATTACTTTCTGATTTTTTCGATAAAATTACTATTTAAAAGAGTTAGTTATACTATGTAAATTAGTTAAATTTACGTTGAAGAAAAATTAATTTCTGTTATTCACTTAAACTTATGTATTTAAAGAGAAAAATGTGTTATAAAACCCAAACTTACTTATAAAATTATTATTAAATTAATGCAATATATTTTCAGTTAAATTTATATATTTAAAACAGAAAACATACTTAAAAATTTCGTATACATATATTTTTATTCTTTTATTGTTTATTCATATTCTTTATTATTTCTTTATTATTATTTAATATAATTTACTCATATTATTTCGTATTTCTTTTTATTATTGTTTATAATTTATTCTTATTATTTATTTTTATTATTAATTATTTATTTTTATTATTTATTATTTATTATTTATTTTAATTATTAATTTTTATAATATATATTTTATTTTTATTATTTATTGTTATTATTTATTATTTATTTTTATTATTTATCATTTATTTTTATTATTTATTTTTATAATTATTCTTATTATTATTATTTATTTATTTTTTATTTATTTCTATTATTTATTTTTATTTTACTTATAATTTGTTATTTATTATTAATTAAATTTTTAATATTTATTATAACTTTTTATTATTATTATATATTATTTATTATTCTTGTTTATTTATTCATACATATAAATTACGTAAAATTAAAATCTTAATCACGTTATTAATATCAAATCTAATTTAAAATTACTTTCGAAAAAATTGACGATCGAAATTCGTAAAAAATCTTCAAAGTTGGCATCCGTGTTTTTGTGAATTTAGAAATGATTAAGAAAAGGCGTTGCTAAGGAGTGAGGGATTTGGCGGGAAAGCGGCATCCCCCTGGTTGCTAAGGAGGCGTAACAATGGAGAAAAGGGTTAGAAACGAAAAGGGTTCTTGGAAGGGGTAAAATCAAAGGGTAAAGGAATGATGGATGACGTCATGAAGTCGGGTTTAAAAAGCTAAATACGTAAATAAAAGCTGTACGTAACTATAAAGATTTGCATGGTGATTTTATATATACGATGAACTAATATAGTATACCTAAGCAACACAATGGTTCGAGAAGAATTACGTGGGAGACATTTTATAAAAACGTTAATTTGACGCACTTCCCGATTTAATAGAAATACGAAATTTGGGGATTAGTTAAAGTATGAATTGAGTATTATATATCCTTATTTTTATGCCCAACGTATCCTTGGTTCGACTCCAAAACGACTCTAAAGTACCCTCATAAGAAATGCACGTAAAGTTCGTTTTAAAGGATTGCAGACCTTTTTTCTTTTGAAGATTTAAATGAGAAATAATTGTCCTACAAAGTTAAAACAAGTACCAAAAGAAAGGAAATTGAATACAGATTCTTATTCAGGTGTTATAATATCGTTTTCGAGTCAAACATTTAAGAATTATGATAAAAACATGATAAAATATGTATTAGAAATACTCCCATAAGAAATGCACGTAAATTTCGTTAAGATCGATTGCAGACTATTGTTCTTTTGAAGATTTAAACAAGAAATAATGGTCTTAAAACATCGAGACAAGTACCAAAAGAAAGGAAATTGTATAAATATTCTTAATCTGTTCATAAATTATCGTTTTAGAGTCAAACATTTAAGAATTATGATAAAAACATGATAAAATATGTATTAGAAATACTCCCATAAGAAATGCACGTAAATTTCGTTAAGATCGATTGCAGACTATTGTTCTTTTGAAGATTTAAACAAGAAATAATGGTCTTAAAACATCGAGACAAGTACCAAAAGAAAGGAAATTGTATAAATATTCTTAATCTGTTCATAAATTATCGTTTTAGAGTCAAAATTGCGAGAATTAACTACTATATAATTTATATCTATATAATGACGAATTTCAATTCTAGAAGTAGGCACGAGTAAAAGTTGCTTGCATACTGCAAGCTATCAGTTGAATGCAGTATCGTACCAAGTAACGCCTCAAATCAATTTTGAAAACTTCAAGCAAAAGACCGCCTGGGGTCGAACTAAGGACCCGATCGTGCAAAACAATTGCATATTAATGTAAGATAAGTGCCATTCTGACTTGTTCCAAAGTTTCGATTCAATACCTTATGAGGAAATTCCTAAAATAAGATTCCGTTTTCCCCGTTTGAAATGCATGGTAGAATAGAAATGATGCTCTTGCATCGAACCAAGGACCACTAGACGAACTGTGAAATTCATGAATGAATGATTTCAAACGCCTCTGTCGCCACACCGGGTTTTATCCTTCCAGCTAATCGGGAAGACAATGAAAAAAATTTTCAAAAATTCCAGCAATGCATATCATATGGAAGAATTTTGCACCCACCTGGCGTCGAACTCACGGTCATTTTGTAACATTTCTTCCATTCGTAATAAAGAAGACTGCCTCAGCTTCAACCTTCGAGATTTCGGTTCCTCTATCTTACCGATAAGTGCCTCAAAATAATTTTCAAAAATCCGCGCAATGCATTCTTATGGGAAAATTGCGATTTTCGGAAATTTCTGGTATCGAACCCATGACACCTAGCGTCGATGTCTGAGTTATTCTGGCATCTACAGGGTGGGGCCAGTAAGTCGTATAAATTTCACGTTGATAGCAATTGTGGAACAAGGTCAGAATTCGAATCCCCTATAAATATTTATATAGGTATATCCGGAGAGTTAGCTATATATAATAGGATGTAATGATTACTTAAATTCTAGAAGTTGGTGTATTACTATAGCAACAGTTGCTATGACTGCATTTCTTACGTAATATGATTGTTATCTTTACTAATTTTGAATCCTACGTCTTTATAAATGTTGATTAAGAATAAAGGAAGGCTTAACAGAAGAGTAATTAAGGCATGGGCTTGAATATTTCATGTGTAAGTGGTCCTTAGAGATGCTGCGAACGCTTCAATATTTGATAAGCTGAGATGGGAGAGGTGGGTTTCACTTCCTTTTCTTAAATTAATCATTGAAGATTCCTGGGTGAGAAGGATTGCAAATTAGGATGGATTTCTGTTGAATTTTAAGGGTTTTGATTTTTACGTTGCGAAATTTTCGAATTTTATAAAAATTAGTTTTTTTCGTGAATTTGATAGAAATTTTACCAGTTTAAGTTTCTTTATTTTGTAGATTAGTGTTAAAATTTGTTGATGTACATTTTAAGGTCGCGAAATTTTTGCAATTTTTTCGTTTTTGGTGCAAAATTTTTGCGAATTTTATTAAATTTGGTATTTTTTACAGAATCTTGTAGAATTTTACGGTTTCGTTTTTAATTCGCTAATTATATTGCGAATTTTAAATGTCAATTTTTGCAATTTTTTGAGAAATTTTTGCGAGTTGTAAAATTAGTTATTTTTGCATTTTTTTGCAACTTTCTTATATTTTTCGCAAAAATTTTGATTTTACGTCTTTTGTTGTAGAATTTGCGAATTTTTAAATAATATTTTTCACTGATAAATTTGCCATCATTGCAGAATTAACGTTGTTTTTATGTTACGAAATTTGCGAATTTTTGTTTTTTTAAATAAAATTTGTTATTTTTTGCAGAATTTTGTCGAATTTTAGTATTTAACGTTATTGTTTTTAATTCGCAAATTCGTAAATTTAAGAAATAATATTGTTGTTAAATTTTTCTAACTAAACAAAAGTAGAGTTAATCGTTAAGCAAAATACGCGAATTTTTTTTGCGAAATTTGCAACTTTATACGAATACGAAAGAAATTTGCGAGAAAAGACGAAAAAATACCGAAACTTAGCACTTCGTATGACCTTGGGAAACTCGCAATCATTGCAGAATTAAAGTTGTTATTAATGTTGCAAAAATTTGCAAATTTTTGTTTTTTTTGTGCAAAGTTTGCGAATTTTCAAAATTTGTAATTTTTTTGCTGAATTTTGTCGAAATTTTTTAAATATTTTTCATGTCTTAAATTATTTTACATTTTTAGCGGAAAATTTTGCGAAATTTGATTTTCGTTTCGAAATTGACAAATTCCTGAAATTTAATTACTTTTTTATTTTAGGAAATTCGCGAATTTGCAAACATTTAATAAATCTGATGTTTACTGAGAAGTGCGTGGGAGACATTTTTAGAAAAACGTTAATTTGACGCACTTTCCGATTGAATAGAAATACGAAATTTGGGGATTAGTAAGAGTATGAATGGAGTATTGTATATCCTTATTTTTATGCCCAAAGTATCTTTGGTTCGACTCCAAAACTACTAAAAAGTACTCTCTTAAGAAATGCACGTAAAGTTCGTTTTTAAGGATTGCAGACTTTTGTTCTTTTGATGGTTAAAATAAGAAATAATTGTCCTACGAAGTTTAAACAAGTATAAAAGAAAGAAAATTGAATGAAAATGTTTATTCTGGTCACAAAATATCACTTTTGATTCTAAATTGCGACACTAAAGCTGAAGGAAACGAAAATTTTGCGAAATTTATAAGGCAATAGCTACATAGACAGATTTTCCTATAAAAATACACTCGAATTTGCATAATTTACCTTTACAATTGAAGAACAAGTTTCACTTTTTCATTGTACGAAAGGAATTTGCGAAAAAAGACGAAATAATTCCGAATTTTAGCACTTTTGTACGACCTTGGGAACAAAACTAACAGTTTCCCTGTAATAGGAGTTTTGGTTCAAAACTTTCTGTCTGTAAAGTTCAGTTGCCATGGAGTTTGTCTGAAAAGTTTCTTTTTAACCCCAAAAGTTAGTTCGGAATACTACTTTTAGTTGCGCGAGTTTTAATTTTCCAAAGTTTTGGGGAAATTTCCAAAACTGATGATCCAAAGTTTATATAGGAGGTGTGGAGAAGTGTAAAAAGAGTTTTTATTAAAGAATCGGAGTTAAAAAGTGGGTGAGATTGACAATGTAAACATTTGCACGTGGATTCTCACTTTGGTAACCAACTTGTATTGTAGTGGTACTTAGCAACGGATATCCATAGCAACTGTGCATAGCAACCCATGATACTGTATGTATCATTTATAATAAATTTAAAATGGTGATTTTTTTAAAAAGGGAAAATAATGCGAATTTTCGTAAATTATTTGCGAATTTCTAAATTTGCAATTTTTTCACGAATCGATTTTTGAGCTGCAATTTTTGAATTTTTTTACTCAAATTATCAGAAATATTTTCAAATTCGCAAATATTTTAACGGAAGATATACTTCGCAAATTCTCTATCAATTAAAAAGAAACTCAATTTTTAGCACGATTTGCAAAAAATATATTTATGTTATATGAAAATCATAATTTGTGCGACAAAATATTAAACATTCGCAAAAGATAAATTTTGCAACAACGTTTTATAAAATCTACATTAACTCTCCAAAAATGGCAATTTTTGCAAAATTTTAGCTTCAAAAAACAATTTATATCCAACATAAAATGTAAAATTTCAAATTCAATTATTTTACAGAAAAAACATTCAATTAACGTTGCAAATTTCGCAAAAAAATATTCCCGAATTTTGCAACAAAATTAAAATTTGTAGCATTTTTTCATCCATTAACTCTACTTTAGTTAGAAAAATTTAACAACAATTTTATTTGTTAAATTTACGAATTTGCGAATTAAAAACAAAACCGTATAAATCTAAAATTCTACAAAATTCTGCAGAAACTAACAAATTTTTTTAAAATACACAAATTTCGCACCAAAAACATAAAAATTTGCAAATTTCGCAACATAAAAACAGCATTAATTCTGCAATAATGGCAAATTTCGCATTGAAAAATTAACATTTGTACGTGGATTATCACTTTCGTAACCAAGTTATAATGTACTGTTACTTAGCAACGGATACCCATAGCAACTTTACATAGCAACCCACGATAATCTATCTTCCTTTATAAGAACGAATGTTTAAAATTAATTTTTAAAAGGGGGAAATGATGGGTAATCGTGCAAATTTCTGCGAATTCTCTAAGATTTGCGAATTTATGAAATTGGCAATTTTTTGCTCGAACGGAATTTTGATAAGCTGCAATTTTCTCAGTCAATTTATCACATTTATTAAACATTTGCAAATTCGTGAATTTCGTTAAATATATAAAAGTCATTAAATTTTTAGGAATTTCGAAACGAAAAGCAAATTTCGCTACGAAGAAATTAATAAATTTTTAAACTGCGCAAATTTTCCGCTTAAAATTTCAAATTAATTTGTCGAAAATTGAATCGCAAAAGTATAAAAAAATTGCGAATTTTTAAAGAGAAGAAAAATATTTTAAAATTACGACAAAATTCTGCAAGAAAATGACTAATTTTTAAAAATTCGCAAATTTTGCACCAAAAAACCGTAAAAAATTTGCAAATTTTTGCAACATTAAAAACAACTTTAATATTGCAATAATGGCATGTTTTCCAAGGTCGAATTAAATGCTAAAATCTCTAATCTAAAACATTATACCTTTAATTCGCAAAATTCTTTCGTACAATGAGAAAATGAAACTTGTTCCTCAATGTTAGAGATAAATTATGCAATTACAAGTGTATTTTTATAGGAAAATGCGTAATCTAGGGTTCAACAATTCCTTTGGTTGTCATAGAGACTAGTTGCCTAGAACTTCATTGTTAGCATATATTTAAGCTAAATTTCAACAATTTTTAGTTTATAATTTCGCAAACATTGCAACAAAAAATGTAAAGATTCGAAAAATATTTAAAAAAATTTTCAAAACAATAAATTTTGCAAGAAAAATTCACGAATTTGCGAATTAAAATCAAAATCGTAAATTTCTAAAAATCGACGATATTTTGCTAAAAAACAAATTTGCAAATTCGCAAAATTTATTTCTCCAAAAACAAATTTACAAAATTTGCAACATACAGTAAAGTAAAAAGTTACTTCCGCAACAATGGCAAATTACGCAGTGAAAAAATCCTGTTTACTAACTCTGCTTTAGTTTACATAGAAAAATTTATTATCTATTATCTATTTTTTCCATTCTATTCTATTATTTCTATTGTTATTTAAATTTCGCTGCGAAAATAAATAAATTTGAAATTACGCAAATTCTCCGCTAAAAAATATAGCGAAAATGTAAAATGATTTAATTAGAATCAAATAAAATTTTCATAAAAATAAATTCGAAAATTCTCGAACATTGCAACGAAAAAATGTAAAAATATTAATTTTTGCGAAAAATATGTTAAAAAAAATTGCAAAACTAGAAATTTTGCAACAGAAATTCACGAATTTGCGAGTTAAAATCAAAATAGTTGATTTATAAAGATTCGACGATATGTTGCAATAAAAAACGAATTTACAAATTCGCAAAAAATTATTTCTCCAAAAGCATAAATTTGCTAATTTTGCAACATAAAGAGAACATTAATTCTGCAATAAGGCAAATTACGCAGTGAAATAATAAATCTTCTTTACTAACTCTAGTTTAGAAAAATTTAATAACAAATAAATTTTATTCGTTAAATTTACGAATTTGCGAATTAAAAACAAAAGCGTAAAATTATAAATCCGACAAAATTCTGTAAAAAATAACAAATTTAATTCAAATTTACAAATTTCGCACCAAAAACAAAAATTTACAAATTTCGCAACATAAAAAAAGCATAAATTCTGCAATAATGGCGAATTTCGCATTGAACAATTAACAGATGCACGAGGATTTTGCTTTCGTAACCAACTTACATTGTGCTGGTACTTAGCAACGATTACCCATAGCAACTGTGCATACCAACCCATGATGCTATGTGTATCATTGTAAAAATTGTTTTTGGTACTTGTTTTATCTTCGTAGGACCATAGTTTCTTATTTAAATCATTAAAAGAATAAAATTCTGCAATCTATAAAAACGAACTTTACGTGCACTTCTTATAGGAGTGTTTTATGAGTCATTTTGGAGTCGAACCAAGGATACTTTGGACATAAAAATAAGGATATATAATATTCTATTGTTCCTCTAACTAATCCCTACATTTCGTATTTCTATTTAATTGGGAAGTGCGTCAAATTAATGTTTTTCTATCGTCTAACATGCATTTCTTATGAGGGTGTATTTCCGAGCCTTCTGGGAGTCGAACCAAGGATACTTTGGGCATAAAACTAAGGATATATAATAGTCCATTAATACTCTAACTAATCCCCAAATTTCGTATTTCTATTCAATCGGAAAGTGCTTGAAATTAACGTTTTTCTGAAAAATGTCTCCCACGCATTTCTTACGGTATTCACCGACATCGGACACATAAAAACATAACAAAGACAAAATCACGACTATATCAGACTACAAATTCATCAAAACATTCCTTTAATTCCATAACTATACTAAATTTATCATAACATCGGTAAATTCAGCTTATATCTCATATAAACACAGCTATACCTTATGTACAGGTATGTATCCATGCATTTCTTGGTTGAATACGTCGCTAAGCAAAGGGAATCATTAATAAACAATATGAAACGAATCTCCATGTTAATTACAGGAATCCCCTGTTGAGTAAGGATTAACCCTAACCCTTTAGCTGCCCTCGGCTACGGTTTCCATGGCAACGGAGGTAAACGAAAGATCAAACGAGTATTTCTGCATTTAATAACCGTTCTCATACTGAATTCGTTTAAAGAGTTTCATAGCAACGTATGTAAACAAACTGTAGTACAACCGGTTTACTATATAGGCTGTACGATGGTTAGGGGTTTTTATAAACGTTAATTTGACGCATTTCCCGATTGAATAGAAATACGAAATTTGGGGATTAGTTAGAGTATGAATGGAGTATTATATATCCTTATTTTTATGCCCAATGTATACTTGGTTCGACTGCAAAACGACTCTTAAGTACCCTCACAAGAAATGCACGTAAAGTTCGTTTTTAAGGATTGCAGACCTTTGTTCTTTTGATGAATTAAATAAGAAATAATGGTCTTACGAAGTTAAAACAAGTACCAAAAGAAAGGAAATTGAACAAAGATTCTTCTTTATATCGTGAAATCACATTATCTGATAAACGTTTGAGGAATTCTCGTCTTTTATTACAGTATTTATCATTGCTTTAATGAAATTGATCTATATAATTAAGTAAGGCGTTTGTGTTTGTATATTTTTGTTTATAACTCAAGAACCAAGAGCTGTACAACATTCAAACTTTAAACGTAGTTAAATGTATTCCTTACGCAGATAATACGCTAATTTTTATTTATCTAAAGGTTCACAGTTCGAAACCAGACAGGAAAAAAACCTCCCATAAGAAATGCACGTAAAGTTCGTTTTTAAGGATTGCAGACTTTTATTCTTTTAATTATTTAAATTAGAAATAATAGTCTTAGAAAATCGAGACAACTATCAAAAGAAAGGAAATTAAATGCAGATTATTATAAAAGATTGCAGTTTACGGAATAAATAAATTATTGATACTTTTTCCTCATATTTAATAAACTGTAACACGTATTTTAAACGCATAAAAACTCCTAAATATATATATATATAATGATATTTAATACTCTTATATATGTACTATGTATTTCAAAATCCTATTCTTTTGGGAAACCTTAGAAAAAATGCAATTAAGATCGGATTAATTAAGGTTTTTAATATCTCCTTACTTAAGGTATCTCCATGTTTACCAACTCCGTGGGTTGTTTGCCTTGTTGATCACCACGGAAACGCCTACCCATATAACAATCGATATATATCGAATGCTACAATCGATATCTTATCTGCATCCCGGAATTTTCAGAATTTCTAATATTTATTAAATATTAGTGTGAAAATATGGCAAACATATCTATAAAATATATTATATATATATATATATATATATATATATATATATATATATATATATATATATATATATATATATTAATTTATATATGTATTATATTAATATGTAATACGTGTTTGTATATCAAATATTAAGACGATCTTCTATCTATATATATTAAAAACGTAACGGTGTCCGTCTGTCTAAAAAAAGCGTTTTTCTCGCCATCGCCAAGAGCTAGAGCGATGCTGAAACGTGCATTCGATGTAGAATGCTGCACCCTACAATGTGGTGAAATGTTCTTTTACCTGAACGGCCCCAGTTCGAACCCAGAGAAGAAAAACCGTTCTCGTAAGAAATGCACGTAAACCTCACTTTTATCGGTTGCAGGCTACGTTTCTTTTGCAAAATTAAATTAGAAACAATAGGCTTACGAAATCGAGATAAGCACCAAAAGAAAGAGAAATGAATAAAGATTCTAATTTTGGTCGCCAAATATCGTTATCGTGTCGAAATGGCGAGAATTCGGTTAAAATAAACGGATATTTCGTTGAATTTTGAGGCTATAAACAACCAATCCCCTTGACGACGGATGCGATTGTTGAAACCGAGGTATTGCGTTTTCCCATAAGAATACACTGTGATTGATATGTCCATATGAAAGTAATGATTAAAAATGAATGATAGTACATGTTCATAGTCCAGATGTCTGGTCTAGTCTCATTATTAAAAGCGTTTTAACCCAGTTTTGATTTTACGTGGATTATATATATATACGAGTAAAAGTTGCTTGCATACTGCAAGCAAATTGGTGAAAAATTTACAATAAGTTTCCCTTACGGGTATCATTTTCGAAGCTTATCCAGCAAAAATCTTAAAAGTTGCCGCAATGCATTTCGAACGTGAGAATTTTTCATCCATGTGGCATCGAACTCACGGTCATATGCAACCTTTCTTCCACTGGTTCTATAGAAAACTACTTCAAACGGAAACGCTGTGATTTTGAATAGTCTCCTGCATTGAGAAAGGCCTCAAAACAATTTTTAAAAATTTGCGTAAATGACCGCCTGGCGTCGAACACAGGACCCATTTGTGAGAGAAAATGGCATACGAATAAAAGATAAGCGCCACTCTGACGTGTTTCAAAGTTTCAATTCAATATCTTATCGGGAAGGACATAAAATAAGTTTCCGTTATTCCCGTTTGAAATGCATGGTAGAATCGGAATGACACTCTTGCATCGAACCAAGGACCACAGGAGAAATGTTGACCCTTATGAAAGAATGTTCTCAAACGCCTCTGTCACCATTCCGGGTTTTATCTTTCCAGCTTATCGGGAAGGATTTTAAAAAAATCATAAAAGATTTCACCAATGCATTTCTTACAGAAGCATTTCGAACCCACCTGGCGTCGAACACACGGTCATTTGCTAACATTTCTTCCTTTGATACTATGGAAGACCATCTCATCTGCAAACACCGAGATTTTGATTGCTCTATCGCATCGAGAACGGCCTCAAAAGAGATTGCAAAAATTCGCGCAAATGACCGCCTAGCATCGAACTCAGGACCCTTCTGTGAGAGAAAATAGCGAATTAATATTAGGTAAGTGCCATTATGACTTATTCCAAAGTTTCGATTCAATATCTTATCGGGAAGGTCCTAAAATAAGATTCCGTTTTCCCCGTTTGAAATGCATGGTGGAATCGGAATGACCCTCTTACATCGAACCAAGGACCACTAGACGAACTGTGAAATTCATGAAAGAATGTTTTCAAACGCCTCCGTCGCCACACGGAGTTTGATCTTTCCAGGTTATCGGGAAGGCGTTGAAAAAAATTTTCAAAAATTGCAGCAATGCATTTCTTATGGAAGAATTTCGGACCCACCTGGAGTCGAAGTCATGGTCATTTGGCAACATTTCTACCATAAGAACCATAGAAGACTACCACAGCTTCAACCTCCGAGATTTTGGTTCCTCTATCTTACCGATAAGTGCCTCAAAATAATTTTTTAAAATCCGCGCAATGCATTCTTATGGGAAAATTGCGATTTTTTGGAATTTCTGGCATCGAATTCATGATAGCTAGCGTCGATGTCTGAATTATTCTGGCGTCTAGAGTGTAGGGCCAGTACGTCGAAAAAATCTGACGTCGATGGCGCTTGTGGAACATGGTCAGAATTCGTATCCCCTATAAATATATATATATATAGGTATATCCGGAGAGTTAGCTATATATAATAGATATATATAGAGATATAAAGCAAGGGGTATAAGATCTTTCAAGAGTTATGGAATATGCATAAGAAGAAGGAGCAGGGGTTGCAGAATATATAAAGGGGTTGAATTATGAAGGGGTTGGCTTAGAGAAAGGGGGCTAATTTTGAATCTATAGATCGATATTCAACGTAAAGGGGGATGAAGAAACTAAGGGATGGAGATTTTATGGGGTAGGACAGAATTACGTAAAGATAAGACCAAAAATATTGATTCTATGCTAAGGAATCTAAAATACATTTCATACGTACATTTTATATGAGATTATAATTCCCATACATTTGTATGGTAGTCAAGTTAGATCGCCTTAGTCGTCATGGAGACTGGTTGCTCATACCAGAAATATTATACGTCTATTTTGTCATAATTCTCGTAATGTAGGCTATAAAAGGATATTCTACGACTATAATAAGAATCTTTGTTCAATTTCCTTTCCTTTGGTACCTGTTTAAACTTTGTAGAACCATTATTTCTTATTTAAATCATTAAAAGAACAAAAGTCTGCAATCGAAAAATCGAAATTTACGTGCATTTCTTATGGTAGTGTTTTGAAGACTAATGTTACCATGTATGTTATCATAATTCTCATAATGTGGACTCGAATATGATATTCGATGACCAAAATAAGAATCTTTGTTCAATTTTCTTTGTTTTGGTACTCGTTTTAACTTCGTAGGACCATTATTTCTCATTTAAAAATGCAAAAGAACAAAAGTCTGCAACCTGCTTATGTATCCGATGTCGGTGACTCCCGTAAGAAATGCGTGGGAGACATTTTAGAAAAACGTTAATTTGAAGTACTTCCCGATTGAATAGAAATACGAAATTTGGGGATTAGTTAGAGTAATAATGAAGTATTATATATCCTTATTTGTATGCCCAGAGTATCCTTGGTTCGACTCTAAAACGACTCCAAAATACACTCGTAAGAAATGTACGTAAACTTCGTTTTATAAGATTGCAGACTTTTACTCTTTTGATGAATTAAATAAGAAATAATGGTCTTACAACATCGAAAATAGTACCAAAAGAAAGGAAATTGAATAAAGATCCTTATTCTGGTCTTAGAATATCGTTTTCTGGTCAACATTACGAGAATTAGGACAAAAAGACGAAAATGTCGTGTAAGTTTGACCTTGTGGGTGCGTATCTAAGCAACGAGAAACGTATTATTGCCGTGTCGGTCAAGTGAAGAAGTCCTTCACAACGAGATGAAGATACAGGGAGTGTGTTTACAGATCTGAGAGGGGGAGCATATGATGCTGCTGGTCCATTTGGGATGCTGGGGCTCCTTAGAAATTAATTTCAGCACAAGATGGCAGGGTTATCAGTCCAGGGAAGTAATCTTATGACTTACATGGGTACAGGATTGTGTAATCTCCCTTTATGTCGTATGTGAAATGTGTTAAGGGGGCGTAACCTTGACTACTGTTACTAAGGTATGGTTGAGATCTTGAAGTCTAAATAATGATTGTTTATAAGGAAATACGACATTTAAACCCGTTTAAGACGCTATATATATAATTTGTAACCATGACAACTGTTCTCAAGATATGTTTAACTATGGATTGAGATGTTGAAGTCTAAATAATGATTGTTTATAAGGAAATACGACATTTAAACCCGTTTAAGACGCTCTTAAAGATTAGAAATGTGACTTCGTAACCAAGACAACTGTTGCCAGGATATGTTTAACTATGGATCTCGAAGTTTAAGTGGTAATTGTTTATGAAAGATGTTAATCATGAATTATGTACCTATGACAACAGTTGCTTAGTTATTCTTTACCTTGGATTTGACATTTTAAAAATCTAAGTATTAATTGTTGTAATAAAACAATAAGATACTCGTAAGTACTTAAACTAGTTCAAAAGCTTCCGAAGACGATAATTACGATATTGTATCCATAACAACTGTTGCCCGGATTTGATTGTTTATGAAACGATAAGCGATTTGTAACAATATAATCTCTTTTATGACGCTCTTAAAGATGTGAAATATGAATTATGTATCTATGTACACCCAAATTTCGTATTTCTATTCAATCGGGAAGTGCGTCAAATTAATGTTTTTCTAACGTCTAACATGCATTTCTTATGAGAGTATTTCTAAGATACGTATCATCATGTATTTTATCATAATTCTCATAATTTCGACTCCAATACGATATTCTAAGACCAGATTAAGAATCTTTGTTCAGTTTCCTTTCTTTTGGTACTTGTCTTTATTTTATAAGACCATTATTTCTTATTCAAATATGCAAAAGAACAAAGGTCTGCAATCCTTAAAAACGAACTTCACGTGCATTTCTTATGACAGCATTTTAGAGTCGTTTTGGAGTCGAACCAAGGATACTTTGGGCATAAAAATTCAGATGTATGATACTCAATTCATATTCTCTTTAATCCCCAAATGTCGTATTTCTATTTAATCGGAAAGTGCGTCAAATTAACGTTTTTCTAAAAATGTCTCCCACGCATTTCTTACGGGAGTCACCGACATCGGATACATAAACACACAACGGTGATTATTATATAATATTAACGTATATAAGTGTGTAGACCACTGAGGATTACGAAACCACATCTGTGAGGAAGCTGTAAGGACCATTTCGTTGGACCAAAGATGCTGTGCCATTCCCCATAGGAATTATGGGTAATATTTCTAGGGAATTTCGTCGCAGGAGCGTCCCCATCTGGCGGTAGGTATATAAATTAAGGGAAGGATGGAATTTCGTCCTAAAATGATTTATATTGGGTCCGAAAGCACCTGTTTTGGGTGTGAATTGTTTTGAAACTAAAGTTTATACGTTGGATTCTAATCTCTAATGATTTCAGAGTGCATTTTCGTTTGTTACCAAGGAAATGAGCTGTTTCTCTTTGTTTTATCTGTAGTCATGGTAACGGAATGGCATAGAAATACGAAATTTGGGGATTAGTTAGAGAATGAATGGAGTATTATATATCCTTAGTTTTATGCCCAAGGTATCCTTGGTTCGACTCTAAGACGACTCTAAAATGCCCTTATTAGAAATGCGTGGGAGACACTTTTTAGAAAAACGTTAATTTCACGAACTTTCCGATTGAATAGAAATATGAAATTTGGGGATTAGTTAGAGTATGAATTGAGTATTATATGTCCTTAGTTTTATGCCCAAAGTATCCTTGGTTCGACTCCTAAGCGACTCTAAAGTACCCTCATAAGAAATGCACGTAAAGTTCTAAATACATTACTATATAATAAATTCATTTTAGGACAAGAAACAGAGCAAATTTTCCAATTCTTAAAAACATTTCCTACTTATCTAATAGTGAGTATTTTTACGGTTGTCATGGTAATTTTAAAAGTTTCTGTGGCAACATTTGCTAAGCATATGGCATCTTTGCTTATAAAATACACAAGTTGTAAAAAAAATCGGAATATTTTTCCCCCAATCTTCTAGATAGAGATATGACATAGCTATAGAATTTCACAACATTATATTAGCATTCTATTGCTTTTATAGGTCTTTCTTTCGTTACTATCTTCTAATACAATAAAATAAGGTGTGTGTATGTGTGTATGTATTATGTTCGCCTAAAACTCGAGAACCATAAATGGCACGACTTTCAAACTTTAAACATAGTTAAATGTACTTACTGCGCAGATAATAGGCTACTTTTCATTTACTTAAATGTCCCCAGTTCGAACCCGGAGAAGAAAAACCGTTCTCATAAGAAATGCACGCAAACCTCACTTTTATCGGTTGCAGGCTACGTTTCTTTTGCAAAATTAAATTAGAAACAATAGGCTTACGAAATCGAGATAAGCACCAAAAGAAAGAGAAATGAATAAAGATTCTTATTTTGGTCGCCAAATATCGTTATCGGGTCGAAATGGTGAGAATTCGGTTAAAATAAACGGAAATTTCGTGAAAATTTGAGGCTATAAACAACCAATCCCCTTGACGACGAATGCGATTGTTGAAACCGAGGTATTGCGTTTTTCCATAAGAATACACTATGATTGATATTCCCATATGAAAGTAATGATTATAAATGAATGATAGTACATGTTCATAGCCGGCTCAAAAAAGTCTTAGATTATTAAATTTCCTACAACTTTTGAATCTAACACTTTTCACAAATATTATTCCGAGATATTCGCCAGCAAAGTTGACAGAATCGAATAAAAAAAGAATACTGATTACAGTTTTTCTAGCATAACTTTTTTAAAATACAACATGGGTATATGCAAATGTATATAAAAGTTGTAGATAATTAAATTCCCTACCACTTTTAAATTTATCTTTTCTTCCTAACATCAATATTTCGCGAGATATTTGCATTCAAAGTCGGCAGAATCGCAAAATAGAATACAGAATACAGTTTTTCTAGCATAACCTTTTCAAAATGCAACATAGGTATATACAAATGTTTATAAAAGTTGTAGAAAATTAAAAATCCTACAACTTTTAAATTTACGTTTTCTCTCTAGAACCAGTATTTAGCGAGATATTTGCAATTAAATGAAAAAGAATCGAAAAAAATAGAATGCTGAATAGTTTTTCTAGCATAACTTTTTTAAAATGCAACATTGGTATATACAAATATTTACAAAAGTTGTAGAAAATTACATTTCCTACAACTTTTAAATTTAATGTTTTTCTCTATATCCAATATTTAGCGAGATATTTGCAATTAAATATGGCAGAATCGCAAAATAGAATACTGAAACAGTTTTTCTAGTATAACTTTTTTAAAATGCAACATATGTATATACAAATGTTTATAAAAGTTATAGATAATTGAATTCTCTACAACTTTTGTATTTAATGTTTTTCTCTAGAACCAGTATTTATCAAGATATTTGCAAAATAGAATACTGAATACATAAGCTAAGAAAGTGATTAAATTGCTTACTTAAGGATGAATATGCTTAGAAGTTGATGGCTGTGCTTACGATAGGTTGCGTTTGCTTAGTAAGCAGTTGCGTTCGCTTAGATCATGATGAAAAAGCTTAGAGATGTGATTTTTTCGCTAATATTATGATGAGTTCTCTTAGATATACAAATTAAATTCATTTTTTCCTCATAACTTTCTTAATATTCAATTTATTTATATACTTTATTATAAAAGATGTAGATTATTAAATTTCTACAACATTTGTATTTAATGTTTTTCGCTAGAACCAATATTTATTATGATATATGCAAATAAAGACATTAGTTTCGGAAAACACGCTAAATTCAGTTTTCGCCTCATAACTTCTATAATATTCAAATTATGTATATATAAATGTATATAAAAGTTGTAGATAATTAAATTGCCTACAACATTTGTATTTGATTTTTTTCTCTATTGCCAATATTTATTAAGATATTTGCAAAGAAAGACAATAGTTTCGATAAATTGATCATAGAATTCAGTTTATTGGGCATAACTTTTTTAATATACAACTTAGATATATACAAACAATTACAAAAGTTGTAGATAATTAAATTCCCTACAACTTTTGTATTTACTTTTTCTTTCTAGGATCAATATTTCGCGAGATATTTGCATTCAAATTCGGCAGAATCGCAAAATGGAATACTGAATGCAGTTTCCTAGCATAGCTTCCTTAATATTCAACTTATGCATGTATCTGTGTATATATAAACACTCTCAATGAGAAATTCACTTCTTATTGCCTTAATTAAAAAGAAAAGAGATTTCTGACGAATATTAGAGGATTTGGGATTTTGTATATCATAGTTGCTATGGGAGATCATTGTTTAAATCTCTTAGCAACGTTTTTAGTATTTTTGTCACTCGCAAACGATTGTTGAAGGATTGTTGCTATTGGAAATTATTATTTAAGGTTTCTTTCGTATATTTTTTTATAGCTAAGAATGATTTTAATGAATATAAATGCTATTTTTTCTACACGTAGTCGAAAAATAGGAATATTTCTTATTTCTGATCCTCTAGAGAGAAATAACATGTAAATAAATATCCATATATATAATTAGCTTACTTAAAGAGGTTTAGATGGTAATTAAATATAATATTTTTATATAATAATCACCGTTGTGCGTTTTTATGTGTCCGATGTCGGTGACTCCCGTAAGAAATGCGTGGGAGACATTTTTAGAAAGATGTTAATTTGACGCACTTCCCGATTTAATAGAAATATGAAATTTAAATATTAGTTAGAGGAATAATTGAGTATAATATATTCTTAATTTTATGCCCATAGTATCCTTGGTTCGACTCCAAAACTACTCGAAAATACACCCATAAGAAATGCACGTAATGTTTGTTTCGATGGATTGCAGACTTTTGTTCTTTTGCATATTTAAATCAGAAATAATGGTACTACGAAGTTGAAACAAGTACCAAAAGAATGTAAATGTAATGAATAATCTTATTATAGTCGTAGAATATCGTTTACGAGTGGAAAGTATGAGAATTATGATGAAATACATGATGATATATGTCTTTCAAACACTCCCATAAGAAATGCACGTAAAGTTCGTTTTTAAGGAATTGCAGACTTTTGTTCTTTTGATGATTTAAACAAGAAATAACTGGTCCTATAAAGTTGAAACAAGTACCAAAAGAAAGGAAATTAAACAAAGATTCTTTCTATATTCTTAACATATCGTTCAGGAATCAAAATTGTGAGATTTTGGACAAAATACATGTGCACGTGGTCTGAAAATCGGAATACTTTTTCCCCCCAATCCTCTAGAGAGATATGACATATAAATATAGGTATAATATATATGTTTGTATGACGTATTCTGGGGAAGTGAATTCCGGAAGCATAAAATCAAGAATGACAGCTCTACGGGGTTGACCAGTGGGGAATTGTGGGTAATATGAGTGACGTACAGACCTAAGGGGGGGGGAAAATGTACGAATTCGTAGCATAAAAACATATATATGTATCCATATAAGCATAAAAAGGAATGTTTATGCAACAAAATACACAATTATGTTAAATTATACATTAGATATGAGTCGAAATCATGGAATATTTACGTAAATATTCGTGTTTTATTATTACTTTGGTAAGCAACGAAATGTTGGTTACATAACACGGGATATATATTAAAATTGTTCGTCATTTTTGTATGAATTTTCGTAATTTTTAAACAAATGCGATACATATATTCTTATGCTAGTCAAGTTAGACCGCCTTAGTCGTCATGGAGACTGGTTTTATATACCGACAAAATTGCACTAATGTTTCGTCTTTTATGCTCTAATTCTTGGAAAATAGACTCAACAACGATATTCTACGAACAGAATAAGAAACTTTATTCAATTTCCGTTCTTTTTGTACTTGTTTTAACTTCGTAGGACTGTTATTTCTTATTTAAATCTTCAAAAGAACAAAAGTCTGCAATCCTTAAAAACGAACTTTACGTGTATTTCTTATGGGAGTATACCTGATACATATATCACCATGTATTTCATCATAATTCTCATAATTTCGACTCGAAAACGATATTCTACGATATAAATAAGAATCTGTATTCAATTTCCTTTCGTTTGGTACTTGTTTCGATTTTCTATGACCATTATTTCTTATCAAAATATGCAAAAGAACAAAAGTCTGCAATCTTTTAAAACGAACTTAACGTGCATTTCTTATGGGAGTGTTTTTTTCGAGTCGTTTTGGAGTCGAACCAAGGATGCTTTGGGCACAAAAATAAGGATATATAATACTCCATTCATACTCTAACTAATCCCCAAATTTCGTATTTCTATTTAATCGGGAAGTGCTTCAAATTAATGTTTTTCTAAATGTCTCCCACGCATTTCTTACGGGAGTCACCGAAATTCCCTTTTCTGAATCCAATAGAACTATTCTACAAGTCTCCTAGATATAATAGTTGACAATAGATAATAAAAACCATGGTTACTAGTAGTCATAGTAACAAAAATAGTCAGTATATACGCAATCGTAGAATTCTCTTATATATCCAATAGAACTTCTCATACCCTAACTTTTCGACATGCAAATTCGAGAACCCCTATTCTTAGAGAATACCCTGAAAGAGAAAAAAACCCTGACTCATCAGACTTCCCCTGAATACCCTGTTTTTCACGTAATTCTATTCTTTTCTAATGCATTCGGTCAGCCAAAAAGTCCAGTTCGTTTCAATTCCGTTTTTTTTATTACCGATAAGAATTTATGCTTTGAGAAAATCGGTGTTTTATGCCATTTCCTTCCAGAATTTGCATACTTTTACATTCCGGAACGCTTACTTTTCCTTTTTTGGGGGCTTTTGTCCAGTTTTTCGCGAATTCGGCGGTTTAATCTTCTATATATATTAAAAACGTAACGGTGTCCGTCTGTCTACAAAAAAGCGTTTTTCTCGCCAATGCCAAGAGCTAGAGCGATGCTGAAACATGCATTCGATGTAGAATGCTGCACCCTACAATGTGGTGAAATTTACTTTTACCTGAACGGCCCCAGTTCGAACCCAGAGAAGAAAAACCGTTCTCATAAGAAATGCACGTAAACCTCACTTTTATCGGTTGCAGGCTACATTTCTTTTGCAAATTTAAATTAGAAATAATAGGCTTACGAAATCGAGATAAGCACCAAAAGAAAGAGAAATGAATAGAGATTCTTATTTTGGTCGCCAAATATCGTTATCGAGTCGAAATGGCGAGAATTCGGTTAAAATAAACGGAAATTTGGTGGAAATTTGAGGCTGTAAACAACCAATCCCCTTGACGACGGATGCGATTGTTGAAACCGAGGTATTGCGTTTTCCCATAAGAATACACTATGATTGATATGTCCATATGAAAGTAATGATTAAAAATGAATGATAGTACATTTTCATAGTCCAGATGCCTGGTCCAGACCAAACAACTGCACCCAGAGGTTGCATGCGCGCGGCTAGTTAATTATTATAAATTCTATAAACAACTCTTCTACAACAAAAAACGCAAAAACACTAAATAATCGCAAAAACAAAATAATATGTGTACACTTAACCTCTTAAATTCTTCAAACAACACCATAATTTAATAATATATCCAAAAACCCGCTTAAAAAGCTCTCAAAACCCCCGAAAACATCCAATTTTTGTCTTAAAATCCCACAAAAACGCTAAAAGATAAGGCATAAACGTTAAAAACAAACTCGTTTGTACATGAATAATAACCTTAACTATACCAAAAACACGTAAACCCACTAATAGCGCTAAAAACCCGCTTAAAAAGCGCTCAAAATTAATAATTAATTAAATAAAAAATATAAAAATATGTGTTTTCACAATGTTTTTGTACTGTGCGATCTTTTTGGTTCGTTACCATGCCGGTGGCGGCGCTGTGGTGTCTCTGTATAGATAATTTCGTATATAAATAAAGATTATTTAATTCTACGATTGTAAAAGTAAGTAAATATATATAAATTTGGATTAATATACATATTTATAAGTAAATATGTGTAAGAAATTGTTGCGGACTTTGTATCACGTCAAAATAACCTTATATATATTTTAATATTATATATTTAGTATTTATCATGAATATTAAATAGTATATTTGACTATATGAATATATAAATTATACTAAACTATGTAGAATATATGTAATTCTATGTAGAACAAAAGTCTGCAATCGATAAAAACGAACTTTACGCGTATTTCTAATGAGAGAATACCTAAGACATATTCTGTCACAAATCTCTTAATTAAAATTATTAATCAACATTATATCATTATAATAAGCATTTTCATTCAATTTACTTTATTTTGGTATTTGTCTCGATTTTCTAAGACCATTATTTCTTATTTAAATCATTAAGAGAACAAAAGTCTGCAATCTATAAAAATGAACTTTACGTGCTTTTCTTATGAGAGCGTTTCTGAGACTAAAATTATCAGGTATTTCATCATAATTCTCATAATTTCGACTCGAAAACGATATTCTATGGCTGAAATAAGAATTATTATTTAATTCCCTTTAATTTGGTACTTGTATAGATTTTCTAGGACCATTATTTCTTATTTAAATCATCAAAAGAACAAAAGTCTGCAATCCTTAAAAACGAACTTTACGTGCATTTCTTATGAGTGTGTTTTCGGAGTCGTTTTGGAGTCGAACCAAGGATACTTTGGGCATAAAAATAAGGATATATAATATTCCATTCATACTCTAACTAATCCCCAAATTTCGTATTTCTATTCAATCGGGAAAAGCGTCAAATTAACGTTTTTCTTAAAAAACGTCTCCCACGCATTTCTTACGGGAGTCACCAAAAATCATTGAATGCTTGATAAAAGCAAACCATGGAAACTTGTAGAATAGCTATGGTAACCAACAACAATAAAAAATAATGAGAAGAGTAGAATATACAGTAAAAACAACACAGACTGACCTTCTTTTTAACTTTAAAATAAGAAGTTTTCTTTCTGTCTTACGTAAGATATATAAGCAAATGTCTTAGGGTGAGAATTCTTGTGGGACTTCAATTTTCTTTCGTTTTTCTCTCCCCCAATGCATTGTGGGAATGAATTGATGGATTGGTCACTCTATGACCTTAAGACCTCTACAAGACGTCTGAAAAATTCCTCGAAAAAGAAGAGAAAATTCTAAAAGAAGAAGAATCCCAGACTATAACTGACGAATTTCCATGGTAACCAGAGACAAATATCACCAAGGTAACGGTATTCCAAAAACACAGCTGAATAAATGAATAAGTCTGTACAAGAATGGAAACTGAACTGATATAGTTAATTATATATAAATCTATATATATTAAAAACGTAACGGTGTCTGTCTGTCGGTCTGTCTGTCTACAAAAAGCGTTTTTCTCGCCAATGCCAAGAGCTAGAGCGATGCTGAAACGTGCATTCGATGTAGAATGCTGCACCCTACAATGTGGCGAAATTTTCTTTTACCTTAACGGCCCCAGTTCGAACCCAGAGAAGAAAAACCGTTCTCATAAGAAATGCACGTAAACCTCACTCTCATCGGTTGCAGGCTACGTTTCTTTTGCAAAATTAAATTAGAAACAATAGGCTTACGAAATCGAGATAAGCACCAAAAGAAAGAGAAATGAATAAAGATCACTATTCTGTTCTTAGAATATCGTTTTAGACTCAAAATTGAGAGAATTTTCGGAACTAAATTCAACTTGTTAATAAACGTACAACTATTTTGTTGTATAAAATCCAATTTATGCTGTAGGTGGTTTAAAATTAGAATTTAAGGTGAATTTAAGCTTCGCGATTAATGGCTAAAAAGGTCAGTGACAAGCCTGTGGAAAAAGAGCTAAAAACATAGCTAGAAATAAACATAATTACACAAAAATTAGACAGTATGCAGAAAACATATTACTCTACGATCGACATAAATTTCAATTTTAATTTAAATGAATGCCCCAATATTTTTCCTTGTAGTTCGGTAAACATTAGTCGGATTTTTTTAAAACTTACCTCCATTATAGCGTAATATGTGTTCTACATACTGACAATTTTTCGTTTTATTGTGTCAACATAACACGAAGTTTTCAGCATTTTTTCGAAGCCTAGCCATTGTACTTTCTACCATGCATCGCCACGTTAATATTGGTGCAATCTTTACGGCATTTATGAGAATCATAGAACTATTATAATATACTATCCGCGCGCATGCACCCTCTGGCTGCAGTTGTTTGGACCAGACATCTGGACTATGAACATGTGCTATCATTCATTTATAATCATTACTTTCATATGGACATATCAATCATAGTGTATTCTTATGGGAAAACGCAATACCTCGGTTTCAACAATCGTTTCCGTCGTCAAGGGGATTGGTTGTTTACAGCCTCAAAATTTCACGAAATTTCCGTTTATTTTAACCGAATTCTCGCCATTTCGACCCGAAAACGATATTTCACGACCAAAATAAGAATCTTTATTCATTTCTCTTTCTTTTGGTGCTTATCTCGATTTCGTAAGCCTATTGTTTCTAATTTAATTTTGCAAAAGAAACGTAGCCTGCAACCGATAAAAGTGAGGTTTCTTATGGGAACGGTTTTTCTTCTCTGGGTTCGAACTGTGGCCGTTCGGGTAAATGAAAATTGTGCCACATTGTAGGGTGCAGCATTCTACATCGAATGCACGTTTCAGCATCGCTCTAGCTCTTGGCATTGGCGAGAAAAACGCTTTTTTTAGATAAACGGACAGACAGACAGACAGACACCGTTACGTTTTTAATATATATAGATAAACATGCCAATTTTCGTTTAATTTTATTTAGATTTAAATATGTTTTCAGCACGTTTTCCCTGCTGATCTAACAACAGACATACTGATGCATCATAAGTTTCTCTTACATCGCAGAAACTATTCGTTCAATAAATTAAATCGAGACAAGTACCAAAATAAAGATAATTGAACAAAGATTCTTATTCTGGTCGCAGAATATAGTTTAGGAGTCAAAATTACGAGAATTATGGCAAAAAACACGAAAAAGTCGTGTAATTTCGTGGTTCTGAAAGAATTTTCATTGAAAATAGCCTCCATAGAAACGATTGTTGTCAGAGAAATGCACATGAAATATTTTCTAAGATTTAACGTCTGAATGTAACGTCAAAATACACAAAAATATAACATTAAATCACAAAATACCTCAACAATGAGATGGGTTACACTTTTACCTTGACAACAAACTCATTTCCATAGAAATCCTACTACAATTACTCATTTTATTTCCAAAAAACGCAAACGTAGCATTTATAGATAAATCTATTTTTTGTTCTAAGATATGCATACGTTAGCTTAATGACACTTCAACTTTCTTTTGTTGATTTAAATAAGAAATAATGGTCCTACGAAGTTAAAACAAGTACCAAAAGATAGGAAATTGAACAAAGATTCTTATTCCGGTCTTAGAATATAGTTTTTTAAATTCTAAATTATGAGAATTATGATGAAATACATAATTATATATGTCTTAGAAAAAAGTTTATTTGACGCACTTTCCGATTACATAGAAATACGAAATTTGGGAAACACATAGAGGAATATTTGAGTATTATATGTATAAATTTTTATGCCCAAAGTATCCTTGGTTCGACTCCAAAACGACTCTAAAATACCCTCATAAGAAATGCACGTAAAGTTCGTTTTAAAGGATTGCAGACTTTTATTCTTTTACGGAATTTAATAAGAAACAATGGTCCTACGAAGTTAAAACAAGCACCAAAAGAAAGGAAATTGAACAAAGATTCTTATTATAGTCTTGACATATCGTTTTGGAGTCAAAATTACGAGAATTCTGGCAAAAATCACGAATATACCAGGTACGATCGCCTAGGTGATGATTGCCATGGTATTGCCATTGTTCTACTGTTGGCATGGAAACGATAAAGCATTGTTATTATAAAATGGCATGTGGTATACTCTCTAAGACATGTATATGTTAACTTATAATGAATATTAAGTACATATATACGTATATATATAGTTAAATACCTAGTGTAAATATATATATATACCCTTTCTAAACTGCATACGTAAGCTAATTCAACTTCTTAGCCAACTTGGCTTTTGAAGTCAATCCTGCCCAAAGGGGGAGTGCTTAATGACTGAGGGTGAGTTGGCTTTGCTCCGATGACCTGACCGACCCCTTCTAAGGAGCTTCAAAAGGGTTCTTCCTCAGGGAAAAGGGTTTTATATGATAATCACTCCCCTTCTCTAGTGTGACTCCCGTAAGAAATGCGTGGGAGACATTCTTTAAGAAAAACGTTAATTTGACGCACTTCCAGATTAAATAGAAATACGAAATTTGGGGATTAGTTAGAGTATGAATTGAGTATTATATATCCTTATTTTTATGCCCAAAGTATCCTTGGTTCGACTCCAAAACGACTCGAAAACCCACTAATAAGAAATGCACGTAAAGTTCGTTTTTAAGAATTGCAGACTTTTGTTCTATTGATGAATTAAATAAGACATATTTGTCCTACAAAGTTGAAACAAGTACCAAAAGAAGGGAAATTGAACAACAATTACTACTGTTATCCTAGAAATATCATTTTAGGTCGAAATTATGAGCATTCTGCTTAAATACATGATGATATATGTATCAGGTATACTCCCGTAAGAAATGCATGTAAGGCTCGTTTTTATCGATTGCAGACTTTTGTTCTTTTAATGATTTAAATACGAAATAATGGTTCCACGAAGTTAAAACAAGTACCAAAAGAAAGGAAATTAAACAAAGATTCTTATTTATATCATAAATTATCGATTTAAATTCACAATTGCGACAATTAGAACAAAAATCACGAAAAATTTAATTCAAAATCGTGGTCATATTATAAACAAAACTTAATACGCTATAACTATTTAAATACATAATAAAATATTTTAAAAGTAATATAAATAATAGATGTTCTACTAGTAAAGTAATGAAAGATCTTTTTAAATAGTAATCTCGAAATTTATTCTATTAGTTACTAGGCAACTGGTTAGCATTGTTTGAATTTTAAATTAAAGTTTAATTTTTCGGTCGTATTTTAATCTAAAACAGAAGGTTACCATGGAATTGTCTGAAATGGTTTCCATGACTACCTGATTTTCATTGTTAAGGAATTCCCTGGTACATAACAATGCACTTATGACCCTAATCAAACCCCTGTACCCTTGTAAGAACCCTAAAGCTAAGATCTTTAACCCTTTCTTGCTGTTCTGGTCCATGCAGCATCTCTATCGAATTAGCATCTTCATCTGTACCATATTTATAAGGAGAAGAACTATCGTTGGCTGTTTATGTATATTAGGTAAATTCTTACGTGAATTTTAATACACATTGGTGACTCCCGTAAGAAATGCGTGGGAGACATTTTTAGAAAAACGTTAATTTGACGCACTTTCCGAATAAATAGAAATATGAAATTTGGGGATTAGTTAGAGTATAAATGGAGTATTATATATCCTTATTTTTATGCCCAAAGTATCCTTGGTTCGACTCCAAAACGACTCTAAAATACTCTCATAAGAAATGCACGTAAAGTTCGTTTCGATCGATTGCAGACTTTTGTTCTTTTGATGATTTAAATAAGAAATAATGGTCCGAAAAAGTTGAAACAAGTACCAAAAGAAAGAAAATTGAACAAAGATTCTTATTATAGTGTTAGAATACCGTTTTTGAGTCGAAATTATGAGAATTATGATAAAATACATGATAATACGTGTGTTAGAAATGCTCCCATAAAAATGCACGTAAAGTTCGTTTTATAAGATTGCAGACTTTTGTTCTTTTAATGATTTAAATAAGAAACAATGGTCCTACAAATATAAAACAAGTACCAAAAGAAAGGACATTGAACAAAGATTCATATTCTAGCAGTAAAATATCGTTTTCGAGTCGACTTTGCGAGAAGTAGGTCAAAAAAGACAGGATATCGGCGCAGGAAACGCATACCGACCCAATTCTTATAGATAAACATCTATTATAATACACGTAAATAGTAAAGTAATTAGAAATAAGATAAGAAAGCACAGTTAAAAGGGTAGGAAATCAGGGATTTAATTATTAGTCCATCTGGCAGAGGCATAAACCTTTACGACATAATAATGTATCCCTAAGGAGGGGGATGCTGTACCCTGTACCCCCTCCACGGTTGCCATGGTAACCCTTATAGGATCTGGAAAGTGGGGAAAAGTTAGTTTTTGGGATTCGGGAGGGGAGAGAAACTTGGTTTCTAAGACGACCATCTCCAAGGAGAAAGGGAAGTAACGAAAAACAAAACACGGTCGGAATAAAATACGTGAATTTATTTGTTTATTGAGTTAATTAGTGAATGTATATAGATTTATATTACGAAATACTTGGTTTTTTTAATTATTGTTAAATATTATAGTAAAGAAAGGAAGAAAGGGATGAAAGTAAGGAAAAACAGAACACAGACGAATAAAATTTCGCTAAATTATTTGTTTATTGTGTTAATTAGCTTATATTTTAGATTTATATTTCGTAATAGTTAGTTTTCTTATTATTAATATTTAAAAAGAAACAAATAATATAATATTATTTTAAATATAAGAAAACAAAAGATACGCAAGATAAAAATACGCTAAATTATTTGTTTATTGAATTAATTATCGTATATATATATATATAGATTTATATTAAATTGTTATTGTTGTTATATTTAAATATTTTAATTATATTGTCATATTGTAATATTCGTTATATTGTTATATAATTCGTTCCATTTAATGATGTTATTATTTATATTTTATTTTATTTTAAATTTTGAAGTTATTTTATACGTGAAATACAACATAAACATATATATAAAAAACAAAATACAGACGTGTTAAAATACGCTAAATTGTTTATTTAGTTAAGAATATAAATATGAATTTATATTACGACCATTTATTTTTGTTAATTATTTATTGTTTGTTTTTTTAACTGTCGACATCTTACGTAATAATAAAAAATAATAAACATATAGTAACAATTTTGTCATTAATCTCTTTAATCCGTTTATTTTAATTATTTATAATTTTAATAAGTTTCTTTGTATAGTTTTCATTAATACGCTTATATTAATATATTTAATATATATTTTTTAGTTTATAGTTTTAATATTTAATACTAGCCGCGTGCATGCACCCTCTGGGTGCAGTTGTTTGGTCTGGACCGTACATATGGACTATGAAAATGTACTATCATTCATTTTTAATCATTACTTTCATATGGACATAAAATCATAGTGTATTCTTACGGGAAAACGCAATTCCTCGGTTTCAACAATCGCATCCGTCGTCAAGGGGATTGGTTGTTTACAGCCTCAAATTTTCACGAAATTTCCGTTTATTTTAACCGAATTCTCGCCCTTTCGAGCCGATAACGATATTTCACGACCAAAATAAGAATCTTTATTCATTTCTCTTTCTTTTGGTGCTTATCTCGATTTCGTAAGCCTATTGTTTCTAATTTAATTTCGAAAAAGAAATGTGGTCTGCAACCGATAAAAGTGAGGTTTACGCGCATTTCTTATGAGAACGGTTTTTCTTCTCTGGGTTCGAACTGGGGCCGTTCAGGTAAAAGAAATTTATGCCACATTGTAGGGTGCAGCATTCTACATCGAATGCACGTTTCAGCATCGCTCTAGCTCTTGGCGTTGGCGAGAAAAACGCTTTTTTTAGACAGACAGACAGACACCGTTACGTTTTTAATATATATAGATTATTTTGAAGTTTTGATTTAGGATCTGTAATAACAAAGCAGTGGATTTATCACTTCGAAAAAGGGGTACAGAGTTTCAATGGTTAGATTCGTAAAGGGGGGAAAGTTTGCAAAAGTTCGCAGAAAATAAATTTTATCCGGAGAAACTGAATTCAGAAGCTGCGGAAGACATTTTGTGACGTCCTGAAGACCATTTTCTGATCCTCTTTCATCGCTGATGATCATAATACATATATAAACACGATTAAAATACATGTATGTAGTTGATCTGTGTATAATAACCACCGTTGTGTGTTTATGTATCCGATGTCGGTGACTCCCGTAAGAAATGCGTGGGAGACATTCTTTAGAAAAACGTTAATTTCACGCACTTCCCGATTGAATAGAAATACGAAATTTGGGGATTAGTTAGAGTATGAATGGAATATTATATATCCTTATCTTTGTGCCCAGAGTATCCTTGGTTCGACTCCAAAACGACTCCAAAATGCTTAGATAGTAGTAAAATTTTAGCTTAGCGATTCATGGCTAAAAAGTTCAATGACAAGGCTGTGGAAAAAATGCTGAAAACATAACTAAAGTGAAACATAATTAAACGAAACTTTGCCACTATATAGTAAAAACATTACTCTATGATCGACATAAATTTCATAAATATTAAACGAATAGTGTCTGCGATATGAGAGTGAATTATGAGGCATTAGCATGTCTGTATTTGGATAAGAAAAGACTAGGAAACGTGCTGAAAACATATTTAAAACTGAACATAATTAAACGAAAATTGGAATGTATATAGAACACATATTACTCTATGTCTGACATATTTTTCATAAAAATATCTCTAATATTAATTTGAAAACGCATGCCTGAAAGGTCAATGACAAGGCTTTGGCAAAAATGCCGAAAACATTATGTTTTGTTAACATAATTACGCGAAAATTTGTCAAAATATAGAACATATACTGGTCTATGATTGAGGTGAATTTTATAAAAATCTAAGAAATAATAACTGAGCTACAGTAGAAAATTATGAGACACTACCATGTCTGTAGAGAGTTAAATGTTTCCAAGTCTTCAATGACAAGCCTAGGGAAAAAGTGCTGGAAACATAACTTATGCTACACATAATCAAACGAAAATTGGCATAAATGTAGCACATATATAAATGTTTAAGTGACATAAATTTCATAAAGATTAAGATAATATTTACGGAGTTATAAGATAAAATAATGAGGCATTACAAAGTCTGTATTTGGGCAATGAGAATTTAGTACTGGGCTTTGATAGAGTTATATATATAGTACTGAATTCTTAAGTTAAAAATGACTGATATAAATTTAACTTATAAAATAAATGTACAATTATTAAATTGCATATATATCAGATACTTATGAATAATAATTAAATATAGAATAGCTCTTTTAATGACAGATATATTTATAAATATCGTAAATGAATTAAAAATGTCAATTGGTTTCTAATGAATATTTAATACTATTAAATATCTCTTTTTATAGTTGATTTCATAGCTTACACACAAAATATCACCAAGGATGGTATCTGTGGTAATTGGTTGCTATAGCAACATTGAATTTAATTTATTTCGTTACTTTAAATCACAGAGTTCAACCCACAACAAAAATAAAGACAGAAATTATTTCTTATTTAAATCATCAAAAGAACAAAAGTCTGCAATCCTTAAAAACGAACTTTACGTGCATTTCTAATGGGAGTATCTGTAAGACGTATACTGTCATGCGTTTTATCATAATTCTCATAATTTTGACACGAAAAACGATATTTTACGATCAGAATAAGAATCTTCGTTCAATTCCCTTTCTGCTGGTAATTGTTTTAACTTTTTAAGATCATTATTTCTTATTTAAATCATCAAAAGAACAAAAGTCTGCAATCCTTAAAAACGAACTTTACGTGCATTTCTTATGAGAGCGTTTCTAAGTCGTTTAGGAGTCGAACCAAGGATACTTTGGGCATAAAAATAAGGATATATAATACACAATTATTCTTCTAACTAATCCCCAAATTTCGTATTTCTATTCAATCGGAAAGTGCGTCAAATTAACGTTTTTCTAAAAAATGTCTCCCACGCATTTCTTACGGGAGTTTCCAATGTGTATTAAAATTCTCGTAAAAATCTACGTATTGTAAATAAAAGTCAATGATGAATAGAATGTTCTGATATGATCTCAGAAAAACTGCCAAAAACATAATTGTCCTTCAACGTAATTCAACATAAATTTACCAGTACGTAGAACACATATCTATGTATACACAGCATAAATTTAATAATGATTGAACCATTAATAACTGAGCTATGAGAGAAAATGTCAATGAATGCATTGGTTAATATCGGTTTTTTTAAACCTGCGTTACATTCCAGACTCTATAACCTAGGCGATTGTTGTCATGACTCTACTATGGTTGTTATAGAAACCAAAAACTATTGTTGGCATTAAAAGAAAGGAAAATACTCTATTATAAGCATTGGTTTAAGTTATTTTCTGTGAATTACAAGTAATTTAAAGAGCTAAAATATCATATATGTTTAAGATTGATAAATATATATAGAATGCAATAGTAAAATTTAAGCTTTGTGACGCATGGGTAGATACTTGAATAACAAGGCTTCAGAAAAAGTGCTAAAAACATACCTAAATATAAACATAATTAAACGAAATTTTGCCGGTATGTAGAGCAAACATTAATCAATGATCAACGTAATTTTCATTAATATTTATTTAATACGTACGTCGCAAACCATGGCTGAATTGTCGATGACATGCCTATGGAACAACTGATAAAAACATAACTAAAATTAAACGTAATTAAACGCAAATTTGCAAGTATGTAGAAGAAGCATTACGCTATGATCGACATAAATTTCATAAATATTAGAGGAATAGTTTATGAGATATAAGAGAAAAGTATGAGGCTCTAGTATTTCTGTGTTTAGATAAAAATAAAGACTTGGAAATATTGCTAAAAACTAATTGAAACTAAACGTTATTAAACAAAAATTTGTCGGTATGTAGAACTAATATTACTAAATTATTAGCGTAAATTACATAATTATATAACTAATACTCACAGAGTTACAAAGGAAAATACAAAGTGCTACTGTCCCTGAATTAAACATCTAATTAGAAAAACTGCTACAAACATAACATTGGTTTAACATAATTAAACAAAAATTGGCATATAGGTAGCACACATATTATTGCATAACCGACGCTAATTTCATAAATATTCAACGAAAATTAACGGAGCTACAATAGAAAATATTGAGACACTACAAAGGCTGTGAAGAGTAAAAAGTTTCCGAGTCTTCTATGAAAAGGCTAGGAAAAAGTCATAAAAAACATAACTAAAATTAAACATTCTTTAACGAAAATTTGCAAGTATGTAGAACATATATTACTCTATGATTGCCGTAAATTTCATTAATATTCAATAATATAAACAGCATACACTTTATAAGAATTCAACTAATATTAAAGTCTCGAAGCATGGCTTCAAGTTGAATGACAAGACTTGCGATAAAATGCAAAAAAACATAAATCATGCTAATGATATTTGAACGAAAATTGAAATTTATGTAGAAAAAATACTATTGTATGACACAGCTAAATTTTATTTACAATCCTTTAATATTTATAGAGCTATAAAGGAAAACACAAAGTAGTACTGTTTCTGAATTAAATGTCTAGTTAGAAAAACTGCTAAAAACATAGCTTATGCTGAACATAATTTTACGAAAATTTGCATATATATAGAGAAAATTTTAATGTATGATCGTCATAATTTTCATAAATATTCAACCAATATTAAGGAAGCTACGAGAGAAAATTGTGAGGCACTACAAGGTCTATATAGGTTTAAATTTTTCCAAGTCTTCACTGACAAGCCATGCAATAAGTGCTAAAAACATAACTAAATATAAACATAATTAGACGAAAATAAACATGTGATTAGAAAAGATACATATGCATAATCCACATAAATTTTATAAATATTCAACCGATATTTACAGAGATACAACGAAAAATACAAAGTACTGCCTCTTAATACTTCTGTCCAATTAAATGTCTAGCTAGAAAAACTGCTAAAAACATAACTTTTGTTCAACATAATTAAACGAAAATTGGCATATAGGGAGCACATATATCTATGTATAAATGACATAAATTTCATAAATATGCAACGAACATTAACTGAGCTACAATAAAAAAATGTCGAGGCACTACATAGTCTGTGAAGAGTAAAACGTTTCCGAGTCTTCTATGACAAGACTTTCAAAAACTTCTAAAAACATAACAAAAACTAAACTTAATTAAACGAAAGTTTTCCAGTATGTAGAGCAAACATTATTCTATGATTGATGTAAATTTCATAAATATGCAACCAATATTAACTGAGCTACAAGAGAAAATTATGAGACACTACCTGTTATGGGTCTCTGTTTGGGTTATGAAAAGTAATTACTGTGCAATTTTGGTCGCAGAATATTGTTTCCGATTCCAAATCAGCTGAAAACGAAAAACAGCATTCTTTTGATGATTTAAATAAGAAATAATGGTCTTAGAAAATCGAGACAAGTACCAAAAGAAAGGGAATTGAATAAAGATTCTAATTCTTGTCGTAGAATATCTAATTAGAGTCCAAATTATGAGAATTATCTTAAAATAGATGATGATTTTAGTCTTCAAAACACTCCCATAAGAAATGCACGTAAAGTTCGTTTTTAAGGATTGCAGACTTTTGTTCTTTTGAAGATTTGAATAAGAAAGAATGGTCCCAGAAAGTTAAAACAAGTACCAACAGAATGGAAATTGAATAAAGATTCTTATAATGGTCTTAAACTATCCTTTTTGAGTCAACATTACGAGAATTAGGGGAAAAAAGACGAAAAATCTGTATAATTTTGCTGTTGTGAGCAACCAGTCTCCATGACGACTAAGGCGATCTAAGTTGACTACTCAAAAACTCAACCTTTATAAGAATTTAATACGTCCTTTATCATATTTCTTAGGAATTTAGCTATTCATTTATTTATTAACACGCTATTTTTCTTTCGTAAGTACAATTATATGTCCTTACATTCAAATTTATACTCCTAACTTCATTATTATCACATATTTTTATTAAATCCTTAAACAATTCGATCTTTTTCATTCAAAATTGATATTTCTTACGAATTTCGCTATTCCATTGTTTCTTCGTACGATATTTTTATTCTTATATCATTATTATATATTCATTTTGTTTCTTCATACATTTAACTTCAAAATAATAATGTATTTCTTTATTTAAACATTAGGTACTGTGACGTCAAAGTAACACGTCTTTAAAATATTAATTTCGTAAACTTCCCGACTGAATAGAAATACGAAATTTGGGGATTAGTTAGCATATGAGTGGATCATTATATATCCTTATTTTTATGACCAAAGTATCCTTGGTTTGACTCCAAAACGACTCGAAAACACTCTCATAAGAAATGCACGTAAAGTTCGTTTTTAAGGATTGCAGACTTTTATTCTTTTAATGAAATAAATAAGAAATAATGGTCTTAGAAAATCGAGACAAGTGCCAAAAGAAAGGAAATTGAATAAAGATTCTTATTCTTGTCGTAGAATATCGTTTTTGAGTCGAAATTATGAGAATTATGCTAAAATACAAGATAACATATGTCATAAAAGTACTCCCATAAGAAATGCACGTAAAGTTCGTTTCGATCGATTGCAGACTTTTGTTCTTTTGCATATTTAATTAAGAAATAATGGTCTTAGAAAATCGAGACAAGTACCAAAAGAAAGAAAATTGAACAAATATTCTCATTACGCTCTTAGAAAATCGTTTTGGATTCGAAATCGCGAGAAAAACGCCCCAAAAATGAGGGAAACACATCCGTTGTTGGAACACGCATCGTGACGTCACACGTCAATACTTCTCCTCCAAAACTTTTTATAACCTCAAACTCAAAGTCTTCCTCTCTTTGGAAGGAACGCCCACTCTGGACTCTGATTGGTCCAGACGCAGCAGCCAATGGGACAAGTTTATCTCCTCTCCTTCCTTTTTTTATTAAAAGAAGGAGAGTTTCCAACTTTGAGATGACGCCATTTTGTTTAACCGTTTCTGAGAGAGACGGTGTCCATGGCAACGGATGAAATACGCGGAATCTTTTCGAAAATCAATAAAACTGATGTTGTTATGGTATTTTTGGGGTTGTTTCGACGTATTGTTGCATTAAAATGATTGTTGGTGGTTTATAATGATAGTAATGGTCATAATTATTGATTTAACGAATGTATATATATATATATATATATATATATATATATATATATATATATATATATATATATATATATATATATATATATATATATATATATATATATAAAATATTTATTATATATTTTTTAATTATTGTATATTTTATAATTATTATATATTTTATAATTATTGTATCTTTTATTAATTACTATATCTTTTATTAATTATTATATCTTTTATAATTTTTTATATATTTTATGATTATTATATATTTAATATTTATTTAATATTTTATAATTTTTATATATTTTATAATTATTATATAATTTATATTTATTATATATTTTTTAATTATTATATACAATTTTATTTTTCTTACTTAATTTTGAATATTTAAACGTTATTTGACGTTTTTTCGTATTATAAAAATGTTGACAATTGTTTTTAATAACAATGAAACAATTACTGAATTCAATAATGAAATGAACGTCAATACAATAATATAATTATGATTATTGTAATAATTATTATGATACAAATATTATATGTCTAATTTCAATAATATAAGATTAATTATTATTATTATTATATAAATATTATATATCTAAATTCAATAATATAAGGAATTTAAAATGAAAATATTATTATAACAAACAATAAAATGATTAATTTAATAAGCTATATAATAATAATGAATGATAATAATACATTAATAACAATCATAAACAAATGATAGTTTTAAGTTTTTTACGGAATTTCGTATTTTAAAAGCGTTATTTTCATTAAAAGTTTTCAAAAAGTAACTATTTGAAATAGTCTATAACCAACTTATAATTTAACGTATAAAAATATTCATAATTAATGAATTAATTAATTAATTTAGAATTTTCAAAATTCCTGCGGTATTTAAAATGTCATAAATTCAATTCCTTAATATTTTACAGAAAACATATGTAAATTTGTAAAAATTCATTTTTAATCATTACTTTCATATGGACATATCAATCACAGTGTATTCTTATGGGAAAAGGCAATACCTCGGTTTCAACAATCGTATCCGTCGTCAAGGGGATTGGTTGTTTACAGCCTCAAAATTTCACGAAATTTCCGTTTATTTTAACCGAATTCTCGCCATTTCGACCCGATAACGATATTTGGCGACCAAAATAAGAATCTTTATTCATTTCTCTTTCTTTTGGTGCTTATCTCGATTTCGTAAGCCTATTCTTTCTAATTTAATTTCGCAAAAGAAATGTAGCCTGCAACAGATGAGAGTGAGGTTTACGTGCATTTCTTATGGGAACGGTTTTTCTTCTCTGGGTTCGAACTGGGGCCGTTCAGGTAAAAGAAAATTTCGCCACATTGTAGGGTGCAGCATTCTACATCGAATGCACGTTTCAGCATCGCTCTAGCTCTTGTCCATGGCGAGAAAAACGCTTATTTAGTTACGAACGCTAATTTGATTTAAAATGTCATAAATTCAATTTAATATTTTAACCGAAAACATATGTAAATTTGTAAAAATAACGTTAAATTTAAGAAAATATCGGCAAACCCAAGCTATGTCGCATATATTATTCAGTAACATCATCAGCTTATTAACTTTAGAAATTGTAAAAATAAAGTAATATATAATATCAGTTGAATATTAAATACCTTTTTAAAATTTCGTCGAAAAATTAAAATGATTTCATAAACATTAGTATCCTGTGAAATAGGCAACCAGCAAATACAGGTCTACACCGATAATTGCATACCTTCCAGGATAAAGAATATATACACAAGTTATTAAAATTCATTTCGACAATTTGAGGCCAGAATAAGAATCTGTATTCAATTTCCTTTCTTTTGGTACTTGTTTTAACTTTGTAAGACCATTATTTCTTATTTAAATCGTCAAAAGAACAAAAGTCTGCAATCCTTAAAAACTAACTTTACGTGCATTTCTTATGGTAGTACTTCTAGTACATATTTCATCATGTATTTTATCATAATTCTCATAATTTCGACTTGGGAATGACATTATAAGACCAGAATAAGAATCTTTCTTCAATTTCATTCATTTTGGTACTTGTCTCGATTTTCTAAGACAATTATTTCTTATTTAAATCTTCAAAAGAATAAAAGTCTGCAATCCTTAAAAACGAACTTTACGTGCATTTCTTATGAGAGCAATTTCGGGTCGTTTTGGAGTCGAACCAAGGATACTTTGGGCATGAAAATAAGGATATATAATACTCCATTCATACTCTAACTAATCCCCAAATTTCGTATTTCTATTCAATCGGGAAGTGCGTCAAATTAATGTTTTTCTAAAAGAATGTCTCCCACGCATTTCTTACGGGAGTCACCGACATCGGATACACAAACACACAACGGTGATTATCATACAATATTATATACTTATTAATAGTAAAACACCTGTGAAATACCTCTAAGTATTCCGGGATCTTGTAGTGGAACCCAAAATAACGTTACCATAGAAATGAAATAGTCGTGAAAACGATTACAACAAAGATATCACTATGGTAACATTCCTTTGGAAAATATAGGTACTTCAGAAGGTAGATTTTAAATTTACGTCTATAATTAGATAAATACCATCAACACATATGTATATATATTACATAAATGATATTATTAATGAATTGATAGAATATATACTACACGAAATATGTCGAAAGATCGGTCATATCAAGATAAATCTAGCAATGAATAGATAAAAAATTGTAGGATGTTACTCAAAATTGGTCGAATCATAGACAAGGATATCGCAAACATGTGTGCCAACTCCTAGACAAATATCTCTAATAGTAACGAAATGGCAGGAATGGCAGTATGGCAGCATAGAATATATACACGAAGTATGTCGAAAGATCGGTCGTTTCACTAGAAATCTAGCAAAAAATAGATAAACAATTATCGGATTTTACTCAAACTTAGTCATATCATAGATAAGAATATGATTAACAATCGTACCAATTTCTAGACAAATAGAGCTAATAGTAATGAAATGGCAGGGTGTCAAAGTTAGCAATTGAGTGCAGAATCCGGCTGTTATTCAAAATGACCGCTTATCCTAAAGATCGGTCATTCCATGATAAAACTAGCAAAAAATAGATAAATAATTATTGGATTTTACTCAAGTTTGGTCGAATCATAGATAAGACTATCACAAATATATGTACCAATCCCTAGACAAATAGCTATAATAGTAACGAAATGGCAGGGTGTCAAAGTCAGCAAAGCAGTACAGAATTCGGCTTTTATTCGAAATGGCCGTTCTTACATTTGTGTTTTAAACGTAAATTGCATTTTATACACTCATTTAAAAGCTCTGGAATTCACTTTTCTATTTTTATAAGACTTTATTCTGTTTATTACGTGAAAATGTCCGAATTTTTTAAGAAAAACGACTTTTTAATCGGATTTTTAAGCTTTTCATAGCTGTGGAATAAATTCAGCTAGAGTAACAGTAACCTATGACGACTGAATGGTGAAAATTAAGTGTATTTTTGTATGTATATGTAATTTTAGTACTCGTCAAGTAGGATCTATAAAATATACATTCATTCACCGTCACTATGGTAAGTTTGGTATCTATGAAAATATAATAACTAAGTTACTATGTTACCTATGATAATTATAGTATGTATGTTACTATGATACTATGGTAACTATGATAGATATATTACCTAGGTTTCTATGATACTATGGTAACTATGATAGATATATTACCTAGGTTTCTATGATACTATGGTAACTATGATAGATATATTACCTAGGTTTCTATGATACTATGGTAACTATGATAGATATATTACCTAGGTTTCTATGATACTATGGTAACTATGATAGATATATTACCTAGGTTTCTATGATGGCTATGTTACCATGGTAACCAAATTATCTATGAATTTTAGAGTGTTTTCTATTGAATTTCTCCCTGAATTCAATTCTTTACAAATAATTAGCGAATTTAGCAATTAATTTAGTGTTTTCTATTTAATTTCACAACAAACTCATTGTTTTACTAATAACTAAAGAATTTAGCAACCAAATTAGAGATTTTTCTACGAAATTTTTACTTCAATTTATTTATTTATAATTTACTGACGAATTTATCAATGGATTAAGATATTTTATAACGAATTTACTATTAATAATTATTTAAATTGTATTTCTTCTTAATAATTTTTTTAATCTATTACGAAAAAACAACGAAATTAATTAACACTGAATTTAGAGGTTTTTTTCATAATTTAATTTTAAAAAATCTAATTAAATTTCGCTGTAATTTGTTCTTTTCGAATAACTAACTAATTTTAGGGATTTCATTCTAAGATTTTTTATGAAATTTTACCGTAAAATATTTTTTATATTTAGAAATAAATTTAAAGATTCTCAATGACATTTCTGCATCAATTCATTCTTTTATAATTAAATAACGACTTTATCGATAAATTTAGAGATTTTATGCCAAATTTCTCCTTTAATCCAACGCTTAAATAACTAACTTAAGATAACTAAATAATCAGCATAGAATATATACACGAAATTTATCGAAAGATCGGTCATTTCACGATAAAACTAGCAATAAATAGATACATAATCATTGGATTTTCTTCATTCTTGGTCAAATCATAGAAAAGAATAGCACAAATATTTGTACCAATTCCTAGACAAATATCTATAATAGTAACGAAATGGCAGGAATGGCAGTATGGCAGCATGGAATATATACACAGAAAATGTCGAAAGATCGGTCGTTTCACTAGAAATCTAGCAATAAATAGCTAAAATAATATCAGAATTTTCTCAATCTTAGTCATATCATAGATAAGAATATGATTAACGATCGTACCAATTCCTAGACAAATAGAGCTAATAGTAACGAAATGGCAGGGTGTCAAAGTTAGCAAAGCAATGCAGAATTCGGCTTTAACTAACAAATTCATCAATGAACTTAGACCTTTTACTATGAAATTTCTCCTTGGTAGTGAGGTAACTATGGTAACTATGTTACTATGGTAACTATGATAATTATAGTACCTATGTTACTATGATGGCTATGTAACTATGGTAACCTAGATGACTATGTTGCTATGGTAACGAATTTCACTATGAAATTAAAGTTTTTCTACTGAATTTCTCCCTATTCTTTTAATAATAACTAATGAATTTAACTACGAATGTAGATTTTTTCAAGTAAATTAATTCGTCGATTAATTATATCATATAATTAACTAAGAAATTTAACAGTTAATTTGGTTTTTCTATGAAATTTGACCGTAACTTCTATTCTTTAAGTAATATTTAAAGAATCTGGCAATGAATTTATAGTTTTTCGACGTAATTTCTCGATAAATTTTATTCTTTTACTGATAATTAACGAATTCTGTAATGAATTTAGACATTTTTAACGTAATTTCTGCAAAAACTTAATCTTATCTGCATAAATATTGAATAATAATCGAATCCTTAAAGAATAAATAACGAATTTTACAATGTTTTAATAGATTTTGTATAAAATTTCTCCTTGGTAATAAAAGGTAACTATGGGTACTATGTTACTATGGTAATCATGTCAACAATGTCATTATGTTAACTATGGTAACTAATTTAACAATGAATTTAGATTTTTCTATTAAATTTATCAGTAAATTCTATACTTTACGAATAATTAAGGAATTTTACGATAAATCTAAGAGATTTTCTATGAAATATTTCTGCTAATTCTTTTCTTTACAAATTACTAACAATTTTAGCAATGAATTTAAATATTTTCAAGGACATTTCTACTTCAACTGATTCTTTTACCAATAAATAACCATTAAAACTATTAAAAGATTCAATTATTACCTTAAGTGATTGTAAAACAACATTCCCAAATTCATGTAAGTGTAAATATATCATAACGGAACAGTATAACCATCCTGGAGTCGAACTAAGGACTATTTTTTAATATATCTCTCAATATTAGAGTATAAAAATGTCTTTTCCAACTGTATCCTGAATTTCAGCTCTATATCTTATCGGGAAGGTCCTAAAATAAGATTCCGTTATCCCCATTTGAAATGCACGGGGGAATACAAACGACGCTCTGGCATCGAACCAAGGACCGATAGCGAAATTTAAAAAATTGTGCATTAAACATATGTATGTGTTCTAACTACTGATTAAATTTAAAGTTTCTAAGTCATCGGAAAGTGGATCAAAAAAATTCATAAAAAATCGCAGCAATGCATTTTAAACGGGGGAAGAAATTTTGCACCCGCCTGGCGTCGAACCCCACTCGTTTTGACACATTTCTTTAACTATAAATATAGAAGACGTTTTTATCTATGAACTCCTAGATTTTGGTTCCTCTATCTTACCTAGAAGTGCCTCAAAAAAAATTCGAAAAAGTCGCGCAATGCATTCTTACGGGAAAAATTCCGATTTTTTCGGGAGCTTCTGGAATCAAACCCATGATACTTGGGAACAATTTTCTTTTGCACAAAGCTTCTTTGAAATCTCTAGTATGTATTCCCTGAGTTTTATGCCCTTAATATGTATTTTACGGGTATAAATTCACTATTTAATCATAGACTGCATATCATTGGATACATTACATATATAGATATACATATATAGAGAAATAGCTATATATACATAGTTACATAGATAAATAAAATAGATACAGACTTACCCTAGAAGAAGTCACAGTATTTCCTTTCCATATCCAGATTCTAGGGGTCGAACCAAGGATACTCCGCACAGGAAGGCAACAGTGGCCAGTAACTATGGCAACCTGCAGATTAAAAAACAATTGAATAAAGCCATGGTAACGGATTTTTAAAAAATTCGAAAAAACAGACGAATTTCGACGAAGAAATGCAGTTTTAACATTTGTAATCATAATTATATTCTAAAAATTAATTCTTTTATTAAATATAATGCTATATTAACCAATAAATTCGAAAAATGTTGAATATTAAAGCAGTATATTGGTTTAAATCAATTTTTTCGGTTCTATGATTAAATATTAGTTAAAATATAAATATTAGATTAAATATATATATAATATTACATACAAAATATATTAAATTGATAATAATTGAAGAAAATATATAAATATCCTATAATTAAAGGTTTATGATAGCAAATTATTACAAAATATCAATAAATTTGCAGAATAATTGAATAAAAGATACAGAAGTCAACGAAAAATATGGATAAGTTTGCAAAATAATTGACGAAAAACACGAAAAACGCTAAAATCTATTAAATTAAAACGTTTATGCAAACAGATTATTTAAAAATATAGATTAATTTACGGAAAAAAATGACAAAAAGTATACTAAATTTATTAAATTTGCATAAAAATTGAAAAAAAAACTCAAAATATATCAAATTTAAACATTTAAAATATAGCAGAAATATCTGGTAACTAAGCAACTAGGAGTAACTAGGAGCAACTAGGAGTAACTAGGAGCAACCATGAGTAACTAGGAGCAACTAGGAGCAACTAGGAGTAACTAGGAGCAACCATGAGTAACTAGGAGCAACTAGGAGCAACTATGAGTAACTAGGAGCAACTAGGAGTAACTAGGAGCAACTATGAGTAACTAGGAGCAACTAGGAGCAACTAGGAGCAACTAGGAGCAACTAGGAGCAACTAGGAGCAACTATGAGTAACTAGGAGCAACTAGGAGTAACTAGGAGCAAGCATGAGTAACTAGGAGCAACTAGGAGCAACTAGGAGCAAGCATGAGTAACTAGGAGCAACTAGGAGCAACTAGGAGCAACTAGGAGCAACTAGGAGTAACTAGGAGCAACTAGGAGTAACTAGGAGCAACCATGAGTAACTAGGAGCAACTAGGAGCAACTAGGAGTAACTAGGAGCAACTAGGAGTAATTAGGAGCAAGCATGAGTAATTAGGAGTAACTAGGAGCAACTAGGAGTAACTAGGAGCAACCATGAGTAACTAGGAGCAACTAGGAGCAACTAGGAGTAACCAGGAGCTTCTAGCAGTAACTAGGAGTAACTAGGCAACGAATAAAGCTTGTACAATAGGTAATTAGAAAGGTCATGAAGAACATAGTAAAATGTCAATGAATTTACAAAATCATTTACGAAAATATTCAAAATGAAATATGGATAACCTTGCAGAAAAATCGACGAAAATTTATATTACTAAAAAACGAAAAAACAGCAAGAATATGTGGTATCTAAGTAACTATGAGTAACTAAGAGCAACTATGAGTAACTAGGGGTAACTAGGCAACGAATAAAACACTAAAGCATATTTACATATTTGCATATTTAAATAAAACATTAATAATTATATTTTTCTCCTAAACATTGATTCTTTTATTAAATTTAATGCTGTATTAACCAATAAATTCGAGAAAAGTTGTATAATAATGCACTATATTTGTTACAATCAATTAAAAATTAAAATTTATTGATTTTAGAATAATTGACGAAAAATAAAACACATATAATAAAAAAATTTAAACTTATCTGCAAATAAATTGCTAAAATATCCGTAAATTTAAGATAAACGACAGCAATGAGCAAAAATTTCGTAATTTTGCAGAAAATTTGACGAAAAAACCGAAATACATTGACACAAAACGTTTATATATATAAAATACGATAATGTAGCAGAATTACGTGGTACGTAAGAAACTAGGGGTGACTAGGAATATTATTTCTAATTTAAATATGCAAAAGAACAAAAGTCTGCAATCGATCGAAACGAACTTTACGTGCATTTCTTATGAGTTGATTTTCGAGTCGTTTTGGAGTCGAACCAAGGATACTTTGGGCACAAAAATAAGGATATATAATGGTACATTCATACTCTAACTAATCCCTAAATTTCGTATTTCTATTTAATCGGGAAGTGCGTCAAATTAACGTTTTTATAAAGAATGTCTCCCACGCATTTCTTACGGGAGTCACCGACATCGGACACATAAACACACACACAAAACTTCACTACATTAAGAGAGAGTAGTACTTTACATATGCCTTTGTAACTTTGTACATAATTATTTTATTTTTATACAACTTACATCACATATAGGCAAATATATGCTCTACGTACATGTCAAATTTCATCTAATTATGTGCAGCATAAGTAATGTTTTTAGCATTTTTGAAGGCCTCATCTTACCTGAATACAGACATAGCCTCAACATTTTCTCATATATCTCAGACATTTTTTTTCATGTATATTTTAAAAAACCGTTTCCATAAGAAATGCACGTAAACCTCACTTTTATCGGTTGCAGGCTACATTTCTATTGGAAATTTAAATTAGAAACAATAGGCTTACGAAATCGAGATAAGCACCAAAAGAAAGAGAAATGAATAAAGATTCTTATTTTGGTCGCCAAATATCGTTATCGGGTCGAAATGGCGAGAATTCGGTTAAAAAAAACGGAAATTTCGTGAAAATTTGAGGCTGTAAACAACCAATCCCCTTGACGACGAATGCGATTGTTGAAACCGAGGTATTGCGTTTTCCCATAAGAATACACTATGATTGATATGTCCATATGAAAGTAATGATTAAAAATGAATGATAGCACATGTTCATAGTCCAGAAGTCTGGTCCAGACCAAACAACTGCATCCAGAGGGTGCATGCGCGCGGCTAGTAGTAACTAGGCAACGAATAAACCAAACTAGGAGCAACTATGAGTAACTAGGAGCAACTAGGTGTAACTAGGAGTAACTAGGAGCAACTAAGAGTAACCATGAGTAACTAGGAGTAACTAGGAGCAACTAGGAGCAACTATGAGTAACTAGGAGCAACTAGGAGTAACTAGGAGCAATTAGGAGCAACTTGGAGCAACTATAAGTAACTAGGAGCAACTAGGAGTAACTATGAGCAACTAGGAGTAACTAGGAGCAACGATGAGTAACCAGTAGTAACTAGGAGTAACTAGGAGCAACTAGGAGCAACTAGGAGTAACTAGGAGCAACTAGGAGCAACCATGAGTAACTAGGAGCAACTAGGAGCAACTAGGAGTAACTAGGAGTAACTAGGAGCAACTATGAGTAACTATGAGTAACTAGGAGCAACTAGGAGTAACTATGAATACCTAGGAGTAACTAGGAGTAACTAGGCAACGAATAAAGCAAACATTGAAGCAATTACAAAGGTCGTGAAGATCATAACATGGCAACAGTTCAACATACGTCATCAATTAACAAAAAAAACGAAAGAAACAAAACAAGATAACACAATCGTTCCAAAGTTTTCTCTGACCTTCAAAAACTAACTCTTTCTAAAAGTAGAAGTTCTTCTTTTAAAAGAAGAAAGTTTATATGAGTTATCAACTCGACTTTTAGTTGGCAATTTACAACTTTGCAGACTTGCTTTAGTTCTCACGAGTTCAACAGACAGTTTTGGAAAATCTCGCCAAAGTTTGGTTTCCATTGTTTGGTGCTTTCCTATGAAAACGAAACATACACAAACCCAGATTTCAGGGTTGTGTATATTTGTGATAAAACCTTAGAAACGGTGGTAAAATAATGCAATTTTAATTGGAAAAAACATCGGAGAGTGTTATTAAAGAACCTAACGTAATATTCTGAGTGTTTTATAGAAATTAGACACCAAAACAGGCCATATTTTAAGTAATAATCACCGTTGTGTGTGTTTATGTGTCCGATGTCCCGTAAGAAATGCGTGGGAGACATTTTTTAGAAAAACGTTAATTTGACGCACTTCCCGATTAAATAGAAATACGAAATTTGGGGATTAGTTAGAGTATGAATGGGGTGTTATATATCCTTAATTTTATGCCCAAAGTGTCCTTGGTTCGACTCCAAAACGACTCTAAAGTACCCGCATAAGAAATGCACGTAAAGTTCGTTTCGATCGATTGCAGACTTTTGTTCTTTTGCATATTTAAATAAGAAATAATGGTCCTGCGAAGTTAAAACAAGTACCAAAGGAAAGACAAATACATACAGATTCTGATTTATGTCATATATTACCGTTTTTGAGTCGAAATTACGAGAATTATAACAAAAAACATGATAATATACGTCTTAGAAATACTCCCATTAGAAATGCACGTAAAGTTCGTTTCGATCGATTGCAGACTTTTGTTCTTTTGACGATTAAAATAAGAAATAATTGTCCTACGAAGTTAAGACAAGTACCAAAAGAAAGGAAAATAAACAAAGATTCTTATTCCGGTCATAAAATATCGTTTTTGATTCTTAATTAGCGAGAATTAGAGCAAATAAGACGAAACATTTTGCTAGTGTGAGCAACCAGTCTCCATGACGACTAAGGCGATCTAACTTGACTACCATACAAATGTATGGCAAATATAGACCCATATGAAATGCATGGATAGTATATTACAACAAATAATACACTGTAATTGCTTAAAAGATCGCCAAAATTAAAAAATCAGAGAATTTTACGAAAGAAAATTGTATAATTCGTTAAATACTTCAACTTGAGCTAATTTTCGTGGCAAATTATATTCTAAAACTCGCAGAAATGCCAAAAACAGTAAATTTATGCAAAAATTACATTCTGGCATGTTTTATATATACAAATATAGAATTAGGTACTCAAAATCGTAATATAATACGTTAATTTTAAACATAAACATTGTTTCAAAGCTTCTGTTAATATTAATGAATATTCAAGAGTTATACTACATTTATTTCCATAGTTTTGGCGTTGCTAATGGATACAGAATCAATTTAAAAGCGTTTCTAAGGAGATTTTCTTTAAAGATAACGGCGTCTTTTGAGAATTCAAGATGGCTCAGAAGGAAGGCAAGATGGCGGCCATGGAAACAGATTTCGGAAAATGTTTCGTAACCATGGAAATTATTAAAGTTGCCTAGCAACCGTCTGATATCGTTCCAAAATGTAGAAAAATGTTAAATTTTAAATTAAATCGATGTTAACTTGAGATTTAAACGTATAAAAGACAAAATATATTGCAAAATAATATTTAATATATATAGTACGAAATGATATAATATTAAATATATAATATGTTTAATATATGATATAATACTAAATTAACAATTAATTATTATTTATAAATAGTATACTTAAATAGAAAAATATAGACAATTATAATTATATCTATTAATTATTATTTTATATTTATTATTATTATTATTTATATAATTAATAATTAAAAATTAAAATAAATAAAATTAATATTTAAAAATTAAAATTAATAAAATTAATAAAAAATAATTAAAAAATAAATAAATTTTAAAAAAATCACTGTTTAAAGTGTATGGAAAAATAGCTAAAATCTATATTTAATAAATTAATTTTTAAGTTTATTAATATCATTTTAAACAAACAATTTCCCCGAAATAATCTGGAGATATTATTGCTTCGAAATTTTAGAAAAATAGAAAGGACGCTTTAAAATTTAAAATAAAATATTACGTAAACATGAAAAGTGAGTGAAAAAGCGATTATATAAACAATTACGAATTTAAATAGCTAAGAAAAATATACGAAATATTTTGCAAGCATATTTTATCTTTAAAAAATTCGCAAAATTGCCAAAATCGCTAAATGCAAAAACAAAAGCTTACTAAATGTTATTAAAAAAAAGTAAAAATTCGGGAATAAAAAATATTAAAGAGAATCGAAATTTGTATAATATTGCAAAAATTCGCAAATGGCAAAAAGAAATTCGCCAAAAATTTCACAATTTCCAAAAAAATTGTAAAATGTAAATGCAAACACTTTCAAAAATAAATAAATTGCAGTAGATTGCAAAAAAAATCACAAATTGTAAGATATCGCCAAGATTCCGAAAATGCAAAAATATTGCAGAAATACGCAATTTGCAATAAGTTTCAAAAATTAACAAATTGCAAAAAATCACTAAAATATCTTAAAATGCAAAAAACTGAAAAAGTTCATGAATTAAAAATATCGACAAAAATTGCTAAATTGCAAAATATCGCAAAAATCGCAAAATTCCAAAATTTGCAAATGATTTTTTTAAATTTCACAAATTGCAAAAATCGTCGAAATACACAAGTTGCAAAAAAATGTAAAAAATTCCCAAATTAAAAATATTGCAAAAATTCACGTATTGCAGAAAATCACAGCTTGCGAAATCTTTCAAAATTGCTAATAAAAACAACTTTCCAAAAAACATAAAACTCATAATAAATTCAAATTAACTAATTAATTAAAAATAGCACAACCATATACGCTGGACAGTTTAAGAACTTTTACTATATGTATCCGATGTCGGTGACTCCCGTAAGAAATGCGTTGGAGACATTTTTTAGAAAAACATTAATTTCACCCACTTTCCGATTAAATAGAAATACGAAATTTGGGGATTAGTTATAGTATAAATGGACTATTATATATCCTTATTTTTATGCCCAAAGTATTCTTGGTTCGACTCTAAAACGACTCAAAACCCCACTCATAAGAAATGCATGTTAGACGTTAGAAAAACATTAATTTGACGCACTTCCTGATTTAATAGAAATACGAAATTTAGGGATTAGTTATAGTATAAATGGACTATTTTATATCCTTATTTTTATGTCCAAAGTATCCTTGGTTCGACTCCAAAAGGACTCGAAAACACTCTCATAAGAAATGCACGTAAATTTCGTTTTTAAGGATTGCAGACTTTTGTTCTTTTTAAGAATTAAATAAGAAATAATGGTTTTGCAAAATCAAAAATAGTACCAAAATAAAGGAAATTGAATTCAGATTCTTATTCATGTCTTAGAATATCGTTTTCTGGTCAAAATTACGAGAAATAGGACAAAAAAGACGAAAATATCGTGTACATTTGCAGAAATGTATCCTTGGTTCGACTCCAAAACACTCCCATAAGAAATGCATGTTAGACGTTAGAAAAACATTAATTTCACGCATTTCCCGATTGAATAGAAATACGAAATTTAGGGATTAGTTAGAGTATGAATGGACTATTATATATCCTTATTTTTATGCCCAAAGTATCCTTGGTTCGACTCCAAAAGGACTCGAAAACACTCTCATAATAAATGCACGTAAATTTCGTTTTTAAGGATTGCAGACTTTTGTTCTTTTGACGAAACTATACCAGTACATAGCACAATGATTACAGTATGATACAGAAGTTTCATAGAAGCAAATCTATTATTTACAGAGCCAGAATGGGAAGCGTAGAGTACTTCTTTTTTCTCTCTGTGTAAGTATAATGTAAAGACTTGGAAAAAGTGCTAAAAACGTAATCAAAAATAAAGATAATTAAACCAAAATTTGTCAGTACATAAAACAGGTAATGCTGCATTATCTATGCAAGTTTCATAAAAATATATCAATTACTTACAGAGAAACAAAGGCAAATATAAAGTAGTATATAAATTGGTAGTTATATATAGCTTTCCCATATGTTGAATCCAACACTTACAAAAACTGCTAAAAACATAACTAAAACTAAATATAATTTAACGAAATTTGGCATGTATGTAGAACATGTATTGCTGCATCATCGAAGTAAGTTTCATAAATATTTAATAATTATTAATTGAGTTATAAAGGAAAATATGTTTTATAATTTTTGAGTGACATTTAAATACTAAGGAAAACGTAAGGTCTATCTTTTCTGGTAGTAAAAATCAATTTCCCGACTTCTTGAATATGACGCTTACTAAAACGGCTAGAAACATAACTAAAACTAAACGTAATTAAACAAAAATTTGTCAGTACATACAACAAACATTACTTTATATGTGACACAAATTTCATAAATGTCTAGCAAATATTAAGAGAGATACAAAGGAAAATGTGATGCACTACCGGCTCTGTGTACGTATTATGTTGACACTTGTAAAATGCGCTATAAATATAATTAAAACTCAACATAATTCAACCAAAATTTGTCAGCATGTAGAAGAAACGTTATTCTATAACACATGTAAATTTCATAAATTTGCAACGAATATGTACCGAGCTATAAAGGAAAATTCACCGTCACTATGGTAAATATGGTATCTATGAAAACATGATAACTATGCTACTATGTTACCTATGATGATTATGGTACGTGGGTTACTATGATACTATGGTAACTATGATATTCATGGTATCTAGGTAACTATGATGACTATGTTACTATGGCAACGAATTTAACAATACTTTTAGAGTTTTTCTATTAAATTTCGCCCTGAATTCAATTCTTTACAAATAATTAACGAATTCAACTATGAATGTAGATTTTTTTCAATTAAATTTATTTGTGAATTAATTCTTTTATGATTAAATAAGAAATTTAACAGTTAATTTTAGTTTTTCTATGAAATTTCTACCGTAACTTTTATTCTTTTACTGATAACTGAAGAATCTGGCAACGAATTCATGGTTTTTCGATGTAATTTCTCGTTAAATTTATTCTTTACCGAATAATTAACGAATTTATCAAATGAATTTAGAGATATTCATTTTTCAATTGGATATTTTATGAATAACTGATCATTATTAATATAGTATATATTCATTATTTCATACGTGTTTACAAATTTCGTAAATTTTCAACGAATATTTACCTTTTTATATAAATTTAAGCCATGTGCATATCCTCCGTGTTATAATAATAATATTTCCAAATCCCCGAGTCATTTTCCACACCCCCGTCGTGCTTTAGTTAGCAAACTAAACGAAGACGCGTTCCCATGTAATTTTTCGATTGCAGGCCTAAGTTATTTCGACGATTAAAATTAGAAGTAATGCTTCGATCATTACGAGACGAGTACTAAATTAAAGGGAATTAAACAGAGATTCTATTTCTTGTCTTCGAACGACCCCTGGCGATTCGTATATTTGCGATAATTAGGCCGAAAAAAAAGCAAACTTTGGCATTTTTTCATACTTCTCCTATGTAATATATATAGGGCGTAGGACTTAGCTTTAAAGTATGCTGAGCACGCTTAGAAGACGCTTAATCCGCTTAGAATACGTTGATTTTGCTTAGAAAATGCTTAGTTTACTTAGATTATGTTGAAAATACATAGAATATGCTTAGAGACTGCTTAAAGTACGCTTAGAATACGTTGAGACTGCTTAGAATACGTTGAGATTGCTTAGAATACGTTGAATCCGCTTAGAATACGTTGAGTTCGCTTAGAATATGTTCAGTGAGCTTAAAGTATGTTTAATTCGCTAAGAATACGCATATTCTGCTTAGAATCATTTATTTTTTTTATATAATAAATAAAAAACAAAAGGAAACGAACTTACGGATTAATTAAAATAACATTTAAAAATCATATTTGAAAACCATATCTAAAATAATATTAAAAAAACAATACTTATATTAATATATAAATAATAAAAATATATTTAAACTTAAAATTTAAAATAATATTTACCTCAAAATTTAAAACAATACTTAAAATTTAAATCTTAAAGTAATCTTTTAATTCGAAATTTAAAATGAAATATGATCTAAGGAAAATAAATATAAAATTAAATGGATACCTCTCTATAGCGGACGGTTCTTAGCAACGGATTACTATTATTACCCCTTAGTAACGGACACCTCTCTATACAACTCTCTATAGCGAACATTTCTATATAACGAATATCATATAACTGCTGAAAACTTAATTAAAAATCAACATAATTGGACGAAAATTTGTCAGCATATTGATCATATATCATTGTATGTTTACCTTAAATTTCATAAATATTAAATAGATAGTGTCTGAGATATATGAGAAAATGCTGAGGCTATGTCTGTATTCAGGTAAGATGAGGCCTTCAAAAAATGCTAAAAACATAACTTATGCTGAACATAATTAAACGAAAATTGGCATGTATGTAGGACATATATTTTCCTATGATCGACGTAATGTTTATAAAAATAAATTTATTATCAGCGGAGTTACGAAGGCAAATGTAAAGTGCTACTCTCTCTCTCTTAATGTAGTAAAATCCCGACATGTTGAATGTGATTAAAACTGCTGAAACCATAACTAAAACTAAACGTAATTAAACAAAACGTTGTCAGTATATAGACCAAACATTAATGTATAACTGACATAAATTTGACAAATATCGAAAAGATAGTTTATGAGATATAAGAGAAAATGTTGAGGCATTGCTATGTCTGTATTTTGGTAGGTAAAGACTTGGAAAAAGTGATAAAAACATACTTTAAAATATATATAATTACACAAAAATTTCACAGTATGTAGAACATATAATGCCCTATGATTAATGCAAGTTTCATAATAATAAATTTATTATATATATATTTATATAGCTATAAAGATATATGTATAATGTATTCATAATGTATATCATGGAAAGTAAAGCTTTGATATAAATATTATTTTATGCTATTATTATTACATTATTCCCGGTAAAATATGACAGAGATAAATTAAAAGATCATTAAAAATTGCGATTTCAGTATTCTTATATAATAATCACCGTTGTGTGTTTGTGTGTCCGATGTCGGTGACTCCCGTAAGAAATACGTGGGAGACATTCTTTAGAAAAACGTTAATTTGACGCACTTCCCGATTGAATAGAAATACGAAATTTGGGGATTAGTTAGAGTATGAATGCAGTATTATATATCCTTATTTTTATGCCCAAAGTATCCTTGGTTCGACTCCAAAACGACTCCAAAATGCTGTCATAAGAAATGCGTGGGAGACATTTTTTAGAAAAACGTTAATTTGACGCACTTCCCGATTGAATAGAAATACGAAATTTGGGGATTAGTTAGAGTATAAATTGAGTATTATATATCCTTATTTTTATGCCCAAAGTATCCTTGGTTCGACTCCAAAACGACTCTAAAAAACACCCATAAGAAATGCACGTAAAGTTCGTTTTTATGGATTGCAGACTTTTGTTCTTTTGCAGATTTAAATACGAAATAATGGTCCTACGAAGTTAAAACAAGTACCAAAAGAAAGGTAATTAAATATAGATAATATTTGAGTCGTTAAATATTGTTTTCATCACCCAAAAAAATTTCAACGTAAGAAAAAAGCGTAACAACTTTTACAATACACAATAAACAAGTATTAAAAGCCTCAAAATCAAGGTAATAAAGTATCTCAAGAGATGACGCAAGAGAAATCTCTCAAAAAAATCAAATAACCATAAAAATCACCCAAAATTTCAGGAAAAAAGCTTGAAAATGAAAAATAAACACTTTTTTCGGAACCTAGAGACAGTAAATGAACTTCAAACACTCATGTTACCAAGTAGCAACTCAATAAACAACTGTATCCTAACCAACCAATATTCACCGTCTCCTAGTAACTACAACGATAGAGAACGATTTTTTTAATGGAATCTATAAAAAAAATCTCGAAAATATTATTCTTTCTAGTTTACAAATCAATTTATAACAAATAATTTACAAACAAAGCAACAAAACTCAGAAGAAAATTATCGTAATTATTTGAAAAACCATTAAATATGACGTGAACATTAAAAAACATGATTTCAACTCATTCTAAAATCATAGTAAACATTATAATTGCAGCAATTACTTGAATTGCCAGCGAAAATGACGAAAATATTCACGAAAAACTATATCTTTATATTCTAAAGAACATTATCGTGACAAACAATCGTAAAAACAATAGAAAAACGAGAGAAAACGTAAAATCACGTAAAAATGACGAAAAATTATTTCCGTTTATTTTAACCGAATTCTAGCCATTTCGACCCGATAACGATATTTCACGACCAAATTAAGAATCTTTATTCATTTCTCTTTCTTTTGGTGCTTATCTCGATTTCGTAAGCCTATTGTTTCTAATTTAAATTTGCAAAAGAAACGTAGCCTGCAACCGATAAAAGTGAGGTTTACGTGCATTTCTTATGAGAACGGTTTTTCTTCTCTGGGTTCGAACTGGGGCCGTTCAGGTAAAAGAAAATTTTGCCACATTGTAGGGTGCAGCATTCTACATCGAATGCACGTTTCAGCATCGCTCTAGCTCTTGGCATTGGCGAGAAAAACGCTTTTTTTAGACAGACGGACACCGTTACGTTTTTAATATATATAGGTTATAAACAATTGTATCCTAACCAACGAATATATACCGTATCCTAGTAACTAGAACAATGAAAATCGAGTTAAACAATTGAATTTAGATAGAAAATCTCGAAAATATTCTATCTTCTAGTTAATAATATAACAGAGCAGCATAAAATGGGAGAAAATTGACAAAAACATTAAAATATACATAAAAAATTACGCAATTCATCAACTAAAAAGATTTTAACATACTCTAGCACCAAAAGAATGACTTTATCAGTAACTATGAGACAATTAAACAATATAGTCATTGTTAAACGTACCATAGCTACAGAAAACAGGAGAAAATTGCAATAGATAGTTGAAAAACCATCAAAAATCACTTAAAATTCACGAAAAACTATATCCTTATATTTTAATACAAACGTAAACAAATTATGGTGACAAACAATTGTAAAGACAATAGAAAAACGAGAAAAAACGCGTAAAAATCATGTAAAAATGACAAAATAATTATTTGCAGACATTCTAAAACCCTTAACAATCACTTTAACGAGTAACTTAGAGACGATAAAACAATGAAATCTTTGTCAACAGTTTCTTAACAACGAAAAAAACATGATAAAATTGCCGTAAATTCTTGAAAAACCATTGATTATTACGTTAATTTTCACGAAAAACGATTACCTTACATTCCGACAACAAATTTAACTCTTACGCCTATACGAACTATAGTAAAACAATTGAAAATCATCAAAAATAACGTGAAAATCACGTTAAATCACTCTAAAAAAGACTTTTACACATTCTAGCACCTAAAAAATTACTTTTTGAGTAACTAAGATACAATAAAACAATGAAATCCATATCTTAGCAACAAATAACAGAGGAAAATCACCGTAATTAGTTAAAAAAACCAAGAAAATCATGTGAACTATCACTTATGAAGGTCGAAACTCATTGTAAAAGCTAATTAAACACTTCTTTGGTATCCTAGAGACAGCAAATCAACTTCAAAACGAAGAAATACGCTTATTTTGCTTAGAATACGTTAATTTTGCTTAGAATATGCTTAGTTTACTTAGATTATGTTGAATATACATAGAATATGCTTAGAGACTGCTTAAGATATATGATAATATTTAATTCGAAATTTAAAATAATGTTTAAAATTTAAATTTTAAGGTAATCTTTTAATTCGAAATTTAAAACGAAATAATATCTAAGGAAAATAAATATAAAATTGAAAGGACACCTCTCTATAGCGGACGGTACTTCGCAACGAATTACTATTGTTACCCCTTGGTAACGGACACCTCCCTATACAACTCTCTATGGCGAACATTTCTATATAACGAATATCATATAACTGCTGAAAACTTAATTAAACATCAACATAATTGGACGAAAATTTGTCAACATATTGATCATATATCATTGTATGTTTAACTTAAATTTCATAAATATTAAATAGATAGTGTCTGAGATATATGAGAAAATGCTGAGGCTATGTCTGTATTCAGGTAAGATGAGGCCTTCAAAAAATGCTAAAAACATAACTTATGCTGAACATAATTAAATTAAATTTGACATGCATGTAGAACGTACTTTTCCCTATATGTGACGTAAGTTGTGTAAAAATAAAATTAATATGTACAGAGTTACAAAGGCAAATGTAAAGTACTACTCTCTCTTAATGTAGTGAAGTTTTGTGTGTGTATATGTATCCGATGTCGGTGACTCCCGTAAGAAATGCGTGGGAGACATTTTGATAAAAACGTTAATTTGACGCACTTCCCGATTGAATAGAAATACGAAATTTGGGGATTAGTTAGAGTATGGATTGAGTATTATATATTCTTAATTTTATGCCCAAAGTATCCTTGGTTCGACTCCAAAACGACTCTAAAATACTCTTATAAGAAATGCATGTAAAGTTCGTTTTTAAGGATTGCAGACTTTTGTTCTTTTGATGATTTAAATAGGAAATAACATTCCTAGTCACTCCTAGTTGCTTACTTACCACGTAATTCTGCTATACTATCGTATTTTATATGTAAATACGTTTTATGTCAATTTATTTCGGTTTTTTCGTCAAATTTTCTGCAAAATTACGAAATTTTTGCACATTGTCGTCGTTTATTTTAAATTTACCGATATTTTACCAATTTATTTGCAAATAAGTTTAAATTTTATTTATTATATTTAACGTATAGTGTCTGAGATAAATGAGAAAATGTTGAGGCTATGTCTGTATTCAGGTAAGATGAGGATTCCACAAAAATGCTAAAAACATAACTTATGCTGAACATAATTAAACGAAAATTGGCATGTATGTAGGACATATAGTTTCCTATATGTGGCGTAAGTTGTATAAAAATATATTAATTATGTACTGAGTAACGAAGGCAAATGTAAAGTACTACTATCTCTCTTAATGTAGTAAAAACCCGACATGTTAAATGTAACGCTGTACTAAAACTGATGTAAACATAACTTAAACTACACTTACTTAAACGAAATTTCGTCAGTATATAGATCAAACATTAGTGTATAAATAACATAAATTTAATAAATATTGAAAAGATAGTTTCTGAGATATAAGAGAAACTTTTGAGGCATCGCTATGTCTGTATTTCGGTAAGTAAAGACTTAGAAAAAGTGATAAAAACATACTTAAAAATATATATAATTACACAAAAATTTGACAGTATATAGAACATATAATTATGTATGATATATGCAAGTTTCATAATAATAAATTTAATATATGCATTTATTTAGCTATAAAGATATATGTAGTGTTCTATTCATAAGTATATCATGGAAAGTAAGGCTTTGGTATAACTGTATTAACTATTACTTTATCCTATGATTATGATATTAATCGTAGTGAAATATGACACAGCTAAATTAAAAGATCATTAAAAATTGCGATTTCAGTATTCTTATATATTAATCACCGTTGTGTGTTTATGTGTCCGATGTCGGTGACTCCCGTAAGAAATGCGTGGGAGACATTCTTTAAGAAAAACGTTAATTTCACGCACTTCCCGATTGAATAGAAATACGAAATTTGGGGATTAGTTAGAGTATGAATTGACTATTATATATCCTTATTTTTATGCCCAAAGTATCCTTGGTTCGACTCCAAAACGACTCTAAAATACACCCATAAGGAATGCACGTAAAGTTCGTTTCGATCGATTGCAGACTTTTGTTCTTTTGATGATTTCTATAAGAAATAATGGTCCTAGGAAGTTAAAACAAGTACCAAAAGAAAGGAAATTGAACAAAGATTCTTATTTTAGTCGTTAAATATTGTTTTTACCACCCACAAAAATTTCAACGTAAGAAAAACACGTAACAACTTTCTCGGTACACAACAAACAATACTTAAAAAGCCTCAAAATCAAGGTAATAAAGTATCTCAAGAGATGACGCAAGAGAAATCTCTCAAAAAAATCAAATAATAAATAAAAATCACCAAAAAAATCACGAAATAAGCTTGCAAATGTAAAATAAACACTTTTTTTGGAACTTAGAGACTGTAAATCAACTTAAAAACACTCGTGTTTCCAAGTAGCAACTCAATAAACAACTGTTTCCTACCCAACCAATATTCACCGTCTCATAGTAACTAGAACGATAGAAAACGATTTTTATAATGGAATTTAGATAGAAAGCTCGAAAATATTCTTTTTTTAGTTTATAAAACAATAGGACAACAAAACACAGAATAAAATTATCGTAGTTAGTTGAAAAACCATTAAATATGACTAGAGCATTAACAAAACATGATTTCAACTAATTCTAAAATCATAGTAAAAATTATAATCCAGCAATTACTTGAATTACCATCGAAAATGACGAAAATATTCACGAAAAACTATATCTTTATATTCTAAAGAACATTATCGTGACAAACAATCGTAAAAACAATAGAAAAACGAGAGAAAACGTAAAATCACGTAAAAATGACGAAAAATTATTTCCGTTTATTTTAACCGAATTCTCGCCATTTCGACCCGATAACGATATTTCACGACCAAATTAAGAATCTTTATTCATTTCTCTTTCTTTTGGTGCTTATCTCGATTTCGTAAGCCTATTGTTTCTAATTTAAATTTGCAAAAGAAACGTAGCCTGCAGCCGATAAAAGTGAGGTTTACGTGCATTTCTTATGAGAACGGTTTTTCTTCTCTGGGTTCGAACTGGGGCCGTTTGGGTAAAAGGAAATTTTGTCACATTGTAGGGTGCAGCATTCTACATCGAATGCACGTTTCAGCATCGCTCTAGCTCTTGGCATTGGCGAGAAAAACGCTTATTGTAGACAGACAGACAGACACCGTTACGTTTTTAATATATATATAGATTATAAACAATTGTATCCTAACCAACCGATACATACCGTATCCTAGTAACTAGAACAATGAAATTCGAGTTAAATAATTGATTTTAGATGGAAAATCTCTAAAATATTCTATTTTCTAGTTAATAATATAACAGAGCAGCATAAAATGGGAGAAAATTGACAAAAACATTAAAATATATATCAAAAATCACGTAATTCATCAACTAAAAGGACTTTAACATATTCTAGCACCTTAACAATGACTTTATGAGTAACTTAGAGACAATAAAACAATATAATCATTGCAAAACGTATCATAGCTACAGAAAAACAAGAGAAAATTGCCGTAATAAGCTGAAAAACCACCAAAAATGACACAAATATTCACGAAAAACTATATCCTTATATTTTAATACAAACCTAAACACCTTATCGTGACAAACAATCGTAAAAACAAAAGAAAAACAAGAAAAAAAGATAAAAAACGTGTAAAAATGACAAAAAATTATTTGCAGACATTCTTAAACCTTTAAAAAACACTTTAACGAGTATCTTAGAGACGATAAAACAGTGAAATCATAGTTAACAGTTTCTTAACAACGAAAAAACATGATAAAATTGCCGGAAAATGTTGAAAAACCATTAAAAATTACGTTAATTTTCACGAAAAAGGATTTTCTAACATTCTGACAACAAATTTAACACTTTTACATACAAAAACAATAGTAAAACAATTGAAAACATCAAAAATAACGTGAAGATCACATTAAATCACTTTAAAATGACTTTTACACATTCTAGCACCTTAGAAATCACTTTATAAGTAACTAAGATACAATAAAACAATGAAATCCATATCCTAGCAACAGAAAGTAGAAGAAAATCACCGTAATTAGTTAAAAAACCAAGAAAATCATGTGAATTATCACGTAAAAAGGTTGAAACTCATTGCAAAAGCTAATTAAACACTTCATCGGTATCCTAGAGACAGCAAATCAACTTCAAAAACGATGAATTAACAAAAAGTAAGTGAAACAATAGAGAATGCGTTTCACAACTGAATTTAGATATAAAACATCGAAAATGTTCTGTATTTTAGTTGATAAAGCAATGAAGCAACGAAAAACAGAATAAAATTGACGAAAACAATTGAAAATCATCGAAAATTATGTAAAAAAACACGAAAAATAATTTCCACGTATTCTATTACCTATAAAATTACTTTATATATATAACCTAGAGATATTTGAACAATATAATCATTGTAAACCGTTTCTTAGTAACGAAACACGGGAGAAAATTGACGAAAAACATTAAAATAAGCATCAAAATCACGTAAATATTAACAAAAAATGATTTTAAATAATAATAATATGATAAATCATATTAAAAACGCAGAAAAACCAGCGAATATTGCAATTATTAACGTAAGAACAATAGTATCGTAGACAACCGATATTCACCGTATCCTAGTAACTAGAACAATAGAGAACGATTATTATAATTGAATCTACATAAACAATAGAATATTTCCAAATAAAAGGATTAATAAACAACAATAGAACAAAGAATAGTGACCTAAGCAACAATTATTAACTGTTTCCTAGTAACTAGAACAATAGAGAACGATTGTAATAATTGATTTTAGATATAAAAACACTAAAATATTCCGTTTTCTAGTTAATAAAACAATAGAGCAATAAAAAACGAGATAAAATTGACGAAAGCATTAAAAAAAGCATGAAAATTAAGTAAAAATCACCTTAAATGCTAGAAATCCATTCTAACACCAAAGTAAATATATTATAAGTATATTAGATAGAATATATCATAGAAATCAACTTCCTAGCAACGAAAAACAGGAGAAGAATGTCAAAAGTTGTTGAAAAAGTATTAAAATACAAGTAAATATTAACAAAAAATGATTTAACACATTCTAAAACCAAGAAAAACACTTCGTCAGCACGAAAAATTGTAAAAAACTGTAAAACAATTGAAAAATCATCAAAAATATGGTGAAAAACACTCAAAAATTGCAAAATCGGTAGAAACAATTGGTAAAACAATTGAAAAACCAGAAAAAAACACGTAAAAATCTTGTAAAAACAACTCTAAAATGACTATTAAACATTCCAACGCCTTAACAATGACTTAATCAGTAACCTAGACACGATAAAAACACAAAAATAGTTTCCATAGCAACCAAAAACATGATAAAATTACCGAAAATGGTTGAAAAAACCACAAAAACCACGTAAATTATCAAGTAAAAAGGTTGAAATTAATCGTAGCTGCTAATTAAACACTTCATCGGTATCCTAGAGACAGCAAACCAACTTCGAAACAATGAAATAACCATGGTATCGCACCCCAAACCAGTACATTACCTTTACAAGTGCGTTTTAGAAAATCCTTATTCTTTGAATTCCACCTCAATTCAACCCTTTAAAATCCCGATTTTCCACTCTAATTATGGAAAAACGACACACTGACTTAATCACTACTGTAAAGTCACTCTGTTTAGACGATTTTAGCACGAAAATCACGAATTTACTTCTACAATGCACATAAAATACGGGAAAATAAAAGAAACACAAAAGAAAATTGTGGAAAGCAATTGAATAACCTTAAAAATCACGTTAAAACACTTTAAAAGCATGAAATTTATGCTAACCCCAAATTAAACTCATTATAAATAATCTAGAGACAATAAATCATGTTTAAAACCCAAAAAAAAACAAGCGAATACTAGCAAATATTAACGTAAGAACAATGGTATCGTAGACAACCGATATTCACCGTATCCTAGTAACTAGAACAATAGAGAACGATTGTAATAATTGAATCTACATAAACAATAGAATATTTCCAAATAAAAGAAATAATAACTGAACAAACAATAGTGACCTAAGCAACAATTATTAACTGTTTCCTAGTAACTAGAACAATAGAGAACGATTGTAATAATTGAATTTAGATATAAAAACACTAAAATATTCCGTTTTCTAGTTAATAAAACAATAGAGCAATAAAAAACGAGATAAAATTGACGAAAGCATTAAAAAAAGCATGAAAATTAAGTAAAAATCACCTTAAATGCTAGAAATCCATTCTAACACCAAAGTAAATATATTATAAGTATATTAGATAGAATATATCATAGAAATCAACTTCCTAGCAACGAAAAACAGGAGAAGAATGTCAAAAGTTGTTGAAAAAGTATTAAAATACAAGTAAATATTAACAAAAAATGATTTTAAAACATTCTAAACACTTCGTCAGCACGAAAAATTGTAAAAAAACTGTAAAAAATAAGAAAAATCATCAAAAATATGATGAAAAACACACTAAAATGACATAATCGGTAGAAACAATTGTAAAACAATTGAAAAACCAGAAAAAAACACGTAAAAATCTTGTAAAAACAACTCTAAAATGACTATTAAACATTCCAACGCCTTAACAATGACTTAATCAGTAACCTAGACACGATAAAAACACAAAAATAGTTTCCATAGCAACCAAAAACATGATAAAACTGCCGAAATAGTTTAAAAAACCATGAAAATCAAGTAAATTTCCACCTAAAAAGGTTGAAACCTATTCTAACAACTAATTAAACACTTCATAGGTATCCTAGAGACAGCAAACCAACTTCGAAACAATGAAATAACCATGGTATCACACCCCAAACCAGTACATTACCTTTACAAATGCGTTCTAAAAATCCTTTTTCTACGAATTCCACCTCAATTTAACCTCTTAAAAACCCGATTTTCCACTCTAAATATGGAAAAACAACACACTGACTTAATCACTACTGTAAAGTCACTCTTAATCTTCGATTTGAGCACGAAATTCACGTTTTTTAGCGGTAAAAACACTCTGGAAACGGGAAAATGGTGCGTTGGTAACGCGCAAGTTGGGGGTACTGAATTCTGCGGTGGGGTGGGGAAAGGAGGGGAAAGGAGGGTAAATTGAGGGAGGGGGGAGGGAAAAGTTTGGAGAACCAATGGGAAAAGTTTGGTACGAATTGTGGGAGAATGGAGGAAAGGAAGATAAAGCAGAGAATAAAAGAGAGAGAGAGAGAAAATCACGTGAAATTCGTATAAGAATAGGAATGTAACTATGTAAATGAGGAATCTAAAACAGTGGTTGCTATAGAATCTTATATTGTTTAAAAAACGTCTAATTTCTAATTAATTGTTATTAATATTGTTATAACAATAGTATTGTAACTATGGAATGGTTAATCTAAGATAGTGGTTGCTATAGAATCTTATATTGTTTAAAACACGTCTTATTTATAATATTTTTTGGTTAATATTGTTATAAAAATCTAAAATAGTGGTTGCTATAGAGTCTTATATTGTTTCAAATACGACTTATTTCTAATTATTTGTTATTAATATTGTTATAATAATAGGATTGTAACTATGTAAATGGTTAATCTAAGACAGTGGTTGCTATAGACACTTATATTGTTTAAAAGACGTCTTATTTTTAATATTTTTTGGTTAATATTGCTATAAGAATCTAAAGAATGGTTGCTATAGAATCTTATATTGTTTAAAACACGTTTTATTTTTAATATTTTGTGGTTAATATTGTTATAAGAATCTAAAACAGTGGTTGCTATAGAATCTTATATAGTTTAAAACACGTCTTATGGCAATTATTTGTTATTAATATTCGTATAAAAATCTTATTGTAACTATGAAAATGGTTAATCTAAAACAGTGGTTGCTATAGACACATACATTGTTTAAAATACGTCTTCTGGCAATTAATTGTTGTTAATATTGTTATAACAATAGGATTGTAACTATGAAAATGGTTAATCTAAAACAGTGGTTGCTATAGACACATACATTGTTTAAAATACGTCTTCTGGCAATTAATTGTTGTTAATATTGTTATAACAATAGGATTGTAACTATGAAAATGGTTAATCTAAAACAGTGGTTGCTATAGACACATACATTGTTTAAAATACGTCTTCTGGCAATTAATTGTTGTTAATATTGTTATAACAATAGGATTGCAACTATGGAAATTGTTAATCTAAAGATTGGTTGCTATAGATACTTATATTGTTTATTATATTCTTATATTGTTTAAAATACGTCTAATTTCTAACTATTTGTTATTAATATTGTTATAACAATAGGATACTAACTATGGAAATGGAGAATCTAAGACAGTGGTTGCTATAGATTCTTATATTGTTTAAAACACGTCTTATTTTTAATTATTTGTTATTAATATTGTTATAACAATAGGATTGTAACTATGGGAATGGTTATTCTAAAGATTGGTTGCTATAGATTCTTATATTGTTCAAAAGACGTCTCATTTCTAATTATTTATTGATTAACATTGTTATTTTTGTACAGTTATAACAAATACATACAGTTATTTTACTGTTAACATTATTGTCATTGTTAACGCTATTTCTTATTGTCATTCTCATTGTTAATAACATATTCATTGTTGTTGTTGTTATTATTATAAATTTATCGCTATTAGCAACATTAGATATTTATTCTCCTTTCTAATGTTAGATATTAGTATTACGTATTCATTATTCTTGTTGATTTAATTTTTACTTATATTATCTAAAATTCGTAATATTTTATAAAAGAATTTGAGATTGAGGTGTGCCAAACCAATCTCCGTGTATGTATTTATATTTTCGCTTATAACTCAAGAACCAAAAGTGGTAAGGCTTTCAAACTTTAGACGTAGTTAAATATATTCTTTACGCAGATAATAGGCTAGTTTTTATTTCCCTAAAGGTCCCCGGTTCGAACCCAGACAAGAAAAAGCGTCCCCATAAGAAATGCACGTAAAGTTCGTTTTTAAGGATTGCAGACTTTTGTTCTTTTGCATGTTTAAATAAGAAATAATGATCCTACGAAGTTAAAACAAGTACCAAAAGAAAGAAAATTAAACATAGATTCTTATTTTAGTCGTAGAATATCGTTTTCCAGTCGAAATCGCGAGAATTAGGGCAAAAAGACGACACATTTTCTGAGTCGTTTTGGAGTCGAACCAAGGATACTTTGGGCATAAAAATAAGGATATATATTACTCCATTAATACTCTAACAAATCCCCAAATTTCGTATTTCTATTCAATCGGGAAGTGCGTCAAATTAACGTTTTTCTATAAAATGTCTCCCACGCATTTCTTACGGGAGTCACCGACATCGGACACATAAACACACAACGGTGATTATTGTATTACCTTAACAACGTTTTATTAGTCAAGTAGTAGTCGAAGAGTATTGAAACTCAACTGCGTATATATAAGTATGATTTCAGATCGATCTGATGCTGGGAATGTATCTTTTTTTTCATCTGAAACTTTCTCAAACTTTGTATCGATTTGAGGGGACGCCAGAGCCCTCTGACGGACTGCAGACGAAGCTTATATCCGATACACGAAAAATACTCTCGGAAAATATTATGACGAAATATACGAAGAGAATGTATTATATATATTATATATATTAATTTTAAGATTAATTCAGTTACGCCATGTTTCACGTAGAAAATCATTGGTTTATTAAATTTTATTTAATATTATTAGTATTATTTAATTATTATATTATTATAATTACTATTTATTATTTATTAGTTACTATTTATTTATTTACTATTAAATTTTATGTAACATTATATTTATTTATTATATTATTATTTTTAGTTATATTATTTTTTTAAATTAATTAATTTAGTTTTTAAACAATTAAAATCATTAGTTTATTAACTATTTTATAATACTATTATCATTTACTATATTATTATAATATTATAACCATTATTTATTAGTATATTATTATTATTTATTATATTATTACTTTTAATCATATTATTATTTTTTAATGTTTTATTAAATAGCTTAACTAAATATATTTATTTAAAATATTTTAGTTTATTAAGTATTTCATTAAATATTTAATTAAATAGATTATTAAATATTCTATCCTTTAATTTTACTTTTTTAAATGATTTTTTAAATATTTAATATTACTTTATATTTTTATTTCTTATAAATTAATAAAATAATTAATTTATGAGGAAGCTTATCAAAAATTTTATTATATAAATAATATAATAATTATAATGTATTATAATTATTATATAAATATATATTATACATATTTAGTATATTTAATTATATAAGAATAATTATTATTATTACATATTTATTATATTTCATTTTATATAAGAATATGTTTATTAAATATTATCTTAAATAATTTACTGTATATCTTATGATACAGTTTATTAAATAGTGGTTTATTTAGCGAATTAAACATCAAATTAAATAGCTAATAAAATAGTATTTTAAATGAAAAATTCATGAAATAATTAATGATCTATCATCAACTTTAAATTATTAAAATTGATTTAAACAAAAATTTTAATTATAAAAATTAATCCTGCTATAATAGAATATCTCCTAGTTACATGAATCTAATAGTTGCCATGACGACACAAAAGTTACCCTTAGCAACAAATTCATTAACAATTAAGCATTAACAATATACTCGTACAACGATAATAATCCATATCATATCCTTGGAAATAATTCAAACCAATCGGAGAGAGTTTTTACGATCTGTTAGACTTAATAGAACTTTAGAGTCCTTTTGGAGTCGAACCAAGGATACTTTGGGCATACAAATAAGGAAGTATAATACTCCATTCATACTCTAACTAATCCCCAAATTTCGTATTTCTATTTAATCGGGAAGTGCGTCAAATTAACGGTTTTCTAAAAAATGTCTCCCACGCATTTCTTACGGGAGTCACCGACATAGGACACATAAACACATAAAGATATAAACAAATTGATAAAAATACGAATAAATCAATATATAAATACACTAATATATAAAAATACAGATAAATATATATAAGGAAATGAAGATGTAATTAAATAAACATAGAAACAAAGATGATTATTAACGGAAATTAATAAATAAATTAATAAAAATTAAATTAAAAACATTAAAATTAATCCAAATACAACACAAAATGTCCTAGTAACTAAATATTGAAATAAATTAATTAACAAAGAATTGATTGAAATATTATAATAATTATTATATCACTATTACAATAAATAATTAATTTTTTTTAAATATTAATCTTCGACAAATCTCCCAGATACATAAATTCATCTAATAGTTATCATAACAACACAAGAATCTCCCTCAATAACAAATAATTCGTTAATAATTAAACCAACAATAGCCTTAAAACCTTATCATATACTAGGAGATTGTTCAACCCAACCCCCGTTACCAAGGGAACAAAAAAAAGTACAAAAACTCAAGGGAACATACAAATCCTTATAAAAATTAAAAAGCACGTAATTTTAAAAAGAGGAATTCCAATAAAAGACAATTATATAAACAAATGCATAACTAAAAAAGATTATTATTAACCAAAATAAAACAGAAATTAATCAATTAATTAATCGGGAATAACATAAAAATATTAAAATTAATTATGCTACGACAGAAAATATATTTAGTAAATATTAATAATAAATCATTAACTATATATAGTGAATAAAATATTACAATAATTATTACATAAGTATTGGAGTAACTAGTAATCAAATTAAAATTAATATTAATTAAATTAAAATTAATATTGAAATTCAAAATAATGTTAATTAAATTAAAATTAATATTAAAATTAAAATTAAAATTAATTAAAATTAAAATTAATTAAATTAAAAATAATCGTAATTAAATTAAAATTAATTCTATTTCATAACCAATTCGCCTAGTTACATACGTTAATCTAATAGTTGTCATGACGACACAAAAAAATAGTCCTTAGCAACAAAATAATGAACAATTCAACCAAGAAAAATCTTTATACCATTACTGAATAACATTTTTATCCTTGGTGATAATTCAACCCAACCCCCGTTACCAAGGGAACAAAAAACGTACAAAACCCCTCATAAAAATTTTAAAAAAAGCACGTAATTTTTAAAAAGAGGAATTCCAATAAAAGACAATCGGGGCCACTCGATTACGCACACAATCCGAATCGAAGAGAGAGTGACTTTCGGTTGGGCGAACAAAAAGAAAAATACGAGAATTTCGAATCCCCTCTTCGAAATTTCATAAGTGGACTCCATCTCAAATGAGTGCCGAACTCGACTAAAAAGATCGATATTAAACATCGCTCCACTGGGTTTTATTAAAAAGGCACTCGAATGACGAAGAGGGAATCGAACCAAGGGCTTTCGGAGATAAAGAAATACTCAAGAACGGGCTGAAAAAATTTCTAAAATATCCGATGTCGGTGAGTCCCGTAAGAAATGCGTGGGAGACATTTTTATAGAAAAACGTTAATTTGACGCACTTCCCGATTGAAAAGAAATACGAAATTTGGGGATTATATAGAGTATGAATGTACTATTATACATCCTTATTTTTATGCCCAAAGTATCCTTGGTTCGACTCCAAAACGACTCTAAAGTACCCTCATAAGAAATGCACGTAAAGTTCGTTTTTAAGGATTGCAGACTTTTGTTCTTTTGATGAATTAAATAAGAAATAATGGTCCTACGAAGTTAAAACAAGTACCAAAAGAAAGGAAATTAAACAAAAATTCTTATTCTAGCTTTAGAATATCGTTTTCAAGTCGAACTTATGAGAATTATGATAAAATACACGATTATATGCGACTTAGAAACACTCCCATAAGAAATGCACGTAAAGTTCGTTTTTAAGGATTGCAGACTTTTGTTCTTTTAATGATTTGAATAAGAAATAATCGTCTAATTAAATCGAGACAAGTACCAAAAGAAAGGAAATTGAACAAAGATTCCAATTCCACTGTTAAAATACTATTTTCTATTTAAAATTACGAGCAATCAGCCAATATCAACACCAAAAAAATACTCAAAATTTCTCCGGTAAGAAAACCCGCCACCATGACGACCGAGGCGATATATTTTTCAATTATTAGAGTATTTTCCTAGGATATACTCTACTAGATCTACACCTATGAATATATAGATTAAATAGACCAATTTTAAAGCGTAATATGACACGTATTTCTCGATTTATCACCATGAAAACAACGTCTTTCTTGAGGCATCACCGTAGCAATTGTTTCTAGAGGCGTGACTTTCAAAAATCGTGTTTTTTTCTTTAAAAAGATTATATAAAAATGAAAGTCTTTTCCTGAGCTTCTGATTGGACAATTCTCGGACGCAGGCGCATGGAATTCGTCCAATGAAAGTCCAGATTTCGTAGCCTCACACTTTTTTATCCATTTCTAGCCTCTATGCGAGGGTCTTTATCTATTATTTTTTTAGATTATCTAATCTAATAGATTATCTATTTTTTTAAATTTTGCGATTACTAAAATTCTATTATATATGTTTTGTAAATTTGCAGAAAAAATATGAAAAAAAAATTCAAATTCGTTTAGCAAAAATTTAGCAAAAAGATAAATTAAATAAATATATAAAATTTAAATATATATATATAATTTTCTAAAATATAAATTTAGAAGAAAATCTGAAAAAATTAATTTAGCATAAATATAATATTATTATATTTACATATAAATTTTGTTAAAATATAAATTTAGCGAAAATTTTTCAAAAATATGGTAAAAATATAAAATTAGCAATATTATAAATATAGCAAATTGTTATAATATACATTTAGCATAAATATATTTCGTAAATGTGCAGAAAATATTGGGCAAATGTTTAAAATTCGTTTGGCGAAAATTTGGCAAAGAAATAAATTTTGCAAAATTGCGAAACTATCGCAGAATTTTGCGAATAAATTAATAAATTTTATCATAATTTTTGCTTTTTTTATTTTTTTTTAAATTTTGCGATTACTAAAAACCTATCGCAAATATTTCGTAAATTTGCAGAAATATTTGCTAAATAATATTTAAATTCGAGTAAAGCAAAAGTTTAGCTAAAATATTACTTCAATAAATGTATAAATTTAAAATATATAATTAAGATAAAATATTTAATTTCAAAAAAAAATATTTCGTTTAAAAAAATTATTTCGTCAATACGCAGAAATATTTGGCAAATGTTTCGAATTGGTTTTGCAAAAATTTACAAAAATATGAATTTAGCAAAATATGAATTTAGCAAAATATCTAACTTTACCAAAAAAATAATTTAGCAAAAACATTAATTCGCGAAAAAAATTAATTCAGCAAAAATTTAGAAAAAAATTAATCTAACAAAAAAATTGGAAAAATATATAAATTTAGCAAAATATTATGCAAAAAAATATAAATTTAGCAAAAACATATTTCGTAAACGTGCAGAAAATTTTGGGCAAATTTTTAAAAATTCGTTCGGCAAAAAATTTGGCAAAGAAATAATTTTTGCAAAATTGCGGAATTATCGCAGAATTTTGCGAATAAATTAATAACAGTAATGATAATAATGATCGTCAAGGAGAGTGGTTATTTAAAACATTTCTTAAACCTCTATGTTTATCTATTATTAAGTAATTTAATTGCGTCAAAATAATTCATAAAAAAACCTCATTACAGGGTACATTTCAAACAGGTCTGGCGTCGAACCTAGGACGGTTAGGCAGAATGTAAAATACGTCAACTGTAGAGAAAGGTCAGTTCTATAATTGTGCAAAACTTGGGTGATCTAGCTAAATTGTAAGTGTGTTAAATAAATTCATAAACATACACATAAAAAATAAAGATAGAATCCTATGCAAACGCCTCGTTTAACCTCTACGGAAAGGTCTGGAACTATAGCAAAACAATCTGAGATCAATAATGTAATAGAGGTCACTGTAATCCCCGTATTTTAAAGATTAAAGATTAAAATACAATTTAATTAATGAAAAATGATGCTTCACTAATGTTTATATAGATTAATAACGTAGTAATGCATCCATGGTGACGAAAAATCGAAAAATTTGTTGCTAAGTTACAATTATTGCATTTTGCGTAACTATAGTAACCGAAATTTGCAGAGAAAATGTTGAAAATTAAGCAAAATTAAGTATTAATTAAGAAGATTGTATTAAACTTGTTATTTTACAGGTTGATGAATAAGTAACATTCATGATTAAACCATTTCTAAGTGCTTAACAACGAAATTCAGTTGCTATGTTACGAAAATATTAAAATTTCCCAAGGATGTAATTTATTTTAACGGATTATTAAGTTGATTAATTAATTTGCAATTACAATCTGCGTAAAATTAAAATTAGATCATATTTTCCATATATTCTTATGACAGTATAGTTCAACAATTGCCTTAGTCGTCATGGGGACTGGTTGGTCATGCCAGCGAAATTGTAAAACTTTTCGTCTTTTTTGCCCTAATTCTCGTAATGTCGACTAGAAAACGATATTCCAGGATATGCATAAGAATCTCTATTCAATTTCCTTTCTTTTGATACTTGTTTTAACTTTGTAGGACCATTATTTCATATTTTAATCGTAAAAAGAACAAAAGTCTGCAATCCTTACAAAGGAACTTTACGTGCATTTCTTATGAGAGTATTTCTAAGACAAATATCATCATATATTTTATCATAATTCTCGTAATTTCGACTCAAAAACGATATTCTATGACCTGAATAAGAATCCTTGTTCAATTTCCTTTCTTTTGGTACTTGTCTCGATTTTCTAAGACCATTATTTCATATTTAAATCAACAAAAGAACAAAAGTCTGCAATCGATCGAAACGAACTTTACGTGCATTTCTTATGGGAAAGGTTTTTCTAGTCTGGTGTCGAACTGGGGACCTTTAGGTAAACAAAAACTAGCCTATTATCTGCGTAAGGAATACATTTAACTACGTTTAAAGTTTGAAAGTCATACATCTTATGGTTCTCGAGTTATAGTAAAAAATATATGAACTCTCTAGTTTAACTCTAGGACTTCTATTCTCTTAAAACGTGAATTACAATGGGATTTACTTACTCTAGAAGACTCTATAATGTTCTCATAAGATGTAGAATAACATATATAACTGTAGAATTATTTAAGTTAAGTACAATGGTAATAGTAACTTAGATACTATTGTGTTTGTAGCTATGATACCATAGTTATAGTACCTACGATATAATTGCTATTGTAACTATGATACCATTATCACTACAACTATGATATAACTGTAATTGTTACTACAATACAATTGTTATTGTAATTCTTACGTAATCCTGATTTTTAACACCTATTTTAACCAATAACAAATGGTTATTTATTGTAATAATTACACTATGTAATTAGGCATATAGTACTAGATGATATTAATAAGATAACGAATGCATTACATCTCTTAATCCCGTAAGAAATGCGTGGGAGACATTTTTACAAAAACGTTAATTTGACGCACTTCCCGATTAAATAGAAATACGAAATTTAGGGATTAGTTAGAGTATGAATAGAGTATTATATATCCTTACTTTTATGCCCAACGTATCCTTGGTTCGACTCCAAAACGACTAGAAAAACACTCCCATAAGAAATGCACGTAAAGTTCGTTTTTAAGGATTGCAGACTTTTGTTCTTTTGATAATTTAAATGAGAAATAATGGTCTTAAAAAATCGAGACAGTTACCAAAATAAAGGGAATTAAATATAAATTCTTAATCTGGTCATAGAATATCATATTCGAGTGAAAAGTATGAGAATTATGATTAAATGCAAGAATATAAATGTACTAGAAATTCTCTCATAAGAAATGCACGTAAAGTTCGTTGTTAAGGAATGCAGACTTTTATTCTTTTAATGATTTAAATCAGAAATAATGGTCGTACGAAATTAAAACAAGTACCAAAAGAAAGGAAATTAAATATATATTATCTTTCTAGCGTTGAAATATCGTTATGGTTTCAAAATTGCGAGAAATATGACAAAAAATACAAAATATTAGTAAGTTTTTGCTGCGATTGCAGACTTTTGTTCTTTTGATGATTTAAATGAGAAATAATGGTCTTACGAAATTAAAACAAGTACCAAAAGAAAGAAAATTGAACAAAGATTCTTATTTATAACCTGCTACATCACTTCTGTTTCATAATTACCAGAATTAGAGCAAAAAAAGACGAAAACTCAGAGTGCCATTTCGTGCTTATAGAACAACCAGTCTCCATGACGACTAAGGCGATCTAACTTGACTACCATACAAATATATACATATATTTTGTAATTAAAGTAATTAAAACTGATATTTAAGCGTGTTTTACTGCTTGATAATGTAAGAGAAACAAAAGAGGATTCGAAAAGCGCATCGAACGAAGGGGTGAAAAAATAAAACGAAAAGTTCTCTTTTTTATGAAAGGGGTGGAAAAAAATGAATGGAAAAGTTTCTGTTCGCAGAGAATATATATATATGGGGGGAAATGTATGAAAGAAGAGGAAATACATATGTATATTATATATATATATATATGAAGATAAATGCATAATTATATGGTAAAATAAATATATATGGAAAAATACATAATTATTAATATTATTAATTAAATAAATATTATATATATAAATATTAGAATAAATTATTATATACATAGAAAAATTAATAAATATTCATATTATTAAAATAAATAAATATAAATAAATAAATATTAAAATAAATAATTATATATATGGAAAAATATATATTACAATTAATAAATAAATGAATATACAATCATATGGTAATATATATATATATATATATATATATATATATATAATGATACAATTAATCAAAAATATATAGACAAATAATTATATATATGGTTTAATATAGAAATATTAACATTAATATATAAATAATATAATAAATACAAAAATATATAATAATAATAAATATAAAATATTACGTAAATATAAAATAATAAATACATTACATAAATATTAAAATTAATGAATAATAAAAATAAATATCTAAATGTGTCGATAAATAAATAAATATTAAAATATATATATAAATAAATGAATATATTGAAAAATATAATAATATTTCGATAATTAAATACGAAATTAAATTTATAAATAGATCAATATTGAAATCAATATATGTATGTATATAAATATATGGAAAAATATATGAATGTATTGATAAAAATTACACAATTAATTAATGTAATACATGATTATATTGATAAATTAATAAATTAGTAAATATGTGAATAAATCCATTAAAACATAAATGAAAACAGATATTGAATTAATAATAATGCATAAATAAATAAGTAAAAAAACATGCATGAAACACGTCAAAATTAAGATAAATTTATAAATATTAGGAAAAATCTATAAAATATTTTAATTGTAATTCATAAATATATATATATAGAGGCAAATAAATAAATGTATGGATAAATAAATTGAACAAAATTGATAAATAATTAAATATAGATTCTTATTTCGGTCGTAAAATATCAATTTTCTTTATTTTTTTACAACAATATGAATATGCACTGTAGGTTACCACGGTAACATAATAATTTACAATTTCTGAACAATATATGGTCGTTACCATGGCATCAGTAAGTATTAATCCAATTACATTCTTACGATAATATCATACCTTTTATAATTACGTTACCTTGGGAACAATTGGAATCTCAATTACCTAGCAATATAAAAGGATAATTTTTTTACGTCTGTTATTTCATAACTATCCCAATGTTTATTTACTTAACCTTACCTTAAACTGACTTTCGACGTTTTTTAGGTCATATTTTCGTTTTATTTTGACTTCAATTCATTTTTGTTGCATTTTTTTGATTTTTTTATTGTTTATTTATTTTTCTATGGTTACGGTATCCAGAAAGACTGGCAAAATTAACATTTATTCTCATCATCATCATCTTCGTTTCCTTCCAGCGAGCCGGGTAGGACGTTTATTAACAATTTGCCTCCATTTTGTCCTATCTTGATACACATCTTGTTTTGTTATTTCTTCCCAGTTTTCCCCTCTAGTTTTTAGATCTTCCTTGATCTGGTCCAGCCATCTTTTCCTGGGTCGTCCTACTGGTCTTTTTCCAGTCACCTTTTTATCCAAAGCTTGTTTTGGTAAACGGTTATCCTTCATCCTCTTCACATGTCCAAACCACTTGAGCCGTGAGGTACTGAGTCTCTCAGTCATTGACAGATCCACTTGCATCTCTCCTCTGATGTCATCATTCGTAATTTTATCTCTTCTAGTCTTCTGCAAGGCTGATCGCAGAAACTTCATTTCACATGCTTGGAGCTTGCTCAGTTCAGCTTTATTAATTACACAGCACTCCAAGCTGTATGTCATGATCGGCAGGAGATATGTTTTAAACATGGTCTTTTTGGCTCTCACAGGGACTCCCTTATCCCACACAAGATTCTGCACTTGATGAAAAAAGTTAGATCCCTTTCTTACTCTGTTCTGTATTTCCAGTCTGGCAGTTCCATCCCTTGATACTGTACTTCCCAGGTAATCAAAAGCTTCCACACATTCAATTTTCTCTCCATCTAGCATCAGGCTGCACTGGGTAGATATCCTGCTCATAACCATTGCTACAGTTTTGCTCTTGCTTATAGTCAACTGATACTCTTTAAACTTGGCGTTCCATTCATCTAGTTTTCCCTGTACCTCCAGTTCCGTTTCTCCCCATATAGCTACGTCATCAGCAAAAACTAAAGCACTGAGATCACCATTTCCCATCTCCTTAATTTCCTTTATTATCACATCCATAAGTGTAATAAAGAGTAATGGGGAAAGTGCACTACCTTGTTGTACTCCTCTCTCTGTCCTGAACCAGTCCGATCTGCCATTACCCACTTGTACACAACTTTTGCATCCTTCATATAGCATTTGCACCTTTCTTATTAGGGAGTTTGGAACCATTCGTTTTTCTAAACATTCCCAGATCTTATACCTCGGCACACTGTCATAGGCTTTTTCCAGATCCAGGAATATGATGATGAGATCCTTTCCTTTTTCCCAGTACTTTTCCATTAACTGTCTTAGTGTAAATATGAGATCTGTTGTTCCTCTGTTGCTTCTAAACCCATGTTGTTCCTCTTCAAACTGGTTTTCTAACAAAGATCTTAATCTTTTCTCAATGATCTTTTCTAATATCTTAAGACAGTGTGATAACAAGGTGATTCCTCTGTAATTAGAACACTTCCTCCTGCTACCTTTCTTGAACAGTGGTATTATAATCCCCTTCTTCCAGTCATCTGGCAGTTTATTTTCTTTCCAAATGACTCCCAGTATTCGATGTAGCCACTGTATTCCTTGGACGCCTGCTGCCTTGATCATGTCTGCTGTCAATTCATCTGGCCCAGCTGACTTGCCTCCTTTCATCTTATTCAAGGCATTCTCAGTCTCTGCCCATGTAATAGGTGGTTGTTCCACTTCATGCTCTGATAATTTCTTTGTTTCCTGTTCCACCCCTATTACTTCCTTGCCATTCAGTAGTATGTTGAAGTAGTTTTTCATCTCTTTTCTGATTTCTTCAGCATCCCGGACTATACACCCATTTTCTTTTTCAATTGCTTTTATGCCTTCACTATCTGATCTTTTGCTTTTCACTAGTCCATATAGCATTTTCTTGTTTCCATTGCTGTCCTCTTCTAGTTTTTGGGTAAATATTTCCCAACTTCTCTCCTTTTCTTCCTTCACAATCTTTTTAACCCTTAGTTTCTTGTCTCTATATTCCTGTTCCAATGTGGATATTTTTTGAGCATCCACTGGTTTCATCCCATTAGTTTGTTTTTGTTTCTCCACATCTTTGTTTTTCTTTGCTATGTTCCGTTCTTTAATAGCTTCCTTTACCTTGTCATTCCACCAGTTGGTTTCCTTCTCTTTAACTTTACCACTTGTTTTACCACAGACTTGTGCAGCACAGCTTACTAATGTTGTCTTAAATGTTTCCCATTCTTCATTAGCACTACCTGTTTCATTAGTTGGTAACTTTGCAGTTACTAGACTTTGATAGATTCTCTTCTTTTCTTCCTCCTTCAGTTTCCATTCTTTAATCTTCGGTATCTTTCTTGAACAGGTTGTAACAGTTATTTTCTCCTTTATATCGGATATAAGCAGTCTATGATCACTGTCCAATGATTCTGTTGGTATGACTTTCACATCTCTTACTCTTCCTCCAATGTGCTTGTCAGTTATCACATAATCTATAACCGATTTGCTTCTTCCATCCCAGCCATATCTGGTGATCTTATGGCTTTCTCTTTTCTTGAAGAATGTGTTCTTTATGGATAGGTTATTTCTTACACAGAAGTCTAAGAGGCGTTCTCCTTCAATATTTCTTCCTCCATACCCAAAAGCACCCAGCACATCTTCATATCCAGATCTGTCAACTCCAATCTGAGCATTCAAATCTCCTATTACCATGATGTTATTTCCCTGGATTTGATCTTCCAGTTCCTGAAGAAAGATTTCTTTCTCTTCATCACTGCATCCTTGTTGTGGGGCATACACTTGGATAATTGTAAAATTTGTCTTCCCAGTATTTAATCTGACTTTAATGATTCTTTCATTGATGTAGGTGACATCAGCAATAGCCTCAATGTCCCTATGAAGCACCAGACCCACTCCACTTTTTGCCATGTTTTCATGCCCATGCCAGTGCAGCTTGTAGTCTCCCCTCAGTTTTTTGGAAGCAACTCCTTTCCATTTTGTTTCACTTAATCCAAGTACATGTATTTTTCTCCTCTCCATCATATCCACTATCTCTTCAACCTTTCCAGTCAATGTTATAACGTTCAGAGTTCCCACTCTTAATTCATTCTGGTGTTTAAGTCTAGTCCTTGTATGGTTGTCAAATTTAGGATTCCTTCTAATATTCCTAGGATAAGCATCAGACTCCAGAGGGTCATCATTCGTTCCAGGGTTATAAGAAGGCAGGTCTACGATTGGTTTATTCCATCCGAGGCTTATTCTAGTGTTGAAAGCAATACATTCATACTCAACTGTTGACTTGCTAGGCCTAACACAGGTGAGGATTTTCTTTCGGGGTTTACTCCCTTAGCCTTTGAAGATCCCTCTTCTCCGCAAGGCAGCGGTGTCCGGTTTATTTATTTATTCTCTATTTAAATAATTATGTTAACTATAAGCTACGTTTTTATCAGTATTTCTAACTACATTTTACAATTCAGATACAGTACTACTTTACATTTTCCTTCATAACTCTGTAAATACTGGTTGCATATTTATGAAATTTATGCTGTTTATAAACTGATATCCGTTCTACATACATGCAAATTTTCATCCAATTATGTTTAGAATAAGTTATGTTTTCAGCACTTTTTACATGTCTTGCCATAGAAGGCTCGGAAACTTTCAAACACTTTACAGACTTCGTAGTGCCTCCTAATTTTCTCTTATAAATCAGTTAATATGCGTTACATCCTTATGAAATTTATGTGCGTTTTACATTAATATGTGTGCTATATACATACCAATTTTCGTTTAATTATGTTTAGTTTTAATTATGTTTTTAGCAGTTTTTCTAGATACATTTTGAATTCAGATACAGTAGTACTTTATGTTTTCCATTGTAGCTCACTTAATATTGGTTGAATATTTATGAAATTTATCTCGACTATACCCTAATACTAGTTCTGCATACTGATAAATTTTTGTTAAATTATGTTTATATTCAGTTATGTTTTCTGGCATAATTTCCAAGTCTTGTCATTCAACTTTCAGCCATGTTTTGCGACGCAACTATTCGCTACATATTTATGAAAATTACGTCAATCGTAGAGTAATGCTAGTTCTACAGATTGACAAATTTTCGTTTATTAATATTTAGTTTTAACTATGTTTTTTGCGATTTTTCGAAAACATTACTAGTTAAAACTAAAATGTCTTACCTACATACAGACCTTGTGATGTCTCATTATTTTCTCCTTTAGCTCAATAAATTTTAGGCAAATATTCATGAAAATTATGTCGGTCATACACCAATGTCTGATATATGTACATGCCAATTTTAATCTTATTATGTACCTAAAATACGTTGAAAGTCAGCTAAAGTTAAAGTTGCCGTAGATTTCGTAATTTCGACTCAAAAACGATATTTTGTTACATAAATAAGAATCTATGTTCAATTTCCTTTCTTTTGGTACCTGTTTTAATATTATAGGACCATTATTTCTTATTTAAATATGCAAAAGAATAAAAGTCTGCAATCCTTTAAAACGATTTTTACGTGCATTTCTTATGGGAGTGTTTTCAAGACATATGTTATCATGTATTTAATCGTAATTCTCATAATTTTTACCCGAAAATGATATTCTACGACCAGAATAAGAATCTTTGTTCAATTTCCTTTCTTTTGGTACCTGTTTTAATATTATAGGACCATTATTTCTTATTTAAATATGCAAAAGAATAAAAGTCTGCAAACGAACGGATAGCGTCTTAAACGGGTTTTTACAAACTTAAATAAGCGAATTATTCATCATTATTAAAACATTATCGTATAATTTAGCCTTTCAAATGGATTAAATACAGAATAATTAACTCAAAAATCAACTATCTTGGATACGGTAATCATAGCAACAGAATCATACCAACGAAAATCAAAGAATAAATCATTTAATCATTTATATCTTAGAATTAAACTTTCGAATGAAGAACAATTGTTACCCATGGCAACCATCTTGTATACAGTTACCATAGCAACCGAATAAAACGACCAAAAGTCAGAAAAATCGTCAAAAACAATATGAAAAGGTTTAAAAAACAGGAAATTGAATCCAAATTCAGGTGAAGGTTAAGTTTTAGTAGATTGGGACAGGCTTTTGTAAATTCCAGGAAAACTAACTTTTCATTTTACATTTGTTCGAAAGTTTATTTTCCCAAACAACTTTTTGGAAATATTCCAGAGTTCAGAATTTCCACAATTCAAAAGTTCAGAAACTCCGACAAAACTTTCATTTTCCCTTTCTAAAGACACAGTTTATGAAATATCAGACGAAATAAATGACTTTCTTATAATGCGGATTACAATTGTTACCAAGGTAATGTAATTACGATGACATTGTCGTCAGAATTTACGTGGTCATATGTATATATTCATTTATTCTTAATTGTTAATTATTTAATATGAATATTAATTACAAATTATATTATATTATAAATTATATTTTCACTTATAAAATATATTATTTATAAATTATAATATATTACTTATAAATTATATAAAAATCATTACAGGTTTCCGAATTGAACTTCTTTTAATTAATTTATATGTTATAAATTCTTTTACAATTACCCTATATTGTTTGGAAAAGCTACAGGTGTAGTAAGAATCACGGAAAAATTTTGAATTAGATTACAGTTATTTAAATTAATGTAGTTATTAAATTATATTATTACATTATGTTTGAACTCAAATGTAGATTAATTTCTAATATTTAATTAATTCAGTATTAAAAATTAAAAATATATTCAAAAATATATATAAATTTTATTTCGTACATGTATATTTAAAGCAGCTTTCGCCATCTCTTACCAGAAATACGAACTATATAAAAGCTGTCCATATAAGTAGTGACATCACTCGGGGAAATTAGGAACGAAGTCTACTCCAAAATGGCGGGTTTAATTTAAAATATATACAAAGGTAAGAAAAAACATTGAATTTTCAGTAATTTGACGTTATTAACATTAAAATAACACGCGATTATAATAAGAATATAAGAAATTTCAAATATATATGTTTATTTCGTATAATAATCACCGTTGTGTGTTTATGTATCCGATGTCGGTGACTCCCGTAAGAAATGCGTGGGAGACATTTTAGAGAAAAACGTTAATTTGACGCACTTCCCAATAAAATAGAAATACGAAATTTGGGGATTAGTTAGAGTATGAATGGAGTATTATATATCCTCATTTTTATGCCCAAAGTATCCTTGGTTCGACTCCAAAACGACTCTAAAATACCCCCATAAGAAATGCACGTAAATTTCGTTTTTAAGGATTGCAGACTTTTGTTCTTTTGAAGATTTAAATAAGAAATAATGGTCCTACGAAGTTAAAACAAGTACCAAAAGAAAGGAAATTGAGTAAAGATTCTTAATAAGGTCGTGGAATAACGTACTCGAGTCCAAATTGTGAGAAATATAACAAAAACGACGGAATCTTAGTACCATTTTGCTGATACAGTTTCACTGAAGACAAATATTGTTGAATTTGATTGTTAAAAAAACTTTTTATATTAAATTATTAAATTTTGCAAAATATGTCGAAAAAAAATAAAGAATATAAAACAAAATTAACGTTAAACATATAAAATACTATATAATTAAACACATAACAAATTAAATTATTGATTTGTTAATAAATTAATGGTTAATTTTAATAAAAGAATTGAAAAATAACTTTATCAATAACAAAATATCACAAACACAAGTACAGTACCTTTTTTTCCAATGAATTCCATCCTTCGGAATTTCCTTAATCTTCTCCTCCGTTTCCATGGACACTCTGTAACGCAGCAACGAAAAGTTTTAACGCAAAGCTACGTAACGAGTAAACAACAACTTGAATAAAATTTAACAAGCAACCATAGCAACAATTACATACATTTTAATCGAATTTAATCAATTATTAAATCAAGATTAAATCATCGAAGAGTTTAAAAAGTAATTAATATTACAACTACAATTATTAACGAACAATTATACAATATTAATTAAATATTATAACAGCATTAATTAATAATTAATACAAATATTAAATTAAATATTAAAAATACGTTAGTAAAGATATAGTTAATGTAATACTCTAATAAAGATACAATTTCAAAATTATTTATTAATAATAATTATTGAATAAAGATAAAATAACTATCAATGTATGAATATTCTGAATGAATTATTATTAATATTAATTCGAAAATCAATTAAAACCCTTCAAAATTGATATAATACTAGTATAATTTAAAATATACACGAATATATTTAACAAATAATTGAATTGAAACCAATTTTTACGCCTAAACTGATTCAACATCAAACAAAAATTATTAAAATTATAAAATATATGTAAAGAATACACGAAAACTGTTAATATATTAAATAAACTCACCTTTTTAATCCTCCAACAATGAACGTCACCTGGCAACCGGCATTTCCAGATATTTCCACGACAACAAGTAAACACACACCGAAATAAAACAAAGCACCAAACATGGAAACCATTGTCGGACGTTGTCATAGAGAAATTACGTCTCCATAACGACACTGTGCACATGACAACGCAAATACGTACTGTTACTCACTTTTTATGATCTAATAAGTAATATCCAATGTATAATTACGTTTAAAACAGTTTTAAATTCGTTTTTTGAGTGACTTTTAAAAGTTTTGTGACAAATCGTACGACAGCGGGAAAACTTTAGTTTTGCGGCGCTGCGGTCGAACCAGTGCTGACAACTCGAAAAACAAAAACATGTCGAAATTACGCTCCAAATTTGAATTTCATCAAAAATTTGAGTTTTATAATAAATACTCGATTTAATTCGAATAAATTATACAAAAAACTTATAATACGAAGGCATATTCAATTTCCATGGTGACGGATGGAAATACTTGGATACAAGTTACTATGGAGATTAATATGGTTGCTATGTTACCATCTTAAAGTATTGTAACTCAACCAAATGTTAAAAATAAACGTTTTTTGAGCTTTTTGAGTGTATTAAACGCCGTTTTAATATTAAACACGGTTTGTTAGACCTTTTAATATGTTTAAACACAATTAAATAAGGTTAATTCAGTCTAATATTCAATTTGTAACCAAAAACACATGTATGATACATATGTAACACAATAAAAGACTTGAATATCAATAAAATAATTGAGTTTTCTTACTTCTAATTGGTGAAATACAATATTAGAATTTTCCTCATTAATTTTAAATCCTTATTTTTACTAATTTAAGTTTAAATTTTCAATTTTATATACTTCGACTGCTTTGAAATTAGATTTGGATAAAGGAAATGTTGAAGAAATGACGGATATAGAATATTTCTTTCTGTTTTTTAAGGTCTTTGAATTTTTAAATGTTTCTTTTAAAAATAAATTACTGATTCTGTATTATAGCTTTATAGTATGTGGATTTATTTCATTATATATTAGCTTTAATTTGCCAAATATCCAGTTTAATATATTTTTAATATATTCACTGATTTAATTTCACTCTCTTTTTAATATATATATATATATATATATATATATATATATATATATATATATATATATATATTATTTAAGTATATATTCTTGGAAATATTAATCCATAGCTATTTTCCTTGAAGACAGGTTGTTCATGACATCAGAATTGTGTGATATCTGTGTTTTTTGTATTATTTCTCATAAACATGAAGTCTAAATGATATTCCAAGGCTAGAATAAGAATTTTTATTCAATTTTCTTTCTTTTGGTACTTTTCTCGACTTCCTAAGACCATTAATTCTTATTTAAATCCGCAACTAATGTCGTTTTTGAGTCTAAATGAAGATAATAGAACAGTTTGGGTGAGTTGCTAGGTGATTAAACAATAGAAATGCCTAGATACTATGGAAATACTTTGAAATTATGGAGAAATGCTTGTTCTTTGGTTAAAAAATCTTGTTTTGGAGTTTAAATAAAAAAATTACGGATGAAAAGCATGTGTAATATCATTCGCTAGACAAAATTAAGATAATAGAACAGTTTGGGTGAGTTGCTAGGTAACGCAGCTCATTAGTAACAATATAAATGCTTAGAAACCATAGAAATAGTCTTATATTTTGTTAAAAAATGTTGTTCTCTTGTCGAAATCAAGATAATAGAACATTTTACATGGTAAAAATAAGAATCTTTGTATAATTTCTTTTATTTGGGTACTTGTTTTAATTTTATATGACTATTATTTCTTAATTAAATATTAAAAAGAACAAAAGTCTGCAATCTTTTAAAACAAACTTAAACTTACTTAAAAATTTAATGAATCTGAAATGATTTATTACCATGGCAAAATATAATAGTTTTTAATGTTTGCATTATTGTCCGCATCCATGGTAACGATAGCATTGTTATGAAAGTAAAATAATTCACATTAAATAGAGAATAATAAGGAATAGATTTTGCTTTTTTAATGAACTGTCACCATGACAAATTGATTCTTGTATTATTCTCCAATTATAGTCTGTATCCTTGGTAACGATTGCTTAGTCGTCGAGTTAAATATGACCATAAAAAAAGTAACTTAAAGAGTAAAAAGTAAGTTCTATGTTTTGGGAGTAATTATTCTTTACAAATATGACATAAAGGTGACTTATTAGTATTATTTACTATTATTACTTAGTTGTATTACACTGCTGTTAAATTTATTCCTCATTTCTCTCTAACTGTTGACACGGTGACGAGTGTTTCATTCATACATAGAAAAACGATCAAATTTGAGTAACCATGGCAGCCTAATTGTTAATTATAAAAGCAGACAATTCTTCGTAAAATGCTTCCACGGCAACACAATGATTTTTGGACCCCTAAAAGAGTAAAACCATGTTTTTTTAAAACTGTTTTTGGTTGATTTTATATGCAAATTCAATATGAAAATTATTTGTTTCTTTTTACAATTTTTTCAAAGATTAAACATTATTAAATTGTTTGTTTTTAAAGCTGTAAAATGAAATATTGTTTCAAAAATTCTGCTTTAATATTAATAATATTTAAAATTCTTAATTAATGTTTGAATAAGTAATTTCTCTAATATAATATAATAATATGTTACATTTATCAGAGATTTTGATAAAAATTGATTTTTTATTCCCAATTCCTTTTCAAATTAAGGATCAATAGGTATTCACAAGGTTTACGTTGATTTATTACATCAATTTGAACAAATCTCCTAGGTTTTCAGATACCATAGCAACCCATAGCTTCTTTCCTTGGAGACAGGTTGTTCGTGACATCAGAATGGTGTGTTATTTGTGTGTTTTTGTCTTATTTCTCATAAACTTGAAGTCTAAATGATATTCTATGACTAAAATAAGAATCTTTTTCAATTTCCTTTCTTTTGGTACTTGTTTTAACTTTGTAAGACCATTATTTCTCATTTAATTCTTCAAAAGAACAAAAGTCTGCAATCCTTTAAAACGAACTTTACGTGCATTTCTTATGAGTGGGTTTTGGAGTCGTTTTGGAGTCGAACCATGGATACTCTAATCACAAAACTAAGGATATGTAATACTCCATTCATACTCTAACTAATCCCCAAATTTCGTATTTCTATTTAATCGGGAAGTGCGTCAAATTAACGTTTTTCTAAAAAATGTCTCCCACGCATTTCTTACGCTATTCTGAGAGCATGATAGCGTCGAACCCGGCATCATTACGTGCAAATATTACATTCTACAGCACAAACGTATATATACAGACATCTGAACCACACAAAACATTTATACAATCGAATATTTAACTTCAAAAAGACGAAAAAGTCAAAAAGATAAAGTTAGTTCACGAATCCGAATTTCTTTAAATTTAATTACGGAATTTTTTTTAAGGAGTGGAATCCTTTTGTTCTGTAAAATTCCTTTCGTTCCTCAAAATGCCCTATTATATATAAAGAGAACTCTAAAGAAAGAATTTAATAATATATAGGCTTTTATTGTTTTCGTTACTAGGTGAAGATTTTCAATTGTTTATCGTGAAACTAATGTATATTCAGTACTTAGAGTTAATTAAAGTCTTGGTATTGATATTTCTTATATAATATATAATTTTTTTCGATAAATTATATATATATGTATATTTATAATCTTAAATACCAAATCTATATTTTTTATATTAGGTATGAATATTTAACGTATATTATAAATTATGAACTATTTAAATCGAAAATTAAAATATATTATAAAAAAATAATTAAAGAAATAATATAAAAAATAAAAATATATAAAAATTCGAAAAAATATTAAAAAATCGCCAAAAATCGAAATAATCAAAGACAAATATTAATAATTTTAAAACACATTTATTTTTACAATTCTATTCATCACAAAAACCCATTTTTTATATATTCATATAATACTCCATATATATTTAATATATATATATATATATATATATATATATATATATATATATATATATATATATATATATATATATATATATATATATATAATTAGACTCCTTTTTTTAAACATTTTTAAGAAAAAAAAAAAACAATGAATGAATTCCATTTATATATATTTATATGCGATATATTTATTTCCGATGAAAACCAACAAATTTTTAATTCTTCTTATTTTTGTGAAATGTTTAAAAAAAATGATTTTTTTAATATATTTTTCTGATGGGATGACTTCTTTTTTTTTAATTCCACATTTCTTATGTTTTATTTTTAATCGTTCCTCTTTCTCTTGTTCTGCTGCTCCTCCTGTGAATAAAAAAGAAAAATATAATTAATTAATTTATTATAAATTAAATAATACGAATTTTAATCTATATATTCTATATTATTAATTAATATTAATTAAATATTAACTATCAAAAGTATTTTATTCATCTAAAAGTTGTTATTATTTTCAACAACAATGAAATAACAATAATAAATATTGCCGTAGCAACAATAAAAAAATTAACGAAACCATAGCGACAATATACTGTAATTTAATTTAATTTTTAAATGTCAATACAAGTAAAGTTAAATTTTAATTTCGACCCCAGACGAGAAAAAGAAATGCACGTAAAGTTCGTTTTTAAGGATTGCAGACTTTTGTTCTTTTGATGATTTAAATAAGAAATAATGGACTTAAAAAAATGAAACAAGTACCAGAAGAAAGGAAATTAAATATAGATTCTTATTTATATCACGGAATATCATTTTTACTTCAAAATTGGGAGAATTTCGACAAAATACAGGCAGAATTCTGTGGTTGTCAACCAGTCTCCGTGACAACTAAGGCGATTTTTTTTCTTTTGGTGATTTAAATAAGAAATAACGGTCCAATAAAGTGAAAACAAGTACCAAAAGAAAGGAAATTAACTAAAGATTCTTATTCTGGTCATAGATTATCGTTTTAGAGTCGAAATTGTGAATTTTTTCATCTTCTAATGCTTTTGTAGCATTTTTGGTCACCATGGTTGCTCTAAGAGCTTTTTATGGTAACGGTAACTAAGCAATCGACAATTGTTTGCTATCTTGGAAACTTAATTAAGTGAATATCTTTTGGTTCTTTATTTTATTTTCTATATATTTTTTACGTGCATATCTATGGGTTATGCTACTGCAAAAGGTTAGATAAATACCTTCTGTGCAAATATATTAAATAATCGACTAATTTTATAGCAAAATACAAATTAAATTAAATAATATATATATATATATATATGTAATATATTATATTGTTAAATTAAGAAGAAAATCAAATTAATTTATCAAAATCATATTATTTTTATAAATTATATTATTATTATTGTTAAAAATGTTAAATAAATTAATCAATTTATAAACAAACGAATTGAACATTAAATTAAGAAATAAATCAATCAGATAATAATCCTTCAGAAGATTAAATTATTTATAAATTTTAATATTAAACATTTAATTAATAAAATGCTATTTAAACATTAAAATAATAATTAATTGCTTCCATAGCAACGACGTTAACGTAACCGAGACAACCTATCGACAATAATTAAGCAATAAATATAATAATAATTGACACTAATGACAACACTAATAATAACAATTGCTATAGAAACGACTTCATAATACGTAACCAATAAACAACCATCTATTGATTAAACATATAATAATTAAACATATAATATAATTAAAATACCTTCTGTGCTAGTTCTGGGTTGTCAACCAGTCTCCCTGACAACCAAGGCGATTTTTTTTCTTTTTCATATTTAATTAAGAAATAATTGTCTTAGAAAATCGAGACAAGTATCAAAAGAGAGGAAATTGAATAAAGATTCTTATCTATATCATAGAACGTCATTTTGGATTCTAATTTATAAGAAATTTAACAAAATATGGGCTGAATTCTGTGGTTGTCAACCAGTGTCTGTGACGACAGAGGCGGTTTTTTTTCTTTTGCACTTTTAAATAGGAAATAATGGTCCTACGAAGCTGAAAATAGCCCCAAAAGAAAGGAAATTGAATACAGATTCTTATTAATGTCATAGAATACTGTTTTCCAATCGAAATTATGAGAAATCGAACTAAAAACACAAAGAAGTTACACAATTCCATTGTCTTTAACAACCGGTATCCAAGGGGGAAAAACAAAGGTTTGCTACGGCAATGAAAAGTAATGAAAATGTGATCAAATTGAGTATAATAATCAACGTATATTAGTAATTGTCTCGGAATATTGCCTCAAATAAGAAACTTTAACAATAAACAAATGAAAATTTGACAAAACTTCGAATATTTGGTTTCCTTGACAACGTCTTTAACTATTTCCATACCATGAAAGAAGCCCAACAAAATAAGAACTAGTAAATAAGTAAAAACCGCTCTAAAAATGACTTTTAAACATTCTGGCACCTTAACATGGCTTTATCAGTAACCAAGAGACTATAAAACAATGAAATAACCATGGTATCACACTAATAATTGCTAATAATTCAGCAAAGGATGAAATTAAATTGGATTTTTAAATACATAAACGAATAAATAATAGTGAAAACATTATGGACATAATAGCATGGAATTATAAGTAATTAAGTAACATCAACAACAATAATAGAAACCATAGCAACACTGACAATAATCATTGCCATATCAACGACATTAATAAAAACCTAGAACTACTATTAAATATAATATATGATAATAATAACAATTAATCAAATCTATCATATAATATATTTAATTAATATTAATAATATTTATATTGCCGAGGCAACAAAATGAATATAAAGGCAAGAAAAACAAACATCTATTAATTAAATATTAGAATATTATCAAATATACCTTCTGTGCAAGTATGATGAGCAGTCTTCTGAATATTCCGATCATGTCGACGAAGAGGTCCATGGAATGAGAGACGAAATCCGTGTCCCCTGACCTCCTCTTCTCGATTATCAACTGCGTGTCGAACAAAACAAACAGACACATCACACCAAAGCCTATCCACAGGTTCAACTGAAATAGAAAATTAATATATAATTAGAATAAAATGTCATTTAAATCACAAATATTCAATTAAAATCTCAATTTATAGCTTTAAAATGTAAAAAAAAGCATTAAAAATTAATAAATATACAGTAATTTAATAGAATTTAAGCTTAAATAGTATGTAACTATGAAAAACAGCCTAGAATTTACTAATTTAATGGTTACTAGGATACGTTATGTATCTAAGATTACGTTTCTAGGAAAAACAGGTCAGTATTTAGTAATTTAATGGTTACTAGGGTACTATTGTATCCTAGGATACTTGTATCTATATGTTACTAGGATAGTATTGTATCCTAGTAACATATAAATATACAAGTTTAAAAGTCTATCAACAAAAAATTAACTAAAAGATGTATATATTTTAGTTAATTTTTTATATATGTATATATATTTATTACATTATAAACTTGAATATTTGGATATAAAAAAGACGTTTTATACATATTAATACATTTAATTCAGAAATATTTAATTAAAATTATAATTTATAGCTGTAAAATGTTAAAATGACTTTTAAAATTAAGAAAAATACAGTAATTAAATAGAATTTAAGCTTAAATAGTATGTAACTATGAAAAATGCTTGGTAATTATTTATTTAAAGGTTACTAGGATACGTAATGCTTCGTAACTATGAAAAAAAGCCTAGAATTTACTTACTTTAGGGTTACTAGGATACGTTCTGTATCTTAAATTGTGTAACTATGAAAAACGGCTTATTATTTATCTATTTAAGGAGTTACTAGGTTACTATTGCATCCTAGTAACATATATATACAAGTTAATCTATGAAAAATTAATAGAAAAACATTTAAAATCAACCGAAATTAAATAATAAAGACATTTTAATACATATATACATTATAAAGATGAATATTTGGATATATTATACACATAAAAACATTATAATTATTAATAAAATACATTTAAATAAGAAATATTCGATTAAAATTATAATTTATAGCTGTAAAATGTAAAAAAAGCATTTAAAATTAATAAAAACATTATTAATATATAAATACATTATAAAGTTGAATATTTTGATATAAAAAGACATTTTATATATATTAATACATTTAATTCAGAAATATTTGATTAAAATCTCAATTTATAGCTCTAAAATGTAGAAAAAAACATTTCAAATTGATAATATACAGTAATTTAATAGAATTTAAGCTTAAATAGTATGTAACTATGAAAAATGCTTGGTAATTATTTATTTAAAGGTTACTAGGATACGTAATGCATCGTAACTATGAAAAAAAGCCTAGAATTTACTTACTTTAGGGTTACTAGGATACGTTCTGTATCTTAAATTGTGTAACTATGAAAAATATCCAAGTACATTAATAATTATGGGGTTACTAGGTTACTATTGTATCCTAGTAACATATATATACAGTTTAATCTAAGAAAAATTAACAGAAAAACATTTAAAATCAACCGAAATTAAATAATAAAGACATTTTAATACATATATACATTATAAAGATGAATATTTGGATATATTAGACATTAAGACATTAAAATTATTAATAAAATACATTTAAATAAGAAATATTCGATTAAAATTATAATTTATAGCTGTAAAATGTAAAAAAAAGCATTAAAAATTAATAAAAACATTATTAATATATAAATACATTATAAAGTTGAATATTTTGATATAAAAAGACATTTTATATATATTAATACATTTAATTCAGAAATATTTGATTAAAATCTCAATTTATAGCTCTAAAATGTAGAAAAAAACATTTCAAATTGATAAATATACAGTAATTTATTGAATTTAAGCTTAAATAGTATGTAACTATGTAAAGTGCTTAGTAATTATTTATTTAAAGGTTACTAGGATACGTAATGCATCGTAACTATGGAAAACAGCCTAGAATTTACTAATTCAAGGGTTACTAGGATACGTTATAGTTCCAAATGCACTTAACTCTGAAAAACGGCTTAATATTTATTCTTTTAAGAGGTTACTAGGTTACTATTGCATCCTAGTAACATATATATACAGGTTAATCTAAGAAAAATTAATAGAAAAACATTTAAAATCAACCGAAATTAAATAATAAAGACATTTTAATACATATATACATTATAAAGATGAATATTTGGATATATTAGACATTAAGACATTAAAATTATTAATGAAAGGGTAATAAAATACATTTAAATAAGAAATATTCGATTAAAATTATAATTTATAGCTGTAAAATGTAAAAAAAGCATTTAAAATTAATAAAAACATTATTAATATATAAATACATTATAAAGTTGAATATTTTGATATAAAAAGACATTTTATATATATTAATACATTTAATTCAGAAATATTTGATTAAAATCTCAATTTATAGCTCTAAAATGTAGAAAAAAACATTTCAAATTGATAAATATACAGTAATTTAATAGAATTTAAGCTTAAATAGTATGTAACTATGAAAAATGCTTGGTAATTATTTATTTAAAGGTTACTAGGATACGTAATGCATCGTAACTATGAAAAAAAGCCTAGAATTTACTTACTTTAGGGTTACTAGGATACGTTCTGTATCTTAAATTGTGTAACTATGAAAAATATCCAAGTACATTAATAATTATGGGGTTACTAGGTTACTATTGTATCCTAGTAACATATATATACAGTTTAATCTAAGAAAAATTAACAGAAAAACATTTAAAATCAACCGAAATTAAATAATAAAGACATTTTAATACATATATACATTATAAAGATGAATATTTGGATATATTAGACATTAAGACATTAAAATTATTAATAAAATACATTTAAATAAGAAATATTCGATTAAAATTATAATTTATAGCTGTAAAATGTAAAAAAAAGCATTAAAAATTAATAAAAACATTATTAATATATAAATACATTATAAAGTTGAATATTTTGATATAAAAAGACATTTTATATATATTAATACATTTAATTCAGAAATATTTGATTAAAATCTCAATTTATAGCTCTAAAATGTAGAAAAAAACATTTCAAATTGATAAATATACAGTAATTTAATAGAATTTAAGCTTAAATAGTATGTAACTATGAAAAATGCTTGGTAATTATTTATTTAAAGGTTACTAGGATACGTAATGCATCGTAACTATGAAAAAAAGCCTAGAATTTACTTACTTTAGGGTTACTAGGATACGTTCTGTATCTTAAATTGTGTAACTATGAAAAATATCCAAGTACATTAATAATTATGGGGTTACTAGGTTACTATTGTATCCTAGTAACATATATATACAGTTTAATCTAAGAAAAATTAACAGAAAAACATTTAAAATCAACAGAAATTAAATAATAAAGACATTTTAATACATATATACATTATAAAGATGAATATTTGGATATATTAGACATTAAGACATTAAAATTATTAATGAAAGGGTAATAAAATACATTTAAATAAGAAATATTCGATTAAAATTATAATTTATAGCTGTAAAATGTTAAAATGACTTTTAAAATTAAGAAAAATACAGTAATTAAATAGAATTTAAGCTTAAATAGTATGTAACTATGAAAAATGCTTGGTAATTATTTATTTAAAGGTTACTAGGATACGTAATGCTTCGTAACTATGAAAAAAAGCCTAGAATTTACTTACTTTAGGGTTACTAGGATACGTTCTGTATCTTAAATTGTGTAACTATGAAAAACGGCTTATTATTTATCTATTTAAGGAGTTACTAGGTTACTATTGCATCCTAGTAACATATATATACAAGTTAATCTAAGAAAAATTAATAGAAAAACATTTAAAATCAACCGAAATTAAATAATAAAGACATTTTAATACATATATACATTATAAAGATGAATATTTGGATATATTAGACATTAAGACATTAAAATTATTAATGAAAGGGTAATAAAATACATTTAAATAAGAAATATTCAATTAAAATTATAATTTATAGCTGTAATATTAAAAAAAGCATTTAAAATTAATAAAAATACAGTAATTTAATAGAATTTAAGCTTAAATATTATGTAACTATGAAAAATGCTTAGTAATAATTTATTTAAGGGTTACTAGGATACGTAATGCGTCGTAACTATGGAAAACAGCCTAGGAATTTACTTATTTAAAGGGTTACCAGGATACGTTATTGTTCCAAATGCACGTAACTATGCAAAACGGCTTAATATTTATTCTTTTAAGGGGTTACTAGGATACGCAAGGCATATAACGTTACGTAACTATGAAAAATAGAACTATTTATTCATTTAAAGGTTAATAGGATACGACATACAAGATTATGAGTTCAGAAAAACAAAAATCATTTAAAATACTAGAAATATAAAACATATAGATAATAAACAGATTTAAATCAGAAGTATTTGGAATTATTTTCACAGAAATTGAATTCAAAAAGTCTATTTATAATTTGATACAGGAAAATCAATAAAAAATATTTAAAAATTTAATAAAATACGTTTAAATCAGAAGTATTCAATTAAACTTAAATTTTTAGCAGCAAAATTTTAAAAAAAGACTATAAAAATTTAGAAAAAATAGGAATTTAACTCCTTTGAACTTAAAAAATTTGGAAATATTAAAATAGAATTATTTAACGCTGTAAATATATATAAAGACATTTAAATTATTAACAAAAACGTAAGGAAATACATTTAAAATCAATAAAAAATAGAAATTAAATTAATTCAAACTTCAATATTAGGAAAACTGATTAAAATTGAATTTAAAATGTATATTTATTATTTAATATTGGAATTTAACAATAATTATTTAAAATTCATTGATAAAAGTGAAATAAAATACATTTAAATAAGAAATATTTGATTAAAATGTAAATTTATAGCTGTAAAATGTAAAAAAACAATTAAAAATAATAAAAATACAGTAATTTAATAGAATTTAAACTTAAATAGTATGTAACTATGAAAAATGCTTAGTGATTATTTATTCAAGGGTCACTAGGATACGTAATGCATCGTAACTACGAAAAACAGCCTAGAATTTACTAATTCAAGGGTAACGTAATTCTTCTAAAACTATGTAACTATGAAAAATAGCCAAGTATTTATTCTTTTGATGGTTACTAGGAATCGTCAAGTATTTACTTATTTTAAAGGGTTACTAGGATACGATAAACAAGTTTACAAGTTCAGCTTATTTAATTCAAATAATACATTTTAAAATAGGGTAACTATGAAAAACAGGTGTCTAAGATTACGTAACTATGAAAAACAACATATTATTTATCCATTTAAGGGGTTACTAGGATACATTCTGTATCTATGATTAAGTAGCTATGAAAAATAGCCAACTATTCATTTATTTTTAGGTTACTAGGATACGATATACAAGTTCAGCTGAGTAAGACATAAAGACATCAAATTTATTAATAAAAGGGTAATAAAATACATTTGAATGAGTTATATTGATTGGAATCTAAATTTAGAGCTGTACGATTAAAAAGAAACATTTAAAATTAATGAAAATATAATAATTAAATAGATTTTAAGCTTAACTATTACATAACTAAGAAAAACAGACTAGAATTCACTTATTCGAGGGTTACTAGGATACGATATACAAGTTTACAAGTTCAGCTAAGGAAAATTTATAGAATTAACTGTTCAACATCAATAAAAGTGTAATAATATGCGTTTAAATTAGAAATATCTAGATATATGTTGATAAAAATTAAATTTAAAATGTATATTTATTGTTTAATTCAAGAAAATTCAAAGAAATTTAGAATAAATAAAAAATATTAATATTAAATACATTTTAAGTAAAATATTACATGAAAAACAGCCATTAAATAGGTAAAAAATAAATAAAATACCAATTAAACAAGATAGAATAGAATTTAAGCTTAAATATGATGTAACTATGAAAAAAACCCGGTATTTATTCAATTATTTGGTTACTAGGATACGTTCTGTATCTAAGAATGCGTAACTATGGAACAAAAACTTATGTAGGGGTTACCACGGTGCAATTGAAAAGTTTATATAAATATAATAATAACAAATAAATCACCATAGCAACATAATATTAAACAAAGAAATGAAATCACCATAATGATAAATACCTGAAAGATGACGAAAGACCTGAAGAAGATGTTGGCTAAGGTGGTTAAAAGGATGAAAGAGAGAGCAGAGCTTAAGATTCCTCCTAAGAACAAAAAGTATCCTCTCTGAGCGTAGATGGCAGAGGCAGAGAAACAAGCGAAGATCACCGCAGTCCCAATCAGAGCAGTCACTATTATGCTCGGGTTTATGAACAACGCCACTTCTAACAGAGGACCGAGGGATACGCCTGTATTAAATTAAGAAATATTGGGTTGAAAAAGGGCATTTAATGGGAAAAGACATAGAAATATGGGTTAATTTATAGGAAAAAACATGGAAAAATGGGATTTTGGGCATGGAAAATCGTAACCACGGAAACAATGTCGACGTGGAAACCGTTTCCGAGGTAACGATTCATCACAAAACCACCACGGATACACCTAGAAAAATGAAATACACGTATTAAAGGTGGTTTTATCGTTATTTATTGATTATTTTAATAAAAAATGTGCAATATTTGCAATAAATTTAGTTAACCAAGGGATACACCTGTAGAATATAATTAAATATATTCATTAAATGTTAATTAACTAGAAAAAATCATAGGAATTTGGCAGTTTTAAGAGAAAAATTGAAAAAAGACAAGTTATTTCAGACATTTTTACAGTTTAACTGCGTAATAATTAAACTTTTGAGTGCAATATGTTAAATATTAAGCTATTTGAGACTGGTTTAAAGTTTACACGCAAAATATTGGTGATTTTGAGTGCAATATACAAAATATAGATACTTTTGCATCAAACGTCATAAATTTTAATTAACTCAGACTTTATATGTTAATTAATGAGAAATAAATAAAAAGGACCACCTGTAATACAAATTAAGAAGAAATTGAATTAAAAAAGGGAATTTAATTGGAAAAATGTGGAATATTTTTAGGAATTTCTGAAGAAAATCGTAACTACGGAAACGATGTCGACATGGAAACCGTTTCCGTGGCAAATTTGAAGCAAAAATCATCCAATTTGTCATGGCAACCATTTAATAGGAAAAAACTTAGAATATTGCCTCGGAAACGGTTTCCAAAGCGACGATTCGTCACAAAACCACTGTTTTGCATAAAAATTTATCAACAAATAAGAAGATATATTAATCAATTGGAGATTCAATAGGAAAAAAACATAGAAAATTGTAACAACGGAAACGATATCGACGTGGAAACCGTTTCCGAGGCAACGAATTATAAAATATTAAAATATAATTAGGAAAAAATGAAGATTATTGGCAGATTTTGAGTGAAATATGGTCAGAAATTGAATTATTTTATCTTTTTTTTACAGTTATTAATTAAAAACATTCATTTTGTCATAGCAACCATAAATGCGTTATTTAAAAGGAAAACGAAGAATTTTGGCAACATTTATTAATATTTATTCTATTAATAATAGTGTTTAATAGGAAAAAAATATATAGAGAATATAGCTTTGAAAAATGGTGCAAAATTGAATTATTTCAGGCTTTTTATAAAATGTATTATATTTAAATGTTATTCTTCTAATAGAGGACCAAGGGATACACCTAGAATACAAATTAGGATAAATATGGGTTAATTAATAGGAAAAAACATAGAAAAATGAGATTTTGGCATAGAAAATCGTAACTACGGAAACGATGTCGCCAACATTAACAATATAATTGCCTCGGAAACGGTTTCCGAGGTGACGATTCATCAGAAAACCACTGTTTTGCATAAAAATTTATCAATAAATAAGAAGATATATTAATTAATTGAAGATTTAATAGGAAAAAAATAGAAAAATGGAATTTAGGTATAGAAAATTGTATCTACGGAAACAATGTCAAGGTGGAAACCGTTTCCGAGGCAACCTTTCATCCCAAAAACATCGTCATAGCAGCCATATGTATAGCATTAAAATGAGATATTTCACAATTATAGACAATTTCAGTGAGAAATCGCATTTATTTATTGATTATTTTAATAAAAAATTTGAAATATTGCAGATTTTGAGTGAAATACGGTCCAAAAGTTTTAAAGGAAAATCTGCGGAATTTCGTATTTTTTAAATTCATTTTTGCATTATGCAATAAAATTGAATTACTTTCGTCTTTTCTTACCTCATTATGCAAAATATTGGATTTACTATTACTATATTGAATATTTATTTAATATGTAATAAAATTGAATTATTTGCAACTTCTTTAATATTAATTTGATATTATTTCATGTATATTTTAAGAAAAAATGCAGAATATTGCAATTTTTGGTAATGAATAGTCTAATAATGAGTTATTAAACGATTTCTTCAAGCAATTGTGCAAAATATTGGAAGTTTTTATCCAAATTTACGAAGAAAATAAAAAACCACGGTAACGATATCGCCATAGAAAAGGTTTCCGAGGCAACCACATCACAGGTCGTCTTGGCAACCACATATATAACATTTAAAAAAAACTAAAAAATCAATTAAAATACATAAATAATCATATTAATAATCACCTGAGAATATTTTCATTAAAAATGGTCTAAAATTAGAAAATATTGGCAGTTTTAAGAAAAAAACGGAACAAAACTAAATTATTTTCAGACTTTCTTGAGATTATTGTGCTAAATATTGGAATTTTTACATAAATATTAAGATACATATTAATTAGGGACCTAGAAAAATAAAATACGTATATTAAAAGGCAGTTTTATTGTCATTTGTTGATTATTTTTATCAAAAAATGTGGAATTTTCAGAGTTTTCAGAGAAAATTGGTCTATGATTGAATTATTTCGAGTGACAGGATTTTATATCGCCCTAGAAACCGTTTCCGAGGCGACAATAGATATATACACCATATCCCACGTCGCCATAGCAACCACACACGACATAAAAACATTTAAAAAAATCAAAAATTAAATATATATATAATCAAATACCTGAGAAGAAGCACAAGGACATGAGAAGAGCGAGCCTCGTCTTGTGGTTCTTGTGGTTGATTGGGTCGTGTGGAGTCATCAGGAATCCAATGAGAGAGCCACACGTCAATAAGAAGGGTAGAATTCCAGAGGTTAAGAACGTTAGAGGATGTCCATCGTTGATGGCCAAAATGGAGCCGAAAGAAGCAGACAAACACGAGAAGGACAGACAGGCGTACACACTCTTCAAGTGGTTAACCACCGGCTGCTCTCTGGAAATTATAATATATATATATTAGATGTAATAAATAGATATTAGATATATTAATAAATTAAATAAATACTAAATATATTTATAAATAAATAATAAATATATTATGGAATGTATTACCATTTAATAAAATAATTAAAATGATAAATTATATAAATAAATTCATTTATATATATATATATATATATATATATATATATATATATATATATATATATATATATATATATATATATATATATGTATATATATATATACACGAGTAAAAGTTGCTTGCATACTGCATCCGTTGAATACAGTATCATACCAAGTACTGCCTCAGTTCAAATTTAAAACTTCGCGCCAAAGACCGCCTGGCGACGAACTAAGAACCCGATCGTGAGAGAAGACAGCAAAATAATATTAGATAAGTGCCATCCTTACTTGTTCCAAAGTTTCGATTCAATATCTTATCGGGAAGGTCCCACGCCTCTGTAACCATTCCGGGTTTTATCTTTCCAGCTTATCGGGAAGCCATTTTTAAAAAATCGTCAAAGATTTCCGCAATGCATTTCTTATGGAAGAATTTTGCATCCACCTGGCGTCGAACTCACTGTCATTTGGCTACATTTTTTCCATGAGAAGCATAGAAGACTACCTCAACTTCAACCTCCGAAATTTTGGTTACTCTATCTTAACGATAAGTGCCTCAAAATAATTTTCAAAAATCCGCGCAATGCATTCTTATGGGAAAATTGCGATTTTTGGGAATTTCTGGCATCGAACCCATGATAGCTAGCGTCGATGTCTGCATTATTCTGGCATCTAGAGCGTAGGGCCAGTACGTCGAAAAAATCTGACGTCGATGGCGCTTGTGGAACATGGTCAGAATTCGTATCCCCTATATATATATATCTATATATATAGGTATATCCGGAGAGTTAGCTATATATAATAGATATATATTAGATGTATTAAATAAAATAAAAGAGATATTAGATATATTAATAAATTATATATATATATATATATATATATATATATATATATATATATATATATACATTTAAATAAGAAATATTTGATTGAAATCTAAATTTATAGCTGTAACATTAAAGAAATGCATTTAAAATCAATAAAAATATACAAATTAAATTAATTCAAACTTAAATATTAAGAAAATTGATTAAAATTGAATTTGAAATGTTTATTTCTAATTTAATATTGGAAATTAACAATAATTATTTAAAGTTAATTAATAAAAGTGAAGTAAAATACATTTAAATCACAAATATTAGATTAAAATCTCAATTTACAGCTGTAAAATGTAAAAAAAGCATTTTAAATGCATCCAGGAATAGGTAACTATGAAAAACAGCCAAATATTTTCTTATTTAAGGTTACTAGGATACGTTCTGTATCTAAGATTGCGTAACTATGAAAAATAATGAGGTAGTATTAAAGTACTATTAAAGGCTATGAAATATTAAATAGATTATGATTCTATATAATAATATAGGAATTATTAAAGGAAACGGGTAAAATTTGGTAAACATAATAATTAAAGTGTTATTTTTAATTTTATAAATGTTTATATATTTACCTATTATTTGTATCTCACAGAGATTAAGCTTAAACCATTACGATTATGAGAAAAGAAAACATTAAAATCTTATATATGTTGTGTATTTATTTTAATTTATTTGTACCGGTGACTCCCGTAAGAAATGCGTGGGAGACATTTTTATAGAAAAACGTTAATTTGACGCACTTCCCAATTGAATAGAAATACTAAATTTGAGGATTTGTTAAAGCATGAATTGAGTATTATATATCCTTATTTTTATGCCCAAAGTATCCTTGGTTCGACTCCAAAACAACTCTAAAATACACTCGTAAGAAATGCACGTAAAGTTCCTTTTTAAGGATTGCAGACTTTTGTTCTTTTGAAGATTTAAATAAGAAAAAATGGTCCTACGAAGTTAAAACAAGTACCAAATTAAAGGAAATTAAACATATATTCTTATTCATATCACGGCATATCATTTTCGAGTCATATTTGCGAGAATTATGACAAAGAAGACGAAAAATCGTCTTTTTTGTCCTGTTGTGACTAAAAAACACATGTTTATTAAAAACATTAAAAATCACGAATTAAAATCACGTATTTCCGACAAAATCACGAGCTCTGTAAATTCACGAAACGTATTCGAACCACCACTGGAATTCACTGATAAGGAAATAAGCAAACAAAGTTCGTAAGATAAGAAACTGAATTTCCCGTGACGCAAACAGAGAATTTCGTGAATCACACGGTCACTGTGATAAAGATAACAACGAAAATGGATTTCATAGATTTTAAATAGTGATTAGAATGAATTAATAGAATTAAAACAGTTATTTGTGATTAAAATAAGCAAAAACAGTTTAAAAAGTTCGAAATGTATTTAAATTCCGAAGAATTCGCGCCATTAAATAAATAACTAAGCAACCGGAATAAACAAACGCCCATGGTTACAGCTGAACAAAATGTATACTATTTTTAAATACATTATTTATCAGAATTAATTAAAAAAGTGAATTTATGCTTATTATATATATAATTTATCAGAATTAAACATCAGAATTGATTTAAAATGGAGAATTTATGCTTAAAAATTCGTATTTCTATGATTTTATGACCAAATTAACTGTAAAATAACTGTAAAAATGTGTATTTATGCTAAAAATTCGAATTTATTACATATTTATCATATATTTTGATGTAATCACGGAAATTCGTGACTTAATAGTGACTTGAAATGCTTAATTTACACTAATAAACTCGTATTTATCAATCGTGAATGGAAACAATCACGAAAATAAATCACTAACACCACCACAAAATTCGAAAATCACGAAAATTCGTGACTTCAGAGTGACTTTAAAACGTTAACAAATGTCCAAAATTCATAATTATCAAACGTGCATAGAAAGAAATCACGAAAATAAATCACTAACGCCACAAAATGCCAATATAATCATTCGTGAATCATCATTACGTGACAATAACTGCAATAAACACATTAATTTGATTCACGAAAAGTTTAAATAAAAAAAACTCACGGCAAAAAGGAATAATAATCACGCTGTTTTATTATTACTCAGCAATTCTAAGAATACAAGGCTATTTTCCAAGGTCACGTTCGTGCGGTTATAACCGTAATCTCTCTATCACAGTGACACGAAAATTAAGAAAGCGTGACACACATCTGAGAGTCGCAATTCACTTTATATTGAAGTATCTTCACGGAAATGCACGTAGAGTCACTGAATTCACGGTTATAGAGTAAAATTCTTCACATTTTAATCACTTACGCACAAAAAATACAGCTAAAATGGGACATATAACGAAATAAATCACTGAAAAACCAATTTAATAGATGTTAAAGTAACATACCTTTGCATAAATGCACGTAGAGTCACTGAAATCACCGTTATAGATTAAAAATTGTCATATTTTGTCAATTACGCCCAAAAAATACAGCTAAAATGGCACTTATAACGAAATAAATCTATTAAAAACCGTTTTAATTCACTTTAAACTGAAATATCTTCACGAAAACGTGAATCTATGCACTGATATTTCACCTGGTAATCAAATTTACATACTTTTATCCATTACGTGAGCCAAATCACGGATAAACTCACTCAAATCATCAAAAATGTCACTGAAATGCCATCGTGACTTTAAAATTGAAATATCTTTAAGTAGACGTGATTCTATGCTTTGAAATCTCACTTGGAGATTGAATCACGCACGTTCAACCATTACGTAAGATAAAATCACGGTAAAACTAACATATAAAACCAAAAAAAGCACCGAAAAACCATCAAAAAGTCACTTCAAATCACTGAATAACGTTATTTACATATACAACAATCTAAAACTGGTATATACATGAACCCAGATACCGACGTGTTAAAAAAACACGAATTACACACAAAAACTACACGATAACCATGCAATATACAACAAAATACATAAAAAACACTTTAAAGTTATATTTAAGATAATATACGAAAGCTTCGGCGTCCATTTTATAGTTTTAAACCTTTAAAACTAAACTCTTATATTGTTGGAAAAATATGGACGCCAAAAAAGATTTTGGGAATACTCACAGTCGTACGCTGAAAGTGTTGATAAAAGAATTGATGGTAGGCGTCATTTTGATGCGTAAAAAACTAAACGAATTACAAAACTTTGTGATATATATCGCCTTCTAAAAAGGCAAACTTTTTGTAAGATTTCCTGTTTCTGACGACTGTATTGTTGTAACACGACTTAACTTATCACATCGACACTGGGCATGCGCAGTAGCGATTTACGCGAATTACCACTCCAACCGCTAGGGGGAACCTATACTCACTTAAACCTTCACTTTTAACATTAATTCATCCAATATTAACCCAAATAACCATCAAAACTAAACAAATATAGATTAATTTAAGGTTTAAGCTCAATTTTTTGGGTATTTTAGTACGAAATGTGTATTATTTGCTTGTTTAAGTAACGCAACAAAGCTTTAAGACAATTGAACGTCGATTAGCGTCATTCGGTAGCGTCGGTTTGTAGAATTTTGGTTAAAATTGGTATTTTGTGGGTTACTTACTGGTGTTTTCTTATGTATTTATTTATTACAGTCTTGTACGCTTCTTTTTAGACACATTCCTTGTTTTAAAATGGATTAATTCAATAAATATTTAATAATTTTGCATTCATCCAACTCTGCGCGTAGTACCAAGGTTCAAATATTTGTTAATATTTAATAATTTTGGCTCAAAGAATGGAATTTACCTATATATTTATTAATTATAGTCTTATATTAACCTTTATAGATAAATTCCTTGCTTTAAAATGTATTAATTCAGTAAATATTCGATGATTTTACGTCCTACAACTATGAACTTAGTACTAAGGTTCAAATATTTGTTAATATTAAATAATTTTGGGTCGAAGACGAGTATTTTCCTATATATTTATTAATAATAGTCTTGTATGCTTCTTTTTAAGTATATTTCTGGCTTTTAAATCAATTATTTGTACAAATATTTGACGATTTTACATCCTACCAACTATGAGAGTAATACTAAGGTTCAAATATTTGTTAATATTTATTAATTTTGGGTGAAAAGGTGGTATTTTCCTATATAATTATTAATAAGAGTCTTGTACGCTTCTGTTTAAGTATATTTCTGGCTTTTAAATCAATTATTTGTACAAATATTTGACGATTTTACATTCTTCCAACTATGAGAGTATTACTAAGGTTCAAATATTTCTTAATTTTTGTTAATTTCGTCCAAAGAATTGTATTTTCATATATATTTATTAATTATAGTCTTGCATACTTCTTTCTAGATACATTTCTTGTTTTAAAATTGATTAATTCAACTAATATTCCATAACTTTACATTCTTCCAACTATGGCGTAGTTATAAGGTACACATATTTGTAAATTTTTAATAATTTTGGCTCAAAGAATGGAATTTACCTATATATTTATTAATAAGAGTCTTGTATGAATCTTTCTAGATATATTTCTTGTTGTAAAATGGATTAATTCAATAAATATTCGATAATTTTACATCCTACAACTATGAGAGTAGTACTAAGGTTCAAATATATGTTAATATTTATAAATTTTGGCTCGAAAACCAGTATTTTCCTATATATTTATTAATAATAGTCTTGTATGCTTCTTTTTAAATATATTTCTGGCTTTAAAATCAATTATTTATACAAATATTTGACGATTTTACATACTTCCAACTATGAGATTAGTACTAAGGTTCAAATATATGTTAATATTTATTAATTTTGGGTCAAAAGGCGGTATTTTCCTATATATTTATTAATTAGAGTCTTATGTTAATCTTTCTAGATACATTCCTTGTTTTAAAATGGATTAATTCAGTAAATATTCGATAATTTTCTACACTTCCAACTCTGAACGTAGTTATAAGGTATACATATTTGTTAATATTTATTAATTTTGGCTCAAAGAATGGTATTTTCATATATATTTATTAATTATAGTCTTGCATACTTCTTTCTAGATACATTCCTTGTTATTAAATGTATTATTTCTGTAAATATTTAATAATTTTGCATCCTACCAACTATGAACTTAGTACTAAGGTACAAATATTTGTTAATTTATATTAATTTTGGTTGAAACAACGGTATTTTCCTATATAATTATTTATTGCAGTATTGTATGAATCTTTCTAGATATATTTCTTGTTATTTAATGGATTAATTCAATAAATATTTGATGATTTTACATCCTTCCAACTCTGAGCGTAGTACTAAGGTTCAAATATTTCTTAATATTTAATAATTTTGGGTCAAAAGGCGGTATTTTCTTATATATTTATTAATTATAGTCTTATATTAATCTTTCTAGATACATTTCTTGTTTTAAAATGGAATAATTGAGTAAATATTTAATAATTTTGCATCGTACAAACTCTGAACGTCATTATAAGGTATACATATTTGTTAATATTTAATAATTATGGCTAAAAGAATGGAATTTTCCTATATAATTATTAATTATAGTCTTGCATACTTCTTTCTACATACATTCCTTGTTTTAAAATGTATTATTTCTATAAATATTTAATAATTTTGCATTCTTCCAAATATGAGCGTAGTACTAAGGTTCAAATATATGTTAATATTTATTAATTTTGGCTCAAAGAATGGAATTTACCTATATATTTATTAATAAGAGTCTTGTATGAATCTTTCTAGATATATTTCTTGTTGTAAAATGGATTAATTCAATAAATATTCGATAATTTTACATCCTACAACTATGAGAGTAGTACTAAGGTACAAATATTGTTAACATTTAATAATTTTGGTTCAGAGACCAGTATTTTCCTATATATTTATTAATTATAGTATTGCTTACTTCTTTTTATACCTATTTCTAGCTTTAAAACCAACTAATTCAATATATAAATCAATAATCAATTTAATAGCTTCTGTTTATGGAATTTTGCATAAAATCGGCATATTATGGTTGAAATAACGGTATTTTTCTATGTTTTTACTAACTATAGTCTTAAATACCTCTTTCTAGACCTGTTTTTTTTTACTTTGAAAGTCGATTAATTCTGTAAATATTTGATAATTGTATACAGGGTGATTTAAATAACATTTTAATAAAGATATTTGTTTAATTTGTCTAAACAACATCAATTCATTTTTTTTTACCATTTCCTTGATTCCTCGGCTTTAAGTCTGCAAACAGCTTGTCTCAGACACTATTATTTAGTCTCAGACACTCTCAGCTTGTCTCGGACACTCTCAGCTTCTCTCGGACACTCTCAGATGCTCCCAGCTTCTCTCAGATACTCTCGGATATTCTCAGACACTCTCAGCTTGTCTAAAACACTCTCAGCTTCTCTCAGATGCTCTCAGCTTCTCTCAGATACTCTCGGATATTCTCAGACACTCTCAGCTTGACTAAAACACTCTCAGCTTGTCTCAGACACTCTCAGCTTCTCTCAGACACTCTCAGCTTCTCTCAGACACTCTCAGCTTCTCTCAGATACTCTCAGCTTCTCTCAGACACTTTCAGCTTGTCTAAAACACTCTCAGCTTGTCTCAGACACACTCAGCTTGTCTAAAATACTCTCAGCTTCTCTCAGACCCTCCCTTTTAGTCTCAGATACTCTTCCTCACTCTCAGAGACCGAATTTGTTTTTCAGATACTCTCAGCATCTCTATGAAAGTCTTAACTTGTCTCAGATACTCTAATCTTCTCTCAAATACCCTCTAGATGGCGACAGACACTTTAAATTTGTCTCAGATACTCTAATTTTGTCTTAGCTGGTCTAATATACTCTCAGCATCTCTCAGACACACTGAATATCGTCTAAAACACTCTAATTTAGTATCAGATACACCCAGCTTCTCTCAGATACCCTAATTTATTCTCAAATACTCTCAACTTGTCTCAGATATTCTCAGACACTCTCAGCTTGTCTAAAACACTCTCAGATACTCTCTGCTTCTGTAATTTAGTCTCAGATACTTCCAAATGATCTCAGACACTCTCAGCTTGTCTCAGACACTCTCAGCTTCTCTCAGACACTTTAAATTTGTCTCAGACACTCTTATTTACTCTCATCTTGTCTCAGACACTCTGAATATTGTCTCAGTATGATTCAGATACACTCATCATCTCTCAGGCACTCCCAAATAGTCTCACATACTCTCAGCTTGTCTAAAACACTCTCTGAGACACTTTCAATCAGTCTCAGATGCTCTGAATATTGTCTAAGACACTCTCAGATACTCTTAGTTCCTATCAGATACAGCCAGCTTGTTTCAAATACCCTCTAGATTGTATCAGATGCTCTCATTTACTCTCAGACGCTCTCAGTTTGTGTCTTATGTTCTCAAAACAATCTAATCTTGTCTCAAATACTCTCAATCCGTCTGTAATTTAGCCTCAGAGTGTCTCAAAAACTGTGCATTTGTCTCAGAACATTCTGAATTTGATACTTTAATCGTGTCTGAAATACTCTCAGACATTCTTATTAACTCTTAGATACTGTCAGATTGTCTCAGCTTGTGTAAGATACTGTTATTTAGTCTCGTATACTTTCAGTTATACACTGACTTTGTTTAACAGATACTACGAGCTTCTATACTCAGCTTCTCTCAAATACTCTTAGCCTGTGTCAGATACACACTCGAATTTAATAGATTCAAAGACTACTGCCTAAGACTTTCTAATTTAGTCTCACATACTCTCAGGCAGTCGCAGACTGCGTCAGCTTCTCTCAGCTAATCCCTGACACTTTCAGACAGTCTCAGCTTCTCTCAGATACTCTCAGATGCTCTCAGCATCTCTCAGAGGGTCTCATATTGTCTCAGAATACTTTCAGCTAGTATCAATAACTCTCAGATGCTCTCAGCATCTCTCAGATACTCTCAACTTGTCTCAGATAACTCATTATTGTATCAGATACTTTCAGCTTGTCTCAGACACTCTGAATATTGTCTGAGTTTGATTCAGATACTCTCATCATCTCTCAGACACTATTATTTAGTCTCAGATACTCTCAGCTTCTCTCTGATACTCTCAACTTGTCTCAGATACCCTCAGCCAGTCTCAACTACTCTCAGATTCTCTCAGACAGTCTCAGATACTCTCAGCTTCTCTCAGACACTATTATTTAGTCTCAGATACTCTCAGCTTCTCTCAGACACTTTCAGACAGTCTCAGCTTCTCTCAGATACTCTCAAATGCTCTCAGCATCTCTCAGAGGGTCTCATATTGTCTCAGAATACTTTCAGCTAGTATCAATAACTCTCAGATGCTCTCAGCATCTCTCAGATACTCTCAACTTGTCTCAGATAACTCATTATTGTATCAGATACTTTCAGCCTGTCTCAGACACTCTGAATATTGTCTGAGTTTGATTCAGATACTCTCATCATCTCTCAGACACTATTATTTAGTCTCAGATACTCTCAGCTTCTCTCTGATACTCTCAACTTGTCTCAGATACCCTCAGCTTCTCTCAGACACTATTATTTAGTCTCAGATACTCTCAGCTTCTCTCAGACACTCTCAACTTGTCTCAGATACCCTCAGCCAGTCTCAACTACTCTCAGATTCTCTCAGACACTTTTATTTAGTCTCAGATACTCTCAGCTTCTCTCAGACACTCTCAACTTGTCTCAGATACCCTCAGCCAGTCTCAACTACTCTCAGATTCTCTCAGACACTTTTATTTAGTCTCAGATACTCTCAGCTTCTCTCAGACACTATTATTTAGTCTCAGATACTCTCATTTCAGTTTCATTCTCTTACTCAGCTTATTGCAGATACTCTCAGTTTGTCTTGTGTACTCCAATTTAGTCTCGGACAATTTCATGTATCAGACACCGTGAATTTGTCCCAGAAGCTCTCAATTAATCTCTGAATCTTCTAAATTGTCTCAGATACTTTAATCTAGTCTCAAATACTTAAAAGTTATCTCAGACACACTCAGCTTCTCTCAGATACACAGAATTTGTTTTTAAGATACTCTCAGCTTCTCTCAGTGTGTCTCAGATACTCTCAAATCATCTCGGACACATTGAGAACTCTCTCAGATACATTTAATTTGCCTCAGATTCTCTCGTCTTGTGTCAGATACTCCAAATTGTTTCAGACACTCTCAGCTTCTCTCAGGTACACTCATTTAGTCACAAATACTCCCACCTTCTCTCAGATGCTCTAAATTTGTCTCAGATTCTCTCAGAGACTTTCAGCTAGTCTCAGACACTCTCAACTTCTCTCAGTTAATCTCAGACACTCTGAATAAGGTCTCAGATACTCTCATTTAATCTCAGATATACTCAACTTCTCTCGGACACCTTCAGCTTCTCTCAGACCCTCTAAATTACTCTCAGACACTCTCAGTTTGTCTAAAATACTCTCAGCTTCTCTCAGACACTCTAAATTGCTCTCAGACCATCTCAACTTCTCTCGGACACCTTCAGCTTCTCTCAGACCCTCTAAATTACTCTCAGACACTCTCAGTTTGTCTAAAATACTCTCAGCATCTCTCAGACACTCTAAATTGCTCTCAGACCATCTCAACTTCTCTCGGACACCTTCAGCTTCTCTCAGACGCTCTAAATTACTCTCAGACACTCCCAGCCTCTCTCAGACACTATTATTTAGTCTCAGATACTCTCAGCTTCTCTCTGATACTCTCAACTTGTCTCAGATACCCTCAGCCAGTCTCAACTACTCTCAGATTCTCTCAGACAGTCTCAGATACTCTCAGCTTCTCTCAGACACTTTTATTTAGTCTCAGATACTCTCAGCTAGTATCAAATACTCTCAGACACTCTAAACTTGTCTCAACTACTCTCAGATTCTCTCAGACACTCTCAACTTCTCTCAGACACTCTAAATTAGTCTCAGACACTCCCAGCCTCTCTCAGACACTCTCAACTTCTCTCAGACACTCTAAATTAGTCTCAGACACTCCCAGCCTCTCTCAGACACTCTCAACTTCTCTCAGACACTCTAAATTAGTCTCAGACACTCCCAGCCTCTCTCAGACACTCTCAACTTCTCTCAGACACTCTAAATTAGTCTCAGACACTCCCAGCCTCTCTCAGACACTCTCAACTTCTCTCAGACACTCTAAATTAGTCTCAGACACTCTCGGACACTCTCAGCTTCTCTCAGTGAGTCTCAGGCACTCTAAATTAGTCTCAGATACTTTCAACTTCTCTCAGACACCCTCAGCTTGTCTCACATACTCTCAGACACTCTTAAATTAGTCTCAGCTTCTCTCAGACACTCAGGTTGTCTCACATACTCTCAGACACTCTTAAATTAGTCTCAGCTTCTCTCAGACACTCTCAGGTTGTCTCAGAAACTCTCAGTATGTCTCAGGTACTCTCAGCGTCTCTCAGACACTCTAAATTACTCTCAGACGCTCTAAATTACTCTCAGACACTCTCTGTTTGTCTAAAACACTCTCAGATGCTCTCAGATACTCTCAGCTTCTCTCAGACACTCTAATTTAGTCTCAGACACTCTCTGTTTGTCTAAAATACTCTCAGATGCTCTCAGCTTCTCTCAGCTAGTCTCAAATACTCTCAGCCAGTCTCAGACACTCTTAAATTACTCTCAGACACTCTCACCATAGCTTACCTTTCAACAACCTCATCTTCCAAGCATAGAAATCACTAAAGACACAGCATTTTGGCGTTATATAGTACATTTTATTCATTTATTATTTACAACGTACGCCATATTAATTACAATAAGTATGTACACAGCGGCCATTTATATATAGTCAAATATGATCTTCATTTATATATTTAAAAAAGAAAAGATAAAATCTGCAAATGCAAAAATATCACAAATCATACGAAAAAAACACTCCCCTGAATATAAACAGGCACTTTTGACCTCAACGTCCGATGACACTTTGTTTTTTTTAATACAATTTGTGTCCGTTCATATTTATATATATCTTTTAAGCACTTTCACCCAATCCGCCAGCGAAATCCGTCTTCGGAGACTTCAACGCACGAAGTTGTTATTTCTGTAGTGATTTCGTGGGTTTAAACTTAACTTACGAGGAATATTTGTGTAATTTAAAGAAATACAGGCAAAGAATCTGCCCAAGGACGAACAAAAGCTACCTCAGATGCTTTTATAATGGACGAAAACCACTTTTTAAACCTTCCGGATGGTTACGCCATCACAAAACCATGTGTTATGGACAAATCTTCACATATTTTGATGAAAAAAGACAAAGAATTTGCTTAAAGAGGAATAAAAGTGGCCTCAGATGCTTTTTATAAAGGACGAAAACCAATTTTTAAACCTTCCGGATGAGTACGCCATCACAAAACCATGTGTTATGGACAAATCTTCACGTATTTAGATGAAAAAAGACAAAGAATTTGCTTCAAGAGGAACAAAAGTGACCTCAGACGCTTTTCTTATGGACGAAAAGCACTTTTTAAACCTTCCGGAAGTACTCCAGGTCTATCCAGTGTTAAACATTCACAATATAATAATCTGCCAAAGTATATAATATAAAAATATAAGAATCTGCTGAAGAACAAAAAGAAGTGACCATCGACATCATTCTTGTGGATCCAACACACTTTTACCACCTCATAGATGAGTACGCTAGATCAATTCCACCACAACAAAAATGTTAAACGTTGATAACTTGGCAATTTCCGAGGTTTTGATGGAAACCGACGAGGAATATCCATTTGGTGGGATGAAAACAATCAAAAAGCTACCAAATAAAAACATTGAGGTAACCTCGGACGTTTGTCTGGAGGATTTTATCACCTTCTGGATGGCTTAACTAACTCATATCCCATTGTATGGAAAGGTTAATTCATTCGGTGGGGGGAAAACAGAGAAAGCTACCAAAGAACGAACTAGAGTGCCGATTGAAGACGTTCTTGCAGATTATACCACAGTCCTTCCATCTTCTGGTGACTCGAGACCAAGTTTCGTATACTGAGGAGGAAGATTAGATCGGTAGGATGGAAATAAATGTAACAAGCTGCTGAGAATGATACTCCTGAAGATCAAGAGTGATTTTCTAACCTTCTGGTTTGAGTATGGTGCCCGAGGACCAAAGAAAAGACAAAGAATTTGCCAGAGGATTGACAGAAGTGGAGATTGACAAAGTTTTTGCAGATCTAACTCGCTTCTTTAACCTTCTGGTCAGGTACGTAAGCTGAAGAAGAAGTGTTTAATACTCTGGAGGTAACTGAATATAATATGGACAAAGAAAAGACAAAGAATTTGCCAAAGAATGGATTAGAAGTGACAATTGACAATGTTTTTGCAGATCTAACTTGCTTCTTTAACCTTTTGGTCAAGTACGCCGGCTGAAAACCAAGTGTCAAATGCTTGGAAGGCTACTAAATATCACCTGACCAAAGAAAAAGACGAGGAATCTGCTAAAGAATGGATAAAAGTGACGATTGATGTAATTCTTGAAAGATCTAAGATGCTTTTATCAGCTTCTGGTCAAGTGCGTTAGCTGAAGAACAAGTGTTGAAGGTAACTTAATATCATATGGACAAAGAAAAGACGGAGAATCTACCAAAGAATGGATAAAAATAACAATTGATGAACTTTTTGCAGATCTAAGATGCTTTTATCAGCTTACGGATGAGTACGCTAGCTGAGGAACAGGTGTTTAATACTCGGAGGGTAAATTAATATCATATGGACAAAGAAAAAGACGAGGAATCTGCTAAAGAATAGATGAAAGAGACGATTGATGTAATTCTTGCAGATCTAAGATGCTTTTATCAGCTTACCGTTGATTACGCTAGCTGAGGAACAAGTGTTTAATACTCAGAAGGTAACTTAGTATCATATGGACAAAGAAAAGACAAAGAATTTGCCAAAGGATGCATAGAAATGGTGATTGACGATGTTTTTGCAGATCTAACTCGCTTCTTTAACCTTCCGGTTGAGTACGTTAGCTGAAGAACAAGTTTTTAATACTTGGAAGGTAACTTAGAATCATATGGACAAAGAAAAGTTGAGGAATCTGCTAAAGAATGGATAGAAGTGGAGATTGATGATGTTTTTGCATACCTAACTCGCTTCTTTAACCTTCTGGTCAGGTACGCTAGCTGAGGAACAAGTGTTGAACACTCAGAAGGCAACTTAACATCATCTGAACAAAGAAAAAGACAAGGAATCTGCTAAAGAACGGATAGAAGTGGCCATTGATGAAGCTTTTGCAGATCTAAGATGCTTTTTACTCCTTCCGGTTGAGTACGTTAGCTGAAGAAGAAGTGTTTAATACTCGGAAGGTAAATTAACATCATCTGAACAAAGAAAAAGACAAGGAATCTGCTAAAGAATGGATAAAAGAAACGATTGAAGTACTTTCTTGCAGATCTACTCCTTCCAGTTGAGTACACAAGCTGAGGAACAAGTTTTGAACACTCAGAAGGCAACTTAACATCATCTGACGAAAGAAAAAGATGAGGAATCTGCTAAAGAACGGATAAAAGAGACGATTGATGTAATTCTTGCAGATCTAAGATGCTTTTATCAGCTTACGGTTGAGTACATAAGCTGAAGAACAAGTGTTTAATACTCTGGAGGTAACTGAATATCATGTGGACAAAGAAAAAGACAAAGAATTTGCCAAATAATGGATAAAAGTGGCGATTGATGAAGTTTCTGCAGATCTAACTCGCTTCTTTAACCTTTTGGTCAAGTACGCCGGCTGAAAACCAAGTGTCAAATGCTTGGAAGGCTACTTAATATCACCTGACCAAAGAAAAAGACGAGGAATCTGCTAAAGAATGGATAAAAATAACAATTGAAGTATTTTTTGCAGATCTAAGATGCTTTCATGAGCTTCTGGTCAACTACACAAGCTGAAGAACCAAAGATTAATGCTTTGGAAGGAAACTTAACATCATCTGAACAAAGATAGACAAGGAATCTGCTAAAGAACGGACAGAAATCACAACCGATGACGTTTTTGCAGATCTAAGACGCTTTTATCAGCTTCCGGTCAAGTACGCAAGCTGAAGAACCAAAGATTTAATGCTTTGGAAGGCAACTTAACATCATCTGAACAAAGATAGACAAGGAATCTGCTAAAGAACGGACAGAAATCACAACCAATGACGTTTTTGCAGATCTAAGACGCTTCCAACCCCTTTCGGATGAGGACGCTAAGCTCACGTCACAGCGTTAGAACCAATCCCAGCTTGGTACGACTTACATCGGATGATGGTGCAAACATTTTCCATAAAAACACGAGAACGACATTCGAAAATTCGAAATCAATCGTAAAAAAAGTAGATTTTGAACCCAAAAATGCAGAAAATGTGCCATCGTAGTCGTGTTAATGGTGTGATCTCGAGGGACACTCTTTGGATTACTGTTATTTCCATTTTTAATCAAATAGATCTTTGGAAAATTAATAAATCTTCGTTTATCGTCGAAAAATACCAATAAATATGAATATAATTATTAATAAACGTAATTTTAAGGGCGAAAATATTAAAAAATATGATTAATAAGACGTTAATTAAATGAGTAATTCGATAATTAATATCTTAATACTAATTAAAACCCAATAAATACGATTTTTTAATGAAAATATTCCAAAAAATCAATTTTCAAATTAGTTTTTTAGTAACAATCAATATTTATCGTGTTAATATTCATTTTTGTTAATAAAAAATATTAATTTATTAATTCATAATAAAAAAATTAATTAATTAGAAGAATACTTGAAATAATATATATATATATATTTTTATTATTAATTTTTCCGTGATTTTTTAATATTTTCCGTATTTCTAACATTAAAATTAAATAAACAGTAAATTAATATACTTAATACTTAAGAAAAAGTGCGCTAAAAATCAGAAAACGTCATTTTGTGCAAACAAATTGATTTTTACAGAGGATTTTATTGTTTAAAACGATTACCACGGTTACCGACAGCAACGTTACTTTACCATGGAAACTATGAAACAATGTAAACAAGAAATAAACATAAAAAATATCTGTTGGAATCCAAGAAATAGAATTAGTAAGGTATATTTTCGTATACAACTCGAGAACCGAGATTCGGACCACTTTCAAACTTTAAACGTGGTTAAAAGTATACTCTGCGCGTATTATAGGCTACTTTTCATTCACCTAAAAGTCCCCGGTTCGACCCCAGACTGGGAAAAACCGTTCCCATAAGAAATGCACGTAAAGTTTGTTTGAAAAGATTGCAGACTTTTGTTCTTTTGATGATTTAAATAAGAAATAATGGTCTTAGAAAATCGAGAAAAATATCAAAAGAAAGGAAATTGAACATGAATTCTTATTTATATAACAGAATATCATTTACACTTCAAAATTACGAGAATTTCGACAAAATACAGGCAGAATCCTGTGCTTGACAACCAGTCTCCGTGACGACCAAGGCAGTTTTTATTCTTTTGCAGATTTAAATAAGAAATAATGGTCTTAGAAAATCAAAATAGGTACCGAACGAAAGGAAATTGAACATAGATTCTTATTCTTGTTTTAAAATACAGCTTCGTATTCAAAATTACGATAAATATGGGTAGACTTCTGTGGTTGACAACAAGTCTCTGTGACGACCAAGGCGATATTTATTCTTTTGCAGATTTAAATAAGAAATAATGGTCTTAGAAAATGGAAAATAGAACCAAAATAAAGGAAATTGAATGAAGATTCTTATTTATATCATAGAATATCATTTTTACTTCAAAATTATGAGAATTTCGACAAAATACAGGCAGAATCCTGTGGTTGACAACAAGTCTCCGTGACGACCAAGGCAGTTTTTCTTCTTTTGATGATTTAAATAAGAAATAATGGTCTTACAAAATCGAGAAAAGTACCAAAAGAAAGAAAATTGAATAAAGATTATTATTCTTGTTTTAAACCACGGATTCGTATTCAAAATTACGAGAAATATGATTAAATATGGGTAGACTTCTGTGGTTGACAACCAGTCTCCATGACGACTAAGGCAGTTTTTCTTCTTTTGAAGATTTAAATAAGAAAGAATGGTCTTAGAAAATCGAAAATAGAACCAAAAGAAAGGAAATTGAATATAGAATCTTATTATGGTCATAAAATATCATTTTCTGGTCAAAATTACGAGAAATACGATAAAAATATATACGACAATATAAACGTCTTAGAAACGCTCTCATATTTTCAATTGTCAACATCTCTTTATCGGTTCGTGAGTCTCTACGCAACCAATAAGAGGATACGAATACATTGAAGGAATGGGTTATTGTAAGTTTCATTCTGATTACAAATGCATTCAAAATCTGCGAAAGTGAAGGGGCTCACCTAGGAGTATCAGAAATTGGCAATCAGGAAAACCAGATAATTACTATGGAAACGAGCGTTGTTTACTTCTGTAAGTATAATAAAAAATAATAAAAAAATGATAAAGAATGATTTCTGAGAGGTTTTTTCAAATCTTTTAACCAAAAATGAGGAATTTATGATGATTAAAAGGATGATTTTTATGATTTTCGTCAATATTCGACAATACTTCTTGTGGTAAAAATGTTAAACCTTCCGGGGATGGTCAATTTACTGCAATTTTTAAGAAGAAAATTGGGTTTTGGGTCTTTTGAAAGTTCCTCTACCTCTTAAAGAATAATTATCAATGATGTTACTCAATATTCAACAATATTTCTTATGGTAAAATGTTAAACCTTCCGGAAATGGTAAATTTACTGCAATTTTTAAGAAGAAAATTGGGTTTTGGGTCTTCCAAAAGTTCCTCTACTTCTTAAAGAATAATTATCAATAATTCTATTCATTGTTCAACAATATTTCTTATGGTAAAATGTTAAACCTTACGGGGATGACCGATTTACTGCATTTTTTTAGAAGAAAATTGGGTTTTTGGTCTTCCAAAAGTTCCTCTACTCCTTAAAGAACAATTATCAATGATGTCACTCAATATCCAATAATATTTCTTGTGGCAAAAATGTTAAACCTTTCGGAAACGGCCATTTTACTGCATTTTCGACAACAAAATCAAGTTTACGGGGTTAATTTCAAGTATTTACTAATCCCTCCACTTTTTTAGAAGCCTTTTTTATGGAAAACGTTTGCTCCATCACCCTGATTATAGCCCCCCGAAGACACATTACCAGCGGGAGTTCAAAATGGTAACAACGCCTTCCGGTAAAACCTTCATTTAAAAACCCTCCAAAAATACTGTAACGTCACCAAACCCGCAATAACCTTAACATGTACCTCGGACCTATTCCTCCAAGTCTCCCTTAGAAGCTTCCGGTGGACACGGATTCGCTGGCGACGTCCCCTCGACGGTCAGCAAAAGCACTGACGCAGCAGCTGTTGACTAGATGCCGTTTTTTAAAAGCCTCCTCGGTCATTGAAATCACCGGAGACTTGCAGAACCAACAAAGCATTTTTAAAAGCAGGCTTCCGGTGAGGATCAGTTTTTATCCGCTGGGAAGAGTGAGGTATATGGTGGGGGACATTCCACTGCCTGAGGTTGTACTGGATACGGGGCACCTGCTGTCGGATACTGGTGAGGTTGAGGAGGGTATTGCATTGGTGCCGTGGCAGATGGGTAAGGGGCGCCAACTGGAGGAAGGCCTCCTTCTTGTTGTGGGACGCAGAATCCGATAGGAGGAGCTCCCGGAGCCGCTGCTGGTGGGTATGGAGCAGCTGCTGGTGGGTATGCAGCAGCTACCGGTGGCTGGAGGTCTGCGTTCTGCATCGTGGTTTCTGTTGGGACGCCAACGTATTCTGTGAGGAACCAAAGATTGATGTAGACCGATATACAGCGTATAATAATCACCATGTCGGTGACTCCCGTAAGAAATGCGTGGGAGACATTCTTTAGAAAAACGTTAATTTCACGCACTTCCCGATTGAATAGAAATACGAAATTTGGGGATTAGTTAGAAGAATAATTGAGTATTATATATCCTTATTTTTATGCCCAAAGCATCCTTGGTTCGACTCCAAAACGACTCTAAAATACACCCGTAAGAAATGCACGTAAAGTTCGTTTTTTTAAGGATTGCAGACTTTTGTTCTTTTGCATATTTAAATAAGAAATAATGGTCTTAGAAAATTGAGACAAGAACCAAAAGAAAGGAAATTGAACAAAGATTCTTATTAAGGTCTCAGAATATCATTTTTACTTCAAAATCGCGAGAATTTTGACAAAATATGGGTAGACTTCTGTGGTTGACAACCAGTCTCCGTGACAACTAAGGAAATTTTTCTTTCTTTGCCAAATTAAACATGAAATAATGGTCTTACAAAGTTAGAACAAGTACCAAAAGAAAGGAAATTGAATGAAGATTCTTATTATGGTCGTAGAATATCGTTTTCTAGATAAGATTACGAGAATTATGGCAAAAGAGATGGAATTAGTGTAATATTGCAACTATAAACAAACATTTCTAAGGATTGCAGGATTTTGTTCTTTTGGATATTTAAATAAGAAATAATGGTCCTACGAAGTTAAAACAAGTACCAAAAGAAAGGAAATTGAATGAAGATTCTTATTCTGGTCTCGGAATATCATTTTGGATTCTGAATTACAATAATAAAGGGCAAAAAAGACGAAAAAAATCAGAGTAATTCTACAGTTACAAACAAAACAGTTCCCTTGACGACTTAAACGATCATAATTTTGCCTTTCATTACTTTAACAATAATTTTTAAATAATGGAAGGAACAATTAACATATTTCATAAGTTTTTATCAAATATTTATCCATTAAGTTTGATATCGCAGGATAATTTGTATGATTACCGTAATTTTATGCAGTTATTTGTGCAATCTCGAAAAATCTTCCAAAAAAAAGGTGTCCGCCATTTTGTTGCGTTAAACGAGCAGAAAATCATTTTTTAAAGCGAAAATTGTAGCCAGTCTAAAGAAAAAGAATTGCCGAAGATAACTGCACGGTCGTTTCATCCAAAAAAGTTTTTTTTAAACCCTCCAGATGGCACCAAACTTGGACATTTCTCCAAAGAATCCGAGACTTAATTTCTGTGATATACGTTCAAGTTTGAAGCCTCGTATCTTTTAAACCAGTGAAGATATCGAAAAAATATAAACTGGAACATAAACTACAATCATTTTATAACAACCATGCAGAGTTTCGTGTCCATAAAACCATTTTTAGGCCTCTCAGGCAGCGTTTTTAGATTCTGGCGCACCGTGCATTGGTTATAAATTACAGTATTTTCGTATATCACTCATTATTTCCTTCGTATGCATAAATTTTAGATTGATTTTAATTAAAAATTGATGTAAATACGTGTTAATGTCTTGTTTAAGCGATGAAAGACAACTGTAAGTACGTTCTGCGCGATTCGTCTGCAGAGAAGTACTGGAGATATCAATGCACGTACGTTCCATATAAGCAAATTTTCGTAAAATTGCAGAAATATTGCTTTTAAAAAACAGTTATCATACAAATTATGCTGTCATTTGGAAAATCAAAGGGTTATCCAGTGTTGCAATTATTATTTTGATCGTTTAACATTTGTTTTACATCGTGGTAGTCGTTTTAATTAATTTATATACTTTCCTAAAATGTTACAATACTTATGGACACATTCTTTAGGAAAAACATTAATTTGACGCACTTCCAGATTCAATAGAAATACCAAATTTGGGGAATAATTAGAGGAATAATTGAATATTATATATCCTTATTTTTGTGCCCAAAGTATCCTTGGTTCGACTCCCAGAAGGCTCGGAAATACACCCATAAGAAATACACGTAAAGTTCGTTTTTAAGGATTGCAGACTTTTGATCTTTTGAAGATTTAAATAAGAAATAACGGTCTTACAACATCGAAAATAGTACCAAAAGAAAGGAAATTGAATGTAGATTCTTATTCTGGTCAAATTATATCGCTTTTGAGTCAGAATTATGAGAATTACGATGAAAAACATGATGACATATGTATCAGGTATACTCCCATAAGAAATGCATGTAAGGCTCGATTCGATCGATTGCAGACTTTTGTTCTTTTGAAGATTTAAATAAGAAATAATTGTCTTGCGAAGTTAAAGCAAGTACCAAAAGAAAGGAAATTGAATAAAGATTCTTATTCTTGTTTTAAAATATCGTTTACAGGTCAAAATTATGAGAATTAGGCCAAAAAAGACGAAAAATTCATGTAATTTAACATAAATAAACAAGCCGTCTCCCTGACAACTGGTATATACGTATAAAATTACCTCCATTTGCCTGTTGGGTAGGATACTCGGCCGCTTCCCCTTCCGGTTCTGCAGAATCCCTCTTCTGCTTGTTCTTCCGGACTAAGAAGCAGATGCAGGCTGCTATCGTGACCAAGACGGCTATTCCGAAGAATGAGGACGTTGCAGTGACGCCAGGGGATATTCCGGTCATCGTCCTGTTGTGAACGGTGCCCAGCCATCTAACTGCAGAATAATAATAAATATATAATATTCCTCGGAGACTTCAACGCACAAAGTCGTTCTTTCTGTAGTGATTTCCTGGGTTTAAACGTAACTTACGAGGAATATATGTATAATTTAAATAAATACAGGAAAATAATATGCCAAAAGAGGAATAAAAGCTGCCTCAGATGCTTTTATAAAGGACGAAAAGCACTTTTTAAACCTTCCGGATGAGTACGCCATCACAAAACCATGTGTTACAGACAAATCTTCACATAATTTGATGAAAGAAGACAAAGAATTTGCTTAAAGAGGAATTAAAGTGGCCTCAAAAGCTTTAATTGTGGATAAATACAACTTTTTTAACCTTCTGGTTGGGTACGCTAGCTAAAGACCAAGTATTGGCTTAAAAAACGTCATTTGCGGAAAAAATTGGACAATGAATCTGCCAAAGGGATGAATAAAAGTGACCACAGATGTTCTTTTAATACGTAAATATCAATTTTTAGCCTTGTAGATGCTTACGCTAGCTAATAACCAAGTACTTACAAGAATACCTCACCTGCTTTGATTAAAATAGACGAAGAATCTACCAAACAATGAATAGAAGTGACCATAGACGCTTTAATTTTGGATAAATACCAATTTTGAAACCTTCTGGTTGGGTACGCTAGCACAAGAACAAACGTAGATTAAGGAAAACCTTAATTTCTGTGGCAAAATTGGACTAAAATCTGCCAAAAGATTAATAAAAGTGACCTCGGATGTTATAATTATGTATATATCTGCATAAAGTAATACATATACTTGATTTGTATTGATCGATTGCAGACTTTTATTTTTTAGCATTTTTAAATAAGAAATAATAGTCTTAGGAAATCGTGACAAGTGCCAAAAGAAAGGAAATTAAATACAGTTTCTTATTCTGGTCTTAAAATACAGCTTCGTGTTCAACATTACGAGAATTATGGTAAAACATATCATAATAAATGTCTTAGAAATGCTCTTAATGAGAATTGCACGTAGAGGTTGTTTTGAAAGATTGCAGACTTTTGTTCTTTTGCTGATTTAAATAAGAAATAACGGTCTTAGAAAATTGAAACAAGTACCAAAGGAAAGGAAATTTAATATAGATTCTTATTTAAGTCATAGAATATCATTTTTACTTCAAATTTGCGAGATTTTTGACAAAATACAGGCAGTATTCTGTGGTTGTCAACCTGTCACAGTGACGACCACAGCGATTTTTCTTATTTTGCAAAATTTAATGAGAAATAATGGTCTTAAAAATAGAAACAGGTACCAAAAGAAAGGAAATTGAATGAAGAATCTTATTCCGGTCTTAAAAAATCGTTTTCGGGTCAATATAACAAGAATTTTTAACAAAATCATGGCAGAATACTGTGGTTGACAACCAGTCTCCTTGACGACTAAGGCGATTTTTCTTCTTTTACAGATTTAAATAAGAAATAATGGTCTTAGAAAATTGACACAAGTACCAATAGAAAGGAAATTCAACAAGAATTCTAATTTATGTCATAGATTATTGTTTTACGTTCAAAATTGCGAGAATTTTGAAAAAATAGAGGCAGAATTCTCTGCTTGAGAACAGTCTCCTTGACGACTAAGGCAATTTTTCCTCTTTTGCAGATTTAAATAAGAAATAATGGTCTTAGAAAATTGGGAAAAGTACCAAAAGAAAGTAAATTGGATGAAGAATCTTATTCCGGTCTTAAAAAATCGTTTTTGGGTCAAAATTATGAGAAATAGGGCAAAAAAGACGAACAATTTTGTACAGATTTGAAACCTATAACAACAATCAGTTACCCTGACGACCAAAAGATAGGTTTAAATTTTAGAAAGTTATTAAATCAAAAAAGCATAGCTTACGAGTGAGGTTTGACGCCATAGCAGCCGTGCAGTTCTTCTCGTCAATGCAGTCTCCGAAAGGACAGTTGACCAATCCGTCGTTTACCAGAGAAGAGTGGATGCAGAGGCCGTATCCACAGTGGAACAGAGACGGAGGGGTTATTCTTCCATCGCATTCTGAAAATTAAACAATTAATGCTATATTAAACTACTATACGTGTTATATCTCGTATAATAATCACCGTTGTGTGTTTTTGTGTCCGATGTCGGTGACTCCCGTAAGAAATGCGTGGGAGACATTTTATAAAAACGTTAATTTGACGCACTTCCCGATTAAATAGAAATACGAAATTTGGGGATTAGTTAGAGTATAAATTGAGTATTATATATACATATTCTCATGCCTAAAGTATCCTTGGTTCGACTCCCAGACGGCTCGGAAACACTCCCTTAAGAAATGCACGTAAATTTCGTTTTTAAGGATTGCAGACTTTTGTTCTTTCGATGATTTAAATAAGAAATAATTGTCTTAAAAAATCGAAACAAGTACCAAAAGAAAGGACATTAAATTTTTATACCATATACGTAAGATATAAACCTTATATATTTTTACGTAAAGGAGTCTCAGTGTAAGAAATTAAAACAATACTAGTAACCAACGCAACCTGGTCATTCTTCAAAAATGTCGTTAAGTTGCTAAGCTACGATATTTTGCGGAGCATTAAAGTTTAAAAGATTAAAATGATAAGATATTAAATGCGTAATGTTTGGTTGGTTTTTAATGTATGTGACATCATTTATGTACGTTTGATTTCACTACCATATGAGATTTACTTTACGTTTTCTTTTGTAACTATGTAAATAATTAATGTATCTTTATGAAACTTAAGGTAATTATACATCAATGTATGTGCTACATACTGACAAATTTTGGTTTAATTATGTTAAGTTTTAGTTATGTTTTTATCAGTTTTAGTAAGTGTCGCTTTCAACATATCGGAAACCTTTATTTTACTGTATCAAGAGAAGGTAGTACTTTACATTTCTCTTTGTAGCTCTGTAAAAAATTAATGTATTTTAATGAAAATCTCGTCAATTATACACTAATGTTAGGTCTACATACTGGCAACTTTTCGCCTATTTATGTTTAAATTTAGTTATGATTTTTGCAGTTTTACTATGCGTTACAATCAACATGTCGGGTAACTTTTACTGCAATATATCAATTCAGGGACTGTAGCACTTTACATTTTCCTTGATAGCTCATTTTATAATTGTTTAATATTTATGAAACTTATGTCAATTATACAACAATGTTTTTTCTATGCACTGACAAATTTTCGTTTAGCTATGCTTATTTTTAGTTATGTTTTTAGCACTTTTTCCAAGTCTTTTCTAGCCTAAATATTAACTTTGTAGTGCCTCATTATTTTCTCTTGTAGCTCAGTAACTATCAGTTGCATGTTTACTATATTTATACAGATAATACACTAGTATATGTTCTATGTACTTACAAATTTTTGTTTAGTTATGTTTAGTTTTCGTTATTTTTTCATCACTTTTTCTAAAGCCTTGTCACTAAACTTTCTAGCCATGCGTCGTATAGCTTAATTTTACTACTTTATTCATATGTAGAGACAATACTACATTACATTTTCCTTTGTAGCTCTGTACATAATTAAGTTAATTTTATGAATCTTACATAAAAGATGCACTAATATGTGTTGTACATACACGCCGATTTTCGTTTAAATATGCTTATTTTTCGTCACATTTTTGAGCACTTTATCAAAAACTTGTCTCAGAACACTCATTCATGCGTGGCGAAGTTGATGTTAGTCACATTATTATGAAATTTAATTTGAGTATACATTAATATATTTTGTACATATAATACTCATTTCTTCCTCTATCTAATCCCCAAATTTCGTATTTCTATTCAATCGGGAAGTGCGTCAAATTAACGTTTTTCTAAAGAATGTCTCCCACGCATTTCTTACGGGACTCACCGACATCGGATAAATGAGTCTATAAAATAGTCTCCCAGGGTCGAACCAAGGATACTTTGGGTACAAAAATAAGGATATATAATAGTCCATTATTCCTCTAACTAATCCCCAAATTTCGTATTTCTATTAAATCAGGAAGTGCGTCAAATTAACGTTTTCCTAAAGAATGTCTCCCACGCATTTCTTACGGGAGTCACCGACATCGGACACATAAACACACACAACTGTGATTATAACAATTAAAATCATTCCTCGAGAAGTAATTACACTTATTTCTCAACAATGACCCTTCCGTACATCACTCAGGTCCTCAACTTAAGTTAATAAACCCTTCCGGAGACCACGAAGGCAATGATAACCATTGAAAAACTCACTCTGGAATCCTGTGAACACGATGGCCAGCTCTAGGACTTCTTCCATCCTCAACGCTTTCGCTTCCACATAAACAGTCGTCTTAAGCTCTCCGTTAGGGTCTATGGCAGCCCCTCTGGTAGCCAGACCAGCCCACGGGTTGTGAGGATGGTTGAAGATTGTCGACAGAATACTGAGAGCCGTGTTAGATGGCGGTGGAGGCGTAGGAGGAACCGGAGAAGGTACGACCGGAGGAATGGCGATTATGGAACCGTTGTTGGTGATGTAGTTACCAAACATGATGTTCCCGCACAATCTGGGGCCTGCAGCGCTTTCCTTGTCTTCTTTGAACTGAAATAAGAGAAAGAATCTGCTTAAGAATTCTTAGAAGTTACCATTGATGACCTTCCTGCAGACCAAAGACCATTTTATCACCTTCCGGTTGAGTACGCCAGTTCAAAAACTACCTTAGTTCATTCTGTATGACCAAAAAAAGAATAGAATCTGCTTAAGAATTGTTAGAAGTTACCATTGATGACCTCCCTGCAGTCCAAAGACCATTTTATCACCTTCCGGTTGAGTACGCCAGTTCAAAAACTACGTTAGTTCATTCTGTATGACCAGAAAAATGAAAGAATCTGCTTAAGAATTGTTAGAAGTTACCGCTGATGACCTTCCTGCAATCCAAAGACCATTTTATCACCTTTCGGTTGAGTACGCCAGTTCAAAAATTAGGGTATGCATTGTTAGTGACCAATAAAAATAAAAGAATATGTTAAAGAACGGATAGAAGTTACCATTGATGACGTTCATGAGGACCAAACATGCTTCTCAAACCTTTTGGTTGAGTACGCTACCTCAAGATCAAGTGTTGACCATTAAGTTAATTTCCTATGACCAAAATAGTAGAAGAATCTGCTAAAAAATGGATGAAAGTTACTGTTGATGAACTTCTCTTAGACGTAAAACATTTCTTTAACCTTCTGGTTGGGTACGCTTGTCCAATATTGAGTGCTGATGACTCAATTAATTTGATCTGACAAAAATAGGCGAAGAATCTGCTGAAGAACGGATATAAGTTACCATTGGTGATGTTCTTGTGGATCTAAAACATTTCTTTAACCTTCTGGGTGACTACGCTAACTTGCGTCCCCATGTTAAATACATACATGGAAGCTTTCTCTGGTAAGACGAGGGAAAAGACAAAGAATAGAGATGATAATCAATGACCTTCTTGTAAATTGAAGACCATTTTTACACCTTCTGGTCAAATATAGTACCTCAAGATTGAGTGACGCACACTTGGAAGGAAACTGCATTCAGTATTACCAGAAATAGTTGAGGAATCTGCTTTAGGATGAATAGAAGAGACCATGGAAGAAGTTTGGTAGATTTTAAACACTTTCTACACCTTATAAATGAGGACGCTAACTTGTTGTAGTGCTGAATACTAATACGATGTTGGATTCTCAGTAGAAAACTAAACTAAACATTGGCAGAATTACCGTAGAAACGCTACCAAGGTTACTAACAATTCTAGCAAATTTAAGTGCCGAGTACTAAAGAATTACGTTCCGTATCCATCGGATACACCATCTTTAATGCATATCTAATATAAAATAAAGTAAGATGTATATGTATGTACGTATATTTTTGCTCTTAACTCGAGAACCAAGAGTTTGACGACCTTCAAACTTTAAGCGTAGTTAAATGTATTCTTTACGCAGATCATGGGCTAGTTTTTTCCTATCTGAAGGTCCTTGGTTCGACCCCAGACGAGAAAAACCGTTCACTTTTAATCGCTTGCAGAATTGTATTCTTTTTATATTTGTGCTCATAACTCGAGAACCAAAAGTGGTAAGGCTTTCAAACTTTAAACGTAGTTAAATGTATTCTTTACGCAGATGATAGGCAACTATTTTTTTTTCCTAAAGGTCTCCAGTTTGACTCCAGACTAGGAAAAAGCGATCCCATAAGAAATGCATGTCAAGTTCGTTTTTAAGGATTGCAGACTTTTGTTCTTTTGCATATTTAAGCAAGAAATAATGGTCCTAGAAAATCGAAACAAGTACCAAAAGAAGGGAAATTGAACAAAGATTCTTATTCCGGTCTTATAATGTCATTTTTGAGTCAAACGTTTGAGAAAAAGGACATTTTTCGACGTAGAATTCATTTCTGTATCTTATCGTCTATGCTAATGTTTAAATTTGCAGACTTTTTTTCTTTTGATGATTTAAATAAGAAATAATGGTCCTACGAAGTTGAAACAAGTACCAAGAGAAAGAAAATTGAACAAAGATTCTTATTTCGGCCACGAAAAATAAAAATCAGCCCAAACTTTTACGATAATCGCCGTAAAATACGATTCATAGCAAACTTCACAGCGAAATTCGTTTAAAATAGTGAATTAATGTTAAGAATACATAAATATCGTTCTAAATATACCACTGTAAGACAAACCGTGGTGATATTTAAGACCAAACTCCTTTCCTCAAGAAATAGCACTTGTTATATGGAATTTGGAATATTATATGGAAATGATATCGTACATTTATTAACAAGTTACATTTTTGACTGTGGAATTTGCCATTATAACGATATTACTAATATTTTTAAGTACCTGGGAATGAGGCTATTCTTGAAATACATAAAAAATACATAATATTTCATTTCTTTGAAGTATTTTTTCATTTCCATAGTTACCAAATCAGGAAAACTAAAACAATCATAAATTTTTACCCTCTATATATGGTTTCTGTGGCAACAAACGTAAATGACATTGCCATGGTAACAGAGGACCTATAAAGTCCACGAAAAACAAACGCAGAAATACAAAAAGAAAAAATATTAGAAAAACCTTACATTGAGTTCGTCATCAATTATATATATAAATAAACAATATCCATGGTGACGAGGTAAACAAACAAGTGACGTTGCCATAGCAACGGAGGACCGATCAACAAGTCCACGAAGAAATCATAAAAAAAAATCAATCATAAGAAAGTGTGATAGAAGAAGAGGTATTATAGAAAATTAGATTAGAAAAGTGAGAATCCTCGGTGGTAAAAAATGATGCAGAAACGTACGCCCCCGTGGAATTAATTGCGTAAAAGCTGTTATTGCAGCCCTTAAAAATCATTAATCAATCCTCGATGGGTTAATTTGATTAATAAAAGTTTGCCATAACCATAAGAATATGCCAAAATGTTAAGCTGTTAATTGCAGAGTTATTTTATCTTTATTTTTGAGGGTTATTTGCAGAGAATTTGATGGTTAGCGCAGCCGAAGACGTATCTCTCCTTTTGGCACTCGATTTTAGACTTTTTAAGAGTTAAAAAACCTTCAAATTCATCGGATATCCGGAAGATATTATTCGGGAGACTTTGATGACCGAAGTCGATGACCAAAATTACCATTAACGGCTGAATTAAAGCGAAGTATTAACACGAGTAAAGGGTCTTATATGTTTAAGGTATTTATTATATAATAATCACCGTTGTGTGTGTTTTTATGTGTCCGATATACTCCCGTAAGAAATGCGTGGGAGACATTCTTTAGAAAAACGTTAATTTGACGCACTTCCCGATTGAATAGAAATACGAAATTTGGGGATTAGTTAGAGTATGAATTGAGTATTATATATACTTATTTTTATGGCTGAAATATCCTTGGTTCGACTCCAGAACGCCTCAGAAAACGCCCTCATAAGAAATGCATGTAAAGTTCGTTTTTAAGGATTTCAGACTTTTGTTCTTTTGATGATTTAAATAAGAAATAATGGTCTTAAAAAATCGAGACAACTAGCAAAAGAAAGGAAATTGAACAAAGATTCTTATTCCGGTCTTGGAATAATGTTAAACTCCAAGTTTGGTTACTTAGGGGGGTTAGAAACATACAGATTAATTACATTTTTGCGCAAGATATATACAGGAGATTTCAATGACCTACCAAAGCTACCATTACATAGTTACAGCTGATTTAATTGCAGAAAAACGTGGTTAAGGAGATTTTTGGGTGACATAAGACCATTATAAGCAGGATATGATGAAATTTTAATTTCTTCAACATTGGAAAACATGTTATTTAAATGTTAAATGGTACAGTAGCTGGATATACAAGTCTGCAAGCTCTCATAGTGTTAAACTGGATGTCATTTCATCCTTTAGAGGTTGGTATATCATTCCAGAAGGGATAATTCTTCCTCCAACGCATGGATTTCTGAATACCTCAATTTAAACAGCAATTTCTGCAGACGTTACGCAAAAGATACCTTCTGGTAGTCAATTGGATGGTGTACTACGATCTTGAGGTCTTGACTTGAGTCCTGTGCTTTATCGATCGAAATCGGAATGGTGCCATCGGAGAGAACTGCTGTTAAAAGCCTACGGAAAACCGTTCTACCGAAAGAAAGAAATGAAACTGCACAGAAAAATGGCAAAAACTTGATTCGTCCATCGAAACATACTTTGATTTTACCCAGAATTCTCATAATTTCGACCCAAAAATGATATTCGATGACTATAATAAGAATCTTTGTTCAATTTCCTTTCTTTTGGTACTTGTCTCGATTTTCTAAGACCATTATTTCTTATTTAAATCATCAAAAGAACAAAAGTCTGCAATCGATGGAAACGAACTTTACGTGCATTTCTTATGGCTACATTTTAGAGTCGTTTTGGAGTCGAACCAAGGATACTTTGGGCATAAAAATAAGGATATATAATATTCAAATATTCCTTTAATAACGAAATTAGCTAATTTTCCCTATTTTGCAAAGAAATCCAACGCAGTTTTGTATACAATTTTTGTAGACAATTTCGCAACGTTGCAAAAAATTCGCAAACATTAATTATTTTGCGATACAATTATCAGCTTCTTTTCCCAATATTGTTAAAAATATCAAACGTGTTTTTTTTTAAAAACTTAGGAATATAGTAAAGCAACATTGCAAAAAAATTCGCAAAATAATTTTCGCAAGGCGATTTCGCAAACTATACCTTCATTTTCCAATTTTACACCGTAAAAGTGATTTTTAGAATACAAAAATTAGCTTCTTTTCCCAATATTTCGAAGAATTCGAACACAATTTCGTTTTTTAAAATTTCGCATATATGCAAAAAATTCGCAAACCTGATTTTTTTTGCAAACGTAACTTTTGCGATGTAATTAATAGCTTATTTTCCCGATATTTTGAAGAAATTGAACACATTTTTTCGCAAAATTTCGCAAATTTGCAAAAAAATTCGCAAACGATTTTCGCAATATGATATTATCTTCTTTCCAAAATTTTGCAGAGAATTCGAATGCGTTTTTGCCTGTATTATTATTTTTGTGTGCAGTTTTAGGTCTTTCTTCTATTAAAAAAGAAATAGAAAATTCCATTCTCAATTCAATGCAGTTGTTTAAGACTTACCACCGACTCTACCACTTTCCCTACTGTCATTCTGAGCGTCGTTTCAACATCCTCTTTCTTGTTCGTCTTCTTTAATTTGATCTCTTTGTTCTGCCAAGTATCATTCGTAAACTGAGGAAGGAAACTTATAATATGAAATATGTATATATATATATATATGTATAACTCCCGTAAGAAATGCGTGGGAGACATTTTTTAGAAAAACGTTATTTTAAAGCACTTCCCGATTAAATAGAAATACGAAATTAAGGGATTAGTTAGAGTATAAATTGAATATTATATATCTGAGTTTTTATGCCCAAAGTATCCTTGGTTCGACATCAAAATACCCACATTAGAAATGCATGTAAAGTTCGTTTTTAAGGATTGCAGACTTTTGTTCTTTTGATGATTTAAATAAGACATAATGGTCCTACAAAGTTGAAACAAGTACCAAAAGAAAGGAGATTAAACAAAGATTGTTACTATGATAGTAGAATGTCATTTTTGAGTCAAAATTATGAGAATTATGATGAAAAACATGATGACATATGTATTGGGAATACTCCCATAAGAAATGCACGTAAAGTTCGTTTTAAAAGATTGCAGACTTTTGTTCTTTTGCATATTTAAATAAGAAATAATGGTCTTACGAAGTTCAAACTAGTACCAAAAGAAAGGAAATTGAACGAAGATTCTTATTTCAGCGGTGAATCATCGTTTACGAGCGTAAATTACGAGAATTATGACGAAAAAGTCGGAGTATTGGGTGTACGATACGAGTGTAATCACAGAAAATGCTTGATTATATAATTATATTAAGTAAACCAAGTCGAAAACATGAAAATTAACGCCTCGAACGAAGGAAACTTGAATTAGAAGCAGGAATTGGTCAATTAAATTATAATTAGAGCATTAAAGTGACGAAAATGTTAATTTTAAATCGAGACAAAAGTTCGAGAATACAAATTATTGAAATTTCGGCCTCAAATGCTAAAGAAACACAGATTTTTGGCCAAAATCATCGAAAATATTTTAAAATCCATCCTAAAAATGAAGAAAATAATCAATTAGAAGCCACGTGATTAAAATTACAGCCGTAAATTGAAGAAAATGTTTGATTTTAAGGCAAAATTACGTCGAAAACATCGAATTTCCCGATATAAAAATACGAAAACTCTTAATCAAAAGTGAAAAACTAAGGTTTCTTTGATTTTTAGTACGAAAAAGTATAAATTACTACTTTTAACACTTAAAAATATGGCAAAAAAGGCAAAATATGGCAAAAAATCAAAATTTATGCCGAAAACAACGAAAAAACTCAAATAATGCTAATAAACATCTAAATTAACGCTTAATTATGCTGAAATTCTTGGATTTTAGGGCAAAATCGTGCGAAATATGGCAAAATAAATGCTTAAAAGAATAAAAATCATGAATTTTAAGCGAAACTTATGTCGAAAACAGCAAATTTCTCGCTTTAATGCAAGAAAATATTGCAAAAAATAAAAATTGATGCTTAATTATGCTAAAATTCTTAGATTTTAGTGCAAAATTGTGCGAAAATGGCAAATTTCTCGCTTTAATGCAAGAAAATATTGCAAAAAATAAAAATTGATGCTTAATTATGCTAAAATTCTTAGATTTTAGTGCAAAATTGTGCGAAAATGGCAAATTTCTCGCTTTAATGCAAGAAAATATTGCAAAAAATAAAAATTGATGCTTAATTATGCTAAAATTCTTAGATTTTAGTGCAAAATTGTGCGAAAATGGCAAAATTAACTTTTAAAACTAAGTAAAACATCAGTTTTAAGCCAAAATTAAGTCGAAAACGGCAAATTTCTCGCTTTGATGCAAAGGAATATCGCAAAAAATCAAAATTAACGCTTAATTATGCTAAAATTCTTGGATTTTAGGGCAAAATCGTATAAAAAACGGCAAAATTAACTCTTAAAATTAAGTAAAACATCAATTTTAAGCTGAAATTAAGTCGAAAACATCAAATTTCCTGCCGAAAAAGACGAAAATATTCAATTTTAAGACTATATCAGGTCAAAACCAGCTCTATCCTACTAAAAATAGGTGATAAAACACAGAAATACATATTAAAAAGGTGAAAAATGAATACCTGTACGTAATCTGCACATTCGGCGTAACCAGACCGCCTGAACTTCAACAATTGAATCACCCCGACAACGCCGGTGCCGCCTTTCGACTCAACTTCCCATTTGCAACGAAAAGAATGAACCCCTGACCATCTGGAGAGAAGGCGACCGGTGTCACGTACCAACAGGGGCCTCGACATGGACAAAGAAAGCTCCCTCTTGCTCACTCTGGAACATACTCGGTCACTGGCGATGTCATCTGCAGAAAAGAATGGTAAGTCCCGTAAGAAATGCGCGGGAGAGGTTTTAGAAGAACGTTAATTTGACGCACTTCCCAATAAAATAGAAATACGAAATTTGGGGATTAGTTAGAGGAAGGATTGAATATTATGTATACAAAGTTTTGTGCCCAAAGTATCCTTGGTTCGACTCCAAAACGACCTAAAACGCTCCCGTTGGAAATACGTGGGAGACATTTTTAAATTAATTAATTTCACGCACTTTCCGAATAAATAAAAATACGAAACTTATGTATTAGTTATAAGAAGGATGGAATATTATTTATAAAAAGTTTTGTGCCCAAAGTATCCTTGGTTCGACTCCAAAACGACTCATAAAACACTCTCGTAAGAAATGCACGTAAAGTTCGTTTTTAAGGATTGCAGACTTTTGTTCTTTTTAAGATTTAAATTAGAAATAACGGTCCGATAAAGTCGAAACACGCACCAAAAGAAAGGAAATTGAACAAAGATTCTCATTTTATTCATCAAACATCGTTTACGAGTCGAAATTCCGAGAATTTGGGCCAAAAAAGACGAAAAATTAGTGTGAATTTCTGCGGGTATAAACAACCAGTCTCCCTGACGACCGAGAATAAACAAACTAAGTCGGGAAGTGCACTAAACTTCTTAAATTGCCTCCATTTTGTTGTGATTCCACGAGATTTGACGTAATCGTACAAATAATTACTTAAATATCTTATATATATATATATATATATATATATATATATATATATATATATATATATATATATATATATATATATATATATATATACGAGTAAAAGTTGCTTGCATACTGCAAGCTAATTGGTGAAAATTTACAATAAGTTTCCCTTACGGGTATCATTTTCGAAGCTTATCCAGCAAAAATCTTCAAAATTGCCGCAATGCATTTCGGACGTGAGAATTTTTTATCCATCTGGCATCGAACTCTCGGTCATATGTAACCTTTCTTCCACTGGTTCGATAGAAAAGTACTTCAAACGCAAACGCTGTGATTATGAATAGTCTCCTGCATAGAGAAAGGCCTCAAAACAATTTTTAAAAATTTGCGTAAATGACCGCCTGGCGTCGATCACAGGACCCGTTAGTGAGAGACAATGGCATACGAATAATAGATAAGCGCCACTCTGACGTGTTTCAAAGTTTCAATTCAGTATCTTATCGGGAAGGTCCTAAAATGAGATTCCGTTCTTCCCGCTTGAAATGCATCGTAGAATCGGAATGACGCTCTAGCATCGAAGCAAGGACCACTAGAGAAGCAGTGGACATCATGAAAGAATCTTCTCAAACGCCTCTGTCACCATTCCGGGTTTTATCTTTCCAGCTTATCGGGAAGGATTTTAAAAAAATCATCCAAGATTTCACCAATGCATTTCATACGGAAGCATTTCGAACCCACCTGGCATCGAACACACGGTCATTTGCTAACATTTCTTCCTTTGATACTATGGAAGACCATCTCATCTGCAAACACCGTAATTTTGATTGCTCTATCGCATCGAGAACGGTCTCAAAACAGATTGCAAAAATTCGCGTAAAAGCCCGCCTAGCGTCGAACTCAGGACCCTTCTGTGAGAGAAAATAGCGAATTAATATTAGGTAAGTGCCATTATGACTTATTCCAAAGTTTCGATTGAATATCTTACCGGGAAGGTCCTAAAATAAGATTCCGTTTTCCCCGTTTGAAATGCATGGTGGAATCGGAATGACCCCGTTGCATCGAACCAAGGACCACTAGACGAACTGTGAAATTCATGAAAGAATGTTTTCAAACGTCTCCGTCGCCACACGGAGTTTAATCTTTCCAGGTTATCGGGAAGACATTGAAAAAAAATGACAAAAATTGCAGCAATGCATTTCTTATGGAAGAATTTCGGACCCACCTGGAGTCGAAGTCACGGTCATTTGGCAACATTTCTACCATAAGAACCATAGAAGACTACCTCAGCTTCAACCTCCGAGATTTTGGTTCCTCTATCTTACCGATAAGTGCCTCAAAATAATTATCAAAAATCCACGCAATGCATTCTTATGGGAAAATTGCGATTTTTGGGACATTCTAGTATCGAACCCATGACACCTAGCGTCGATGTCTGCATTATTCTGGCATCTAGAGTGCGGGGCCAGTACGTCGAAAAAATCTGACGTCGACGGCGCTCGTGGAACATGGTCAGAATTCGTATCCCCTATATATATATATATATATATATATATATAGGTATATCCGGAGAGTTAGCTATATATAATAGATATATATATATATATATATATATATATATATATATATATATATAAAATTACTACACACGAAATTTTAAGATTAAAGTGTTCAAAATCAATTTTAATAATAATTTAATTCATAATCTTTGTTTAATTAATGTTTCACGAGTACTTTAAAAGTTAATAATATATATATATAATAAGTTAATTTACGTAAGAAAAACATATAAATGCAAAATTTATATAAAGTACGATGTAATATATAAATATAGAACTAATTTCTTAAGAATATAAATAAGATAAAATGTTAAATTGTATTTTAAAACCATTAAAATTTATTATCACTTTGATTTATTGCTTGTAATGAGTAATATAATAATTATATAGTTAATAATTCACACAAGACATGTATATTTATATATATAACGTTAAATTTTGAGGCTGTAAACAAATAATCCCCTTGACGACGGATGCGATTGTTGAAACCGAGGTATTGCGTTTTCCCATAAGAATACACTATGATTGATATGTCCATATGAAAGTAATGATTATAAATGAATGATAGTACATGTTCATAGTCCAGATGTCTGGTCCAGACCAAACAACTGCACCCAGAGGGTGCATGCGCGCGGCTAGTATAATATTAATAATACAATGCATAATATAGCACAAACTTATCAAATAACATAATTACGAACCTGTGTAGCCAGAAAACGAATTTTTATACACATAAAACGGAGTTAAACAGAGATATGACATGCAACATACAACCCACAGTCGTTTTATGCTCTTGATAATGTTTTCGCAACATCTTATGATTCTTCGATGCTATCTAATTCTTCTAGATGCACTTTGCCACTCGCATTTCATCACTGATCGTGAATTATCACCCTCCGGGATCACATAAATCACTAATTCTCAGACTCAGACACAAACGACCTTCGAACTGATACTTCCGTGATTAATACAGCTTCTTCGACGATTTACCAATAAATATATATATTTAGAAAGGTTTTAATGATTATATAAACAGCCTAATACCTCCGTAATTATATATATTCTACTTTAACTCACGAAAAACTTCCAAAATCATACTTAAATCGCTTTAAAAGTTGGTATATATCTTCTTCATATGTCACTGATGTTGACAGCTTGTTTATGCCGTTGCTAACGCATCTGTTTGTATTGTTGCTATGAAATTTAGGCGCCAAATCACTGCAATATGGTGGATATTCGATAAATAAATTCCTTAGATATTAAATAATTGTTCTAATTTCACTTTTAATCATTAAAAACTTGACGATTTTATCATATTTATTTCGTGAATATATATAAAAGGTGATTTCTTATACGTTTTGTATAATTATAAACGTTTTATATGTGTTTTTATGTATCCGATGTCGGCGACTCCCGTAAGAAACGCGCGGGAGACATTTTTTTGGAAATTAATTTGACGCACTTCCCGACGAAATGGAATTACGAAATTTATGCATCAGTTAGATGAGTAATTGAGTATTATATATCCTTATTTTTATGCCCGAAGCATCCTTGGTTCGACTATAAAACGACTCGTAAAAGGCCCTCTCGTAAGAAGTGCTCGTAAAGCTCGTTTCGATCGATTGCAGACTTTTGTTCTTTAGCGGATTTAAATTAGAAACAATGGTCCCACGAAGGTGAAACAAGCACCAAAAGAAAGGAAATAGAACAAAGATTCTTATTCTGGCCTTCAAATATCGTTTTCGTGTCGAAATAGCGAGAATTGGGTCAAAAAAGACAGCATATTGCGGTCGTATACGCGACGTTGTGTTTAGCAATCATATAAACAAATACTAATGACGTAAACGGCTAAATATTTGAGAGAATTTAAGCTAAAGTAATTCATTTAAGATCTAAAAACTTATTTCTTTGGATAGTACTGATTTTACGTTTAATATCATCGAGTTATTTATCTGAAAATACACTCGTTTGAGTAAAACCACGCTCAGATACAAGTAAACAACCTTCCTGGTTACCGCAACGCACACCGGTTATTTACAAATGGCAACCTAATATGGAGGGAAAACATTGAGAAAAACTCATTATAATTAGATTTTAACCGATTTTGAGGTAATAAACTACTTGAAAAGGCTGTTTAGATGAATTTTGGAGGCTAATCTTTCTACGGAACGTGATTTACGCACGATTTGTGTATAAATCGCCCGAAATTCCGCAAAAAATGTTAAAAATTCTCGCTCGGAGTGATATATATAAATTTATTGATCTCCGAAGACTAAAAGAATAGCTGCCATGGCTCGAAGTTATTAATAGTTAGCCTCACAGACAGCCTTCGGGACTTTCCGACGCAGAAATAACTCAACTGACACCAATAAGTCGAGATCTATACGACCGAAACGGACCTCCACCATTACGAAGGTCACTAGAACGCACGAAACTGCAATTTCACGGTCTGATACTCACTCAAATCACGAAAAAACAACCTTACGTTGACCTTTTCGAAGTCTAGAATCACGCACGATCACGTTGAATCACTTTCACACGCGTAACTCACGTAATATTCAATATCACACGGTAATTTACACATATATATATGTTTAAGACGTTTTTATTCACGTACTTACCTTGAGAGGGTCACGAAAACGTGATTTGGGGGTCAGTGACGTCAAGGTTCGCATACCAGGAAGTTGTTACCGTTGGGACACGCGTTTTAAACGCAAGTTTTGGTCAAAATGGCGGATGTATTTAGATGTAAATGCAGTTTTATGTTAATATTAATCTTATTTGTACTCACAGGCTGTGTAAGACAGTGCAGAAGTCACGAAAACGAGCAAAAACAAGGAGGAAGTCAACCACAACGACGAACCGGCGGCCATCTTGATGCTTTTCTAAGAGTACGGACGGCATAGTATCCCAGAATTCCGTTCGTCGGGAAGTGTTGAACTCCGTTTTCCTTAGAAACAAGTATCTAAGTTACGCATTCTGATGAAAGGGGTCTCTAATGGTTACGAAAACACGAAAACATTCTACAAATTTCATAATATCGTAATAAATATAAATAAATCAGTAATATAATAATAATAACGTAATAAAACAAATAAATGACGATTAAAACGGTTTAAAAATCCAATAAAAATATACAATTTATACACAAAATGTGGTAAAAACACAATATTTCCAGCGATTATCCATAAAAATCATAAAGATTAGAACGTTAAATAAATTAAAAATGGCAAAATTAACACACAAAAATTAAGTAAGTCATGCATTTTAAGCGAAAATTAAGTCGAAACGGTAAATTTCTCGCTTTAATGCAAAGAAATATTGCAAAAGATCAAAATTAATACTTAATTATGCTAAAATACTTAGATTTTAAGGCAAAATCGTGCGAAAATGGCAAAATTAACTATTAAAATAAAGGAAAACATCAATTTTAAGCAAAAATTAAGTCGAAATCAGCAAATTCCTCGCTTTAATGCAAAGAAATATTGCAAAAAATCAAAATTAATGCTTAATTATGCTAAAATTCTTAGATTTTACTACAAAATCCTGCGAAAATGGCAAAATTAACTATTAATACAAAATTAATTATTAATATGATTTTTTTAAAAATTAGTCGCAAGTCTCACCGATAGAGGCGGTAAGTTGGATAAGATATTAAAGTGCAGTTTGCCGTTTTTAAAAACAAAAGAATAACGATATTGCTACTTTAATACTCTATGTACAGTAAATATGAAGGTTTATTTCAGTGATTAAATGACAATTAAACATTTTAAAGAGTAATTTAGAAGCTTAATTACAAATTTAAAGCTTAAAAAGCTAATTTATATGATATATATCCTACTTTATATATCAAAATCTAATTTAATAGTGACTGAATCATATAAAAATGCATTTTTAATCATTTTATAGCTTAAATACGATAAAAATAACCACTTAAAATTAAAAAGAGACATTCTAATATTGTACTTCACCAATTTAACGTAAGAAAACTCAATTATTTTATTAATATTCAAGTATTTTATTGTATTACATATGTATCACACATGTATTTTTGGTTATAAATTGAATATTAGACTGAATTAACCTTGTTTAATTGTGTTTATAGATATTAAAAGGTCTAACAAACCTTGTTTAATATTTAAACAGCCTTTAAAACACTCCAAAAGCTTAAAAAACCGTATATTTTATAAGAATTCGTTGAGTTACAGTACTTTAGATGGTAACGTCGCAACCAAATTAATCTCCATAGCAACCCGTATCCAAGTATTTCTATCCGTCACCATGGAAATTGAGCATACCTTCGTTTTAACAAGCTTTTCGTGGAATTTAATTTAAGAATCCGTTCGAATTACGTGTATTAAATGTATTAAAACGTATTAAAAGCTTTGATAAGCGGTGTTTAATATTAAAACGGCGTTTAAAACATTCCGAAAGCACAAAAAAACTGTTTATTTTAAAACTTTTGTATTTTTTTGAAATTTTCCATTCGTCCGGGGTTTATAAACTTCATTTTCGAATAAAAATCAAATAAATATTAACCCCTGTTAGTAGATGTCTTCGTATGTCACGAAACCCTAAAAATTTCACTTAAAAATCGTAAAAAATGAATTAAAAAAATCGAAATGTATAAATTTAAACTTAATTTACGATTTAATGAATAAAAAGTCAACAAATAATTCTTAAAATTCCCGAAAATTCACATTAAAAAATTTATTAACATTTCAAAATAGCTCCGAATCTCACCGTAAGAGGCGCTTGTTTGGATAAAAATTTATAACGGAGTTTGCCGCTTATGGTTTAACAAAAAACCAACGAAATTGCGTCACTATGGCATGATAAAACACTTCCTGGTACGATTAATCACAGCGTGAATCATTATAAGCGTCTGTTTAATCATTTCTGATGTAATAATTAGCACAAATGTCTAATAAACAATAATATCATGCTTTTTTCACCTTTTGAAACGTTTCTAGGATACTTCTGCGGACTTTTGTGATGAGTATTCGACGTATCTCGGCAACGTAATTGTTGGAGTGTATCTTAGCTTCGGTAGCGATGGAAACGTGGGGAAAAACTGCCTGGATACGAAACGACGTGTGTTTTTCCACGATTTTCAAGAATATACTCATTTCCAGGTATCATTTTTTAATTATCTGCAAGTAAAAGTGTAAATTATGTTTTTTATTTAATATTTTAATATTTTTAATAACATTTTCAATATTTTATGCATTTGCATTCGATATTATTTGACAAATTAGTGAAATTATGTTCAATATTTTTATATTTTCCTCATTTTAATGCATTTTTTTTCAACAGGAAACGTCTTTCGACGAATTGGGATATTATAAAAAATGGAAACCAGGACAACCGAATAATTACCATGGTTTACCATTACCATTGTTTTTATACTTTTACGCTGGTTGAATATTTATAATTGAAAATTTTTAATTGTTGTAGTTTGATTCACAAATTAAATGATTATTTGTCAATTTATAAGCACATTTTTAATTATAAAATAAAGATTCTTATTCTGGCCTTAAATACCTTAGAACCGTAATTGTTGTAAGTGAAGCAATTGTTACCAAGGATACAGGCTATAATGGGAGAATAATATAAGAATTAAATTGTCATGGCTACACATAAAAAAGCGAAATCTATTCCTTATTATTCTCTATCTAATATGAATTATTTTACATTTATAACAATGCTATTGTTACCATGGATGTGTACAATAATGCAAACATTAAAAACTATTATATTTTGCCATATTTATGTTAAAATTGTTATAAATCATTTCAGATTCTTTTGATTTTTAAGTAAGTTTAAGTTCGTTTTAAAAGATTGCAGACTTTTGTTCTTTTGCATATTTAAATAAGAAATAATTGTCTTAGAAAATCGAGACAGGCACCAAAAGAAAGGAAATCGAACAAGGATTCTTATTTATATAGAAGAATACCGTTTACAAGTATTACATTATTATTAATCATAAATAAGACAATATAATCTATTTCATTTCTCACAGTACAAAATAAGATTCCCATTACTTCTATTTTTTATTCTTTAATTTGTCTGTACACACCTACTTACTCATTTAAAATGTTCTATTATCTTGATTTCGACAAGAGAACAACATTTTTTAACAAAATATAAGACTATTTCTATGGTTTCTAAGCATTTCTATTGTTACTAATGAGCTGCGTTACCTAGCAACTCACCCAAACTCTTCTATTATTTTAATTTTGACTAGAGAATGATATTACACATGCTCTTCATCCGTAATCTTTTTATTTCAACTCCAAAACAACATTTTTTAACCAAAAAACAAGTATATTCACATCATTTCTAAGTATTTTCAATGTTTCTAGGCGTTTCTATTGTTTAATCACCTAGCAACTCACCCAAACTGTTCTATTATCTTAATTTATACACAAAAACGACATTACTTACCAAAATATATATGGTAAAAATACTCCCATAAGAAATGCACTTAAGTTTGTTTCGAACGATTGCAGACTTTTATTCTTTTAATGATTTAAATAAGAAAGAATTGTCCTACAAAATCGAAATCAGAACCAAAAGAAAGGAAATTAAACATAGATTCTTATTATAGTCTCAAAATATCATTTTTACTTCATAATTGGGAGATTTTTGACAAAATATAGGCAAAATTCTGTGGTTGACAACCAGTCACCTTGACAGCTAAGGTGCTATTTTTTCTTTTAATGATTTAAATAATAAATAATGGTCCTACGAAGTTAAAACAAGAAAATAAAAATACAAGATATTTTAAATTAGCTCATCAAATATGATTATTTAATATTTGTCGATGAATAAGCATATTTTTAATCATAAATTAAAGTAAGGTTTAATATTAATGAATAAAGGACAATTATTACATTTACAAATTAATTATAACATTTATTATAATTTGATGAGTTTAAAAAGCTAATTTATATGATCATACTTTATATATCCAAATATTATAAATCAAATACTTTATATATCCAAATTTAATTTAATAGTGACTGAATCATAGAAAATTGAATTTTTAATCATTTTATAGCTTAAATACGATAAAAATAACCACTTAAAATTAAAAAGAGACATTCTAATATTGTACTTCACCAATTTAACGTAAGAAAACTCAATTATTTTATTAATATTCAAGTCTTTTATTGTATTACATATGTATCATACATGTGTTTTTGGTTATAAATTGAATATTAGACTGAATTAACCTTGTTTAATTGTGTTTATACATATAAAAAGGTCTAATAAACCGTGTTTAATATTAAAACAGCGTTTTAAACACTTTAAAAGCTCAAAAACTGGTTATTTAAGACATTTCGTTGAGTTAGAATACTTTAGATGGTAACATAGCAACCCGTATCCAAGTATTTCCATCCGTTACTATGGAAATTGAGTATACCATCGTTTATAAGAATTTTGTATAATTTGAGTTAAGAATTTATTCGAATTAAAACGAGTATTTATTATAAAAAAGAATTTTTTGATGAAATTCAAATTTGGAGCGTAATTTCGACATGTTTTTGTTTTTCGAGTTGTCAGCACTGGTTCGACCGCAGCGCCGAGTAAACAAAGTTTTCCCGCTGTCGTACGATTTGTCTCAAAACTTTTAAAAATCACTCAAAAAACTAATTTAAAATTGTTTTAAACGTTAATAAGCATTCTAAATTACTTATTAGATCATTAAAAGTGAGTGATTATGTGTATTTACGTTGTCATGTACGCCGTGTTGCTGTGGAGACGCAATTTCTCTATGACAACGTCCGAGAGTTTTGACAATGGTTGACATGTTTGGTGCTTTGTTTTTACATTTGTGTGTTTACAAGTTGTCGTGAAAATATCTGGAATTGCCGGTTGCCAGGTGATGTTCATTGTTGGAGGATTAAAAAGTGAGTTTATTTAAAATATTGATAATTTTCGTTTATTTATTACATGAGTAATGTAATTAATGTTATGTTGAATCAGTTTAGAGTAAAAATTCGTTTGAATTCGATTATTTGTTAAAATATAAACGGAAAACGATGTTCTTCGATATAAATAAGAATCTTTGTTTAATTCCCTTTCTTTTGGTACTTGTCTCGATTTTATTTCACCATTATTTCTTATTTAAATCATCAAAAGAACAAAAGTCTGCAATCGATCGAAACGAACTTTACGTGCATTTCTTATGGGAGTAATTTCTAGTACATGTATCATCATTTATTTGATTATAATCCTCGTAATTTCGACTCGAAAACGATATTTTATGACCAGAATATGAATCTTTGTTCCATTTCCATTATTTTGGTCCTTGTTTTGAATTTTTAAGACCATTATTTCTTATTTAAATCATCAAAAGAACAAAAGTCTGCAATCCTTAAAAACGAACTTTACGTGCATTTCTTATGGTAGTGTTTTCGAGTCGTTTTGGAGTCGAACCAAGGATACTCTGGACATGAAAATAAGGATATATAATACTCCATTCATACTCTAACTAATCCCCAAATTTCGTGTTTCTATTTCATCGGGAAGTGCGTCAAATTAACGTTTTTCTAAAACATGTCTCCCACGCATTTCTTACGGGAGTCACCGACATCGGATACATAAACACACACAACGGTGATTATTATACAAAATAAACATATATATTTGAAATTTCTTATATTCTTATTATAATCGCGTGTTATTTTAATGTTAATAACGTCAAATTACTGAAAAATTAATGTTTTTTTCGTACTCTTGTATATTTTAAATTAAACCCGCCATTTTGGAGTAGTATTTGATTTCAGACTTCATCGAGTGATGCCGCCACCTGTAAGAACAGGTTTGTATAGTTCGTATTTCTGCTAAGAGATGGCGAAAGCTGCTCTCTCTATATATGTACGAAATAAAAGTTGTATATGTTTTTGAATATATTTTTAACTTTCGTTACTATAATGTATTTCATATAGAAATTAACCTACAATTGTGTTAATTTATTGTAATTAATTAATTTATTGTAGTTAATATATTCTATAGAACAGATTATACATATCAATATATGTGTTATAGAATTAATTTATATAAATTATTTATACAAAAGTATAAAATTCAATTAATCATTTTCTTTTTTTAACTTTCTTGTGTATTTAACAAAGCATATATGTATATAAACAGATTAAAAATAAATAAAGATAATAAATATTTTTCGATAATTTTATATAGTTTATAATTTTTTATAATTTTGCCTTTTTTTTAAAATGAAATGTAATTTAATTAATTTTCTTCGAAATTTTTGAATTTCGTTTTTCATTTAAATAAATGTCTTTTTCATTCAGTTTATCATTTATTACTGTTTATAATATATTAGTATATTATATTTTCTCGTTCATTTATCGTTTTGATTCAAGCATTTCCTTGCTTTTGTGGTTTTAGAACGGTTTTTTAAAAAATTCTATTATTTAATTTTTTATTGCAGACATTTATTCTTTTGAAGATTTAAATGAGAAATAATGGTCCTAGGAAAACAAAACAGGTACCAAAAGAAAGGAAATTGAATATAGATTCTTCTTATTGCCTTATAATATCGTTATCTAGTCTAAATTACGAGAATTATGATAAAAAGCATGACAGTATACGTCTTACAGATACTCCCATAAGAAATGCACGTAAAGCTCGTTTTTAAGGATTGCAGACTTTTGTTCTTTTGATGATTTAAATAAGAAATAATGGTCATATAAAATCGAGACAAGTACCGAAAGAAAGGAAATTGAATACAGATTCTTATTCTTGTCATAGAATATCGTTTTCGAGTTTAAATTACGAGAATTAGGACAAAAAAGACTTATAATATTGCTTTTATAGACAACCGGTCTCCATGACGACTAAGGCGATCCATCTTGACAACCATACAAATATATGGGAAAATACGTATTTAAAAAGAAAATGAATCCATTTTCGTTGATTAAATGGATTCAAAGAGGATATTCGCAGATGAATTCGTTCTTGTCTTCGCAACTCTTATCGTTTAAGAAGCCTTCGTTCTCGATTTCCACGCAGTGCTCTTTTCCCACTCCGTTTGGCTCTCCTTTGCCCCAATTGGTGTAGCCCAGTTTAAACAATGGGGTGCCTGGATACGGAGATAAATAAACAAATAAATGTAAATAAACAATATAAATAAACGAACAAATAAATATGATATAAATATAATTTAAATAAATAAATAAATATATAAACAATATAAATAAACGAATATATAAACAATATAATAAACGAATAATTAAATGTAAATAAATAAATAAAAATAAACAATATAAATAAACAAATAAATTATAAATAAATATATAAATATATCTTTCTATTTTTATGGTTAAAATATATATATATATATTTATTTATTTATTTTAAATAATAATTCGTATTAAATATTAAAATTTATATGAACATATATATATATATTAATTGCTATTTTTGTATGTATGACTATTATTTATATTTTTACTTTTCATTTATAAATTATATATTCATTTATAGACAATTCAATCAATTCTTTATAATAATTATAATTATAACAAAATAATGCTTAACACAATTATATATATATATATATATATATATATATAATATAAAATTAAATTTTATTATATTTCATAATTCAGATTAACTACGTTTAAAGTTTGAAAGTTTTGTTCACATAGCTGTTCTAGTTTTGCTGCCATGACAATAAGAAACCTTTCTTTACGCAAATGTCTGAGTTGACATGTCCGTGAGTCAGTTCACCTTTTAACTCGTAACTCTAAAAATAACAACTGCAAACTTTTGAAAATTTTGGTGGTAATACAGGATACAATTACGCTTATACATGAACAATTGCTGTTATTCTAGGTGTCCCGGGTTCGATGCAATTTTGATTTAAATATTACTCTCTCGCAAAACCCGTCTAAGATAGCCGTCCATATGGTAGTAAAGAATAACTATCATATACTATACTACTATGTTATAACTTGTGTAACGTATTTTTTAATAACTTTGCACTGAATTATTGTAAATATTTTAAAATTTTCGTGCTAAAAAAGTAGTCTCTTCAGCAAAAATCACAATTTTTTCCGTCCATTTTAAAGTAGAAATTTTTACGAAATTTAGATGAAATTTTTCTACGCGAATATCGTAATAGTAACTCCGTGATGTAGTTAATATTTTGCTTATTAACTCCGAAATTAATAACTTCAAACCTACGAAACTTTTCATGCTAATAAAAGACTCAATTCTGCGTACTGCCATACAGTCGCTTTCCATCTAAGTGTACCGGGTTCGATGTAATTTGGACTACAAATTTCCTTTTACGGTAACTCGCTTGAAGTCCGTAAGGTAGTCATTACTTTGCGTCATATCTCTGTAATGAATAATTGTAGACAATTTAAGCTTTGCATGATGATAAATTAATATCTTCTGGATGTACTCAAACAATCTCCGCTCTTTTAGAAGTCCTGGGTTCGATGCAATTTTCATTTTAACATTTCTCATACGCAAACACGCTTGAGGTATAATAGCTTCGTAAGTTAATACTTATTTTTAATCATAACTCCACAATAAATAATGATAAACATTTGAAATTTTTTATGCTTATAAAGAAATACATTTGACATACATTCACGTAATTGCTTTGCATTCAAGTGTCCCGAGTTCGACGTAATTCTCATTGAAAATTTACTCCCACGCCAATGTTTCTAAAGTAGCTTCGTGAGATAGTTCATATTTTGCTTGATATCTCTAAACTTTATATCTGTATGTATTTCAAAGTTTTTGTACTAAAAATGTAATTAAATATGCATATTGTTGTATATTCTACGTCTTTGTAGGTGTCCCGGCTTCGATTAAATCTCTATTACAAATTTTCTTTTACGAAATCCTTGTACGAAACTCGCCTGAGTTAGCCCGTCCGTGCGGTAAACAACATTTTGCATGATAACTCAACAATGAATTGTTGTAATTGTTTTAAACTTTGTACATTAATAAAAGACACAATACTGCATATATTGGTAAAATATTATCCATGTAAGTGAACCAAGTTCGATGCTATTTCGATTACAAATTTTCTATTACGCAAAAGTTGTTGGAGGTACACGTTCCCTGAGATGGTCATCATTAAAAACACTTTTTGTACACAGATGATATAGTTAGTTCGTGAAGCTGTACATATTTTGACTCATAACTCTAAATGTAAGAACATTAAAGCTTTTAAAATTTTTATGCTAATTTAGGAGTTAATTGTACATATTTATATCTAACTTTTATCCATCTAAGTGTCTTGGGTTCGATGCAAATTCAATTACAAAATTTCTTTCACGTACTTTTTGTTAAGATAGCTGTAGTCCGTAAGGTCATACATATTTTGCAACATAACTTTTCGCTAAATAGTTGCAAACCTTTTAAAATTATCATGCAAATAGAGAATTTAATTCTGCAGATTTTTATGTTACTGCCGTCTACCTAAGTGTCCTGAGTTCGAAGCGATTTCAATTTGAAATTTTCATCGACGCAAAACTTGCTTGAGGTAACCTCGGTCGTTTGGTCGTTTATATTTCGCTTTGTAACTTTACTCTAAATTATAGCATACTTTTCAAACCTTTTGTGATCATAAAAGCATCAATGCCACATATTTTAGCATAGTTTTCGTTTATCTAAGTGTTGGGAATTTGAAGTAATTGCAGTCACAAATATTCCCCTACGTGGAACCCGCATGAAATACCAAGTCCTTGAGTTTGTCAATATTTTGTATAATAACTTTACACTTAATCATTGTTAACATTTCAAACTTTTCATGCATATAAAAGAGTTAATTCTGCAAATATTGATATAATCTCCGTCTATTCAAGTGTCCTGGGTTCGATGCAGTGTCCATTACAAACTTTTAACTACGCATATCCCGCCCGATAGTTCGCGAGAGTGACCATGTTTTTTATCGTAACTTTAGAATAAATCGACGAAAGCCTTTTAAACTTCTCATGATGATAGAAGAAGCATTTATAAATATATTTGTAAAATCTCCGTCTATTTATGTAAGCTGGGTTTGATGCAATTACGATTACAAATTTTCTTCGACGCAAAATTCGTCTGCGATGGTTAGTCCGTTGGTTCTCCCCCATTTTGCTTTGTAACTCTGAACTGAATCATTGTAATTCTTTGAAACTTTGCAGGATATTAAAATTAGCTATTACGCAAGTGTTGTAACTATTTTTGTCTTTCCAGATGTACTCAGTTCGACACAATCTTGATCACAAATTTTTATCTGCGGAAATCTCGTCTGAGATGGTCAGTCCGTGAGGTCTTCCATATTTTGCCTTATAACTCTAAAATAAATCATTGCAATTCTTTGAAACTTTGTATGATAATTAAGAATATAAATGCACAAATAATCCAATAATTCCCGTCCTTCCAAGTGTCCCGGGTTCGGCGTTATGCCAACATTTGTCTCCCCCGTACGCAACGGTCGATGGAGGCAATATTTAGACCTGAGATAGTCTGCCCGTAGGTTCTCCTATATTTTATCTCATAACTCTTTAATTGATCATTGCAATTCTTTGAAACTTGGCATACTAATAAAAGATAAACATACACAAATATCGGCAGCAACTCCATTCTTCTAAGTGTCCTGGGTTCGATACAACATTGATCACAAATTCTCTCGAACGCAAAAGCCGCATGAGATGGTCAGTCCGTGAGGCCTTCCATATTTTGTCTCATAACTCTGTAATAAATCACCTTTTAACTCGTAACTCTTAAGTTAATCACCGCAAACTTTTGAAACCTTTGGTGGTAATACAGGATACAATTACGCTTATACATGAACAATTGCTGTTATTCTAGGTGTCCCGGGTTCGATGCAATTTTGATTTAAATATTACTCTCTCGCAAAACCCGTCTAAGATAGCCGTCCATATGGTAGTACTTAATAACTATCATATACTATACTACTATGTTATAACTTGTGTAACGTATTTTTTAATAACTTTGCACTGAATTATTGTAAATATTTTAAAATTTTCGTGCTAAAAAAGTAGTCTTTTCAGCAAAAATCACAATTTTTTCCGTCCATTTTAAAGTAGAAATTTTTACGAAATTTAGATGAAATTTTTCTACGCGAATATCGTAATAGTAACTCCGTGATGTAGTTAATATTTTGCTTATTAACTCCGAAATTAATAACTTCAAACCTACGAAACTTTTCATGCTAATAAAAGACTCAATTCTGCGTACTGCCATGCAGTCGCTTTCCATCTAAGTGTACCGGGTTCGATGTAATTTGGACTGTAAATATTCATTCACGGTAATTCGCTTGAAGTCCGTAAGGTAGTCATTATTTTGCGTCATAACTCTTTAATCATTAATTGTAAACAATTTAAACTTTGCATGGTGATAAAATAGTAAATTCTGCATATACACAAACAATCTCCGCTCTTTTAAAAGTCCTGGGTTCGATGCAATTACAATTTAAAAATTTCATATACGCAAACACGCCTATTTTTGAACAAAGTATTGTAAGAACAGTTTTGAATTTAATTCTTCTACATGTTTCGTTAGTCATATGTGTAAATTGTTCTATTTTAAGTAATTTTCTTCTTTTTTCTGGTTGTTATGTGTGTTAAATTGTTGTTCTTAGACCGGTTGGCATGGTATTTCATTGTTAATCGAAGATATCCGTGGTTTTTCGAAATATCATATGTTTTCCGTGTGTTTTTATGGTTGTCACGGTGTTTGAATGTTTATTCTACAGGTTTACTGGAAAATGAGATGGTTTATGAAGTGTTACGTCCTATATTGGGCGTAATTTTATATATAATAATCACCGTTTTGTGTTTTTATGTATCCGATGTCGGTGACTCCCGTAAGAAATGCGTGGGAGACATTTTTATAGAAAAACATTAATTTGACGCACTTCCCGATTGAATAGAAATACGAAAAAAATCATTGTCCCTTAGTTACCATTATTATATTATTATTGCATTGTTGTAATATTATTTACCGTATATAGTCCTGAATATCCTGTCCCTTTTAGGGTCGTGCACCCCCACCCAAGCGTGAATATCCCCGTATTTGTTCAATAGTTTGACGAGTGCGTCTTCTTCTTCTTTGGAATTCACTATTGCCAGATGAGCTCTCTCTTTCCAGCAAATCTGAGCTGCCGTCTGGAAATCCTCGGAAACGGTGTACAGTTTGTAATTTCCCACTCCGGAGTACAGCTCGTAACCAGACGGTTCTTCAACTAATATAAAGAAACAATTGTTATAATTTAAAGATTTAATGGTTGCCTGGTTACTGATATTGTTTATGGTTATACATGTTACGTACGATCAAAAATTGACGAAAATTTTTAATAATACGTTTTTAGTAATTTTTTAAATGATATTTTCATTTATATTTTTATTAGTATTTTTATTTTAATAATTTTATTAATATTTTTAATAATATTTTTATTGATATTTTTATTTGCATTTAAAAAAATATATTTCTATTAATATCTTTATTAATATAATAATTGAAATACTGATTAATATTTTAATAATATTTTAATTTATATTTCCATTAATATTCTAGTTAATATTTTTATTAATATGTTTATTAATATTATATAGATTTTTAATTGGTTTTAAAATTTTATCTTGTGCAGACTTTTATTCTTTTGCTTATTTAAATAAGAAATAATGGTCCTAAAAAATCGAGACAAGTTCCCAAAGAAAGGAAATTGAATAGAGATACTTACTATTGTCTTAGAATATCGTTTTCGAGTCTTAATTATGAGAATTATGCTAAAATACATGATGATATTTGTGTTAGAAATACTCCCATAAGAAATGCACGTAAAGTTCGTTTTTAAGGATTGCAGACTTTTGTTCTTTTAGTGATTTAAATAAGAAATAATGGTCTTAGAAAATTAAAACAGGTACCAAAAGAAAGGCAATTAAATAAAGATTGTTATTCATATCATAGGTTATCATTTATACTTCAATATTGCCAGAATTTTAACAAAAAATGTGTATGATTTTGTGGTTGTCAACCAGTCTCCATGACTACCAAGGCGATTTTTGTTCTCTTAATGATTTATACAAGAAATAATGGTCCCAAAAAATCGAGACAAGTACCAAAAGAAAGGAAATTGAACACAGATTCTTATTCTGCTCTTTAAAAAATCATTTTTCACGACGTTTAATAATTAAACAAGAATTTAAACATTACCTTGGCAACCTTCCCTGCCTCCGGGGCAACAGTACATGGGCTTGTTTCCCGCAGATGTTCCGCAATTTGCTTTCTTCAAATAATTAACTGTTTGAATTGATGTAAGTCCTACCATAGATGAGGAATACTTCGGACAGCCTTCAAGAGTTATGCAGAGACCTCTCTCTCCATCTGGAGTGATGCAAATCTCTCCCAAATTCACTGGAAAAGAAATTACGTAATATTATAGTAAAGTGGTGTGCGACTTTTAATATTAGAACGACGATTTCGTTTCCATGGGAACTATGTGAATGAAAATACCATGGCAACGTCGAATTTGATTAGAATTCGTAAATTCATTCTTTTAAACTCGATTTTTTGGATTATTGTTGTTACTAATATTGTTTTATTTATCATTTTTCATTTTTATTATTATTTTATTATTATTTCCTAAATTAACTATTTTCTTTAATTTAATATTGTTGTATTTATTTATTTATTAACATTATTTTATAGATTATAATTAATATTGTTATAATTTCTTCATAAATTAATTTATATTATTAATTATAAATTATTTTATTTATTATTTTTCATTTTTATCATTTGCTTGATTAACTAATTTATTTTATTAATTATATATTTTTTAGTTCGTTATATTTTCTTAATTAATTAATTTTAATTTATTATATATATATATAATTATATTTAATGTCATCGAAATTATTATATTACATTATTATATTATTTTTAATGATTGTAATCATATTTAATTTAATTATATTATAATTAATTGTATAATATTGTCGTAATTTTTATTTTATGTAATTTTTTTAATGAAATAAAAATATTTAAAATTTTATATTAAATTCTAAATAAAAATTATTATCAATAAGTTGTAACTTATTTTTTCGTTCATTCATTTTATTTTATAGATTATATTTAATATTGTCCTAATTTTTATAAAATTAAATTTAAATTCGATATTGTTGACGAAATGGTGCGTTTTTCAATTGTTTTTATGGCGGTAAATAAAAAATATTTATCTTTTTTTATAATGTTAATTATATTTATTCAGATTTTTATTTTTTACATGTATACAAGTAGTCGATTTTGGAGCGATTTCAGACTTATTTTGTTTATTTATTAATTTAATTTAATAAAAAGAATATTGAGATTCATTAAATAGCTAAATAAGTTGTTTATAACCACAAAATTATGTATTCTATGGCCAGAATAAGAATATTTGTTCAATTTCCTTTAATTTGGTATTTGTTTCGATTTTCTAAGACCATTATTTCCTATTTAAATCAACAAAAGTCTGCAATCCTTAAAAACGAACTTTACGTGCATTTCTTATGAGGGTATTTTCGAGTCGTTTTGGAGTCGAACCAAGGATACTTTGGCCATAAATATAAGGATATATAATACTCAATTATTCCTCTAACTAATCCTTAAATTTCGTATTTCTATTTAATCGGGTAGTGTGTCAAATTAACGTTTTTCTAAAGAATGTCTCCCACGCATTTCTTACGGGAGTCACCGACATCGGACACATAAACACACAAAACGGTGATTATTATACGAGCATTTGTTATCAAATAAGAGTTGCTGAACTTTCTCAGCCGTGCCAGTGAAGATTTTGTTGGCAGTTTGACGTTTGAAAACCTGTTTTTTAATTTGGGAATAACGAAACTTTTAAGGAAAAAGCCTTCCTTTTGGCATTGGAATGCAGGAAAAGTGCCAAATGACGCAAACGGATGCTGTGGAAGATTATATTCAAGCTAAAAGCATCAATAAATACTCATGTGTTTATGTGTCCGATGTCGGTGACTCCCGTAAGAAATGCGTGGGAGACATTTTTTAGAAAAACGTTAATTTGACGCACTTTCCGATTGAATAGAAATACGAAATTTATGGATTAGTTAGAGTATGAATGGAGTATCATACATCCTTATTTTTATGCCCAAAGTATCCTTGGTTCGACTCCAAAACGACTCAGAAAACGCTCTCATAAGAAATGCACGTAAAGTTCGTTTTTAAGGATTGCAGACTTTTGTTCTTTTGATGAATTAAATAAGAAATAATGGTCCTACGAAGTTAAAACAAGTACCAAAAGAAAGGAAATTGAACAAAGATTCTTATTTATGTCAAATTTCATCTTTTACGGGTCGAAATTACGAGAAAAATGACCAATAATTCGAAAATATCGTGCAATAATGCACCCACGAACCACCATGACAACTGATGCTATTGTTGAATTCCAAACTAAAAATTCTTTAATATATAATATATAGATTATAATACATTCTAACCTTGTGATGTCTGTACAATCGTTTCCATGGGACAGCATAGCAACGGCTTCTTATCGTCACTAAGACCACATGTTGCTTTCTTTAAAATGTCTCTCACATTCTGTGGTATCGCAGATTCACTTAAAAGTGAAGAATATTTCGGACAATCTTTAATTCTGCGACAAGTGCCGTTCGAACCATCGGTAGTCACGCAACCGTCTCCAATGGTTACTATAAAAAAAATAAATAGAGAAATACTTGTATTAAATATATGTTGTCGGTGACTCCCGTTAGAAATGCGTGGGAGACGTTCCTTAGAAAAACGTTAATTTGACGCACTTCCCGATTGAATAGAAATACGAAATTTGGAGATCAGTTAGAGGAATAATTGAATATTATATATCTTTATTTTTATGCCCAGAGTATCCTTGGTTCGACTCCAAAACGACTCAAAACCCCACTCATAAGAAATGAACGTAAAGTTCGTTTCAATCGATTGCAGACTTTTTTTCTTTTGGATATTTAAATATGAAATAATGGTCTAAATAAATCGAGACAAGTGCCAGAACAAAGACAATTGGATACAGATTCTTATACATGTCACAGAATATCGTTATATTATATATTATACGAACTTTACGTGCATTTCTTACGAGAGTGTTCTGAAGACAAGAATCATCATGTATTTTATGATAATTCTCCTTATATTCACCAGAAAACGATATTCAATGACCAGAATAAGAATCTTTATTAAATTGCCTTTCTTTTGTTACTTGTTTTAATTTAATAGCACCATTATATCTATTTTAAAAGTCTCGAAAATGTTCTCCCATAAGAAATGCACGTAAAGTTCGTTTTAAAAGATTGCAGACTTTTGTTCTTTTAATGATTTAAATAAGAAATAATGGTGTTAGAAAATCGAGACAAGTACCAAAAGAAAGGAAATTGAATAAAGATTCTTATTTCGGTCGTAGAATATCGTTTTCGAACCGAAATTCTAAGATTTAAGGCAAAAAATACGCTGTATGTTTTTATGTATCCGATGTCGGTGACTCCCGTTGTAAATGCGTGGGAGACAGTTTTATAGAAAAACGTTAATTTGACGCACTTCCCGATTAAAAAGAAATACAAAATTTGGGGATTAGTTAGAGAAACAATTGAAAATTATATATCCTTATTTTTATGCCCAAAGTATCCTTGGTTCGACTCCAAAACGACTCTAAAATACACTCGTAAGAAATACACGTAACGTTTCGGTATGTAGTGCACCTAATTATTTAGCGTAATACTCACGTGCAGCCGTGTTTCCGAAGATAATTGCTATAATGAACACGCAGTACTCCATGCTCAGTTGCTGTGGTTACAAACACAGAACGTGTGTAAACATCTGTATCCGAGGAACACTTCTTAGCAGTACTACTTGGTAACGAATCCGAAAATGTAGTGAAAGAGGAGGTTGAGGTGAATATAATAACGCAGAATAACAGGTTTGAAAAAATGAAAAGCGTTACTTAAAAAATTGCCATGGAAACCAAAGGTTTGGACCCAAAAGCTTTTTGATCGTACGTGCGTGAGGTCCAAGGTAAAGTTCAAACCGTAAGTTCGTTAATAGATAACAGCGGCAATGTAGTTAACGATTCTAAGGAAAAAGCGAATATCTTAAATTAATATTTCCATAGCGTATTTACGTCCGATATTACATTAGACGCCCTACCGGTAGTTAATAAAGCAGAAACAACTGTCTGTCCGTCTGTCTAAAAAAAGCGTTTTTCTCCCCAATGCCAAGTGCTAGAGCGATGCTGAAACGTGCATTCGATGTAGAATGCTGCACTCTACAATGTGGCGAAATTATCTTTTACCTGAACGGCCCCAGTTCGAACCCAGAGAAGAAAAACCGTTCTCATAAGAAATGCACGTAAACCTCACTTTTATCGGTTGCAGGCTACATTTCTTTTGCAAAATTAAATTAGAAACAATAGGCTTACGAAATCGAGATAAGCACCGAAAGAAAGAGAAATGAATAAAGATTTTTATTTTGGTCGCCAAATATCGTTATCGGGTCGAAATGGCGAGAATTCGGTTAAAATAAACGGAAATTTCGTGAAATTTCGAGGCTGTAAACAACCAATCCCCTTGACGACGAATGCGATTGTTGAAACCGAGGTATTGCGTTTTCCCATAAGAATACACTATGATTGATATGCCCATATGATAGTAATGATTAAAAATTAATGATAGTACATGTTCATAGTCCAGATGTCTGGTCCACACCAAACAACTGCACCCAGAGGGTGCATGCGCGCGGCTAGTATATAATAATTCTTAAATATTTACTTATTATATATTTCTTTACATTATAAATATATATAAATATATATATATATATATATATATTTATATAACAATATATACAATAACAGCGTATATTTCCTTGAGAATTCAACTTCCTCGTCATTCCGACCAAAAGATTGGTCCATGACCTTCGAAAGAAGGAAAAGATTACCAAAATATGGGCAGAAAATGTTGCGGAATATTTATTTTTACTCAAGGACGAGAAAAAAGTTGCAATCTTGCAATCCCATATATTCCTATGAGAGTACAACAAACGCCTTAGTCGTCATGGAGACGGGTTGGTCATACCAGCAAAATCACATTAATTTTTCGTCTTTTTTGTACTATTTCTCGTAATTTAGACTCGAAAACGATATTCTACGACTGTAATAAGAATCTATATTCAATTTCCTTGCTTTTGGTACTTGTCTCGACTTTCTAAGACAATTATTTCTTATTTAATTCCTCAAAAGAAGAAAAGTCTGCAATGGAAGTATATTTAAATAAATATTTCGTCTTTTTTTCCCAATTTCTCGGAATTTAGGATCCAAAACGATATTTTAAGACCGGAATAAGAATCTCTATTCAATTTCCTTTCTTTTGGTACTTGTTTCGATTTTCTAAGACCATAATTTCTTATTTAAATCATCAAAAGAACAAAAGTCTGCAATCCTTAAAAACGAACTTTACGTGCATTTCTTATGGGAGTGTTCCCAATATATATATCATCATGTATTTGATCATAATTCTCATAATTTTGAACCGATAACGACGTTCTATGTTCAGAATAATAATCTCGATTCAATTTCCTTTCTTTTGATACTTGTTTCGATTTTCTAAGACCATAATTTCTTATTTAAATCATCAAAAGAACAAAAGTCTGCAATCCTTAAAAACGAACTTTACGTGCATTTCTTATGAGAGCGTTTTCTGAGTCGTTTTGGAGTCGAACCAAGGATACTTTAGGCATAAAACTAAGGATATATAATACTCCATTCATACTCTAAGTAATCCCCAAATTTCGTATTTCTATTTAATCGGGAAGTGCGTCAAATTAACGTTTTTCCAAAAAGTGTCTCCCACGCATTTCTTACGGGAGTCATCGACATCGGATACATAAACACAATTTATTCACATATACATATATATATTTATGTTTTTATGTGTCGTACCAATTGACATCAATCTCACACACGTATTTGAATCTGTGAGCACAGTTGCTGTCGTACAATTCCCCGTCAAATAACACAACGCAAAAGTCTTTCCCAATATTATCAGGTTGACCATCAGCCCATTTAGAGAAGCCGGTCTCATTCAGTGGTTGGCCTGTGAATAAAATGTAAATCTAATTAATTAAATACATGTATAATGGAGAAATGTGATCCGTTCAAAATTTCAGTTTATGGAAATGAGGATAAAAATGGTTATATATTATAATATTTACTTCGTGCTGAGAGTATCTGAGAGAAGCTGAGACTGTCTAAAAGTGTCTGAGAGAAGCTGAGAGTATCTGAAAGAAGCTGAGAGTGTCTGAGAGAAGCTGAGAGTGTCTGAGAGATGCTGAGAGTATCTGAGAGAAGCTGAGACTGTTTGAAAGTGTCTGAGAGCATCTGAGAGTATCAGAGAGTAACTCAGAGTATCTGAGAGAAGCTGAGAGTAGTTTAGACAAGCTGAGAGTGTCTGAGAGTATCTGAGACTAAATTAGAGTATCTGAGAGAAGCTGAGAGTGTTCTGAGAGAAGCTGAGAGTGTCTGAGAGAAGCAGAAAGTGTGTGAGTGAGTCTGGGAGAAGCTGAGAGTATCTGAGAGATGCTGAGAGTATTATAGCCAAGCTGAGAGAAGCTGAGAGTATTTTAGACAAACTGAGAGTATCTGAGAGAAGCTTAGAGTGTCTGAGACTGTCTGAGAGAAGCTGAATGTTTCTGAGACATGCTGTGAGTGTCTGAGATAAGCTGAGAGCATCTGAAAGAGTAAATAGTTCTAATTATTAGTAATATATTAGAAATACGAACGTTTGAAAGTATGGAATTCTCCGTCTTCGTATAGGATATCAACCCAAGTGTAATTGTACCCCTTCTTCTTCAATATGCTTCGTACGGTTTGCAATTCGGTTTCAGAATTTATCACAAGCAATTTCCCTCCATCCAAACGACACTCGTTCCAGGCTTCCATAAAATGGATGCCATCTTGCTTGAATTTGTAATATCCAATTCCAGGGAAATACTCGAATATCTCTGTAAAAATATATATGCAAATTAATAATGTGATACTTATTGCATTATTACATAAATATATGCATTATGCATATATTTATGTAATTACATTACATTTACATTAAATATATGTAAATTATGATATAAACATAATAATTCAATAGCAATATAAATAAATGAATAGAAATAAAATATAAAATAAATAATTAAATTTATTTCTTTATATTGCTATTTATTTAAATTGGAATCCAGTCTTTTATAACTTTTTGATTTATTAAAATTAACATTTAATTCTAATAATTAATTAGTGTCTGAGAGAAGCTGAGAGTGTCTGAGACTAAATTAGAGTGTCTGAGAGAAGCTGAGAGTGTCTGAGAGCATCTGAGAGTGTTTTAGACAAGCTGAGAGTGTCTGAGAGAAGCTGAGAGTGTCTGAGAGCATCTGAGAGTGTTTTAGACAAGCTGAGAGTGTCTGAGAGAAGCTGAGAGTGTCTGAGACTAAATTAGAGTGTCTGAGAGAAGCCGAGAGTGTCTGAGAGCATCTGAGAGTGTTTTAGACAAGCTGAGAGTGTCTGAAAGAAGCTGAGAGTGTCTGAGACTAAATTAGAGTGTCTGAGAGAAGCTGAGAGTGTCTGAGACTAAATTAGAGTGTCTGAGAGAAGCTGAGAGTGTCTGAGAGCATCTGAGAGTGTTTTAGACAAGCTGAGAGTGTCTGAGAGAAGCTGAGAGTGTCTGAGAGCATCTGAGAGTGTTTTAGACAAGCTGAGAGTGTCTGAGAGCATCTGAGAGTATTTGAGACAAGCTGAGAGTGTCTGAGAGAAGCTGAGAGTATCTGAGACTAAATTAGAGTGTCTGAGAGTGTCTGAGAGCATCTGAGAGTATTTGAGACAAGCTGAGAGTGTCTGAGAGAAGCTGAGAGCATCTGAGACTGTTTATTGAATCTGAGAGTGTCTGAGACATATTTCTATTGTAATTTACCTCCTTTTTGTTGATTATCCTCGTTGTCTGGGCAACAATACAAAGTTGAGTTATCTCCTTTATTTTGTCCGCATTCTGACTTTTTAATCAAATTGAGAAAGGTTTTTGAAATGGGTTTCTTGATCATAATGCTCGAATAATCCGGACAATTGAATAACGTCATACATTTTCCATTCCCTCCGTTTGGAGTTGAACATTTCGAACCCTCCGTCACTGAAATGTAAATAAATTATTAGAGTCCATGGAAATGATCTATCGATAGTTACGTAGAAACAATACTAGAATATGAGCTATGGAAACATTTGGATTCGAATTTCTTTATGTGCAGTCGGTATTTCTTATGTAATTTTTGTTATTTTTCATATTTTTATGTTTTATTTTATGTTTATATATTTTTTATATATTTTAATTATTACTTTTGTATTTATAAATATTATTTTTATATTCTAAATATTATTTTTATATTAAATGATTATTTTTATATTTTAAATATTATTTATATATTTTTAAATATTATTTTTATATTCTAAATATTATTTTTATATTTTAAATATTATTTTTATATTTTTAAATATTACTTTTATATTTTAAATATTATTTTTATGTTTTTAAATATTATTTTTATATATTAAATATTATTTTTATGTTTTTAAATATTAATTTTGTTTTTGAATATTATTTTTATATATTAAATATTATTGTTATATTTTTAAATATATTTTTTATATTTTTTAATATAATTTTATATTTTTAAATATTATTTTTATATTTTAAATATTATTTTTATATTTTAAATATCATTTTTATATTTTAAATATTATTTTTATATTTTAAAAATTATTTTTATACATTAAATATTAATTTTATATTTCAAGTATTATTTTTATATTTTAAATATTATTTTATACATTAAATATTAATTTTATATTTTAAAAATTATTTTTATATTTTAAATATTATTTTTATATTTTAAATATCATTTTTATATTTTAAATATTATTTTTATATTTTAAATATCATTTTTATATTTTTAAATATTATTTTTATATTTTAAATATTATTTTTATGTTTTAAATATAATTTTATATTTTTAAATATTATTTTTATATTTTAAATATCATTTTTATATTTTAAATATTATTTTTATATTTTAAATATCATTTTTATATTTTAAATATTATTTTTATATTTTAAATATTATTTTTATGTTTTAAATATTATTTTTATACATTAAATATTATTTTTATATTTTAAATATTATTTTTATATTTTAAATATTATTTTTATATTTTAAATATTATTTTTATATTTTAAATATTATTTTTATATTTTAAATATTTTTTTATACAATAAATATTATTTTTATATTTTAAATATTATTTTTATATTTTAAATATTATTTTTATATTTTTAAATATTATTTTTATATTTTAAATATTATTTTTATATTTTAAATATTTTTTTATACATTAAATATTATTTTTATACATTAAATATTAATTTTATATTTTAAATATTATTATTATAATTTTAATATTATTTTTACATTTTTAAGTATTATTTTTATATTTTTAAATATTATTTTTATATTTATAAATATTATTTTTATATTTTAAATATTATTTTTATATTTTAAATATTATTTTTATATTTTAAATATTATTTTTATATTTTAAATATTATTTTTGTATTTTAAATATTATTCTTTATTTTTAATTATTATTTTTACATTTTTAAATATCTTTATATTTTAAATATTAATTTTATATTCTAAATATTATTTTTATATTTTTATATATAAGTATTTATAATTAATTTTATTTTATCATATTATTTTAATTTTTCATTATCATTAGAAAATTTATTTAATGTAAATTTGGAATATTAATATATAATAAGAAGAATAAAATAATAATTAAAATAAATAAGAATATCATTAGAAAATTAAAATGTCATTCGATAATTAATTTTATATTTATTTAGAATATTAAAATATAATTATTAATTTAATTTTTTATAAATTTAGAATGCTAAAATATAATTAGAATATTAATATATCATTATAATATCAATATATAATTTCAATAATTTTACATTTTACATGATTACAAATATTTCAGTAATTAGACATATTTTAATATAGATCGCAATACCTCACCTATCGTCTCTCCAGCATCGCTTTTCTTCGGACAACAATACAGTTCTTTATTGTCGCATTTCGCCTTAGCAACCAAGTCGAGAATAGGTCCTGGGGCTGGTTGTTTGATCAACATGCTGGAATACTCGTAGCAGTCGTTCAAAGGAAGGCAAGTGCCATTGACGCCATCTGGTGTCAGACATTCTATCGTGGAATTCTCTGAGAGAAAAATCATTTAATTTCCTTTATTTTGATACTATTCTCAATTTTATAGGAGCATTATTACTGTTTTAAATATGCAAAAATTTAAAAGTCTGCAATCTTTTAATACGAACTTTACGTGCATTTCTTATGGGAGAACATTTTCGAGGCTTTTAAAATAGATATAATGGTGCTATTAAATCAAAAAAAGAGTATTTGAGAGAAGCTGAGAGTGTCTGAGAGTATCTGAGAGTGTCTGAGAGAGGCTGAGAGAAGCTTAGTCTCTGAGAGAAGCTGAGAGTATCTGAGAGAAGCTGAGAGTATCTGAGAGTGTCTGAGACTAAATAAGAGTGTCTAAGAGAAGCTTAGAGTGTCTGAGAGAAGCTGAGAGTGTCTGAAAGAAGCTGAGATTGTTTGAGAGAAGCTGAGAGTATCTGAGAGTGTCTGAGACAGGCTGAGAGTATCTGAGAGTGTCTGAGAGAAGCTGAGAGTATATGAGAGTATCTGAGAGTGTCTGAGAGAAGCTGAGAGTGTCTGAAAGAAGCTGAGATTGTTTGAGAGAAGCTGAGAGTATCTGAGAGTGTCTGAGACAGGCTGAGAGTATCTGAGAGTGTCTGAGAGAAGCTGAGAGTATATGAGAGTATCTGAGAGTGTCTGAGAGAAGCTGAGAGTGTCTGAAAGTATCTGAGAGTATCTGAGAGTGTCTGAGAGTATCTGAGAATGTCAGAGAGGCTGATAGTATATAAATATATAAAATATATATAAAAATAATATATATAATATAATATAATGTATTCCAACCTTGTGATGTCTGTACAATCGTTTCCATGGGACAGCATAGCAACGGCTTCTTATCGTCACTAAGACCACATGTTGCTTTCTTTAAAATGTCTCTCACATTCTGTGGAATCGCAGATTCACTTAAAAGTGAAGAATATTTCGGACAATCTCCAATTCTAACACAAGTGCCGTTCGAACCATCGGTAGTCACGCAACCGTCTCCAATGGTTACTAGAAAAAGAAATAAATAGAGAAATACATGTTTATACACGATGTCGGTGACTCCCGTAGGAAATGCGTGGGAGACATTCTTTAAGAAAAACGTTAATTTGACGCATTTCCCGATTGAATAGAAATACGAAATTTAAGGATTAGTTAGAGTAATAATTGAGTATTATGTATCTTTATTTTTATGCCCAAAGTATCCATGGTTCGACTCTATAACGACTCTAAATCACTCCCATTGGATATACACGTAAAGTTGGTTTTTCTCGATTGCAGACTTTTGTTCTTTTGCATATTTAAATAACAAATAATGGTCTTAGAAAAGTGAAGCAAGTACGAAAATAAATAAAACGGAACATACATTCTTATTTATATCGTGTTTAATCGTTTCGGATTCTAAATATTGTGTAAAAGGACAAAAAATCGGAAATTAGTATTAATATTCTCATGAGATTGTAGTTGTAGAAATTGTACTAGTATTTCGTCCCCTTATTTCCCTTTTTCTCGTAATTTCTACTAGAAAACGATATTCTACTTTTAGAATAAGAAACGACATTCTATTTCCTTTCTTTTGGTACTTGTTTTAATTTCTTACGACCATTATTTCTTATTTAAACCATCAAAAGAACAAAAGTCTGCAATGCTTAAATTCGAATTTTACGTGCATTTGTTATAGGAGTGATTTTGGAGTCGAACCAAGGATACCATTGGCATGAAAATTAGGATATATAATAGTTCATTCATACTCTAACTAATCCCCAAATTTCGTATTTCTATTCAATCGGGAAGTGCGTAAAATTAACGTTTTTCTAAAAAATGTCTCCCACGCATTTTTTATTGGAGTCACCGACATCGGACACATAAACACACACAGTGAGTAATTCTAATGTTGTACTTACGGCTTAAAACATTGATGTTTAGAATAGCTGTGGCAAAACATGAAGCGTACACCAGTCCTTCCATCGCCAGACTAACAGATGAACTCTGGAAGAAGTGGTAGTCCTTGAAAAAAAAAGAATTCGTGACGTATTAAATTAAGGAAAGAATTTTGTGTGTTTTCGAGTATATCCTCATTTCCTGATATTTCACGAACGTATCGTAATGTATAATATAATATGTTACCATGACAATAATACCAATGCATTAATGGCAATGTTAATAATTCGTTATTTATTATTATTATTTATTGATATGTTTATATATATGATTATTAATTTATCCGTTTGAGAAATTAATCATTGTTATTTATTTATTTATATTTTTATTTGTTTTTTATTACTTTATTTGTATTTTTATTAATTTATTTATATTTATATTAATCAATTAATATTTTTATTTTTATTAATTTATATTTTTATCATTTTTTTATTTTTATCAATTTATTTATTTGTTTTTTTTATTAATTTATTAATATTTTTATTAATTTATTTACATTTTAATTAATTGATTTACATTTTAATTAATTTAAATATATTTTTATTAATTCATTTATTTTGAAATTTATTTAGTAATATTTAATTAATTTATTTACTATATTCTTAACGATATAATTATATTGTTACCGAATTATTAACATTGCTATGGATACATTGGTATTATTGTCATGGTTACATATTGTATTATACATTACGATACGTTCGTGAAATATCAGGAAATGAAAATACACGAAAATTCTTTCCTTCATATAATACGTCACGAATTCTTTTTTTTTTCAAGGACTACCACTTCTTCTCTTCCAGAGTTCAACTGTTAGTCTGGCGATGGAAGGACTGTTGGTATACACTGTCTTCTTAACCTGTCTTGTAAACATCAATGTCTTATGCGGTAAGTACAACATTGTTATAATACACTGTGTGTGTTTATGTATCCGATGTCGGTGACTCCCGTAAGAAATGCGTGGGAGACATTTTTAAGAAAAACGTTAATTTGACGCACTTCCCGATTGAATAGAAATACGAAATTAGGGGATTAGTTAGAGTATGAATTGAGTATTATATATCCTTAATTTTACGTCCAACGTATCCTTGGTTCGACTCCAAAACGACGCTAAGATACACCCATAAGAAATGCACGTAAAGTTCGTTTTTAAGGATTGCAGAATTTTGTTCTTTTGCATATTTAAATAAGAAATAATTGTTCTACGAAGTTAAAACAAGTACCAAATGAAAGGAAATTGAACAAAGCTTCTTTTTATAGTCGTAAAATATCGTTCACTAGTTGAAATTACGAGTATTAAAGCAAAAGAGTGGAAACATTCGTGCAAATACACCGGTGCAAGCAACCAGTCTCTATGACGACTAAGGTGATTGTTGAACTCGACTTTCATGTGAATATTTCGACTATTTTGCCCTTTTACTCGACATTTTGGGACCAAAGCGATAAAACACGATATAAATAAGAATCTATGTTCAATTTACTTTCTATCGGTATTTGTCTCATTATTCTAAGACCATTATTTCTTATATAAATCATCAAAAGAACAAAAGTCTGCAATTTTTTAAAACGAACATTACGTTCATTTCTAATGGGAGTGTTTTGAAGGCAAAAATCATCCTGTATTTCATCATATATCTCATAATGATGACCAGTAAATGATATTCAATGACTGCAAGAAGAAGCTCCATTTAATTTCCTTTCTTTTGGTACTTGTCACAATTTTTAAGACGATTATTTCTTATTTAAATGTTAAAAAGAACAAAAGTCTGCAATCCTTAAAAACGAACTTTACGTGCATTTCTTATGAGTGGGTTTTAGAGTCGTTTTGGAGTCGAACCAAGGATACTTTGGGCATAAACATAAGTACGTATAATACTCAATTATTACTCTAACTAATCCCCAAATTTCGTATTTCTATTTAATCGGGAAGTGCGTCAAATTAACGTTTTTATAAACGTCTCCCACGCATTTCTAACGGGAGTCACCGACAACATATATTTAATACAAGTATTTCTCTATTTATTTTTTTTATAGTAACCATTGGAGACGGTTGCGTGACTACCGATGGTTCGAACGGCACTTGTGTTAGAATTGGAGATTGTCCGAAATATTCTTCACTTTTAAAAGAATCTCCGATACCACAGAATGTGAGAGACATTTTAAAGAAAGCAACGTGTGGTCTTAGTGACGATAAGAAGCCGTTGCTATGCTGTCCCATGGAAACGATTGTACAGACATCACAAGGTTGGAATACATTATATTATATATATTATTTATTGAAGAATTTTTAGAGTGGAGTTCAACAATAGCCTCAGTTGTCATGGTGATTCGTGGGTGCATTATTGTACGTCTTCGAATTTTTTGCCCTAATTCTCATAATTTTGAATAGTAAACAATATTTTATTATTTATTTAATAATTTATGTTTAATGTGCTTTATTTTGGTACTTGTTTTAACTTCGTAGGACCATTATTTCTTATCTAAATCATCAAAAGTATAAAAGTCTGCATAGAGATGAGAAATCTTAACGTATTCTGTAGAATTGGCTAAGAATTTCGTAAATTAGCCTCAAAAATGTTATTATGGGACCATTATAAGAATCTTTATTTCATTGCCTTCATTTTGACACTTTTCTTTATTTTCTACGACAGTTATTTCTTATTTAAATTTGCAAAAGAATAAAAGTCTGCAATCATTTAATACGAACTTGATGTGCATTTCTTATGGGAGTATTTCTACTACATCTAGAATCATGTATTTCTTCATAATTCTCCTTATATTCACTCAAAAACGATATTATATGACCAGAATAAAAATTTTTAATAAATTTCCTTTCCTTTGGTACTTGTTTTTATTTAATAGCACCATTATTTCTATTTTGAAAGCCTCGAAAACGTTCTCCCATAAGAAATGCACGTAAAGTTCGTTCCGATCGATTGCAGATTTTTGTTCTTTTTCAGTTTAAAATAAGAAATAATGGTCCTACGAAATTAAAATTAGTACCAAAAGAAAGGAAATTAAATGAAGATTCTTATTTATATCGTAAAATATCTCTTTAGCTTTTAAAATGCAAGAAATGAGGCAAAATTTGACTAAATATTTGTGTGAATCCGTTGCTATGAACAACCAGTTACCATGGCAACTAATGCTATTGTTGAACTCAACTGTCATAGTAATTTACTGATTAATTCTTACGGAAAGCTAATCGGTGAATGGTTTATGAAAATACCGTATATTTATTTGATTAAGCTTTATTTATATAGTTAAACGTCGTTTTTAATTACTGTATAATAACTGTAAGAAAATCTCGCATATTTTGTCCGATTTCTTAAAATATAGACTCGAAAACAACATTCTATGACTATAATAAGAATCTTTGTTCAATTTCCTTTATTCTGGTACTTGTTTTAACTTAGTAGGACCATTATTTCTTATATAAATATGCAAAAGAACAAAAGTCTGCAATCGATCGAAACGAACTTTACGTGCATTTCTTATGGGGATATTTTCGAGTCGTTTTGGAGTCGAACCAAGGATACTTTGGGCATACAAATTCGTACATATAATACTTAATCATTCCTCTAACGAATCCCTAAATTTTGTATTTCTATTCAATCGAAAAGTGCTCAAAATTAATGTTTTTAAAAATGTCTCCCAAGTTAAAAACGAACTTTACGTGCATTTCTTATGAGTTGATTTTGGAGTCCTTTTGGAGTCGAACCAAGGATACTTTGGGCATAAAAATTCGTATACATAATACTCCATTCATATTCTAACTAATCCCCAAATTTCGTATTTCTATGTAATCGAAAAGTGCGTCAAATTATCGTTTTTCTTAAAGAATGTCTCCCACGCATTTCTTACGAAAGTATATCGGACACATAAACACACACACTTTTTTTATTGTTTTCCAGTGCGTCCATGGAAACCCGAGGGATACCTTTTGCTCCCTGGTGTTGGATACTACAAGCACCACAGAGAACGCCGAGATTTTTACAGCGCGGTCAAAGTGTGCGACGAGGAGGGCTCTCATTTGGCGATTCTCAATTCTGAAAAAGAATGTAAAGCGCTGAGTAAACTTTCGAGGGGTTATTCCATTTGGATTGGTCTCCACGACCCCGACAAGAATGGGGATTTCAAGACCATATTCGGTGAGTGCGAAATTTCACTTACAAATGGACGAAATACTAAAAACTTCACTTAAATATTACAAAAAATGTTAAATTTTCACCTAAAAATTAACTAAAGATTAAAATTTAACTTAAAAGCTAAAGAAAAGCTTAAAATGTAACTTTAATTTCAACGAAAAACTTTAAATTTTAATTAAAAATTACGAAAAATGAAAAAATTTCTCTTTAAATTTAACTAAAGATTAAAAATTAACCGAAAAAGTAACTGAGAATTAAAATGCTATATTTGTCAGAAATATACAAATGATAAGATGACTAAAATATTTTTAAAAAAACAATCAAAATTTAGTTAAAAATTGAAGAAAAACAATGAAATTTAAGAAAGGATGGCAATTTCAAGGCAATTTTCAAATGTAGTTTAAATTCTCCTGTTTATGGAAATATATCTCAGAATAATCGAATTTCACTTACAAATGGACAAAAACTTAAAATACTCGCCTAAAAAACAGCTAAAAATTAAAATTGAAGGTAAAATAATAACGAAAAAGCTAAAAAATTCACTTAAAAAATTACTGAAAAACGTAAAATTTCACTTAAAAATTAAAATTTAACTTAAGAATTAAAATTGATGGAAATATAAAACTTTCACTTAAAATTTTTACGAAAAACTTTAAATTTTAATCTTAAATTTATTTTAAATTTAAGATTAAAAATTTAACTTAAAAATTAACGAAAAATGTGAAATTTTAGGTAAAAACTTGAAAAAACATGAAGTGAAATGAAGAAAAACAATTAAATTTAAGAGAAAATATAGTTCTACAGTTTTTATCTGATTTCTTTTTAGAACCCATTGATTTATTTTTATAGGACAACTGGCATTCTATTTAAAAATTAATTTCGTCCTTTAATATATATATATATATATGTATATATACAATTTTTTAATTATACAGGTACCCCAATGAACGAAACCGGCTTTTCAACATGGCAGGTTGGCCAACCCAACGGACAAGGCGAAGAACATTGCGTATTATTACTCCACCAAGCATTCAACGACGGGGAATGCGAAGGGGAAGACGACTTTATATGCGAACACCACTTGTGATGCGTCTCCATGGAAATCGGGGGTCAATTGCGACATTTATGGCCAAAAAACAATGAATTACAGATCGGGTAACTAAGGAATATGGTTGCCAGGCTAAGTGGTAACCAAGGAAGTGTTGAATTCGTTTATTTTAAAGAAAATGGTCACCAAGGATTTGTTTTTTCGTTAATTTTATAGAAAATGATCACCAATATGCATTATATTTATATATCACCAATATAAATAATATATATATATTGTTTATATTTATCGTGAATTATCATTTAAATATAAAGATTATATAAACTAGCCGCGTGCATGCACCCTCTGAGGGCAGTTGTTTGGTTTGGACCAGACATCTGGACTATGAACATGTACTATCATTCATTTTTAATCATTACTTTCATATGGACATATCAATCATAGTGTATTCTTATGGGAAAACGCAATACCTCGGTTTCAACAATCCTTTCGGTCGTCAAGGGGATTGGTTGTTTACAGCCTCGAAATTTCACGAAATTTCCGTTTATTTTAACCGAATTCTCACCATTTCGACCCGATAACGATATTTCACGACCAAAATAAGAATCTTTATTCATTTCTCTTTCTTTTGGTGCTTATCTCGATTTCGTAAGCCTATTATTTCTAATTTAATTTCGCAAAAGAAACGTAGCCTGCAACCGATAAAGGTGAGGTTTACGTGCATTTCTTATGAGAACGGTTTTTCTTCTCTGGAATCGAACTGGGGCCGTTCAGGTAAAAGAAAATTTCACCAAATTGTAGGGTGCAGCATTCTACATCGAATGCACGTTTCAGCATCGCTCTAGCTCTTGGCATTGGCGAGAAAAACGCTTTTTGTAGACAGACGGACACCGTTACGTTTTTAATATATATAGATTTTGTAATTAACTCAATGAAGTTATTTTGATTAAGGTTTATCTTATCCTTTTTTCAACTCCAAAACGACTTTAAAATGTTCTTTCATAAGGAATGCACGTAAAGTTCGTTTCGATCGATTGCAGACTTTTGTTCTTTTGCATATTTAAATTAGAAATAATGGTCTTAAAAAATCGAGACAAGTACCAAAAGAAAGGAAATTAAACATAGATTCTTATTTACATCGTAGAATATCGTTTACGAGTCGAAATTACGAGAATTAGGGCAAAAAACACGAAATAACTGTACGAAATTCTGTGGTTGTCAAGCACCCACCGTTTCCTTGACGACTGAGGCGATCGCAGAAATGTAATATCACATGGAAACTTGTACATAACAACGCGTATTTAATGATTAATTGAATAATTCTAACTGAAGATTACTCAAAAGCTTTTAAATCGACGTAATTTCAACGAAAAGTACAGTTTTAGAACCAGCTAACTCACTATATATTCATAGAAGTTCGCCAAGCCCCTCTGGTGGCGAGAATCCAAAACCTGTCATTTCCAAGATGGCGTCTTTGCCTATCAAGTCATAACATACAAGCATTTTTCAAGATGGCGTAAGTTCACGCTGGAATGATGTTTCTTTAGCGAATTTTCGCTGTAATTCGATGATTTCGAAGCCGATTTCAGCGTGTAGTTCATCCTTAATGCCTGGAGATCATATTCCTGCAATGTTTCATCCGTGATCATGAATAGAATCATTAATAAGTGCAGGTAAAGTTGAATTCGTCGCACACAACTCTCGAGAATGGATTTCTAATGAAGGTACGTTTTTTAAAATGAGTTTTTCGTTGTTTATTTTATCGTTATTGGTCTTTTAATGCATTTAAGTTAAGTAATACCCTGTGTTTAATATAATACACGTGTATTTTTGCAAATTAATTGTATTACAACCGATAAAGTCGTGTTTAACGTACTGTAACTTTAATATTATAGTGTTTTTCACGACAAAACCGTATTCTGAACCTTAAACAATGTTTATTCGATCGAAATTACCATAGTAATATGATTTACGACTAATTTTTTATATAAATAACTCAAATGTTGACTCAAATATTTAAAGATTCAGCGTGGTGTTTGTAAACAATTCCTTGGCAACGTCTTATAATTGACGCTATATATTCAATGAACTTGTATTATGTTGACATTTCAACGATTTTAATATACATTTATTTGGTTTTTTGAGTTTTAACCTATTATATTTGGTTGTTTAATGATTCTAGCATGTAAAACTGATGTTGATGAGTAGAGTATGTATTTTATTATGTATTTATAAGTTAAAATATAGAAGTTTTACTGTTTTTCGTCTTTGAATGCCGGAAAATTCGAAATGTTGCTTTAAAAACGTTACGAAACGTAAAAAATATTGTGATTTTGTTAATAATAACTGTAAATTAGTCCAAAATATGCAAAAATCCCTGCAAATTTGCCAAAAATGTGCAAAAATCCCTGTAAATTGGCAGAAATGTGCAAAAATAACTGATAATTTGCCAAAAATATGCAAAAATTCTTTTAAATTTGCCAAAAATGTGTAAAAATAACTGTGAATCTGCCTAAAATATGCAAATAAAACTGTAAATTTGCCAATAATAAGCAAAAAATCTTGTTAGTGTGCCAAAAATGTGCAAAAAACCCTGTAAATTTGCAAATATTCTTGTAAATTTGACTAAAATATAAAAATAAATGTGATTTTGCCTAAAACATGCATAAATAACTGAGAATTTGCAAAAAATATGCAAGAATCCTTATAGATTTGCCAAAAATTTGCAAATGTTCTTGTAAATTTGCCAAAAATAACTGAATTTGCAAAAAATATGCAAAAATCCCCATTTTTTAAAATTCTAATTGCAAAAAGTTTCTTTAATAAAAGTTTTGTATCATATTTATAATAATTTTCGTGATTATTTAATATATATACATCTACATCTACATCTGTACCCTGCAAGCCGCCTTTCGGCGTGTGGCAGGGGGTGCAAGCACCAGGACTCTATTTGCCCAGTCGATTATTTTCGCGTATTGTTCTCGGAAAAAAAGAATTCTTGAATCGACTGGTTTTAGCATCTATTTCTCTGATCTTTCTCGCTGGATCAGAACGGCCTATAAAGCAAGGAGGGCGCATAATCTCGGCTACATCTTCTATGAACGTGCTCTGTCTGAATTTATCAAGTAATTTAAATCTCTGATATATATCTCTGATATAATCTCTGATATATAATATTTAATTCTTTATTTAATAAGGTGATGATAAGATAATTGAATAAGATGAACGGAGAGCACCAGAACGAGCACCAAATGCACCAATTCAACAACGCAGCTGCGTTCAATCTGAGGAACTTGCATCATCATAATGTCGTCATTCCGAATTTACACCAATTGGTCAGCTCAAATCAGTCATCGCAAGCAGTGCAGATGCCTCCGTCTCCCGTCAGGACGCCCTCACCTCCCAATTCTAATCAGAATATTCAGAATCCACAGAATAATCAACAGAATCAAAATATGCAGATCGAGCAGTTCGGGTGAGTTGCTAGGATACGCGGAGCCGATTGGTAACCATAGAAATATTATTGTTTTGGTTGTTAAAAAGATCGTTTTTGAGTCTAAATTAAGGTAATAGAGCAGTTTTTGTGAGTTGCTAGGCCATTAGACAATAGAAATGCATAGAAACTATGGAAATATACTTGTTTTTTGATAAGAAATATTGTTTTTGAGTCCAAATTGAGGGGATTTTGATGAGGAAGTCGTTGCCAGGCAATTTAAATAATAGAAAAGCCTAGATACGATGGAAAAGTCTTATATTTGGTCTAAATTAATATAACAGAGCAGTTTTTATAATTTTCTAGGCTATTGTACAATAGAATTGCCTAGAAAAATTGAAAATATACTTGTTTTGGTTGTAAAAATGTTGTTTTTGGGTCTAATTTAAGATAATAGAGCAGTTTTGGCAGTTGCTAGGTGATTTAAACTATAGAAATGCTTAGAAACCATGGGAAAAGTCTTATATTTTGGTAAATAATGTTGTTTTTGGGTCTAAATTAAGATAATATAGCAGTTTAGTTGAGTTGCTAGGCATGACAGCTCAGTTAAACAATAGAAACACTTAGATACGATGGAAATATACTTGTTTTTGTACTAAATATTGTTTTTGAGTCTAAATTGAGGATATTATGATGAATAGCTCATATTACATCATTCCAATATAGTTGTTTTTGGAAAAAGAATATCGTTTTTGTATATAAATTATGTTAATAGAGCAGTTTTTGTGAGTTGCTAGGCAATTTAAACAATGGAAATGCCTAGATAAGATAGAAGTACATAGAAACGATGGGTTTATATTTATTTCTTCATCTTTTTTTCCTTTAATCTTGATATTTCATTTCAAAATTGATAATTTAAGCACAGAATAGTAATCTGTATTAAATTTCCTTTCTTTTGTTTTCTGTTTTAACTTGGTGAGACCATTATTTGCAATTTAATTTTGCAAAAGAAAAAAATTGCCTTGGTCGTCAAGGAGACTGGTTGTCAACCACAGAATTTTGCCCATATTTTGTCAAATTTCTTGCAATTTTGAAGTAAAAACAATATTCTGTGTTATAAATAAGAATCTTTGTTCAATTTCCTTTCTTTTGGTACTATTTTCAATTTTTTAAGACCATTATTTCTTATTTAAATCATCAAAAGAACAAAAGTCTGCTAATGATTGATGCCTTGGAAACTATGGAGATATACTTGTTTTGGTTAGACATCTTGTTTTCAAGTCTAAATTAAGATAATAGAACTGTTTGGGTAAGTTTCTAGGCGATTAAACAATAGAATAGCCTGGAAACAATGGATATACCTAGATACCATGGTGAAAGTCTTATATTTATGAAAAAATCTTTTTTTTTTTGTTTTTTGATAAAAAATACTGATTTGGAGTCTAAATTGAGGGGATTTTGATGAGGAAATTGTTGCCAGGCTTTTTAAACAATAGAAAAGCCTAGATACGATGGAAATAGTCTTATATATTGTTTAAATTAGGATAATAGACACCTTCACCACCAAATACCAAATTATACTATGGAAATACTTAGAAATTATGGAAATATGCTTGTTTTGGTCAAAAAATATTAATTATTAATTATTATAATAAATAAAATAATATTAGATATAATTAACTAGTTAACGCAGCTCCATTTAACAATAGAATTGCCTAGAAACCACAGAAAAAGTCGTATATTTTGGTAAGTAATGTTGTTTTTGAGTTTAAATGGAAAGATTACACCACATACTCATGTTTTGGTTGTTAAAAGATTGTTTTTGAGTCTTAATTAAGATAATACAACAGTTCGGGTGAGTTGCTAGGTTATGCAGCTCCTTGGTAACAATAGAATTGTATAGAAACCATAGAAAAGTCTTATATTTTGGTAAAAAATATTGCTTTCCGAATCATAATTGAGGATATTTTGATGAAAAACTTGTATTATATCCTTCCATTCTGCAAATATAACAGTTTGGATGAGTTGCTAGGTTACGCTGCTCCTTGGTAACTATGAAAATGTATAGAAATCATAGAAATATTCTTCTTTTGGTTGTAAAAAGGTCGTTTTTGAGTCTAAATTGAAAAGATTTTGATGAATAGTTCATATTACATCCTTCCATTCCCCATTAACAATAGCAAAACCTTGGAAACTATGGAAATATCATTGTTTTGGTTGGAAAAATGTTTATTTTGAGTCTAAATTAAGGTAATATAGCAGTTTTCATGAGTTGCCAGGCGATTTAAACAATAGAAACACCTTAATAAAATGGAAATACCTTGGAAATGATGGGAATAACTTGTTTTTTTGGTAAATAAATATTGTTTTTGAGTTTAAATTGAACGATTATGGATGAAATGCTTATAAAATATCATTCTCAAATCAAAATATGCAGATTGAGCAGTTCGGGTGAGTTGCTAGGATACGCAGAGCTTATTGGTAACCATGGGTATGCAATAGTAATAACAATAGAGATAGATATGCATAGAAACCATGGGAAATGTGTTATATTTTGGTAAATAATGTTGTTTTTGAATCTAAATTAAGATGATAGAACAGTTTTTGTGAGTTGCTAAGCGATTAAACAATGGAAACGCCTAGATAAGATGGAAATAGTGTTATATTTGGTCTAAATTAGGATAATAGCAACTATGGGAAAGGTTTCTAGGTAACGTAGATCCATATTAACAATGGAAATACCTATGAAATACGGAAATATGCTTGTTTAGGTTGTAAAAACTTTGTTTTTGAGTCTAAATTAAGATGATAGAGCATTTCGGGTGAGTTGCTAAGTAAAGCAGCTCATTATTAACAATAGAAACCATGCAAATATTCTTGTTTTGGTTGGAAAAATGTTTTCCAGGCAATTTAAACAATAGAAATGCATAGAAACCATGGGAAAAGTCTTATATTTGGTCGAAATTAAGATAATAAAGCAGTTTTTGTGAGTTACTAGGTGATTAAACAATAAAAATGCCTAGATACGATGGAAATATATTCGTTTTGGTTGGTAAAATATCTATTTCAAGTATAAATTAAGATAATAGAGCAATTTAGTTGAGTAACTAGGGAATTAAGCAATAGAAATGCCTAGAAACCTAGGAAACAATGTAAATACATAGGAAACGAAGGGAATATACTTGTTTTTTTGGTAAAAAATGTTGTTTTCGCGTTTAAATTAGATTATGGATAAAATGCATATATAATATCATTCTCGAGTCTAATTTAAGATTATAAAGAGCAATTAGGGTGAGTTTCTAGGTGATTAAACAATATAAATGCCTAGAAACATTGGAAAAGTCTTATATTTGATTCATATAAATTGTTTTTGGGTTTAAATTGAGGTGATTTTGATGAAAAACTCATATTAAAATGCTTCCAATCTACAAATTGAACAGTTTGGGTGAGTTGCCAGGCAATCAAACAATAGAAAGGCATAGAAACCATATAAAAAGTGTTATATTTTGGTAAATAAATGTTGTTTTTGAGTCAAAATTAAGATAATAGAGCAGTTTTGTGAGTTGCTAGGCAATTTAAACAATGGAAATGCCTAGTTAAGATAGAAGTACATAGAGACGATGGGTTTATATTTATTTCTTCATCTTTTTTTCCTTAAATCTTGAAATTTCATTTGGAAATTGATAATTTAAGCACAGAATAGGAATCTGTATTAAATTTCCTTTCTTTTGGTACCTGTTTTAATTTCGTAAGACCATTATTTGCAATTTAATTTTGCAAAAGAAAAAAAATCGCCTTGGTCGTCAAGGAGACTGATTGTCAACCATAGAATTCTGTCCATATTTTTTCAGAATTCTCACAAATTTGACACTAAAAAGGTATATCTCGATATAAATAAGAATCTTTATTCAATTCTCTTTCTTTTGGTACTTGTCTCGATTTTCTAAGACCATTATTTCTCATTTAAATCTGCAAAAGAATAAAAGTCTGCAATCCTTAAAAACGAACTTTACATGCATTTCTTATGACAGTGTTTCTGAGTCGTTCTGGAGTCGAACCAAGGATACTCTGGACATGAAAATAAGGATATATAATAATCCATTTATACTCTAACTAATCCCCAAATTTCGTATTTCTATTTAATCGGGAAGTGCGTCAAATTAACGTTTTTCTTAAAGAATGTCTCCCACGCATTTCTTACGGGAGTCACCGACACCGGATACATAAACACACACAGTGTAGTAATGTACTTATTCCTTGTTTATATATTGTTTTTCAGGTCCATTTTGCGTCCAGGGAAGGACCAGAGGCTGACGAAAGAAGCGATGAAGAGATATTTGAGAGAACGCAGCGACATGATGGTCATAATACTGCACGCAAAGGTATTTAATATTCTTTCCCTATATATATATATATATATATATATATATATATATATATATAATTTCCCTAATATTTGATTGTTTTTAAATGTAAATTAATCATTTTGAGCAATTCTTCTTTCGGATTTGATTGTTTTTAAGATTTCAATCACTGAATTAATATGATTTTTATTCTTTATGGCTTAAATTTTAAATATTCGTAATTTTTTGCTAAAAATTTAAATTATTTTTTATTAATTTTTTTTCGTAAAATTAATAATTTCGTTTTAATCATTCTTTTAGAATTAATTACTGATTTAATAATATTAATTGTTACGTATTAATCAATATTTTCGTATTAATAAATTTAATTTAATAAATAATTTAATAAATTTTATCGTAAAATTAATATTTTCGTATTAATAATAGTAATAATAATAATTTAACAGAATTAATAATTTCGTAATTTTTTGCTAGAATTCATTTATTATATTATAGTTTTATTTATATTATTTATTTTAACGTATTTTTCTCAAAAATAGCGATCTTTCAGTCATTCTAACGTCTGAATTTTCGGTAATTTATATGAAATGATTGTTTTTTTTTAAATTTGTGTTGTTATTATTGTCGTATTGTTGTGTTATTCATTTTTTATTCTTTTTTTTTAAAGGTCGCCCAAAAGTCTTATGGTAATGAGAAGCGTTTTTTCTGTCCTCCGCCTTGTATATATTTGTATGGCGAGGGTTGGAGGGAGAAGCAAGAGAGGATGATGAAATCGGGGGAGACGGAACAAGGGGCGCAACTCTGCGCTTTCATAGGGATCGGCAATTCCGATCAGGACATGCAGCAGCTGGATCTTAACGGAAAGGTATACATATTATTATGTACATTTTGTTTTTATTGTTTAAGGGTTTTTTTTGGGTTACGCAAGGTTGCGCAAGGCTAAGATTTTGTTTAAATTTGATGTTTTTTCTTTTATTTTTGATTTTTGAGTGTTAAATTGCAGTAAATATGAATTTTTGACATGCGCAAGGTTGCGTAAACCATGCGCAAGGCATTGTTTTTGCTAAAATTTGTTTTTTTTTGGTTTTATTTTAATTTTTGGGTGTTTTTATTGATTTAAATGACTTGTTTGAGTTGCGTAAATCATGCGCAAGGCTTTGATTTTGACATTTTTTAATAGTTTTTTCATAATTTTTGATTTTTGGGTGTTTTAATCTATTTAAGTTATTTTTTGTTTATGGTTATGTTGTTTTGGTTGTTTTTAGAGGTGTTTTGAGGTACGCAAGGTTGCGTAATCCATGCGCAAGGCTAAGATTTTAATAAAATTTGATGTTTTTCTTCTATTTTTAATTTTTGGGTGTTTAAATTGAAGACAATGACTTGTTTGAGTTGCGTAAATCATGCGCAAGCCTTGGATGTTTTTATAATTTGATGTTTTTGTTTTATTTTTGATTTTTGGGTGTTTTAATTGCAGTAAATATGGATTTTTGACATGCGCAAGGAATGCGCAAGGCATTATTAAATTTAGCTTTTGCTAAAATTTGGTGGATTTTGAGATTTTTAAGTGATACATTGTGTGTGAAATTTGAAATGATTATTTTTTGAATTTATTGAATTAGATATTGGTTAGGTACCATAGAAACACAAGCTGGAAACTTAGCAACCATAACCAAGCCTCGTATCATGGCAACTAACCCCAAAATAAAAGTTTTAATTAATTTATGAGGAAAATTGATTATATATGATTTTATATTATTTCCAGCATTACTATTATATATATCGTCTAGTGACCCTAGAATCGTATCTTAGCGATCGTAATGAAGTGTCGTATCATAGCAATGCATCCATAAATAAAACTTTTTATAAATTCACGATTTTTAAGTAATTTTTCGATGAAATTTTATTATCAATTTCGTAAAAATTTATGATTTTCGTGCATTTTTTGATGATTATTAAGTAATATTTCGATAAGATTATATCGTTTTTTACATTTTTTTAACTTGAAATCTTAAAAAATTATATATAATTGATGATATTTAGTTATTTTTTCATAAATTTAATATTCATCAAAAATTATTATTTAATATTCTAATATTTCATGAAAATTTGATGATTTTTGTTGCATTTTTCGATAAATATAAGATGTTTTTACCATTATTTATATAAATATATATTTATTTATCATTTAACAGCAATACTGTATTTAATATATATACTGTAATATATATATACTGTAATAATATATATTTATATTAATATTTCTTAGCAATACTGCGCTGCGAAGACGCTGTACATATCGGATTCGGACAAGAGGAAGCATTTTATGCTGTCCGTGAAGATGTTTTATGCAAACGGACACGACATCGGCGTATTCCACAGCAAACGGATTAAAGTCATCTCAAAACCGTCGAAAAAGAAACAGTCGCTCAAAAACGCAGACCGTAAGTTATATATATATAAAGTAATTTATATTATATATATATATATATATATATATATATATATATATATATATATATATATATATATATATACATATATAAATAATAAAATATACAAATATATATAAATATATAATATTATATTAATTATTATTATCATTTTCTTTTTATTTATTAATTTAATTAATTAATTATTTAGTTTTATTAATTAATTTTTTACATTTTTGTTTATCAATTGTTAAATTTTTATTTATTACTGAATTTTAATTAATAATAATTATTTTTTATTTCATATTTAAATTATTTATTATTATTATTATTATTTTCTTAATTTTCTTTTTATTTATTATTTTTATAAATTTATTGTTACAGTATTTTGTTGATTATTTTTTATTTTGTTATTGTTGCAATTATTTGCATTATTATAATTAATATATTAATTATTATCATTATTTTTTTAAATTTTCTTTTTATTTATCAATTATGTTAATTATTTGATTAGTTTATTGTGTAATTATTTAATTTAATTAATTATTTTTACGTTTTTATTTATTAATTAATTGTTAAATTTTTATTTATCTGTTATATTTTTAATTGTTAATTAATAAATTTTATTTATTTGTTAAATTTTAATTAATAATTATTAAAATTTTATTTTTTAATTGTTAATATTTTATTATAATTTTTCAATTGTATTATAAATTATTATAATATATTTTTATGCCGATAAATTAAGTTATTATTATCTTATTAAGATTTTCATTTGTTTTTTATTTCATTTTAAAAAGTTTAAAAGATTTCAAATTAAATAATAATAAAAACTATAATTAAAAATTTTTAATTATAGTTTTTCTTTTGTTTTTAATATCGCATATTTTTTTGTTTTTATTTAATACAGTATGTATAGCGAGTGGTACTAAAGTGGCGCTGTTCAACAGACTTCGCTCTCAGACCGTCAGCACGAGATATCTGCACGTCGAGAACGGCAATTTCCACGCCAGTTCTACCCAATGGGGTGCTTTCACCATACATCTGCGTAAGACATCTTATGCTTTCTTTTTTCTTAAAAGAACGACTTTTCTATAGATATTTCGGCGGTGTACTATTTTTTACCTAATAGATCCATGTTTTGAGCATATTCTGTTAAATTTTTGGCTGTTTTTATAAGGAAATTAAATAGTTATGATTTTTTTTGTAGAAGCTGTCATTAAAAAAAAAAAAAAATTCGTCCATTCCGACATTTTCATTTTTTATTGCTATTTAAAGTAGTTTTTCGGTCTTTTAACTTATATTAGTTTAAAAAATAGGCTTTTGACAAGATATATAAAAGTATTTGAGTAAATATATTCCATAGATTGTTTGTTATAATAATATATGTTACCAATAAGAACTTTCATTTCAGTTATGCTTCATGCAAAATTCGTCACTTTCATTTTCTTTAAAAATCGACTTTTATATAAATATTTCGGCGGTGTTTTTTTTTCTTGTAGATCTATGTTTTGAGCATGTTCTGTTAAATTTTCAGCCATTTATATAAATAAATGAAAGAGTTACGAATTTTTTTGTAGAAGCAGCCATTTTGAAATTTTTTTCGTCATCTGCGACATTTTAATTTTTTATTGGTATTTAATAAAATTTTTCGGTCTTTTAACTTATATAAAATGAAAAAGTAAGCTTTTGACAAGATATAGAAAAAATTTCGAGTCAAAATATTCTATATTTTATTTTTTATAACAATTTTTTTGCAACGAAATTTTTAGTTTTTATGCAAAATGTCTTCTTTTCTTTTTCCTTAAAAAACGACTTTTATATAAATATTTCAGTGGTCTACTATTTTTTTTCTTGTAAATCAATGCTTTGAGCATTTTCTGTTAAATGTTTGGCTGTTTTTATAAAGAAATTAAATAGTTATGAATTTTTTCCTGGAAGCGGTCATTTTGAAAAAAAAAAATTTCGTCCTCTCTGACAGTTTTATTTTTTATTCGTATTTACTCTAAGTTTTCAGTTTTTTAACTTATATAAATTCAAAAAGTAAGATTTTGGCAAGATATTTAAAAATATTTGAGTAAATATATTCCATAGTTGGTTTGCTATAATGATTTTTGTTGCTAATAACAACTCTTATCAGTTATACTTTTTTCACAAAATTCCTTACATTCTTTTTCCTTAAAAATCGACTTTTATGTAAATATTTCAGCAGCGTACTATTTTTTTCTTGTAGATCAATGTTTTGAGTATATTCTATTAAATTTTTGGCTGTCTTTATAAATAAATAATATAGTTATGAATTTTTTTGTAGAAGCTGTCATTTTGAAAAAAAAAATTCGTCCATTCCGGCATTTTCATTTTTTATTGCTACTTAAATTAGTTTTCAGTCTTTTAACTTATATTAATTTAAAAAGTAAGCATTCATGAAGATATAGAAAAATTTTCGAGTAAAAATATTCTATATTTTCTTTTTTATAACAATTTTTATTACCGATAACGAAATTTTTAGTTTTTATGCAAAATGTCTTCTTTTCATTTTACTTATAAATCGACTTATTTATAAATATTTTAGCGGTGTACTATTTTTTATGTAATAGATGTATATTTTTGGCATATTCTGTTAAATTTGTGGCTGTTTATATAATTTAATAAAATAGTTACGAATTTTATGTAGAAGCAGTCATTTTGAAAAATTTTTTCGTCCTCTCCGACATTTTAATTTTTTTAAGGTATTTAATTATATTTTTCGGTATCTTAAATTATATAAATTGAAAAAGTATGCTTTTGAGAAGAAATAGTAAAATTTTCGAGTAATATTATTCTATATTTTATTTTTTATTTCAATTTTTATCACCATAATAAAATTAAAAAGTTTTTCTTCGCTTTGAAGTCAATTCCTTAAAATTTGTTATTTTGGCAGTAAATACCAATTTTTTGCTTAAAATAGTCAATTTTGTTTTGTTTTCAAATCAAAATCGACGATTTAAAGTCATTTTTCTCTTAAATATTTGAATTTTCTTGATATCTAAGAATTAGAATCTCTCATTTTCTCACAATTGTTGATATTTTTATAAATTTATTGATTAAATAATCATTTTTCCATCAATTCCTCATCTAATAATCATAATTTTCTCATAAATTTTGTTATTTTTTTCATTTTTTGAGCCGAAAATATCAAATTTTAGCTAATTTTTGCTGAAATTTCACAATTTTCTTAATATTTAAGCCAATATTAATAATATATATTCATTTCCTCATCTAATAATCTTAATTTTATCCTGTTTTTCCCATAATTAGTGGACGACAACGAGTCGGAATCGGAGGAATTTGCAGTACGAGACGGATACATCCATTACGGCAGTACGATCAAGCTGGTTTGCAGCGTAACTGGAATGGCACTCCCTCGATTGATTATCCGGAAGGTGGACAAGCAGATGGCGTTGTTGGACGCAGACGATCCCGTCTCTCAACTTCACAAATGCGCGTTCTACATGAAGGACATGGAACGCATGTATTTATGCCTCTCTCAGGAACGCATCATACAGTTCCAGGTGGGATAAATGGGGTTAAATTATGAATAATGATTGAATTGATGGTTTCAATGGATAGAGAAAAGTTGAAATTATGTTTTGGTCTTTTAAAAGTGTTCAAAAATCAGTCAGAGTTGCTATGGAGACGGTTTTTTGTTGACGACAGGGATATTTTGTATCTTTTTCATCTTCTATGGCTGATTTCTCCTTTAATTTGATACCTCATTCAATTTCATTAGACCATTATTTCTCATTTAAATCAGTAAAAGAATAAAAGTTGTCAATTTATGAAAGACATGGTATGCATGTATCTGTGCCTTTCTCAGGAACGCATCATACAGTTCCAGGTGGGAAAAACATGATTAAATTAAGGATAATCATTGATTTAATGATTATAGTGGATAGAGGAAGGTTGAGATTATGTTTTGGTCTTTTAAAAGTGTTCAAAGGTTAGCAACAGTTGTCATGGAGACAGTTTTTTCTCGAAGAAAGCAAAATTTTATGTAAAATGTGTCTTTTTTGGCCAATTTCTCCTTTAATTTGGGTCCAAAATGAATTTTAAAGACTGGAATAATAATCTTTATTGAATTTCCTTTAATTTGATACTTGTTTCGATTGTCTAAGACAATTATTTCTGATATAATTTGGCGAAAGAAAAAAGATCGCCTTGGTTGTCGGGTAGACTGGTTCTTAGCAACCATAGAATTATGCAGCTTTTTTTCCCTAATTCTTGCAATTTTGATGGTAATCTGAGAGCAGAATACGAATCTTTGTTCAATTTCCTTTATTTTAGTACCTATTTCGACTTTGTAGGACTATTATTTCATATTTAAATTAGCAAAAGAGTAAAAGTTGTCAATTTATGAAAGACATGGAATGCATGTATCTGTGCCTGTCTCAGGAACGAATCAAACAGTTCCAGGTGGGAAAAACAGGGTTAAATTATGATTAATGATTGATTTAATGATTGTAATGGATAGAGGAAGGTTTAAAGTATGTTTAGGTGTAATCAGAGCGTTCTAAAGTTAGTAATAGTTGCTACAGAGACTATTATATGTTGACGACGTCATAGTCGTGTGCATTATATGTCCTTTTGGCCGATTTCTGCTTAATTAGGATGAAAAATGAAATTTAAATTATCCTAATTGATAAAAAAAGTGTGAAGTATGTTCAGGAGTAACAAGGACGTCCAAAATTCAGTCGCAGTTGCTATAGAGACAGTTTTTTCTTGACAACGGGGGAATTTACTATCTTCTTCATCTTTTTAGGCTGATTTCTCCTTTAATTTGGGTCCAAAATGAATTTAAATCACTGGAATAAGAATCTACATTGATTATCCTTTAATTTGGTACTATTTTCAAATTTGTAGGGCAATTCTTTCTGGTTTAATTCAGCAAAAGAAAAATTATCGCCTTAGTCATTAGGGAGACTGGACCCTAGCAACCACGGAATTATGCAGCTTTTTTGCCCTAATTCTTGCAATTTTGACTCTAATATGATAATCTAAGAGCAGAATATGAATCTTTATTCAATTTCCTTTCTTTTGGTACTATTTTCGATTTTGTAGGACCATTATTTCTCATTTAAATCAAAAGATTAAAAGTCATCAATTTATGAAAGACTTAGAACGAATGTATTTGTGCCTGTCTCATGAATACATCTTACAGTTCCAGGTGGGGAAAACATGATTAAATTAAGGATAATGGTTGATTTAATGATAGTAGTGTATAGAGGAAGGTTTAAAGTATGTTTAGGTGTAATGAGAGCGTTTAAAACCTAGCAACAGTTGCTATGGTGATGATTTTCATTGACGACAGGGATATTTTGTCTTCTTCATTTTTTCTTGCTGATATTTCCCCTAATTTGGGTCAAATTTGAAATTTAAACGATCTTAATGAAAAAAGCAAAGTTTAAATAATGTTTTTGTCTTATAAAATCTATGGCTGATTTCTCCCTTAATTTTGATCTGAAATGAATTTCAAAGAATGGAATAAGAATCTTTATTCAATTTTCTTTAATTTGATACTATTTTCAAATTTGTAGGACTATTGTTTCTGGGTTAATTTTGCAAAAAGAAGAATGATCGCCTCGAATAAGAATCTTTGTTCAATTTCCTTTCTTATGGTGCTTGTCTCGATTTTCTAAGACCATTATTTCTTATTTAAATCTTCAAAAGAACAAAAGTCTGCAATCGATCGAAACGAACTTTACGTGCATTTCTTATGACAGTATTTAAGAGTCGTTTTGGAGTCGAACCAAGGATACTTTGGGCACAAAAATAAGGATATATAATATTCAATTCATACTCTAACTAATCCTCAAATTTCGTATTTCTATTTAATCGGGAAGTGCGTGAAATTAACGTTTTTCTAAAACATGTCTCCCACGCATTTCTTACGGGAGTCACCGACATGTTTAAATATGTATTTATATTATGTTTCTTAGGCTACGCCATGCCCTAAGGACCCGAATAAGGAGATAATCAATGACGGAGCTTCGTGGACCATTATAAGCACTGATAAGGCGGAATATCAGTTCTACGAAGGCATGGGACCTATAAGAACCACTATAACTCCTGTACCAATCGTACACAGCCTGCACGTAAGTATATCTTATGATAATAATCACCGTTTTGGCTAATTTCTTGGAATTTTGAAGTATAAATGATATTCTAAGATATTTATGAGAATCTTTGTTCAATTTCCTTTCTTTTGGTACTTTTCTTGATTTTGTAGGACCATTATTTCTTATTAAAATCTTCAAAAAAGGTAAAATTGCCTTAGTTGTCAGGATGACGGGTTGCCAATACCAACAAATTTTCATTGTTATTTTGTGTTTTTATCTGATTTCTCGGAATTTTGAGGTAAAAATGATGTTCCATGACCAGAATAGGAATCTTTGTTTAATTTTCTTTCTTTTGGTACTTGTTTTAACTTTCTAGGACCATTATTTCTGGTTTAAATAAGCAAAAGAAGAAATATTGCCGTAGTCCTCATGGAGACTGGTTGACAACCATAGTATAACTTACATATTTGTAAAAAATGTAGTAATTTTGGAGTAAAAATGATATTGTATGATTGAAATAAGAATCTTTGTTCAATTTCCTTTAATTTGATACATATTTCAAATTTGTAGGACCATTATTTCTTATTTAAATCTTCAAAAGAAGTAAAATGGCCTTAGTTGTCAGGGAGGCAGGTTGTGTTTACAAGCAAAATTACATAGTTATTTTGTGTTTTTTGGCCGATTTCTTGGAATTTTGTAGTAAAAACGATATTCTGTGATATTTATAACAATCTTTGTTTAATTTCCTTTCTTTTGGTACTTGTTTTAACATTGTAGGACCATTATTTTGTATTTAAATATGCAAATGAAGAAAATATTGCCTTAGTCGTCAAGGAGAGTGGTTGCCAACCACAGAATTATACTTATTTTTGCCATATTTCTCGAAATTTTGACTCAAGAATGATATTATAAGACCAGAATAAGAATCTTTGTTCAATTATCTTTATTTTGGTACTTGTTTCAAATTTGTAGGACCATTATTTCTGGTTTAAATATATAAAAGAAAAAATATTCCCTTAGTAGTCATGGAGAGTAATTGTCAACCACAGAATTATACAGTTATTTTGCTTAATTTCTCACAATTTTGAAACAAAAATGATGTTTTATGATTGAAATAAGAATCTTCATTCAATTTCCTTTATTTTGGTACTTGTCTCGATTTTCTTTTTTGTATTTCTTAATGAAATATGCAAAAGAATAAATTGCCTCAGTTGTCCAGGAGATTGTTCCTTAACAACCACATAATTCTATCCATATATTGTTAAAATTCTTGTAATTTTGCAGTAAAAACCCGATTCTGAGCCTGAAATAAGATTTTGTGTTCAATTTTCTTTCATTTGGTATTATTTCATAATTATATATTTCTATTTATTCATATATTTACTGGATACATGTTAATTTAAAGCCATATTTTTTCTATTATTCAATAAATCATTTTACATTTTATCGATTTTAATTTAAATATTTTTGAAAATTTTGCTTGTTTCTTAACCTTAAGATGTATTTCTAAATGGTTTTTGATTTCAAACATTAAACATTTAAACTCATTTTGTCCTTATTTTTGAAGATTTTTATTATTTACAGTGGAAATTTATCAATTCAAAGCCATTTTTGGCTATATTTTTCTCATTTTTAACTTTAAATACCAATTTTAATTTAATTTAATTATATATTTCTATTTATTTATTTATATATTCAATTTATGAAGCATATAATTATATAACAGCATTAAATGCACAAAATAATCGTATCTTAGCGATGGTATCCGAGCTCTGTGTATCCTAGCAACGAATAGAAAATTGGGTAAATGAATTAAAATTGGTTTTTATTTGATTTTTAGTGATATTTTGATTTAAATGGAAATATATCAATTTCAAGGCATTTTTTTGCATTTAATTTCTTTAATTATCAATTTTTAAAGCCAATTTGAAGTTATTTTTGAATATTTGGCTTATTTTAGGAAAAAATACTTCAATTGTGACTATTATTGAAAGAATTTTGCAATTTTTAACATTAACAGACAATTTAAATCAAATTTCGTAGTTATATATAAAAAATAAAATTAATTTTTAAGCCATTTTCTGGCTTTTATCTATTATTATAAAATAATATAATTAATATAAAAAATTAATATAATGAAGAAATTTTTATATATAAAGAAATTATCAATTAAAATTCTGAAGATTTTTGTAATTTTCAACTTAAATAATTAATTTTTAAGCTTTTATTAACAAATACGACGATTCCAAAGTTTTTTTTTACTTTTATTCCAAATATTTGTAATTTTTAACTAATAATGACCAATATTAAGCTAATTTCATATTTATATATTAAAACAGTTGAATGGTGGTGGGGACGTGGCGATGTTGGAGTTGACGGGAGAGAATTTCTCTCCCAATTTGAGGGTTTGGTTTGACGACGTTGAGGCGGAGACCATGTACAGGTGTCAGGAGAGCATGCTCTGCGTCGTTCCAGACATCTCTGCTTTCTGCGGAGAGTGGCTCTGGGTCCCACATTCCACACAGGTACTATTAATTTATGTTTTTAATACATTTTATATGAATTTCACATGTATTTTAGTGTGGTCGTCGAGTAAAATCGCCTCGGTCGTCATTAGCAACCACGGTTTTTGCTCTAATTATTGGAAATTTGATTTAAAAACTATATTATACATTAATAATAAAAATCTATGTTCAATTTCCTTTCTTTTGGTACCTTTTACGATTTTTTAGGACTATTATTTCTTAATTAAATATGCAAAAGAAAAAATATTGCCTTTGTTACATGGAGACCGGTCCTTAGCAACCGCAGAATGAGATCTTATTATGTTTACTTTCTCAGACTTTTGGAGCTAAAATGATATTTCATGATGTAAATAAGATTATTTGTTCAATTTCCTTTGTTTTGGAACCTTTTACGATTTTCTAGGACTATTATTTCTAGGACTATTATTTAAATCCTTAAAAGAGAAAATATTGCCTGAGTTGTCACGGAGACTGATCCTTAGCAACTACAGGATTACACACGTTTCTTATGACAGCGTTTTCGAATCATTTATCTGCTTAAAAATTTATTGGATTTCTGCGGAGAGTGGCTCTGGGTCCCACATTCCACACAGATCATTAATTTATGTTTTTAATATATTTTATATGAATTTTCTATGTACTTTAGTGTGATCGTTGAGTAAAATCGCCTCGGTCGTCATTAGCAACTTAATTTGGAGTTTTCTTAGTTACAATATGATTGTAACTAAGAAAACTCCAAATTAAGAAAACAAAAAAATTCAAATTTAAATACCATTATTGAGAATAAATATCTTATCTCACAGAAAACCTAATTATAATTTGTAACCAAGTGAATGAATATTCACAAATATTCAAATTTCATATTATTAATAAATTATTTATTCAATACTTTCGATTTACTTAATTAATTAATTAATTGTATGAAATTAATTGGAATTAATGTTCATTAATTAATGAATGTTAATAATGTATATTCTATATATATTTATCATTTAGTAAATAAATGAATATTCTATTCTTTATATATAATTCTATATATATATTAATATAATATATTATTATATTATAATAGGTCCCGGTGTCTTTGGTCCGTAACGACGGCATAATCTACGCTACGGGACTCACTTTTACGTACACCCCTGAACCTGGACCGAGAGTAAGATGTCCATCGGCAGAGGCCATTATGAGGAATCCCAGCAGCTGATTAAAACTCCTTCATCGCCATAGCAACTGTGTTGGACTTGTATTACTGCAACCGCTGGAAACAAACGTATTCTTGTACAGTGGATAAGTAATTGTCGTATTATCGGGAACGCAGACGTGTGTGTTTGTTACCGTGGCAACCAGTTTATGTTTTTTATCGCCATGGCAACGTAATGATGGTGTTTTTTTGGGTTATTTTGGTTGTTTTTCTGGTTTTTTTGGGTGTTTTATTCGATTGTTTTTATATATTTCGGCGTAAATTAAACAATTTGCTGTAATTTAAATCTTTTAGCTGTATTTTAAGCTTTTATTTGAAAATTTTTAGTGTTTTTGAATTGAAATATTGAATAATGACATATTTATGAATAATTTGAAAATCCTTTGCATTATTAGCTAGGAATATTAATTTCTTGTTGATTTTATGCATTTCATTTGCTTTTATCAGAAAATTATGAATTTTTAAGCTCAAAATATTAATTTTTGGCATTAATTCTCTGATTTTTCGTTTCCATTTAATTTTTAACTATCGTTTTTTTCCATTGATGGCTTTCATTCGAAGATTTTACGTATTTTTTTAACTAAAAGTCATTATTTTATGACCATTTCATACCCGTTTTCGGCTTTTATTGTAAAATTCGTCATGTTTTCGGTTTGAAATCTTCGTTTCCTGTTCATTTTATGCGTTTTCTGTGCTTTTATTTGAAAATTTTCGTGTTTTCAATTCAAAATCGATTTTTCTTTGATTTTTTTCATTATTTCACTGATTTTTCTGTATTTTATCTCAAAATTAACGTTTTATAACAATTTCCATGCCTTTTCTTATCTTTTATCGAAGATTTTTCACTTTTCTGACGATTTAAACTTAAAAAATCGAATATTTCGTATCATTTCAAAATCGTATACCACATTATAAAAGTATGTGAATATCTAAAATATATATATATATATATATATATATATATATATATTTTCCGAATCAATTAAAAAACAATCAAAATAAATACCAAATACTTAAAAAAATACCAGAAAAACGACCGAAAAACCAACATTTTTCGAAAAAACACGTCAAAATGTGAAAAAAATTAAAACCGTTGCCATGGATACCAGTGCAGCCTGCCGTGGAAACGGTTGTCGTGGTAACAAAAACTATAAAAAACACGAAAAATGACTAAAAACAATTCCAGAAAAGTGTATTTTTATGAAAAAGTGCATTTTTTAAAGAAAACGAATTTTTAAAAAGAAAAAAAGACTTTATTATTCAACAAATGGATTTTTTTTAAAACGTGTGTTTGTGAGTGTTGAAAAAGTGTCTTTTTTTATAATAATGATTACGAAAAAATATACGTCGAATTTTTTTAAAGGAGTTTAAAAAGAAAAAAAAAGTGATTTTTTTGTATAAATGAATTGAACGTCCCATTTTAATTTTTAAGGAAATAAATTTTTTTAGTAAAAAGGTTTTTCCGAGTTTCCTTGGTAACAGAGTTGCTGTGGAGATGCTGATTGTTCGTTTGGTACGTATTTTTCAGCTTTTTTTCAATTTTAGATACTTTTTTCGTATTTTTTACTTGTTTTTAGCTAATAATATTAAATTTTAAGACCATTTTCGTAATGTATACCTCATAAATATCTTATTTAACTCAGAAATGTTTTAAGTAACTTTTTACATATTTTAGAAAGATTTTTTTTCAAATTTCACTCAAAAATATCAAATTTTGGTCAATTTCAATCATCAAATATCTTTTTATCCATTTTTGGCTCAATTATGAATATTTCTTTAATTTTTAACTCGGAAATGATCATTTTAAGCTATTTTTTCTCATTTTTAACATAAATATGTCTTTCTTGTCTATATGTATAAAATTTATTTCTTAAATTAATCATAGAAATGTTGCTTTCACACATGTTTTTGCTAATTTTTTGAGTATTTCTTTCGAATTTTAACAAAAATGGGTTACAATTCAATATATACATATATAAAAAACATTTATTAAACTTACAATTAATAATTCTGACTAGATTCATTCAATATTGCACATTTAACTCATTCAAAACACAAATAAGTTGTTTTTTAAACAGATTTTGCAATTTTTAACACTTTTTGCACTCATTTTTGCAAATTTTTGACATTTTTTGCAATTTTTTAGCACAATTAAGTTAATCAGAACACATTTTAATTGTTTTTTCACATATTTCAATAGTTTTTGCACTAATTTTCACCATTTTTCAGCAATTCCTCACCGGTAAGGCCTTCCAGTTGTCCGGAAGCTTTCGAAATCTCAGAGAATCTCGTACATTTTCACTTCCACTGCCTTTTTCACGCACTGCTCTTGCGTTTGGTGTGCGTTTGCATCCGAATCGGCTTGTTTAACATCGTTTAAAGCTTCCGGAATGTATTGAGGGTCTTTCGGAGGGTTTTCCACTGTTATATGGCCATCGGGATGCAGACCAGAAGGTTGTAAATGTTCTATTGGATTGGATGGAGCGAAATGAAGACTCTGAGACGTCTGGAAATGTGTAGAATACTTGTCGGAGCTAAAAAAAGAAGAAATATATGCATTTATAAGGTGAGATATTTGATTTTTAAGCTATTTCATGCATATTTTTGGAGATTTTTCTATAATTTGATTAAAAAAGATTAATTTTCCTTCAATTTTTGAATTTAGAAAGGAAATTTTAATGAAATAATGCTTAGAAATTAGATAAAAACAGATATTCCTGAAAAGAACAATCGTATCTAGGTTACGTATCATAGAAACGCATCCTAGAATCGTATCTATGCAATCGTAACCATGTTATATATCATAGCAACAAATCCCAACAATTAGAATCCTAGAAAAAACTACTTTTTAAGCACTTTGGGAAAGAATTATTGATATTAATCCTTTAATTTCATGATTTTTCTCTTTTTTACAATTTTATTCTCATATTTATCTCATTTTTAAGTAAAAAACGATATTGGATCTTAAAAAGAAGGAAATAAATTGATTTTTAAGGTGAGAAATTCGATTCTTAAGCTATTTCATACATATTTTTGGAGATTTTTCTCGTTTTTTAATCTGAAATGTTTATTTTAAGCTGTTTTCTTTTTTATTTCTCGGGATTTTTCTCAAATTTAACTAAAAAACGTCAATTTTCTATGTTTTTGGCATATATTTTAGTAAATCTCTTGTTTTTAGCTCAGAAATATTTGTCTCAAAGCATAATATTGCATAATTTTGAAGATTTTCCTCTAATTTCAGTAATATATTATATTAAATATTAATTTTCTGTTAATTTTTGGCTTTAGAAAAAATAATTTAATGAATTAATGCTTAGAAATTAGCAAAAAATAGCAATTTTGAGGCGTTGCTAGAAAGAACAATCGTATCCAGGTTACGTAACCTAGAAACACACCCTAGAATCGTATCTATGCAATTGTAACCAAGGTAATTTTGATTTTTAAGCTTTATAGCTGGATTTTAACTAAAATTTGTCAATTTGAAGATGAAATGTATTATTATTTTGTGATTTTTCTCAATTTTAGTATCGACATAACAATTTATTGCCTTATTTTTCCTATAAATGAAGAATTTATTAATTTTTAACAAGAAAATCACATTTACAATCTGTTTTCTTTGTAATTTATGAAGATTTTTCTTGAAATTGAGCATAAAATATCCATTTAGTATCAATTTTTGGGTTAAGAATGGAATTAATGCTTAGAAATAAGCTTAAAATAGTTATATTAAATAGATATTGCTAAAAATACAATCGTATCCAGGTTACCATATCCATAGAAACGCATATATGGTGAGTAATTTGGTTTTAAAGTTTATTTTTGACTATTTTTCTCTAATTTGATTAATAAATATTAATTTTCCTTCAATATTTTAATTAGGAACGGAAAAATAAATGAAATAATGCTTAGAAATTCAATAAAAACAGATATTTCTGAAAAGAACATTCATATCTAGGTTACGTATGATAGAAACGCATCCTAGAATTGTATCTTAGCAATCGCAACCAAGTTATGTATCCTAGCAACGCATCCTAACAATGGTTCCTAGAAAATAACCTATTTATTAAGCGCTTTAGGGAAGAATTATTCATATTATTGTTTTAATTTCTCATTTTTATCATTTTAATTTAAATATTTACTGAAAAACCTTATATTCGTCTATAAAATATTAATTTATAGACAAATATAAGGTTATTTATTTTATTTTTAGCTATAAATTGATATTTTTAGTCTATTTCTTGGTTATTTATGAATATTTTTCGTATTTTTAATAAATTTTTTATATTTTTTCTTATTTCCGAATGAAATCTGTTGATTTAAAGTCGAAATCTGCTTACATTTTGTGATTTCTCTCAATTTTAGCATCGAAATAACAATTCATTGCCTTATTTTTCCTATGAATGATGATATATTTTAATTTTAGCTAGAAAATCATAGTTACAAGCCATTTTATGAAGATTTTTCTTGAAATTGAGCATAAAATATCCATTTACGATCAAATTTTGGCTTTAGAAAGGAAATTTAATGGATTTATAGCTTGGAAATTAAAAAAATAGCAATATGGAAGGTTTTTACAAAGATATAGGCAAACAAAACAATCGTATCTAGGTTACGTATCCTAGAATCGTATCTATGCAATTGTAACCAAGTTACGTATCCTGGAGATGCATCCCAACAATTAGAATCCTAGAATAACCTCTTTTTATTTTAGATTTAAATGATTTTTAACTGCAATTTGTCGATTTAATGCTGAAATATGCTATTGTTTTGAAACATTTCTTAATTTTGTTAAAAAAACGTTGATTTAAAACCTTATTTTTGTCAAAAAATGGAGATATTTTCATTTCAAATCATTACTTAGCTAAAATCATTATTAGCTAAAAAAAGTCAATTTTAAGCCAATTTTTGCTTAAATTTGAAGATTTTTCTAAAAATACAATTGTATCCAGGTTACGTATCCTAGAAACGCATCCTAGATTCGTATCTTAGCAATCGTATCATAGAAATGCATCCCAACAATTAGAATCCTAGAAAAATACCAAGAATAGCTAAATTAATGGATTTTTAAATAAATAAAGATACTTCAAGCTCATATCGTTCTTATTTTATAAGTTTTTGCAGATTTTTAACTGAAATTTGTCAACTTAATCCTGAAATCTGCAATTATTTTATAATTAAATTTGAACATTTTTCTCATGTTTAATTAGAAAATGGCATTTTTAAGCCAATTTCTTCTTAAATTTGAATTTCTTTCACAAATTTGAGCAAAATACAATCGTATTCGGGTTAGGTATCCTAGAAACGAATCCTAGAAACGAATCCTAGATTCGCATCCTAGCAATTGTATCATAGCAATGCATCCCAACAATGAAAAACTCCCAAAATAGGCTAAATTAATGGATTTTTTTTACCGATCTATCATTGGAATTCCGTAACTGTACGTTTGTTTGAGTCTATGATCCACTAGATTTCGAAATTTGACAATTTAATGTCTTTATTTCTCAATTTTTCTTAATTTTATCATGAAAATGTTAATTTCAAGCTTTAATATTTGCCTATATAGAAAGATTTATGCTATTTTTAACTAGATAATCATATTTTAAGCCTATTTAATTGTCATTTTTGAAGATTTTCCTGATTTTTAACTAAAATTTGTCGATTTGATGTTGAAATCTGTAATTATTTCCTAATTTTTCTCTATTTATTTATGAAAATATCAATTTAATACCTCATTTTTGCTTAATAATTGAACATTTTTCTCATTTTTAATTTAGCAATCGTATCATAGCAACGCATCCCAACAATTAAAATCCTGGAAAAATACCTAAATTAATGGATTTTTTTACCTGTCTAGTATTGGAATTCCGTAATTGTACGTTTGGTTGAGTCTATGATCCACTAGACCCAATCCTAGGTGACTCAAATACTCCTGGAAGTGAGATTGATGCTCATCCAGTTGATTGCTCATTGAATTGCATTCGGACGTTCTTTTTGAATACGGTTTGCGTTTTTGGACATTTGAAGGCTTGCTTTCGAACGGCGCGTGTCCGAGTCTGCGCTGGCGTTGTTCCAAAGTCTCGTTTGCCAATCTGAAAGAAATATATATATATATGTTATAAAATTATGTATTTATATTTTTATTAAATGTAAAATGTCTTTTTTTATAATAATTTGCTATATTTAAAAAAATTTTTCTCTAAATATGTCATTTTAAAGTTGTTTTTTTTACTTTTAATTCGATTTTACTCATTGATCATAAAAGATTTAATGTAATTTAAACAGGAATACGTCAATTTATTGTAATTTTCAATCTATAATTTAATTTTTTTCTTATTTATACCATAAAAGATCAATATAAAACCATTTTCTTGTCATTTTAAATTATTTTGCCCATTTTTAACTCGAAAACATCATTATTTTGGCATAAATAGATGAATATATTAATATCAAAGCATTAAATACACAAAATAATCGTATCTTAGCGATGGTATCCGAGCATTGTATCCTAGCAACGAATCTAAAAGTCTGTAAATGAATTAAAATTGGTTTTTATTTGATTCTTGGTGATATTTTGGACTATATTTTAATATTACGGGTATTATTAACTAGAAAATGTCTATTTTACCCACACTTCCTTATTTATCCAAAGATTTTGCTCATTTTTAACTGTAATATATCAATTTTAAATCAATTTTTACAATAATTAATAATTTTTCTCATTATTTTAGCTTAAAATGATGATTTTTAGACCAATTTTCTGCTTATTTTGTTAATTTTAAACTGTTTTTCGGCTTTAATTGGAAGATATTCTTATTTATAAAAACATAAATAAACGCATATAAGTCAATATATAATCATAATTTAAATCATAAACACATCAATAAACACACATAAATCAATATATAACAATAATTTAAAGCATAAATACATAATTTACAGCATAAAAACATAATATAAAGAATAAAACATAAATAAATGCATATAAATCAATATATAACCATATCTTACAGCATAAACACATAATTTAAAGCATAAAACAGCATAAAAACATAAATAAAAGCAATAAATATATAAATATATCAATATTTAACCATAAAACATCAAATTCAAATCATAAATACACAATTAAAAGCATAAACACATTAATATAATCATTATAATATAATAATATAATCACCTGTTTTCAGCATAAGTCCTCATGTTCTTCAATCTTAATTCTCTCTCTTCGTTTGTTTCGTTTGCGATTCTCTTCATCGCGTAATTCCTCAATTGAGATAGTCTCCGTTCTCTCTCTTCCAGACTCTCCTTTTCTCTCCTTTTTATAGCAGATTCCCTCATCTTGGACAATCTTAATTCTCTCCTCTCCAAAGACTCGTTCTTCTTCTTCTCAGCGTAATAACTCCTCTGTCTTTGCAAACGACGTTCTCTCTGCGCTTCCGACTCTTCCTTCCTCTTTTTAGAGCACTTAAAAATTAAGAAATATTCGATTATTAGGGCGATTTAACAGTTTTTGGTATTCTAGAATTGTATCTTAGCAACAGTATCTAGGGACGGTATCCTAGCAACGCATCCCAACAATTAGAATCCTAGAATAATGCCTAGAATAGTGTCAATAAGCACTTTAAGAAGGAATTAATGGATTTATTTATTTATTTGGTGATTTTATGCGTAGATTGTTGATAAATTCCATTTTTGAGCTATTCTGTGCATAATTTTGAAGATTTCAGTAAAATTTGGGCATAAAATATCAAGTTTCTGTTAATTTTTGGCTTATTTTAGAAGTTTTGAGTCTTATTTAAATAAGAAATGTTGATTTTTAAGCCATGAAATGAAAAATTTGAGTCGAAAATAACAGAAAAATGAATATAAAATTGAGATAAAATGAGGATTACGGAGGAAATAAATTAATATCAGACGGATCAATGGTTATAAATTTGATAAAAACAGTATTATTAACGTTTTTGTGACATAGAACCTAAAAGAACTATCGTATCCAGGTTACGTATCCTAGAAACGCATCCTAGATTTATATCTTAGCAACTGTATCTTAGCAACACATCCCAACAATATTATAAGACCGGAATAAGAATCCTTAATAAATTTCCATTTTTTTGGTAGTAGCCTTCATTTTTTAAGATAATCATAACTAATTTATGTATTTAGATTAAGGAATAATGACCAAATAGTCATATTTATGAGAAAAAAGTAAAAAAAACATGATAATTTGGCAAAAAATACCTAAAAATCATTCATTATGAGTGAAAAACAAACACAGTTTACCAAATTTAAGCAAAAAACTCTTCTTTCCTATTTTTAGGGCACTTAAAATAAAGAAATTAATTGAAGTAAGGCTTGAAAATTGAATAAATGCAATATTTTTGAGGTTGCTAGGCAACTATTTTTGAAAAGAACAATCGTAACCATGCACGGTATCTTAGGAACACACCCCAACAATATAGGTCGAAATGACACGATTTTTTCGTTATATTTTGGTTGATTTCTTGCAATTTTGACCCAAAAATGTTATTTTATGGCCTGAATAATATTCTTTGTTCTATTTTCTTTCTTTTGGTAGAATCTAAATTTTCTAGAATCTGTATTCAATTTACTTTCTTCTGGTACTTGTCTTGATTTCATTTGACAATTATTTCTTATTTAAATCATCAAAAGAACAAAAGTCTGCAATCCTTAAAAACGAAATTTACGTGAATTTCTTACGGGAGTGTTTTGAACACAAAAATCATCATGTATTTTATCATAATTCTCATAATGCTGTATTTTGTACGATATTCTACGATATGAATAAGAATCTGTGTTCAATTTCCTTTCTTTAGGAAGTTATTTCGATTTTATAGGACCATTATTTCTTATTTAAATCATCAAAAGAACAAAAGTCTGCAATCTTGAAATAACTCCTCTGTCTTTGCAAACGACGTTCTCTCTGCGCTTCCGACTCTTCTTTCCTCTTTTTAGAACACTTTAAAATTAAGAAATATTTGATATTTAGCAAGAAATAGCTCCTTTTTCTATCCTAGAATCGTATCTTAGCAACCGTATCTAGGCACGGTATCCTAGCAACAAATCCCAACAATATATATATGTCAAAATTACACATTTTTCTCGTTATTTTGTATTAAATATGATATTTTATGGCCAGTATAATGTTCTTTGTACTATTTTCTTTCTTTTGGAAGTTATTTCGATTTTCTAAGACCATTATTTCTTATTTAATTCTTCAAAAGAATAAAAGTCTGCAATCCATCAAAACAAACTTTACGTGCATTTCTTAGGAGAGATTTTTCTAGGCATCTCATATCTTTTTCAAGCACTCAAATAAAGAAATTCTATTAATTATTCATTATTCTAGAGAAAAATGTAAAAACTAATTTAGCAAAAAACACAATGAAATACCTAAAAATCATTGATTTTGAGTGAAAAACAAACACAAATCACCGAATTCAAGCAAAAAACTTTTCTTTCCTCTTTTTAGAGCACTTTAAATAAAGAAATTTGTTAAATTAATGGTTGAAAATTGAATAAATGCAGTATTTTTGAGATTGCTATGCAACTATTGTTGAAATGAACAATGGTATCCATGCACGGTATCTTAGGAACGAATCCCAACAATTAGAATCCTAGAATAATGCCTAGAATAGTGACGATTAGCACTTTAAGAAGAAATTAATAGAATTACAGAGTGATTTAGTGCTTAGATATTCGATAAATTTTATTGTTAAGCAGATTCATACGTATTTTAGAAGATTTTTCTAAAATTTTACTGAATAATATCAATTTTTTCTCAAATTTTGGCTTATTTTACAAGATTTGAGTCTTATTTATATAAGAAATGTTGATTTTTAAGCCATAAAAGGAAAATTTTGAGTCAAAATAACAGAAATAATCAAATAATTGCTAAAAACGGGTATAAAATTGGCATAAAATGAAGATTACGGAGGAAATAAATTAATAATAGACTATTAATGCTTAGAAATTTGAAAAAAACACGGTATAATTCAGGTTTTTGTAAAAAATCACCAAAAACAACAATCGTATCCAAGGTACGTATCCTAGAAACGCATCCTAGAATTATATCTTAGCAACTGTATCTTAGCAACAAATCCCAACAATTAGAATCCTAGAATAATGCCTAGAATAGTGTCGATTAGCACTTTAAGGAGGAATTAATGGATTCATATAATTCACAATTTTTCTAATTTTAAATGTTACTTTTGTTAATTTGTTAATCTCCTCTTTTTCAACCACTTCATTCAACAAATAAAGTTAATAAATTAATCATTATTTTAGAGGAAATTTTAAAAAAACATGATAAATTAGAGAAAAATAGCTGAAAATCATCAATTTTGAGTTAAAAACTAACACAAATTACTAAATTTAAGCAAAAAATTGTTCTTTCCTCATTTTTAAGCACTTTTAAGAAAGAAATACTCAATTTATAGGGTGAATTAAGAAAAATTTCGTAACCTAGAAACCGTGTCTTAGCAATAGTAACCAAGATATGTATCCCAACAATATCATATAACTTTATTGTACACATATATTAAATACCTATATTTTTATTAATTATATATGTATGTGATATATAGTTTTTAGTAATTTTCTAAACAATTCGGAAAAGAAATATTCAATTTAAATTTGATAAATTTGATTTTTAAGGATATTTTGGAAGATTTCTCTCATATTTGAGTATAAAATATCAATTTTCTGTCAATATTCCATTAATTATTCATTATTCTAGAGAAAAATATAAAAAACATGATAATTTAGCAAAAAACACAAAAAAGTTAACTCAAAATCTATGATTTTCAGTCGAAAACTAACACAAATTACCAAATTAAAGCAAAAAACTCTTCTTTCCTCATTTTCAAGCACATAAATTAAGAAATTCAATGGATTTATTGATTAAAAATGCGAGATAAACAGTATTTTTGAGGTTGCTATGGAACTATTGTTGAAAAGAACAATCGTATCCAGGCACTGCATCCTAGCAACACGTCCCGACATAGTATCCTAGAGATAAAATTGCAATATTGAGATTTTATGGACAAATAGCACCAAAAACTAGAATCGTATCTAGGCACAGTATCTTAGGAACCAAGAATCCATTATTGGCCAACTATCTTTAGAATATAAATGTCTTTTAAATTGTATTTATAATTTAATATATATTAATTTTATAAGGATATTCACCTGTGTGGTACTGACTTCATTCCCCGAAATCTCTTCCGAATGCATTTTATCCGATTTGAAGCTCATCTAAATTAAATAAAAACAATTATTAATTAATATATACACTAATTATAGCAAAATGCAATAGTCAAATATCATTTCAATGAATTTCTTTTGCACTTAATCATGAAATTAAAATTTAATATTAATAATTTAATCTTATAAATTAACAATTTAAGAAGAATAAATTATTAATTTAATTATAATAAAATAAGAATATATTAATAATTTATAAATAATAATTTGATAAGAATATATAAATAATATATGAATTTTATTATTAGAATATATCAATAATTTAATAATAATTTGCCAAAACATCCGATAACTCACAAAATTAATTGAAAATTGACCTAATTATGTAAATAATTAACCGAATAGCTCGTTTCTATGAACGACGTAACAATACCTCGTAACCAAGACGACAAAAAATATAAAATCTCCCACAGCAACCAGAAAAATACACCGAATCATTAATAAGGAAAAGAATTTTATTGTTTTACACGCAAATTCTGAGAAATATAAGAAAAATACGTTAAAAATATTATCTTTGAGAAATTGATATAAATTCATTCTCTGTATCCTAGCAACTGATTCAACTGGTAACCTAGCAACCGATATAGGTTGCTAGGAAGTTTATTTTCTATTTTTTTAATCATTTATTTGTTTACCTGAGATGAGAAACTGTCATTGGATATGTCAATCGGCTCGATTTTGACCGACGGTGGATTTATCTGAAAAGGAAAATTGATTTATTAATTTTTTGTTTGATTTCTTGAATATTTAATTCAATATTTATCATGTTTATGAAATAAAGTTGATAAATATTTGGTAATATTTTGGAATTGAAAATATTTTGTGGCCAAAATAATTAATTTTTATGTTTATTAATTTACCTTTATCATTTTAGATTTATTTTCGAATTTTTTAAAAGAATTTAAATAAATATAAAATATTTTAATACAAAATTAATAATTCCTATTAAAAAAACTTTTTGATTTTTTTTAAATTTAATTTTTGATTTTTTTAGGGAAATTGTTAAATAACATATTTTAAATGAAAAATCATTCATTTATAATCATTCATTTATTCAGTTAAATTCAATTTATATTAATTATATTCAATTTAATTCAATAATAACATTTATAGGACTCCATGGCAACCAAATACGTAATCTACCTTACCTTTTGTAACCAAATATATATTTTTATAAAATTGATTTATTATTGAATATCTTTAGAGACTTTATTAGATCTTAAATATAATATTTAATACAAAATTACTCATTTTTTAAAGTTTAGCAATATAAGTATTATAAAGTTTATAATTTTTAAATATTAATATTTCAATTTTTTTAGAATTATCAAATATATTAAATAGTCATAAATTAAATTTAATAATCTAAATATATAAATATTCAGATCATAAAACATTAATTTTTAATACAAAATTATTCATGCTTTCTAGAATATTAATTCTGATTTTTAAAATATTAATTCTGATTTGAAAAAAATTTAATTTTGATTTTTTAAGGAATTTAAAAAAATATTAATTATCAATTTTTAATACATTATTTTTTAGTTTATTTGGAGAATTAATTAATTGTTAAACATCAATTTTTATGCAGAATTATTCATTATTATATATGTTAAAATTAAATATATAAAATATATGAATTTTAAACACGTCAGTCACTTAGAAACCCAATTAAACACTCGTTAAATTCAAAATCTAACCTTTTTCCGACGCCATGACAACGAAATGTACAACTTCCACATCACCATAGCAACAAATTATTAAACTTTCACATCGTCGTGGCAACTAAAAAAACCACAAAAATTGCAACAAATGCATTTCAAAACTCACGTCTATTCATTTTTAAATACAAAATTAATGTTTATTTTAAAGAAAAATTATTTCAGATTAAAAAATTTTTTTTTATTTAATTTCGAATTTTCTTAGAGAATTTAAATAAACATTAAAATATCACGTTTTTAATGCCAAATCGTTCATTAATTAAAAAATTATTTATGATAATTTAAAGATTGAAATATTATTATTTGATAATATATAAAATCATCAATTTATTTATTTATTCATTTTTTTCATTTCAATAAATAGACATAATATTCGTTAGATTTTATCATATAATATTTATATTATTTTATTTAGTTTATTATTCATGTGATTAGTATTCATATAATATATATTTAATTCTTACAAGTATTATTATAATAGAATCTAACAAATAATAAATATTACGTTAGATAAAAGTTAATCAATTAATCCTCATGATTATCAATTAAATAAATTAATAATTTAACAACAATTAAACACGTCGGTCACTTAAAAAACGAATAAAACGTTCGTTAAATTCAATATTTAACCTTTATAGGACTCCATGGCAACCAAATACGTAATTTATCTTGCCTTTTTCAACTCCTTAACAACCAAATACATAATTTTTAAACACGTCAGTCACTTAGAAATACAACTAAACACTATTTAAATTCGAAATCTACCCTTTTTCCGACGCCATGACAACGGAATGTACAACTTCCACATCACCATAGCAACGAATTATTAAATTTTCTCATAACCATGGCAACCGAAAAAACCCAAAAATCGCAAAAACGCACAATAAAACTCACCTCTATAATATCCGAAGTGCATTTGTATAATCTCTCGTAAGTGGATTTCGAATTGATGCACTGTTCTTTGAATATCTTGAAATCCATCAGCTTTTCGTAACACCTTGAACAGATCACTCTGGGATACGAATCTTGCAATTGCACCTTTTTAAAAAATATGACGAAAATATAATAAAATATTAATTGAATTATAAAAATATACTATGCAGAACATGGCTGACGTCTTAGAAATTGAGTAAATGTGTTAAAATTGACGATATTTAAGTTAAAAATTGATTTAATAATGAAAGAATACATAGAAAACATAGCTGACATTTTAAAACATGATTTTAGGCATTAAAATTACTAATATTTAAGTAAAAAATTGGAGTAATAATGAAATAAAGTAAACAGTACATTTCTGGCATTTTATAATACGAAGTCATGTATTAAAATTGTCAATATTTAATTAAATATTAAAATTATTAACAAAAGAATGCATACAAATCATAGATGACATTTTAAAAATTGAATTTATGTATTAAAATCACTAATATTTCAGTCAAAAATTGAATTAATAATGAAATAAAGTATACAGAACATGGCTGACATTTAAAATTAGAATTTATGCATTAATATTGTCATTATTTAATTAAATAATCGAATTAATAATGAAATAAAGTATACAAAACATTTTCCACATGTTGAAATATGAATTTATGCATTAAAATTACTAATATTTCAGTAAATAATATAATTACTAATGAAATAAATTATAGAAAACATTCCAGGCATATTAAAATATGAAGTTATGTATTAATATTGCCAATATTTAATTAAATAATTGAATTATTAATAAAAGAATAATTACAAAACATGGCTGACATCTTAAAAGTTGAATTTATCCATTAAAATTGCCGATATTTAATTAAATAATTTAATTATTAACAAAAGAAAGTATACAAAACATAGTATACATCTTAAAACATGAATTTATGGATTAAAATCACTAATATTTCAGTCAAAAATTGAATTATTAATGAAAGAATACATACAAATCATAGATGACATTTAAAAAATTGAATTTATGTATTAAAAATACTAATATTTCAGTCAAAAGTTGAATTATTAATGAAATAAATTATACAGAACGTTACTGACATTTTAAAGCATTAAAATCACAAATATTTAAGTCAAAAAGTTAATTAATAATGAAATATAGCATAGAATACATTACTGACATATTAAAAAATATATTTATGCATTAATATTAACATAATAATGAAATAAAGTAAACAGAACATTTCTGGCATTTTAAAATATGAAGTTATATATTAAAATTGTCAATATTTAATTAAATAATTGAATTATTAACAAAAGAATGCATACAAAACATAGTAGACATCTTAAAATATGAATTTATGTATTAAAATTGCCAATATTTAATTAAATAATTGAATTAATAATGAAATAAACTATACAGAACATGGCTGACAAATCAAAAATTGAGTATATGCATTAAAATTGCTGATATTTCAGTCAATAATTGAATAAATAATGAAATAAATTATAGAAAACATAGCTGACATATTAAAGTATGATTTTATGCATTAATATTCCCAATATTTAATCAAATAATTGAATTACTAATTGAAGAAAGTATACAGAACATGGCTGACGTCTCAACTAATGAGTAAATGTATTAAAATTGTCAATACTTAAGTAAAAAATTGAATTATTAATGAAAGAAATTATATAAAACATTTCTGACACATTAAAAATTAAATATATGCATTAAAATCACAAATATATAAGTCAAAATGTATATAAATATTAAAAATAACTCGAATAAGTGAATTATAAATGAAATAAAGTATACAGAACATTTCTGCCATCTTAAAAATTGAATATATGTTTTAAAAATACTAATATTTCAGTTAAAAATTGAATTAGTTATGAAATAAAGTATACAAAACATTTTTGACGTATTAAAAGTTTAATTTATCCATTAAAATTGCCGATATTTAATTAAATAATTGAATTAATAATGAAAGAATATATACAAAACATTGCTGACATTTCAAGCTATAACTTTATGCTCTAAATTTACTAATATTTGAGTAAAATATTGAAATAATAATTAAATAAACTATACAGAATATGGAAGACGTCTTAAAAATTGAGTATATGTATTAAAATTGCCGATATTTTAGTCAAAAATTGAATTTATTATAAAAGAATACATACAAAACATTGCTGACATTTTGAAATATGACTTCATGCTTTAAAATTACGAATATTTAAGCCAAAATATTAATTAATAATGAAATAAATTATAGAAAACATTTCTTACATATTAAAATATGAATTTATGTTTTAATATTGCCAATATTTAATTAAATAATTGAATTATTAATAAAAGAAAAGTTACAAAACATGGCTGACATCTTAAAAGTTGAATTTATCCATTAAAATTGCCAATATTTAATTAAATAATTGAATTAATAATGAAAGAATATATACAAAACATTGCTGACATTTTAAAAGTTGAATTTATGGATTAAAATCACTAATATTTCAGTCAAAAATTGAATAAATAATGAAATAAATTATAGAAAACATTTTTGCCATCTTAAAAATTGAATACATGTATTAATATTGCCAATATTTAATTAAATAATTGAATTATTAATGAAATGAAGTACACAAAACATAGCTAACATTTAAAAAATTGAATTTAAGCATTAAAATCACTGATATTTAAGTAAAAAATCAAATTAATAATGAAATAAACTATACAGAATAGGGCAGACATCTTAAAATGTAAATTTATGAATTAAAATCACTAATATTACAGTAAAAAATTGAATAAATAATGAAATAAACTATAGAAAACATTTCTGACATATTAAAATATAAAAATATGCACTAAAACCACAAATATATAAGTCAAAATGTATATAAATATTAAAAATTACTTATATACATCATACTACACAATGTATCACTGCAATTACATTACCTTTATAACACAAAAACCAGCTTATTAACACCTGAAATTATATATAATCATTGATAAATTGAAGCCATCTTGTTGTTTATACCATAACGTCCCTGGCAACGTTGTTAAGCAATAAAACAATCTAAATATCTATAAAAACTCAAAAGATAGAGCTAAAAACATGAAATAAACAGGTAAATACTCAAAATACAGCACTAAAGTTATATATTAACCATTAAAACAATTAATAACTACGTAAATATCAAAATTATAGCGATATTTCTCCAGTATCTAAGCAACAACATTGTTCATTCCACACATACCTTGGCAACGAAGTTGAAATCAGCTTTTAAATCGTTTAAAATGACGAAATTAACCCAAAAAAAGCATTTCTGACACGCAGAAACTATTAATAATTAACTTAACAGCCTTAAACAACGTTTAGGAGACAAAATAACCGTATAAATCACGCAAAATCACGAAAAAAACACGTTAATCAACTCACTGCGCCGTTGGTTACCATAGTTATCTTACTTTTGGGCGCCGAAATCATATAAAATGAAAGTTTAAAAGCTTCAGAAGCTAAAAAACAATTAAAATAACGTTTAAACACTGTTTCCAAGCAACAATCATCGTCATGGCAACGTCTATTCTTACTTGAAACGCCAAAAGGTCTGTTATGAGCTCTGCAGCGGTGTAACAATAGCTCGAATTCGGCTGGAATACGTCGACAAAGACCTGGTTTCCATGCAAACACAGCCTGCACATTGTCAACCTGTGTTCCGAATCCATTTTTTGTATTTTAGACGTGTTTAAAGGCTTAAAAATCACCTTTTCGTCGTCTACGGAGTCTCGGAAAGCTTGGATACACATTTGTTTACATGCGCAAACAAAAGAAGCGCGATATTAGACAAGTGAGCAGCGCAAAACTCACTCTGAACTCAAATCTAGTGCGCGAGAGTACGTGTTTTCGTGAAAGTGATCTATACAAGTGATTTTTTCGCGTTTTTTCGTGTGCTACAGTGATTTGGAGTCGCCGGTGCATTAAAAAGGTGAGTTTTTATTAATTTATTGCAAAAAATTGGGTGAAATTCGCATATTTTTCGTGTAATTTGCAAAAATCTCCGGTGTCTGTATGGCCAGTGACGTAAGAAGCATTGTTTTTCGTCGAAATTGTCGTAAAAGTGAAGAAATACCAATTAAAATCAGTGTAATACGTGAATATGTGTGTTTTATGTGCATGGTTACGGAAAGTCTGCATCGCTAGGCAACCGATAGAAGCTGATATATCATAGCAACCGCCCGTGTGCATTTGACGACAGTTGTATTTTTGCGATAAAAAGTAAACAAACAATGATACAGCGAAGTAAATTGGTGAATATTGTTTAATTATCGAATATTTAACTATTTAATCAAATTTTTACGCGATTTATGTTGATTTAAGTGAATTATACGATGTTTTTAATCCATAGTCAAAAGGGGCATTTGATAATACATGTTTTGGTGCAAATTTTCGAGTTTATTAGCTTTTAACGTTAATTTTGGCATATGTAATAATCACCGTTGTGTTCATATTTGTGTATTAAACCTTTTGAAGTCATTTGTATTAAAAATTTGACTGATATCGTTCAAAATTTAACTTTACGTGCATTTCTTATGGGAGTGTTTGTTTGGGTCTTTTGGAGTCGAACCAAGGATACTATGGGCACGAAAATTTTTGTATATAATATTCAATTCATAGTCTAACTAATCTCTGAATTTCGTATTTCTATTTAATCGGGAAGTGCGTCAAATTAATTATTTAAAATGTCTCCCATGCATTTCTTACGGAAGTCACCGACATCGGATAAATATTGATGTAAATACTTAAATATTTAATTATTTACACAACGGTGATTATTATATAAGCTAATTTAACAGTTTTATTTCCTTAAATTTGATTATTTTCATAATTTGGCATTAAAACAATGAATTAATTAAGTTGACAATATAGGCCACTCGGTTGCGCTACTTGGTTACCATATAAATGCATTGGGTTGCTCATGGTTGCTAGCAACTGTTGCCTGCATCACATCAAAAATGGCACTTTTCAATAATTTTTTACAGCTTTATTATAAACGTTAGAACCGTGAAACTTTGAACAATTGAAGATAAAGTATATATCTACAAAACAAAAAATAACGGTGTAAATATCTTAGTTAGTTTTATAGTTATTTGATGTTAAACATGAGGGAAAAGTAGATGTTGAACTTTTTTGTGAATACGTTTTGGAGTCGAACCAAGGATGCTTTCGGTGTGAAATTTTAGATAAATAATCTTTAATTCGTTCTCTATGTAATATATAAATTTCGTGTTTCTATTTAATCGGGAAGTGCAAGAAATTAATTATTTAAAATGTCTCCCACGCATTTCTTACGGGAGTCACCGACATCGGACACATAAACACACACAAAACGGTGATTATTGTACAAGCTAGCTGAGATATTTACATGAAAATATGTATATATAATATACAATTATTCTTCTAACCAATCCCCAAATTTCATATTTCTATTTAATCAGGAAGTGCGTCAAATTAATTTTTTCAAAATATCCCCCACGCATTTCTTACGGGAGTCACCGACATCGGATACATATACACACACACAACGGTGATTATTGTATAATATTATGATTTACGTATATATTACTTTATATTTGGAGATTTTTATGAGAATTAATTAGGATTTCTGTCATTTTTCAGTGTAATTATTAAATTTTTAGTCAAACCAATATGTTACGTAGATTTTAATTTATTTTATGCTTTTTAAACAGTATTTCTACCATTATTTTCGTGTTTAATAGTGACCAGGATATATCCACGTCTTATACAGGTAATTATCGTAATTAGAAGCTTCTTAAAAGCGTTTAATTGCATTTATTTTCATTTTTTTAAATTTCCGCATTAAAATGCAAGTATTTCCCCATCTTGAGGACGTGGTTTTTAAGTTGGGCGTTAGGTGTCACTACGATACAAGTGTATGCAGTAGTGTTACTGTATGTAGTTCATATGTTTACCTGAATAGATGGCGGAGGTGTTGAGTTTTGTTTTGAATGCAGTGTTTTTCTTTGGATCGATATTTTTTTAATGCAGTTAAAATTGGATTTTAAATGATTTATATATATTTATAATAGTTTAAATGGTTAATAATTGTATTATAATAATATATTATATATTTTTATACAATTATAAGTTAATTGGTTGTAAATTTTATATATAATTAACATTTTTATTATATTAATTAAATTATATTAATTATATTTGTAAATTATTCAATTATAAATACTTAAATAGTTAAAAATTATATTCTTTTTATATATATTATATTATATAAATTATGTTATAATGATATATTATATATTTTTTTATATATTATAAGAAATTAATTGGTCATAAATTATATATATATATATATATATATATATATATATATATATATATATATATATATATATATATATATATATATATATAAAAATTATATTCCTATTATATTAATTAAATTATATGAATTATATTTATAAATTATTCGATTATAAATTGGGAAATAGTTAAAAATTATATTCTAATAATATATTATATTTTATAAATTATATTCTAATAATATATTATATATATGATCTTTATGAAAAATATTTAAATATATTAATCGTTATTTATCAGAATTATATATTAAAAATAAATAATTAAATATATTACTGTTACATTTTAAATATAATATAGTAATATTAATATAGCAATATAATTATTCAATTATATATACTTAAATAGTTAATAATTATATTCTAATAATATTTTTATATTTTAATAATTATATTTTAATAATTAATAATATTTAAATGAAATAATAATTGAAAAAAAAATTAAATAAATTAATAAATGAATAATATTTTTAAAAATTAATTATATGTTTATAACAGTTATAATAATATAATTAATAACAGTTATAATGATATATTATATATTATATATTATAAATAGTATTAAAATTATATACATATATTAAAACTTATATAATGATATTATATTACGAATTATATTATAAAAATGGATTATATATAATAAATAATATTATAATAATAAATAATAAATTATTATTTTATTTTATATCGTTAAATATCCGAGTTATATGATAATAATAGATTATATATTACAAATTATATTATGATAATTAATTTCATATTATATATATATATATATATATATATATATATATATATATATATATATATATATATATATGTGTTATAAATTATATTATGGTGACTTATTTTATATTATTATTTAATTATATATTGTTAGTTAGTCACAAAATAATTTTTTAATACCATATTTTTATATTATTAATAGATTGAAAATAATATTATACAGTTAAATAGTTAGAAATTTTATAATTATAGTATTTTATACATCGCTATGCAATAGAAAAGTTAAATAGTCACGAATTATACAATAATATTTAATTATATATCATTATTCTGTTATGAATAGTTATTAAAATACTTTTTTTAATTCCCTATACATTTCATATGGGATTATATTTGCCATATATTTGTATGGTAGTCAAGTTAAATCGCCTTGGTCGTCATAGAAACTGGTTGTTTAAGAATGACGAATTTATACTAATATTTCGCCTTTTTTGCCCTAATTCTCAGAATTTGGAGTCTAATACGGTATTTTATGACCAGAAGAAGAATCTGTGTTCAATTTTCTTTCTTTTGGTACTTGTTTTGACTTCGTAGGACTATTATTTCTTATTTAAATCATCAAAAGAACAAAAGTCTCCAATCGATCGAAACGAACTTTACGTGCATTTCTTATGGGAATATTTCTCATACATATATTATCATCTATTTCATCATAATTCTCATAATTAAGACTCAAAAACGATATTTGTATTCCAGAATAAGAATTTTCAATCAATTTCCTTTCTTTTGGTACTTGTTTTGATTTTCTAAGACCATTATTTCTAATTTAAATCATCAAAAGAACAAAAGTCTGCAATCGATCGAAACGAACTTTACGTGCATTTCTTATGGGAGTATTTATAGTAAATCTATTATAATGTTTTTCAGCATAATTCTCATAAGTTCGACCCAAATACCCATAAACGATATTCTATGATTGTAATAGGAATCCTTGTTCAATTTCCTTTCTTTTAGTACTTGTCTCGATTTTCTAAGACCATTATTTCGTATTTAAATCAATAAAAGAACAAAAGTCTGCAATCCTTTAAAACGATCTTTACGTGCATTTCTTACGGGAGTGTCTTGAAGACAAAAATCATCATGTATTTTATCATTTTTCTCGTAATTTTGTCTCTTATACGATATTCTAAGACCAGAATAAGTATCTCTGTTCAATTTCCTTTCTTTTGGTACTTGGTTCGATTTTCTAAGACCATTTTTTCTTATTTAAATCATCAAAAGAACAAAAGTCTGCAATCTTAGAAAACGAACTTTAAGCGCATTTCTTATGGGAGTGTTTTCGAGTCGTTTTGGAGTCGAAATTTAATAACATGAGTATTAAGTTACAACGTCCCCTAGTTACGTTGTTTTGCTGTTTATTCGGCAGTCGTGCAAGCCGTGGTTGGTATTAAATTTCTTATTTTCTTCGCTTAATTTGATATGTTTTTTAGATGATCATGTTTGTTTACGAACACCTGCTATTACGTCATTAAAAAAATAAGGATTAAATTATATTAATGCAATAATTCCCCTTAAAATATTATTATTATAGTTGGAATAAGACGAGAAATTCAGTTACTATGGTAATTAGAGTGATCATGTTATATCATAGCTTCTTTAAACGGATTTATGCTAATAATACAACAGAAAACAGCCTATCAAACGGGTTTTTATAATGCAAACCATTATTTAATATACAATAGGATCTTTAGCAGCATTTATACTTGGTATATTCTTTTCATGATTTATGTAAGAAATATTTGTCTGATAAAATCGAAATTTGGGGATTAGTTAGACTATGGATTGAGTATTACATGTCCTTATTTTTATGCTCAAAGTATCCTTGGTTCGACTCCAAAACGACTCTAAAATACACCCATAAGAAATGCACGTAAAGTTCGTTTTAAAATATTGCAGACTTTTGTTCTTTTGATGAATTAAATAAGAAATAATGGTCTTGGAAAAGCAAGACAAGTACCATAGAATTATCACTTGATTTATTGGTTTTTTGTTTGATTTCTGGAATATTTTAGACAATTTTTATCGTATTTCCGTATAAAAGTTGGTAAATATATTTCTAAATGTTTTTTATAGAATTGAATAAATATTAAATATAACTTTTTAGTACAAAATTATTAATTTTTACGTATTTTATAAATTTGTCTTCATTTTCAAATCAGTTTTTTGATTTTTAAATCTGAAATAATTAATTAATTAAATTTATATTAAATTATAATTAATTTATTATATTTATTCCTTTATTTTTGGAGAATTTATTGAATATTTTTTATGCAAAATTTTGAAAACATCTGCTATTACGTCATTAAAAGTAAGGATTAGAACGAAAATAAGCGATAATTCCACTTATAATTTTTGTCATTTTTAAGTATAATTGATAGATTTTTAGTCAAACCAATATATTACGTTGATTTTAAGCTTTTTAAGCTGTATTTACACCATTATTTTCGTGTTTAATAGTGAACTGGATAAAACAGCTTATAATACAGGTAATTATCTTAATCAGGAGTGTCTTAAACGTGTTTAATTACAATTATTTTCATTTTTTAAAATTTCCGCTTTAAAATGCATGTATTTCTCCATCTTGAGGACGTGGTTCTTGAGTTGGGCGAAAGGTGTCAGGACTGTGCAAGTGTATGCAGTAGTGATACTGCACGTAGTTCATATGTTTACCTGAATAGATGGCGGAGGTGTTGAGTTTTGTTTTCAATGCAGTGTTTTTCTTTGGATCGATATTTTTTTAATGCAGTTAAAAAATTGGATTTTAAAGGATTTATATTTTTTTATTTATTTATTTTAAGTACACTTTCATTGGACATAAAACATATGTAATAATGAAAAAAATGGGAATATAATTTTTACATAAAAAATTATCAAAACAAATAACTTTAAGGAAGGTTTCTCTTAAAAATTTATATGTAATTATTTTAACCTTTAATTAAGCAATTTCATAATATGAAAGTTTACAATTTATGGAAATAAAATAACCAACCGTGTTTTGTTAAAATTAGTCAAACAATTTTGCAAATTCATCGTATTCTAAGCGTAGTCATCATACTTTCAGCGCTCTCATTATATTCTGAGCGAAGTCATCACATTCTAAGCGTAGTTATCGTACTCTAAGCGAACTAATCACTCTCTAAGCAGACTCATCAACTTTTCCAGCTAACTCATCACTCCTTTAGCTTCAATTCGTAACTACAATTTAATTATTTACTAAAATTTTAATTATTTACTGAAAAAATTACTAATTTATTAAAAGATTTAATTATTTGCTAAGAATTTTACTTATTTAATTAAAAAATTTATTTATTTACTATAAAATTTACTAATTTATTAAAAACATTTAATTATTCACTAAAAATTTAATTATTTGTTTAAAAATAATTATTTTCTGAAACTTGAATTATATATTAAAGAAAAATTAATTATTTACCAAAAAATTAATTATTTACTAAAAATTCAATTATTTATTGAGAATAATTTATTATGTAAATCTTTAATAGTGTCAAACCCTTATTACGAAAGAAATATAATATATTTATTAATTTTATTGTATTATTTAATATATTTATCAAGTAAATATATTATATTATTTAACATAATTAGTATTTAAATGTATTTTATTATTTAATATATTTATTAATTAAATATACTGATAATTAAAAGTCTAAGCGATTTCTAAGCACTCTCATCAAGTTTATAAGCGAACTAATCACATTCTAAGCTATCTTATCATTTTCTAAGCGTACTCATCACACAGTCAGCGTACCCATCACCTTTTCCAGCCAACTCATCACTCCTTTGAGCCCTGTAATCATCTTCAATTCGTAACTACAAAAGGGGAAATCGTTTCCATGACAACCCAAAATGGAAGATTAATTCGAAACGCAATTTCGCTCATTAAATTCGTTCGGCGCCCAAAATTACACTTAAATTGCCTTAAATAGAATTGGGGAAACCCGGTTAAGAGGTTTAACTATGCTTAAGACGCTATACAGTCCAATTTGTACCAAATGCGTGTTGAAAATGAGGATTAAAAAGCTATGAAACACGCTTAAGAAACAGGGTTTTTCATAATATTCGGCTAAAATAAAAATCTGTGTTCGATTTCCTTTCTTTTGGTACCTTTTTTGATTTAATTAGACCATTATTTCTTATTTAATTCTTCAAAAGAACAAAAGTCTGCAATCGATCGAAACGAACTTTACGTGCATCTCTTATGAGAGCGTTTACAAGTATTTTTTGGCATAATTCTCATAAATTTAAACAAAATTGTATATTCTGTTACTAAAATAAGAATCTTTGTTCAATTCTCTTTCTTTTGGTGCTTGTCTCGATTTTCTAAGACCATTATTTCTTATTTAATTCTTCAAAAGAATAAAAGTCTGCATACACATAAGAAATGTTTTCAATCCTTCCACTAGGATTGTTGAAATCCACCAAATTTGGATTCTAATACCATAATTAATAATTCTATCACCAATATAAGAATCTATGTTCAATTTCCTTTCGTTTGGTACTTTTCTCAATTTCGTAGGACTATAAATAATTGTTTTAATGTGATAACGAAAAGAAGTCTGCAATCAATCAAAGTGAATTTTACGTGCATTTCTTACGAGAGAGGATTTTATAGTTTTATACCCTAATCCTCGCAGATGTGAATCGCAAACTATATTCTAAGACCATAACAAGAATTCTCATTCAATTACCTTTCTTTTGGTACTTGTTTTAACTTCGTAGGACCATTATTTCTTATTTAAATATGCAAAAGAACAAAAGTCTGCAATCCTTAAAAACGAACTTTACGTGCATTTCATACGGGAATTTTTCTAGTACATATATATTCATGTTTTTAATCACAATTCTCATAATTTATTAATTATTTAATTAGGACGGTTTAAAGTTTCCAAATAACGTATCAGGAACGATGTTTCAGTATCATAAAAAGAATATTTCTTCCATTTTCAATTCGTTGTTATGTATATAGCGGCATTGTTTACTAAACTATTGCAGTATTTCGAATTCCATTGATTTCTAACGACTTGTTCTTGATTTATTTTAACTCAACATACTCTTAACATAACTTTACTCAACGCTTATAATAATTTATATAATATAATAATAAATAAATAGTAATAATAAAAATAATAATAGTAATAATAAAAACAACTTAATTATTAACAATAAATAACGACAGCTTTACTATAATGTAAATACAATTGTATTCTAAGCTCTCTAAACCCTTCTTAAGCATCCTCAACGTACTTTAAGCAGCCTCAACACCTTCTAAGCGACCTCAACGTATTCTAAGCGCTCTCAACATATTCTAAGCAATCTCAACGTATTCTAAGCGGTTTCAACGTATTCTAAGCAATCTCAACGTATTATAAGCGCTGTCAACGTATTCTAAGCGAACTCAACGTATTCTAAGCGGTCTCAACGTATTCTAAACGATGTCAACGTATTCTAAGCATTCTCAACGTATTCTAAGCTGTCTCAACGTATTCTAAGCATTCTCAACGTATTCTAAGCGAACTCAACGTATTCTAAGCGGTCTCATCATATTCTAAGCTATCTCAACATATTCTAAGCGGTCCCAACGTATTCTAAGCGAACTCAACGTATTCTAAGCAATCTCAACGTATTCTAAGCATTCTCAACGTATTCTAAGCGGTTTCAACGTATTCTAAGCTTTCTCAACGTATTTTAAGCTATTTAAACGTATTCTAAGCGGTTTCAACGTATTCTAAGCTTTCTCAACGTATTCTAAGCGATCTCAACACCTCCTAAGCGAACTCAACTTATTCTACGTGCTCTCGACATCTTCTAAGCGGTTTCAACGTATTCTAAGCATTCTCAACGTATTCTAAGCGTTCTCAACGTATTCTAAGCGAACTCAACGTCTTCTAAGCATTCTCAACGTATTCTAAGCGATCTCAACGTATTTTAAACCATCTCATCATAGTCTAAGCAGTCTCAACATCTTCTAAGCGAACCCATCGCCTTTCTCAGCGGTCTCATCATACTCTAAGCTTCTCCAACCCCTTTTCCTAAGCCATCCCAATTATATAAGGGACGGCGTCGAAAATTCACTCTGTAATTTGTTCTCTCTCAAATTACTGTAATTTCCAAGGGTAATTGCGCTTCAATTGGAAACCTTCAATTCATACAGAATTACCAACATTACATACATACGTACATACATACAGCACATACATATAGTACATACATACATATATATATATATATAAACATGTTTATATGTATATATGCATTATCTGATGTCGGTGACTCCCGTAAGAAATGCGTGGGAGACATTTTTATAAAAACGTTAATTTGACGCACTTCCCGATTTAATAGAAATACGAAATTTGGGGATTAGTTAGAGTCTTAATTGAGTATTATATATCCTTATTTTTATACCCAAAGTATCCTTGGTTCGTCTCCAAAACGACTCAACAACTCTCATAAGAAATACACGTAAAGTTCGTTTTTAGGATTGCAGACTTTTGTTCTTTTGACGATTTAAATAAGAAAAAATGGTCCTACAAAGTTAAAACAAGTACCGAAAGAAAGGAAATTGAACAAAGATTCATATTATAGTAATATAATATCGTTTTTCAGCCTATATTTTTATGAAAGCGAAATTTTAACTGATTCTATAAAATACACGTCAAGAATCGTTATCCATATGAAGACATTTCTTCTTTTAAAGATTTTAATACAAAATAATGGTGCAATAAAATCGAGACAAGTCCCATAAGAATTTAAATTGAAAAAAGATTCTTATTCTGGTTGTTTAATATCCAATTTGGTTTAAATTTATGAAAATTATGCAAAAAATACTCGATAATGCTGTAGTAAGAATTGCACGTAAAGTTCGTTTTTAAGGATTGCAGACTTTTGTTCTTTTGCAGATTTAAGTAAGAAATAATGGGCTTAAAAAATCGAAACAAGTACCAAAAGAAAAAGAATTGAATGAACATTCTTATGTTAGTCACAGATTATTCAATTTTCTTTAAATTTATGAAAACTACGCCAAAACGTACTTGTCAATGCTCTCATAAGAAACGCACGTAAAGTTCGTTTTTATCGATTGCAGACTTTTTTTACTTAAAATCTTTAATCTTCAACCCATTTTTAGCTGTGTTTTATACTGATAATGACATATAGATCTTCATTTATAATTATAGAACAACTTATGAGAGAAATATTTTATCTTTTAGTCATTTTTAGTCGTGTTTTACTAGCCCAATGGCTTCAGAAACCAACCCCACGTCACTTCCTGCAGGAAGCGTCCAATTTCGTCGCAATTTCTAACTATTTTCTCGTTATTAAAACAAGAGAGGATTCTAACCCTATCATTTGACGCTCGGAAGATTCGAAATTGCACTCAATTGGTCTCTTTTAATTAAGTTCCCTTTTGGTGAGAATCAAAGCAATTACTACTTTTTTTATAGCTTACCCAAAAGGATGGATCGAAAATTACGATGTTATTTAGCTATGGGGAATTGGTTAGGGCATATGGAAGGGTTTCATATATATAAGTACACGTGTGTTTAAATGATGAAGAAACGTTGTTTTTGGGTACATTTTGGCTAGATAAGTGTATAATAAGACTAAAATAAGAATCTTTATTAAATTTGCTTTCTTTTGGTACTTGTGTTAACTTCGTAGGACCATTATTTCTTATTTAAATCGTCAAAAGAACAAAAGTCTGCAATCGATGGAAACGAACTTTACGTGCATTTCTTATGATAGCATATGCAAGTATGTTTATGGCATAAATCTCATAAATTTAAACAAAATTGGATATTCAGTTACTGAAATAAGAATCTTTGTTCTATTTCCTTTCTTTTGGTACTTGTCTCGATTTTCTAAGACCATTATTTCTTATTTAAATCACCAAAAGAACAAAAGTCTGCAATCGATAAAAACGAACTTTACGTGCATTTCTTATGAGAGCATTTACAAGTACTTTTTGGCATATTTCTCATAAATTTAAATAAAATTGGATATTAAACGACTAGAATAAGAATCTTTGTTCAGTTTCCTTTCTTTTGGTACTTGTTGCGATTCTTTAAGACTATTTTTTCTTATTTAATTCATCAATTGAAAAAATTTCTGCATACAGATAAGAAATATTAACGTGTATTCTATATTTATTGCATTTACGTGCATTTCCAATCACTGTATTTTTGGGTCATTTTTTAGTCGAACCAAGGATACTTTGGGCATAAAATTAAGCATATATAATACTCAATCATTCCTCTAACTAATGCCCAAATTTCGTATTTCTATTTAAACGGAAAGTGCGTGAAATTAACGTTTTTCAAAAAATGTCTCCCATGCGTTTCTTACGATAGTACGATTTCCGCCGAAATATCCGAAATCTAGGTCGGAAGACAACCCTTAATTTCGCCAATCCTTTATTCTGTATCCTTCCCCATATATTAGAGAAAAGATTCAACGTTTTCCTTTACTTGGGCGGTCTCCAGCTGTCCTCACAGCTTCCGGACTTATAGCTTTATCTATGCTTGTATTTCATGATATTTCTTATAGTATTAGCCCGAAAATACCAATTTTAAACACGTAACTAACTTATATTTGGTTATTTTTCACAATGTTGACTCGAAGATCATAAATTCTTGCCTATATTATGCTTGAATTCGATGATTTTAAATGATATTAACCAAATAATCTCCATTTTAGTCAGTAATAGCTTAAAAATAGCTTAAGTTTAAGTTTGAAATTATCTTAAATATATTAATTTTCTTGAATATCTATTATAAAATCTCAATTTTAAGCCTTTTTAATGCTTATAGTTGAATAATTTTGTTAATATTAACCCAAAATTCATTCATTTTTGCTTGCAAATTGCTTATATTTGTAGATTTTTCGTAATATTTACCCCGAAATCACAATTTTTAGCATGTAACTAGCATTTATTTGAAGATTTTACTTAACATTAATTCAAATATCTATTGTCATATGTAGATGTCATAATATAATGTCATATTCTATGAATATTAACTTGAAAATTTCAATTTTTAGCCTCTAACTTGTCTATATTTCATATATTCTTTTATCATCTATCATGTAATGTTTATATTGAGCCTTATTCATGCTTATTATTGATTATATATCTAAATATCAACTCAAAAATTTCAATCTTATAACTAAAACTAGCTTACAATAGACTGTTTTTAATATTAACTTGAGTATCTCAATTTATAATGAACATTAACTCGAAATTGTAAAGATTAAAGCTTTTAATTAGCTTAAAATGGATGATTTCTCATATTATCTATTATATAATTACAATTTGAAGCCTTTTATATTCTTATATTCGAAGATTTTTCATAATATTAACTCGAATATAAAAATTTTAATCAATATTAGCTTAAAAATCATAAGTTAGGTCTGTAACTATCTTTAATATGACGATTTCTCATATTATCAGTTATATAATATCAAATTCAAAGCATTGTCTATGTTTATAGGGAAGATTCTAAACTATTTTAACTCGAAAAGCTCGATTTCATAGGACAATTATTTCTAATTTAAATCATCAAAAGAACAAAAGTCTGCAATCGATCGAAACGAACTTTACGTATTATTATTATTTCTTATGAGAGAATTCCTTAGATATATATTATCATGTATTTTATCATAATTCTCATAATTACGACTTGTAAACATTATTCTATGACCAGAATAAGAATTTTTGTTCAATTCTCTTTCTTTTGGTACTTGTTTTAACTTTGTAGGACAATTATTTCTTATTTAAATATGCAAAAGAACAAAAGTCTGCAATCGATCGAAACGAACTTTACACGCATTTCTTATGGGAGTAATTTTGAGTCGTTTTGGAGTCGAACCAAGGATACTCTGGGCATAAAAATTAGGATATATAATAGTCCATCCATACTCTAACTAATCCCTGAATTTCGTATTTCTATTTACTCTTGAAGTGCGTCAAATTAACGTTTTTCTAAAAATGTCTCCCACGCATTTCTTACGATAATACGATTTCCGCCGAAATACCCGAAATCTGGGTCAGAAAACACCCCTTAATTTCGCCAATCCTTTATTCTATATCCTTCCCCGTATATTAGAAAAGAGATTCAACCTTTTCCAACACTTGGGGGCTCTCCAGCCGTCCTCACAGCTTCCGGTACAGCAATAAAAGGAGAAAGAAAGAAACAAGTCCAAAAGAAACGGATATGAAATCTCAGATGACGCAACCGTTGGTATCCTCAGAGACCAAGGAAGTGTCTTTAAGAAACACGATACGCAGGGTATATACAATACAAAGAAACTGCTTTTATTCTGCGAGTTTTAAGACCCTGATGTTCCTCACCCTGATTCGCTATTCGTACACAAAGCCTGCCCCCGGATGCGGCCCCTTGCCCCGTGCGAAGAGGTTTAAAAATGCTATGTCGGTGACTCCCGTAAGAAATGCGTGGGAGAGGGTTATAAAAACGTTAATTTGACGCACTTCCCGATTGAATAGAAATACGAAATTTAAGGATTAGTTAGAGGAATAATTGAGTATTATATATCCTTATTTTTGTGCCCAAAGTATCCTTGGTTCGAATCCAAAACGACCCGAAAAAACACTAATAAGAAATGCACGTAAAGATCGTTTTTAAGGATTGCAGACTTTTGTTTTTTTAATGATTTAAATTAGAAATAATGGTCTTAGAAAATCGAGACAAGTACCAAAAGAAAGGAAATGTAATAGAGATTCTTATTGCATTCTTTAAATATAATTTTTACATTCTACATTGCAGAATTTAGGACAAAAATGCTCCCATAAGAAATGCACGTAAAGTTCGTTTCGATCGATTGCAGACTTTTGTTCATTTAATGATTTAAGTAAGAAATAATGGTCCTACGAAATTAAAACAAGTACCTAAAGAAAGGACAGTAAACATAGATTCTTATTCTTGCCTTAAAATATCGTTTTAGAGTCCAAATTATGAGAATTATGATAAAATACATCATGATATATGTCTTAGAGATACTCCCATAAGAAATGCACGTAAAGTTCGTTTCGATCGATTGCAGACTTTTGTTCATTTAATGATTTAAATAAGAAATAATGGTCCTACGAAGTTGAAACAAGTACCAAAAGAAAGGAAATAAAACAAATATTCTTATTATGGTCATAAAATACCGCTTTGTGTTCTAATTTACCATAATTATGATGAAATACATGATTATACATATCTTAGATATACTCCCATAAGAAATGCACGTAAAGTTCGTTTTCAAAGATTGCAGGCTTTTATTCTTTTGCGAAATATACAGAATAAAGTGTTGGTTATATAAAATGAATTATTCTACTTTATCTTCATAAATTATTTCAATATTTTAATGTAACATATTTTTATTTATTACAGGAGCTGGGAAATCTACCACTGTGCTATAGGAGAACCTTGGTCTATCGTATAATTTCGTTGTTTTTTACAGATATAGATGGTTTTTCTATTTTAAAGTCGTACATTCGTATTAAGATTCCGATATTGCTAGTAATTGAAGTTTTTTTAATTTTTTTAACTAGAAAACGTCGATTTTCATATCAATTTTAACGTATATTTGCAGATTTTTCTAATTTTTAAGGCAGAAACGTCTGTTTTGTGCCAAATTTCGGTATATTTTTGTAGGTTTTTAACGTTTTTGACTAGAAAATGTCGATTTTCATATCAATTTTAGCGTATATTTGCAGATTATTCTAATTTTCAATTTAAAAAAGTTAGTTTTTAGCTAAATTTCGGTATATTTTTGTAGATTTTTAACGTTTTTGACTAGAAACCGTCAATTTTTATCCAAATTTTGCTATATTATTGCAGATTTTCATAATTTTTAATCCAGTAAAGTCAGTTTTTAGCCAAATTTTGGTATATGTTTAAAGATTTTTAGCTTTTTTCACAGTAAAATACGATTTTTTATCTCGATTTTGCTATAAAATTGCTTATTTTTCTAAATTTTCAGTCAAAACGCGAAATTTGAGAGAAATTTTGTTGTATTTTAGAAGTTTTTCAAACATTTTTAACTCTAAAATGTCAAATCTTAGGTAAATTTTTGTGTTTTTTTAAAGATTTTTTAACGTTTTAAAGTTTTAACTTTTAAATTTAACTCCAAAATATCTTTTTAAAACCTTAAATAAACATTTTAAGCACGGTAATGTTTTGCATTTGAAGAATTTTTTTAGTTGTTTTTTTGAATCTATAATACGTTAATTTCGATTCATTAAGTTGATTTTAAATCTTAAATCAAATAAATTATTCGTTGCGTTCTGAATTAGTTTGTTGAGATATTTAAATATAGATCGAGGTTCTGCTGTATTTTGTGGAATTTCTGCTACATTTCTGGATTCTGGGCTATTTTTGGTGAGTGTTCATTCATTTTCTTTAATCATAGCAATTATATATTATATATATTGCTAATATTTAATCATTTATTTAAATTATAGCAATTATATATTATATATATTGCTAATATTTAATTATTTTCTTTAATTACAGTAATTTAGAAATATATACTTTATAGCAGTTCTAGAAGATCTTTATATGTTTGTATTTTAATTTCAGCTTGTTAATGTTTATTTCTGGTTGTTTTAGAATGTGTTTAACTTGATTATAAGATGATTAGTTCGCTTAAATGATGATTTATTCGCTTAGAATATGATTAGTCCGCTGAAAATGTGTTTAGTTCGCTTTGGATACGTTGAGTTTGCTTAGAATGTGATGACTTCGCTAAAGACACAATAATATCGCTTAGATACTGATTAGTTCACTTAGATTATGATTAGTTCGCTTAGATTATGATTAGTTCGCTTAGATAGTGATGAGTCCGCTTAGAACATGATTAGTTCGCTTAGAATATGATGAGACCGCTAAGGACACAATAATATCGCTTAGATACTGATTAGTTCGCTTAGATACTGATTAGTTCGCTTAGATACTGATTAGTTCGCTTAGATACTGATTAGTTCGCTTAGATAGTGATGAGACCGCTTAGAACATGATTAGTTCGCTTAAATGGTGATAAGTTCGCTTAAATAGTGATGAGACCGCTTAGAATATGATTAGTTCGCTTAGAACATGATTAGTTCGCTTAGATACTGATGAGACCGCTTAGAAGATGATTAGTTCGCTTAAATAGTGATGAGACCGCTTAGAATATCATTAGTTCGCTTAGAACATGATTAGTTCGCTTAGAAGATGATTAGTTCGCTTAAATAGTGATGAGACCGCTTAGATACTGATTAGTTCGCTTAGAATATAATAAGTTCGCTTAAATAGTGATGAGACCGCTTAGAACATGATTAGTTCGCTTAAATAGTGATTAGTTCGCTTAGATACTGATTAGTTCGCTTAGATACTGATTAGTTCGCTTAGAATATAATAAGTTCGCTTAAATAGTGATGAGACCGCTTTTACTTTGCTTAGATATGTGATTAGTTCGCTTAGGACATGTTGAGTACGCTTAGAATACGATGAATTTGCTTAAAATGGGTTGAGTACGCTTAGACTATGTTAAGTTCGCTTTGAATTTGATATATGCGCTTAAAATGCTATAAGTTAAGCTTAGACTCTGATGAGTTTGCTGAGAAGGTGATAAATTTGCTTAGAATACGTTGAGTATGCTTAGAATTTGCTGAGTTCGCTTAATTATTGATGAATATGCTTAGAAGTTGATGGCTGTGCTCAGGATGCGTTCAGTTTGCTTAAGAACATGATAAGTTATGTTTTTCCCTTTTCCATAAATATTTCCCGTAAAGTTCATTTTTTAAGGATTGCAGAGTTTTGTTCTTTTGATGATTTAAATAAGAAATAATGGTCTTAGAAAATCGAGACAAGTACCAAAAGAAAGGAAATTAAATAAAGATTCTTATTTTGGTATTAAAATATCGTTATCTAGTCGAAATGGCGAGAATTCGGACAAAAAAGACGAAATACTAGTAAATTGCTGCTTCGATTGCAGACTTTCATTCTCCTGCAGATTAAAACCAGAAATAATGGTCGTACGAGGTAAAAATTATAGTATTATGGCATTAGAATATCTTTTTCGAGTCAAAATTACGAGAATTAAATTAAAAACAACGAATTATTTGTAAACTTTTGCATCGATTGCAGACTTTTGTTCTTTTAACGATTTAAATAAGAAATAATGGTCCTATGAAGTTAAAACAAGTACCAAAAGAAAGGAAATTAAATAGCAATTCTTATTTATGCCGTATCATAACGTTATTGAGTCGAATATTTGAAAATTTTGATGAAACAGCCATATATTGAGTTACGCGCAAAGTTCGTTTCGTTCGATTGCAGACTTTTGTTCTTTTGACGATTTAGATAAGAAATAATGGTCTTAGAAAATCGAGACAAGTACCAAAAGAAAGGAAATTGAATAAAGATTCTTACTGTAGTATTAAAATATCATTTTTGTGAGGAGATTCTGCGAATTATGATAAAAATACATGATAATATGTCTCAGAGTTACTCTCATAAGAAATGCACGTAAAGTTCGTTTTTAAGGATTGCAGACTTTTGTTATTTTGCCGAATTGAATAAGAAATAATGGTTTTAGAAAATCGAAACAAGTACCAAATTAAAGTACATTGAACAAAGATTCTTATATATGTCATAGAATATCGTTTTCGAGTCCAAATTATGAGAATTATGATAAAATGCATGATAAAATATGTACTAGAAACACTCCCGTAAGAAATGCACGTAAAGTTCGTTTTTGAGGATTGCAGACTTTTATTCTTTTGAAGAATTAAATAAGAAATAATGGTCCTAGAACATTGAGACAAGTACCAAATGAAAGGTAATTGAATAAAAATTCTTATTCCGATCTTAGAATATCGTTTAAACTTTATAAATACCCTCAAAATTCATCTTTTCTTTTGATTATACTTTCCTTTACCTCCTTAGCAATCTTCCCAACCCTATCCTTTTTTTGTCGGTTTTTTCGCGGAAAGCTTTCAATTATTTCTAATTACTTTAAAAAGACCGTTACGGGGGCCCCATTCGCTTGAGACCATCTGCCCTCTATATTGAGGTCCTTGGGCGGAGACCTATCATTACATGTCGCCAAAACCCCTTCCATGGAAAGGTAAACACCGTTCCTATGCCAACTCTTTTCTTGGCCTAATTGCATCCTACACTACAATGCCTTTTCATTTATTACTATATAAGAGAGAGTGTACATCTGCCATTTCTAGTCATCTGTCCCTTACAAATCTAACGACTTTGGTTACTTTATGCTTGTACAGTGTGTTAGAGTAACTGTTAATGCCATTTCTGCTTTAGAATCTGCGATTTTTGAACGATTTTATTCAAAATCTGCAATTATATACCTGATTGGGATGGAAATTCACTTTGTTTTTAACCTATTTGTAACAAATATTCAAAAATTTTGCTAGAAACGGACGCTTTTGGATTGAAAATTGGAAAAATTTGCAAATACATAGAAGAATTGGTATGAAAAAAGACTTTCTTATTGTTAAAAAGTTAAAAATCTTAAGAAATATACCAAAGTTTGGCTAAAAACGGACATTTCAGTAATAGAAATTGGAAAAATTTGCAATTTATTTCCAAAATTGGGATGTAAATTCACTACTTCTAGCTAAAAATTTTAAAAAATTTCAGAAATATGCGAAAATTTAGATGAAAATGGACATTTCTGAATTAAAAATTGTAAATATTTGCATTTTAATACAGAAATCGAACTAAAAATTGACACTTTCTTTTAGCATATATAGTTATAACAGTATATATAAGAAAACGGAGGTATATATATCATATATTCTCATATATATATGAGAAAATCTTCAGAAATTGTTACAAATCTCCAAAAACATGCCAAATTTAGGCTAAAAACTGTCTTTTTCTAATTTAAATTGGAAAAATCTGCTATTTACAACAGAAATCGGGCTACAAGTTGACAATTTTTAGTTAAAACCTTGCATTCTTAAACTACAATGCCTTCCTTTTCATTTATTACTGCATAAGAGAGAGTGTACATCTGCCATTTCTAGTCATGTTTTTAGTTTAAAATATTTACAAATCTTCGAAAATATACCGAAATCGGACTAAATTTTTTAGGTCTTCTAGTGTCGAACCAAGGATACTTTGGGCATAAAAATAAGGATATACAATTGTCAATTATTCCTCTAACTAATCCCCAAATTTCGTACTTCTATTTAATCGGGAAGTGCGTCAAATTAATGTTTTGGGTAAAAAAATTGAAATAATCAGCAATCATACACGAAAATTGGGAAAGAAATATACACTTTTATAGTTAGAAACATTAAAAATTTCAAAAGTATCCCAAAATTTAACTAAAATCAGACGTTTTTTGATTAAAATTCAGAAAAGTAATACGGGAGAGTTCAACGCTCTAGCAGCCGTTCATGTCACCATTACAATTTCGGACTTAACCAATTAATCCTCTTTCTAAATGAAATAAGTTTACCAGAATATGGTACTTACTACCTTACACATGATTAATCATTTTAAGCACTTTTTGGCAGTATTTAGACCGTTAAAATCCTTTCGTAAGACCATCATTGTCTGTCATATGCATTAAATTCTTAGATAGAGTTTTGTTCTTGAATTCATTATGGAAAAACTTTAAAGAAAGTTACTATTTTTTTGCTTCTTTCTGTTGGTAATTCTTCGACAAGATACGTACGTAACTAGCTACGCTAAAAGTGTTTATAATTACAATTAGAAGAAATTCATTGGAGAAAGTCTGAACGGCCCCAGTTCGAACCCAGAGAAGAAAAACCGTTCTCATAAGAAATGCACGTAAACCTCACTTTTATCGGTTGCAGGCTACATTTCTTTTGCGAAATTAAATTAGAAACAATAGGCTTACGAAATCGAGATAAGCACCAAAAGAAAGAGAAATGAATAAAGATTCTTATTTTGGACGCCAAATATCGTTATCGGGTCGAAATGGCGAGAATTCGGTTAAAATAAACGGAAATTTCGTGAAAATTTGAGGCTGTAAACAACAAATCCCCTTGACGACGGATGCGATTGTTGAAACCGAGGTATTGCGTTTTCCCATAAGAATACACTATGATTGATATGTCCATATGAAAGTAATGATTAAAAATGAATGATAGTACATTTTCATAGTCCAGATGTCTGGTACAGAACAAACAACTGCACCCAGAGAGTGCATGCACGCGGCTAGTCATATAGACAATTTAGTAATAATATCGTATTTATTACATCTCATAATTTTAATTAAATATCATAAATTTAGAAAGTATGAGAAATTGATTGTTTTCTAGTTGATTTACGAGTCTAATAAATATATTTAATAGTAAGTAGATAATTTTCATAGGCTTCTGGGATAAAATAGTGAAAATTTAGGATAAAAACAATAATTATCTTCCAGTAATTTCTTGAAAATTCTCGCAGTTAGGGTGGAAATGAATATTGTATGCTATAAATAAGAATCTTTGTTCAATTTCCTTTCTTTTGGTACTTGTCTCGATTTTCTAAGACCATTATTTCTTATTTAATTCTTCAAGAGAATAAAAGTCTGCAATCCTTAACAACGAACTTTACGTGGATTTCTTATGAGTGTATTTTAGAGTCGTTTTGGAGTCGAACCAAGGATACCATGGGCATGAAAATTTGTATATATAATACACAATTATTCCTCTAACTAATTCCCAAATTTCGTATTTCTATTTAATCGGGAATTGCTTCAAATTAATTTATAAAAATGTCACCCACGCATTTCTTACGGGAGTCACCGACATCGGATACATAAATGCATTTTTTTGATTTCTAAATACTGGAGAACGTTCCTCAATGTATAAAATACAAATCTGCACATTTTAAGCACTTTTTTATGGTCAGAAACATCGATTTTAACTTTAGATCGACATTCTTCCATTTTTTCCATATCACGTACCATACGAAAGCATTTTTCCATATAATCTCCATTTTCCCGGTCACGTGACCGTCTCCAACCAATGCCACGCCCCCAATTTGAGAGGGGGAGGGGGATTGTGGGAGTGGTGACGTCACGCGATCGCCAAGCGGAAGAAAACCGAGTTTTTTCCTGTTTTTTCGTTTGTTGGGAATTCGAAGATGGCGGACGTATTCCCCTTTGAATGTATGTACAGCTGTCTTATACTATATGGGAATGTACGCGGTGATATGAGGGGGTAGTGTCTGAGGAAATAATTTTTTTGAGGTATTTTCGGATGGAATTAAGACTTGAAATTTGATATGTACATAGAATAAAGATGTATGTATACTATGGTATTTTTTGTTTTGTCCTAGATCATCGTAGGTCTATCCTAGATGAGTTCGAATATCGCCTATTTTGAGCATGATTTTCGAAATTGTACTTGATTGAGAAAATAATTAATTTGAGGTATTATCTGATCGAATTTAAGCTTGAAATTTGGTATATATATAAATGAAGAACGTATGTACATTATGATATTTTTTGTTTTCTCCTAGATACTCGTAAGTCTATCCTAGATGAGTTCTGAAATGGCCTATTTTGAGCAGGATTTTCAGAAATGTACTTGATTGAGAATTGTTTTAGGTACTTTCTGATAGAATTAAGACTTTAAATTTAATATTTACTTAGAGAAAGAATTTACTTACACTGTAGTATTTTTTGTTTTGTCCTAGATGTTCGTAGGTCTATCCTAGATTAGTTTAAAATGACCTAGTTTGAGCTACATTTTCATACCTGTAAGTAGTTGAGAAAATAATTTTTTTGAGGTACTTGCTGATCGAATTAAGACTTAATATTTAGTATATATATAAATAAAGAACCTATGTACATTATGATATTTTTTGTTTTCTCCTAGATACTCGTAGGTCTATCCTAGATGAGTTCTAAAATGGCCTATTTTGAGCAAGAATTTCAGATTTGTACTTGGTTGAGGAAATAATTAATTTGAGGTACTTCCTGATCGATTTGAAACTTAAAATTTAGTATGTAGATAGAAAAAGCTTTTATGTATATTAGGATATTTTTTGTTTTATCCTAGACGTTCATAGATCAAACCTAGACGCGTTATAAAATGGCCTATTTCGAACTAGGTCCTCATATTTGTATCACTCCACAAAATAATTAATTTGAGTTACTATTTGATATAATTTAAACTTACAATTTCGTACATGAATAGATAAATTATGTATCTACTCTCTGCTGTCCTCATTTTAATCGTAGATGTTCATACACCTATCCTAGAGAAGTTATAAAACGGGCTACTTCGAACTAGGTTTTCAGACTTGTAATTGTTCGAGAAAATAATCTAATTTGGGATATTTTCTGATCTAATTAAATCTTAAAATTTGCTACATATATTAAAAAAAATTGTCTTTACTGTGTTACTTCTTGGTTTACTCTAAAAGTTCAACGGTCTCAACGCGTTTAAAACTAGTATATGCTCTATAGAATTCACAGTCTATAAGACTTGCAAGTGATTAGAATCTATATATATCAAAAACGTAACGGTGTCCGTCTGTCTGTCTAAAAAAAGCGTTTTTCTCGCCAACGCCAAGAGCTAGAGCGATGCTGAAACGTGCAGTCGATGTAGACTGCTGCATCCTACAATGTGGCGAAATTTTCTTTTACCTGAACGGCCCCAGTTCGAACCCAGAGTAGAAAAACCGTTCCCATAAGAAATGCACGTAAACCACACTTTTATCGGTTGCAGACCACATTTCTTTTGCGAAATTAAATTAGAAACAATAGGCTTACGAAATCGAGATAAGCACCCAAAGAAAGAGAAATGAATTAAGATTCTTATTCTGGTCGTGAAATATCGTTATCGGGTCGAAATGGTGAGAATTCGGTTAAAATAAACGGAAATTTCGTGAAAATTTGAGGCTGTAAACAACGAGTCCCCTTGACGACGAATGCGATTGTTGAAACCGAGGTATTGCGTTTTTCCATAAGAATACACTATGATTGATATGTCCATATGAAAGTAATGATTAAAAACGAATGATAGTACATGTTCATAGTCCAGATGTCTGGTCCAGACCAAACAAATATACCCAGAGGGTGCATGCACGCGGCTAGTATGTACATATTATATTTCTAGTGTCTCGTATAATAACCAACGTTGTGTGTTTGTTTATGCATACGAAGTCGGTGACTCCCGTAAGAAATGCGTGGGGGACATTCTTTAGAAAAACGTTAATTTCACTAATTTAATTGTTAATTAGAAATATGAAATTTAGGGATTACTTAGAGGAGCAAATGAATATTGTATATCCATATTTTTGTGCCCAAAGTATCTTTGGTTCGACTCCAAAACGACTCAAGAATGCACTCGTAAGAAATGCACGTAAAGTTTGTTTTTAAGGATTGCAGACGTTTATTCCTTTGAAGTTTTAAATAAGAAATAGTGATCTAATTAAATCGATACAAGTACCAAAAGAAAGGAAATTGAATACAGATTCTTATTCTGCTCTTAAAACATCATTTTCGGGGCAAAATTACGAGAATTAGGGCAAAAAAACGAAACATTTTTGCGTAATTTCGTTGTTATAAACAACCAGTCACCCTGACGACTAAGGCGGTCTAATAAACAGTTGTAAATGTGAGTATATCGTTATTTTATGTGGTGGTCGATGAGCTAAAGGAGTAAGAGACGAAATAGTACGCTTTTGAAGTCCTCTGAATACATATATACGAGTATATATATAGTGGGGATAGAAGGGAATGATTGCAGGTAATCACACAGTCGTTTGTGAGAGAGCAAATTACAGAGTGGGGCTTCAAACGAAATTCTCTTCACTAGCATGAAAGGAAGGCCTTCAAAAAGTTCTTCTCTTCATCTTTTGGAACTGTTTCCTTCTACTTTTTAGGGCCTCCAGATCATGAATGTACTTGTGGGTGCATGTTACGGCAGTAGGTTAATGTAATATGTACGTTTTTGTGTGTTTGTGTGTCCGATGTGGGTGAGTCCCGTAAGAAATGCGTGGGAGACATTTTTGGAAAAACGTTAATTTGACGGACTTTCGGATTGAATAGAAATACGAAATTAGGGGATTAGTTAGAGTATAAATGGAGTATTATATGTACTAATTTTTGTGCTGATATCACAGCAATCTTGTACAATAATCACCGTTTTGTGTGTGTTTATGTGTCCGATGTCGGTGACTCCCGTAAGAAATGCGTGGGAGACATTCTTTAGAAAAACGTTAATTTGACGCACTTTCCGATTGAATAGAAATACGAAATTTGGGGATTAGTTAGAGGAATGATTGACTATTATATATACGTAATTTTATGCCCAAAGTATCCTTGGTTCGACTCCAAAACTACTAAAAAGTACTCTCATATGAAATGCACGTAATGTTCGTTTTGATCGATTGCAGGCTTTTATTCTTATGATGATTTAAAGAAGAAATAATGGTCTTAAAAAGTCAAGACTACTACGAAAAGAAAAGGAATAAAATAGAGAATCTCATTTTGGTCATAAAATATCGTTTTTGAGTCGAAATTCTGACAAATATGCAAAGAAATACTCGAAAATGCTGTCATAAAAAAATGCACGTAAAGTTCGTTTTTAAAGATTGCAGACTTCTATTCTTTTGCGGAATTAAATAAGAAATAATGGTCCTACGAAGTTAAAACAAGAACCGTAGGAAAGGAAATTAAATACAGATTCTTATTCTAGTCATGAAATGTAATTTATGAGTCAACATTGCAAGAATTAGAGCGAAAAACACAAAATATTTTATGCGATTTCTGTTGAAATAAACAATTCGTTTCCCTGACGAATAATTCCCATACGAAATGTACCTATTTTTAACTTTAATTCAGTCTTATAGGAGAATATAACTATTAAATTTAAGATTTAATATATCGTATATTATTTAAAGTAAGTAGGGTATATATTCATATGTTAATATATTTATGTGTCCGATGTCGGTAACTCCCGTAAGAAATGCGTGGGAGAGGTTTTATAAAAACATAAATTTGACGCACTTTCCGATTGAATAGAAATACGGAATTTGGAGATTAGTTAGAGTATGGATTGAGTATTATATATCCTTAATTTTATGCCCAAAGTATCCTTGGTTCGACTCCAAAACGACTGGAAAACGCACTCATAAGAAATGCACGTAAAATAAGTTTTGGACTTGGGAGACATTTTATAAAAACATTAATTTGACGTACTTCCCAATTAAATAGATAAACGAAATTTGGGGACTAGTTAGACGAATAATTGAGTATTATATATCCTTATTTTTATGCCCAAAGTATCCTTGGTTCGACTCCAAAACGACTCGAAAACGATCTCATATGAAATTCACCGATATCTACACCATATCCTACGTTTGGTTGCCAATAGAAACTAGATATAACCGCTTTTTAACCGGGTTAGCGTCTTAAACAAGAGTATAGACTATCTACTAGGTATATTCAAAGTTTCGCTATCCTAGCTCAACTAGAAATAGTCTAAAATAGTCTTCCAAAGTCAGCCTGCATGAAAATTCTTATCTGAGTAGCGTTTGTATTTATTGCTGATAATTACTCTGAAATATCCTTGGTTTTCCCTCATTAGCAGAGACCTAACAGATGTAATTACACATCTTTTATCTTCGACTCAAAAATTGATAAGACAAGCAATTTAAAATCCACGGAAACTTTCAATTTAAGCTCATTATTCCTTAATTACTGGTTGCCTAGGTAATTACTATGGGAATTCCGCATTGTTTGAAATTCAAGCGAAATATGTACTAAAAATATGAATTTTTGCGGAATTATCTGCATAAACGAGTTCAAGAAGGTATGTTATTGCTACTGAATCATCGTTACAACATTGGTTTTTAGAATCCAGTTCAATAATTGCCCATGTGTATGTTTTTATGTGTTTATGTATCCGATGTCGGTGACTCCCGTAAGAAATGAGTGGGAGACATTTTTTTGGAAAAACGTTAATTTGACGCACTTTCAGATTTAATAGAAATACGAAATTTGGGGGTTAGTTAGAGTATAAATGGAGTATTATATATCCTAATTTTTGTGCCCAAGGTATCCTTGGTTCGACTCCAAAATGACTAGAAAATGCATTAATAATAAATGCACGTAAAGTTCGTTTTTAAGGATTGCAGACTTTTGTTCTTTTAATGATTTAAATAAGAAATAATGGTCTTAAAAAATCGAGACAAGTACCAAAATAAAGGAAATTAAACAAAGATTCTTATTCTTACTTTTATAGACTTGTAAGTGAACGGAATAATAATTAATTTGTGAATATTCTGATAGAATTGAACCTTTATATTTGCTATATGCATAGAAAAATGATTCACTCACACTATATAAGTTTTGTTTTTCTTCTACGTGTCCACAATTTGATTCTAGAGACGTTCAAATATGGGCTATTTCGAACTAGATTTCCAGACTTGTAATTTATTGAGAAACCAATTTATTTAAGGTACTTTTTGATAAGATTGAAGCTTGAAATTTGCTACATATATAGAAAAAACATTCTTGTACACTGTGATAGTTATTGTTTTATTCTAAAAGGTCATATATCTATCCTAGACGAGCTACAAAACCGCCTATTTTCAACCAAGATTTTAGACTTGCAAGGGGTATAGAAAATAATTAATTTGAGGTACTTTTTGATAGAATTCAAGCATAAAATTTAATATATAGATAGAAGTGATATTTTGTTACACTATTATATTTTTTGTTTTATTCGCAAAGTTCATAGGTCAATGCTAGACGAGCTAGAAAACGGCCTATTTTGAGCCATAATTTCAACTTGTAAGGGATATAGAAAATAATTAATTTGAGGTACTTTCTGATTAAAATGAAGCTTAAAATTTACTACATACATAGAAGAAGTGTGTAGTTACACTATGATATTTTTTGTTTTGTCCTAGGGTTTCATAGATCTATCCTAGACGAGCTATATAACGGCCTATTTTGAACCATAATTTCAGACTTGCTAGGGATATAGAAAATAATTAATTTGAGCTATTTTGTGATAAAATTTAAGCTTAAAATTTCATGCATACATAGCAGATGTATTTATTTACACTATGATATTTTTATATTCATCATAGATGTTCATAGATGTATCCTAGACGCGTTCTAAAGCGGTCTATTTTCAACTCTGATTTCAGGCTTGAATGGCATACAGAAAATGATTAATTTGTGTACTTTAGTGCTCAGAATTTAATGAGACGCCTAAGATATTGAAAACCGTTTATAAGGAGCTCCTATGTAAGAATCTATTTTACTTAAGACGTGGTTTTCTACTGTAAAGTTATGAAATTTTCTTCCCTTAATAATAATATATAATAATAATATCCCTTCATTGACAGTTGGAAGTAACGATCGTGGAATGAAGTTCATTCAAATTTTGTAATAAATGTCTCAGATACTCTCAGCGTCTCTCAGACACTCTCAGTGTGTCTCAGATACTCTCAGACACTTTCAAATACTCTCAGCTTCTCTCAGATAGTCTTTTCGTACATTACTTTCTTAAATATTCGTTAAACTCACATTTTAATGCATTTAATTAATATTTACGTATTTATTGCTAAAGATTCTTCATAATATATCATCAATACTAATTTCTAGAGTACGATGATAAGCTATATACGTAATCAAACGAATTTCATAGCCAAATTCGTACAAGCATTCGCAAAATACCATTCTAAATATAATAACAATTTCTGAATTTGTCTCAGACACTCTCAGATACTCTCAGAGTGTCTCAGATACTGTCAGACACTTCCAGCTTGTCTCAGATCCTTCTAGCATATCTGAAATACTCTCAGGATCTCTCACAGACTCTCAGCTTGTCTCAGACACTCTCAGCTTCTTTCAGATACTCTCAGCTTTTCTCAGATACTCTCAGCTTCTTTCAGATACTCTCAAATTCTCTCAGATACTCTCAGCTTCTCTCTGATACTCTCAGCTTCTCTCAGATACTCTCATTTAGTCTCAGATACTCTCAGCTTCTCTCAGATTGTCTCAGCTTCTCTCAGATACTTTTAAAATCTCTCAGCTGCTCTCAGCTGCTCTCAGTGTGTCTTAGATTCTCTCAGATTGTTTCAGATACTCTCAGCTTTCCAGACACTATCATTTACTCTTATAAACTCTCAGCATCTCTCAGACACACTAATTTAGTCTCTATGATGCTCTCAGAATGTCTCAGCTTCTCTCAGAACACTCTCAGATACTCTGAGAGCTTCTTTCAAATACTCTCAGCGTCTCTCAGATACTCTCAGCTTGTCTCAGATTCTCTCATTTAGTCTTAGACACTCTCAGCTAGTCTCAGCTTCTCTCTAATACTCTTAGCTTCTCTCAGACACTCTCAGATACTCTAATTTAGTCTCAGAATCTCTCAGCGTGTCTCAAATACTCTCAGCTACTATCAGAGTCTCTCTAATACTCTTAGCTTCTCTCAGACTCTCTCAGCTTCTTTCAGACACTCTCAGCTTCTCTCAGGATGTCTTAGAGACTCTCAGCTAGTCTCAGATACTCTCAGCTCCTTTCAGATACTCTCAGCTCCTCTCAGATGCTCTCAGCTAGTCTCAAATGCTCTCAGACACTCTCAACTTGTCTCAGATACTCTTTTTTAGTCTCAGATACTCTCAGCTTCTCTCAGACACTCTCAGATATTCTCTTGATAGTTAATTTCCTTATAATTTAAAGGAATATATATTTCGTACATAATTCTTCTAAATTATCATAAATACTCATTTATAGGGTACGATAATAAACTATATACGTAATAAAATAAATTTCATAGCCAAATACGTCCAGATATTCACAAAATTCTCTCTCAGACACTCTCAGATACTCTCATCTTCTCTCAGCTACTCTCAGCTTATCTCAGACACTCTTATTTTCTCTCAGACACACTCAGCATCTCTCAGACACTCTCAGCTTGTCTCAGATACTCTCAGCTCCTCTCAGATGCTCTCAGATACTCTCAAATACTTTCAGAATGTCTCAGCTTCTCTCAGATGCTCTCAGTTAGTCTCAGATGCTCTCAGACACTCTCAGATACTCTCAGGATGTCTAAGACACTTTCAGCTTGTCTCAGATACTCTCAGCTTCTCTCAGATACTCTCAGCTTCTCTCAGATACTCTCAGTTTCTCTCAGATACTTTCAGGATGTCTCAGCTTCTCTCAGATGCTTTCAGCTAGTCTCAGATAACCTCAGCTTCTCTCATTTTCTCTCAGATACTCTCAGTTTCTCTCAGATACCCTTACCTTCTCTCAGGTTCTCTGAGACACTCTCAGATACTCTCTCAATAGTTAATTCCGTAATATATTAAAAAAATATACATTAGGTATAAAGATTCTTCGTAATATATCAGGAATACTCATATCTAGTGTATAAGAACCCGCAATAAGTTTCAAATACGTACATAAAATCACGAAATACAATTCCAAATAAGCAACAACAATGGTAACCAACCCCGGTTTCCTTAGAGACGCCGTCGGAGATCACGAAAAGGGAATAATAACCCTTGAATCGAGCCAAAGAACAAAAAAAACCCAAATTGCATAATTGGTGGGCGTGGCGCACGTATCATTTCGACCTTCCTTTGTTTCTTCCTTTTTTTCCCGCGGAAATGAAATGGTTGTTATGGCATCACGTAGCATTCGCCCCCCTTTTTATAACGACAGGTTTTTGTTTCTCGTGGTTTTTTCAAAGGGTGGGGAAAGGAAGGGCTGTGATTGGTCCGCGTCTTGCCCAATGGGATGAGGAGGACTGTTTTGATTAAGGGGGTGGGGTGGGGAGGTCTCTCTCTCCATGGTTACGAATACAACCTATCTTATATATATGTGAATGCTTTTTTCTGTGTTTGATTAATTGTGGTTTTGAGTGGGTATTTTTGGTTCTATTGATGGAATTTTTTGGTTGTGGTTTTTTAATATGTGAGGCTACTTTTTAGCTATTTATTTTTTTTTGGGGTTTTAAATGTGTATTTTTGGCTCGTAAAAGTGAATTTTAAATCGAGAAATTTTTTGTTTCGTTATAACGTTATGACCAATTGAAAATAATATTTATTTAACGAAAGTTATAAATATTTTAGCAAAAATTAGACTTATTCTTACAAAAATTGAACTTATTTTAAAATAAAATTATTACTGAATTAAAAATATTCATATTTAAAGGGAATAATTACATAGAAACAACGTTTTAACAAAAATATACAAATTCAAACGAAAATATATATCTTAACAAAAATTGAACTCATTTTAACGAAAAATATTCTTATTTTTAACAAATATTATACTTTTTACCGAAAAAAATAATATTTTTTGTAATTATGAATGTTTTAATAAGAATTATACTTATTTTTACGGAAATAAGAAATATTTAAAAAAATATATTTGAATAAAAATAAAATTTATATATACGAAAAACATGAATATTTAACTATATATAAATTCTAAAATCTATACAAAATTAAACTAAAGTCTATTTTAACAAAATTGAGCTGTTACGTAATAACGAAATTTACGTAATAACGAAGGAATAAATTTCTCGATTTAAATTAACTTTTACTTTTTAAATTATTAATTTTTTGTTAAATTTTTGCGTTTTTAGTTAAAATATGTAATTATTTCGTTAAGATAAGCATAATTTTTTTAAGTAAATAAAAACGTATTATTTTTTAAAATTTCGTGAAAATTTTAAGAACTTAATTTTGTTAAAATTTTTTCTTTCAATTTTATATAATTAAAAAATCTATATATTGTTAAATATTCATTTTTTTTTCATATATAAGAATAATTTTTGTTAAATTATTTGTTTTTTGTTAAAACATTTATGATTTTTGTAAAAATATAATTTTTTCGTTTAAATATTTCTCATTTTCGTTATAATAGGAATAATTTTTTGTTGAAATATAATTTCGTTAATTTTTAGTCTTTAATTACACGTCTGAAATCTCGTGAAAAATCGGCCATTTTTGAAACTCGTTGAGGATAAAACTATGAACGCGTAGAACAAAACGAAAAATATCATAGCGTAGATGAATGCTTTTTCTATGTATGTAGCAATTTTTGAGTATTAATTCGATCTGTAAATACCTCAAAATAATTATTATTTCATCCATTACGATCCTACAACTAGAATTCTTTGAAAACTTGGTATATATAAATGCCTCTAGGATACAACTATGAACACTTAGGAAGAAAAAAAAATAGTTTAGTGTAGATAAATGCTTTTTCTATACATATAGTGAATTTCAAGTTTCTATTTATTCAAAATGTACTCAAATTAATTTTTCTTGTGATCGATTGCAATCCTATGACTAGAGTTGTTGGAAAATTTGCCATTTAATAAAACGCACATAGAATAAAACTATGAACGCCTAGACTAAAACAAAAAATATCATCATGTATATAATTATTTTTTCTATGTATGTAGCAAATTTCAATTTTTAATTTTAATCAGAAAGTACTCAAATTAATTATTTTCGTGACCGGTTACAATCCTGTATCTATAGTTCGTTGAAAAAATTAGTATTTTTTAAACTCGTCTAGGAAAGAACTATGATGTCTAGGATAAAAGAAAAAATATTATATTGTACATCGATGCCTTTACTATTTGTGTAGCAAATTTCAATTTTATATTCTATCAGAAAGTACTTAAATTATATATTTTCCTAATTACCTACAACCTGAAAATCTTCTTCAAAATAGGCCCTTTTAAATCGCGTCTAGGATAGGTTTGTGAAAGTCTACGATAAAACAGAATATACCATAGTATACATAGATGTTTTTTCTATGTATGTATGAAATTTCAGGTTTCAATTACATCAATTAGTACCTCAAATTAATTATTTTCGCAGACACTACCTCGACATATCCATCTGTACTTTCTTTATATAGAAGGCAGCTGGATATACTTTCATATGTATGTAGGATAATTGTGGCTCAATTGAAAGAAAAATTTTGTTATGGCTTGATTACAATGTTAGGATACTTATTAGCTATTTATTTCTGTCTTTCTGAAGACATTTACGTTAATATTTTCTGATATTCGAAATGGCGAGAATTCGGTTAAAATAAACGGAAATTTCGTGAAAATTTGAGGCTATAAACAACTTGAGTCCCCTTGACGACGGATGCGATTGTTGAAACCGAGGTATTGCGTTTTTCCATAGTAATACACTATCCTCATAAGAAATGCACGTAAACCTCACTTTTATCGGTTGCAGGCTACATTTCTTTTGCAAAATTAAATTAGAAATAATGGTCTTAGAAAATCGAGATGAGCACCAAAAGAAAGAGAAATGAATAGAGATTCTTATTTTGGTCGTGAAATATCTTTATCGGGTCGAAATGGCGAGAATTCGGTTAAAATAAACGGAAATTTCGTGAAAATTTGAGGCTGTAAACAAATGAGTCCCCTTGACGACGAATGCGATTGTTGAAACCGAGGTATTGCGTTTTCCCATAAGAATACACTGTGATTGATATGTCCATATGAAAGTAATGATTAAAAATGAATGATAGTACATGTTCATAGTCCAGATGTCTGGTCCAGACCAAACAACTGCACCCAGAGGGTGCATGCGCGCGGATAGTAAGTAAGTCTATTTTCGTTCCATAATACGGCATTTCCCTAAAATTTTATTTTGTATACTCAGAATATTGATTTTATTTCATTAGAAAATGTATCATTTTAAAATCGTCGAATTAAACATTTCATTAATATTTATTATAATAAAAATCTAAAATTTGGTTAGAAAGTTTTATTATTTCGTAAAAATAATCTTTTCTTTAGATTTCGTAAATATTTTAATAGTTTAAATTTTCGTTTTAATGTCTTTAAGTTTAATTTTATTTAATTTTTGTTAAAATAAATGTTTTTCGTTACATATTCATCATTTTAAGTTCGTCAGAATATTTTTCTTTTCAACTTGCTAAGATATTTATTTTTTAGCATATTTTCTGGTAGGATTATCAATTTTTTGGCTTTGAAACTGTATTTTGGTTCTTTAAATTTGTTATTTTGTTGGATTATTCATTATCTTAGTTTTTATAAAGTATTTACTGTATTAATTCGTCAAAAATGTCTTTATTTAAAGTACAACATAAGGTTTGATAGCTTACATTTCTCGAAATATTAACTATTATAAAATCTCAGAAATACTCAATTTTTTAACTAGATTAAAGTATTAGTTTAAATTTTATGTATCCGATGTCGGTGACTCCCGTAAGAAATGCGTGGGAGACGTTTTTTGGAAAAACGTTAATTTGACGCACTTTCCGATTGAATATAAATACGAAATTTGGGGATTAGTTAGAGTATGAATGGACTATTATATATCCTTATTTTATGCCCAAAGTATCCTTGGTTCGACTACAAAACGACTTGAAAATGTTCTCATAAGAAATGCACGTAAAGTTCGTTTCCATCGATTGCAGACATTTATTCTTTCTATGATATAAATAAGAAATAATGGTCATAAAGAAGCTTAAAATAACTATTTTTACACCCCCATTGTAAAGATTTATAACTTTTGATTGTAACTTAACATTGTTTAGTAAGAAAACTTATATGTAACAATATTTAATAACAATAATAATATTTAAATCTTCGAAAATTCTATTTTTACTCTCCGATGTCAAACGTTTTATTAAACAATATATTTGACGGTATATTTATTTTTAAATACAAGAAACATATCGAAAAAAGATTTAATAATATATTCAATAATGTTGAAACAATAATTCAAATAATTGTTGAAACGCTGTATTCAAAGATAGCTTTAACAATAAACACTAATTTACTTAAAACTTCATTTTGAATTACTCCAACTCCAAATAGAGTGTTTTTACATACCAATTGTTAAGTTTGATAATGATTATCAATTAAATTTAATAATAATGATTGTTATTTAACAATATCTAATAACAAACGGTATATTTAACAATATATTAGACGAATAATTGTTTAATAAATAAAAAAAGTTTTATTTATGGATATATCTAACAATATACAATAAAAAAGGTGCTATTTAAAAATAAATATATGATTTTAACAATATAACAAACGCTATATTTGACTAAATATATATTCGAAATATAAAAAGGGTCATATTCAACAATCTATCTTCTATACGAGTAAAAGTTGCTTGCATACTGCAAGCTAATTGGTACAAATTTAACAATAAGTTCCCCTTACGGGTATCATTTTCGAAGCTTATCCAGCAAAAATCTTAAAAATTGCCGCAATACATTTCTTACGTGAGAAATTTTCATCCATGTGGCATCGAACTCACGGTCATATGCAACCTTTCTTCCACTGGTTCTATAGAAAAGTACTTGAAACGCAAACGCTGTGATTTTGAATAGTCTCCTGCATTGAGAAAGGCCTCAAAACAATTTTTTTAAATTTGCGTAAATGACCGCCTGGCGTCGAACACAGGACATATTTGTGAGAGACAATGGCATACGAATAATAGATAAGCGCCACTCTGACGTGTTTCAAAGTTTCAATTCAGTATCTTATCGGGAAGGTCATATAATAAGATTCCGTTATTCCCGTTTGAAATGCATGGTAGAATCGGAATGACGCTCTAGCATCGAACCAAGGACCTCTAGAGAAGCAGTGGACGTCATGAAGGAATCTTCTCAAACGCCTCTGTCACCATTCCGGGTTTTATCATTCCAGTTTATCGGGAAGGCATTTTAAAAATTCGTCCCTGATATCAGCAATGCATTTCTTACGGAGGAATTTCGGACCCACCTGGCGTCGAACACACGGACATTTGGTAACATTTCTTCGTTTGGTACGATGGAAGACCATCTCATCTGTAAACACCGAGATTTTGATTGCTCTATCGCATCGAGAACGGCCTCAAAACAGATTGAAAAAATTCGCGCAAAAGACCACCTAGCGTCGAACTCAGGACTCTTCCGTGAGAGAAGATAGCAAAATAATATTAGATAAGTTCCATCCTTACTTGTTCCAAAGTTTCGATTCAATATCTTATCGGGAAGGTCCCAAAATGAGATTCCGCTTTCCCCATTTGAAATACATGGAGGAATCGGAATGATGCTCTTGCATCGAACCAAGGACCACTAGACGAACGATGATATTCATGGAAGAAAGTTTTCATACGCTTCTGTCACCATTCAGGGTTTTATCTTTCCAGCTTATCGGGAAGGCATTTAAAAAAATCTTCAAAGATTTCAGCAATGCATTTCTTATGGAAGAATTTTGCATCCACCTGGCGTCGAACTCACGGTCATTTTATAACATTTCTTCCATTCGTAATATAGAAGACTACCTCAACTTCAACCTCCGAGATTTTGGTTCCTCTATCTTAACGATAAGTGCCTCAAAATAATTTTCAAAAATCCGCGCAATGCATTCTTATGGGAAAATTGCGATTTTTGGGAATTTCTGGTATCGAACCCATGATAGCTAGCGTCGATGTCTGCATTATTCTGGCGTCTAGAGTGTAGGGCCAGTACGTCGAAAAAATCTGATGTCGATGGCGCTTGTGGAACACGGTCAGAATTCGTATCCCCTATATCTATATATATATATATATATCTATATATCTATATAGGTATATCCGGAGAGTTAGCTATATATAATAGAAGATATATTAAAAACGTAACGGTGTCCGTCTGTCTACAAAAAGCGTTTTTCTCGCCAATGCCAAGAGCTAGAGCGATGCTGAAGCGTGCATTCGATGTAGAATGCTGCACTCTACAATGTGGCACAATTTGCTTTTACCTGAACGGCCCCAGTTCGAACCCAGAGAAGAAAAACCGTTCTCATAAGAAATGCACGTAAACCTCACTTTTATCGGTTGCAGGCTACGTTTCTTTTGCGAAATTAAATTAGAAATAATAGGCTTACGAAATCGAGATAAGCACCAAAAGAAAGAGAAATGAATAGAGATTCTTATTTTGGTCGCCAAATATCGTTATCGGGTCGAAATGGCGAGAATTCGGTTAAAATAAACGGAAATTTCGTGAAAATTTGAGGCTGTAGACAACCAATCCCCTTGACGACGAATGCGATTGTTGAAACCGAGGTATTGCGTTTTCCCATAAGAATACACTATGATTGATATGTCCATATGAAAGTAATGATTAAAAATGAATGATAGTACATGTTCATAGTCCAGATGTCTGGTCCAGACAACTGCACCCAGAGGGTGTATGCACGCGGCTAATATGAATTTAACAACATAACAAACGCTATAGTTAACGATATATTTGACGAAATATAAATTCGAAATATAAAAAGGGTTATATTCAACAATATATAATAATAATAGTTAACGACAGAATTATTTTTAACAATATTCAATAAGAAAAGTTACATTTAAAGCATCAAAAACTTCATTTTTACATTCCAATCGTAGAGTAAAGCTTAAAAAAATGATCTCCGATTGTTAAGTCCGAATCCTCAGCAACGAAAGACACCCATTCTTATCTCCAACAATCATTCTTCCCTTCCCCGAAATGGCACCAATTATTGAACCATAATGACCAGTGAAAGTGGCAATAATACGAGCCGTTTCTTCCTTTGATAACAATCTCTCTCCGCACACAATAATGCCGTCAAATTGAGCGTAATTGAAGGTTCCACGGACGCCGAGAATTCCCTCCAGGAGGCACTCTAATCGCCGAGAAATTTAAACAATTCGAGTCGCATTTAAAGTGGAAACAATAATATTCTGGGATTACTTCGGAATTCTGCCATTACCAGAGGCGATTTTGGAAAACCATGATGGTCATATGAGAATATCTCAGGATTTTCATTCGAAAATGATATTATATGATTTAAATAAGAATCTTTGTTCAATTACCTTTCTTATGGTACTTGTCTCGATTTTATAAGACTATTACTTTTTATTTAAATCATCAAAAGAATAAAAGTCTGCAATCTTTACGTGCATTTCTTATGACAGCATTTACAAGTATTTTCGTCATATTTCACGCAAATTCAACTATAATATGATATCCTACGACTAGAATAAGAATCTTTATTCAATTTTCTTTCTTTTGGTACTTGTTTTAATTTAATAGCACCATTATTTCTTATTTAATTAATCAAAAGAAGAAAAGTCTACAATCGAAGCAAAAATATATAGATAATTCGTCTTCTTTGTCCTATTTCTCGCAATGTCGACTAGAAAACGATATTTAATGACCAAAAATATGAATGGTTATTTAATTTTGTTTATTTTGGTAGTAGTGTTTACTTCATTTTAAAATTATTTCATTTTTAAATATGCAATAGAACAAAAGTCTGCAATCTATCGAAACAAACTTTACCTGCATATCCTATGATAGAATCGTCCACAATTTTTGGCATATTTCTCGCAAATGCAATTCGAATATGATATTCTAAGACTAGAATAAGAATTCTCGTTCAATTTTCGTTAATTTGGTACTTGTCTCGATTTTCTAAGACCATTATTTCTTATTAAAATCTTCAAAAGAACAAAAGTCTGCAATCCCCAGAAACGAACTTTACGTGCATTTCTTATACGAGCGTTTTTCGAGTATTTTTGGCATAATTCTCGTAAATTCAAAGCAAGTATGATATTTTACGACAAGAATAAAAATCTTTATTCAATTTCCTTTCTATTGGTACTTGTTTCAAGTTCGTAGGACCATTTTCTCTTATTTAAATCATTAAAAAAATAAAAGTCTTCAATGGAAGCAAAATTGTTCAAATATTTCGTCTTCTTTGTCCGAATTTTCGAAATATCGACTTAAAAACAATAACTTATGACCATAATACAATTTTGTATTCAATTTAATTTCTTCTAGTACTTGTCTTGATTTTTTTAAGACCATTATTTCCTATTTAAATCATCAAAAGAATAAAAGTCTGCAATCGAAGCAAAATTGTACTGCATTTTCGTATTTTTTGCCCTAATTTTCGAACTTTAGACAGTAAATCTATATTGTAATACCAAAATGAGAATTCGTATTTAATATTCTTTATTTTGGTAGTTGCTTTAACTTCATAGTCTCATTATTTCATTTTTAAATCATCCAAAGAACAAAAGTCTGCAATTTTTAAAACGAACTTTACGTGCATTTCTTATGGGAGCTTTTCTCGTCTTTTCAAGTCGAACCAAGGATACTTTGGGCATAAAATTAAGGATATATAATACTCAATTATTCCACTAACTAATCCCCAAATTTCGTATTTCTATTCAATCGGGAAGTGCGTCAAATTAACGTTTTTAAAAATCATCTCCCAGGTATTTCATTTCCTAGAACAATTTATATGGTCGCTAGGCATTTTCATAGTAACCGAATTTTTCCTATAGGAATATACATACATATATAAAGGTTCTAACGGAAATATTTCCGATTCGATACAGGATTTTTTTATTCAGAACGTATCATTAAACGATTACCGAAACCGATTCGGTCGAATTTTGCAGAAGATATCGGTGTTATAAAGATAAGTCCGAGTCGATATGCAAATTTGAGAAAATCGGCTTTTTTCAAACATTATCTTTCTTTCGGAGTCTTAAAATTGCTGCCAAAAATTTTCTGAAAGCTGTAATCACGAAAATGGCTACAGCACGACGTCTGAAATGATTTTAAGATTGTTATACCAACGCCTGAGGTCTGAATTTAGCATACGCTTCATATGGGGTTTTATTTCCCATATATTCTTATAGAAGTCGAGTTCAACAATCGCCTTAGTCGTCATGGAGACGGGTTGGTCATACCAGCGAAATTGTGCTAATTTTTTCGTCTTTTTTGCTCAAATTCTCGGAATTTTGGCTCAAAAAGGATATTTTACGATATAAATAAGAATCTTTGTTCTATTTCCTTTCTTTTGGTACTTGTCTCGATTTTCTAAGACCATTATTTCTTATTTAAATCATCAAAAGAACAAAAGTCTGCATTCAATGAAAACGAACTTTACGTGCATTTCTTATGGGAGTGTATTCAAGACAAAAATCATCATGTATTTCGTCATAATTCTCATAAATTCGAACTACAAACGATATTCTACGACTAGAATAAGAATCTATATTCAATTTCCTTTCTTTTGGTACATATTTTATATTTGTTGGACCATTATTTCTTATTTAATTAAGCAAAAGAAGAAAAGTCTGCAATCGAAGCAGCAATTTACCAGTATTTCGTCTTTGCTTCCCTAATTCTCGTTATTTCGACTATAAAATAGATATTATGTTACTAGAATAAGAAGGTACATTTAATTTCCTTTCTTTTGGTACTTGTTTTAACTTCGTGGGACCATTATACCTTATTTAATTCTTCAAAAGAATAAAAGTCTGCAATCGAAGAAAAATTATACAAATATTTCTTTTTTTTGGACCTTATTCTCATAATATCTACTTAAAAGCGTTATTTTATGAACATAAATAGAATATATGTTTAATTTCCTTTCTTTTGGTACTTGTTTCGAATTTATTTAACCATTGTTTCTAATTTAAATTTGCAAAAGAATAAAAGTCTGCAATCGAAGCAGCAATTTACTAGCATTTCGTCTTTGCTTCCCTAATTCTCCTTATTTCGACTATAAAGTAGATATTATATTACTAGAATAAGAAGGTATGTTTAATTTCCTTTCTTTTGGTACTTGTCTCGAAATTTTAAGACCATTATTTCTTATTTAATTCATCAAAAGAACAAAAGTCTCCATTAGAGGCAGAAACTTACTAATATCTCGTCTATTTTCTCTTTATTTTCGGAGTTTTGAAGCTAGAACGATGTTCTATGATCAGAATAAGTATCTCTGTTCAATTTCCTTTCTTTTGGTACTTGTTTTGACTTCTTAGGACCATTATTTCTTATTTAAATCATCAAAAGAACAAAAGTCTGCAATCCTTAAAAACGAACTTTACGTGCATTTCTTATGAGAGTGTTTTCTAGTAAATATATCATCATGTATTTTATCATAATTCTCATAATTTAGACCAGATAACGATATTCTATGGTCAGAATAAGAATCTTCATTCAATTTCCTTTCTTTTGGTATATTCGTATTGATTTATATTACTGAATCTATGAATAAGTTTATATAAATGTATTAGGATGTAGATGTTACTTGTTTCTTTCCCCAACTGATGTATTTTATTACTAAATTATAGACCTTATTGTTGTTTTATTCATCCTATTGTAGAATTTTACATCCTATTGTTGTGTAACAGTCCTATTACTGAATTATAGTTCCTATTGTTGGTTTACAGATCTTTCTACTCATTAACAGATGCTATTCTTCCATGATATTGCTTCTATCTTTTCACGAACGGTGGATTTTATCCTTGAGTTAGAAGTCCAATTGTATAGTATCAAACAATAGTCGTTAGAGACACAGCTTGTAATAACGAAAGAATTCTCCTACGTTTTGTCATAATTCTGACAAATACTAAATGTAAATGATGTACTACAACTAGAATAAGAATCCCTATTCAATTTCCTTTCTTTTGGTACTTGTCTCGACTTTCTAAGACAATTATTTCTTATTTAATTCCTCAAAAGAAGAAAAGTCTGCAATGGAGGTAAATTTAAACAAATGTTTCGTCTTTTTGCCCAATATCTCGGAATTTAGATTCGAAAACGATATTGTAAGACCGGAATAAGAATCTATATTCAATTACCTTTCTTATGGTACTTGCCTCGATTTTGTAGGACTATTATTTCTAATTTAAATCATTAATAGAATAAAAGTCTGCAATCATTTAAAACGAACTTTACGTGCATTTATTATGGGAGTATTTGTAAGACATTTTTTTTTCATGTATTTTATCATATTTCTCATAATTTCGACTCAACAATGATATTCTACTACCTTCGTAACAATCTTTGTTTAATTTCCTTTCTTTTGGTACTTGTCTCGATTTTCTAAGACCGTTATTTCTTATTTAAATCATCAAAAGAATAAAAGTCTGTAATCGATCGAAACGAACTTTACGTGCATTTCTTATGAAAGCGTTTTTCTTGTCAACAATTGCCTTAGTTTCCAAGGAGACTGGTTGCTTACAACAACGATAATAACAAATATTTTATCCTTATCATCTAATGTATTAGATAAAACAAGCAGCATCTATATTTGTGCATTGATTCAATTAATATGATACCGTTATCCTCGTAAGAAATACTAAAGGAAGCTAATTAAACAGCAAATTCAATATGGACGTTCATCCCAACCGGTGCATTACTGCTTAAATTGCAAATATCTCAGAAAGTAATGATGATACTGCATTAAAATTTTGCACGTCACTAGAATAAATATTAGGCTATTTATAGGCCAAAGTTGGTGTCTATGGCTATCATAGATTTGATACAATATAAGGTTTTAAGTTTGAAAGTCGGACAAGGGCATTCTATTCTATTCCCGTAACTTAATACTTCGCTCATTGCGTTGACTCAACTCTTAAATTGCAAATATCTCAGGTAATTAAAAACGGTACTGCATTTAAACTTTGCACTACTTAAGAATGAAGAATAGGCTATACGTAGACCAAATTTCGTGCCTATGACTATCATAGATTTGATAAAATCGAAGGTTTTAAGTTCTCTAGTCGGACAAAAATTTTCTATTTTCATACCATATTAAGTGTTGAAGTAGCATACTTTTGATTGTAACTCAGGAACTAAAAGTGGCATAATTTTCATAATTTGCGTGTATGTAGAAGTATTATTTTTGCTCATAAATAGCTAATAATAGTTTATGTATCTTTCATAATTTTTATGCTATAGGATGATTTAACTTTTCAATACGGGTAAGCTTCCAATTTTGTATATACCGGTATACCTACAACTGCGAATTTCAGCGAGTATCTCAGGAAATAAACATGAATAATTTTCAATGTTTTTGCTATAAAATATGTATTATTTTTGCTTATTATTGGACAAAATTAATTTATGTATCATTGCGAACTTTTATTCTGCTCAACGTTGAAAGGTTTCAGTACACATGTATTTTCTTCCGATAAGTTTGCATAGTCAGGTGCGAATTTTTGCAAATAAATCATGAATTGAAATGCAAACTTTACAAAAATTTTGCTGTATGTAATGTAGTGTTGTGTCTATCTAAGGAATAAATTTCGTTTAAATATCTTTTCAAACTTTTATGCTATTTAACGTTTTAACTTTGCAGCACGGAAAAACTCGGACGCTAAATTTCCCGTATTACGCTCTACATTTTTGCATTTATCTCGCGAATGATACCTTGCAGAAATTTAATGTTTTTTTATGGTTATGTAGATTTATTTACTGCATATTATAAGCTTATTTTGGTTTAAATATTCGCATAAATGTAGAAGATATACAAATTTTTGGATATCAGTTACGGAACTGGTCACGATACTGTATTCATCAAACAGTTCCCATTTTGAGATAGAAATACTAATGTAAATAACAATACATATATGTTACTGTTTACAATAATATGATAGTTCGTTTAGTATATATGCAGTGGTTCAAATATGCATTTTTCTATGATTTTCTATGTCAAAAGCCTCAAAGACTTCAGCTAGGCTATAGAATATTCATTTCTGAAGACTTAATTTCTTACGAAATTACACTATCAAAAAATTAAACTCTACTTATGGTTAGCGAATGTTTGTTTTTCAAATTATGGCCCAGGATTCGAATATTATGAAGAAATTCGGATAAAGTATTTTATGAAATTTATGATAGAAGCCCTAACTATGTGTGAATCTATATTCTATATATATTTATGTATCTGATGTCGGTGACTCCCGTAAGAAATGCGTGGGAGGGTTTTTGGAAAAACGTTAATTTCATGCACTTTTCGATTGAATAGAAATACGAAATTTGGGGATTAGTTAGAGTATGAATGGAGTATTATACATCATTATTTTTATGTCCATTCATTACATTTATACTTTGGGAGTTATAATAGAAAATGTTTCAGGGATGTCGCCATTTAAATTTTTCAGGAAAGCTGATTTCGTCCGATAGTAAGACTTTTTACACTTAATTTTCACTTGATGTAGACGAAATTCTGTACATATGTATAGTAATATTACAGCTACATTTACAGAAAAAATTACACAGATTATATTTATACTTTGCGAGTTATGATAGAAAATGTTTCAGGGATGTCGCCATTTAAATTTTATAAGATATCTGTGTTCTTCCGATAGTAAGATTTTCTAACTGTAGTTTTCACACTTTGTTTTCATTTAATGGAAACGAAATTTAGTGCATATGTAGAGTAATATTACAGCTACATTTACGGAAAAAATTACTTGAATTACATGAGTACGTTTTGAGTTATAACAGAAAACGATTATGAGATCTCGCAATTGAAATTTTATAAGAAATCTGTAAAACTCAATGTTTTTGCCATAATGCTCGCAATTTCGACTCGAAAAAGATATTCTACGATATAAATAAGAATTCCTTTCCCTAAGAAAGAAAAATCCTTTCTTTTGGTACTTGTCTCGATTTTCTAAGACCATTATCTCTTATTTAAATCGCCAAAAGAACAAAAGTCTGCATTCTTTTACAACGAACTTTACGTGCATTTCTTATGGCAACATTTTCCAGTATTTCTTTGCATATTTGTCAGAATTTCGACTCTAAAACTTTATTCTACTGATATAATAATAATTTTCATTCATTTTCCTTTCTTTTGGTACTTGTTGTAACATTGTAGGATAATTATTTCTTATTTAAATATGCAAAAGAATTCTAACCATTCATTTTATCATATATGGGCTTTAATTCCCAATGTATTCCCATATTGTTTAAGTAAATTGCATTAGTTGGAGTCCAACAATCGCCTTAGTCGTCAGGAAGACGGGTTTTCTTAAGGCTAGCAATATCTTACGAGTATTTCGTATATTTTCTTCAATTTCTAGCGTTAACGATAGATAAGGTTGTGTTATTTGTTAACATATGTTGCTGAATTCTGATTTCTAATGTTTACTAATGCTAATCTTAGAAGGAAATGTAGGCTCGCCTTCCCGGTACATCGCACAATGTTTTCGTATTTTTGTCCTATTTCTTGTAATTTTGAATCCATAACGATATTTGTGGCTATAATGAGAATCTTCATTCAATTCCCTTTCTTTTGGTACTTGTTTTAACTTTGTAAGACCATTATTTCTTATTTAAATCATTAAAAGAACAAAAGTCTGCAATCTTTCAAAACGAACTTTACGTGCATTTCTTATGAGAGCGTTTTCTGGTCGTATTGGAGTCGAACCAAGGACATATTAGGAATAAAAATAAGGGTATATAATAGTCCATTTATACTCTAACTAATCCCCAAATTTCGTATTTCTATTCAATCGGGGAGTGCGTCAAATTAACGTTTTTCTAAAAAATGTCTCCCACTCATTTCTTACGGGAGTCACCGACATCGGATACATAAACACACAACGGTGATTATTATATAAGATATAAATATACAAATTACTTATATACTTAAGTATGTAGAGAAATAAGATATATAAATACATAAATATAAAAAATTGATTAAATTCTGAGATATTTACATATATATTAATTTTATTCTAAAATATATGGATAACTTTGTTTATAATATATTAAATAAATATATAAAGACGTTAATATATAAATAAACACAAAATATTGAATACTATATAGGTATAAAATATAGAAATTCATTTTACTTATAAATATATATAGAAATTTGAATTTAATATAAATTATAAGTATAGCAATGTCTTAAAAATATAATTATATGGGAAAATGTCGTTATTTTTTATTAAATTATAAATATTTAACTGTACAGATGTCTTAAAAGACTGAATATCAAAAATTAACTTTACGTGCATTTCTTATGAGGGTACTTTAGAGTCGTTATGGAGTCGAACCAAGGATACTTTGGGCATAAAACTAAGGATATATAATACTCAATTTATACTCTAACTAATCCCCAAATTTCATATTTCTATTTAATCAGGAAGTGCGTCAAATTAACGTTTTTCTAAAAAATGTCTCCCACGCATTTCCCAAAAATATTATAAATATATAGTAAAACATCATTTTTATTATAGATTATTATTAAATATATATAAATTTAACCTTATAGATGTCTCAGAACGATGAATAAGATATATAATTGTAAAAAAATCCGTTTTTATTCGTAATTTCAAAAATGCCGGCGTAATCTTATTTTTGGAAACATTTTTTCGTTTTCAACCCTTTTTTGAAGGTATTTCCAAGGAAACAATTCTTATTATATGTCTCCATGACCACTTATATCCTTAGCAACGAAGAATACCCCCCATTTTCCCCATTCCGAACGGAATAACTCGACTTTTCAACTCTTTCTCGAAACGTATACTTTTCTAAAATTTCTTCTCCACCATTACTGAAAAGCAGTGGACCAATCAGAACCCTCCGTTGCCCCCGGGTGTTTTGGTTGGCTGAATTCCGTCTGTTTTTTTATTCTTTTTTTTTGGTCTGTAACCTCTAATCATGGAATCTCTTCGAGAGATAAAAATGACTGAAATATTCTTCGATTCATTTAATATTCCAGGCTTCTACACTTAATGATTTCTCAACACGCGATGCTTCGCAGGCTGTTCCTCTTTTGTTTTTTTTTTCCTTCTGTTTTTTGACCGTTCCGGCCTTTTCACAGCGTAAATTTTGGTGTACTGACATACAGTAGGAGTACGACCAAGTGTTTACCTCATTACTGATGTACAATAATTGTAAATGATGTAATTATGTTTCTACAGCGATCTTTTTGGTTCCTCAAACAGTCGGGTTTTATTCTGGTGGCAGCACTGTAGTTTTGAATTACAAAAGTATGTTTTAGTGTATAATTAAAGTGTTATTTTTAATGCTTTTTATTACTGTAGTATTGTAGCTATCAAGGAATTGTTACAGTTGTGTGTTTATGTGTCCGATGTCGGTGACTCCCGTAAGAAATGCGTGGGAGACATTCTTTAGAAAAACGTTAATTTGAAGCACTTTCCGATTAAATAGAAGTATGAAATTTGGGGGTTAGTTAGAGGAATAATTGAGTATTATATATCCTTAGTTTTATGCCCAAAGTCTCCTTGGTTCGACTCCAAAACGACTCTAAAATACCCCCATAAGAAATGCACGTAAAGTTCGTTTTTAAGGATTGCAGACTTTTGTTCGTTTGCGGAATTTGCGGAAAATATGAAAATATATACAGGCTAACGACACAAATTAAACTCGTATTTGGTTAACTAATGTTCAAGTTACCTTAGAAAATTATTTCGTAATTTTATCTTCAATTTTAATTCCAAAATTGAATCTTTAAACAATATCCTACGCATGTCTTGCTTGAAAAGTAGCGTTTTCTTCTTTTTCGTTAATTTTTAAATCTTAAACTATATATTTTACGAATGTAAGTTGAACGTTATCGTGTAGTACGTAGTTATAGCTACATGATACAATTTTTTCATATAGTTATCTCCAATGTTTATATAATAAATTGGTATTTAAACTATTACAGACTTACACACCTGATTCAGAAAATTAGCGACGTGTTCCTTTTCTTTGATTTTTTACTCTTAATCTATACATTCTATGGAAATCAATTTTACTTTATCTTGTAAGGCATATCTAACGCTATAGAGAACAATTTTTTCATAGAGTTATCTGCAATAATTACAATCGCATTCGTCGTCAAGGGGATTGGTTGTTTACAGCCTCAAATTTTCACGAAGTTTCCGTTTATTTTAACCGAATTCTCGCCATTTCGACCCGATAACGATATTTGGCGACCAAAATAAGAATCTTTATTCATTTCTCTTTCTTTTGGTGCTTATCTCGATTTCGTAAGACTATTATTTCTAATATAAATTTGCAAAAGAAATGTAGCCTGCAACCGATAAAAGTGAGGTTTACGTGCATTTCTTATGAGAACGGTTTTTCTTCTCTGGGTTCGAACTGGGGACATTTAGGTAAAGGTCATTTAACAATATCTAGCGTATGAAACTTCTCGTATGATCATCGCCATGTTAGCTTTCTCATTTTATTGCGCATAAATTATAAAAGATACACAAACAGGTTGAAGGCTGTCTTATTGGTGACTATTTACGTTATCTCATAAATTTTTGTCGTGGATTTATCTCTAATATTTATCCCAGAATACAATTTTTAAACATCATCCTACAATGACACTTGCTATTTCATCAGTGCCATCTTAGATTTATCAATTTTTAAGCCAAATTCCTGAAAGATACACAAACAAATTCAATTATATCTTGTTAAGTATTACTTATTTTAGCTTATTGAATTTTTTTATTAAATTATATCTTATATATTTATGCCAAAATATGTTGTTTAAAGAATGTGTTACGTATGACGCTTGATCTAAAATCAGCGACATCTTAGTTTTGCGAATTTATTACGCCAAAACTATGAAAGATAAGAAAAGATACTAACTTTTATCTTGTTAAGGAATACTAGTGCTACTTTAGGGAATTTTTTCATAAAGTTCTGTCTAATAATTATGCCAAAAATTAAACTTTGAACAAAGTCTTACGCATGATACTTTATTTAAAATCAGCGCCATCTTTATTTTCTCATTTTTTTACGACTATTCTCCGAAATATACGAATATGTAATAGTGCTATTCTGTTAACCAATGTTTTTATCATTTAAAGAAGTTTTTTTGATGAAGTTAGCTTGAATTTTTATGCCATTAATTATTGTTTTAACAAACTCTTCCGTATGACACTTGGTCTAAAATCAGCGAAATTTTAGCATTCTTGATTTATTTACCCTTAAACTTTAAAAGATACACTAACAGATTAAACGCAGTATTGTTAAGTAATATTTATGTTACCTTATCGAATTTTTTCATAAAGCATTGTCTTATAATTATGCCACAATTTAGTGTTTAAAAAATACCTAACACGTGACATCTGATCTAAAATCAGCGGTATCTTGTGTTTCTCAATTATTTACTCCAAAATTATAAAAGATACGCAAACGCACTAAACTGTATCTAATTTAATAAAGCGTACTCTATCTTAGCAAAATTTTTCATGAAGTAATGTCCAATTTTTATGCCAAAAATTAATCTTTAAACAATCTCTTACGCATGACTCATGAACAAAATCACCGCAATCTTGACTTTCTCAATTTTGTTTCTCCAAAAATATAATAAATACGAATACAAATTAAATGTTATCTTATTTTCCAATGTTTGTATTACCTACAGAACATTTTTCATAAATATATTTCTAATAATTATGCCAAAGTTTAATCCTTATACAACCTCTTACGTATGACTCTTGATTAAAATCTCCGCCATCTTAGCTTTATCATTTTTTACACGAAAAATATAAAAGATACAAATACAGACTAAATGAATTCCTCTTAATCAGTGCTTATTTAATCTAAAGAAATTTTGAAAATCATAAAAAATACGATCTAATAAAAGTACAAACTAAACGCTATCCTCTTAAACAGTTCGTAAATGATCTAAATTTTTTTTTCATGAAGTTATCTCTAATATTTCTTCCGAAATTGAATCATTAAACAATGTCTTACGCATCACTCTTGGTCTAAAAACACCGCCATCTTGTCTTTTCAAATTTTTAATTCCAAAACTAAAAGAGATACTCTAATAAAAGAAACTTGAGGTTGTGTAATAATGTTTATACTACCTTAGAAATTAATTTCATTTAATTATCTTAAATATTTGTACCAGACTTTTATCTTTAAACAATCTCTTACGTATGATTCTCGGTCTGAAACCTGCGCCATCTTGTCTTTCCCAATTTTTTACTCGCAAATCGCAAACGATATTCAAACACAATAAACTATAATTTATTTAGTAAAGGTTACTATATCTTAGCAAATTTTATCATGAAGTTATATCCAATAATTATGCCATTATTTAATGTTTAAAGAATAACTTACGCATGACTCTTGTTCCAAAGTCAGAGCCATCTTGCCTTCTCCAATTATTTTCTCTCAAACTATATAAGATACACAAATAAATGAAACGCCATAAAGTTAACTAATAGTTTTTTATATTATAGAATTTTTTCATGATTTTAACTTGAATATTTATGCCATTATTTAATGTTTAAAAAATGTCTTGCGCATGGCCCTTGATAAAAAAACACCGCCATCTTGCCTTTCCAAATTTTTTACTCCAAAACCATAAAAGATATTCAAACAAACTAAACTATATCTTGTTTCATCATTCCTATTGTATCTTATCAAATTTTATCATGAAGTAATTTTCAATAATTCTGCCATTATTCAATGTTTAAAAAATATTTAACGCATGACTTTTGTTCCAAAGTCAGCACTATATTGGCTTTCTCAATTTTTTACTCCAAAACTACGAAAGATATTCAAAGAATCTAAATTGTATAGTGTCTAATAACGTCTATTGTAGCTTAAACTTTTTTTTCATGAGGTTGTATTTAATATTTATGCCAAAAATTAACCTTTAATCAATCTCTTACGTACGACACTTGATCTAAAAACCCCGCCATCTTGTCTTTCCCAATTTTTTACTCCAAAACCAAAAAAGATATTCAAACACACTAAAGCCAGTCTCAAACTCCAAACCTTTTTCTACGTCCACCAATTTTTTCGCATCGCTGCCTCCATTTCTTCCACCGAAAATCTTCAATCGAAACGAAAAGGGCCGCCATGATCCGCACTCCGCCATAATGAATACCTTGGACTCGGCATTCGTCGGGTAATTGTCCAACCCAAACAAATGACAGCTTTCCCATAACTCTGAATACATTAAAACCGCCAGTTTATCCGTAATTTCGAGCAATAGAAGCGATTATCGATAAGAAATCTGCGGCGGGAATCGTTAAAAGAAATTCGAAACCATTACGAAGATATCCTTACTCTTTCCGACTATCATTTCGATTTTTTTTTAAGTTTCTCGCAATTGCAGCCCGCGGCGCCACTGGGGAAGAACGATTTTATTATTTTTTTTTAATGTTATACCCTCGCAGTGATCTTAAAAGCGTTTCCAGGTGGGAGATTATTCAAGAATTTCCTTTACGTATGCTCGTACGAGACTTCAACAATCGTCTTGGTTGTCAGGGAGACGGGTTGGTCATACCAGCGAAATTTGTACTAAAATCTCGTCTTTTTGGGGGTATTTCTTGGAATTTTGACCCAAAAACGGTGTTCTAAGGCTGTAATAAGAATCTGCATTTAATCTACTCCATTTTGGTACTTGTTTTGAGTTTTTAAGACCATTATTTCTTATTTAAATATGCAGAAGAAGAAAAGTCTGCAATCAATCGAAACGAACTTTACGTGCATTTCTTATAGGAGTGTATTTGTACTAAAATCTCTTCTTTTTGGGTGTATTTCTTGAAATTTGGACCCAAAAACGGTATTCTAGGACTGGAATAAGAATCTGTATTTAATTTACTCCATTTTGGTACTCGTCCCGATTTTCTAAGGCCATTATTTCTTATTTAAATCGCCGAAAGAACAGAAGTCTGCAATCCTTAAAAACGAACGTTACGTGCATTTCTTATAGGAGTGTAATTGTACGAATTGTTTCGTCTTTTTAGTGCTATTTCTTGGAATTTTGACACATAAACGGTGTTGTAAGACTGGAAATAGAATGTTTGTTTAATTTCCTTTCTTTTGGTACTTGTCTCGATTTTGTAAGACCGTTATTTCTTATTTAAATTATTAAAAGAATAGAAGTCTGCAATCGAATAGCATAAACTCAAACAAATGATTAATTTTATGAGAAACAACGTTTTCTAAACAAACATGGTATACCTTTAAGCTAACTAATCATTGCATTTCTTAGAATATTCTTCATATGATGTAAAATAATTTTTTTTTGATTTTGTACTGAATTAAATCCAGTTATGTATACGTTGGTATATTAGAAAACGTTTAAAAATTTCCGTATATTGTCTGGTTAGAGTTAAATATTTTTAATAAAAAATCATGTACTGGTCATATAATTATTCTTCAGCGATATTTGGTGCAATTTTACATTTATTAACTCAAAAATTACGAAAAAACTAGTAAAGTTCCACAAAAAATGTGGAATTGTACAATTATTCGTAATATAAGAGTTATTAAGCTGGTATTGCTCTTTATGCCTGATGAGTCCGCTTAGATTATTATTAGTTAGCTTAGAAGATGATAAGAAGGCTTAGAGTAGTGATGAGTTAGCTTAGAAAGTGATAACTTTGCTTAAAGTAAGTTGACTACGCTTAGATAGCTGTTGAGATCGCTTAGGAATATCATGAGTTCGCTTAGAATGTGATTAGATGGCTTAACCATTTTAATCAGTCAAATTTAGAAGCATTAATAGATATTTTTATATCTGAAATTAAATACAAATATGTATTGACTAAAGAGAAAAACTGAAAAAAGACCTTGTATTCAATTTCCTTTCTTTTGGTACTTGTCTCGATTTTCTAAGACCATTATTTCTTATTTAAATCTTCAAAAGAATAAAAGTCTGCAATCGATCGAAACGAACTTTACGTGCATTTCTTATGGTAGAGTTTTCGGGTCGTTTTGGAGTCGAACCAAGGATACTCTGGGCATAAAAATAAGGACACATAATACTCCATTAAAACTCTAACTAATCCCCAAATTTCGTATTTCTATTCAATCGGGAACTGCGTCAAATTAACGTTTTTCTAAAGAATGTCTCCCACGCATTTCCTACGTTCGAACCAAGGATGCTTTCTGTGCACTGTATAAAAATCAAACTCCAATGTAAAGACGCATAAAAAACAAAAGAAGAAAGACACGCGATGCAGTTGAAGAACAGATGTCCAGAAAAGAATTGAAACGCTCAAAAGCGTAACCTATGTTTACTCTCTTTATTACAAAGTGAAGACGACTTGAAATACGTGTATAAAAAAACAAATGAATTCTCACGCACGCAATGCCGTATGTCATCTGTTTCACTCCATTTTTACGAATTTATACTGATTTTTTACTTGTATGACTTTATAACTAGTCTTTCTCATGATATTACTCCATAATAGAGAATCTATAATAGTCAGCGGTGTGTGTTTATGTATCCGATGTCGGTGACTCCCGTAAGAACCGCGTGGGAGACATTTTGGAAAAACGTTAATTTCACGCACTTTCCGATTAAATAGAAATACGAAATTTGGGGATTAGTTAGAGTATGAATTGGGCATTATATGTCCTTATTTTTATGTCCAAAGTATCCTTGGTTCGACTTCAAGACGACTCCTAAACCCACTCAAAAGAAAAGCACGTAAAGTTCGTTTTTAAGGGTTGCAGACTTTTGTTCTTTGGATGATTTAAATAAGAAATAATGGTCCTATAAAATCGAAACAAGTACCAAAGGAAGGAAATTGAACATAGATTCCTAATATGGTCATGAATTAATGTTAAGCGAAAGCATTTCTCTTTTTTAAACGTCATTTATATGTTTTGTGAAGGGAGAAAATTCACCGAAAATAGACGCTTAGAAGTGATGTATAAAATGTTACACTGAGTGCAGCCTAATTTTCCGACATGCTGTCACAATTTTCTGTTTTATTTACGAACCAGACGTAAATACCGGAAAAGTTGATATATTTATTAAAGGTCTTAATATGACCTTTCTAATGATACCCATTTCATTTTTCTAGTACAATTTTTTCTATGTCGTTTTTGTAATCTTGTAATTCGGTTACGCTGACTGCAGGTACTTTTCCGAATGCTGTTACAATTTTTGCTTTTTTTCACAAAGTTGATGTAAATACAGGGGATATTCATATATTTATTAAACGTAATAAAATTACCTTTCCAATGATACCTGTTTCATTATTATACTGTGATTTATTCTATGTGATATTTGCATTTATATTATTGATTTACGGTAAACAAACTTGAGTTTTCCGACAGGCAATTATATTTTTCGCTTTTCCTTCACAAAACATATGTAAAATCCTGGAAGAATTATATATGTATTAAACGTCATTAAATTTTCTTTCTATTGATACCAATTTTATTGCCCTAGTACAATTATTTCTACCTCAATTTTGCATTTATATAATTCAAGTACGCAAATCATAGTGTATGTTTCCGACATTGATTCTCGTTTTTCATGTTTACGTCACGAATTGTTCATAAATACCTAAAATGATTATATAATTATTGAACCTTATTAAATTCTCTTTCCATTGATACCAATTTCATTTTCCTAGGCCAATTCTTTTTAGGTTATTTTTCTATTTTTATTAATCAGTTACGGTACGAGAAGAATTTTTCCGACATTGTTTCAGGTTTTCCACTTTTTCGTTACGAAGCTAATGTAAATATCTAAAACATTTATATAATTATTAAACCTTATTAAATTCTCTTTCTATTGGTACCAATTTTATTGCCCTAGTACAATTATTTTTAGGTCATTTTTGCATTATTGTAATTCGGTTACGGTAAACGCAGTCTTTTTTCCGTGATAAGATTACAATTTTCGATTTTTCTTCATAAAGCGGACTCAAATACCTGGAAAATTTATATAATTATTAAACGTTATTAAATTTTCTTTCTATTGATACCAATTTCATTTTTCTAGTGCAATTATTTCTACCTCAATTTTGCACTTTTGTAATTCAGGTACGCCGAGCGCAGACTGCAAAAATTTGCTTTCTCTTCACGAATATAAGAAGAGTTGTTACATGTTTATGTTTCGTGTACGCCAACAGAAGGCTGGTTTTCCGACACGACGTCACAGTTTTCGGTTTTTCTTCGTTAACAATACAGGAATTCTAGAAACTTTTATATGATTATTACTCTTTGTTGAATTCTCTTTCAATTGATACCCATTACGTTTTCCTACTTCTATTATTTATACGTCATTATTACGATTTTGTAATTCAGGTACGCTAACTATTGTATATTTTTCCGACATGCTGAAATGTTTTTCTATTTTCTTCACAAATAAAACACAAATCTTAGCAACATTTATACATCAATTAAACGACTTGAATTACTCTTTCTATTGATACCAGTTTCATTTTCCTAGTACAACTCTTTCTAGGCCATATTTGCATTTTTATAAATTAGTTACGGTAGAAGTCTAGTTTTCCGACATTGCTTCACATTTTTTTGCTTTTCTTCACGAATTAAACGCGAATTTCAAGAACATTTATATATGTATTAAACTTTGTTAAATTCTCTATCTATTGATATCAATTTCAGTTTTTTAGTGCAATTATTTCTAGGTCGTTTTTGCAGTTTTGTAATTCGGTTACGCTAGCCATTGTCTATTTTCCGACGTTGCCTAAAGATTTTCCATTTTACTTCACGAACAAAATAGGAATTCTAGGAATTAATAGATACGTATTAGACGTCTTAAAATTACCTTTCCAATGATACAAATTTCATTTTTCTACTCTTATAAATTCCCTCAGTTTTGCATTTTTGTAATAAACGTTTTACAATTATCTTTTTACCGATTCCCACTATATTTTCCTACTGCAACTTTTTTTAGGTCATTTTCACATTTTCCGACATTGCTTCACTTTTTTCTATTTTTAATCAGGAATAAAACGCAAATCTTAGAAACATTTATATATCTATTAAACATCTTGAAATTGCCTATCCAATGATACCCATTTCATTTTCCTAGATCGATTTTTTCTAGGTCATTTTTGCATTTTTATAATTCAGTGACGCTAACTATGATGTCACAATTTCCTTTCCAATATTTTCTTCACAAACCGGCCGCTAATCTCGCAGTGACACCATTTTATTTTTCTAGAGCAATTATTCTAGGTTTTCATTCATTTTTGCATTTTTGTAATTCAGTTACGCTTAGGACAGTATAGTTTTCCGAGAAGAAATTAAATTTTTCGATTTTTCTTCATAAATCTAACGCGAATCACGTAATAACTTATATTTATATTGAACTACGTTAAATTTCCTTTCCAATGATACCCAGTTCATGTTTCTATTACAATTAATTTTATCTCATTTTTGCACTTTTACAGTTTAGTTACGTCTATTATTCCGACATGGCGTCACGTTTTTGTGTTTCTCTTCAAGATTCAAACGAAAATGGCGGACATATTTATATATGTATGAAACGTCTTAAAATTAACTTTCTATTGATATCCATTTCGTTTTTCTGGTGCAACTATTTCTATGTCATTTAATAATTTAGTTACGCTAACCATAGTCAATTTTTCCGACGTCCCATTACAGTTTTTGCTTTTTCTTCACGAACCTAATTCGAATCCCGGAAACATTTATATATCTATTAAACGTCCTAAAATTACTTTTCTATTGATGCCCATTATATTTTCCTAGTGCAATTATTTCTAGGTCATTTTCACATTTTTCTATTTTTTTCACGAATAAAACGCAAATATTAGCAACATTTATACATCTATGAAGCGTATTGAAATGCTGTTTCTTTTGATACCAGTTTTATTTTCCAATTCTTTCTCGGTCATTTTTGCGTTTTTATTATTGAGTTAAACGCGAATCCATCTCATTTTTGCATTTATATACACGTAATTCGGTTACGCTAAGGGCAGCTTACTTTTCCGACATGGCGTCAGATTTTCTGATTTTCTTCTCAAATGAAACGCAAATCCTAGGAACATTTATAAATGTATTATACGTATTTAAATTCCCTTTTTAATGATACCAATTTCATTTTCCTAGTGCAATTCTTTCTTTGTCATTCCTGTATTTTTTTACTCCAGTTACGCTGACCGTAGTCTATTGTTCCGACATGGCGTCAGTATTTTCTGGTTTTCTACCAAAAAAGCTGTTTTATAATTTACTTACGCCAAATGAAGTCCACTTTTCCGACATGACGTTAGAATTTTCTGTTTTTCTTCACAAATAAATCGGGAATCCTAGAATAACTTATATTTCCATTAAACTACGATAAATTAGCTTTCTAACCATACCAGTATCATTTATCTACTCCAATAAAATCTACCTCATTTTTGCATTTTTGTATTTCAGTTACGCTCAGCAAAGTCGAATTTTCCGAAATGTCGTCACAATTTTCGATTTTTTTCACAATCCATTCGCGAATCCTACAAACATTTATATTCCTATTAAACCTCTTTACATCCTCTATCTATTGATACCCATTTCAATTTCCTAGTGTAATTTTGTCTAGGCCATTTTTGCATTTCTAAATTTCAGTTACGCTAAGTGAAGTCGAATTTTCCGACATCTCGCCACAATTTTAAATTTTTTTCCGCAATCCATTCGCGAATTCCAGAAACATTTATATACATATTAAATGTCTTAAAACCCTCTTTCAATCGACACATCTTCCATCTTCACGAGGCAATAACTCGCCGTCCGTTTTTGCATCCGAAAAAATCGCCGACGCGAATAAAATAATATAAACGCGAATCCTAGAAACATTTGTATTTGTATTAAACCTCATAAAATTCCCTTTCTAATGATGCTAATTTCATTTTTTTAGTGCAATATTTTCTAGGTCAAATTTGCATTTTTATAATTCGGTTACGCTAACCATTATCTATTTTTCCGATATTATGTTACAATTTTTGCTATTTCTTCACGAAGCAGACGTAAATTACTAGAATATTTGTATGTGTAATAAACATCTTAACATTCTCTTTCTATTGATACCTGTTTCATTTTCCTGCTGTAATTAATTCTACTTAAGATTTGCATTTTCGTTATTCAGTTACGCTAACTAACTAAACTAACTAACTACAGCCTAGTTTTCCGATACGTTTTACGTTTTTACCTTTTTTCTTCACGAATTAAACGGGAATGCTGTAATCATTTATATATTTATTAAAAATCTTAAAATTCTCTTTCCAACGATACCTGTTTCATTTTCTTAATGCAATTCTTTCTTCTTAATTTTTGAATTTTTAAAATTCCTTACACTCAGCGAAGTCTAATTTTCCGACATTGATTAACGTTTTTGTTTTTATTCCCGATTCAAACAAGAATATTAGAAACATTTATATATCTAATAAATGTCTTGAATAACCCTTTCTATTGATACCAGTACGATTTTTTTAGTGCAATTATTTCTATGCCATTTTCACAATTTCGTAATTCCGTTACGCAAACAATTCTATTTTTATAGTCTATTTTCCGACATGCCATAAAATTTTCCATTTTTATTCACAATCCAGTCGCGAATTCTGGAAAAAATTATATATGTATTAAACTGCGATGAATTTCCTTTCCAATGTTACTTGTTTCATTGTTCTATTACAATTTATTCTGTGCCATTCTTTCATTTTCATAATTTGCGTTACGCAAAACATAGTCTAGTTTACCGTTATGGCGTCACGTTTTTCGCTTTTTATTCCCAAATCAAACGAGAATCTTAGAAACATTTATATATATGTTAAGTTACGTTAAATTCTCTTTCTATTGATATCCTTTTCATTTACCTAGTGCAATTATTTCTTGGTCATTTTTGCAGTTTCAGAAATTACTTACGCTACACCACGCAAATTTTCCGACATGGCGTCACAATTTTCGATTTTTTTCCGCAATCCTTTCGCGAATCCTGGAATAATTTATATATGTGTTAAACTACGATAAATTTTCTTTCTAAAGATACCTCATTAATGTTCCTAAAGTATTTTTTCCATCATATTTACATTGTTGTTACGGTGAATTAGAGAACATTGTAGAGAAATTTCTCCCATAAGAAATGCACGTTATGCTCGTTTCGATCGATTGCAGACATTTATTCTTTTAATGATTTAAATAAGAAATAATGGTCCTAGAAAATCGAGACAAGTACCAAAAGAATTTAAATTGAACATAGATTCCTATTCTAGTCTAAGAACATCATTTTCCATCCAAATTAAGAGAAAAATAGACCAAAAAGACGAAATATTCGCAAACTTATGCTTCGATTGCAGACTTTCGATCTTTCAATAATTAAAATAGGAAAATATGGTCCTAGAAAATCGAGATAAGTACCTAAAGAAAGGAAATTAAACACAAATTCTAATTATGGTCTTGAAACAACATTTTCTATCCAAACTACTAGAGAATCAGACCAAAAAATACAAAATGTTAGTAAATTTTTGCTTCGATTGCAGACTTTTATTCTTTTAATAATTTAAACAATACATTATGGTCCTAGAAAATCGAGACAAGTACCAAAAGAAAGGCAATTGAACAAAGATTCCTATTCTAGTCATAGAATATCATTTTCCATCCAAAATACTAGAAAAATAGACCAAAAAATACGGAAAAAATCGCACAATTTCCAGCTTGTTAAGAACCCATCTCCTTGACGACTAAGGCAATTGTTTAACTCTAATCTCATACCAATATATTCATAATATAAGCCTGTATTAAACGTAAATAATAGTATATCATATAAATCATATTAATACACATTTATTAGCGAGATAAACCCACTTAGATCTTCACGACAAGAACCCATCTATAGCAAGTCGAGATAACGATTTCCTACGTACTAGAGATGGGAACCCTGCCGAGAAATTCCCATAAGAAACTCAGCTGTGAAAGAGAGACCTCTGTGAATAGAGAAACAAAGTGGTATAGCGTTTCAACATCCGTTCAGGTGAGCGGCTTCTTTTGTAGAGTTATTCTTTTCTTTTTTTCTTGGGCTCCATTGGGCTGAATCTCCTGGAGTTTCTATTTCTTGAGGTATTCAATGGAGGAGTAACCGGACCGCTTCCGTCGGCGATTTTTTCGGATGCAAAAACGGACGGCGAGTTATTGCCTCGTGAAGATGGGAAATGCGCCGATTGAAAGAGGGTTTCAAGACGTTTAATATGTATATAAATGTTTGTAGGATTCGCGAATGGATTGCGGAAAAAAATTGAAAATTGTGACTCCATGTCGGAAAAATTGACTATGCGTAACTGTAAATTATAAATGCATAAATGGCCTAGAAGTAATTGTACTAGAAACATGATATTGGTATCAATAGATAGAGTGTTTAGAGAGGTTTAATACATATATAAATGTTTTTAATATTCGTCTTTGATTTGTGATGAAAAATCTAAGAACGTGACGCCATGTCGGGAAAAGTAGGCGGCGCTTAGCGTAACTTAATTTTAAAAACGGAAAAATGACTTACCATAAATTGCACTAGGTAAATAAAACAGATATCGTTGGAATAATACTTTAACGTAGTTAATATGTATATAAATGTTTCTGGAATTCGCGAATGGATTGTGGAAAAAAGTCGAAAATTGTGACGAGATGTCGGAAAAATGGATTTCATTTGGCGTAGGTAATTTATAAATCTGCAAAAATGACACAGAAAGAATTGCACTAGGAAAATGAAACTGGTGTCATTGGAAAGAGAATATAATTTACTTTAATACATATATAACTAATTTCAAGATTTACGAATGGATTGTGGAAATATTGAAAATTGTGACGAGATGCCGGAAAAATTGATTATACTTAGCGTAACTGAAATTTAAAAATGCATAAATGGCCTAGAAGTAATTGTACGAGAAACATGATGCTGGTACCAATAGATAGAAGGTTTCGAGACGTTTAATAATTATATATTTTTTCTAGAATTTAGAATAGAAAGAGAATTTAACGTAACTTAACATATATATAAATGTTTCTAAGATTCTCGTTTGATTCGGGAATAAAAAGCGAAAAACATGACGCCATGTCGGTAAACTAGACTATGTTTTGCGTAACAGAATTATGAAAATGAAAGAATGGCACAGAATAAATTGTAATAGAACAATGAAACAAGTAACATTGGAAAGGATGTTTATCGTAGTTTAACACATATATAATTTTTTCCGGAATTCGCGACTGGATTGTGAATAAAAATGGAAAATTTTATGGCATGTCGGAAAAATAGACTAGAAAAATGGAATGGTTTGCGTAACGGAATTACAAAATTGTGAAAATGACATAGAAATAATTGCACTAGAAAAATTGTACAATGTTAAGATGTTTAATACACATATAAATGTCCCAGTAATTTAAGTCTACTTCGTGAATAAATAACGAAAAATATGGTTAGCGTCACTGAATTATAAAAATGGAAAAATTACGTCGAAGTAATTGCACTAAAAAATGAAATGGATATCATTAGAAAGCGAATTTTATGAGGTTTAATAAAAATACAAATGTTTTTAGGATTCGCGTTTATATCTTGCTGAAAAAGTGAAAAACGTGAAGCAATATCGGAAAACTAGACTGGAGTTAGCGTAAATCAATAATAAAAATGCAAAAATGACATAGAAAAAATCGTTCTAAAAAAAGAAATGGGTATCATTGGATAGGCAATTTCAAGATTTTTAAAAGATATATAAATGTTGCTAAGATTTGCGTTTTATTCGTGATTAAAACTAGAAAAAAGTGAAGCAATGTCGGAAAATGTGAAAATGACCTAAAAAAAGTTGCAGTAGGAAAATATAGTGGGAATCGGTAAAAAGATAATTGTAAAACGTTTATCACAAAAATGCAAAACTGAGGGAATTTATAAGAGTAGAAAAATGAAATTTGTATCATTGGAAAGGTAATTTTAAGAAGTTTGTTACCTATATAACTTTTCCCGGGATTCGAGTTAGGTTCGTGAGGAAAAACAGAAATTTGTGAAGCAATGTCGGAAAAAATGTGAAAATGACCAAGAAAGAAATATGCTAGGAAAATATGGTGGGTATCAATAGAAAGGTCATAGAAAGACGTTTAATACATATATAATAATTCCTAGAGTTCCTATTTTGTTCATGAAGAAAAACGGAAAAACTTGGGGCAATATCGGAAAAATATACTATGGTTAGCGTAACCGAATTACAAAAATGTACTTGTCGTGATGATCTAAGTGGATATATCTCGCTAATAAATGTGTATTAATTTAATTTTTATGATATACTATCATATAGGTTTAATACAGGTTTATATTTTGCATATATTGGTATGAGATTGAAGTTAAACTTAGCCTTAGTCGTCAAGGAGATGGGTTGTTAACAAGCTGGAAATTGGGCGATTTTTTCCGTGTTTTTTGGTCTATTTTTCTAGTATTTTGGATGGAAAATGATATTCTATGACTAGAATAGGAATTTTTGTTCAATTTCCTTTCTTTTGGTACTTGTCTCGATTTTCTAAGACCATTATTTCTTATTTAAATTAATGAAAGATTGAAAGTCTGCAATCGAAGCATAAGTTTGCGATTATTTCGATTTCTTGGTCTATTTCTCTATTAATTTTAATGGAAAATGATAATGCAAGACCGGAATAAAGATCTTTGTTCAATTTGATTTATTTTGGTGCTTGTCCCGATTTTCTAGGACCATTATTTATTGTTTAGATCTTCAAAAGAACAAAAGTCTGCAATCGATCGAAACGAACTTTACGTGCATTTCTTATGAGATCATTTTCGGGTCGTTTTGGAGTCGAACCAAGGATACTTTGGGCACAAAAATAAGGATATATAATATTCAAATATTCTTCTAACTAATCCCTAAATTTCGTATTTCTATTCAATCGGAATGTGCGTCAAATTAACGTTTATCTAAAATGTCTCCCACGCATTTCTTGCGGGAGTCACCGACATCGGACACATAAACACACAACGGTGATTATTATATGAGATGCTAAATATAATTTTGCGTCATCTAGAATCGAACCTAGGATATAATAGACAAAACATATCGATGTATAATAGTCTATTTGATTTTTCTAGCTAATTTTAATGGTAAGACTAGTGTTTTATCTAAGTCTTAAATCTATAGCAACGAATTTCGTCACCCTTAGCAACTGTGGGAATTTTTATAGTTTAGAGTGGATAAGTTAAGAAGCGGTGTGATGTTACAGGAAGAAGTGCATTGTGGGAAGGCCTATTCAAGTTGGGAACCTTTTCTTTCACTGAAAAGACTTAAGCACCCATTCTCAGATCAAAGGAAAGGTACGTTACAGACCAAGATGGTGGGACGCGGAAAAAATCGACGTCTTTAAGGGTTGATTCGAGGGATTCGTAGACGGGGTAGAAGGTTTAAATTTTTTTCTAAGATAGAAGAAGCATTTATCTAAAGGATGTAAGTGTCTGCGTTTTTCTGTGAATCATGGGTTCGACTCCAGAAATTTTTGAAGGTGACTAGACATTCCCTATGGATAGCGCTGATAACTGGATGAACATCATGCATCTTTGTTTTCAATAGATGATTTGAGGTACCTATTGATGGGATAAGTGACTAAGAAAATTTATTCTAGTAAAGAATGGTTGTAGCTAAGTAGCGTAGTTGTTAATTTTGTCCTACCTTTTCTAAGTCTATTTCTATAAATTTTCAAAGTTGAGCAAGTTTTAGAGTAAGGGGCACGAAAATTGTAAACTATTTATGTGATTATTTGAGGTACTTAATCGTCAGATAAACGACTAAGAAAATTTATGATAGTAAATAACAGTCGTAGCTAAGTAACGTAGTTGTTTATTTTGTACTAGCTTTCCTAGATTGGATACAAGAAAGTTTTAAAGGTGAGAAACGGAAAAAATGAGAATCTTTAAGGGTTAATTTAAGGGGTTTGTAGTCGGGGTAGAAGGCTCAAATTTGTTTCTAAGATAGAAGAAGCGTTTATCTTTAGGGTGTAACAGTCTGGATTTCTCTATCATTCCTGGGTTCGACTCCAGAAATTTTTGAAGGTGACTAGACATGTCCTATGGAAAGTGCTGGGATCTCAAATTAGCCTTATGCAGCTATGTTTACAAATGATGATTTGAGGTACTTAATGATCAAATAAACGCTTAAAAAAATGTATTCTTGTATAGAATAATTGTATCTAGGCAACGTAATTGTCTATTTTATTCTAGCTTTTCTAAATAGATTTCTACGAATTTTCAAAGTTGAGCAATTTTATAAGTAAGGGGCACCAAAATTGTAAATGTATTATGTGATTATTTGATCTACTTAATGATCAAATAAACAATTAAGAAAATTCATAATAGTACAAAATAGTTGTAGCTAAGTAACGTAGTTGTTTATTTTGTCCTAGCTTTTCTAGGTCTATTTCTAGAAATTTTCAAAGATGAACAATTTTACAATCACGAGGCACCAAAATTGCAGACGCATTTAATTATATAATGTACGATTTCAGACGTTTTTCTAGGGATAGAATGTTGAAAGTTTTCATATATATGTATAATACATCTGCGCAAGTTATGGTGTTATTAGTTTTTACCTTGCAGTCACTGCTTCGACTCCAGAAATGTTTGAAAGTGACCGTTTTGCCCTATGAAAAGCATTGGAAAATATTTTTCAAGAGTGGTCTATATATGTATGCGATATTTTCAGGTCATATTAGTTTAGGTAAAGGGTTGAGAAAGTATAAAGTGATAAAGGATACAACTAGCTAAGAAACGAAAATATTACTTTTTCCGTAGCTTTTACAGGTTCTTCCATAGAAAGATAATAAATATAATAATGATTCTTAATTCGGTCGTGTAAGGCTGTTTATATATATCTATCTTATATAATAATCACCGTTCTGTGTTTATGTGTCCGATGTCGGTGACTCCCGCAAGATATTCGTGGGAGACATTCTTTAGAAAAACGTTAATTTGACGCACTTCCCGATTGAATAGAAATACGAAATTTGGGGATTAGTTAGAGGAATGATTGAGTATTATATATCCTTATTTTTATGCCCAAAGTATCCTTGGTTCGACTCCAAAACGACTCGAAAATAATATAATAAGAAATGCACGTTAAGTTCGTTTTAAAAGATTGCAGACTTTTGTTCTTTTGCATATTTAAATAGGAAATATTGGTCCTACGAAGTTAAAACAAGTACCAAAAGAAAGGAAATTGAACAAAGATTATTATTCCGGTCGTAGAATATCGTTTTTGAGTCTAAATTATAAGAATTATGATAAAATACATGATAATATTTGTCTTCAAAACACTCCCGTAAGAAATGCACGTAAAGTTCGTTTCGATCGATTGCAGACTTTTATTCTTTTGCATATTTAAATACGAAATAATGGTCCTACGAAGTAGTAACAAGTACCAAAAGAAAGAAAATTGAGTAAAGATTCTTATTCTGGGCTTAATATATCGTTTACAAGTCGAAATTATGAGAAATATGATAAAATATATGCTGATATATTTACTAGAAATACTCCCATATGAAATGCACGTAAGGTTCGTTTTAAAAGATTGCAGACTTTTATTGTTTTGCATATTTAAATAGGACATAATTGTCCTACGAAGTTAAAACAAGTACCATAAGAAAGGAAATTCAACAAAGATTCTTATTCTGGTCGTAATATATCGTTTACAAGTCGGTATTATAAGAAATGTGATAAAATAAATGAATATTTATGTACTAGAAAACACTCCCGTAAGAAATGCACGTAAAGTTCGTTTTTATAGATTGCAGACTTTTGTTCTTTTGAATAATTAAATAAGAAATAATTGTCCTACGAATTTAAAACAAGCACCAAAAGAAAGGAAATTGAACAAAGATTCTTACTCTGGTCCTATATTATCGTTCTTGAGTCTAAATTACGAGAATTATGCCAAAAAAGACGAAATATCAGTGTAATTTTGCTGATATGAACAACCCGTCTCCATGACGACTAAGGCGATTGTTGAATTCGTTTTAAATATGAGGAATTACCTTTTAAAAGTGTATATTTCAGTACAGATTTCGTTCGTTATTTCAAACCAGTAGGGATGAGCCTTTCTCTGTATTGGTGTCAGTTGAACGGGTGTCCGTTGGTGCTCTGGGGTGAGAAAAGGTGGTGCCAAATTGCTTAGTCACGCCCCCTTCTGTATGAAGAGAGCAAGACTAATGTATTGTATTGTGCCCGTCCCTCTAAGCATTGGGGTACTATTATGGAGGCTGGGGTCGAACTGGGGGCTTTTAGGGGGAAAGTAAAAATATGTGGAGGTAGGGTAGGTAGTGGTGTATCTGTGTATAGAGTTTCGTTTGTGTATTGTTTTATTTAATAGTTTAAAAAAATTCTTAAAAATGTAAGCCTATAGAATTCTTATGGGAGGTAGACAATGGCGTCTGGGTTCGAACTGTGGACTTTTAGGGAGAAAGTAAAATTATGTGGATGTAGGGTAGGTAGTGGTGTATCTGTGTATGGAGTTTCGTTTGTTCATTGTTTTATTTCATACTCTTAAAAAATAGCTAAAGATGAAAGACTGTACGATTCTTATGGGAGGAACGAATAGGGGTCTGGGTACGAACCAAGGGCTTTTAGGGGGAAAGTAAAAATATGTGGATGTAGATTAAATATTGTTGTATTTATGTATAAAGTTTCGTTTGTCTATTGTTTATATTAATTGTCTAAAAATTATTTAAAAATACACAGCAAATCTCAATACCTTCTACGCATTGGGGTACTATTATGGAGGCTGGATTCGAATTGGGGGCTCTTAGGGGGAAAGTAAAAATATGTGGATGTAGGGCTGGTAGTGGTGTATCTATGTATAGAGTTTCGTTTGTGTTTTGTTTTATTTAATTGTTTAAAAAAATTGCCAAAAATTAGCTACTATAGAATTCTTATGGGAGGTAGAAAATGGCGTCTGGGTTCAAACTGGGGACTGCTAGGCAGAAAGTAAAAATATTTGGATGTAGGGTAGGTAGCGATGTATCTATGTTTGGATTTTCGTTTTTCTATTGTTTTATTTAATACTCTTAAAAAATTGTCAAAACTGAATGACTGAACGATTCTTATGGGAGAAGTATATAAGCTTCAGAGTTCGAACCAAGGGCTTTTAGGGAGAAAGTAAAAATATGTGAATATAGGGTAGGTGTATTTGTATATGTGTATAGAGTTTCGTTTGTGTGTTAATTTATTTAATAGTTTAAAAAAATTCTTAAAAATGTAAGCCTATAGAGTTCTTATGGGAGGTAGACAATGGCGTCTGGGTTCGAACTGTGGACTTTTAGGGAGAAAGTAAAATTATGTGGATGTAGGGTAGGTGTGTATGTATCTGTGTATAGATTTTCGTTTGTGAATTAGTATATTTAATTGTTTAAATAAATTGTCAAATATGAAAGACTATGCAATTCTTATGAGGTGAATGTATGGGCTTCTGGAGTCGAAGTAAGGACGGATAGGGAAAACATAAAATTATGTGGATGTAGGTTAGATATATATGTATCTATTTATAAAGTTTCGTTTTTCTATTGTTTATTTTAATACTTGAAGAAAATTACTAAGTATATAGTGCTATAGGTTCTGTATACGGTATATATATTTGTGTCTGGGTTCGAACTGGGGACTTTTACGGAGAAATTAAAAATATGTGGAGGTAGGATAGATAGTGATGTATCTATAGATAGAGTTTTGTTTGTGTATTGTTTTTCTAAATTGTTTAAAAAAATTGCTAAAGATGAAGGGTTACAGAATTCTTATGGGAGATACCAATTGGCATCTGGGATCGAACTAGGGGTTTTTAGATAGAAAGAAAAAATATTTTTTGTAGGTTAGATATAGATGTATCTATGTATAAAGTTTCGTTTTTCTATATTTTTAAAAGTTATTGATTTAGAAATTGATAAATATGGCATGCTATAGGTTCCTTACGAAAGATAGATATTGGTTCCTGAGGTCAAAACGAGGGCTATTAGGGGGAAAATAAAAATATCTGGATGTAGGGTAGGTATGTATGTATCTGTGTATAGAGTTTCGTTTGTGTATTGTTTTATTTAATTGTTAAAAAAAATTGCCAAAGATGAAAGACTATACGATTCTTATGGGAGGAACAAATACGGGTCTGGGTTCGAACTGTGGACTTTTATGGAAAAAGTAAAAGTAGTTTTATGTAGATCATATATTGTTGTAATTATGTGTAAAGTTTCGCTTGTCTATTGTTTATATTAATTGTCTAAAAAATTATTTAAAAATACACAGCAAATCTGAATGCCTTCTACGCATTGGGGTACTATTATGGAGGCTGGGTTCGAACTGGGGGCTGTTAGGGAGAAAGTAAAAATATTTGGATGTAGGGTAGGTATGTATGTATCTGTGTATAGAGTTTCGTTTGTGTATTGTTTTACTAAATACTTTAAAAAAATTGCTAAATTTGAAAGACTATACGATTCTTATGGGAGATATAATTTGGCGTCTTGGTTCGAACTGTGGACATTTAGGGAGAAAGTAAAAATATATTTATGTAGTTAATATATGGATGTAATTATGTGTAAAGTTTTGTTTTTCTATTTTTTATTTTAATGGCTTAAAAAATTGCTAAATCTGGCATGCCATAGGTTCCTTACGGGGAATAAATATTGTTGCCTGGGTTCGAACTGGGGACTGATTGGGAAAAAGTAAAAATATGTGGATGTAGATACAATATTCATGTAGTTATGTATAAAGTTTTGTTTATCTGTTACTGTATTAAATTGTTGAAAAAAAATTACTAAACATAATTAGATATATAGAAATGCGGGATATATATTAGTGTCTGGGTTCGAAGTAGGGACAGCTAGAGAAGAAGTAAAAATATGAGAATGTAGGGTAGGTAGTAATGTATCTATATATAGAGTTTCGTTTGTGTATTGTTTTATTTAATAGTTTAAAAAAATTGGCAAATATGAAACACTATACAATCCTTATGAGGTGAATGTATGGGCGTCTGGAGTCGAACTGAGGACGGCTAGGGAAAATATAAAAATATTTGCATATAGGTTAGATATAGATGGATCTATGGTTAAAGTTTCGTTTTTCTGTTCGTTATTTTAATACTTGAAAAAAATTACTAAGTATATAGTGCTATAGGTTCTGCATACGGAATATATATTTGTGTCTGGGTTCGAATTGGTGGCTGTATATAACTATGGATGGAGTTTCGTTTGTTTATTTTTTATTTAATACTCTTAAAAAATGCCAAATATGAAATGCTATACCCCGAGTGTCTAAAAGTGTCTCCAGGGGTCGAACTAAGGACCTTCGGAAAACCAAACTAGTATCAATGGTAGCTGAAGATATACAGATTACGATGCAGTTTATCTTAAATTTGTAAGTTGAGCGGTTCTAAAGATAGAGGGTGTTAAAATCGGACTATCAAATCATTTCACGCAAATTTTTTTGAAAACCCTCTAGGAAAAATTCCGTCCGATGTTTTATAACTGCCTCTTAGGCTCGAACTAAGGACTTTAGAATCACCAATTTTATATGAATGATAGCTAAGAATCTATAGATTACAATGCAGTTTATTTAAAGTTTATAAGTTAATTGGTTTAAAAGATAGAGGGTGTTAAAATCGACAACTCGGACCGACTCACGCAAATTCCCGCTCTTACAAAGTTCCGTCACAAGTGTCTAAAACTGCCTCCTGGAGTCGAACTAAAGATTTTCAGTATACCAAATTTGTATCATTGGTAGCTGAAGATCTACAGATTACGATGCAGTTTACCTTAAATTTGTAAGTTCCGCGGTTCTAAAGATAGAGGTTCTTAAAATCGGGGTATCACATCATTTCACGCGAACCTTCCTAAGAATACCATCCGCCCCGAGTGTCTAAAACTGCCTCCAGGGCTCGAACCAAGGACCACCAGAAAACCAAACTTGTATCAATGGTAGCCGAAGGTTTACAGATTACGATGCAGTTTACCTTAAATTTGTAAGTTGAGCGGTTCTAAAGATAGAGGGTGTTAAAAATCGGCCACTCGTCCCATTTCACGCAGCTTTCTCAAACACGCCGCACAATGGAAAAGGTGACAATGTAAATCAATCACGGACACAATAGAGGCGTGAACATCATTCAGACCCTTTTTAAAAGGGTACACCCTATTGTGTGGGCCTTGTAAGGACAAGGTGCTGAAAAGGGTCTTACCTGAGGGTTTGGAAGGGGTTTACTTAGCGGACTCAACGTATATACTAAGCGAAATCAGCGGATTCTAAGTGGAATCAACATATTCTAAGCAAAGTTAGCGTATTCTAAGCGCAGTAAGCGTATTCTAAGCGAAATCAACGTATTCTAAGCGAAGTCAACGTATTCTAAGCGAATTAAACATATTCTAAACATATTCAACGTATTCTAAGCAAAGTTAGCGTATTCTAAGCGGACTCAACGTATTCTAAGCGCACTCAGCACCTTCTAAGCGTACAAAACGTACTCTAAGCATATTCAACGTATTCTAAGCGGACTCAACGCATTTCTAAGCGATGACAACGTATTATAAGCGAAGTAAAGGTATTTTAAGCAAAGTCAGCACCTTCTAGTAAGCGCAGTCAGCGTATTTTAAGCAAAGTAAGCGTATTTTAAGCGAAATTAGCAAATACTAAGCGTAGTCAACGTATTCTAAGCGCAGTCAGCGTATTATAAGCGTACTAAACGTATACTAAGCATATTCAGCGTATTCTAAGCGGACTCAACGTACTCAAAGCGTATTAAACGTATTCTAAGCAATTTCAACGTATTCTAAGCAAAGTTAGCGTATTCTAAGCGGACTCAACGTATTCTAAGCGCACTCAGCACCTTCTAAGCGTACAAAACGTACTCTAAGCATATTCAACGTATTCTAAGCGGACTCAACGCATTTCTAAGCGATGACAACGTATTATAAGCGAAGTAAAGGTATTTTAAGCAAAGTCAGCACCTTCTAGTAAGCGCAGTCAGCGTATTTTAAGCAAAGTAAGCGTATTTTAAGCGAAATTAGCAAATACTAAGCGTAGTCAACGTATTCTAAGCGCAGTCAGCGTATTATAAGCGTACTAAACGTATACTAAGCATATTCAGCGTATTCTAAGCGGACTCAACGTACTCAAAGCGTATTAAACGTATTCTAAGCAATTTCAACGTATTCTAAGCAAAGTAAGCGTATTTTAAGCGGACTCAACGTATTATAAGCGAATTAAGCGTATTTTAAGCGAAATTAGCAAATACTAAGCGTACTAAACGTATTCTAAGCGTATTAAACATTTGCTAAGCAATTTCAACGTATTCTAAGCAAAGTAAGCGTATTTTAAGCGGACTCAACGTATTATAAGCGAATTAAGCGTATTTTAAGCGAAATTAGCAAATACTAAGCGTACTAAACGTATTCTAAGCGAATTAAACATTTGCTAAGCAATTTCAACGTATTCTAAGCAAAGTAAGCGTATTTTAAGCGGACTCAACGTATTATAAGCGAATTAAGCGTATTTTAAGCGAAATTAGCAAATACTAAGCGTACTAAACGTATTCTAAGCGAATTAAACATTTGCTAAGCAATTTCAACGTATTCTAAGCGAAGTAAGCGTATTTTAAGCGTACTCAACACATTTTATGCGAATTCAACGTATTATAGTCAAGGTCAAAATATAATTAAAACAAAAATTAAAATAAACAATACAAAACCGAAATTATCCATGGATACAGAGCATTGTGAATTTACTATTTTTTATGTAATTATAAAAAGCTTATATTATTTATTATATAAATATATTATTTATATAATAAATAATATAAGTTATGTTATATTATTTATTATATAAATTATACATTCTTCTTTTTATTTATTTTATAATTTATAAATTTATATAATATAAAATATATATTATATGTATTCTTATAAAAATTATATATTATATAATTTCTTATAAAAATTCAGGTTTGCTATGTGTACGATTTTAAATAATTTTTTAGGCAATTAAAACAAGCAATACACAAATGAAACTCTACACATATATACAACAACATTTACCCTACATTTATATATTTTTATGTTTTTCCAAGCTGTTCCCAGTTCGAACCCAGACACCAATATATATCCCCCGTAAGTAACCCATAGCAATGTATATTTGGAATTTTTTTAAACAATGTAGAAAAATAACAGACAAACGAAACTCAATACATGAATTCAATAATATATATATTAACGTATTTTAAGCGAAGTAAACATTAAAATAATGCATACATAGTATTTTGAGAAAAATAATCAAGTGGTACTTCTGAGTTACGAATTTTAACGTATGTATAAGTGTTCGTTTTCCATTTTTTTCGTGGAAAAAAGGCGAAAAATAATTAATACAATTAAAAGTTAGACACTGCTTAGATTACCATCTCCTTAAAAACATAAAAATGAAGTAGGATTAACTGTAGTAAGACGAATCATTTCACGACTTTTAATACATATATAAATATTCTCTGGAGTTGCGTCTGGTTTATGAATGAAAGACGAAAATTATGCTGCCGCAGAAAAACAAAACGGGTTTCATTAGAGAATTTTACGAAGTTGAACGTTAATATGACGAGTTTTGCTGTTTTTAGACCACATTCCGGTATATTTCGGCAAATATTGCGTAAAGTGGATTCTAAGTCAATGATCGAGGATATTATGTAGAATTTTCGTTCAATTTCCTTTCTTTTGGTACTTGTCTCGATTTTGTAAGACCATTATTTCTTGTTGAAATCATCCAAAGAATAAAAGTCTGCAATCGATCGAAACGAACTTGACGTGCATTTCTTATGAGTGTATTTAGAGTCGTTTTGGAATCGAACCAAGAATACTTTGGGCATAAAAATAAGGATATATAATACATCATTCATACTCTAACTAATCCCCAAATTTTGTATTTCTATTTAATCTGGAAGTGCGTCAAATTAACGTTTTTATAAAAATGTCACACACGCATTTCTTACGGGAGTCACCGACATCGGATACATAGATATATTTGAAGCTAAAACGATATCGCACGACTTTCATAAAAATCTTTGTTCAATTTTCTTTCTTTTGGTACTTGTCTCGATTTTCTGAGACCATTCTTTCTTATTTAATTCTTCAAAAGAATAAAAGTCTGCAATCGATCGAAACGAAGAAATTTTCACGCAGGCTGACTTTGGAAGACAATTTTAGACTATTTCTAGTTGAGCTAGGATGGTCAAACTTTGTGTAAAGCTAGTAAATAGTCTATTATCTCCTATAAAATGCTAAACCGGTTAAAAAGCTGTTATATCTAGTTTCTATTGATAACCAAACGTAGCTTATAGTTTAGATATCGGTGCATTTCTTACGAGAGCAATTTCAGGTCGTTTTGGAGTCGAACCAAGGATACTTTGGGCATAAAAATAAGGATATTTAATAGTCCACTCATACTCTTACTAATCCACAAATTTCGTATGTCTATTTAATCGGGAAGTGCGTCAAATTAATGTTTTTCTAAAATGTCTCCCAGATTCAAAACTTATTTTACGTGCATTTCTTATTAGAGCGTTTTCGAGTCGTTTTACAGTCGAACCAAGGATACTTTGGGCATAAAAACTAGGATATATTATACTCAATTGTTTCTCTAACTAATTCCCAAGTTTCGTATTTCTATTTAATCGGGAAGTGCGTCAAATCAACGTTTTTCCAAAACCTCCCACACGCATTTCTTACGGGAGTCACCGACATCGGAACACATCTTACGTCTTACATCATTTCAACCATGTATTTCTGCACACAAATTCCACTTTTTCCACCAAAATTAACCCACCGGTCATTCTTCCCAACCGTTGCTTAGATACCATTCCATTCAGAATAACATTCGCCATAAAAATGACTGCATTTTCGTCACCATGCCAATTTGTCAAACTACTATGAAAAGAAGTCCCTTTTCAATATAAAAAAACCCGCAACTGGGATCATCTCATTGTGTTGGGGCCACAATGGGGCCAATTTATCAATCTCCTGATGACAAAGGGGCCTTTTGGGACCCTCGTACATGCTCTGAATACAGTGGTGCAGTTGTCATAGTAACGGCAGTGAGTTATTGTTGGCCTTTCTTATGGGGAATATAAAATACGTCTTTTTAAATGTATTTCTGTGTTATAAACAAACTGGGGGGTTGCTAAGTTATCAACAATGGAACTGAGACCTTCTTTAATATTCTGAATAAAAGATTTACTCTATAGCAAACGAGTTATTACATAAAATTCTATGTTATGTAGCACATGATCTTATGTACAGAAAAAGTTGTACAATTCTTAAGTATGGATCTACGTTAGTAAATATATTTATGTATTTATCGCTAAATTTATATAATAATAATCATTCTGTATATATTTATGTATTACTGTATTTATATTTTATGCCATAATCCCCCTTGTGTATATTTTTGTATCTTTATATGTTTATGTATCCGACGTCGGTGACTCCCGTAAGAAATGCGTGGGAGAGGTTTATATAAAAATTATTTTGACGAACTTCCCGATTAAATAGAAATACGAAATTTGGGGATTAGTTAGAGTATAAATTGAGTATTATATATCCTTATTTTTATGCCCAAAGTATACTTGGTTCGACTCCAAAACGACCCGAAAATGCAGTAATAAGAAATGAACGTAAAGTTCGTTTTTAAGGATTGCAGACTTTTGTTCTTTTGAAGATTTAAATAAGAAATAATGGTCTTAAAAATCAAGACAAGTACCAAAAGAAAGGAAAGAGAATGTAGATTATAATTTCGTCGTAAAATATCCTCTTTTATTAAGAAAATCCGAGATATGTGACAAAATACACGTAAATTTCTGAAGTTGTTAAGTACATACACGAAATGTTGATATAGGAAGACTTTAGTCAAGATTAACGAAAAGTCTTGACTATGTTTTTGTGGGTATATATAGATGGGTATAATCATAGATCATAGTGTTCTCACAACGTATATATACGTAGATGACGTTAATATACGCGAATGACAGAAACAAACGTCCAAGACTGTAATGCATGTAGATTTATGTTTAAATATTATAGAATCTTTGTGAAAAAGCTTTGAAAATATCTTCTAAATTAAAAATATAAATAAATTAAGCGTCAAATTGAATTTGTTATAGACTAGCCGCGTGCATGCACCCTCTGGGTGCAGTTGTTTGGACCAGACATCTGAACTATGAACATGTACTATCATTCATTTTTAATCATTACTTTTATATGGACATATCAATCACAGTGTATTCTTATGGAAAAACGCAATACCTCGGTTTCAACAATCGTTTCCGTCGTCAAGGGGATTGGTTGTTTACAGCCTCAAATTTTCACGAAATTTCCGTTTATTTTAACCGAATTCTCGCCATTTCGACCCGATAACGATATTTCACGACCAAAATTAGAATCTCTATTCATTTCTCTTTCTTTTGGTGCTTATCTCGATGTCGTAAGCCTATCGTTTCTAATTTAAATTTGCAAAATAAATGAAGCCTGCAACCGATAAAAGTGAGGTTTACGTGCATTTCTTATGAGAACGGTTTTTCTTCTCTGGGTTCGAACTGGGGCCGTTCAGATAAAAGCAAATTGTGCCACATTGTAGAGTGCAGCATTCTACATCGAATGCACGTTTCAGCATCGCTCTAGATCTTGGCGTTGGGGAGAAAAACCCTTTTTTTAGACAGACAGACACCGTTACGTTTTTAATATATATAGATAGATAGCTCGTTATAAAATAGTTTTTCAATTCAATATCTTCAAAATTCTCTCATTAAAACTCAGATTTGAATTGCAGTTAATTTTCGTTGGTGTTTTCTTAGCGCAAATAAAAAGAAAGGAATAGCGTCACTATAACGTTATATGTTATATATATTATATACACTATAGTGTAAGGAATATCGCGCTAATATTTCTAAATAAATCGAAAATCTACTGCTTAGAATGCGTTGAGAACGCTTAATCTGTGATAAGAAAGCTTAGTAGCTTATCTATTATATATAGCTAACTCTCCGGATATACCTATATATATATATAGGGGATACGAATTCTGACCATGTTCCACCAGCGCCGTTGACGTCAGATTTTTACAACGTACTGGCCCCACCCTCTAGATACCAGAATAGTTCAGACATGGACGCTAGGTGTCATGGGTTCGATTCTAGAATGTCCGAAATATCGCAATTTTCCCATAAGAATGCATTGCGTGGATTTTTGAAAAATTTTTTGAGGCACTTATCGGTAAGATAGAGGAACCAAAATCTTGGAGGTTGAAGCTGAGGTAGTCTTCTATATTACGAATGGAAAAAATGTTACAAAAATACCGTGAGTTCGACGCCAGGTGGATGCAAAATTCTTCCGTAAGAAATGCATTGCTGCAATTTTTCACAATATTTTTCAATGCCTTCCCGATAAGCTGGAAAGATAAAACCCGGAATGGTGACAGAGGCGTTTGAAAACATTCCTGCATGAGCTACACCGTTTCTCCAGTGATCCTTGGTTCGATGCAAGAGGGTCATTCCGATTCTACCATGCATTTCAAACGGGAATAACGGAATCTCATTTTATGACCTTCCCGATAAGATACGGAATCGAAACTTTGAAACACGTCAGCACAGTGGCACTTATCTAACATTCGTATGCCATTGTCTCTCACGAACGGGTCCTGAATTAATTATTAAATAGCTTGCAGTATGCAAGCAACTTTTACTCGTTTATAATAAGTTCACCTGGATACCTGAATATATACTGACCAAGTTACTCTGTTATTCATGAATTTTTTTCGGCGAAACTATCACAGTAATCTCGCCAAATCATTTACCAAATCTTTCTTAATCTTCGAAGAGTATGTTCTAAATTTTCCAGCTTAAAAGTACCAAAATGATAGTCACTATTGAGTTTTTCCCCCAACCCTAAAATCTAGTGATGCTAGAGCAGACTTAGATTTCTTATACTGTGTTGACATCGCTTATCTTTCGCTGAGAGCGCTTACAACACGTTGAGTAAGCTTATTTACTGCTTATCTTTCTTATAATACGTTGACATCGCTCAGTCTGTGCTTAGATCGCTAAGAATACGTTTATATTGCTTAGTAAGTGATTAGTCAGCTTAAAACACGTTGAGACCGCTTAGAATGCGTTGAGATTGCTTGATTTGTGTTTATACTGCTTATAATACGTTGTAATAGCTTAGAATACGGTGAGATAGCTTAGAATACGTTGAGTCCGCTTAGGAGGTGTTGAGACCGCTTAGAATACGTTGAGTCCGCTTAGGAGGTGTTGAGTTCGCTTAGAATACGTTGAGATTGCTTAGAATACGTTGAATATGCTTAGAGTACGTTTAGTACGCTTAGAATACGTTGATTCCGCTTAGAATACATAGGCATCGCTTAGAATACGTTGACTACGCTTAGAAATACGTTAAAATTGCTTAGAATACGTTGATTCCGCTTAGAATACGTTGAGTCCGCTTAGAATACGCTGACTGCGCTTAGAATACGTTGGCATCGCTTAGAAATACGTTGATTCCGCTTAGAATAAGTTGATTTCGCTTAGTATATACGTTGAGTCCGCTAAGTAGCTTAGAATGCGCTGGGACAGCTGAGTTTGTGCTATGAAAGCTTAGAAGCTTATATATCATAACTTTCATTAACCTGATAATCATATATCGTTATATAGATGTTTATATACTTTTATAACGATATTCTACGACTATAATAAGAATCTTTATTCAATTGTCTTTCATTTGGCACTTGTTTTAATTCTGTAGGACCATTATTTCCTATTTAAATCTTCAAAAGAACAAAAGTCTGCAATCGATCGAAACGAACTTTACGTGCATTTCTTATGAGGGTGTTTTAGAGTCGTTTTAAAGTCGAACCAAGGATACTTTGGGAATAAAAACAAGGATATATAATACTCAATTGTTCCTCTAACTAATCCCCAAATTTCGTATTTCTATTTAGTATACATGCATAAAAATTTCGTAATTATACCACTAAATGCAAGTCTAAATCGACAAAAATATTTAAATAGTCTTCAAAAATCTCCACAGAAAATTTAGACGAAATTTTCGTTAAATTTCCGTTAATAATTCCCGCGTAAAAAAACAAACGAACATCGCCACGCGCGAATTTTTCCAAACGGAAGCAGAATCTTTCAAGAAAAGCCTAATTACGAATCAAAATGCATATCATTTTAATCGAATTAATTCTCCGAATATCTCGCGCATGGATGCACTCATACGGCACGCGTTATTCATCTGTTTTTTATTTAAACTCAGCGATCTGTATACAATAGAAATTGGGAAGGTGTGTTTTGCTGAATGGATGGTGAGTGCATTTCTCTGGATTTTGACTCCGTGAGGGGTCTATTTTTCGTACCCTAGGGGTTAGAAGGGTGCGTATCCCTAGGGTAGGGTATACACCCGGTTAAGACGCTCTTAAACCTGCGAAAAACGTGGATTCGGAGCGGATTTTATGTAATAATCACCGTTGTGTGTGTTTATGTGTCCGATGTCATATAAGATATTATTTTAACCGTGTACTAACCTCGTTTAACTCTATGCTGCACTATAATAATCTCCATTAAATTTACTTTCTTTTGGTATTTCTTACGATTTTATTGGACCATAATTTCTTATTTAAATATGCAAAAGAACAAAAGTCTGCAATCGATAAAAACGAACTTTACGTGCATTTCTTATGAAGGTATTTTAGAGTCGTTTGGAGTCGAACCAAGCATACTTTGGTTATAAAAATAAGGATATATTATATTAAGTTAGTACTCTAACTAATCCCCAAATTTCGTATTTCTATTTAGTCGGAAAGTGCGTCAAATTAACGTTTTTCTAAAAAACGTCTGAAACTGAATTTACGTTTCTTTTACCCTAATTCTCGCAATTTAGACTCCAAAACTATATTTTACGACCAGAATATGAATTCTTATTCAATTTTCTTTCTTTTGGTACTTGTTTCGATTTTATAAGACCATTATTTCAGATTTAATTCATCAAAAGAATAAAAGTCTGCAATCGATAAAAACGAACTTTACGTGCATTTCTTACGTGAGAGTTTTAGAGTCGAACCAAGGATACTTTGGTCATAAAAATAAGGATATATAATACTCCATTTCTACTCTAACTAATCTCCAAATTTCATATTTCTATTTAATCGGGAAGTGCATCAAATTAACTTTTTTCTAAAAAATGTCTCCCACGCATTTCTTACGGGAGTCACCGACATCGGACACATAAACACACAACAGTGATTGTTATGCAACACTACTGTCATCGGATACTTGCCATAAAAGATAAGATATACAATATTGCGTAACCGATTTCTGTAATCATAGATTTAGAGAATTTCCAGTAGAGCTAGCAACTTCAAATTTGGCACACTTGTAGAAAATATTCACCGGTACATTATCCAAGTTTCATTTCTTCGATCGTTCCATTGGTTCGAATCCCAGACTCTTGTTATGGTGTCACTTGTCGGAGAATATTAAGAATTCGACATTAGTTCCCACGCAATGGTGATTACTATAAAAGTCGGTTGCGTAATAGATTTCTATAAGCATCAATTTCAACCTTTTCTAGTAAAGCTAGGAACTTCAAATTTTGCACATTTGTAGAGTATATTAGTCAGTACATTATCCAGTTTATATTTCTACTGTCGGTCCGTTAGTTCGATCCCCAGATGGCTCTAAATGTATTGCTAGTCGCACACCATTCAGAAGTTAACGTACAATAGTAACTATTCGATAAGATGGTTGCGTATTAAATTTATTCAACCGTTAATTTAAACTATTTCTAGTAAAACTAGGAACTTCAAATTTGGTACACTTATAGAGAGTACCTGCTAGTACATAATCCAAGTTTTAGTTTTTCTTTCGAACCATTGGTTCGACTCCAAGACGCTTCTAAAGGTACCGCTTAAGTTGACCTATCGTATAATAGTGACTATTAAATAATTTGGTTGCGTAACTAATTTATTTACAGATTATTTTATAATATTTCTAGTAAAGCTAGGAACTTCAAATTTCGCATAATCATAGAAAATATTTGCTAGTACATTATCCAGTTTTCACTATCACCAGCGGGACTTTGGTTCGACTCCCAGAACCTTTTAAAGGTACCGCTTCTCGGAAAGCATTCACAAATTAACCTTAATTCCCGCACAACGGTTATTACTATAAGAAATAGTTGCGTAAATGATTTATATAATCATGAATTTCAACTGTTTCTAGTAAAGCTACAAACTTCAAATTTGGCTCAATTGTAGAGAATATTAGTCAGTACATTATCCAGTTTACATTTCCACCATCGGGCCATTAGTTCGACTCCCAGACGCTTCTAAAGGTACCGCTTCTCGGAAAACATTAAGAAGTCTACATGAAATATACCAAATTGCGTAACCTATATTTTTAACCAACAATTTTAACAATTTCTGTTAATGCTAGGAACTTCGAATTTGGTACACTTGTAGAGAATATACACAAGTACATTCTCCAGTTTACATTTCTACTGTCGGGCCATTGGTTCGACTCCCAGACTCTTTTAAAGGTACTGCTTCTCGGAAAATCATATGTTTCTATACAACGGTAATTACTAAAAAAAAATAGTTTGAGTAACCATTTTCTTTAACGATCAATTTCAACTATTTCTAGTAGAGCTAGGAACTTCAAATATAGCGCACGTGTAGAGAATTTCTAAAGGTATTTTTATCAATTTACATTTCTATTATCGGTCTATTGGTTCGACTCCCAGAAGCTTCCAAATGTTCCGCTTGTCGGAGAATATTAAGAAGTCGACATAAGTTCACACACATTACTATAAAAGACATTTGCGTAACCGATTTCTATAAACATAAATTTAAACAACTTCCAATCAAACTATAAACATAAAATTTAGCACAATTGTAGAGAATATTCTCCAGTAAATTATCCAGATTTCATTCCTGCCATAGGTACATTGGTTCGATCCCCAGACGCCTGTAAAGATAACACTTGTCGGCAACATTCAGAAATTTAAATAAGAAGGTAGCGTAACCGATTTCTACTATCGTAGATTTAAGTAATTTTCAGTAAAGCTAGGAACTTTTAATTTGGTGTCATCATAGATAATATTATCCTGTATATGAATCGATTTTTACTTTTACCATCGGAGCATTGGTTCGACTCCCAGACGCTTCCAAAGGTACCGCTTCCCGCAGAACGCGAAACAGCCTTCCAAAACTTCGCGAAACCAAACTTTCCCCTCCGCCAAACATCTCTTTACCATTCCACCCCTTCCAAACTCAAGAAGACCCAACAATGGACCATTCTTAACCCTTCTTTAGCCCCCCCGTAACGTTGACAACCACCGGAAAAACAAAAGAAGTCCTCCTTCCGCTTCGCCGAACGCATTTCGTAATTCCTTTATGAAAAACAAAAAACAAGAAATAATGGGGTTAAAGCTACCCCGACACCTTGGGGAATAAATCAGTGTTTGCCAAACACGTGCCTTTTTCATTTAATTCGATTAAACAAACGCGAAATTCGCACAACAGGTTAATCCAAGCGTAAATTCATCGCTAAACGAATTGAAAAAATTCGCGCGGTCTGATTTTCGATTGTTTTTTGTTCCTGTGGTTCCTTTTGCAGCCGTCGACCGCTCGTGGAGGCGCCGCGGTGGCTTTTATCAACATTTTTCTTTGTTTATAAAGAGAGAAAGCTTTGTTTTTGAATTTATAAAAGTCGTTTTTTGGGGAGAATTCGGTCCATCAGAGACTGTATTTGCGTTCTTTAAGTTTTGATGTTGATTTGAGACGAAATTCACGCTTTTATTCATTCATAACGGACTTAAATGTACGGTTTATATTGTAAAGTGTGTTTTAATAAACGTATTTCGCATATAAAGGCAAAGCTATAGTACCCAAAGTTGCTAAGTAACGAGGAAAAATCAATTTTAAGTGAAATCTATGCTCGAATTTGATAAAATTATTATAAAATTATAATTTTAAAGCTCTATAACAACTGAAAGTTGCTGAGTAACAATTAAGAATCAATTTATTATTGAAATAAAGTGAAATTTATGTTAGAATTTGAAGAAATTGTAAGAAAATGATTATTTGAAAGCTCTATAACAACCATAAGTTGCTAGGTAACGAAGAATAATTGAATTTTAAGTTAAATCTATTCCAGAATTTTGAAAAATACGTAGAAAATGTTTAATTGATACCTCTATGACAACAAAAAGTTGCTAAGTAAGAATTAAGAATCAAATTTTAAGTTAAACTTATGACATAATTTAAATAATACGTTAAAAGTGATTATTTGAAAGCACTGTAGTGCCCAAAGTTGCAAGGTAACGGTTTAGAATCAAATTTTAAGTGAAAAATATCTTATAATTTAAATAATACATAGAAAATTATTGTTTAAAAGCTCTGTAACAACCAGAAATTACTAGTTTAAAATTAAGAATCGAATTTTAAGTGAAATCTAAGTTATAATTCGAAATATTGTTACGAAAACATTATTTAAAAGCTTTATAACAATTGAAAGTTGCTAAATAATCAACTTTCAAGCGAATACTATACTAGAATTTAGTGAAATACTAAGAAAATGTTTATTTAAAAGTTCTATAACAACCGTAAGTTGCTAAGTAACAATTGGGAATCAAATTTTAAGTAATACCTAAGTTTTTATTTGAAATATTGTTACGAAAACATTAATTAAAGGTCTATAAGAGCACTATAAAAGAAAAAGCTTTGTTTTTGAGGTATGAAAGTCGTTTTTTGAGGAGAATTCCGTCCAGCAGGGACTATATTTGCGTTCGTTAAGTGTTGACGTTGATTTGAGACGAAATTCACGCTTTTATTCATTCATAACGGACTTAAATATACGGTTTATATTGTAAAGTGTGTTTTAATAAACGTATTTCGCATATAAAGGCAAAGCTATAGTACCCAAAGTTGCTAAGTAACGAGAAAAAATCAATTTTAAGTGAAATCTATGCTCGAATTTGATAAAATTATTATAAAATGATTATTTAGAAAGCTCTATAACAACCGAAAGTTGCTAAGTAACAATTAGGAATCAATTTATTATTGAAATAAAATGAAATTTATGTTAGAATTTGAAGAAATGGTAATAAAATGATTATTTAAAAGCTCTATAACAACCGAAAGTTGCTAGGTAACAAAGAATAATTGAATTTTAAGTGAAATCAATGCTATAAGTTATATAATACTAAGAAAAGAATTAATAGAAAGCTCTATAACAACCGAAAGTTGCTAAGTAACAATTGGGAATCAAATTTTAAGTGATACCTAAGTTTTTATTTGAAATATTGTTACGAAAACATTAATTAAAGGTCTATAACAGCTCTATAAAAGAAAAAGCTTTGTTTTTGACTTATAAAAGTCGTTTTTTGGGGAGATTTCGGTCCAGCACAGACTATATTTGCGTTCGTTAAGTCTTGATGTTGATTTGAGACGAAATTCACGCCTGTATTAATTCATAACGGACTTAAATATAATAAATATTAATTTAATACAGAAAAATACTTAGAAAATGATTTATTTATAACTTCCATGACAACCGTAGGTTGCTAAGTAACTGAAAGAAATGGAATTTTAAGCGAAACCTATGTTATAATTTGAAGTATGATTACGAAAAGAATTACTTGTAATCTCTATGACAACCGAAAGTTGCTAAGTAACAATAAGGAATCAAATTTTGACTGAAACTTATTTATAATTCGAAAAAATACTTAGAAAAGGACTGTTCGAAAGCTTTGTAACTACCCTAAGTTGCTAATTAACTAAAATATATCAAAATTTGACAGAAAGTTATGTTTTAATTTCAATAATTGATAGAAAATAGTTAAAATAATCAAATTAATAGTGAAATCTATGCTCTAATAAAGTTACAATGAGGATTATTTAAAGGTTCTATAACAACCGTAAGTTGCTATGTAACAATAAGTATTCAAACTTTAAGAGAAAACAAAGTTATAATTGGAAACATTGTTACGAAAGCATTTAAAGTTAAAAGCTCTGTAACAATCAAAAGTTGCTAGGAAACTATTATCTGTAATTAAAATAATAACTGGAATTGACAATAATAACATGAATTTTAATTTAATTTAAGCTTTTTTACTACTTATTTACAATATTAGAAATCTGTAAGAGGTATTCTAAGCGATTTAAGCATAAATCTAGCTATTTCAACTTATTTTAAGCGATTACAACGTATTCTAAGCATTCTCAACATATTTTAAGCAATCTCAACGTATTCTAAGCAATCTCAACTCATTCTAAGCAAACTCAACGTATTCTAAGCGGATTAAACGTATTCTAAGCAATCTCAACGTATTCTAAGCATTTTCAACGTATTCTAAGCATTCTCAACGTATTCTAAGCAATCTCAACGCATTCTAAGCAATCTCAACGTATTCTAAGCTATCTCAACGTATTCTAAGCTATCTCAACGTATTCTAAGCTATCTCAACGTATTCTAAGCTATCTCAACCTATTCTAAGCCATCTGAATGAATCGGATGTTATAATTTGAAATATAGTTAAACCTATCCTTTTTTTAAAAGAATACGTTGTAAATGATTATTTGAAAGCTTTGTAACAACAATCAGTTGCTAGGTAACAAAGAATTATTAAATTTTAAGTGAATTCTATGCTCGAATTTGATAAAATGCTCATAAAATGATTGTTTGAAAGTTCTGTGACAACCGAAAGTTGCTAAGTAACTAAAAGAAATGGAATTATTACTGAAACTTATGTTAAAAATTGAAGAATACTTAGAAAATGATTATTTTATTGCTCTATAACAACCGAAAGTTGCTAGGTAACTAATAGAAATAGAATTTTAAGTGAAAATTTTCTTATAATTTAAAGAATAGAAAGAAAATGATTATTTGAAGTCTCTATAACAACCAAAATTTACTAAATAACGAAAATAATCAAATTTCTAGTGAAACCTATGCTCAAATTTGATAAAAATACTTATAAAGTTATTATTAATATTAATACTATTATTTAATAGCTCTTTAAAAACCTAAAGTTGATAGGAAATCGATAATGTTAGAATTCTAACAATAACTTATGTTCTAATTTAAATTATACGTTGATAATGATTATTTAAAAGCATCGTAACAACTATATGTCGCTAGGTTACTAAAAGAAATGGAATTTTAATAAAACGTATAATTTAATTTAAAGAATACGAAGAAAATGATTATTTGAAAGCTCTATAACAACCGAAAGTTGCTAAGTAACTATTTAAAATCGAATTTTAATTAGAATTTACAAAAATAACGTAAATTTTAATTAAATTTAAGCTTTTTCACTACTTATTTACAATATTAGAAATCTGTAAGAAGTATCCTAAGCGATTTAAGCATAAATCTAGCAATCTCAACGTATTTTAAGCGATTCCAACGTATTCTAAGCTGTTTTAGCGTAAATCAAGCAATTTTCAACGTATTGTAAGCTGTTTAAGCGTAAAACAAGCCAACTCAACGTACTTTAAGCGGTCTAAGCACTTTCTAAGCGGTCTCAATGCATTCTAAGCGATCTCAGCAGAATTTAAGCAATTCTCAGCGTATTCTAAGCTGTTTAAGCACAAACTAAGCTATCTCAACCTATTCTAAGCTATCTGAATGTAGTTTTTTTTTAGATTTTGGTCCATCAGAGACTATATTTGCGTTCGTTAAGTGTTGATGTTGATTTGAGACGAAATTCACGCTTTTATTGATTCATAATTGACTTAAAATTTACGTTTTCTATTGTAAAGTGTGTTTTAATTAAGTATTTGGTATATAAAGATCGGGCTGTAGTACTATAAATTACTAAGTAACCATTATAAAACAAATTTAAAGTTAAATTTAAGCTCGAATTTGATGAAATTGTTATAAAATGATTATTTGAAAGCTTTGTAACAACAATGAGTTGCTAGGTAACTAAAAGAATTCTTATTTTGAGTTAATCATATGTTCGAATCTGAAAAAATTGCTAAATATCATTATTTAATAGTTCTGTAACAACCGTAAGTTGCTAGGTAACAAAAAATAATAAAATAATAAGTGAAATGTATGCTCTAATTTAAATAATGCTAAGAAAAGAATTATTTGATAGCTCTATAACAACCGAAATTTACTAAATAACGAAAATAATCAAAATTCTAGTGAAATGTATGCTCAAATTTGATAAAAATACTTATAAAGTTATTATTAATATTTATACTATTATTTAATAGCTCTTTAAAAACCTAGAATTGCTAGGTAATCGATAATATTAGAATTCTAACAATAACTAATGTTCTAATTTAAATTATACGTTGAGAATGATTATTTAAAACCTCCGTAACAACTATATGTTGCTAGGTAACTAGAAGAAATGGAATTTTAACTGAAACTTATAATTTAATTTAAATAATACATAGAAAATGATTATTTAAAAGCTCTATGACAACCGAAAGTTGCTAGGAAACTATTTAAAATCGAATTTTTATTATAATTCACAAGAATAACGTAAATTTTGATTAAATTTAAGCGTTTTTACGACTTATTTACAATATTAGAAATCTGTAAGAGGTATTCTAAGCGATTTAAGCATAAATCTAGCTGTCTCAACGCAGTTTAAGCTATTGTAAGCGTATTCTAAGCTGTTTTAGCACAAACTAAGCTATCTCAACGTACTTTAAGCGGTCTGAACACAGTCTAAGCGATCTCAGCAGAACCTAAGCTATTCTAAGCGTATTCTAAGCTGTTTAAGCACAAACTAAGCTATCTTAACCTATTCTAAGCCATCTGAATGTAGTTTTTTAAGATTTTGGTCCATCAGAGACTATATTTGCTTTCTTTAAGTAGTGAATTTGATTTGAGACAAATTATACGCCTGTATTGAATCATAACGGACTTAAAATATACGTTTTCTATTGTAAAGTATGTTTTAATAAAGTAATACGTATATAAAGATAGAGTTGTAGTACTGAAAATTGCTAAGAAAGCATTATAAATCAAATTTAAAGATAAATCTATGCTCGAATCTGAAAAAATTGCTGAAAATATATTATATAAAAGTTCTGTGACAACCGTAAGTTGCTAGGTAACAAAAAATAATAAAATAATAAGTGAAATATAAGCTCTAATTTAAATAATACGTTGAAAATGATTATTTGAAGGCTCTATAACAACCGAAAGTTGCTAAGTAACTAAAAGAAATGGAATTTTAACTGAAACTTGTGTTTAAATTTAAATAACACTTATAAAATGATTATATGAAGTCTGTATAACAACTGAAAGTTGCTAAATAACGAAAATAATCAAATATCTAGTGAAATCTGAGCTCAAATTCGAAATAAAGTTAGAATAAGGATTAGTTAAAAGTTCTATAACAACCGAAAGTTGCTAGGAAACTATTTAAAATCGAATTTTAATTAGAATTTACAAAAATATCGTAAATTTAATTTAATTAAAGTATTTTTACTACTTATTTACAATATTAGAAATCTGTAAGAGGCATTCTAAGCGATTTAAGCATAAATCTAGCTATTTCAACGTATTTTAAGCGATTCCAACGTATTCTAAGCTGTTTAAGCACAAACTAAGCTATCTCAACGTACTTTAAGCGGTCTAAGCACTGTGTAAGCGATGTCAACGTATTCTAAATTTGATAAAATGCTCAGAAAATGATTATTCGAAAGATCTTTAACTGCCATAAGTTGTTAGGTAAATAAAAGAAATCTTATTTTGAGTTAATCATATGTTCTAATATGAAAAACTTGCTAAAAATCATTATTTAAAAGTTCTGTAACAACCGTAAGTTGCTAGGTAACAAAGAATAATAAAATAATAAGTGAAATATATGCTCTAATTTAAATAATGCTAAGAAAAGAATTATTTGAAAGCTCTATGACAACCGAAGGTTGCTAAGTAACTAAAAGAAATGGAATTATTACTGAAACTTATGCTTGAATTTAAATATTACTTATAAAATGATAATTTGAAAGCTCTGTAAGAACCGAAATTTACTAAATAACGAAAATAATCAAAATTCTAGTGAAACCTATGCTAAAATTTGATAAAAATACTTATAAAGTTATTATTAATATTAATAATATTATTTAATAGTTCTTTAAAAACCTAAAGTTGCTAAGTAATCGATAATATTAGAATTGCAACAATAACTTAATTTCTAATTTAAATTATACGTTGAGAATGATAATTTAAAAGCTCCGTAACAACTATATGTTGCTAGGTAACTAGAAGAAATGGAATTTTTAATTAAACTTATAATTTAATTTAAAGAATACGAAGAAAATGATTATTTGAAAGATCTATAACAACCGAAAGTTGCTAAGTAACTATTTAAAATCGAATTTTAATTAGAATTTAGAAAAATATCGTAAATTTTAATTAAATTTAAGCTTTTTCACTACTTATTTACAATATTAGAAATCTGTAAGAGGTATTCTAAGCGATTTAAGCATAATTATAACTATTTCAACGTATTTTAAGCGATTATAAGCGTGTTCTAAGCAGTATTAAGCACAAACTAAGCTATCTCAACGTACTTTATGCGGTCTGAACAAATTCTAAGCGATGTCAACGTATTCTAAGCGATCTCAGCATAATGTAAGCTATTCTAAGCGTATTCTAAGCTGTTTTAGCACAAACTAAGCTAACTCAACGTACTTTAAGCGGTCTAAGCACTGTCTAAGCGGTCTCAATGCATTCTAAGCGATCTCAGCAGAATTTAAGCAATTCTCAGCGTATTCTAAGCTGTTTAAGCACAAACTAAGCTATCTCAACCTATTCTAAGCTATCTGAATGTAGTTTTTTTTAAGATTTTGGTCCATCAGAGACTATATTTGCGTTCGTTAAGTGTTGATGTTGATTTGAGACGAAATCCACGCTTTTATTGATTAATAACGGACTTAAAATGTTCGATTTATTCGTCATTTTTGTCAAAATTCTCAAATTTTGTAGCAAAAAATATATATTCTGCTAGCATAATAGGAATGTTTATTCAATTTCCTTTCTTTTGCTACAAGTTTTAATTTCATAGTACCATTATTTCTTATTTAAATCATCAAAAGAACAAAAGTCTGCAATCCTTAAAAACGAACTTTACGTGCATTTCTTATGGGAGTGTTTCTATTACATGTTTCATCATGAATTTCATCATAATTCTCAATAATTTGCACTTAAAAACGATATTTTAAGGCAAGAATAAGAATTTTCATTCAATTTCCTTTATTTTGGTGCTTGTCTCGATTTTCTAAGACCATTATTTCTTATTTTAATATGCAAAAGAACAAAAGTCTGCAATCCTTAAAAACGAACTTTACGTGCATTTCTTATGGGAGTATTTCTAGTACATACATATTTTATCATATATTTTATTATAGTTCTCACAATTTCGTCTTGCAAACGATATTCTACGACTATAATAAGAATCTTTATTCAATTTCCTTTCTTTTGGTACTTGTCTCGATTTTCTAAGACCATTATTTCTTATTTAAATCATTAAAAGAATAAAAGCCTGCAATCCTTAAAAACGAACTTTACGTGCATATCGGTCGTTACTACATAAGAGTACGACTTCTTTCCTATGGCAGTTACCACAGCAAACCCCAACTACCCCAGCCTCCCTCGGCATCTTCAAAGGACCATTTCAGTCGCATCTGAACCCAATCTTAGTTTCCCTGACCCTTAGAAGCGTCAACTTACACCCTTGCGCCCTGACACGTGCGATCCTTACGTTCTAAGGGACATAATTAACCGTTTTCCGACCCTTTTTAATGAGTTAGTTATGTGCGTGTGTCATTTGGAAGACATTCTGACCCTCAAAAGACATTCGGAGCCTTTCTGACGTTCGTAAGGACTCTGGAATTCTAAGAAATGCGAAAGAAAAAGGAGGGAAATCAAAGTTGTGTGTTTATGTGTCCGATGTCGGTGACTCCCGTAAGAAATGCGTGGGAGAGGTTTTAGAAAAACGTTAATTTGACGCACTTTCCGATTGAATAGAAATATGAAATTTGGGGATTAGTTAGAGTATGAATGGAGTATTATACATACTTGTTTTTATGCCCAGAGTATCCTTGGTTCGACTCCAAAACGACTCTAAAATGTCCTTATAAGAAATGCATGGGAGACATTTTAGAAAAACGTTAATTTCATGCACTTTTCGATTAAATAGAAATATAAAATTTAGGGATTAGTTAGAAGAATAATTGAGTATTGTATACCCTTATTTTTATGCCCAAAGTATCCTTGGTTCGACTCCAAAACGACTCGAAAACGCTCCCATAAGAAATGCACGTAAAGTTCGTTTTTAAGGATTGCAGACTTTTGATCTTTTGATGATTTAAATAAGAAATAATGGTCATAAAAAATTGAAATTTGCAGCAAAATGAAGCAAATTGAATGACGATTCTTATTTATGTCAAGGAATATCGTTTTTGAGTCGAATATTTGGGAATTTTTAGTAAAAAGTTGAAATATTTTTAGAGCAAATAAGTTTCTCGATTATTTATCATTTTATATCGTTTCTTTTTATATACATATATATTTTATTTAATTATTTATTAATAGTTGCGTTGGTGTATTAATTAAGCATTGTATATCCTTATTTTTATGCCCAAAGTATCCTTGGTTCGACTCCAAAACGACTCTAAAACACACTCCTAAAAAATGCACGTAAAGTTCGTTTTCAAAGATTGCAGACTTTTGTTCTTTTAATGATTTAAATAAGAAATAATGGTCTTAGAAAATCGAAACAAGTACCAAGATAAAGGAAACAGAACAAAGATTCTTATTTGAGTCTTAGAATATCGTTTTCGAGTCGAAATTATGAGAATTATGATAAAATACATGACAATGTAATTGTTAGAAACACTCCCATATGAAATGCACGATTTCGATTGATTGCAGACTTTTGTTCTTTTGATGATTTAAATAAGAAATAATGGTCTAATAAAATCGAGACAAGCACCAAAAGAAAGGAAAATGAATATAGATTCTTATTATGGTCTTTAAATATCGTTTTAGGATCGAAATTGAGAGAATTTGAGCAAAAAAGACACTTCTTTTAATCACAGGTAACGTTGTTTACTATATATATTGGTTTATTATATATATGTGTCTTTAGTATTGTGTATTTTATTAATTATTCTTAACAAGGAACAAAACGACTTTATATGAACCAAGAAAGGCATTCCTTGTCTGTTAGAATCCCTAATTTTGGAAACCCTTAGCTTTTTTTTATTCCCTTAGGACTTTCTTAGAAAAAATCTGGAGACAAATTAGTTATCAGCGCTTGCAGACTGTCAACTTTTTTTCTACTTCTTCAGTTGACTAATAGGGATTAATGATCCAGTTCTAAAGATGTATTTTTTTCATGATAGACGTCTTTTTAAAGTTGGAAATACTTCAGAAATGATGTTATATTTAATCAGGAGGCTCTTGGTTCGAGTATAGAATATTCTGATGTGTTTGAAGTGTAATTTTCTCTTAATGAATGAATCTTATATAATAATCACCGTTGTGTGTTTATGTATCCGATGTCGGTGACTCCCGTAAGAAATGCGTGGGAGACATTCTTTAAGAAAAACGTTAATTTGACGCACTTCCCGATTAAATTGAAATACGAAATTTAGGGATATGTTAGAGGACTGATTGAGTATTATATACCCTTATTTTTATGTCTAAAGTATCCTTGATTCGACTCTAAAACGACTACAAAATGCTGTCATTTGTTTGAGTTTTTTGTCCAAATTCTAGCATTTTATATTTAACTTTTATATATTATTTTATTTATTAAAATTATGTTACACGACTCAAATATGAAATAGTATTGAATTTCCTTTCTTTTGGTACTTGTTTTAACTTCGTAGGACCATTATTTCTTATTTGATTCTTCAAAAAAATAGAAGTCTTCAATCGATCGAAACGAACTTTACGTGCATTTCTTACGTGAGCGTTTTAGAGTCTTTTGGAGTCGAACCAAGGATACGTTGGACATAAAACTAAGGATATATACTATTCCATTCATACTCTAACTAATCCCCAAATTTCGTATTTCTAATCAATCGGTAAGTGTGTCAAATTAACGTTTTTCTAAAAAATGTCTCCCACGCATTTCTTACGGGAGTCACCGACATCGGACACATAAACACACACAACAGTGATTATTATTCAAGATATTTGAGATATTAACATATATATTTGTATATGTAGTACTCAATTATTCCTCTAACTAATCCCCAAATTTCGTATTTCTATTCAATCGGGAAGTGCGTCAAATTAACGTTTTTCTAAGAATGTCTCCCACGAATTTCTTACGGGAGTCACCGACATCGGATACATAAACACACATATTTGCAGTTTATGCTTGTAAATTCTGTATTTACCAGCATGAAATAGATGTTAACATGTTCACGAAGCATAAGCAAACATGTTTCGAGTGTTTAATCTCTTCTTAAGTCCTCTAATCTCCCAATAGTTGGCACCACTTCCTCTCGACCCATTCATGAATGGCAAAAGGACAAATGTGTTCCAACACCTGCCCCTTCACTGAATGGAATGGGAGGCCCCCGTGTTAGGGTTGGGGGAAATCCTTAAAAGTGGTTGTTCTTTTGGTCCTTTTCGGACGAAAATTTGGGGATACATTCTCGAAGGTTTGAGAAATGTTTGACTAAAGATTTGGTAGAATTGGTTTGGTGGTTTGGCTGGAAAAAAATGTTGAAGTACGGCTATATTTTATGGAATTATAGGGTGTAGTTGAGTTATGAGATATTAGTTTCTGAGCTTTTACAGGGCTAATTAAGCGATTTCAACGTATTCTAAGCTGTATTAAGCAGAAACTAAGCGAACTCAACGTATTCTAAGCGGTATTAAGCACAGAATTAGTAACTTTAACGTATTCTAAGCTATCTAAGCACATATTAAGCGATTTCAGCGTATTTTAAGCGTTTAAAGCACAAAGTAAGCTATCTCAACGTGTTGTAAACAGTCTAAGCACATGATTAAGAATCTGTAAGCGATCTAAGCATAAATATAGCTATGTCATCGAATTCTAAGCGTTCTCAGCACAAACTAAGCAATTCTAAGCGGTTAAAATGCAAAATAAGCCATATCAACTTTTTCTAAGCGAGTTCAACATATTCTAAGCTATCTGAGCATATTCTAAGCAATGTCAACGTATTCTAAGCCTTATAAAGCACAAACTAAGAGAACTCAACGTATTTTAAGTGGTCTCAGCGTATTCTAAGCGTATTCTAAGCGATTTCAACGTATTCCAAGCTGTAATAAGCACAAACTGAGCGAACTTAACGTATTCTAAGCGATCTCAACGTATTCTAAGCTATTTCAACGTATTCTAAGCTGTATTAAGCACATCTTAAGCGAACTCAACGTATTCTAAGCGGTCTAAGCGTATTCTAAGCAATGTCAACGTATTCTAAGCGACTTCAACGTATTCTAAGCGATTTCAACGTATTCTAAGCGAAAAAAACACAATCACTTGTTCAAAACACTTGTTCAACTTCTTTTAAGCAATTTCAACCTATTTTAACCTTATTTTGACACAGACTATGCAACTTTAACGTTATCTATGTTATTTAAGCACACATTAAGCTATCTCAACGTGTTGTAAACACAATATTAACAATCTCTAAGCATTCTAAGCACTATTTTAGCTATCTCAGCATATCCTAAGCGGTATCGGTAATAATCTAAGCAATATTGGCCTATTCTTAGCGAAGTTATTACTGATAATTTAGATAATTAATATAAATTAAGATAATCGCTAAGAAATGCACGTAAACTTCGTTTTAAAAGATTGCAGACTTTTGTTCTTTTAATGAATTAAATAAGAAATAATGGTCTTAAAAATACAAAACAAGTACCAAAAGAAAGGAAATGGATTATAGATTATTATTCTGGTCAAAGAATAATGTTTTCAAGTCAAAATTATGAGAATTATGATGAAATACATGACGATATATGTATTGGAAATCGCTCTTGTAAGAAATGCAGGTAAACTTCGTTTCGATCGATTGCAGACTTTTGTTCATTTGATGATTTAAATAAGAAATAATAGTCTTAGAAAATCAAGACAATTACCGAAAGAAAGGAAATTGAATATTGATTCTTATTCTAGCATTGGAATATTGTTTTTGGGTCAAAATTACGAGAAATGTGATGAAAAAGTTTTAAAAAAATTAGTACAATTTTGGAATTCTAAACAACGAGCCTCCTTGACGATTTTCTTAATTGCTTAGTTATATATATATGAGATAATTAAAGCTAAGTTTAAGCAAGAAATTATCGATATTTACCCTTTCATAGCTATTTCAACTCATTCTAAGCGGTATTGGAACAATCTAAGCGTATTCTAAGCTATTTAAGCGTATATTAAGCTATCTCAACGTGTTTATAGCAATTTAAGCGTATTCTAAGCGGTATTAAGCACATAATAAGCATTTTTAACGTGTTCTAAGCTATTTAAGCTCATATTAAGCGACTTCAACGTATTTTAAGCGGTTTAAGCACAATCTAAGCTATCTCAACGTGTTGTAAACAGTCTAAGCAAAAAATCAACCGTCTCTAAGCGATCTAAGCATAAATATAGCTATGTCAACGTATTCTAAGCGTTCTCAGCACAAACTAAGCGATTCTAAGCGTATTTTAAGCTATTAAAGCATAAAAATAAGCTATATCAACTCTTTCTAAGCGATGTCAACGTATTCTAAGCTAATTCAACGTATTCTAAGCGGATTAAGCACAAAAGTAGCAATCTCTAAGCGGTATTTAAGCGATATAAGCACAAATTTAGATGTTTCAACTCATTCTAAGCGGTATTTGAACAATCTAAGCAATTCTAAGCGTATTCTAAGCTATTTGAAGCACATCTTAAGCTATCTCAACGTGTTTTCAGCACTTTCAGCGTATTCTAATCGGTATTAAGCACAGAATCAGCAACTTTAACGTACTCTAAGCTATTTAAGCTCATATTAAGCGACTTCAACGTACTTTAAGCGGTCAAAGCACAAACTAAGCTATCTCAACGTGTTGTAAGCACTCTAAGCACAAAATCAACAATCTCTAAGCGATCTAAGCATAAATATAGCTATGTCAACGTATTCTAAGCGTTCTCAGCATAAAGTAATCAATTCTAAGCGTAATCTAAGCTATTAAAGCATTAAAATAAGGTATATTAGCTTTTTCTAAGCGATTTCAACGTATTCTAAGCGGTCTCAACGTATTCTAAGCTATCTAAACGTATTCTAAGCTTGCTAACCAATTACTAAGCCATTTCAACGTTTTCTAAGCGGATTAAGCACAAAAGTAGCAATCTCTAAGCGGTATTTAAGCGATATAAGCACAAATTTAGATGTTTCAACTCATTCTAAGCGGTATTTGAACAATCTAAGCAATTCTAAGCGTATTCTAAGCTATTTGAAGCACATCTTAAGCTATCTCAACGTGTTTTCAGCACTTTCAGCGTATTCTAAGCGGTATTAAGCACAGAATCAGCAACTTTAACGTACTCTAAGCTATTTAAGCTCATATTAAGCGACTTCAACGTACTTTAAGCGGTCAAAGCACAAACTAAGCTATCTCAACGTGTTGTAAGCACTCTAAGCACAAAATCAACAATCTCTAAGCGATCTAAGCATAAATATAGCTATGTCAACGTATTCTAAGCGTTCTCAGCATAAAGTAATCAATTCTAAGCGTAATCTAAGCTATTAAAGCATTAAAATAAGGTATATTAGCTTTTTCTAAGCGATTTCAACGTATTCTAAGCGGTCTCAACGTATTCTAAGCTTGCTAACCAATTACTAAGCCATTTCAACGTTTTCTAAGCGGATTAAGCACAAAAGTAGCAATCTCTAAGCGGTATTTAAGCGATGTAGGCACAAATTTAGCCATTTCAACTCATTCTAAGCGGTATTTGAACAATCTAAGCAATTCTAAGCGTATTCTAAGCTATTTAAGCACATCTTAAGCCTTCTCAACGTGTTTATTCTGCAATTTCAGCGTATTCTAAGCGGTATTAAGCGCAGAATCAGCATTTTTAACGTTTTCTAAGCTATTTAAGCTCATATTAAGCGACCTTAACGTATTTTAAGCGGTCAAAGCACAAACTAAGCTATCTCAACGTGTTGTAAGCACTCTAAGCACAAAATCAACAATCTCTAAGCGATCTAAGCATAAATATAGCTATGTCATCGAATTCTAAGCGTTCTCAGCATAAAGTAATCAATTCTAAGCGTATTTTAAGCTGTTAAAGCATTAACTAAGCTATTCCAACCCTTTCTAAGCTATCTCAACTTATTTTTAGCGGTCTAAGCACAAGTTAAGCCATATCAAGATAATTCTAAGCGTATTCTAAGCTGTTTAAGCACATATTAAGCTTTCTCAACTTATTCTAAGCGTTCTCAGCACAAACTAAGCAATTCTAAGCGTATTTTAAGCTGTTAAAGCATTAAATTAAGCTATATCAACCCTTCCTAAGCGATCTCAACGTATTCTAAGCTATCTAAACATATTCTAAGCGGTATCAACGTATTCTAAGCTGTTTCAGCATAAAGTAAGCGATTTTAAGCGTATTCTAAGCTCTCTAAGCAACAATTAAGCAATTTATACCAATTCAAAGCAATTAAATCTCATTCTAAGCTTTGTCAACGTATTCTAAGCTATCTAAACATATTCTAAGCGATCTAATCACAAAGTATGCTATCTATATATGTTTCCTAAGCCCACTAAGCAGACTCTAAGCGATGCCAACGTGTTCTAAGCGATGTCAGCGCATTCTTATTAATTTAATGTAAGGTATCTCAGCATCACCTTCTCTTTAACTGGAATGAGGCACCTCATTTTGCGTCTTGTAATGAGTTGGGGAAAACGTCAAAAAAGGGTGTAGTTTTGGTTTGTTTTGGCTGAAAATTTGGAGATATACTTTCAAAGGTTTGAGGAATGTTTGTTTAAAGATTTGGTAGAATTGATTGGTTCGTTTTGCTGGAAAAAATTGTTGAATTGCAGCTATTTTTTATGAAATTATAGGGGTGAAGTTGAGTTATAAGATAAGAGTTTCTAAGCTTTTATAGGGCTGATTAAGCGATCTCAACGTATTCTAAGCGGTTTAAGCGTATTCTAAGCAATGTCAACGTATTCTAAGCGATTTCAACGTATTCTATGCTGTATTAAGCACAAACTAAGCGAATTCAACGTATTCTAAGCGGTATAAGCGTATTCTAAGCAATTTCAACGTATTTCAAGCGATTTCAGCGTTTTATATCAAAGAATATATACGTTTTTATCATAAAGTAAGCAACATTAACAGATTCTAAGCTCTTTAAGCACAAATTCAGCAATGTAAACATATTCTAAGCTGTTGAAGAACTTAAATAAGCAATCTCAACGCATTTTCAGCGATTTCAACTTATTCTAAGCGATCCCAACGTGTTTTAAGCGGTCAAAGCACAAAATTAGCAATTTCGAATTCAGCCTAGAGTTTGATGACTTAGCTCAATGAATCTTCATTCAATTTCCTTTCTTTTAGTACTTGTTTTAACTTCGTAGGACCATTATTTCTTATTTAAATCATCAAATGAACAAAAGTCTGCAATCCTTAAAAACAAACTTTACGTGCATTTCTTATGAGAGTGTTTCTAAAGCATATTATATCATCATGTATATTATCATTATTCTCATAATGTCCACTCAAAAACGATGGTTTAAGACTGAAATAAGGATCTTTGTTTTATTTCCTTTCTTTTGGTACTTATCTCGTTCTTTTAAGACCATTATTTCTTATTTAAATATGCAAAAGTACAAAAGTCTGCAATCGATCGAAACGAACTTTACGTGCATTTCTTATGAGAGTATTTTCGGGTCGTTTTGGAGTCGAACCAAGGATACTTTGGGCATAAAAATGAGGATATGTAATACTCCATTCATACTCTAACTAATCCCCAAATTTCATATTTCTATTCAATCGGAATGTGCGCCAAATTAATTTTTTTATAAAAATGTCTCCCACGCATTTCTTACGGGAGTCACCGACATCGGATACACAAACACACAGAAAACTGTGATTATTGTACAAGATTGCTGTGATGTAGGCACAAAAAATGGTATATATAATATTCAATTATTTACCTAACTAATCCCCAAATTTCGTATTTCTATTTAATCGGAAAGTGCGTCAAATTAATGTTTTTCTAAAAATGTCTCCCACGCATTTCTTACGGGAGTGTTTAGGAGTCATTTTAGAGTCGAACCAAGGATACTTTGGGCATAAAAATAAGGATGTAAAATAATCAATTATTCTTCTAGCTAATCCCCAAATTTCGTATTTCTATTCAATCGGGAAGTGCGTCAAATTAACGTTTTTATATAAATGTACAAATACAAACACCATGGTGAATATCACGTAATATTCCTTGATAAGACCGAAATCAACACATATTCTAGATAATCCCCAATTGAAGACTGGAAATGAGGGTAATTTTAGTCACCCCTTTGTGAAAAGGGGTTCCCCAGGATTAAAAGGCACCCTTTTTCGATGAATAGGCTTCTAATGGAATAGAGGGTCCGTTGATTAGGGTATGAAGGCCTTTGATCTGTCCGATTTACATCCACGCCTTTACTCTCATCAACTCACTGTTTGGTTGAAAAAAATGCCGTGTTTACCATTCTCACGTACTATATATGCGAAGGGATTTTTATTAAGGTTGCTAGGATACTGTATATATATTGGTTTCTTAGGTTATTTTGCATTCATTATTAGACTCAATTTTGTACTATGTATATATATTAAAAACGTAACGGTGTCTGTCTGTTTAAAAAAAGCGTTTTTCTCGCCAATGCCAAGAGCTAGAGCGATGCTGAAACGTGCATTCGATGTAGAATGCTGCACCCTACAACGTGTTCTTTTACCTGAACGGCCCCAGTTCGAACCCAGAGAAGAAAAACCGTTCTCATAAGAAATGCACGTAAACCTCACTTTTATCGGTTGCAGGCTTCATTTCTTTTGCATATTTAAATTAGAAATAATCGGCTTACGAAATCGAGATAAGCACCAAAAGAAAGAGAAATGAATAAAGATTCTAATTTTGGTCGTGAAATATCGTTATCGAGTCGAAATGGCGAGAATTCGGTTAAAATAAACGGATATTTCGTTGAATTTTGAGGCTATAAACAACCAATCCCCTTGACGACGGATGCGATTGTTGAAACCGAGGTATTGCGTTTTCCCATAAGAATACACTATGATTGATATGTCCATATGAAAGTAATGATTAAAAATGAATGATAGTACATGTAAATGTTTTTATCGTAAAATTTGCTAGGATATTGGTATTTTAAGATTTTTAAGGGTTGCTAGGATACGCTATATTGGTTTCTTTGGTGATTTTGCATTCATTATTAGAGTCAAATTTATGCTATTATTTTATTTAAGATGGTATTAAATGTTTTTATCGTTAAATTTGCTAGGATATTGGTATTTTAAGATTATTAAGGGTTGCTAGGATACATTACATACCTTTTATGATTTTTCTTTAAATTTGACTTAAATTTATATTTTAAGGATACCATTATTTTATTTAAGACCCTTTTAAAGTATTTTACATGAAAGTTACTAGGAAATTGCCTATTTTAAGATTTTTAAGGGTTGCTAGGATACGCTATATTGTTTTTCTAGGTGATTTTTCTTTAAATTTGACTTAAATTTATACTCTAAGGATATTATTTATTTATTTAAGACACTTTTAAAGTATTTTAAAAGAAAGTTACTAGGAAATTGCCTATTTTAAGATTTTTAAGGGTTGCTAGGATACATTACATACGACTTTTTATGATTTTTCCTTAAATTGCAAGTTTATTTAACTATTTATTGGATTAAGGATACTTTTTATTTATTTTAAAGTTTTTTAACCTGAAATCTACTATGAATGAGGTATTTTAAGATTTTCAAGGGTTGCTAGGATACTATATATTGGTTTCTTAGGTGATTTTGCATTGAATTAGTTATATGAATTAGTTTTTAAGGCATTTTCTGTGAATTCCTTTAAATATTTTGCAATTATGTAATATTTTCATTACGCGAGGCAATAAATTGCTTCTGTAATAGAATTTCTCTGAATTTGCGAATCGAATTTTATTTAAAGAAATTATTTAAGTGAATTTTAAATGTGTTGTACAGGAAAATTACTAGGGAATGAGGTATTTTAAGATTATTAAGGGTTGCTAGGATACTATATATTCGTTTTTTTGGTGATATTGCGTAATATTTGACTTAGATAAAGCTATTTATTTATTTCAAAGGTTTGTTACACGAAATTAGCTACGAAATGTAGTATTTTAAGATTTTTAAGGGTTGCTAGTATACTATACATTGTTTTTTGCTCTTTGTTTATTTAAGGATACCATTAATTTATTAATAAGGTTACTAGGATACACTGTGCAGATTTTTATTCTGATTTTCTTTAAATTAGATTAATATTTTAAGATTTTATATTAGTCAAATTCTATATTTTTATTTAATCGAGAGGGTTTTAAATGTTTATACGTCAAAGTTGCTAGGATATTACGTATTTTAAGATTTTTAAGGGTTGCTAAGAAACGTTATATTCGGTTTTGATGTGATTTTTCTTTAAATTTGACTGAAATTAATGTTGTTTATTTATTTGAGATAGTATTAGATGTTTTTAACGTGAAATTTGCAATAAATGACGTATTTTAATATTATTAAGGGTTTCCAGGATACGATATATTCCATTTTGGTGGGATTTTTCTTTAAATTCGGCTTAAATTTTAACTATTTATTGGTTTAATTATACTTTTTAATTATTTTAGAGAGAGTAGTTAAGTATTTTCACGTGAAAGTTACACGGAAATTAAATATTTCAAGATTTTAAGGGTTGCTAGGATACTATATATTGTTTGTTAGGTGATTTTATGTTATATTAGTCAATTTTTTTTATTTTTTATTTAATTAAGAGGGTTTTAAATGTTTATACGTCAAAGTTGCCAGGATATTACGTATTTCAAAATTTTTAAGGGTTGCTAGGATACTATATATTCTTTTTTTAGGTGATTTTATGTTATATTAGTAAAACTTTACATTTTTTAATTAATTGAAAGGATTTTAAATGTTTTTACGTCAAAGTTGCCAGGATATTACGTATTTAAAGATTTTTAAGGGTTGCTAGGATACGATATATTCCATTTTGGTGGGATTTTTCTTTAAATTCGAGTCAAATCTAAATTATTTATTTGTTTAAGAGAGTTTTAGATGTTTTTAACGTGAATTTGCAATAAATGACGTATTTTAAGCTTATTAAGGGTTGCTAGGATACGGTATATTCGGTTTTTAGGTGATTTAGCATTGAATTAGAGTCAAATCTAAATTATTTATTTGTTTAAGAGAGTTTTAGATGTTTTTAACGTGAATTTGCAATAAATGACGTATTTTAGGATTTCTAAGGGTTTCTAGGATACGATATGTTCCATTTTGGTGGGATTTTTCTTTAAATTCGACTTAAATTTAAACTATTTATTGGTTTAATTATACTTTTGAATTATTTTAGAGAGAGTAGTCAACTATTTTTACGTGAAAGTTACCAGGAAATTAAATATTTCAAGATTTTAAGGGTTGCTAGGATACGTTATATTGTTTATTAGGTGATTTTTTGTTATATTAGTCAATTTTTTTATTTTTTATTTAATTGAGACGGTTTTAAATGTTTATACGTCAAAGTTGCTAGGATATTACGAATTTTAAGATTTTTAAGGGTTGCTAGGATACGCTGTATTGTTTTTTTAGGTAATTTTTCTTTAATTTACACGTCAATTTAAATATTTATCTTTTTAATCTTACTTTTCAAGTATTTGGGAGAGCTTTAATATTTATATAACGGGAGATTTTATAGGAAATGGTGTATTTAAATAGTTTGAAGTGTTTCCAGATTTTTAAGGGTTGCTAGGATACCATATATTGGTTTCGTAGGTGATTTTGCGGTATATTGGACTCAAATTTATATTGTTTATTCATTAAAGAGGTTTTTAAAGGCTTTTTTAAAACTTAAACTTCATACACAATGAAAGATTAAAGGATTGTTAAAGAGTTGCTAGGATACGCACGATTTTTACGCGAATTTTCTGTAATTTATACGTTACTTTTAAAATTGCTTATATCATCAATTTATTTATTTTAGGCGGTTTGAAAGTATTTTTACGAGAATTTTCTTTAACGTGGACTTAAAATTGTGCTATTCATGCATTTATATGTTTATAATTTATGTAATAATCACCGTTATGTGTTTATGTGTCCGATGTCGGTGACTCCCGTAAGAAATGCGTGGGAGAGGGTTTAGAAAAACGTTAGTTTGACGCACTTTCCTATTAAATAGAAATACGAAATTTGGGGATTAGTTAGAGTATGAATGGAGTATTATATATCCTTATTTTTATGCCCAAAGTATCCTTGGTTCGACTCCAAAACGACTCTAAACTACACTCGTAAAAAATGCACGTAAAGTTCGTTTTTAAGGATTGAAAAATGTCTTAGATACTCTCAGGATATAAATTATTAAGCATATTTAATGTATAAGTTGTATACTAATCTATATATATATATATATATATATATATATATATATATATATATATATATATATATATATAATATTTGCTAAGGAATGGATTTTTAAATTATTAGATGCAATAATGGTAAGCTATATTACATGTTGCTTATTGAATTTACTCTAATGCATTACTAATTATATATTTTCTCTTTTATTTACAGGTGAGTACATCTTACAGTTTGTTTTGCTGACTGGTTTATTACTAAAGTAAGTTCCAAATTTGAATTCTATTTACTTTTTTGTGTTTACTCGTATTTTATATGTTTCGTAGGAATTTTACCTATCTGTTGTAACTATTATCGGAAATATTACTTAGTTACAAATATTAGTAACTTTTATGATTACTATATATATATATATATATATATATATATATATATATATATCTATTTCTCCCTTACTTTATACCAAAATAGCGTCTTAAACGGGTTGTTATATATATATATATTAACTCTATACTGACATAAGTACAAGAAATATGTGCTATTTTAGTTGAATTATGAATTATTCTTTTAAAAAAATATATGACGAAATTTAAACTAATAATACAGAACCCGTTTAAGACGCTGTTTTCCATATATATATATATATATATATATATATATATATATATATATATATATATATTACCAATGCCAAGATATTCAAATCCAAGATTGTTGGAAATTTTTTTGCAGTAAAACGAATTTTTTGCGACTTTTTTGCAAATTTACGTAAGAAAATTGGGAATTTCTTACTTATTACTTTGTATATGATTCGTTACTTATATGTATGGTTGTAAACATTGTGATAATTCTATTTTTGGGTAATTAAACGCGAAATTTTTGCAAGTACTGACATTTTTTAATATTTTTAGAGCGAAATTACGTTGATATATATATATATATATATATATATATATATATATATATATATATATATATATATATATATATATATATATATATATATATATATATATTATGTTTGTTTATACTATACGAGTTTTAACATTATTAAGATAATTTCGTAATTTATTCGCCATTTCGTCTTCTTTTGTTTTTTTTCCGTATTTATTCAATTTCCGCGAATCATGATTCAATTGTTCTTCGTTACAAATTCGTTATTAAATTGAGTATCATAGCAACCGTGTTTGCTAATTCCATTAATCGTTACCATTTCCATCAACAATTCTTGTATTTCCATAGAAACAGTATTCCTTGTGATTATTCGACTGTATTCCGATTCTGTATAAAATTGTCAATTCCACATCTACTCCTCCTTCCCCTCCTTTTACATTCCGTCGTCATGGCAACCCCTCCCCTCCCCTCTTCCCCCTTATAGGAGAAGTATGAAAAAATGTCAAAGTTTGCTGTTTTTCCGGCCTGATTATCGCAAATATACGAATCGCCAGGGGTCGTTCGAAGACAAGAAATAGAATCTACGTTTAATTTCCTTTATTTTGGTACTCGTCTCGTACTTATCGAAGCATTATTTCTAATTTTAATCGTCGAAATAACGCAAGTCTGCAAGCGAAAAATTACATGGGAACGCGTCTTCGTTTAGTTTGCTAACTAAGACTACCACTTGTAGATTCTTCCCCTCCTCTTTCTATTACGTTGAAATATGTTGAAATTGATCAACCGTACCGGAACCTATGGTCATCATCGTGACTTACTTCACATTTATATTAATATTTTCATAACTAAACGTAACTTATATTTATAACTTTAAGTACTTATTGATTAAAAAATGTTGTAAATATTGGATTAATCGTCGTTTCCCTAGCGACATTTTTGTTTATATTATCCGTCTTTTTCTATTAACCATACGGTTACGCCCAGGACGACAAGAAATTTTTTATTTAAAGATTTTTTAGAAATCTTGGGTATTTTAACGAATTTTTCGTTTCTGACGATTTTTTCGAGTTCTTTTATAGAATTTTATTATACATTTTTGGTTTTTTACCGATTTTGACGAGTGATTTTAAAGAATTTTTAGAAATTTTTCGGTTTTTTGGGGAATTTTTTCGATTTTTTAAAGTGTTTCGATAGTTTTTTAAATAGCTTTTTTGATTTTTTGTCGGTTTTATGAGCTTTTTAAACAAATTTTTGGGATTTTTTTTTACGTTTCCTTGGTTTTTGACGATTTTCATGCTATGCACCATCATCATATACTACAGGTACAGCTCTTATCTTTTGATTCTTATGTATTTTTTGGGTTTTTTTTTTGTTTTTGTTGAATTTTTAAGTATTAATTTCCGTTTTATATATTTGTATACGAGTTTTTGACGATTTTTTCAATTTATTTTAAAGAATTTTTTAGAAATTTTGGGGAATTTTAACGATTTTTTTTTTGTTTCTGACGATTTTTTTCGCGGTATTTTAAAGAATTTTTTTTGGAAATTTTGGGTTTTTTAACGATTTTTTGTTTCTGACGATTTATTTGAGTTAATTTAAAGATTTTTTTAGAAATTTTGGGTTTTTTAAACGATTTTTTTTGTTTCTGACGATTTTTTTCGAGTTATTTTAAAGAATTATCTTATCTGTTGATTTTTATGTATTTTTGGGGTTTTATATAATTTTGGGGTTATTTCTTGGTTTTCGGGCATTATTTAAGGGGGAGACGGGCTGTATTTTAACGCGAAATTACACAGATTTTCTGTCTTCTTTATAGAAATTATAGGAATGTAGAATAAGATACGATATTCTATGACCAGAATAAGAATCTTCATTCAATTTCCTTTATTTTGGTACTTTTCTCGATTTTCTATGACCATTATTTCTTATTTAAATCATTAAAAGAATAAAAGTCTGCAATCGATCGAAACGAACTTAACGTGCATTTCTTATGGGAGTTTTTCTAAGACTTACATTATAATGTATTTTGTTGTAATTCTCGTAATTTCTACTCTAAAACCATATTTTATGACCAGAATAAGAATCTTTGCTCCATTACCTTTATTTTGGTACTTGTTTCTATTTTCTATGACCATTATTTCTTATTTAAATCATCAAAAGAATAAAAGTCTGCAATCTTTAAAAACGAACTTTACGTGCATTTCTTATGGGAGCGTTTCTAATATTCTTCCAATTCTGTATAAAATTGTCAATTCCCCCCTCCCCCTTTTACATTCCGTCGTCATGGCAACCCCTCCCCTCTTCCCCCTTACAGGAGAAGAAGTATAAAAAATGCAAAAGTTTGCTGTTTTTCCGTTCTAGTTCTCGCAAATTTACGAATCGCCAGGGGTCGTTCGAAGACAAGAAATAGAATCTACGTTTAATTTCCTTTATTTTGGTACTCGTCTCGTAATGATCGAAGCACTATTTCTAATTTTAATCGTCGATATAACGCAGGCCTGCAATCGAAAAATTACATTGAAAGGCGTCTTGGTTTAGTTCGCTAACTAAAGCACGACGGGGGTGTGGAAAATGACTCGGGGATTTGGAAATATTATTAACACGGTGTATATGCACATGGCTTCTTATTTTCTTGGTTACTCATATTCATTATATTTATTCATACATAAATTTATTCGTTTTTCTATTTAATAGTACTTTTATAATCAATATGATTACTTTCATAATATAATAAGCCGAATATTATTTTAAATGATATTTTAAATTTTATTTTGAATATTATTTCGACTGTTATTTTTTAGAAATTTTTTTAAATTTAATTTTTGACACATTTTAAATATTCTAAATATTATTATAAATTTTATTTTAAATTCCATTTTAAATTTTATTTATTAATTTCAATTTTAAATTTATTATAATTTTTTTTGAAATTTCATTTTTAATTTTTTTTTATAAATTTCATTTTTAATTTTATTTTTAAATTCCATTTTTAATTTTTAGATTTAATTTTCAATATATTTTTTAAAATTTAATTTTAAATATTATATTAACTGTTTTTTAATTAATTATTAATTATTATTATTAAAATTAATTTTTAAACTTTATTTTACACCAAGTAGTTACTTATAGAGAATTTTTCAGCTAAGACCGCACGTTAAGTAGGTCAAGGGTAGGCCAAAGTCTGTTTTTCCGGAATAACTTCTTTAAAAATCAATTTAGGTATATACAAATGTTTATAAAAGTTGTGAATAATTAAATTCTGTACAACTTTTATATTTAATGTTTTTCGCTATCACCAATATTTCGCGAGATAATAGCAAATTAAGACCAACTTCGCAAAATAGAATCGTCAACTCAGTTTTTCTTGAATAGCTTCTTTAATATGCAACTTAGGTATATACAAATGTTTAAACAAGTTGTACATAATGTAATTACCTACAACTTTTGTATTTAATATTTTTCTCTATAACCAATATGTATCAAGATATTTGACATTAAAGACATTAGTTTCGGAACGCTAATAACGCTAAATTCGGTTTTTACCTCATAACTTTTATATTATGCAACTTAGGTATATGCAAATGTTTATAAAAGTTGTAGTTAATTAAATTTCCTATAAATATTGTATTTATTACTTTTCGCTAGAACCAATATTTCGCGAGATATTTGCAACTAAAACAGCAGTTACGAAAAATGTAACACTACCTTCAGTTTTTCCATCATAACTCCTTTAAAAATCAACTCATGTACAAAATTATTAATACATATTATAGGTAATTACATTGTTTACAACCTTTGTATTAAATATTTTTCTCTACGACCAATATTTCGCGAGATATCCGCAAACAAAGTCGGCAGAATCACAGAATAGCGCACTACATTCAGTTTTCTGCTTATCATTCCCTTAGAAATCAACTTACGTATAAAATTGTTAATACATATTGTAGATAAGTTAATTCTCTACAGCATTTGTCCTTAGCATTTCTTTCTTAAATCAATATTTGGCAAATAAATTCGGCAGATTCGCAAAATAGAACACTGCATATAGTTTTTCTAGCATAACTTCGTTAAATGGTGACTTAGGAATTTATGGATACTTGTAGAATATAGATATTTAAATTTTCTACGACGTTTATATTTAACATTTCTCTCTACGATCAATATTTCGCGAGATATATGCAAATAAAGAAATTAGTTTCGGAAAACAGCACTAAATTCAGTTTTTCCCTTATAACTTCTATATTTATCAATTTATGTATACACAAATGTTGATAAAAGTTGTAGATAATTACATTCTCTACAACATTTATATTTAACATTTCTTTCTACAATCGATATTAAGCGAGATATACTCCAACAAAGTCGGGAGAATCACAAAATAGAGTACTGAATACAGTTTTTCTACCATAACCTTCTTAATATTTAATTTAGGTATATGCAAATGTTTATAAAAGTTGTAGATATTTACATTATCTACAACGTTTGTATTTAACATTTTTCTCTAGGACCAATATTTCGCGAGATTTTTGCTAATAAAGCCGTCGGATTCGCATAATACCGCACTAAATTCAGTTTTTGTCTCATAACTTCTATATTATTCAACTTTAGTGTACACAATTGTTTATAAGAATTGTAGATAACTAAATTTCCAACAACTTTTATGCTTAACAGTTTTCTCTAGGACCAATATTTCGCGAGATATATGCAAATAAAGCCGTCAGATTCACAAAATTACGCACTTAATTCAGTTTTTCCACCATAACTCTTTTAAAAATAAACTTATATATAAGAAAATTAATGTATATTGTAGACAATTAAATTCTCTACAACGTTGGTATATAACATGTTTCCCTATCGCCACTATTTCGCGAGATATTTGCAAACAAAAATAGAAAATTCGCGAAGTAGAACATTACGCTCAGTTTTTCCGGCATACTTCTTTTAAAACTCAACTCATGTGCAAAACTATTAATACATATTATAGATAATTACATTTTCTACAACTTTTATATTTAACATTTCTTTCTACAATCGATATTTCTCGAGATATCCTCAAAGAAAGTCAGGGGAATCGCAGAATATCACAGTAAATTCAGTTTTTTTCTCATAACTTTCTTAATACTCAATTTATTCATATAAAAATGCTTATAAAAGTTATAGAAAATTAAATTTCCTACAACTTTTATGCTTGATATTTTTCTCTACGACCAGTATTTCTCGAGATATTCATAGTTAAAGACAGCATATTCGCAAAATAGCGCACTTAATTAGTTTTTCTAGCATAACTTCCTTAATTTTCAACAAATATATATAATTGTTACTACATATTGTAGACAATCAAATTTTCTATAACTTTTACGTTTAACATTTCTTTCTACAATCGATATTAAGCGAGATATCCTCAAACAAATTCAGGGGAATCGCAGAATATCACAGTAAATTCAGTTTTTTCCTCATAACTTTCTTATTATTCAATTTATTCATATAAAAATGCTTATAAAAGTTATAGATAATTAAATATTCTACAACTTTGTTATTTAACATTTCTCTCTACGACCAATATTTCACGAGATATTCACAATTAAAGACAGCATATTCGCAAAATAGAACACTACGCTCAGTTTTTCCGGCATAACTCCTTTACAAATCAACTCATGCACAAAACTATTAATACATATTGTAGAAAATTTAATTCTCTACAACTTCTACATTTAACATTTCTTTCTACAATCGATATTTCACGAGATATCCTCAAACAAAGTCGATAGAATCGCACAATTTCGTCCATCCCAATTCATTTCAACGCCCCATTTAACTCTTATTTTCCCATTCGTAAATTCCCTTTTGTCATGCAAATCCACGAATTTGTCATTCAAATGTCCCCTTTGAAGTCTTCAATCCAAAGGAAGAGCAATTTCTGCATTTGCATCTTCGGGAAGTACAAAAGGACGCCAAATTTTCGTATTTACGAGAAATTCGTTTCGTTTCTTTTTTGTTAAGGAAAAAAGAGTTCGAAATTATGCGGTGGAGTCGTGATCAGAATGGAAATATTGAGAAATCAATAATATTTTGTGTTTTTACGTGTTTTTTAATGTTATATTTCGAATTTGAGTTGTTTTTCTTAATTTTTGTTCATTTTAAAACGTTATCGAAATTAAAACATAAGAAAATCGAAAATATTTTGTGTTTTTACGTAAATTTTTTCATTTTGTTTGGAGTTCAAGTGTTTTTTTCAATATTTTTCGTATGATTATTTATTTTAAATTACTTTTATATGTTTATAAATTATATATGTGTATTTTTGATGAATTATTTTGAAGATATTTATATATATATTTATTATATTTTACATTTTTTATTCACTATTTTTTATAACGAATTATTTACATATTTCTCATAAATTAATTATATATAAATTTTCTATTATGAATAATCGTTTTGAATTCTTTCTAAATATGTTTATAATTTATTCATATAGATATTCTGTACATTTTTATGTTTATTTATAAATTTTATATTTATTTATATATTTTTATATTTAATTATGAATTTTATATTTATTATCAATTATTTGTACATATTAACAATTATTTATATATTTTTGTATATATTATCAATATTTTCTCATGTATTTGTTATACATTTTTTATAAATATTTACAACCAACTATTAATATAAATTTAGTATAAATTATTTTTATATATATTTAATTTCAATATTTATGTATATTTACTATTAATTATTTAAATATGTATATTATCACTTATTTGCACATATATGTGTAATAAATTTTAGTTCTAGATATGTCTTTCTATTTTCTTTAGTAAATTATTCATGTATATTAATTATAGATTATTTACGCATTGATCAATTATATATCAATTCGTAATTTAGACTTCTGAATACTGAATCTATAATAATAATTATAGATTAGGGTTTATAAGAAAATATAAACTTGTCTCATATACCCGCAGAATGTGTAAGACACACTCAGCTTCACTTTTACAGTCTCAGAAGTCTAAGATTCTCTCATTTAGTCTCACATGCTCTAAATTTATCTCAGATACTCTCAGACACTCTCATTTAGTCTAAGACACACTTAATTTGTCTCAAACACTCTCTGCTTCTCTCAGTTACTCTCAAATGCTCTCAGGTACTCTCAACTTGTCTCAAATACTCTCAGCTAGTCTCAGTTACTCTCAGACACTCTCAGATACTCTCAGACACAATATTTTAATCTTAGATACTTCCAGCGTCTCTCGGCATCTCTTAGAGTCTCTCAGACACACTAATTTACTCTCAGATACTCTCAGCTTCTCTCAGGTTCCTTGTATAGCGTCTTAACTGGGTTTCATTCATTGCTTTAACTCCGTTTATGCATGAGGATAAATACTGAATTGGTAATTTCTCAGATACTCTCAGCTTCTCTCAGATACTGTCAGACACTCCCAGATTGTCTAAGACACTCTCATTTAGTCTCAGATACTCTCCTTTTTGTCTAAAATACTCTCAGCTTCTCTCAGATACTCTCAGCTCGTCTTAGATACTCTCAGGTACTCTCAGCTTCTCTCAGATACTCTCAGAATGTCTCAGCTTTTCTCAGATACTCTCAGCTTCTCTCAGATACTCTCAGGTACTCTCAGCTTCTCTCAGATACTCTCAGCTCGTCTTAGATACTCTCAGGTTGTCTTAGATACTCTCAGGTACTCTCAGCTTCTCTCAGATACTCTCAGAATGTCTCAGCTTTTCTCAGATACTCTCAGATACTCTGAAATGCTCTCAGATACTGTCAGACTCTCTCAACTTCTGTCAGGTTCCTTGTATAGCGTCTTAACTGGGTTTAATTCATTGCTTCAACTCCGTTTATGCCGGAGGATAAATACTGAATTGGTAATTTAGACAGAATACAGATTGTAAGGGTAATAAAGTCTTATCGAAATTCAGAGTGAATACGGAATGAATTAGAGTGTTGAAATGGTGTGAATGAGTGTTTATTTGTCCGTGAAATGTATTCACCCCTTTTTATTTAAAATGAGACCGATTTCGACTCAATCGGGTGGAAATGCAATCCGAGCGGAATTTCAATCAATATCTACGCTGGGGGGGGCGACGTACGACTTACTACTGATTTCTTCGCTTAGGATACGATGAGTTTGCTTAGATAAGTGATGAGTTAGCTTAGGAGATGTTGACTTCGCTTAGGATACGATGACTTCGCTTAGATGAGTGATGAGTTAGCTTAGAATACGTTTAGACTGCTTAGAATATGTTGAGTTCGCTTAGAATATGTTGAGTAATCTAAAAGTATGTTTAATTCGTTTAGAATACGTTGAGTATGCTTAGAATAAGTTGAGAATACGTTGAGATTGCTTAGAACACGCTGAGTTCGCTTAGATTAAGCTTATTTCGCTTAGAATACGTTGAGTTCGCTTAAGATTATGTTGAGTAATCTAAAAGTATGTTTAATTCGTTTAGAATACGTTGAATTCGCTTAGAATACGTTGACTTCGCTTAGATATCTGATGAGTTAGCTTAGATAAGTGATGAATTCGCTTAGAATACGTTGACTTCGCTTAGAATACGATGAGTTAGCTTAGAATACGTTGAGTTCGCTTAGAATACGTTGACTTCGCTTAGAATACGTTGAGTTCGTTTAGGGAAGATGAGTTCGCTTAGATGAGTGATGAGTTAGCTTAGGAATTGTTGAGTTCGCTTAGAATACGTTGAGTTCGCTTAGAATACGTTGAGTTCGCTTAGATATCTGATGATTTATCTTAGATGAGTGATTAGTTAGCTAAGGATATGCTAAGTTCGCTCAGAAGACGATGAGTTCGCTTAGAATACGTTGAGTTCGCTTAGAATACGTTGACTTCGCTTAGAATACGTTGAGTTCGCTTAGAATACGTTTAGTTCGCTTAGATAGCTGATGAGTTCGCTTAGAATACGTTTAGTACGCTTAGTAATCTGATGAGTTCGCTTAGATTTCGGTTAAAAGTGATTTGTTATCATAGAATACGTTGAGTTAGCTTAGATAAGTGATTGGCTAGCTTAGAATACGTTGAGATCGCTTAGAGTACATTGAGTTCGCTTAGAATACGTTTAGTTCGCTTAGATAGCTGATGAGTTCGCTTAGAATACGTTTAGTACGCTTAGTAATCTGATGAGTTCGCTTAGATTTCGGTTAAAAGTGATTTGTTATCATAGAATACGTTGAGTTAGCTTAGATAAGTGATTGGCTAGCTTAGAATACGTTGAGATAGCTTAAATTTATGATAGGTTAGCTTAGGAGATGCTTGATAAGCTGAGGAACATGATAGATTCGCTTAGATCATGATAATATCGCTTAGATAATGATTACCCGGCTTAGAATTGTGTTTCGTACGATTAAGGTACGTTGAGTACACTTAGTCATACTTACGTACTACGCTTAGTGATTTGTTCGCTTAGGATACGTTGAGTTAGCTTAGAATACGTTTAGTTCGCTTAGTAATCTGATGAGTTCGCTTAGGATACGTTGAGATAGCTTAGTTATCTGATGACTTAGCTTACAATTCGTTGATTTCGCTTAGATGAGTGATTCGTATGCTAAGAATATGATAAGTTAGCTTACATACTTGTTTTAGTTCGCTTAGAATGCGTTGACTTCGCTTAGAATACGTTTAGTTTGCTTAGATACCTGATGAGTTCGCTTAGATAACTGATGAATTCGCTTAGAATACGTTGACTTCGCTTAGAATACGCTGAATTCGCTTAGGATAAGATAATTTAGCTCAGGATGCGTTCAGTTCGCTTAGATTATGATGAAAGCGCTTAGGTATGTGATGAGAATGCTTTGCAAATTATAAATGCATAATTACAAATACATTGAGTTCGCTTAGAATACGTTTAGTTCGCTTAGATAGCTGATGAGTTCGCTTAGAATACGTTTAGCTCGCTTAAATACTCGATGAGTCCGCTTAGGATAAGCTGAATACGCTTAGGTTTGTGCTGAATTAGCTTAGAATACGTTGATTTAGCTTAGATGAGTGATTTGATAGGTTAGGAGATGCTGAGATTGCTTAGAAATATGATTTTTTCGCTTTATTATTAGTTGAGATCGCTTTAATAACGATGAGAGTGCATAAGAAGCTTATTCCTTCGCTTAGGATACGTTTAGTTCGCTTAGAAAATGCAGACAAAGCTTAAAATTTTTGATTTATTTACGATGATGATTTTGCTTAATTAATTAATATTAATATAATAATATTAATTATAATTATAACGAAAATAATAAAATGAAAATAATAAAGGAAAACACTTGTACACTTTACCACACATACCACTTTATTGGATTCTATAATTATAACATTAGGACTAAAAATGTTTACATTGAAATGTTTTGCATTGAAAAATTGTGCAAAATTGAATTATTTGCGAATTTATGAAGAAGACTAGACTTTTTTTTAGAAAATGGGATACAACTGTGGAATATGAAGAATATTAAGATATATTAATTTAATAATATTTGGTGTTAATATATATTATTAATTTTGCATTAAAAATTGTATAGAAATGAGTTAACTATCTTTTATTAAGTTATTGTGCAAAATCTTGCAAATTTTAAGTAAAATATTATGATAAGGATAATGTTATAATAAAATATTATTCTGCTTGTATTTAACATGATATATTAACTATAAAAAAACATAAATCATTTCACATTCATGAAGTTGTATATTGGTTTTAAAATGGTGAAGAATTACTGCATTCGTATATTTTTATAAATCTGTACATTTCAGTATAGTATATAGTATTACCAATAATATTCGAATGACGTACGACTTACTACTATGCTTACTGATTTGTTTGCTTAGAATGCGTTGAGTACGCTTAGGATACGATGAGTTCGCTTAGGGAGATGTTGAGTTCGCTTAGGTACTTGATTTGTTCGCTTAGGATACGTTAAGTTCGCTTAGAATTCTTTAAATTCGCTGAGATTTGTGATAGCTTAGATAAGTAATAAGTAACTAGCCGCGTGCATGCACCCTCTGGGTGCAGTTGTTTGGTCTGGACCAGACATCTGGACTATGAACATGTACTATCATTCATTTTTAATCATTACTTTCATATGGACATATCAATCACAGTGTATTCTTATGGGAAAACGTAATACCTCGGTTTCAACAATCGTATCCGTCGTCAAGAGGATTGGTTGTTTACAGCCTCAAAATTTAACGACATTTCCGTTTATTTTAACCGAATTCTCGCCATTTCGACTCGATAACGATATTTGGCGACCAAAATAAGAATCTTTATTCATTTCTCTTTCTTTTGGTGCTTATCTCGATTTCGTAAGCCTATTGTTTCTAATTTAAATTTGCAAAAGAAACGTAGCCTGCAACCGATAAAAGTGAGGTTTACGTGCATTTCTTATGAGAACGGTTTTTCTTCTCTGGGTTCGAACTGGGGCCGTTCAGGTAAATTATTATTAATATTATTATAAATATTATTATTAATATTTTATTAATATTATTATTAATACGATATATAATATTACATTTACGAATAATCGTATATGTAAATTTTATGATTTTTATAAATTGCTCAGATATGTGATTCGTACGCTAAGTTAGCTTAGTTAACCGATGAGTTCGCTTAGATAGCAATAACAGCGCTTATAGATGCTGTTTTATCGCTTAGATATGTGATTAGTTAGCTTAGGGACCTGATGAGTTCGCTTAGACTGTGATGAGATCGCTTAGAATATGATGAGTTCGCTTAGGAACTAAACTAAACAACTTAAACGTATGTTTAGTGTTTTTTTGAGGTTTTTAACATTGGGATTTCTTGTTTGATTCGTAAAAAATGATTAAAATATAAAAATGAAATATATTACGTATTTTTCATTGAAGAAATAAAATAAAGAACTATAATTAACCAGATAATATGAGCGTGATTTGATAAAAGGTGAAAAAAATGCCAAAAATAAAATATATATTTCTTAGCTAAATAAATAATAATAAGACTATTCAGTTATTAGTATTTTGACTGCGATTAATTCTTTGTATACATTTATAATTTCTCTGTTTTTTAATACTTTTGTTAAGCTAACGTTAGCTTAGAATACGCTGATTGCGCTTAGATATCTGATGAGATAGCTTAGAATACGTTTAGTACGCTTGGCAGTCTGATGAGTTCGCTTAGAGAATGATGAGATAGCTTAAAAATGTGAATTATATGAAAAATATACCATGAATGCGCCTACAGATGTGATTTTTTAGCTTAGAATACGTTGAGTTCGATTAGAAATGCGATTTGTTAGTTTATTTGCTGAGATAACGATAAAAATTGTTTAGTTATGTGATTATTACGCTTAAAATGCGTTGACTATGCTTAGAAACTTGATTTTTTCGCTCAGAATGCGCTGACTTTGCTTAGATATTTGATGGACGGGCTAAGAATATGTTGAATTCGCTTAAATGAGTGCATTGTCCGCTTAGAAAACGCTGAGTTCGCATTAATACCGATGAGTGCGCTTAGGAAGTCGATTCCTTCGCTTAGGATACGTTGAGTTCGCTTACATAATGATTAGAACGCTTAGAAATCTGTTATTTTTGCTAAGAAAATGTTGAGTAGGCGTGGAATATATTGTTTAATTTAACATTAATTTCACGCACTTCCCGAATAAATAGAAATACGAAATTCATAAATTCGGACTATTATATATCAAAATATTCAGATATAAGCAGAAAATGGACTTAAAATCAGTTTCTAATTTAAAATTATTAATATCTTCAGATATGACAAGGATTTGCGCTACAGACGGACATTTTAAGTAAAAAAGAAAAATAATTACTAGCTTAATATAATTTACGAAATTTGGGGATTAGTTAGAGTATGAATGGACTTATATATATCCTTATTTTTATTCCCCAAGTATCCTTGGTTCGACTCCAAAACGACTCTAAAATACACTCGTAAGAAATGCACTTAGATCAATTGCAGACTTTTGTTCTTTTGCATATTTAAATAAGAAATAAGGGTCTTAGAAAAACGAGACAAGTACCAAAAGAAAGGAAATGGAACAAAAATTCTTATTCTGGCCTTACAATATCGTTTTATAGTCTACATTTTTTAAATTTGAACAAAAAAGACGAAACATTTGTACAATTTTGCTTCGATTGCAGACTTTTAATCTTTTGAAGACTTAAATCAGAAGTATTGGGCCTAAAAAATCGAGACAAATACCCAAAGAAAGGAAATTGAATACAAATTCCCACTTGTATCTTTGTATATCATTTTAGATTCGAAATTGCGAAATAATTATAACAATCAATTTCACGCAAATTATAGTAATTACAATATATTTTTTGACGCACACTTCGAAAGAAATATTCGACGAATATTTCCTCAAGAAATGTTTATATTTTGGTACAAAAAACGTATTTTTCCTTCATAAAAATCTATATTACCTAAGCATACATTCGTCATAAAGATCCTCAGTCTCTATTAACACTTTAAACTGCCGAAACTTTAGTTCTATGCAACCTATGTTGCATTTATAGAAGTTATGCTAGAAAAACTGTATTCAGTGTCTCTATTTCGCAAATCTGCTATCTTTATTTGCAATTATCTTGCGAAATATTGGTTTCAGCGAAAAACATTAAATACAAACGTTGTAGGAAATAATATTATCTATAACTTTTATGTACATTTATATACACCTATGTTAAATTTAAGAAAGTTATGAGCACATAACAAAATTTAGTGTTGTTTTCCAAAACAAAAGTCTTCATTTGCGAATATCTTGAGAAATATTGGTTCAAGAGGAAAATGTTAAATAGATAACTTTTAGGTAATTTAATTATCTACAACTTTTGTAAACAAGTGTATATACCCATATTATATTTTAAAGATGTTATGCTAGAAAAACTGTATTTAGTGCTTCTATTTTGCGTATCTGCTATCTTTATTTGCAAATATCTCGCGAAATATTGGCCGTAGAGAAAAATGTTAAATACAAAAAGTGTAGGTAATTTAATTTTCTACAACTTTTATAAACAATTGTATAACCCTAAGTCGAATAATTTAGAAGTTAGGAAGAAAAAACTGAATTTAGTGCTCCATTTTGCGGTTCTACTTGCTTTATTTGCAAATATCTCGCGAAATATTAGTTTTAGCGCAAAGTCTAAATACAAATGTTGTAGAAAATTTAATTACCTACAACTTTTATAAACATTTGTATATACCTGTATTGCATTTTAAAGAAGTTATGCTAGAAAAACGATATTCAGCGTTTTAATTTGCGATTCTCCTAGCTTTAATTGCGAATATCTCGCGAAATATTGGTTCTAAAGAAAAACATTAAATACAAAAGTTGTACACAATTTAATTATCTACAACTTTTATAAACATTTGTATATACGTATATTGCATTTTAAGAAAGATATGAGCGAAAAACTGAATTTAGTGTTGTTTCCCGAAACTAGTCTTTATTTGCAAATATCTCGCAAAATATTGGCCGTAGAGAAAAATGTTAAATACAAAAAGTGTAGGGAATTTAACAATCTACAACTTTTGTAAACAATTGTATATACCAAAATTGCATTTTAAAGAAGTATTGCCCGAAAATGTACATCGGCTCCCTCAAGACACGGCAAAGCTTACCGCAAAACGCATATATATTTAAATTACCCGCTCAAAAACAATTTAATACATCACAGTTCCCAAACGACGTACGCCTGACGTATTAAAAATCACGCTTCTCCCCTTCAACTGTTTGTGAAGTCCATACAAATGAAGGGGCTAATTCAATACGCTTTTATATATCGCCCAACATAAAAGGAAAATCCACACAATGGAGTTAGAACTGGTGAGGGGAGAATCCGGTCCAGATTGGGAAGCTGCGAATGATCTCTGAGTAAGGGGAAGAGGCTCATAATGGACCACAGCTTAGATTGAAGTGTAGGGGATCAACATACGGAGATAGGTGATGCTGGAGTCAATATATCATGCGATAATCACAGTTGGAAGCTGTCAGTAACGGTGACTCCCGTAAGAAATGCGTGGGAGAGGTTTTAGAAAAAGGTTAATTTGACGCACTTCCCGATTGAATAGAAAAATGAAATTCGGAGATTAGTTAGAGTATAAATAAGGTAATATATATCCTTATTTTTGTGCCCAAAGTATCCTTGGTTCGACTCCAAAACAACCCGAAAACCATATCATAAGAAATGCACGTAAAGTTCGTGTCGATCGATTGCAGACTTTTGTTCTCTTGCGGAATTAAATAAGAAATAATGGTCTTTAAACAACGAAACAAGTACCTAAATAGAGGAAATAGAACAAAGAGTCTTAATTCAGTCAGTTAATATCCCTTAAGTTTATAAATATGGAGAATTAAGGCAACAAACGCGAAAAATGTGTGTGTTTATGTATCCGATGTCGGTGAATCCCGTAAGAAATGCGTGGGAGACATTTTTTAGAAAAACCTTAATTTCACTCACTTCCCGATTAAATAGAAATACGAAATTTGGGGGTTAGTGAGATGAATAATTGGGTATTACATATGAAAATTATTGTGTCCGAAGTATCCTTGGTTCGACTCCAAAACGACCCAAAAAACACTCATAAGAAATGCTCGTAAAGTTCGTTTTTATAGATTGCAGACTTTTGTTCTTTTGATGCTTTAAATACGAAATAATGGTCCTACGAAACTAAAACAAGCACCAAAATAAAGGAAGATGAATGCATATACTTATTCTACTCGTAGAATATCACATTAGAGTCGAATTTACGAGAATTAGGATAAAAAACACGAAACATTTGTACAAATTTGCTAGTAAGAACAACCCGTCTCCATGACGACTAAGGCGATTGTTAAAGTCTATTCTCATAAGAATATATGGGGAACATAAGTTCATATCACTCCATACCTATTTTCACCAATCCAAAGAACATCTTTCATAAATTTAATTTGTTCCGTAATGTCTTTAAAGTTGTAATTGAGTATTTTTTATACACAATGAACGTTGTGTTGTTATATAAATATGAGATTTATTGATCCAAATATTGACCCCAAGACTTAAGATATTAGATAGTTGTCTACCAAAAGTATCATTGGTTCGACTCTATAATGCTTAAAAATTATATATAGATTTTTTCAAAATACTGTATATACATATAATATTTTAAATATAGTTTTTAATACAAGGTTTATAGAATTCGGGCAAAATTAACTTAATTAATTAAGTTTTAGCGTTATTTTGTGTTTGCACTCAAGTAGTTACACTGAATTTTAAATGAATTTCGTTTGCTTCATTCAGATTACTCGCTATTTCTAATAGAATATAATATTATACTAACATAAAAGGAATCTTTGTTCAATTTCCTTTCTTCTGGTACTTGTCTTGATTTTATAAGACCATTATTTCTCATTTAAATCGTTAAAAGAACAAAAGTCTGCAATCTATAAAAACGAACTTTACGTGAATTTCTTATGACAGTATTTAAGAGTCGTATTGGAGTCGAACCAAGGATACATTGGGCATGAAAATAAGGATATATAATAATCCATTCATACTCTAACTAATCGTCAAATTTCGTATTTCTATTTAATCTGGAAGTGCGTCAAATTAACGTTTTTATAAAATGTCTCCCATGAATTTCTTATAAGGACATTTTAGAGTCGTTTTGGAGTCGAACCAAGGATACTTTGGGCATGAAAATAAGTGCATATAATACTTAATTATTCTTCTAACTAATCCCCAAATTTCGTATTTCTATTCAATCGGGAAGTGCGTCAAATTAAGGTTTTTCTGAAAAATGTCTCCCACTCATTTCTTACGGGAGTCACCGACATCGGACACATAAACACACAATGGTGAGTATTATAGATTCTCTATTATGGAGTAATAGCATGACAAAGACTATTTATAAAGTCTCAGAAGTAAAAAATCAGTATAAATTCGTAAAAATGGAGTGAAACAGATGACATACGGCATTGCGTGCGTGAGAATTCATTTGTTTTTTTTATACACGTATTTCAAGTCGTCTTCACTTTGTAATAAAAAGAGTAAACATAGGTTACGCTTTTGAGCGTTTCAATTGTTTTCTGGACATCTGTTCTTAAACTGAATCGCGTGTCTTTTGTTTTTTATGCGTCTTTTGTTTGAGTTTGATTTTTATATAATGCACAGAATGCGTCCTTGGTTCGAACGTAAGAAATGCGTGGGAGACATTCTTTAGAAAAACGTTAATTTGACGCAGTTCCCGATTGAATAGAAATACGAAATTTGGGGATTAGTTAGAGTATTAATGGAGTATTATATATCCTTATTTTTATGCCCAAAGTATCCTTGGTTCGACTCCAGAACGACTCGAAAACCCACTCATAAGAAATGCACGTAAAGTTCGTTTCGATCGATTGCAGACTTTTGTTCTTTTGATTATTTAAATAAGAAATAATGGTCTTAGAAAATCGAGACAAGTACCAAAAGAAAGGAAATTGAATATAGATTCTTATTATGGTCATAAAATTCAGTTTCTAGTCGAAAATTACCAGAATTATGACAAAATACATGATTATATGTGAATTGGAAAAACTCTCATAAGAAATGCACGCAAAGTTCGTTTTAAGAGATTGCAGACTTTTAATCTTTTGCATATTTAAATATGAAATAATGGTCTAATAAAATCGAGACAAGCATCAAAAGAAAGCAAATGGAATATAAATTATTTTTCTGGTCTCAGAAATTCGATTTAGATTCGAAATTCCAAGAATTTGGACCAAAAATTCGAAACGTTTGTACTATATTGTAGTTATGGCATCATGTAAGCACTGTTTGAACATTAATTTGACGCACTTCCCGATGGAATAGAAATATGAAATTTGGGGATTTGTTAGAGGAATAATTGAGTATTATATATCCTTATTTTTATGCCCAAAGTATCCTTGGTTCGACTCGAAATTTATCTCATAATTAATGCATTATTTTCTGTGGAAGTTATGTTTGAATGTACCAAAAAAGATGAATAAGGAATGAAATATAAAAAGAATTAGTTATGTGAATAGAATAGATAATACATTATGAATTCAGAAATGTTTAGTTTAGAACTATTTACTCAAGATAAATATTAGAGTAAATAGAGAGATGTAACATTAAACAGATATTAAGTAAGTGTTTTTATGATGTATTAAATGGAAGATTCCGTAGTTTGAGTCCAAGCGATTTTTATATTGCATTTAAAGTTTATTTTCGTGATTTGAAATTTTTTACGTTTTCTTTACATTCCAAGTTTCAGTTTAAATTATAACATTTTATTCAATTGATATTGTTTTATTTTTGGCCGATATTTAATATTGGGAAGCGTTCTATCTTATTTTCGTGTATTAAAGAAGTATGTATAGCCATTTATATATATTTATAAGTGTAATTATGTTGTAATTGTTTGTAATTTCCACTGATTATATAACTCAACGTATTCTAAGCGAACTCAACGTACTCTAAGCGATCTCAGCGTATTCTAAGCGAACTCATCATGTTTCTAAGCGAACTGAACGTACTCTAAGCGAACTCATCATGTTTCTAAGCGAACTCAACGTATTCTAAGCGAACTCATCATGTTTCTAAGCGAACTCAACGTATTCTAAGCAATCTCAACGTATTCTAAGCGAACTCATCATGTTTCTAAGCGAACTCATCATGTTTCTAAGCGAACTCATCGTATTCTAAGCGAACTCAACGTATTCTAAGCGAACTCAACGTATTCTAAGCAAACTCATCATATTCCTAAGCGAACTCAACGTATTCTAAGCAGAAAAATCATATCCTAAGCGAAATAATCACATTTTTAATCGCTGTAAGCAATTTCTAAGCGAAATAATCATATCCTAAGCGATTTAATCACATTTCTAAGCGTTTTCATCATAATCTAAGCTAACTCAACCTATTCTAAGCAGAAATATTTGAGTTTCTAAGGCAACTAATCATGTTTTAAGCGAATTTAGCGCTTACTAAGTAATTTTATCAGCTTCTGAGCGTATTCATCATTAAGTAAGCTTTCTCATCACATTTAAATTATTTTAAAAACAATATATTTTGATTATTCAGTAAGAAATACGTATTATATTTCAATTATAACATTTTAACCATAATTTATCGAATCAAACAAGAGATCCAAAGATTAAAACCCCAAAAAAAAACAACATAAAATAAAGAAATCATATCTTACATCTTTTATCGTAATTTCGGCTTATCCTAAGCGATGTCATCAACTTCTGAGCGTATTCATCATTAGCTAAGCGAACTCAACGCTTCCTAAGCGAACTAAGCACATTTCTAAGCGCTGTCATCATCATCTTAGCTAACTCATCAGATTCCTAAGCGTACTCAACACATCCTAAGCGAACTAAGCACATTTCTAAGCGCTGTCAGCATTTTCTAAGCTATCAAATCATATTCTAAGCGAAGAAATCGCATTCTTAGCGGAAAAATCATATTTCTAAGCGAACTCAACATATCCTAAGCGAACTAATCACTTTTTGAGCGCATTCATCACTAAGTAAGCCTTCTCATCACATTCTAAGCTATGTAATCACTAAAACTTCATGATTTATAAACTTCGAAGATTAACAAATTTTATAATGTTATAAAAATTATTATGTTTATAAAAATTCGAATATTTATATGAGAAACATATCGAATTTCTGAATTTTTTAATCATGTTTTACGAATCAAACTTGAGATTAAACACAAAAAAACAATAAAGAAAATAAAAAAAACAAATTTCTTCGATAAAATAATTCGCAATGTATTTCATTTTTGACATTTTCATCATATTTTACGAATCAAAGAAGAAATCAAAAGATTAAAACCCCCCAAAAAACAACATAAATAAAGAAATCATATCTTTAAATCTTTTATCATAATTTCAGCTTATCCTAAGCGAACTCTGAGCGTATTCATCTTTAGCTAAGCGAACTCAACGCATTCTAAGCGAAAAATCACATTTCTAAGCAAGCAAATCGTATATCTAAGCGAAGTCATCATATTCCAAGCGAACTCAACCTATCCTAAGCACAGTCATCAACTTCTCAGCACATTCATCATTAAGTAAGCATTCGCAGCACATTCTCAGCAATCTAATCAGTGAATATTTCTTCTTTTAATTCATTTCTTCAATATAAAATACGTAATATATATCATTTTTGACATTTCACTCATATTTTACGAAACAAACAAGAAATCCATAGATTAAAACCCCAAAAAAAGAAAAAAAATTTCAATCATCTTAGAAAAAACATATTTTAAAGTAGTTCATCGTAATAATCTCAGCGAAGTCATCAGTAAACTAAGCGAACTCAACGCTTCCTAAGCAGACTCAACAGCTTCTAAGCGGAAAAATCACATTTCTAAGCTATCTCAACGTTCTTTAAGCGAAATCATGAAATTCTATACGGATAAATCATATTATTAGGCTTTTTCATCATTATCTGAGCGTACTCAACGTATTCTAAGCAAACTAATCAAATTTCTAAGCGCTGTAAACCTTATCTAAGCGAACTCATCATATTCTAAGCGAAAAATTCATATTTTTAGCATAAATATCTCATTTCTAAGCGCTGAGATCACAATATAAGCGAACTAATCACTTTTTAAGCACATTAATCATTAAGTAAGCATTCTCATCACATTCTCAGCAATCTCATCAGTAAAACTTTATGATTTATAAATTTGGAATTTAATCAAATTTTATAATGTTATAAAAATTATTATGTTTAAAAAAATTCGAAGATTCATATGAAAAACATATTATACTTTTGACACTTAATTCATATTTTACGAATCAAACTCGAGAATAAAACTCCAAAAGAACAATAAAAATAATAAAGAAAAAAATTATTCGATGAAATAATGTAATATATTTCATTTTTGACATTTCAATCATATTTTACGAAAAAAACATGAAATACAAAGATTAAAACCCCCAAAAAAGAAAAAGAATTCAATCATCTTAGAAAAAACATATTTTAAAGTAGTTCATCGTAATAATCTCAGCGAAGTCATCAGTAAACTAAGCGAACTCAACGCTTCCTAAGCAGACTCAACAGCTTCTAAGCGGAAAAATTATATTTCTAAGCGATCTCAACGTTCTTTAAGCGAATTAGTCACATTTATAAGCGCATAGTCTAAACATAGTCTAAGCGAACTCATCATAATCTAAGCGAAAAAATCGGATTCTAAGCATAAATATCTTATTTCTAAGCGCTGACATCACAACCTAAGCGTACTCAACGTATTCTAAGCACATTAATCACTAAGTAAGCCTTCTCAACACAATTTAATCAGTATATAAACAGTATATTTTAAAATTATTCAATGAGAAAAATTTATTATATTTAAATTAATTATTATATTAATATTATATATAGATATATTTCAATTTCGTTATTTTAATCATATTTTACGAATCAAAATCGAGATTAAACTCCAAAGAAACAATAAAAATACTAAATATAAGGAAAATAATAATGATAAAGATTATTATTTCATTCCTTATATTATTTTATTTAAAGGAAATAAATTTCTTCAATAAAAAAATACGAAATATATTTCATTTCAGACATTTCAATCGTATTTCACGAATCAAACAAGAAATCCAAAGATTAAAACCCCCAAAAAACACAAACTCAACCCTCTTTTCAGATTAAAAAAAAAGAAAAAAAATTAAAATTCAATCTTCGCACTGCTGCAGTCATTTGTCACCCCGTTTTATAGTTCCCCCACCCGCCGCAACCCCAGCGGGTGGCGCTGGAATTAAAGATGGCGGAAAGCAATTTTCCAGAGTAACGTTTTCTCCCTTTTTAATTCGATTACGACTCAGTTTTGGAAGATTAAAATCGGGAAACCTTGCGCCCAAAATGGAGAGCAATCTTACAAGAATACGCGGTTCGAAAGATTTACGAGAAGTCGTGGTTGAAACGTGGAAATTGGAACAAAATGGCTGACTGCTGCATCAAGAAAGAAAACTTGATATAAATATGAAATTTATCGCATAAATGTGTATTTTATTACGTATTTATACTCAGGAAGACCTTGGTTTGAACCTGGCAAAGTTATTTTCCTATAATTAGGGTTTTCTTTAGAGAAATTCTGCGTTTAAATGCTTGTTGAAGAAATTGCAAATTACACATTACCAATTCAAGTATGGAAATTTCGTAAAAATACAATAAATTAATGCGTAAATGTTTAAAATATTGGGTCTCTTAATTTAAGAAGGCATTGGTTCGACTCTAGGAATATTATTTTCTTAAATATTTGGTAGTATTTAGAGAAATTCTGCGTGTTAAATGTATGTTGAAGAAATTGTAATTTATACATTACCAAACAATGAAAGAAAATTTAATATAAATTTAAATTTTATCTCAGAAATGTGGAATTTGTTACGTATTTATACTCAAAATGACCTTGGTTCGAACCTTGAGAAGTAATTTTCTTAATATATTTGGTCGTATTTAGAGAAATTATGTGTTAAAATGTTTGCTGAAGCACTAATAATTTATAAATTACCACGAATATATAAAGAAAAATTGAGATTATTTTGTGAAAATACAAATATTAACGCGTAAATGTTTAAAATCTTGGGTCTCTTAATCTAAGAGGACATTGGTTCGACTCCGACAAAAAAATTTCTAATATTATGGGTTGATTTAAAAGAAATCTAACAAAATGACTGACCATTACATTGGGAATGAAAATTTGATATAAATATGATATTTACCGCATAAATGTGAATTTTATTACGTATTTATACTCAGGAAGACATTGGTTCGATTCCAGGAATATAATTTTGATACAGTATCTGTTATTTATAGAGAAATGTAACAAAATAGCTGACTACTACATCAACAAAGAAAATTTGATATAAATACGAAATTTATTACATAAATATTTGAATTCTTGTGACTTTCAGATCAAAAAGGTATTAGTTTGACTCTGGCAAAGTTTTATTCTTATAATTTGGGTCGTTTTTAGAAAAATTATACGTTCAAATCTTTGTTGAAACATATATAATTTATAAAAAATATGAGAGAGGAAAATTCAGCGTAAATACAAAAAATTATCGCTAAAATATTTGAAATAATATATATTAGACGAGATAATAAGACTCTTTGTTCATTATACTTTCTTTTGGTACTTGTTTCGATTTTGCAAGACCATTATTTCGTATTTAAATAATTAAAAGAACCAAAGTCTACCATCGATCGGACGCAAAATTAACGAACGAATATTTCAACATTGGGAAAGAAAATTTGGTATAAATACAAAATTTATCGCATAAATGTGTTTTTTATTACATATTTATGCTCAGGAAGACCTTGGTTCGAACCTGGAACAGTTATTTCCGTATAATATGGGTTCTTTTTAAAGTAATTATGCATTTAAATGCTTGTTGAAGAAATTGTAATTTATACATTACCACGTAAAGTAAGGAAATTTGGTAAAAATACAAAATTTATCGCATAAATGTGTATTTTATTACGTATTTATACTCAGAAAGACATTGGTTCGAACCTGGAATAATCATTTTCTTACATTATGCGTTGTTTTAAAAGAAATCTAGCTAGATAGATGACTACTACATTAGGAAAGAAGATTTGATATAAATACGAAATTTATAGCTTAAATAATCAAAATTTTGCATCTTTTAGTCCGAAATGACTTTTGTTCGACTCCAGGAATGCTATTTTCTTAAATATTCAGTCGTATTTAGAGAAATTATGCGTTAAAAATTGTATGTTGATGAAATTGTAATGTTTACCTTACCAAGCAAAGAAAGAATATGCAATATAAATACGAAATTTATCGTATAAATGTATATTTTATTACGTATTTATGCTCAGGAAGACCTTGGTTCGAACCTGGAACAGTTATTTTCTTAAATATTTGGTAGTTTTAGAGAAATTATGCGTTGAAATGCTTGTTGAAGAAATTTTAATTTATGCATTACCAATTCAAGTAAGGAAATTTGGTGAAAATACAAAATGTATCGCTTAAATGTAGGATTTCTTGTGTATTTATACTCAGGAATACATTGGTTTGATCCTGGGATAGTTATTTTCTAATATAATGGGTTATTTTCATATTATTCATATAAATATTCGAATTTTTATAAACATAATAATTTTTATAACATCGTAAAATTTGATCATCTTCGAAGTTTATAAATTATGAAGTTTAACTGATTACATAGCTTAGAATGTGATGAGAATGCTTACTTAATGATGGATGTGCTTAAGAAGTGATTAGTTCGCTTCGTATATGTTGAGTACGCTTAGAAATGTGATTAGTTCGCTTTGAATATAGTCAGTGGTTATAATATGTGGTTTTTGGGATATAATCTTAAGAATGGTGACTTTGATTCGAAAATGGATGAAAAATTGCCGAAAATGAAACATTTATTACGTATTTCTCATTAAAGGAATAAAAAAGAAGCCTAGAATTAATTATTATAATGATTGAAATCTGATGAGAAGGCTTGCATGTATAGGAATTTATGTAAAAGTTGATGAATTTGCTCAGAATAGGTTGAGAGCGCTTAGGAACGTGATCAGTACGCTTAGATAGCTAATATTGTGATGGAAATGATTAAATAATGATGAATTTGCTTAGAATAAGTTGATTTCGCTTGTAAGATGATTTTTCCGCTTAATATACGATGAGTTCGCTTATTTTTTTGCTGATACCTCTTAAAATGTAATTATATTCCTTAGAATCTAGTTCGTTTGTGTCTGTTTTGTGTTTTTGCGGTTTAATCTTTGGATTTCTTTCTCTTGATTCGAAAAAAATGTGGTTTAAATGTCAAAAATGAAGTATTTATTGCTCATATAAAACTTGGAGATGTAAATATATTACATATTTCATTGAAAATCAGATCGCACAGCTAAGAAAGTCATTACATGGCTTAGTTAATGATTAATAAGCTAAGGAGTTGATGAGTTTGCTTAGGAAGCGTTGAGCTCGCTTAAATACTGAGCAGTTCGCTTAGATACTGATGAGTGCGCTTAGGATAGCTTGAGTTCGCACAGAAGATGATTTTTTCGCTCAGAATATGATTTATTCGCTTAGAATATGATTTGTTCGTTTAGAATATGATTTGTTCGCTTAGAATATGATTTGTTCCCTTAGAATATGATTTATTCGCTTAGAATATGATTTATTCGCTTAGAGTATGATTTATTCGCTTAGAATATGATTTATTCGCTTAGAATATGATTTGTTCCCTTAGAATATGATTTATTCGCTTAGAATATGATTTATTCGCTTAGAATATGATTTGTTCGTTTAGAATATGATTTGTTCGCTTAGAATATGATTTATTCGCTTAGAATATGATTTATTCGCTTAGAATATGATTTATTCGCTTAGAATATGATTTGTTCGTTTAGAATATGATTTGTTCGCTTAGAATATGATTTATTCGCTTAGAATATGATTTATTCGCTTAGAATATGATTTATTCGCTTAGAATATGATTTATTCGCTTAGAATATGATTTATTCGCTTAGAATATGATTTGTTCGCTTAGAATATGATTTATTCGCTTAGAATATGATTTATTCGCTTAGAGTATGATTTATTCGCTTAGAATATGATTTATTCGCTTAGAATATGATTTGTTCCCTTAGAATATGATTTATTCGCTTAGAATATGATTTATTCGCTTAGAATATGATTTATTCGCTTAGAATATGATTTGTTCGTTTAGAATATGATTTGTTCGCTTAGAATATGATTTATTCGCTTAGAATATGATTTATTCGCTTAGAGTATGATTTATTCGCTTAGAATATGATTTATTCGCTTAGAATATGATTTGTTCCCTTAGAATATGATTTATTCGCTTAGAATATGATTTGTTCGCTTAGAATATGATTTATTCGCTTAGAATATGATTTGTTCCCTTAGAATATGATTTATTCGCTTAGAATATGATTTGTTCGTTTAGAATATGATTTATTCGCTTATAATATGATTTATTCGCTTAGAGTATGATTTATTCGCTTAGAATATGATTTGTTCGCTTAGAATATGATTTATTCGCTTAGAATATGATTTGTTCCCTTAGAATATGATTTATTCGCTTAGAATATGATTTGTTCGTTTAGAATATGATTTGTTCGCTTAGAATATGATTTATTCGCTTAGAATATGATTTATTCGCTTAGAGTATGATTTATTCGCTTAGAATATGATTTATTCGCTTAGAATATGATTTGTTCCCTTAGAATATGATTTATTCGCTTAGAATATGATTTGTTCGCTTAGAATATGATTTATTCGCTTAGAATATGATTTGTTCCCTTAGAATATGATTTATTCGCTTAGAATATGATTTGTTCGTTTAGAATATGATTTATTCGCTTATAATATGATTTATTCGCTTAGAGTATGATTTATTCGCTTAGAATATGATTTGTTCGCTTAGAATATGATTTATTCGCTTAGAATATGATTTGTTCCCTTAGAATATGATTTATTCGCTTAGAATATGATTTGTTCGTTTAGAATATGATTTGTTCGCTTAGAATATGATTTATTCGCTTAGAATATGATTTATTCGCTTAGAGTATGATTTATTCGCTTAGAATATGATTTATTCGCTTAGAATATGATTTGTTCGCTTAGAATATGATTTATTCGCTTAGAATATGATTTATTCGCTTAGAATATGATTTATTCGCTTAGAATATGATTTATTCGCTTAGAATATGATTTATTCGCTTAGAATATGATTTATTCGCTTAGAATATGATTTGTTCGCTTAGAATATGATTTGTTCGCTTAGAATATGATTTATTCGCTTAGAATATGATTTATTCGCTTAGAATATGATTTGTTCGTTTAGAATATGATTTATTCGCTTAGAATATGATTTATTCGCTTAGAATATGATTTGTTCGTTTAGAATATGATTTGTTCGCTTAGAATATGATTTATTCGCTTAGAATATGATTTATTCGCTTAGAGTATGATTTATTCGCTTAGAATATGATTTATTCGCTTAGAATATGATTTATTCGCTTAGAATATGATTTGTTCGCTTAGAATATGATTTGTTCGCTTAGAATATGATTTATTCGCTTAGAATATGATTTGTTCCCTTAGAATATGATTTATTCGCTTAGAATATGATTTGTTCGCTTAGAATATGATTTATTCGCTTAGAATATGATTTGTTCCCTTAGAATATGATTTATTCGCTTAGAATATGATTTGTTCGTTTAGAATATGATTTATTCGCTTATAATATGATTTATTCGCTTAGAGTATGATTTATTCGCTTAGAATATGATTTGTTCGCTTAGAATATGATTTATTCGCTTAGAATATGATTTGTTCCCTTAGAATATGATTTATTCGCTTAGAATATGATTTGTTCGTTTAGAATATGATTTGTTCGCTTAGAATATGATTTATTCGCTTAGAATATGATTTATTCGCTTAGAGTATGATTTATTCGCTTAGAATATGATTTATTCGCTTAGAATATGATTTGTTCGCTTAGAATATGATTTATTCGCTTAGAATATGATTTATTCGCTTAGAATATGATTTATTCGCTTAGAATATGATTTATTCGCTTAGAATATGATTTATTCGCTTAGAATATGATTTATTCGCTTAGAATATGATTTGTTCGCTTAGAATATGATTTGTTCGCTTAGAATATGATTTATTCGCTTAGAATATGATTTGTTCGCTTAGAATATGATTTATTCGCTTAGAATATGATTTATTCGCTTAGAGTATGATTTATTCGCTTAGAATATGATTTATTCGCTTAGAATATGATTTGTTCGCTTAGAATATGATTTATTCGCTTAGAATATGATTTATTCGCTTAGAATATGATTTATTCGCTTAGAATATGATTTATTCGCTTAGAATATGATTTATTCGCTTAGAATATGATTTATTCGCTTAGAATATGATTTGTTCGCTTAGAATATGATTTGTTCGCTTAGAATATGATTTATTCGCTTAGAATATGATTTATTCGCTTAGAATATGATTTGTTCGTTTAGAATATGATTTGTTCGCTTAGAATATGATTTATTCGCTTAGAATATGATTTATTCGCTTAGAGTATGATTTATTCGCTTAGAATATGATTTATTCGCTTAGAATATGATTTATTCGCTTAGAATATGATTTGTTCGCTTAGAATATGATTTGTTCGCTTAGAATATGATTTATTCGCTTAGAATATGATTTGTTCCCTTAGAATATGATTTATTCGCTTAGAATATGATTTGTTCGCTTAGAATATGATTTATTCGCTTAGAATATGATTTGTTCCCTTAGAATATGATTTATTCGCTTAGAATATGATTTGTTCGTTTAGAATATGATTTATTCGCTTATAATATGATTTATTCGCTTAGAGTATGATTTATTCGCTTAGAATATGATTTGTTCGCTTAGAATATGATTTATTCGCTTAGAATATGATTTGTTCCCTTAGAATATGATTTATTCGCTTAGAGTATGATTTATTCGCTTAGAATATGATTTATTCGCTTAGAATATGATTTGTTCGCTTAGAATATGATTTATTCGCTTAGAATATGATTTGTTCGTTTAGAATATGATTTGTTCGCTTAGAATATGATTTATTCGCTTAGAATATGATTTATTCGCTTAGAGTATGATTTATTCGCTTAGAATATGATTTATTCGCTTAGAATATGATTTGTTCGCTTAGAATATGATTTATTCGCTTAGAATATGATTTATTCGCTTAGAATATGATTTATTCGCTTAGAATATGATTTATTCGCTTAGAATATGATTTATTCGCTTAGAATATGATTTATTCGCTTAGAATATGATTTGTTCGCTTAGAATATGATTTGTTCGCTTAGAATATGATTTATTCGCTTAGAATATGATTTGTTCGCTTAGAATATGATTTATTCGCTTAGAATATGATTTATTCGCTTAGAGTATGATTTATTCGCTTAGAATATGATTTATTCGCTTAGAATATGATTTGTTCGCTTAGAATATGATTTATTCGCTTAGAATATGATTTGTTCGCTTAGAATATGATTTATTCGCTTAGAATATGATTTGTTCGTTTAGAATATGATTTATTCGCTTAGAATATGATTTGTTCGCTTAGAATATGATTTATTCGCTTAGAATATGATTTGTTCGCTTAGAATATGATTTATTCGCTTAGAATATGATTTATTCGCTTAGAATATGATTTATTCGCTTAGAATATGATTTATTCGCTTAGAATATGATTTATTCGCTTAGAATATGATTTATTCGCTTAGAGTATGATTTATTCGCTTAGAATATGATTTATTCGCTTAGAATATGATTTGTTCGCTTAGAATATGATTTATTCGCTTAGAATATGATTTATTCGCTTAGAATATGATTTATTCGCTTAGAATATGATTTATTCGCTTAGAATATGATTTATTCGCTTAGAATATGATTTATTCGCTTAGAATATGATTTGTTCGCTTAGAATATGATTTGTTCGCTTAGAATATGATTTATTCGCTTAGAATATGATTTGTTCGCTTAGAATATGATTTATTCGCTTAGAATATGATTTATTCGCTTAGAGTATGATTTATTCGCTTAGAATATGATTTATTCGCTTAGAGTATGATTTTTTCGCTTAGAATATGATTTATTCGCTTAGAATATGATTTGTTCGCTTAGCTAATGTTGGCAGCTCTTAGAAATGTAATTTTTACGCTTACAAGCTGTTGAGTCTGCTTAGGAAGCGTTGAGTTCGCTTAGAATATGATGAAAGCGCTCACATATGTGATGAGAACGCTTTGCTAATGATAAATACGCTCAGAAGTTGATGGCAGTGCTTACTATAGGTTGAGTTCGCTTAGAATATGATTAGTGCGCTTAGATGATGATGAAAGCGCTTAGATATGCGATGAAATGGTCTTAGAAATGTATTCACCAAGGATTTAATTGCATTTATATATAATCAGGTATATATATATATATATATATATATATATATATATATATATATATATTCACAGTGGGTGTTAATCTATGCAATTTCAGTCCTTAAATACATAAATATATAAACAACGGTGATATTTAGAGAAGATTTAACTATATAAATGAAGAAATATTTACAAAACCGAGTATCTTATATGATATGAATATGATTTTCTTTATATATATTGCGTATTTAATATATAAATGTTTTATTATATACAGAACAATGTTAAATATATAATAAATAAATGTATAGATAAGTGAATATGTACACAATGACGATAAATATTTAATATGCAAATATATAAACTCAGAAATTAATACACAACGGTGATTAATATATATTAAGTAAATATAAATATATAAATAAATACGGAAAGGTATTATATATATATATATATATATATATATATATATATATATATATATTTAATAAATATGTAAATGCATAAATGTATACAAAACGGTATAATATGTAATTAATAAATATATAATAAAAATTTAAATATATAAGCACGTTAAAATATACCCAACAGGTTTAAAAAAATAATAAACAGTATATAAAATATAATAATATATATAAAATGGTGATAATTTGAGATTTTAATAGATAAATATGCATAAAACGATGAATAATATATAACAAATGTATATATATATATATATATATATATATATATATATATATATATATATATATATATATATATAATATTTAATAAATTCATACCAAACCGCGTATATAATATGAAACACGTGTGATTATTCCTATAGTGTAATTAAGACTAAAAGATGAAAAAATACAGAAATGTGGTTAATACTAATTGCTACAATTGGTATAAGTTTCATTGTTGTAACAGTAATAATAAGGTGAGAAAAAATTCGTAAAGGTTTTCCGGTCGGAGAAATGTCTTTCGAGCTTTTGAAAGAGGTTTTAATTAAAGTAGAATAATGCAAAAATGCAGAAATATAGGTAATATTTATGTCTATGATGGTTATAAGTTTGGTTGTCGTAGGTTTTATAGTTAATTAGGAAAAAATTCGCAAATGTTTTGAGGTCGGAGAAATGTTTTTTGAGCTTTTTGGGGGGTTGTAATTGAAGTAGAATAATGCAAAAATGCAGAAATGTAGCTAATATTAATGTCTATGATTGGTATAATTTTGGTTGTTGTAGGTTGTATAGTTAATTAGAAAAAAATTCGTTAAGGTTTTGCGGTCGGAGAAATGTTTTTTGAGCTTTTTAGGGGAGTTGTAATTGAGACTTAAAGATGAAAAAATACAGAACTGCGGGTAATATTTATTACTACAACTGTTATAAGTTTGGTTGTTGTAGGTTTTATAGTTAATTAGAAAAAAAATCGCAAAGGTTTTCCGGTCGGAGAAACGTTTTTTGAGCTTTTTAGGGGAGTTGTAATTGAGACTTAAAGATGAAAAAATACAGAACTGCGGGTAATATTTATTACTACAATTGTTATAAGTTTGGTTGTTGTAGGTTTTATAGTTAATTAGAAAAAATTCGCAAAAGTTTTGCGGTCGGAAAAACTGTTTTTTCCAGATTTGACGGCTTAAAATTGAGGTGAACTAAAAGTTAAAATTGTCAAAATGTTGGTAATATTTATGTCTATGATTGTTATAAGTTTGGTTGTTGTAGGTTTTATAGTTAATTAGAAAAAAATTCGCAAAAGTTTTGCGGTCGGAAAACTGTTTTTTCGAGATTTGAAGGCATAAAATTGAGGTAAACGAAAAGTTAAAATAGTCGAAATGTAGGAAATATTTATGTTTGTGAATGGTATAAGTTTGGAGGTCGGTGACTCCTGTAAGAAATGCGTGGGAGACATTTTTTATAAAAATGTTAATTTCACGCACTTTCCGATTAAATAGAAATACGAAATTTGGGGATCAGTTAGAGGAATAATTGAGTATTATATATCCTTATTTTTATGCCCAAAGTATCCTTGGTTCGACTCCAAAACGACTCTAAAATGTTGGTAATATTTATGTTTGTGAATGGTATAAGTTTGGTTGTTGTAGAGCCTATACAAGTGTGGTAATTCCCATTGTGTATACTGGTTTAGAATCCGCTAAGTGTTTGGCATTGTGGCACAAGTTTGGTCTTCCTGTGTTGTGGTATTGATTAGCCCTTCCACTTATCCAATTTGTCATCTGACCCCTGCTTCATTGCATCTGACGTCCAGCCAGGGTCCTTTTAAGGGTATCCTAGGGTGCACGTGACCTCACCCTTTTAAATACCCTATCTCCTCCAAATATAGGATACATCGAGTGTCATCAAGTACTCTAGATCTGTACTTATTTATGGAGACTTATATGAATTGAATTCAGTGGTATTTTATATAATAATCAACGTTGTGTGTTTGTGTGTCCGATGTCGGTGACTCCCGTAAGAAATGCGTGGGAGACATTTTTTAGAAAAAAGTTAATTTGACGCACTTCCCGATTAAATAGAAATACGAAATTTGGAGATTAGTTAGAGGAACAATTGAATATTATATGTCCTTATGCTTGTGCCCAAAGTATCCTTGGTTCGACTCCAAAACGACCCAAAAATGCAGTCATAAGGAATGCACGTAAAGTTCGTTTTCATCGATTGCAGACTTTTGTTCTTTTGATAAATTAAATAAGAAATAATGGTCCTACGAAATTAGAACAAGTGCCAAAAGAAAGAAAATGCAATAAGAATTCTTATTCTTGTCCCAGAACATCGTTTTCAATCCAAACTTAGCTAGAAAATTCGTAATTTTGCAGACATAGTCAACATGTCCCGTTAACGGGATAATGCAATAGTTGATTAAATAATTTGCAGACTTTTATCCTTTTGATGATTAGAATAAGAAATAATAGTCCTACGAAGTTGAAACAAGTACCAAAAGAAAGGAAATAGAAGAAAGGTTCTTATTCTAGTCGTATAATATCGACTTTTCGCATTACATTTGCAAGCATTTAGACAAAAAAGATGAAAGATATTCTCATAAGAAGTGCACTTAAATTTCATTTCGATCGATTGCAGACTCTTACTCTTTTGATGATTAAAATAAGAAATAATGGTCCTACGATGTTGAAACAAGTACCAAAAGAAAGGAAATTGAACAAAGAGTCTTAATATGGCCATGAAATATTGTTTAAGAATGGAATTTATGAGATTTATGATAAAATATATGATGATACATATACAAGAAATTACTCCCATAAGAAATGCACGTAAAGTTCGTTTTAAAGGATTGCAGACTTTTGTTCTTTTGATGAATTAAATAAGAAATAATGATCCTACGAAGTTGAAACAAGTACCAAAAGAAAGGAAATGGAACACAGATTCTACACAACCTATACTTATCAATACAACCATGTGTTCTTACATATTAAAAACAATTGTTTATTAAACATTTCTCCCGCAAAATCCGCGCGATTTTTAATTCCACCATCACCGTAGTAACCCTGCTGTCGCCACCGCTCCTAAATACGCCGGATCACCCCTTAGAACCCTGATTCCACCCCCCAGGAGCGAATCTGACCCCTCTTAACCCTCAGCCCCTTATTTTCAGGGGCGATTCATTCATTCAGACCCCCTGGGGAAAGATTTACGGTCTCTGAGAGTCATTTGTCTGCCCCCGTGTCTCTTTCAACATCTCTTCCTTAATGGGCGTAGTAAAGGGTCTAGGATACGCTCTAGGATGAGCTAGGGAGGCCTAGGAGAATGGATAGAGTGTTTGGTCTTGAGTAAATACTAGATTGGTCTATCTAAGTAAGGAAAACTGTATATTCTTGTGGGATAATGGATTAAATAGGGATAACAATCGACGTGGTTGTCAGGGAAACGGGTTGGGAATAACCGGAAAATTTTGTACGTTTTTTTCGTCCTTTTTCCTGTAATTAGGAGAAGAAAACGGTATTCTAAGTTAATAATAAGAATCTTTGTTCAATTTCCTTTCTTTTGGTACTTGCCTCAAATTTATAGGACCATTATTTCTTATTTAAATAATTAAAAGAATAAAAGTCTGCATTCAGAGCGAATGTTTACAAATATTTGTTTGAGATGTTTGTTTATTGTCTGATTTCTCGTAATTTGGATCTGTAAACGGATTTCTAAGACACGAACAAGAATTTTCATTAAATTTCATTTCTTTTGGTACTTGTCTCGACTTTCTAAGACCATTATTTCTTATCTAATTCTGCAAAAGAATGAAAGTCTGCATTCGGGGCAAAGTTTTACAAATGTTTCGTGATACTCGGATTATTTTTCTCTATTTGGAATAAGAAACGTTCTTCTACGGTATGAATAAGAATCTCCATTATGTTTTGCTTCATTTGGTAATTGTTTTAACTTCGTAGGACCTTTGTAACTAATTTAATTCTTCAAAAGAATAAAAGTCTGCAATTTATCGACAAGAACTTAACGTGTTTTTATGAGAGCGTTTTCGAGTCGTTTTGGAGTCGAACCAAGGATACTTTGGGCATAAAAATAAGGATATATAATAATCTATTATTCTTCTAACTAATCCCCAAATTTCGTATTTCTATTTAATCGGAAAGTGCGTCAAATTAACGTTTTTCTAAAATGTCTCCTACGCATTTCTTACGGGAGTCACCATTATCTATGTAGTATCTAGCATCTGGCATCCATTTTTCTAGGCTAGTTAGTCCTTTTTTTTGAGTTTTCAGTAAAATTCGACTTCGGCTTTTTCTGAAAGGCCTTTTGAACTGTCCATTTGAAGAGTTGAGGTCTTTTTCCAGGTATTTGGGCCTTCCTTCTCAGAAATGACACTTTTTCGGCATTTCTTTAGTCTTTCAAATGGGAATACTCAGAAAGAGAAATTCTATTATACTAAAGGAGTGTGTATTTGTGGTTATGTTGAAGATTTTGCGATTGTTATTTCAGAGCTGATTCAGCGTGATTTAAGCGGTTTAAGCGTGTTCTAAGCGGTCTCAGCAGTTTATAAGCGGAATCTAAGCGTAAACTAAGCTATCTCAACAGGTTCTAAGCGGTTTCAGCAGGTTCTCAGCAGAGTAAGCGCAATCTAAGCTATCTCAACAGGTTCTAAGCAGTCTCAGCGGATGCTAAGCTAAGAAAGCGCAATCTAAGCTATCTCAACAGGTTCTAAGCAGTCTCAGCGGATGCTAAGCTAAGTAAGCGCAATCTAAGCTATGTCAGCACTTACTAAGCGTTTCCTAAGCGATTTTAGCATAATTTAAGCGATTTAACCGTAATTCAATCGAAGTAAGCGGGATTCTAAGCTATCTAAGCGTGTTCTGAGCGAATTAAGCGCATTCTAAGCAATGTCAGCGGGTTCTAAGCGGTCTCAGCAGTTTCTAATCGGAATCTAAGCGGGTTCTAAGCGGTCTCAGCGGAGTTTAAGCAATGTTACCGCAATCTAAGCTATGTGATCAGTTACTAAGCGTTTCCTAAGCAATGTTAGCATAATTTAAGCGATTTAAGAGTGTTCTAAGCGATTTAAGCGCATAAGTAAGCTATCTCAGCGTAAATTAAGCGAATTAAGCGCAATCTAAGCGGTATAAACAGATTCTAAGCAAATTAAGCGCAAAAGTAAGCTATCTCAGCGGGTTCTAAGCTAAATAAGCGGAAATTTAAGCTATCTAAGCTGGTTCTAAGCGGTCTCAGCGGTTTATAAGCGGAATCTGAGCAATCTAAGCGTAAACTAAGCAATCTCAGCGGTTCATAAGCTAAGTAAGCGCAATCTAAGCTATATCAGCAGTTACTAAGCGTTTCCTAAGCAATGTTAGCGTAATTCAAGCGATTTAAACGGTGTCTATGCGGTAGTAAGCGAGTTCTAAGCGAAGTTAGCGGAAAAATTAGCTATCTCAGCGGATTATATGCAAAGTAAAAGCAATTTAAGCAATGTTAGAAGTGTCGGAGCGGTTTCAACGATATCTAAGCAAGGTAAGCTAAGCGGTGTCATCGGTATCTAAGCTGTCTCAGCGTGTTTTCAGCAAATTAAGCGGGATGTAAGCGGTCTCAGCGGAGTATAAGCTAAGCTAGCGCAATATAAGCTATGTCAGCAGTTTCAAAGCGTATTCTCAGCAGGTTCTAATGGAAGTAAGGGTAAATATAAGCTATAACTGCGTGAAATTAATATTTTTATATATTATATTATTTCTTATTTAAATCTTCAAAAGAACAAAAGTCTGCAATCGATCGAAACGAACTTTACGTGCTTTTCTTATGAGGGTGTTTCCGAGTCGTTTTGGAGTCGAACCAAGGATACTTTGGGCATAAAAATTTGCATATATAATACTCAATTATTTTTCTAACTAATCCCCAAATTTCGTATTTCTATTTAATCGGGAAGTGCGTCAAATTGACGTTTTTATAAAAAATCTCACCCACGCATTTCTTACGGGAGTGTTTTCGGGTTGTTTCGGAGTCGAACCAAGGATACTTTGGGCTATATTCAGGATATATTCTGACTAAATAAAGAATTATGATTCAATTTTCTTTATTTTGGTACCTGTCCCGATTTTCTAAGACCATTATTTCTTATTTAAATATGCAAGATAACAAAAGTCTGCAATCGATCGAAACGAACTTTACGTGCATTTCTTGTGGGAGTGTTTCCGAGTCGTTTTGGAGTCGAACCAAGGACCTTTTGGACATAAAAATTCGTACATATAATATTCAATTATTCCTCTAACTAAACCTCAAATTTCGTATTTCTATTTAATCGGAAAGTGAGTCAAATTAACGTTTTTCTTAAAAATGTCTCCCACGCATTTCTTACGGGAGTCACCGACATCGGACACATAAACACACAACGGTGATTATTAAACAAGATAGCTACAATAGCATTCCAATAACACACTTTAGTATTTCTTCTCGTTCTAATCCGGCATATACACCCGTTAATCCGGCAAACGCACTCGTTAATCCGGTAAAACCACCCCCTAATCCAGAAAAAGTCGTATTCTGCCATCGTACTAAAATCCAATTCAATTGAATGATATATATCAAATCGAAAGAGGGTTCCCCAAATACCCTAGGAATCGAACCCTTAATGTTCCCTAATGCTTCCTTACCCTCAATTGATCCCGATCATCTTAGGGATTCGATGGATTATTCATTCTTTCCCTTAAGGGTACAGGCCCTGCCTCATTCGAGGGAAATATATATTCATTGCCGAGTATCCTGAGGAAATTTTATCTGGTATTGTGTTTGTATTTTTTACTATAACTCAAGAACTAATCATTGCACATCTTTGAAACTTTAAACATAGTTAAATATAATCCCAGCGTAGATGATAAGCTAATTTTTATTTTGCTAAAGGCCCCTGGTTCGTGCCCAGGAGTGGAGAAAGTTACAATAAGAAATGCACGTTAAGTTCGTTTTTAAGGATTGCAGACTTTTATTCTTTTAATGATTTAAATAAGAAATAATGGTCTAATTTAATCGAGACAAGTACCCAAAGAAAGAAAATTGAATGTAGATTCTTATTATGGTCTTAGAATACGCTTTTCGGTTCGAATTTATGAGAATTATGACGAAATACATGATGATTTTTGTCTTGAATACACTCCCATAAGAAGTGCACGTAAAGTTCGTTTTAAAGGATTGCAGACTTTTGTTCTTTTGATGATTTAAATAAGAAATAATGGTCATAAAAGATCGAGACAAGTACCAAAAGAAAGTAAATTGAATAAAGATTCTTATTCTGCTCTTAGAACGTCGTTTACTAGTCAAAAATACGAGAATTATGGCAAAAAAGACAAAACATTAGTACAATTTTGCTGGTATATACAACCCGTCTCCCTGACGACTAAGGCGATTGTTGAATCCGAGCTGATGCATATTCCCATTAGAAAATGTCGTGTTATTTGAAAGTAATTAGTTATAAAATTAATAGGAGGCTATATTCTGAGATTTTATCATTTAATCAGCTTTTTATTTTATTTTAATGCATATTATTTACTCGGAAAATTTCAGTACTCTATAGAATTATAAATATTTTCGGAAAACACCAATATATTTTGATAATGTCAATATTTTCTCATTTAATTAGCTTGTAATTTTATCTCATTTCTTTTTCGAATATTTGGAAATCTCTTTTTATTTTATTTATATATTTTATTTATTTATTTATTTGCATATTTTATTTATTTATTTTATTTATTTATCTATCTATATATTATTTTAAAACATGCTTTTTTGGTGATCGGGACTTTTCTCCCTTATTACTCCATCAATATATATAAATGAATGACCGTTTGATGGCAAAAGTTGTCAGGTTCCTGCGAAAAATAGTGAGACAAATCAAAAATGCACCATTTGTTAAACAAATTGTAATGATATTTTAATCATCCCATTTTTTACTGGACGAAAAAAGGCCCGGGTTGCTATATACAGATTCAATTTGTTTACTTAGTGACGAGTGTAAACAAATTTTTAAATCGGATAATGCATCTATTCTCGGGCATAAAATGATTCGCAATTAACATTACAGTCTCCATGGACGAAAACTTCGACGTCGTACGCAACCATAACAGTTGAATAAGCAAGCCACATTGCATCTTGAGGGAGCAGAACGACAGCCAAAGAAACATGAACATTGCCGAATATGAAAGTTTGCGTCACGGTTTTATCATGTGTTATCATATGTTTTAGTTTTTGTGTATTTGTTTGTAAGATTAGTGTTTGTTGAAGTGTATTTGGGTGGGAAATTGAGTATCAGTGTCGTCTGCGAAAATTTCGCACGGGGCAACTAGTTTTATTTATTTATATAATTTATTTATTTGTTTATTTTCTTTATTTATTTATATATTTTCTTTATTTATTTAATTTATTTATTTATTTATATATTTTATATATTTTATTTATTTATTCAAATATATTATTCATTTATTTATTTATCGTGAAACATCAATATTATCTCGTTTAATTCGCTTATAATAATATTTTAATTCAATAGAGAATGTAGGAAAATCTCTTCATTCTGGGGAAATATGAATATTTTATAATTTAATATATATCAATCAATATATCAATCACAGCGTATTCTTATGGGAAAACGCATTACCTCGGTTTCAACAATCGCATCCGTCGTCAAGGGGATTGGTTGTTTACAGCCTCAAATTTTCACGAAATTTCCGTTTATTTTAACCGAATTCTCGCCATTTCGACCCGATAACGATATTTCACGACCAAAATAAGAATCTCTATTCATTTCTCTTTCTTTTGGTGCTTATCTCGATTTCGTAAGCCTATTGTTTCTGATTTAATTTTGCAAAAGAAACGTTGCCTGCAACCGATAAAAGTGAGGTTTACGTGCATTTCTTATGAGAAAGGTTTTCTTCTCTGGGTTCGAACTGGGGCCGTTCAGGTAAAAGAAAATTTCGCCACATTGTAGGGTGCATCATTCTACATCGAATGCACGTTTCAGCATCGCTTTAGCTCTTGGCATTGGCGAGAAAAACGCTTTTTTTAGACAGACAGACACCGTTACGTTTTTAATATATATAGATATTTAATACATAATTTTATTTAATACATTGAGAAGTATTTTCTTGAAATAGCATTATTTTCAGAATTGTCAACATTTTCGGGAATTCCCGTATTCCCGGGATATTTCGGGAATTTCCCGTACCGTTCCAAACCCAGTAACTCTCCATCAATACCATTTCCCGTCAATATCGATCGTCCAAGTCAATACAACCTTTTCGATTCCAGTTCGGTCACAATAGAATAGCTTACCATTGCATTCTTATGGGGGTAAGATTCCAGACTTCCGATGTACACAATGTTTTTTTCATTCCTTCCGGCTTTTCCAGCATTCCGGTCCATTGGTTGGGATGCTGTAAACGATCTGTAACTATTATGGACCCCTGTCGAATCTTTTTCGGCAGATTTCAGCGTTTTTTTGGGCGATTTGGACTTTGGGAGACGTGGTGATGTAACCTAGAGACTGAGGGTTGGGATTTGAACGGGTATATGTATTCGGCTTGTCTCAGATACTCTCAGACACTCTCAGCTAGTCTCAGATTCTCTCAGATACTCTCAGACACTCTCAGCTTCTCTCAGATACTCTCAGACACTCTCAGCTTCTCTCAGATACTCTCAGCTTGTCTCAGATACTCTCAGCTTCTCTCAGATACTCTCAGCCTCTCTCAGATACTCTCAGTTTCTCTCAGCGTGTCTCAGATATTCTCAGATGCACTAAACTACTCTCAGATACTCTCATCGTCTCTCAGATACTCTCATCTTCTCTCAGATACTCTCAGATTCTCAGAGATACTCTCAGCTTCTCTCAGACACTCTTAGTTTGTCTCAGATACTCTCAGCTTCTTTCAGATAATCTCAGCTTCTCTCAGATACTCTCATTTAGTCTCAGGTACTCTCAGCTTGTCTCAGATACTCTCAGCTTCTCTCAGATACTCTCATCTTCTCTCAGATACACTCAGCTTCTCTCAGATACTCTCAGCGTCTCTCAGATACTCAAATCTTCTCTCAGATACTCCCAGCTTGTCTCAGATACTCAAATCTTCCCTCAGATACTCTCAGCTTCTTTCAGACACTCTCAGCTTGTCTCAGATACTCTCAGCCTGTCTCAGATGCTCTCAGCTTGTCTCAGATACTCTCAGCTTCTTTCAGACACTCTCAGATTCTCTCAGCTTGTCTCAGTTACTCCCAGATTGTCTAAGATACTCTCAGATTGTCTCAGATAGTCTCAGCTTATCTCAGATACTCTCAGCTTCTCTCAGATACTCTCAGCTTCTCTCAGATACTCTCAGCTTCTCTCAGGTACTCTCAGCTTGTCTCAGATACTCTCAGCTTCTCTCAGATACTCTCAGATGCTCTCATTCAGTCTCAGTTACTCTCAGCATGTCTCAGATACTCTCAGCTTCTCTCAGACACTCTCAGCTTCTCTCAGATACTCCCAGCTTGTCTCAGATACTCTCAGCTTCTCTCAGACACTCTCAGCTTCTCTCAGATACTCTCAGTTTCTCTCAGATAATCTCAGCTTCTCTCAGATGCTCTCAGCATCTCTCACATACTCTCAGATACTCTCAGCTTGTCTCAGATACTCTCAGTTTCTCTCGGATACTCTCAGCTTCTTTCAGATACTCTCAGCATCTCTCACATACTCTCAGATACTCTCAGCTTGTCTCAGATACTCTCAGTTTCTCTCAGATAATCTCAGCTTCTCTCAGATGCTCTCAGCATCTCTCACATACTCTCAGATACTCTCAGCTTGTCTCAGATACTCTCAGCATCTCTCACATACTCTCAGATACTCTCAGATTGTCTCAGATACTCCCAGCTTCTCTCAGATAATCTCAGCTTCTCTCAGATGCTCTCAGCATCTCTCACATACTCTCAGATACTCTCAGCTTGTCTCAGATACTCTCAGTTTCTCTCGGATACTCTCAGCTTCTTTCAGATACTCTCAGCTTCTCTCAGATACCCTCAGCTTCTCTCAGACACTCTCAGATACTCTCAGCTAGTCTCAGATATTCTTAGGCACTCTCAGATAGACTAAGATACTCTCAGTGTCTCTCAGATACTCTCAGCTTCTCTCAAATACTCTCAGATACTCTAAAATTGTCTCAGATACTCTCAGCTTCTCTCAGATACTCTTAGCTTCTCTCAAATAGTCTAAAATTATCTCAGCTTCTCTCGGATACTCTCAGTTTCACTCAGATAGTATTATATACATAGCTTCTATAATAATCACAGTTGTGTGTGTTTATGTATCCGATGTCAGTGACTCCTGTAAGAAATGCGTGGGAGACATTTTTGGAAAAAAAATAATTTGACGCACTTCCCGATTAAATAGAATTACGAAATTTGGGGATTAGTTAGAGTAAGAATGGAGGATTATATATCCTTAATTTTACGCCCAAAGTATCCTTGGTTCGTCTCTAAAACGACTCTAAAATACACTCGTAAGAAATGCACGTAAAGTTCGTTTCGATCGATTGCAGACTTTTGTTCTTTTGCATATTTATATAAGAAATAATGGTCTTAAAAAATCGAGAAAAGTACCAAAAGAAAAGAAATTGAATGAAGACTCTTATTTTTGCGAGGAAATGTTCTTTTGAATAATTTCGTAATGTGTTATGTTTGGAATGTTTACCTTATAGATTTTTTATTAATATCTATCTTCGTTTTTATAGGCGTCAATATTTTGTCTTCCAAATATTTTTAAGTTTAATTATTTAAAGAATATGCGATTTCGTTTCGGCGACTAATAGTATTCAGAGAGAAATAATATAAGCAAATAAATTTAAAAGAAGAAATTTGTAACAGGCAAAATCTATTCACTTAATATAAAGATTCGAAAAGATAATGTGGCGTTACTGCATTACTTTAAGTCTGTTTAATTTAATCTTGATATTTTATAAGCCTTTTATATTCGATGCTTCATTTTGTATCGCTTGATACATATTTATATATTATTGATGGTTAATAAGCTTTGTTTTTGTTTCTTCAGTACGTTCAGATATATTCAAACAGATTTTGACTTTAGTAAATGTTACATCTTGAATGGGCAAATTACAAAGATATTTCTTATTGAAATTTTGATATTGAAAATTGATATTGATTGAATTGAAAGATTGAATTTGAAAATTCTCAGACACTCTCAGATACACTCAGTCACTCTCATTTAGTCTCAGCTTCTCTCAGACACTCTAATTCAGTCTCAGACACTCTCAGAATTGGGAAATAATCAAATAAAACGAATCAACTGCACATTGAAAACAAGCATTTTATTGAAATGTTTCACAAAGCGATATGTATCCCTTTTTTCTCAGTTTACAAATTAACATGCAAGGCATTTTCATATACACAACACTCTCTCTTAACCGTGGCAACGGATTAACCGGCGTAAATTCCAAAAAAACTGTACATTTTCGAAAAAAACCCGATTTTTTCGAATTTTTTCGAAATTCGCGTCGAAATATTTGAAAATTCGCGCCAAAACAATTGAATAACGAATTGTTCAGCACATTTCTTAACGGAAACATTTGTATTTTATCGTTATAATTATTAAAATTGACTTTTTTCAATTCCCTGTTGGCATGACAACGTTTTTTTGAGAATAATCAGCGAAATTGTTAATTTTTTTAACCCTAGAAATGTTTTTTTTTTTGATTTTTTTTCAAGCTTTTTAAAATTACGATCTAATTAAAGACATTATTTAATTCTAATGTATTTACAACTGCTTTGACGTCACAGTGACGACAACATGGCGTCAAAACCTTTTCGTTTTTTTTCACGTTATTTAATGAAAATTCGATTTTTTCGTTTTTTAATTGTTTGCGTAGTTTTATGAACTTCGTAATTTTGAAGTTTAAAACGCAATTTGACACCAAAACACGTCGTAGAGTTGTTAATATTGGAGAGTTAATTCTTTCTCACATTGGAAATGGATATTTTGCCATTTTTGCAACGTTTAAACGCTTAAAATACTGTTTTTTACCTGAAAATCGTTGTTTTTTGGGATTCCAGGAGTCCGCCATCTTGTTGACGTAATCTTAAATTCAGTTTTTGTTGTTTAAACACTAATTTCACACTTTTGTGGTCACTTTAACACGTCCCAAATGTTGCCAAGGTGATATTTGAAGTGTTTTCAACAATAGTTCACCGTTAAAATTGTTTGTTTTCACATTTTCACAGTTTTTTAAGTAAAATTCGTAATTTTTACGAATTTCGCTGTCCTCCATCTTGAATTTATTTTGAAAATTCGATATTATCAACTTTTTTTCACTTTAAAACGTTCTAAAGCCTGTAAAGATGATAAAATACATGTTTTCAGCAGTAATTCACTCTTAAAACTGTGTTTTTTCACGTAATTTTACACAAAAAGCGTAAATTTGCATTTTTAATATTTTTGTCGTAGTTTTTTAAGCATTTCTCAACTCCGCCATCTTGGCTCAATGTTTCAAAATCAATTTTACGTCTTTAAAATTGAATTTTATCAGTTTTTGATCACTTTAACACAAGATAAAGCCTGCATAGTTGATAATAAAGGTGTTTTTAACAATAATTCACCGTCATATTGTTCGTAGAAATGTTTTCACTGTTTTTAATGGAAAAATCGTAATTTATTACGATGTTTCAGGTCCGCCATGTTGGATATTTTTGTAAAATCAATTTTACGTGTTTTAAATTGATTTTATCAACTTTTAATCACTTTAACACATGATAAATGTTGGAAAATTAATGATAAACGTGTTTTTCACAGTGATTCACCTTTGAAACACGCGTTTGCGTCGTAAATTCACTTTTTTCTAAGAGTATTTGAGTGGCATTTCGTTTATGGACGAATGACGTCATTCGGTGTGCAGGTGGTGGAAGGCGGCGTTGCCGGACGTGTCCTCTCCGCCGCTTTCGGAGCATGAGTCTCCGCTTCCCTTCCCGCCCAACTTGGCAACCCTGTGCTGCTGCTGCCCCTCCCCTCCCTCCTCCCCCTCCTCCACCCCCTCTCCCTACGGAAATAAAGAATGTAACAGTTGAAGTACGATATTGCGATATAATTTGGGATTAAATTTTTTTTTTTACATTTTTGATTTGAGATTAATTTTTTGGATTTTAAAGGGATTTTTTAATTTTTGTTTTTCATTACAAATTTGTTTTATTTTGGTGGTAATTTTAATTCTGGGATTGTTTTCAATCTAAATATTTAATGAAATATAATTATTTTAAAATTATAATTTAATTAATTTTTGTTTTAATTATAATTTAATTAATTTTTATTTTATTGTAATTTAATTAATTTTTAATTTGATTATAGTTTAATTAATTTTTACATTTTAATTATAATTTAATTATTTTTATTTTTAAGTTAATTTTTTAAAATATTCTTGATTATTTCTTTTATTTTTAAATCAATTAAATTCAGTTTATTATTTGTTTTTATTTAATTAAAAAATTATTTGTTTTTCCTTTTATTAAATTTTTCTGTTAAGTTTTTTGTTTTTTAAAATATATTACTAATTTTTTAATTGGATTAATTTTTTCGGTTTTTAAGGTATTTATCGTTTTTTTTCTTGTTTTTTTGTATAAAATTTTATTATAATTTTTAATATTTAATTCAATTCAATTATTTTTTTGTTTATTTTTAAAATAATTAAGTTTTATTTTAAAATTTATTACAATGTTAATTTAATTAAATTGTTTATTTAAATATTAGTAATAATTATTAATAATTTAAAATAATACAATTTATAATAATATATTTATATAATGTAATTTACTGTAATGATAATAATTATTAATAATTTATATTTAATTAATTTTTAAAATTCAGTTTCATTCTAACCCTTTATTCAATTTAATTTGTAATTTATATTAATTCTTTAATTTAATTTTAAATATTATAATCATTATTACATTTGGTTAAATTTGTTTTTAATTTAATTTAATTACCATATTTTTGAATTTTTTTTTTTAATTTGCATTGAATTTTTTCTCCGACTAAATAATATTGTAAATTTACGAAATAATTTATAAATTAAATATTTTTAATAAATTAACAATTTATACTAATGAAGATTCAATTGAAATAACTTTTATGTTAATAATATAATTTTTAATATAATATTAATAAATTTACATTTATATTTTCGGATTGATTCAGTTATTAAAATAATTAAATCTTATTTGGAATTTAATCTATGAAATGATTTAAATTTCGTGTTTTCGATTAAATTTAATTTCAGTTTTTTTTATTTAAAGATTGAATTTCATCTATTTTTAAATTTTATCTCATTTTTTTAATTTCGTTTAATATTTCATTATATTATAATTCAAATTATTATACTCAAATTTGTATTTAAATTATAAATTATTTTATCATTATATATGAACTATAATTATTTGTATTTAAATTTTAAGCTTTTAATTACAAATTTTCGTTTCGGTATCATATCACATTTCATTGCGTTGCTATTGCATTGTATCCCCATGACAACGATTGTCACACGGATATGTGGTTTTTCTTTAATATCTCGCGAAATATTGGTTTTATCGAAAAATGTTAAATACAAGAGTTGTAGGAAATGTAATTATCTACATCTTTTATAAACATTTACATATACCTAAATATCGTTTTAAGGATGTTATGCCGGAAAAACGAATTTTATTCACCTATAAACCGGCATATTCAATTAACCGGCATCGACCAATCACCAATCAGAGAAGAGAATTTGATATGAAAGTTTTAAATATAAAATTTCGTTTCGATACCACCAATAGATTACGAGTTATTCACAAATATATTGTTCCGTTGCTATGCAATGCATCTCTCCATGACAACCATTGTTCTAATTACAGTAATAATGAGTACTGAGATTCATAAATTAATTTTTTAATTTAAATAATTAATTATAGGTTTTAATATTAATTAATAATATTAATTTTTAATTTTTATCCTTAATTTAAATTATCAATTATAATTTTTAAATATGAATTCATAATTTGAATTTTTCATTTTAATTTTTAATTTAAATAATTATTTAAAAAATTATATTAATTCATATTCAAATTATTAACGTTAATTTTTATATAAATTCATAATTTGAATTATTAATTTCATTTTTATATTAATTCATAATTTTAATATTAATTTTTAATTTAAATTATTAATTTTAATATTTGATATTAATTCATAATTTTAATTTTCAATTTTAATTTCAATATTAATTCATAATTTTAAATTTAAATTAAAATTTTTAATTTAATGAATTAATTATAAATTTAATTTTTAGCTTTTAATTTATATTATTAAGTATATTTTTTTAAATATTAATATTAATTTATAATTTTAATTTTAAATTGTTTAATATTAACTCATGATTTTATTTTTTTAATTTTTAATATTAATTCCTATATTCAATTTATAATTATATTCTACGTAATCTACATCACACTATAAAAATCGTCCCCATATCATATTCCGTTACTATGCAATGCATCTCTCCATGACAACCATTGTTCTAATTAGAGTAGTAATTAAGTGATAAGAATAGTTACCTCTTCGTCGTCCTCCCCCCCTTCTCCTCCTGCGGCGTGTGTTTTCACGTGTTTCGCCAAATGATCCGATCTCATGAATCTCTTATTGCACACGGGACAAGCGAACCTGAATCAAACGGGATTCACACTTTTTCTCAATTCACACGAATTAGTACATATATACATTAGATCCACTGAATATATCTATTATATATACACTTATCATTATATAGACAAGGTTATATATGTAATGGATAGGAATTATTTAACAAATTGCTTAATATTATGAAATATTGTAGCAATATATACTATTTTATAAATTACGAAATGATCACATAATATACGAAAAAATTACGAAATAATTTTAAAATTATTATTATTAATATTATATGTATATAAATATTTATTTTGAAACAAGCCTTATTAATTCATTTTTTTTAATTACGAAATTATAATTTAATATACGAAAAAATTAAATTACAATTTCTAAATTATTATTAATATTATTTATATTTATTTATAAACAAGCCTTGATAATTTATTTTTTTAATTAAGAAATTATAATATAATATACGAAAAAATTACGAAATAATTTTAAAATTATTATTATTAATATTATATATATATATATATATATATATATATATATATATATATATATATATATTATAAACAAGTCTTATGATTAATTTTTAAATTACGAAATTATAATATAATATACGAATTAATTTTAATAATATTGTCATTAATATTATAATAATTATTATTCTAGAAACATATTATCTAAAATCCATATATTATTCATTATTTTGAAGTCAGATTTGAATTAAAATATTATTTTAGTTAGTAGTTTTATGATTGAAGTTAATTATAACCTTCATCAAGTTTTAATTAATTTTAATATTTATTTTTTAATTTATGCAATGCCTAATTTTATTTACTACATTAGATCCACATATTATTATAACATATATATAAGCTATATGTATACATAATATTATATAAATAAGGCTTAATATGTATTGAATACAATTTTTTTTTAATTTACGTAATCTTATGCTACAAATACGAATATTGATAAATTAATAATAATAATATTATAATACGAACAGAGATCAATTTAGAAATTACGTATTTTATAATAATTTAATTTAACTAAATGAGCTTTTATTTTTTAATAATGTATTAAATAAATAGGCTTTGTAAATGAATTATAAAAAATATCTTTAGAAAAAACGAAATAAAATAGTAAAATTATGAAATCTTATGAATTAATCTTGCAATATCTATATAGTTATTATAAATTATATATTGCAATTATAATACAATTATAATTTACTTATATTATGCAATAAATTCAATAAGATTATCAGACTTAATTTAGCGAAATGTCTGAAACAAATTAAAAAAATATCGAATGATTTAAAAGGAATTTGAAAAACACGCAATTTTCTTATAAAATACTCACAGAATATGCATAGAGTGATTTACATTAATTTAATGAAAACACGAGAATAAATTTCAATGTAAACCTGAGTAGTTATACAAATCAATGTTTTCTATGTAAAGGATATTTGTCTCGATTTTGTAGGACCATTATTTCTAATTTAATTCTTCAAAAGAATAAAATTCTGCAATCCTTAAAAACGAACTTTACTTGCATTTCTTATGAGAGTGTTTTTGGGTCGTTTTGGAGTCGAACCAAGGATACGTTGGGCATAAAAATAAGGATACATAATACTCAATGATTCCTCTAACGAATTCCTTAATTTTATAATTCTATTTAATCGGAAAGTGCGTGAAATTAACGTTTTTATTAACACTGTAGCGACTACCTCTGGATGTTCATAAATATCTATATACTACGGATTACTTATATACTTTGTCTATTTTGTTGCCATAGTAAGTGTAAGTATTCTTTACATGTAGTTGATGATTCTCATTTAATTTTTATTTCGTTTCTATTTTCAGGTAAGCTAATTTCTGCTTCATTACATTGGTAATTAATAGAAGATTAAAGAGTAAGTACTAAAATTTACAACTTCTTATGAGAAATTAATTTAAATGCTATATAAAGGTGAATACATATATGATGGTAACCAACCTACTCAATATTTTTGATTTTTCCATATTTATCGTCCTATATTTCGTCCTAATTGGAAATGGAAACGAATATTTGTTTAATTTCCTTTCTTTTGGTGCTTGTCTCGATTTTCTAAGACCATTAATTCTTATTTAAATAAGTAAAAGAACAAATGTCTGCAATCCTTAAAAACGAACTTTACGTGCATTTCTTATGAGAGTAGTTTTGGAGTCGTTTTGGAGTCGAACCAAGGATACTTTGGGCATAAAAATAATAATATATAGTAGTCCATTCTTATTCTAACTAATCCCTAAATTTCGTATTTCTATTTAATCGGGAAGTGCGTGAAATTATTCTTTAAAAAATGTCTCCCACGCATTTCTCACGGGAGTGACCGACATCGGTTACATAAATACATACACACCGGTGATTATTATATAAAAATTGGTATACAGAAGTATCTGAGACATTCTGAGAGTATCTAAGAGAAGCTGAGAGTATCTGAGAGAAGCTGAGAGTATCTGAGACTAGCTGAGAGTATCTGAAAGAAGCTGAGGGTATCTGAGACTAGCTGAGAGTATCTGAGAGAAGCTGGGAGTATCTAAAAGAAGCTGAAAGTATCTGAGACAATCTGAGAGTATCTGAGACTTTCTGAGACTAGCTGAGAGTATCTGAGACAATCTGAGAGAAGCTGAGAGTATTTGAGACAAGGTGAGAGTATCTGAGACATGCTGAGAGTATCTGAGAGAAGCTGAGAGTGTCTGAGACAACCTGAGAGAAGCTGAGAGTATCTGAGAGACGCTGAGAGAAGCTGAGAGTATCTGAGAGAAGCTGAGAGTATCTGAGACATTCTTAGAGTATCTGAGAGGAACTGAGAGTATCTGAGACAAGCTGTGAGTATCTGAGACTAGCTGAGAGTATCTGAGACTAACTGAGAGTATCTGAGACTAGCTGAGAGTATCTGAGAGAAGCTGAGACTAGCTTAGAGAAGCTAAGAGTATCTGAGACAAGCTGAGAGTATCTGAGATAAGCTGATAGTATCTGAGAGAAGCTGATAGTATCTGAGAGAAGCTGAGAGTATCTGAGAGAAGCTGAGTTTGTCTGAGACAAGCTGAGAGTATCTGAGAGACGCGGAGAGTAACTGAGAGAAGCTGAGAGTGTCTGAGAGACGCTGAGAGTATCTGAGAGACGCTTAGAGTATCTGAGACTAGCTGAGATAAGCTGAGAGTAGCTGAGAGTGTCTGAGATACATTTACATTACAAATACCCTAATTGTAATCATTAAAAGTTTAAATACTGACCTCTTTTCCCCAGTATGGGTCCTCAAATGCCTTTGCAACTCATCTGATCGTGTAAATCTTTTACCGCAAAATAACCAGTTGCAGACGAAAGGACGTTCTCCAGTGTGCCATCGAAGATGCGCTTTCAGATGAGATGTCTTGCCATAGACCTATTAAAAGAAAGAATGCGTTAGAATAGGGGTTATTGTGTCATATGGGAAGGTTGTGTTCAAACCCCTCTGGAGTCTAACCTAATACTCCTATGTTAAAATAAAAAATATGAGTATGTAGGCAAAGAATGTTTATTTTTATGTACGAAATTTAAAATTCGTACGTCAGATGGTAATGCCACTATTAATTGTTGAATATGATCGTTTGGAAATGCTTTAGAATAGGTGTTGTTGTGTCATATGGTAGGGTTGTGTTCAAACGCGTCTGTTGTCGAACCCGGGACAGTTACACCAATTTAAAAATAGAGACATGTAGGGTAAAAATGTTTCTTTAATTGTGCTAATTTCGAACTTCGTAGGTTTGATATTAAGTTCGTGATTAATTGTTGAAAAGTGATCATTAGTAATCATTGAACAGGGGCTTGTTGTGTCAAATATGATGAGTTGTATTTAAGAGCCGCTGGGATCAAACTCAGTACAGTTAGAAGGCAATAAAAAATAGCTTTACGTAGAAAAATGATTTTTCTTTACTAGAATTAAATTTTGATACTCGTGGATTTAATATTAATGTCGTAATAAATTGTTGAAAAGTTACCATTATCAAACGCATTACAAAAGTGGTTATCACTCCATATGTAAGCTCTACATTTAAGACCGCCTGGAGTCAAACCCAGGACAGTTACACCAAAACAAAAAATATATGTATGTAGGCAAACAATTGTTCTTTAAATATACCAAATTTGACATTCGTAACTTATATAGTAATAACCTAATTAATTGTTGAAAAGTGATCATTAGTAAATTCGTTATAAAGTGGTTATTATGCCATATGGGAGAGCTGTATTCAAGGGCATCTGGAGTCGAATTCAGGACAGCAACACCAAAACAAAAAATACATTTATTTAGAGAAAAGATTGTTCTTTATGTGTACCAAGTTTGAAATACGCAGCTTTAACAATAACGTCGCAATTAATTGTAGAAAAGTTACCATTATCAAACGCATTACGAAAGTGGTTATTATTCCATATGTAAGCTCTACATTTAAGACCGCCTGGAGTAAAACCTAGGACAGCTACACCCAAACAAAAAATATACGTATGTAGAAAAAGAATTATACTTTAAGTGTACTAAATTTGAAAGTCGTACCTTATATATTAATATCATAAAAAAATTGTTAAAAACAAGACACTCACCTTCCCACATCCTGGAATATGGCACGAGTGTATATTCCTTCTTCTCAAATGCAATCCAGCCGGCCCTAGTCTCTCAGCCTCCTGACAATTGGGGCAATCGCACGTGGCTCGCCCCGTGTACCTCCTCTGCGCCCGGGGCGAACTGTTCACCTGATTAGAAGTCAGGGTGGGCTGCGCTGAAAGGCTGTTATTGGAGCCAGGGCCGGCGGTAGGCGTCGGGTTGGAAGGGGGTGCAATGTGGAGAGGGTAATGATGCAAAGGATGATGGGATAGGTATTGGGGGGTTGAGGGTGGCAGGGCCGGCGGGGGTGGGGCCAGGGCCGGCGCCTGCGAAGGGGTCTGGTGTATGGTGTTGGTGTTTGTGGTGGTGGAGGGGGACTGGGAGGAGGAGGAGGGGGAAGAGGGGTGCAGCATCGCCTTGTAGGTGTCCTAGAATTGAAAGAGAACGTGTTAATGCGGGCGGGACGGATATATGCGGGGTGGGGTGTTATATATTGGTCTACAGTCACGTAAATAAGGATGTATAATATTCAATTCATACTCTAACTAATGCCCAAATTTCGTGTTTCTATTCAATCGGAAAGTACTTGAAATTAACGTTTACGCACCCTTCTAACCCCTAGGGTACGAAAAATAGACCCCTGAGGGAGTCAAAATCCAGAGAAATGCACTCACAATCCATTCAGCAAAACACACCTTCCCAATTCCCATTGTGTACAGATCGCTGAGTTTAAATAAAAAAACAGATGAATAACGCGTGCCGTATGAGTGCATCCATGCGTAAGATATTCGGAGAATTAATTCGATTAAAATGAGACGCTTTTTATTCGTAATTAGGCTTTTCTTGAAAGATTTTGCTTCCGTTTGGAAAAATTCGCGCGTGGCGATGTTCGTTTGTTTTTTACGCGGGAAATATTAACGGAAATTTAACGAAAACTGAGTCTATATATTCTGTGGAGATTTTTTTGAAGACTATTTAAAAATTTTCGTGAAATATGAACTTCCTTCGGACAGATGCGATCTCAACACATTCTCAGCTGTTTAAGCACAAATTAAGCGGAGTCAGCGTTCTCAGCACAAACTTAGCAATTCTAAGCGTATTTTAAACGGTTTAAGCATAAAATTAGCTATTTCAACGCATTCTAAGCAGTTTAAGCATAAAGTAAGAATACAATGTGATCATAATTAGAATCTACATTCAATTTCCTTTCTTTTGGTACTTGTCTCGATTTTCTAAGACCATTATTTCTTATTTAAATCATCAAAAGAACAAAAGTCTACAATCCTTACAAACGAACTTTACGTGCATTTCTTATTAGTGCGATTATAAGTCGTTTTGGAATCGAACCAAGGATACCTTGGGCATGAAAATAAGTATAGATAATGCTCAATTATTCCTCTAATTAATCCCCAAATTTCGTATTTCTATTCAATCGGAAAGTGCTTGAAAATAACGTTTTTCTAAAATGTCTCCCACGCATTTCCTACGGGAGTTACTGACACCGGATACATAAATACATACACAATACAAGATTAACCTTCAAATAGTAGTAATAAAGTCATAAATTATTGCATAATTTATGACTTGATTACTACTTTTGAATAGACAGAGAGTATTTTCGTAACTTCATTGCATATTATTATGAATATATGTTTGTTATTCGTTTAATGAAAATGACAGTTATATCTGAAGATAGAGGGAAAACCTGCAATTTTCTACTGACAAATAGGCAAAATATCTCTAATACGCATACCCTGTTGTGTGATGTCTAGTCAAATCTGCTAGTCTTATCTTTCATACTTTCACCTAAGTGTATATAATAACGTAAATATACGTTCCCCGAACATATGCGTGCAGCAAAGTGCAAATAAAAAATTATATAAGAAAAACTATGTAATAGGTTAGTTATGGTTTAAAATTGTTATTTAGTTGGAAATATATCAAAAACAAATGTTAGAAAATCGTCAAAATTTTTTAATCATTAACAAACGGCAGTATCATTTTAAAGGACAAGAAAACAAAAAATGCTTAAATGCATTTTTTTCCGTTTAACGAAAACATTACTCCCCCTCTATTCACATATATAATGCATATATACTAAGCACTTGGATGTTTTCCCCAAAGTGTGTACATCAGATCAGATCAGAAAGAAGCTACTAAGTATTTTATCCAAATCCCCGAGTCATTTTCCACACCCCCGTCGTGCTTTAGTTAACAAACTAAACGAAGACGCGTTTCCATGCAATTTTTAACTTGCAGACCTAAGTTATTTCGACGATTAAAATTAGAAATAATTCTTCGATAAACTCGAGACAAGTACCAAAATAAAGGAAATTAAACATAGATTCTATTTCTTGTCTTCGAACAACGCTTGCGATTCGTAAATTTGCGAGAATTAGACCGGAAAAACAGCAAACTCTGGCATTTTTTATACTTCTCCCATGTAATATATATAGGGCGTAGGACTCGGGAGGCAGCTTTAAAGTATGCTGAATATGCTTGGAGACCGCTTATAGTCCGCTTAGTACGCTTAGAATACGCTTAATTCGCTTAGAATACGTTGATTTTGCTTAGAATATGCTTACTTTGCTTAGATTATGTTAAATATGCATAGAATATGCTTAAAGACTGCTTAAAGTACGCTTAGAATACGTTGAATCCGCTTAGATTAGGCTTAGTTCGCTTAGAATATGCTTAGTTCGCTTAGAATATGCTTAGTTCGCTTAGAATATGCTCAGTTTGCTTAGATTATGTTGAGTAATCTAAAAGTATGTTTAATTCGCTTAGAATACGTTGAGACTGCTTAGAATACGTTGAGACTGCTTAGAATACGTTAAGTTCGCTTAGCATATGTTGAGTGAGCTTAAAGTACATTTAATTCGCTATGAATACGCTTATTCCGCTTAGAATAGGTTGAATCCGCTTAGAATTTATTTCGACGATTAAAATTAGAAATAATGCTTCGATCATTACGAGACGAGTACCGAAAGAAAGGAAATTAAACGTAGATTCTATTTCTTGTCTTTAAACGACCCCTGGCGATTCGTATATTTGCGATAATCAGACCGGAAAAACAGCAAACTTTGGCATTTTTTTATACTTCTTCTCCTGTAAGGGTGAAGAGGGGAGGGGAGGGGTTGCCATGACGACGGAATGTAAAAGGGGGAGGGGGAGTAGATGTGGAATTGACGTATTTTATACAGAATTGGAAGAAAATGAAATTGTCCGACGTCGGTTTCTCCCGTAAGAAATGCGTGGGAGGGATTTTGGAAAAACGTTAATTTGACGCACTTCCCGATTGAATAGAAATACGAAATTTGGGGATTAGTTAGAGTATGAATGGAGTATTATATATCCTTAATTGTATGCCCAAAGTATCCTTGGTTCGACACCAAAACGACCTGAAAATCAACTCATAAGAAATGCACGTAAAGTTCGTTTTCGTAGATTGTAGACTTTTATTCATTTGATGATTTAAATAAGAAATAATGGTCCTACGAAGTTGAAACAAGTACGAAAAGAAAGTAAACTGCATAACGGTTCTTATTTCAGTCGTAAAATATCGTTTTCATGTCTAAATTATGAGAATTATGATAAAATACATTATGATATAAGTCTTAGAAAAACTCCCGTAAGAAATGCACGTAAAGTTCGTTTTTAAAGATTGCAGACTTTTGTTCTTTTAATGATTTAAATAAGAAATAATGATCATAGAAAATAGAAACAAGTACCAAAAGAAAGGAAATTGAAGACAGATTCTTATTATGGTCGTAGAATATCGTTTTTGAGTAGAAATTACGAGAATTACAACAAAATACATTATAAGTCTTAGAACAACTCCCATAAGAAATGCACGTAAAGTTCGTTTTTATCGATTGCAGACATTTGTTCTTTTAATGATTTAAATAAGAAATAATGGTCATAGAAAATCGAGAAAAGTACCAAAATAAAGGTAATTGAGCAAAGATTCTTATTCTGGTCATAGAATATCGTATTTTATTCTAAATTCCTATAATTTCTATAAAGAAGACAGAAAATCTGTGTAATCTCGCGTTAAAATACAGCCCGTCTTAAATAATGCCCGAAAACCAAGAAATAACCCAAAAATACATAAAAGTCAAAATTAGACGTAATATCAAAAAATGAGATCTGTACCTGGACGTGTTAATGCAGGCGGGACGGATATATGCGGGGTGAGGTGTTATATATTAGTCACGAAATTTATTTCGATATTCTAAGACCAAAACAAGAATCTACATACCATTTCCTTTCTTTTAGTACTTGTTTCAACTTTGTAGGACAATTATTTCCTATTTAAATATGCAAAAGAACAAAAGTCTGCAATCCTTAAAAACGAACTTTACGTGCATTTCTTATGAGTGTATTTTAGAGTCGTTTTGGAGTCGAACCAAGGATACTTTGGGCATGAAAATAAGGATATATAATAGTCCATTTATACTCTAACTAATCCCCAAATTTCGTATTGCTGTTTAATCGGGAAGTGCGTAAAATTAACGTTTTTCTAAAAAATGTCTCCCACGCATTTCTTACGGGAGTCACCGACATCGGACACATAAAAACACACAACGGTGATTATTATACAAGATTAACCTTAAAATACTGGTAATAAAGTCATACATTATTGCACAAAACTGTAGTGACTAAGAGTTTCAAGCAAGAAGAACGTCGTAACTCGAAAAACTTAAAAAAATCAAACATTTCAACGTTGCTATTTATCTTTTTATGATTGTAAAATTCAAAAACTTCTTCGTAATAAATAATCAGGAACCATTGCGACGAAACATTGGGTGAAAACGTTAGAAATACTTGAAAATATCATTTTATTAAGAAGATCATAAATAGACGAAAAGCAGGCAAAATGCCTCGAAAATATGAAGCAAATTATAAGAAAACGGGAAAATCATCAAAGAATATTTATAAGAAATAAAAAACGAATAAAAAACTTAAATCGAACTCAACCGACCTAAAAAATTTTTTTTCGAAATCTCAGAAAATTTTTTAAAATAACTTAAAAACATCGGAAGAACTAAGTAAAAAACGACAGAATTCCCTAAAAATTCGAAAAAAAATTAATAAATGGAAAAAAAATTTAAATTTTTTAAAATAAATTTTAAATAGCACTCGAGAAAAAATTAAAATATAGGAAATAACGTCAGGAGACATTTAAATATTCGAAAAATTCCAGAAAACCAAGAAAAATCAAATAAAAACTCGTAAAAATCATTAAAAAAAATCAAAAAACGATATATAAATTATCGAAACACTTTTAAAAAAATAAAAAAATTGTCAATATTTCCCAAAAAACAGTAAAAATCAAATACAAAATAATAAATTTAACAGGCCTGTAGTTGAAAAAATCTACAAGAAACTCAATAAAACGAATAAAATACTACCGGAACACTTAAAAACTTCGACAAATTTGCCCAAAAATTCCAAAATACCTCGAAAAAATCGTCTAAAAACACAAAATTTCTAAGAATTTCTTTAAAATCACTCGAAAAAATCGTCAAAAACTCGTATATACATACGAGTATGTTTTATAACACGTATAAAACATAAAAAATACTTCAAAATTCAACAAAAACCCGAAAAAACGTCAAAAAATACATAAAAATCAAAAGATGTACCTGTAGTATATGGTGATGGTGCATAGCGTGGTGATGGTGCAGATAGTCCGTCGGGTGGTGATGATGGTGATGGTGATATCCAACTGCAGATGGCATTTCAGTCAACCACGAGTTGCCATGAGAATGGACGTCCCACCAACTCAACGGAGTTGTCGACGAAGTGGAAGATGTCGGCGAAGTGGCTGATATGGAACCGCAGGACGAAGATGACGTGGTTATCGACGTGGCGGCGTTGGAAGACCCTCCGGAGGACATTACGGCGACGCTGTCGGCCTTGTTGCCCTGAAAATGGCCGCCGTTGGACATGTTGCCGCTGTTGGACGTGTTGCCGAAGCCCCAGGCGTCGTAAGGACGGGTGGCGTACACCAGCTGGTGGTGGCTGTCGACCTGAAATAGGAGGGATTTTATATAAGGACGTTTGGGAGACAAAATGGGATGCTTCGCCGACATAAACATTACATATGATCAACATAATTTGAAATTTTGTGAAATTTTATTGGTTTGAAATGAAATGAAATTTTTTTATGGTTAAGGACGTTTTTCCGACATATGGGAATGTTTTACCGACATGTAGAAGATATTACGTAGATTCTTGCTGGAATTTTATGGATATATAATTGTTTTGAGTCGCAAGATATAAGTATTTTAGAGGTTTAGGACGTTTGGGAGACAAGTTGGGATGTTTTACCGACTTATAGAAGACGTTTCGTCGAAGAACGCATTATTTTATGCTATTTAAAGAAGGAATGTGTCGATAACTAGTTGATATTACGTCGGAAATAGAAAAATAATACTTTATTTCTCGTAATTTTAACTAGAAAATGAGATAGAAAAAAACAGGACACTTCGGCGAGAGAACAAGACATTTCGCCGACACAAAATAAAACGATAAAACTGACCTTTAAAAGAGCAGCGGCTGCAGCTGCGGCCGCCGCGGCCTGTGGATCATAATACAGATCGCCTCCACTCCCCCCTCCTCCATTCCCAGCCCCCGTGAGGGCCCCAGGGCCCGCCGGGGGCCCCGTAGAAGGCCCATAGCCCTGGTGGTGTATGTGTGGGGGCGGGGAATTGCTCTGTTTGTGTATGGATCCCAATTGGCTAGAGGAAGGCGGTGTTGCCACGTTGCTAGGCGTCAGTGCGACGTTGCCGCTTTTCTTCCAGGGGTGAAATCCACTGAGGGCGGCTGCTTTACCCACTGCGGCGTCTGCTAACGGAGGAGGACTCTTTGAGGAGAGTTTGTTGCATTGGGCGGCTAGCATAGCCAGTGGAGAGCCTCTCAAACCACCGTGGTCCTGTGAATAGAGTAGAAATATAAGGGCTTTATTAGAAAAGGAGGACAAAAGAGGACGATAATGATATTATAATATTGAAAACTAGGGCACAGGAGGGCAAAAGAGGATTTTAGAAAGGAAACTAGGACAAAGGAGGACAAACAGAGGACGATAATGATGTTTAGTAGGAAAAGTGTGATAAATGAGGCCAAAGGAGGATTTTTATTAGAAAAAGGAGGACGGTAATCTGTTTTAAGTTAGAAAAAGTAGGATAAAGGAGGACAAAATAGGACGATAATGATGTTTAAGTGATGCAAAGTAGGATAAAGGTTTTCGAAAGCGATATTTTACGATATAAATAGGAATCTGTATTTAATTTCCTTTCTTTTGATACTTGTTTTAACTTTGTAGGACCATTATTTCATATTTTAATCATCAAAAGAATAAAAGTCTGCAATCCTTAAAAAGGAACTTTACGTGCATTTCTTATGAGTGTAATTTCGAGTCGTTTTGGAGTCGAACCAAGGATACTTTGGGCACAAAAATGGAGATATACAGTATTAAATTATTCCTCTAACTAATCCCCAAATTTCGTATTTCTATTCAATCGAAAAATGCGTCAAATTAACGTTTTTCTAAAGTATGTCTCCCACGCATTTCTTACGGGAGTCACCGACATCGGATACACAAACACACACATAAAATTCGTCCTACATAAATATTCGTTTTAATATGAAGAAGGGTATTTATAAATCTATAGCTTTATGTTTTATGTTGATATATATTTATTTTTACATATTTTATGTTTAGTTTAAAATAAATTAATGTATAGCTTAAATTATACCTTTATATTTAATATTATTTATTTATTTTACGAATAGCATTTCATATATAAATATTTATAGTTTAAATAGTAACTTAAGATTTTATAATACATATTTAATGTTAAGTTATAAATATATTAAACTTTAACTGAAAAGTAGCTCTAAATTTAACTACATATTTATTTTACATATATGATTTTCTGTACATTGTTTAACAGCTGAAAATACGTAATTTCAGCTTTAACAATGAAAAAACCATGGTAACAAAGCACTGTCGATTTAATATACGCAATTTTTATCGGTAATAACGAAAAATACGGTGTCATAGTTACCAAGCATTGTTAATCTACCGACTGTTACCGAGGTAATTTTCTTTTTAATAAATTATTAAATCAAAATTATTACCTAAATTAAATTAATGAATTAAAATCAAATTATTACCTAATAATTTTTAGAGGTTTAAGAAAATTTCAATTTTATTAATTTTCTAATAATATATCTTATTAAAATGGATATTAATAGATACATGGACTAAATTTTGCCTAATATATATATATATATATATATATATATATATATATATATATATATATATATATATATATATATATATATATATATATATATATATATATATATATATAGATTTAACTGAAAATGTAGCTTAATATTTTATATTTAAACATATATTTAAATTTTTTTCTACGTATATTCATCTATAACAGAAATAATGGCGTAATTTTAGCTACAAAAATCGTGATTATAAATAAAATACACGTAATTTTAGCTTAAACAATGAAAAAACCATGGTTACCAAGCATTGTTAATCCACCTACAGTTACCGAGGTAATTGTCTCTTTTTGTAATTGCATTTCTATGTACAATAATTAATTGCTGTTATTGTATTTTTTCAATATATTATTTAATAATAAATAATTTAATAATAATCTATTATATTTGATAATATATTATATAATTATTTAATGATAAATTATTTAATATTATTTTATATTTAATATTAATATTTTATTATTAATTTAACTATAAATAATTTGTAATTTTAATATTTAATAATAAACAATTTGTTTAGCTTATATTTTATAATACATATTTTGTTAAGTTATAAATGTATTAAATTATAACTATAATTGCAGCTTTATTTTTTTAATTAATGCATATTTTAAGTTCATTTATTATTATATTAATTTACAGGTTAAAATTTAGCGTAATTTTAGAAATAAACAATAATGATATACGTAATTTTAACTTTAACAATGAAAAAACCATGGTAACGAAGCATTTTTTATTTAAATCCGTAAATTTTATCGGTAATAACGAAAAATACGGTGTCATAGTTACCAAGCATTGTTAATCTACCGAGCGTTACCAAGGTAATTGTCTTTTTAATGTAATAAATTATCGAGTAATGAATTAAATTGATACGTAATCTTTTTTTGTAAATCTACGAAACAAAATTGATTTAATAGGCAGTGATTTATTTCGGAAGCTAATAATTTTAATTTCTAAATTTTAATTTTCTAAAAATTCGTACGATTAGAAGATAATTTTGGAATTCTTAGATTAAAATTTCGCCTTATATCCTTATTTATTTATGTAATTTTATCTAAATTTCTATTTATTTCAATTTATAACAGAAATTTTACCTTTGTATTTTATATTTATATATAAAATAAGCTAAATTTTATGTACAAAAAAATTAATTGCTGATATTGTGTCTTTATAATATATTATTTAATAATTAATAATTTAATAGTATTATATTATATATAATAATAAATTATATAATTATTTAATATTAAATTATTTAATTAGTTAATAATAAATTATTAAATATTATGTTTTATATATTTAATATTAACAACATATTATTAATTTAATAATTACTAACTTACTATTTATTATTTAATCATTTAATAATAAATATTCAATAATGTTAATAATAAATAATTCTTAATTTTAATATTTAATAATAAACAATTTTTTAGTTTGTATTTTATAATACTTATTTTATTTAGTTATAAATGTATTAAATTATAACTATAATTGCAGCTTTATTTTTTTAATTAATGCATATTTTAAGTTAATTTTTAAGTTCATTAATTTACAGGTTGAAATATAGCGTAATTTTAGAAATAAACAATAATGATATACGTAATTTTAACTTTAACAATGAAAAAACCATGGTAACGAAGCATTTTTTATTTAAATCCGTAAATTTTATCGGTAATAACGAAAAATACGGTGTCATAGTTACCAAGCATTGTTAATCTACCGAGCGTTACCAAGGTAATTGTCTTTTTTTTTCTAATAAATTATCGAAAAAGGAATTAAAATTACTTTTTTTTGTAAATCTACGAAACGAAATTGATTTAACAGGCAGTGATTAATTTTGGAAGCTAATAATTTTAATTTCTAAATTTTAATTTTCTAAAAATTCGTACGACAAGAAGATAATTTTGGAATTATTAGATTAAAATTTCGCCTTATATTCTTATTTATATATGTAATTTTATGTAAATTTCTATCTACATTAATTCATAGCTGAAATTTTAGCATTTTATTTTATATTTATATACATTTTACGCAAAATTCTATGTACAATAATTAATTGCTGATATTGTATCTTTTTAATATATTATTTAATAATAATATATTATATTTAATAATAAATTATATAATTATTTAATAATAAATTATTGAATATTATTTTATATATTTAATATTAATAATATATTATTAATTTAATAATAAATATCTTATTATTTATTATTTAATTATTTAATAATAATTTTTTTAATAATAAACAATTTGTTTAGTTTACATGTTATAATAAATATTTTGTTTTGTTATAAATATATTAAATTATAACTAAAATTGTAGCTTTATATTTTTTAAATATATGCATATTTTAAGTTGGTTTATAAGTTTATTAATTTACAGTTTAATATTTAGCGTAATTATAGCAATAAACAATAAAAAACCATGGTAACAAAGCATTGTTGATTTAAATCCGTAATTTTTATAAGTAATAACGAAAAATACGGTGTCATAGTTACCAAGCATTGTTAATTCACCAAGCGTTACCGAGGTAATTGTCTTTTTTTGTAATTGCATTTCTCCTTAGAAACGAGCTAAAATCGCCTCATTCCAATTATCAGATTCAATTTCGATGGGAACGATTTTCGCCGAATGAAAACGGCTTCTAATTCTATTTAATGACGTCCCCAATTTCCTCCTCGGCGAGGAAAAAAGGTAATAATCTTCTCGATTGGGCGGTAATTGCGATTTGTATCTCAGGGAAACGATTATCGATATCGGAGAATTCTATTACGGACGCTTCCTGGTATTGCATGACCTTCTCCGGCGGGAGGGGTCGGACGTTTTTGCGGATATCTCGCGAAATATTGAAGATAGAGGGAAATGGTTAATGTAAAAGTTGTAGGGAATTTAATTGTCTACAACATTGCAGATAGGTTGCATTTGTCTAGTTTGCATTTTAAGAAAGTTATGACTGAAAATCAATAGAGTTATCGGATAATATTGTTTATGTAAAGATCTTTGCGTAGGAGTCAAACATTTTTGCAAATATCTCGCGAAATATTTAAGATAGAGGGAAATGTTAAATACAGAAGTTGTAGGGAATTTAATTGTCTACAATTTTGCAAATAAGCTGCATTTGTCTATTTTGCATTTTAATGGAGTTATGAGCCAAAATCTATGTTGGGGTTCGGATAGTATTGTTTATGAAAAGACATTGCGTACGAGTCAACATTTTCTGCGGATATCTCGCGAAATGTTGGCGATAGAGGAAAATGTTTAATGAAAATGTTGTAGGGAATTTATTCCTCTACAACTTTGCAAATAAGTTGCATTTGTCTATTTTGCATTTTAATGGAGTTATGAGCCAAAAACTTTGTTATTCTTCGGATAGTAATGTTTATGGCGTAGGAAGCAATATTTTTTGCAAATATCTCGCGAAATATTGAAGATAGAGGAAAATGTTTAATAGAAATGTTGTAGGGAGTTTATTCCTCTACAACTTTGCAAATAAGTTGCATTTGTCTATTTTGCATTTTAAGAAAGATATAAGGAAAACTCCAAGTTGGGTTTCGGATGACATATTGTTTATAAATATCTTTGCGTAACGGTATTCTTTTTGTGCACATATCTCACGAAATAATAGCGATAGAGGAAAATGTTCAATACAAACGTTGTAGAAAATTTACTTTTCTACAACATTGCAAATAGGTTGCATTTGTCTATTTTGCATTTTAATGAAGTTATGAGCCAAAAACTATGTTGGGGTTCGGATGGTATTTTTTACGAAAAGACGTTGCGTACGAGGCAATATTTTTTGCAAATATCTTGCGAAATATTAGCGACAGAGAAAAATGTCTAGCTGAAAAGTTGTAGAAAATTTAACTGTCTACAACATTGCAAATAAGTTGCATTTGTTTATTTTGCATTTTAAAGAAGATTTGCATGAAAAACTATGTTGGGGTCGGAAAGTATTGTTTTTAATAGACTTGCGTACGAGGAAATATTTTTTGCAAATATCTCTGTATTCTTTTTGTGCACATATCTCACGAAATAATAACGATAGAGAAAAATGTTTAATACAAAAGTTGTAGAAAATAAAATTATCTACAAAGTTACTAAACAATTGTATATACCTAAATTTCAATTTAACGAAGTTATGCCGGAAAAACCAATTTTAGCAATCAATAAACCGGCATTTCTGTTTACCCGGCATTCGTTAAAATCAACATGGAGGTAGACATTGTAAGGAACATTAAAAATACGAAATTTAACGTTTCTAACATAAATATTTCGAGAGATATTAAAGTAATTAGATTTCATAACTCTTCGGGTAATTGTTGACTTGTCGAAACGAAATCGTTACTATGGTTGTAGAGTACCTACATTTTTGATAACTATAACATACCCAATATTCGAAAGAGTTGCGAATGTCGGATCTTAAACTGCAAATATCTCGCGAAATATTGGTTTTGGCGAAAAATGTTAAATACAAACGTTGTAGGGAATTTAATTTTCTACAATTTTGCAAAAGTTGCATATAGATAAGTTGCATTTTAAGGAAGTTATAACGGAAAAACCAAGTTGCTGTCGGATACGCCAGTAATGATATTTGTAACTACTTTTGCGTATGGGTTATTTTTTGTGCGAATATCTCGCGAAATATTAGCGATACAGAAAAATGTTTAATACAAGAGTTGTAGAAAATTTAATAATCTCCAAATTTTATTAACAATTGTGTATACCTAAATTTCAATTTAACGAATTTATGCCGGAAAAACGAATTTTGGTGCTCAATAAACCGGCATTTCCCTTTATCCGGCAATCGTAAAAAACAATATGGAGGTAGATATTGTAATAATAATTAAAAATACGAAATTTGAGGTTTCTAACATAAATATTTCGAGAGATATTTAAATAATTAGATTTCATACGTCGAGGTAACTGTGTAAACTATAATATACCCATAATATTCGATAGAGTTGCGAAAGTCGGATCTTAAATTGCAAATATCTCGCGAAATATTGGTTTTAGCAAAAAATGTTAAATACAAAAGTTGTTTAGAATTTTATTATCTACAACATTATTGAACTTTATTTATGCTTAAATTGAATCATAAAAAGTTATGCCGGAAAAACGAATTTCGGCATTCAATAAACCGGCATTTCTGATTATCCGGCAACCGTAAAATTCAACATGGACTTACATAATATAACTAAAATTAAAAATACGAAATTTGATATTTCTAGCACGAATACTTACAGAGATATTTAAATAATAACTTTTCATACGCCCAGGTAATTGTTAACTTGACAAAACGCAATTGTTGCTATAGTTACAGAGTGGTTCAATTGTTACAAACAACAATACAGTATGAGTAATGGATTATTGATGATTTAGAATGCATTTTATTGATTCTCAGTGGATATAGAACGATTTAAAGGCAAACTTTACAAAGAATAAAAATATCTGCTGAATTCTGATTCGTGAATTTACATTTATATTGGTTTTTCCGAGTTTTATCGCCAGAAGGCGTTGTTATCGTGGTGTATATCGAAGTAATAATGTCAATTGAAGTAAATTGAGCACGTTTTACGAGAATATTCTTGATTTAGATGAAAAATAATCAAATAAACTCCAAGAAAACAATGCTGTTTGTATTTCTATAGTACCATATCGGTAGAAATTACGTTTTGAATGATACATACTTATTTTACTCGTAAAATACAATAATACAATAATTGCAAAGGAATATACCAAACTCGTACTTTTAAATCTTCGATTACCATACATAAGTGCTCATAAATAATAAACGAATAAGACTATGGTAACGAATCTTTATATACTTAATATTTGTTGCTATAGCTACCAGTGTACCAATTTTCATTATTGCCGGATTAATAGAAGTGCCGGTTTACCGAACTACAAAATTCGTTTTTCCGGCATAACTTCTTTATTTTTCAATTTTTGTATATGCAATTGTTTACAAAACTTGTAGATAATATAATTCTCTACAACTTTTCTATTTAAATGTTTTCGCTAGGACCAATAATTCCCGATATATTTGCAAACAAAGATGCCGAATTCGTAATTTGATATCTTCGGCTACCACACGTAAGTGCTCGTAAATCATAAAGAAATAAGACTATGGTAACAAAACTTTATATACTTAATTTTTGTTTCTATATCTAACAGTGTACCAATTTTCGTTGTTGCCGGATTAATAGAAGTGCCGGTTTATTGATCGCTCAAATTCGTTTTACTAGTTTTTCTCGTAAAATACGATAGCACAATATAAAACAAGAGTTTCCTAACATAGAATAGTTAATCTAGCTCTATTTTAAGCAATTATGCCCTATTTTACTAGACATTTAGCTATTCAAACAGACAAAACTACAAAAACTTACTACTATGAAAATTAAGATAGTCTAAAGTTGAATTTACGGGAAACATTTCGTAGAAATACTGCCGAAATTGTTAAAAATGCAATAAAAACAATAATATATATAAAAGTAGTTGTTTAAACTCATGTTATTTAATGCACAAATAGAAATATATACACTAGAGAATATTAGAAGATGTAAAACAGTAAAATTTTCGACTATTGAGTGTCAAGTTGTATATGGAAGCAGAATCTTACAGGTTTTTCGTATTTTTGGTCCAAATTCTCAAAATTGCGAATCTAAATCAATATTCTAAGACAAGAATAAGAATTTACATTTAATTCCCTTTCTTTTGGTACTTGTTTTAACTTTGTAGAACCATTATTTCTTATTTAAATATTCAAAAGAACAATAGTCTGCAATCATTAAAAACGAACTTTACGTGCATTTCTTATGGGAGTACTTCCAATTCATGTACCGCTACTTATATTGTCATAATTCTCTAATGCGTTACTCTAAGACCAGAATAAGAATCTATGTTAAATTTCCTTTCTTTTGGTAGTTATTTCAACTTCGTAGGACAATTATTTCTCATTTAAATCATCAAAAGAACAAAAGTCGGCAATCGATCGAAACTTATTCTAAAGTACTACGTTTGAAGTAGTATTACTTCAGAGAAATTTACAATATATTTTAAAACGGTGATATTCGTATAGTTTAAAAGATTAATCGTGAGTTAAACTACAGTAAAATATACTTGAAAACCTACCGTTTAAGAAGCGGTCCCTTTTACTTGAAATATGTGTTGAATATACTACTTAAAACGCTCAGATACCCTCATAAGAAGCAGATTTTTCCCACATGTACAATAGAATGCTATAGTCATTTAATGCATGCAATTTTTATTACATTAATTTCACGCACTTCCCGATTGAATAGAAATACGAAATTTAGGGATTAGTTAATATTTTAGTTAGTAATTTTATTTTAGATTAGTAATTTAGGGATTATCCTTATCTTTATGCCCAAAGTATCCTTGGTTCGACTCCTAAACGACCCAAAAACGCTGTCTTAAGAAATGCACGTAAATTTCGTTTTTAAGGATTGCAGACTTTTGTTCTTTTGCATATTTAAATAAGATATAATGGTCCTACAAAATCGAGACTAGTACCAAAGTATAGAAAATTGAACAAAGATTATTATTCAAGTCGTAGAATATCATTTTATATTCAAAATTACGAGAATTTCAACGTTAAATCGGTAGAATTCAATGTTTGATTACAACCCGACTCCACGATGACTAGGGCGATATTTTAGCGTATTAAATCAGACATAATGGTCCAAAATTTTAGTATAAATAACTATTGAGGGTACCCTGAATATCTGCAGAATAATCCTGTATTTAAACCCGTAGAAATTCAATTTATAATATTATACATTGACACAGGGGTTAGGTACTACAATCTCAACATGTATATTACTAGCCGCGCGCATGCACCCTCATTTGTTTGATCTGGACTATGAACATGTACTATCATTCATTTTCAATCATTACTATCATATGGACATATCAATCACAGTGTATTCTTATGGAAAAAGGCAATGCCTCGGTTTCAACAATCGTTTCCGTCGTCAAGGGGATTGGTTGTTTACAGCCTCAAATTTTCACGAAATTTCCCTTTATTTTAATCGAATTCTCACCATTTCGACCAGATAACGATATTTGGCGACCAAAATAAGAATTTTTATTCATTTCTCTTTCTTTTGGTGCTTATCTCGATTTCGTAAGCCTATTATTTCTAATTTAATTTTGCAAAAGAAACGTAGCCTGCAACCGATAAAAGTGAGGTTTACGTGCATTTCTTATGAGAACGGTTTTCCTTCTCTGGGTTCGAACTGGGGCCGTTCAGGTAAGAGAATATTTCGCCACATTGTAGGGTGCAGCATTCTACATCGAATGCACGTTTCAGCATCGCTCTAGCTCTTGGCATTGGCGAGAAGAACGCTATTTTTTAGACAGACAGACAGACACCGTTACGTTTTTAATATACACTAGATATAGATAGATAGAAGATAGATACATGTTATTCAAGGAGTAGGGAATATCCCTTCAAAAACCCTTGTTAATCCGAAACCAATCTCAGGACCGCCCGGGGCAGGTCCTGCCCCTTATCCTGAACCCTTGTGCTCCTCCTATGACGTCGTTAAGACCCTAAAAACCACAAACCCCAGGAGTACCCCTTGTGTATATTCGAAACCAATGCAGGAAATTGATCTTTTGACTTTGTCAGGGTCTTAGGGTGCGAACGACCCTTAGGATGTCCATTATAAGGGTGCTCGAGAGGGATTCTGGGGGTTAAGTACCCTTTTAAGGGTGCCACCCCCTATTGACGTACCCTGGAGGGTGGGAAATGTATATATGTATAGCTGGCTGCGTGATGGTTTTCTTGTGGGGAACTTTGTAGGCCTCTAGAGTCGAACCCAGGATACCTAGAGCGGTGCAGCAACTTGTATAGTATAGCTTGATCTATTCTATATAACTGTGCTAAGTTTTAAGTTTCTAGCTTGTCTAAAAGTTATGAATTTTGTGTGTTTTTGTATCCGATGTCGGTGACTCCCGTAAGAAATGCGTGGGAGGGGTTTTAGAACAACGTTAATTTGACGCACTTCCCGATTGAACAGAAATACGAAATTTGGGGATTAGTTAGAGAAATAATTGAGTATTACATATCCTTATTTTTATGCCCAAAGTATCCTTGGTTCGACTCCAAAACGACTCGAAAACACTCTTATAAGAAATGCACGTAAAGTTCGTTTTAAAAGATTGCAGACTTTTGTTCTTTTGATGATTTGAATAAGAAATAATGGCTGTACGAAATTTAAACAAGTACCAAAAGAAAGGAAATTGAATATTAATTTTTATTCTGGTCTTATAATATCGTTTTCGAGCTGAAATTCCGAGACTTAGAGAAAGAATATGGAAGAATTTGTACAACTCGTAACGGTGATTGTTCTCACACATTTAACTTAATTAGTTTCGTTATATTTTAACTAGAAAATTAACTAGTGTATATTAACTGGTACAGTAATGTTTAACATTAATTTTAATTATCGAAACGTCAAATATAAAACTTAAAAACGACTTAAATAATAAAATTAAAGCATTTCTTACGTAGATAAATATAAAATTATGCTTATAAAATTTAGAATTAATATGTAATAAATTAAATTGATGAATATAGTTGAAATTTTATATATAAACAATTAAAAATCAATTTATTTTTAATAATTATCGTTTTTGAACAATTAAGATAACAAATACTTATCTATATATAAAGAAAACCTATCATATTATTAAGAATAAAAATATAATTAATTAAATCGATAATACAATTAAAATTTAATGTAAAAACAATTCAAAATTAAGCATTTGTTTATAATTATCGTTTTTTAACAATTAAAATAACAAAAACATTACGATATTTAAAAATATGCATTCATATGATTAAAAATTAAAATATAGTTAATTAAATTGATAAAACAATTAAAATTATATATATAAACAATTAAAAATTACTCATTTGTTTATAATTATCGTTTTTTAACAATTAAAACAACAAATACTTATCTATATATAAAGAAATCCTATCATATTATTAAGAATAAGAATATAATAAATTAAATCGATTTAAACAATTGAAATTTAACATAAAAACAATTAAAAATTAAACTTTTATCGATCATTATTGTTTTTTAACAATTAAAACAACAATATCGCACCAATTATTGTAATTATAATATGATACGTATATAATTCGAAATCTTGGTATACCTGCTAACGTAGTCATGGCAACGGTGCAACCCGCCCTTTCGGCCCAATAAAAGCGGATACAATCGCCTCCGACAATCCCATTGGTCGCCACGTCGTCAAGGTAACTCTCTCGGCCACGCCCCCTTCCCTTCCCCCCCTCCCACATTTTTTTAAAAAACCCATTTCCTTCCTTAAAAGGAATCGACCAATGAGATTTAAGCGTGGGCGGTGACGTCATCTTAAGAGGGGGCGTGGTCTTCTACTGCGATATATACGAGAGACAATAAATTCTTACAAAGACCTCCATCTTTGTATCGCACATTTTAGGCTGTAACTCTGTAATTATCGACTCCACGGTAACGAAATTTTGGATCTAATTGTTTTGCGTCGCTAAGTAACTGTACACGTTTTTTAGTTCTTGTAAGTGTAACCCAAGTGCCTGTTTACTGGTGTATAAAATTCGTTTTTCCGGAATATCTTTCCCAAAATGCAATTTAAACATATGTAAATGTTTGTAAAATGTAGATTATTAAATTATCTACAACTTTTGTACGAAACGTTTTTCTCTAAAGTCGATATTTTAAGAGATATTTGCGGTTTTAAAAACTCATTACGTCACCATTACGTTAACGCAATCATGTTGTATGTATGGGTTATATATCTTGCAAGAAACACCGTAACACAATTATTCTTGCACCTCTCTAGCCTCGATTATTTAAGCTACAGAGCTCTAGGTTTTACAGTTTGTAGAACGTATGTTGATCTTCAAACAGTATTAGTTTCAAGTTTTTAAAGTCAAGGGTTGGACTCCAAACGGGGTCATAACTGCGAATTTCTTACGTGAGATCATGTAGTTTCCAGCTTTGGGAATTTTTTCGAGGTATTTGTAATCAAGATGGAAGCTTTAAATTTTCTATATGCAAATACAAAAATTATGTCTATAACATAAATTATTTTCATGAATGTATCTTTGATAGTGTGGCCAAAATAAATTTTCTAATGTTACCAAAATTTTTTGGGGCTAGAGTAAAAACGATATGCTCCATCTTTACAAAGTAATTAATGCCATTTTCAATTGTGATAGAAGTCTGAAATTTTTTATACTTAAACATAAATAATATGTCTGTAATATGACCTATTTCTGTAACTCTAGCCTTATTCATCTTGACAAGAAAAATTCTAGAATATATTCATCAGATATCAAATTCTCAGGATCACAAAATGTAACATCAACTTAGGAAATTTTTTTCTCTTACTAAATATATAATAAGAAGAATTAAAATTTAGGAGCACACAATATATATATATTTGTACAACCTGTAATTTTTTTATAGTTCTAACTCTCATACTTAGGCCAGAAAAAATTCACAAATGTATGAAAGTACCTAACCTTGTCAAGGTGAGGTAGCAGTACATGTATTGATTAAAGGGATTAAGCTAATAGTAAGAGATATTAGGGCATTTCTTAACTGAATTCCTTTCTTTTGGTACTTGTCTCGATTTTTTAAGACCATTATTTCTTATTTAAATCATCAAAAGAACAAAAGTCTGCAATCCTTATAAAAACGAACTTTACGTGCATTTCTTATGAGAGCGTTTTCGGGTCGTTTTGGAGTCGAACCAAGGATACTTTGGGCACAAAAATAAGGATATATAATAGTCCATTCATATTCTAACTAATCCCCAAATTTCATATTTCTATTTAGTCGGGAAGTGCCTGAAATACTTTCTTTAAAATATCAAAAGTATCTTGCTAAAGAACACTAATGTATCTACAATATAGTGCATAAGGTCTCTCTGCTGTGTAGAAAATCAACAGTTAATTCGTATGATTTCTTAGCCAGTCATCTCCAAGGACGGTACCTTACGTAGAATTTTTCGTCAGAACTACTTAACGAATATCTTTAGTGTAATATAAAAAATATTGTGTTAAAGTACACATAATTATCTACAATTTAACACAATAACAATGTTTTTACGTTGCTTAGTTGCTTCACAAAAAATTCCCAAACTTTGGTGTTTGGTCACTGGCTGAGTTTACAATTCGTATCTAAGACCGTACATGAAGTAGCATTTCTCTCCATAACTTCAAAACTAATCCATGTATTAAAATATAAGAAATAACATGTTAAAGTACATAAATATAGCTACAATTCAACACCAAAATAATATTTCTGTGTTGGATAGTTACTTCACAAAAAATTCCCAAAGTTGAGCATTGGTATGCATGACCGTTCTCCAAGTAGCATTTTTCTTCATAACTGCTAAATAAATCAATATTTTTAAATAAAAAAAATTCACCTTAAACTGCATACAATTATCTACAATTTAACAACAAAGCGATTGTTCTTTATTTGTTAGTTAGTTCGCAATAAATTCTCAAAGTTGAACATCGAGTATATTTACGCTAGTACCACTGATTGAAGTGACTCGTCATTTTTTAGGTACCTCAAGTTGCATTTCTTTACGTAACTACTCAACGAATATATTTTGTGTAAAATAAAAATTATTCTGTTAAACCAAATAAAATTACCAACAATTTAAGATGAAAGTGATATTTCTGCGTTACTTCGTTACTTCATTAAAAAATTTCAAAGTTGAGCATAGGATCGAGTTACGTCAGTATCACTGGTGATTCGTCATCTCTTAGACCGTACCTCAAGTCATATTTCTCTTCATAACTACGAAATTAAACTATATTACAATATAATAAAAATATCAGGTTAAACGATATAGAATTACCTACAACATGACTTCAAAACAACATTTCTACCTTGCTTAATAACCTCACAACAAATTCCCAAACCTCACCATCGAGTCGATTTACGTCACTCGTTTAATTTACTCGTGATTTCTAAGACCTCAAGTCGCATTTCTCTTCAGAACTATCAAACTGAGCCATATTGTAAAACATAACTTCTCTTCATAACTACTACATAAATACATATTGTCTAACATAAAAAATATCCCGTTATACTACTGAAAAGTACCTGCAATATGACACCAAAATCATATTTCTATGTTACATAGTAACGTCACAAATATCCCAAATCTCATCATTGCGTCTAATCCAATCTGTATCGCTCATTCTAGAACCGTACCTCGACTACTATTTCTCTTCATAACTACCAAACAAAACCATATTGTCAAATATAAAAAATATCTTGTTAAAATACATACAATTACCAACAATTCAACACCAAAGGCGTATTTCTGCGTTGCTTAATAACCTCAGAATAAATTCCCAAATTTGAGCATTGTGTCAATTTGCGTCATTATCATTCGTGACTCGTCATTTCTAAGACCGTACTTTGGGCAGCATTTCTCGTCATAGCTACCAAACTAAATCGTATTTTGAAATACAGAAATATATGCTTAAACTACATAATATTACCTACAATCCATATTCAAAAAAACATAAGTTGCTTAGTAACGTAACGATAAATTCCCAAAGTTGAGCATAGAGTCGATTTACGCAAGTACCACTCGTTGAGTTGACTTATTTCTAGGAATGTACCTCAACAAGCATTTCTAGTCATAACTAGTAAACTAATACACATTTAAAACATTAAAAAATATCTTGTTAAAGTTCATAAAATAGCCTACAAAATGACATCAAAATCATACTTCTGCGTTTCTATGTTACTCCACAAAAAATTCCTAAACTTCACCATTGAGTTGAGTTACGCCAGTATGACTCTAAGACCGTACCTCAACTCATATTTCTCTTCATAACTACTAAACTAAACCATATTTTATAATAATAAAAATATTTTGTTAAACTACATAAACGTACCTACAACATGACACCATAACAATATATCTGTGTTGCTTAGTACCGTCACAAAAAAATCTCAAACTTCATCATCGGGTAAAATTACGTCACTCGACCCATTTTTTCTAAGACCTCAACCAGCATTTCTCTTAATCACTAGCAAAATTAACAACATTGTCAAATACAAAAAATACTGCATTAAACTACATAGTATTACCTACAAAATGACACCAAAATAACATTACTACTTTTCTTAGTAATCTCAGAAAAAATTCCCAAATTTCAGCATCGGGTCAAGCTACGTCACCCCTAAGACCATACCTCAAGTAGCATTTCTCGTCATAGCTACAAAAGTAAACCATACTAGAAAATAGTAAAAATGTCTCGTTAAACTACATAACAGTAGCTACAATTGAACACCAAAACAACTTTTATACCTTCATTAATTACTTCACAAACAAATCCCAAACTTCATCATTGAGTCGAGTTACGTCATTTCTAAGACCATGCCTCACGTAGCATTTCTCTTTATAACTAATTAACTATTAAATATTGTAAAAATAAAAATTATGTTGTTAAACTACATTAAATTACCAACAATTCAACACCAAAACGACATATCTACGTTGCTTAGTAATCTCACAAAAAATTCCCAAACCTCACCATCGAGTAGAGTTACGCCGGTATCACTCTAGGACCGTACCTCAAGTCATATATCCCTTCATAGCTAATAAACTAAATCTTATTGTAAAAATAAAAAACTATGTTGTTAAACTACATTAAATTACCAACAATTCAACACCAAAACAACATTTCTACGTTGCTTAGTAATCTCACAAAAAATTCCCAAAGTTGACCATCGATTCGATTTACGCAAGTTCCACTCGTAGAATTAGCTCATTTCTAGGAATGTACCTCAACAAGCATTTCTCTTCATAACTACAAACATTATCAATATTGTGAAATATAAAAAATACTGCATTAAACTAGACAAACTCATCTACAATATGACATTAGAATCATATTCCTACGTTGCATAGTAACCTCACAAAAAATTCCCAAAGTTAATCATCGAGTCGATTCACGCAAGTACCTCTCGTTTAGTTGACTCATTTTTAACCCCGTACTTTAGATAGCATTTCTCTTCATAACTACCAAACTAAGCAATATTATCAAACATAAGAAATACTACATTAAACTACATAGTATTACCTACAACATGACACCTAAACGACATTTCGACATTGCTTAGTAACCTCAGAATAAATTCCCAAAGTTCATCATCGAGTCGATTTACGTCACCCCTAAGACCATACCTCAAGTAGCATTTCTAATCATAAATACAAAATTTATCAATACTGTAAAATATAAAAAATACTGTATTAAACTACATAATATTACGTACAACATGACACCAAACTCATACTTCTACGTTACTTAGGTATCTCACAAAAAATTCCAAAACCTCACCATCGATTCGAATAACGCAAGTACCACTCTAAGACGGTACATCAAGCCATATTTCTCTTCATAACTAATACATTTTTAAATATTCTCAAATTTAAAAAATACTGCATTAAACTACATTAAATTACCAACAATCCAACACCAAAATGACAATTCTGCGTTGCTTACTTACGCCACAAAAAATTCCCAAAGTTAAACATCGATTCGATTTACGCAAGTACCACCCGTACATACGAGAAAACACGACTTTAACAACCCAACCGTGGTCTCACCTAACCCTACTAGGAAAACCTATTCATAATCCATTAACAGAGACTTTCCCAGACGCCCATTTTGTCTTCCAATTACGCTCCGAAGAGAGAAAACTTGTTAAGATAACATCGGCAATGAATCTGCCATCATCTCTCCGAGAATTACATTTGAAAAAAGAAAAAGAAAAACAGTTGAGGAACGGAAAAATTCAAGCGCAAATAACGAGCGATGTTTTCGAGTTGGAAAATTATCGGAAATTAAATTCGAATTGCTATCAACAATGGATTTAAACAATTGGGAAAGTGGGGAAATGGTTAAAAGCCGGTTTCCTTGGTGATTCTGGATATTATTGTTGATTTAAGTTGTTTATAACAATGTAAAAACGGTTTATTGTTACGATTGTTGTTTTACAATAGGAAAATTTGTTATTGTTGAATAAATGTTAAAATACGAGTAAATATTGCTATTTTTGTATAATTGTTTATATTATATTGTGTGTAATGATTGAATTATTATGATAATTATAAGAACATGTATTATTTTTCAATTATTATACAAAAATACGTAATTTTTTGCTATTAATATGTTATTGTTTATATTATATTGTTCGTTTATATTGAATTATTACGATAATTATAAGAAAATGTATTGTTTAAAATTAATATATTAAAATACATGATTATGCTGAAATTTTTATGTTATTTAATTTATTATATTGTGTGTAATGATTGAATTATTATGATAATTTTAAGAAAATGTATTGTTTTTAAATTAATATATTAAAATATGTGATTATATAGCTATTTTTATGTTATTTATTTTATTATATTGTTTGTAATCATTCTATTATTATGATAATTATACGAAAATGTATTATTTTACAATTATTATATTAAAATACAACTTTATACTGCCATTCTTTTATTATTAATTATATTTTAGTATTTTTTTTCGAATTATTATGATTAAAATAAGAAAATGTGTAACTATATTATTATTTTATTAAAATACTAGTTTATATTGCCGTTTTTATATTATTATTTATTTAACATCACGTAATATAAGCATAAAATTATGATAATTATGATTATCCTATCGTTGTTATATTATACTGATACAGTATTTGATTATATTGTATTCTAATATTAAATTGCGGTACGATATGGTATTAAAATTCTGTGATTTTTGTCCGAATTCTCGCAATTCCGACTCGAAAACGATATTCAAAGACCAGAATAATAATCTTTGTTCAATTTCCTTTCTTTTGGTACTCGTCTCGATTTTCTAAGACCATTATTTCTTGTTTAAATATGGAAATGAACAAAAGTCTGCAATCGATCGAAACGAACTTTACGTCCATTTCTTATGAGAGTAGTTTAGAGTCGTTTTGGAGTCGAACCAAGGATACTTTGGGCATAAAAATAAGGATATATAATACTCCATTCATACTCTAACTAATCCCCAAATTTCGTATTTCTATTTATTCGGAAAGTGCGTCAAATTAACGTTTTTCTAAAATGTCTTCCACGCATTTCTTACGGGAGTTAACTTCATTTTTCAATTTTTGTGTATACAAATGTTAAGAAAAATTGCAGATAATCAAATTATCTACAATTTTTAATTTAAGTATATACAAATGTTTACAGAAGTTGTAGAACATTAAATTTTCTACAACTTTTCTATTTAAACCTTTTATCTAGGACCGATATTTCCCGAGATATTCGCAAGTAAAAATGCCAAACTCGGAGTATATTTTCGGTTACCATACATTAGTACTCATAATTCATACACAAATAAGACTACAGCAATGAAACTTGAAATAATTAACAATTGTTGCTATAGCTACCAGTGTACCAATTTTAATTGTTCCCGGATAAACGAGAGTGCCGGTTTACTCTACGTTATAATCAGTTTTTCCACCATAACTCTTTAATTTTGCAATTTTTGTATATACAATTGTTTACAAAAGTTGTAGATAATGTAATTCTCTACAACTTTTCTATTTGACAATTTTCTCTAGGACCGATATTTCCCGAGATAATCGCATCCGAAAAAACTCGTTACGTCATCTGGTCATTTACTCCGTAGGCAACCTTGGTGAGACGCCATAACTTCTTATGGACGCCCGACTCATTTTTTTTAATTACTTAATTATAGGTTGGCTCTCTCTTCGCCAATGGACATATTTCTCCCTCTTTTTTTTTATTCTCTTTCAGATCATCTTTCTAATTCTTGTTGCCAGGCGCCATGTTGGCTGCGGCGATGATCTTGTGTTTCCAGGGTGATTGTAGCCATGGTGAATTACGAGAAATTTACGAAAAACGATTTAAAATGTGTAAAATTAGTGTTTTTTGGGTTTTTGAGTCGTTAATGATGAGTTTTAGTGTAAAATATTGTATATTTAGGGGGTTTTTGCCGTAAATTTTGTCAAAAATATAGTTTTTAAGCTAAATTTGATCAAAAATCGACGATAATTGCAAATATAAATGCCACATTCGCTACTTACCACAGAATTCATAAACAAATAAGACTACAGTAATGAAATTTCATATATGTAATACCTGTTACTATAGCTACCAGTATACAAATTTTCATTGTTGCCGGATAAATAGAAATGCCGGTTTACTAAACAACGAAATTCATTTTTCCGTCATAACTTCCTTATTTTACTATACTTGTATATACAATTGTTAACAGAAGTTGTAGATTACGAAAAATGATTTAAATTGTGGAAAATTTGTGTTTTTTGGGTTTCTGAGTCGTTAATGATGAGTTTTAGTGTAAAATATTGTTAATTTAGGGGGTTTTAGCTATAGATATTGTCGGAAATACAGTTTTTAACCAAAAATCCACAAAAATCGACGTTTACAAAAATTTAATGACGAAAATTTTACGAAAATCAGTGTAAATTGTGTGAAATTTATTTTTTTTTGTTTTTTGAGTCGTTAATGTTGAGTTTTAGTGTTAAATATTGTTAATTTTATTGATTTTTGCCATAAATGTTGTCTGAAATACCGTTTTTAAGCTAAAATTTCCACGACATACAAGATTTTTGCACAATTAATGGTGAAATTAAAGAAAAATTTACGAAAATTGAGTTATATTCTAAAAAATTTATGTTTTTCCGTTTCTGAAATTGAATTTTAACGAGAGATATTGTTAATTTTGAGGGTTTCAGCTGTGAATTCTGTAGAAAATACAGTTTTAAAGCTAAATTTGATCAAAAATCGACGATTTTTCCCCTATTTAAGGCGAAATAGTTACGAAAATCGATGTAAATTGTCAAAAAACGATATTTTCGTACTTTTGAGTTGTTGGTAAAACGTTTTAGGAAAATATATTGCAAATTTAGTGTGTTTTAGCTCTAAATATTCATTGATGTTAATCTTCAAATATATAATATATACAACCATTTTTAGAGAAGTCTGGGCTCGAACCTAGGCCCTCCAATGCAACTATCATAAGTTTATTATGTAGATATATATTTCCTTTAACATCCTATAATGTTTCGTTTTTCTACCTTAACTATAAGTTTGTTAAATTATCAATTATCTTCATGCTAACAATTTCCACCATATTGAAGTATGCAGCCGTCTTTGTAGCCGTCTGGGATCGAACCAACGCCTTTTGGCTAAACTATGATAGACTAAAATTGTAGATAAATGTACTCTTTAATGTCCTCTAAAGACTCACTCCTCTATCTTATCAGTAAAAGTCTGAAATTATCAATTTATTATCATGCTAGTAATTTCCACCATACTGAATTTTAGATATAACACTACATTTGTAGACGTCTGGGATCAAACCAAGGCCTTCTAGAGCAGCTTTCATAAGCTAATTCTATAGGTAAATATTCCCTTTAACCCCTCATAAAGCTTCATTCTTCTATCTATACAATAAGTGTCTCAAATTTTCAATTTATTGTCATGCTACCTATTTCCACCATATTGATCTTGAAATATTCATCCATCTTTGTAACCAGCTGGAGTCAAACTCAAGCCTTTTGGCGCATCTGTTATAAGGTTAAACTGTAGAAAAATATTTTCTTTAACACCCACTAAAGTTTCATTCTTCTATCTATACAGAAAATGTCTCAAAATATCAATTTATTGGAAGGTTACCAATTTCCACCATATTGATTTTGAGACATACTATTACATTTGTAGACGTCTGGGTTCAAAAAAAAGTCTTATAATGAAACTTTTATATGCTTAAATTGTAGCTTAATGTTTTCCTTAACACCTCCAAAAGATTCATTCTTCTATCTAAACTACAAATGCTTCAACTAATCATTTAATGTAAGGCTACAGATTCCACCATAATGAATTTTAAATATACCGCCAGCTTTTTAGCCGTCTAGGCTCGAACCAAGGCCTTCTGGCACAAAGTTTATAACTTTAATATATAGATGAATATACCCTTTAACATCCTCTAAAGTTTCATTCTTCTATCTATGGAGCAAATGCGTTAAATTATCAATGTATTGTAAGGATACCACTTCCACCATGTTGGTCTTCAAATATACATCCATCTTTGTAACCGTCTGGAATCTAACTTAAGCCTTCTGGCATAACTTTTATAAGCTGAGTATATAGATTAATATTTTCTTTAATATCCTCTAAAGTTTCATTCTTCTATCTAAATGACAAATGTCTTAAATTCTCAAATTATTGAATGTCTACCAATTTCCTCCATGTTGAATTTTAAAAGTACATCCATCTTTGTAACCGTCTGGGTTCAAACTCAAGCCTTCTGGCGCAGCTTTAATACGCTTATAATATAGATAAACATTTCCTTTAACATCCTCTAAAGTTTAATTCCTCTATCTATACAGTAAGTCTGTTAAATAATCAATTTATTGTCATGATACCAATTTCTGCCATGTTGAATTTTATATATACGACCATCTTTGTAACCGTCTGGGATCAAACCAAGGCGTTCTGGTTGAACTTCAATAAGCTTATAATATAGATAAATATTTAACTTTAACATTCTCTAAAGTTTAGTTCTTCTATCTAAATGACAAATGTCTTAAATTTTCAAATAATTGGAAGGTTACCAATTTCCTCCATGTTGAATTTTATATATACGACCATCTTTGTAACCATCTGGAGTCAAACTCAGGCCTTCTAGAGCAACGGTTATAAGCTTATAATATAGACGAATATTCCCTTTAACATCCTGTAAAGTTTCATTCCTCTATCTATTCGGTAAGTGTCTTAAATAATCAATTTTTTATCATGCTACCAAGTTCCACCATGCCGTTCTACAAACATCTCTTGTGTTTGCGAAAGCATTCGAAACCAACTATTAAGGCGAGAAATAACGTCATTCTTCTCCCTTCCTATTGTTTGTATACCCTTTTTACTGTCAACAATGCCTTTCGTATACCTCCAGTCGTCATGACAACATCGTGGGTGCATTATTGAACTGTTTTCCGTCAGAAAGAGTATTGATTCTATACTTGGACGTGTATTTTGACATTTTGAGTTCGCCTGTCGAATTTCTATTGTTTTTTACGATAAACAATATGGCAGCTTAGAAAACGTCGGTTTGAAGGTTTAAATTGATAAAAATGTGATTTTTAAGGGGTTTTGAAGGTGGAAATGGGTTGGAATCGAACCAAGGACTGTTGCATGGGAAGATTATATTATTTTTCAGTGTTTTATTTTGGATTTTTAAGCAAAAAATTGGGTTTTTTAAATCTATGTGTTTGTAATTCTGTGTTTATATGTATATATCCGTACATAATTATGCTTTTAAATGGATATTTATTTATATATTTGTGAATTTATGTGTATAAATATGTAATATAAATATATATGTATGCAATAACACAAATATATACATGTATAATAATATATATTGGAATTATTAACGGAAATTCAATATTTGCATGCATAAATTTGCATTTTCTAGTATTTATGTATTTAAACTGCTATTTATTTATAAATTTGCGAAGTTATTCAATTATATACACTTACATGTTTATATATTTATGGTTCAAGCGATCTTTTACCCAAAGGTACCGGGTTCGACCCGAAAAAAATGATTAAAACTCAAGTAAATTTGAGTTTTTAGATGCCAGACAACTTTTACGTTGTGTAAGCACATTTTTACTAATTAAGGGCTTATTTATTCACTTAGAAGCTTCAAATTTTCTCTATCTATAGAGTATAGAATGATCTTAAAGACAAATGTCATAGTTTTGCCCAAATGTCCTTGGTTTGACCCTAATATCGTGTTTAAATCTTTCGAAAATTTAAGTTTTCAGGTGAGAAACTCATTACCTGATTTGTAATTACATTTTGGTAGATTCTGAGCTTGGTAATTGACGTGGAAGTCTCAAATTTTGAGGATATATAGAGGATAGAATGTACTTTAATATTCATGCATTTATTCTGTCCAAACGTCCCGGGTTTGACCGAAAAATGCGATTAAATGTCTCGAAATTTTAAATTTTAAGATGAAATACTCATTCCACGTCATGTAATTACATTTTAGTTGTTTTTGATCTTGTTAATTGAGGCAGAAGTCTAAAATTTTGATGATATATAGAGAATAGAATGAACTTTAATACTCATGCAATTATTCTGTCCAAAAGTCCCGGGTTCGACCTAAAAATTGCGATTAAATTTCTCAAAATTTTAAATACTAAAATAGAATATACGTTTCACGTCACATAATCATATATTAGTAGTTTTCAGGCTTCTTAATTGAGTTAAAAGTCTTGAATTTCCAGAATATATACAAAATAGAATGCTCTTCAAGAATAAAGCAATCGTTCTGTCCTAAAGTCTTGAGTTCGACCCAAAAAAATCGAGAAAATCTCCCGAAATATTGAGTTCTTTGATATTCAACATATTTTCCGAAGAACAATCATATTTTGGTACTTTTTGGGATTATTAATTGACTTAAAAGTCTCAAATTTTCTGAGTATGTAGAGAATAAAATGCTGTATAAGATACATGCAGTATCTTTTCCCAAAAATCCCGGGTTTGACCCCAAAACACGATTTTATGCTCCCACCCACGTTAGTCATGCATAGGGTACATACCGCCTCGACAATGGAAGAAGAAATTTCCGGCAGAATCTGCGAAAAGAAAAACTTTCGACGATTAGAATTGCGTCTGAAACAAACCAAAGACTAATTTCGCTCATATAAAAAAAGAAAATAAAATGTGTAAGCGCAGGAATGTTTACGAAACAAAAATCTACGTGAATTATTAAAGCTGGGTATGGATATAGGATTAAATGAATGTATATTTGTAAGGTGAGCATTGATACAATTGGTGATTTTCCGGGAGTCTAAACTTTGCAAATTTATTTTGGCAGTATCAGCTAACTTAGGACTATTATTATTTTGCTGGCTGATAGATAATTTTATTCTCTATCCTTCAGTATTTTTTTAATTTCTAGGAATGTCATAGTTGAATAGTTATGTTGAATTATGTTTTCCTAGGTACGTGAAACTTTTGTATTTTTGACGAAACAAGATATTTTGCGAATTTATTTTAGCACTATTTACGTACATAGAATAATTATTTTATACTGAATTATAGACAAATATATCCTCTATCCTTCAGTATTTTTATAATTCCTAGGATTGTCACAGTTGAATAGTTATGTTGAATTATGTTTGTCAAGGTACGGGAAAAGTTTTGTATTTCTCACGGAAAAAAGAAGAAACTTTACAAATTTATTTTGGTAGTACTAGCTAACGTATGTTTATTATTTTTGTGCTGAATTATAGATAATTATATCCTTTATACTTCAGTATTTTTAGAACTATTATTAATGTCTTAGATGAATAGTTATATTGATTTATATTTATCAAGGTACGTGTAAAAAGATTGTATTTCTCACGAGACAGGATATTTTGCGAATTTATTTTGCCGATATTAGTAAATTTAGGATTTTTATATTTGTGCTGAATTATAGGCAATTATCTTCTCTATCCTACAGTATTTTTTAAATTCTAAAATATGTCATAGTTGAATAGTTATATCGAATTATGTTTGCTAAGTTACGGGAATTTTCAAATATGTCTGACGGAACTGGAAACTTTGCGAATTTATTCTAGCACTATCAGCATACTTACGGGAATTATTTTTATGTTGAATTGTAGACAATTATATTCCCTATCCTGCAGTATTTTTTATAATTCATAGATGTGCCATAGTTGAATAGTTATGCTGAGTTATGTTTGTCAAGTTACGGGAAATTTCAAACATGTCCGACGTCACGATAACCTTTCCAAATTTATTTTGGCAATATCATCAAATATATTGCTGTTATTTTTATAGCGAATCATAGATAATTGTATTCCCTATGATACAGTATTTTTTACTTTCTTATAAATGCCATAGTTATTTAGTTATATTAAATTGTGTGTGTCAAGGTACGGGAAATTTTGTATTTTTATTGACGAGATAAGAAACTTTGCAAATTTATTCTGCCAATACTAGGTAACGTACGATTATTATTTTTGCGCTAATCATAGATAATTATATTCGCTATACCTCGGTATTTTTAAAATTTCTAGGATCGTCATAGTTAAATAGTTATATCGAATTATGTTTGCCAAGTCACGAGAATTTTCAAATATGTCTGACGGGACAGGAAACTTTGCAAATTTATTTTAGCACTATTTACATATATAGAATAATTATTTTTGTTTTTAATTATAGATAATAATATTCTCTATTCTTCAGTATTTTTAAAATTTATATAAATGTCATAGTTGAATAAATTGGTTGAATTATTTTTGTAAGTTACGGGAAAAATTTTGCATTTCTGACGGTAGAAGAATCTTAGATAATTTATTTTGGCAAGATTATCTAACGTAGGATTATTGTTTTTATGCTGAATTATAGATAAATATATTCCCTATCTTTTACTATTTTTTAAGTTCTTAGAAATTCCATAATTGAATAGAAAAATTAAATTATGTTTACCATCCAATAGAATTTCTATGATAAGATAACACATTGAATAACACGTAAATTCAATATTTTAAAGTCGTTTTTTTGACCAAATGTTGCTTTTTCATTTGTTTTTGGCAATAAATATGAAAATTTATCTTTTTCTAAACGTTATTTATATTATTTTATGAATTTTGAAGGGAGAAAATTCACCAAAAATGGATTTTTTAAAGTAATATGCAAGATTGGAAGTAAAGTACGTTACTATAGCTATATTAGAGTATTCTTAGATGTATTAAAGTAGTATTATATTCTCAGATGCAAATAAAAACGCCATATTCGTAATTTGATATCCTCCGCTAACACACATAAGTACTCGTAAATAGTAAACAGGTAAGACTATGGTAACGAAACTTGAAATAATTAACAATTGTTGCTATAGCTACCAGTGTACCAATTTTCATTGTTGCCGGATTAATAGAAGTGCCGGTTTACTGAACGACAAAATTCGTTTTTCCGGCATAACTTACTTATTTTTCAATTTTGGTATATGCAATTGTTTACAAAAGTTGTAGATAGTCAAATTCTCTACAACTTTTCTATTTAACAATTTTCTCTAGGACCGATATTTCCCGAGATATTTGCAAATAAAATCGCCATATTCGTAATTTGATACCCTCGGCTACCAAACATAAGTACTCATAATTCATAAACAAATGAGACTACAGCAATGAAACTTTATATACTGAATATACGTTGCTATAGTTACCATTGTACGAAATTTCATTGCTGCCGGATTAATAAAAATGCCGGTTTATTCTACGTTATAATCACCATAACATAAGATTGGAATTAAAGTTCGTAACTATGCCTATATTAGAGTATTCTTAGACGTATTGAAGTAGTGTTCTATGCTCAGATGTATGTTGCTATGTATAATAATGTTTTTTTACACTTTTCTGTTTCCAGGGCAACGTAAAAGTGCTACAAATCAACAGTTTACAGTGAATTGGTGAGTACGATTGTTTTATTTACTTTTAATTGAATCTATAGTTTCTAGATCAGGTTATTTCTGTCAGTTTTACTCTTTGATCTGAAATTTACATATGTACGTATGTATGTATGCTGTAAGCTGCCTTTCGGCGTGTGGCAGGGGGTGTGTGTATCATATATGTGTAATTGTAATCGGTTTTTATAAATATTCTTGAATTGAGTGTGTCTGAGAGAAGCTGAGAGTATCTGAGACTAGCTGAGAGTATCTGAGACTAAATGAGAGTGTCTGAGACTAAATGAGAGTATCTGAGAGAAGCTAAGAGTATCTGAGAGAAGCTTAGAGTATCTGAGAGTGTCTGAGAGAAGCTGAGAGTATCTGAGAGAAGCAGAGAGTATCTGAAAGAAGCTGAGAGTATTTGAGAGAAGCTGAGAGTATCTGAGAGAAGCTAAGAGAAGCTGAGAGTATCTGAGACTAAATGAGAGTGTCTGAGACTAAATGAGAGTATCTGAGAGAAGCTAAGAGTATCTGAGAGAAGCTTAGAGTATCTGAGAGTGTCTGAGAGAAGCTGAGAGTATCTGAGAGAAGCAGAGAGTATCTGAAAGAAGCTGAGAGTATTTGAGAGAAGCTGAGAGTATCTGAGAGAAGCTAAGAGAAGCTGAGAGTATCTGAGACTAGCTGAGAGTATCTGAGACTAAATGAGAGTGTCTGAGACTAAATGAGAGTATCTGAGAGAAGCTTAGAGTATCTGAGAGTGTCTGAGAGAATCTGAGAGTATCTGAGAGAAGCAGAGAGTATCTGAAAGAAGCTGAGAGTATTTGAGAGAAGCTGAGAGTATCTGAGAGTATCTGAGAGAAGCTGAGAGTATCTGAGACACGCTGAGAGTATCTGAGAGAAGCTGAGAGTATCTGAGAGAAGCTGAGAGTATCTGAGAGAAGCTAAGAGTATCTGAGAGAAGCTGAGAGTATCTGAGAGAAGCTGAGAGTATCTGAGAGAAGCTGAGAGTATCTGAGAGAAGCTGAGAGTATCTGAGAGATGCTGAGAGAAGCTGAGAGTATCTGAGACTAAATGAGAGTATCTGAGAGAAGCTGAGAGTATCTGAGAGAAGCTGAGAGTATCTGAGAGAGGCTGAGAGTATCTGAGAGAAGCTGAGAGTGTCTGAGAGAGGCTGAGAGTATCTGAGAGAAGCTGAGAGTGTCTGAGACTAAATGGGAGTATCTGAGAGAAGCTGAGAGTATCTGAGACTAAATGAGAATATCTGAGACTAAATGAGGGTGTCTGAGAGAAGCCGAGAGTGTCTGAGAGTATCTGAGACGAGCTGAGAGTTTCAGAGACGAGCTGACAGAATCTGAGACAATGTGAGAGAAGTTGAGAGCATCTGAGAGAAGCTGAGAGTATCGGAGAGAAGCTGAGAGTATCTGAGACAAGGTGAGAGTACTTGAGATAAGCTGAGAGTATCCGAGACACGCTGAGAGTATCTGAGAGAAGCTGAGAGTAATTGAGATAAGCTGAGAGTGTCTGAGATAAGCTGAGAGTGTCTGAGATAAGCTGAAAGTATCTGAGAGAAGCTGAGACAATCTGAGAGAAAATTTTCGTTTTTCTGATTTCAAAAATCAGTGCCACTAATAGTAACGAAAAAGTAGCTCTTTCCTAATATGAACTATACTTTTACGGCATATAGCGTACACAATTTAACGTTTTACTAATCTACCAAGTTTGGTACCTCTATTGAATCTAGTTTTGGAGAAATAGACGAAAATAGAATAAGTGTACGTAAGCTAACATTGACCATCACCGTAATTAGAACTTAAAATACTCGATAAAATCGAATCCGGCACTTCTAATCCGCAGGAGTTGATGGTATAGTATACATAAATAAATCTTTTACACGTTTATAAAGTTTGGTACGTCGATTAAATCTAGTTTTGGAGATATTGATAAAAATAGATTGAGTTGACGGAAACTAGCATTAACCATCTCCGTAATTAGAACATAAAATACTCGATAAAATCGAACCCGGTACTTCCAGAGAGCGGGATTTGATTGCATTGCATAGAAAAATAAACCCTCTACGATCTTACCAAGTTTGGTTTGTCTATTGAATCTAGTTTTGGAGAAATAGGCAAAACTAGATTGACTTGACGGAAGCTGCCATACGCCATTACCCCCCACTAAGCATTGGGTGGCAGAATTACTTACCCCTGAGTTGGCAGAAAGGGTCTTCCCCCTTACGCTCTCCCTAGGGGACTATAAAATTAGGGGTGACACATTTGCAGGGTCCCCAAGGCATTAAGGGTAACATTTCAGGGATCAAACGACAACTACCGGCATTGAATAAAGTTAGGGATGATGTCACAGAACCCCTAAAGGGTGCATTGGGAAGGAATCTGGGCCTGGGGATGATCCTGAATACCCCTGTGTCAAACCCTGTGTGCATTAGGGTCTTGTGGTCTTAGAGAATGCTCAGATATACCGACAGAAAGGGAATCTTAGTTAATAATCACCGTTGTGTGTGTGCTTGTGTGTCCGATGTCGGTGACTCCCGTAAGAAATGCGTGGGAGACATTTTTTATAAAAACGTTAATTTCAAGCACATTCCGATTAAATAGAAATACGAAATTTGGTGATTAGTTAGAGGGATAATTGACTATTATATGTCTAAATTTTTATGCCCAACGTATCCTTGGTTCGACTCCAAAACGACTCGAAAAGATTCTCGTAAGATCTGCGCGTAAAGTTCGTTTCGATCGATTGCAGACTTTTGTTCTTTTGATGATTTAAATGAGAAATAATGGTCTTACAAACTTAAAACAAGTACAGAAATAAAGAAAATTGAATACACATTATTATTGCGGTCATAAAATACTCTTTTTTGTCTCTAAAATGCGAGAATTTAGACAAAAAAAGACGTAAGAATTGTACGAATTTACGGTTGTAATGGCAACCCGTTTCCCTAACGACTAAAGCAATTTTTGGACATAATTACATATACTTATTGCTAGGCATTACATCCTTTTTAACGCAATATAATTAGATTTAGTACATATTTAGGACAAATAGTAGAATCTTCTATTAAACGACTCGAAAACACTGCCATAAGAAATGCATGTAAAGTTCGTTTCAATGAATTGCAGACTTTTGTTCTTTTGCGGAATTAAATAAGAAATGATTGTCCTACGATGTTAAAACAAGCACCATAAGAAAGGAAATTGAACAAAGATTCTTATTTAATTCTTAAAATATCGTTTTTTTTTAATTGGAGATTGTAACAATTATGATAAAATACATGATAAAATTTGTCTTCAGAACACGCCCATAAGAAATGCACGTAAAGTTCGTTTTCATAGATTGCAGACTTTTAATCTTTTGCTGATTTAAATAAGAAATAATGGTCTCAGAAAATCGAAGCAAGTACCAAAAGAAAGGAAATTGAATAAAGATTTTTATTCTTGTTTTATAATTTCGTTTTCTGGTCGAAATTAAGAGAAATTGGACAAGAAAGACGAAACATTTGTATAATTTTGCTAGTATCGACAACACGTCTCCCTGACGACTGAGGCGATTGTTGAACTCTACTCCATTCATTTTCCCGTAAGAATACATTGAGAATTAATGCCTTATATAATAGAATGATTTGTAAGGAACTGATAGTAATTGTAGAATAGATTATACAGCCTCTGATTCATAAATTTGCAGTTATGTTGCAGAAAACGTAAGGAATAACATAAGTACAATTACGAATGTTTCTTAACTCATAATTTGTATTTCGTTATACCAATAGATTGCTTTTCGCCATTGGATGAAATATTTATGTATTTATCAGAGTAAATATAGAAAATTTTGATAAAGATATCTAATTAGATTCATTTCGAATGGATCAAAAAGTAGATTTTATAGTTCAGGTGAATTTATAAACGTTCGCTTAGTGTTTAAAATGTAGCTAAAAACATGAAAATTGGTGATAATGCTTTGAATTGAAATAGCAAATTCATGGTTACCGTATCAAGGCAATTCCTAAACCATTTGTAACAATGCAATCGTTGTTAACGATGCAATAGCAACGATGAACTGGAATTGAACGCAATGTCATGGTTACCACGGAAAAAATGCAATGACGTTAATAAAATCGAATTCAACACGCTGTAATTAACAATATGAGCGGGAAAAACAATAGAATAACGAAGATAAACCCGATTTAAGCATGTTATAAACTACTACTAATAAATAATATATTCCTCATACATAAGTAATTTTAGAGCTCGTGGTTGAAATTTATGGTTTGGAATGTTACAAATACTTATGTCTGACAAGTAACAAGAAGTATTAGGTATGGTTGACGGGGTAATAAACTTTGTGAATTTATATAAATTGTTATAAAATTCGATAATATTCTAATCTAGGTATGAAATATATACAATATCAACGATGAAATCCTAAAGAAATTGTATGATATCGTAATAGAAGCATAAAGAATGCAATAACAACATTTAAATCGCATAGAATTGAATAATTTGGTCACCAAGTCATAAATAATGTAAAACAACAATAAATTCGAATTTTACACTCTCCTTGGCAACCACATGAACTGTAGAAACAATTAAATCAAACAATAAACTAGTATAAAACTATAACAACGGCATAAACAATTAAATTAACCCAAATAACATGGCAACTTCGTTCGACTTTAAAAGGCTAGAAATTACTCCCATATGAAATGCAGGTAAAGTTCGTTTAGATCGATTGTAGACTTTTGTTCTTTTGATGATTTAAATGAGAAATTATGGTCGTAGAAAATCGAAACAAGTACCAAATCAAAGGAAATTTAACAAATATTCTTATTTAAATCGTGAAATATCGTTCGAAATTCAAGTAATTCGAATATCAAGTCGAAATTATGAGAATTATGATGAAATACATGATGATAAATGTCTTAAAAATGCTCTCATTAGAAATGCACGTAAAGTTCGTTTTAAAAGATTGCAGACTTTTAATCTTTTGCTGATTTAAATAAGAAATGATGGTCTTAGAAAGTTGCAACAAGTACCTAAAGAAAGATTATTGAACAAGATAATGGAGACAAGTAACAAATGTTCCCCAAATAACCAAATTATTCGATAAAATAGTAACCACAGCAGAAGAAAAACTATAAGAACAATAAATTAATCGTAGTATTATGGTTACCATATAAAAAATGCAATAAGAAGATAATAAAACTCGAACTTAGTGCAATAATATGTACCCACGACATTAGTAATTCAATAGCAACAATAAATTCGAATTTAACTCTCCTTGGCAACCACATGAACTGTAGAAACAATTAAATAACAACAATAAACTCAATTTAATTAAAATACTATGGTTGTCGTATAAGAAAATACGAAAACAACAATAAAAACTTGAATTATTATGGTGAACATGGCACAAAAATGCAATAACTACAAGGATTTCGAATTAAATTCGTGTAAAATTCGTTAATATGGTATAAACAACCCAATAACAACAATAAATTCATATAAAAGTCGATAATATCGTAACCAAGGCATGAAATACACAGTAAGAACAATAAAATCGTAAAAAAGTCAATAATTTGGTCACCAAGTCATAAACAATGTAAAACAACAATAAATCCCAATCAAAAACTCTCCTTGGTGACCATATAAACAGCACAAACAATTCAATAACGCAAATAAATTCGTATGTAACTAGATAACGTGGTAACCAGGGCATAAACAATTAGATTACCCCGGCAACCATAGGAAGTGCGTAACCCCAAAACATCGTTAATTGAAATCCGATAAGCTGCTAACCAAGTTACGAAAGGGGAAAACCCTCAAACCCTAGGAAAAGGGGGTTCTGATGATTTATTAAAAGGGTTTTAGATCCTTAGGAGTGTGGCGAAGGGGTTCATGAAATTGAATCCACCCATTTAACGCTGCCATCTGCCGGTAGGAATTAAAATTGGCGAGAAATTAACCTTTGGGTTATTTTTTTCCCTAATTTCTTTTCTGATTAGTTCTCTCTTTTAATAGTCGTTGATTTATACGTTGGGTTAATCGGACGGAGTTAAATTTGGAACAAGATGGTCTTCTCGTAAGAAAATTGTGACGTCTTTTTTTTAATTAAAAAGTGGATTTTTTTGGTTCCCAGTTCGGATTTTTTGTGGTAGGATGTATCTTGTACTATATTCACCGTTGTGTGCATGTTTATAAGTTTATATTCTTGTATTTTCATGTATTTGTGCGCGTTTATGTGTCCGATGTCGGTGAGTCCCGTAAGAAATGCGTGGGAGAGGTTTTTTGGAAAACGTTAATTTGACGCACTTCCCGACCGAATAGAGATACGAAATTTGGGGATTAGTTAGAGGAAGAAATGAGTATTATATATCCTTATTTTTGTGCCCAAAGTATCCTTGGTTCGACTGAAAAACTACTCGAAAGTGCTCTCATAAGAAATGCACGTAAAGTTCGTTTTAAAAGATTGCAGACTTATATTCTTTTGATGATTTAAATATGAAATAATGGTCCTAAAAATCGAGAAAAGTACCAAAAGAAAGGAAATTGATTATAGATTCTTATTTCGGTCTTAAATATCGTTTAAAATTCGAGATTGTGAGAATTATGACCTATAATTCATAGATATCGTATTGCTTTAATTGCATATCAATTGCACGAATTTTTCGTTTAGTTTCGCTTTAAATTTTACAAGGAACCTCTATATATATATACGACTGTCAGAACAATTGTTTAAATATCGTATTTCTTATGATTAACATTGATGTATTTAAGAGTGAAGATCGCCCAAAATTACCTTACTAAGACGCTGTCATTGTTTGAAATACGGAGTTCATATGACGATTACCTGTATTACTCTATAATATTCTATGATTTATATCGTTATTTCAGTCTTGGACGTAAATTTCAGTATTAGGCGTACATTTTTGTCTTTTATAGATGATATAGTGAGATTAAAAGAACATTACGGTGTGAAAAAAATGATTTTTCAATGCGTGGAACGTCTATCAGTATCCTAGCAATTAATTAAAGTAACGTCAAACCATAGAAACAATTGTAGATACCCGAATACATAAATTTTAGGAATTAAATCGCAATATTTTATTACATGTTTTGATTATTTCCATTGTTTCTGAATCATGAACGTTAATTTCAGTATTAGGCGTACATTATCGTGAGTTTTAGCAAAATTAAACCATTATTGCGGTGTAAAAGAATGATAGTTCAATACGTAAATGATCAGCCAGTAACCTAGCAACATTTAAAGCAATTGTACACCGTAGCAACGAATACACACATATGGAACCAAATACAAAATTACACTACAATTTTAAGATTTTTGTTATTTCCTCAGTCATCAACGTAAATTTTTGCATCGGACGTACGTTTCCATCATTTTTTCCAATTTTAAGACAGCAATATCGAATAAAATAAAAATTTTTAAAACGTAAAACTTAGAACGGTAACCTAGTAACTATTTTAACAATACCCCACACCAAAGAATGCAATTACTCGAATGTTTAACTTTTTAGCAATGAAATCACAATATTACGCTACAATATTCTGTAATTTTTATCGTTTTTCTCAGTCATCGACCTAAATTTCAGTAAAAGAGATATATTTACGTAACCTAGCAACGATTTAAGCAGCTTTAAAGTGAATTTAATCCATTTCGTCATGATATTTAATGATTTTCATCGTTTCTTACAGTCATACACCTAAACAGTATTAGCGTATAAAATAATGATATTCATAATTTATAAGACATCCACTAATATCTTAGCAACATTTCGGGAACTGAATCAGTATACTAGCCGCGTGCATGCACCCTCTGGGTGCAGTTGTTTGGTCTGGACATCTGGACTATGAACATGTACTATCATTCATTTTTAATCATTAATATTCATATGAACATATCAATCATAGTGTATTCTTATGGGAAAACGCAATACCTCGGTTTCAACAATCACATTCGTCGTCAAGGGGACTCGTTGTTTACAGCCTCAAATTTTCACGAAATTTCCGTTTATTTTAACCGAATTCTCGCCATTTCCACCCGATAACGATATTTGGCGACCAAAATAAGAATCTCTATTCATTTCTCTTTCTTTTGGTGCTTATCTCGATTTCGTAAGCTTATTGTTTCTAATTTAAATTCGCAAAAGAAACGTAGACTGCAACCGATAAAAGTGAGGTTTACGTGCTTATGGGAACGGTTTTTCTTCTCTGGGTTCGAACTGGGGCCGTTCAGGTAAAAGAAAATTTCGCCACATTGTAGGGTGCAGCATTCTGCATCGAATGCACGTTTTAGCATCGCCCTAGCTCTTGGCGTTGGCGAGAAAAAAGCTTTTTTTAGACAGACGGACATATACGTTTTTAATATATATAGATTATAATATTTCATAATTTTTATCGTTTTGAGACATGGACTTAAATTTCAGTTTTAGGCTTACATTCTCGTCTATTTTTAGCGAAATTAAAGCATCTTTGCCATATAAAATTATAACATTTCTGTGATTAAATGATCAACCAGTATCCTAGCAACTTCTTAAACAATAGCAAACCGTAGCAACTATAAGAATAACACACATATATCTACGTATGGAACCAATTCACAATTGTTCTTTTCATTTACTTCTTTTAATTTAAAATTAAACGTGCATTATCGTATAAAATGATGAAATTTTAATGCACCGCTACTGCATCCACTATGATTAGAACTATTTAAGCAATTTAATTATAATATTTAATGGTTTTTTATCGTTTTTTTCAGTCATCGACGTAAATTTCAATATTGGCATACATTTTAGTCATTTTTGGCAAAATTAAATAAGAATTATCACATAAAAAATGATATTTCAATGCTTAAACGATAAACCAGTAACCCAGCAACCATTTAAGCAACATTTTAGAGATAATATCACAAGATTACACTATAATATTCTCTTTCTTCAGTCATCTGCCTAAATTTCAGCAATGGACATGTATATAAGTCATTTATAGTGACATTAAAAGAGTATTAGCTGATATATTAACAATATTTCAATGCTCAATACATCCATTAGTATCCTAGCAACTGTCCAATCGACTTTAAATGCAAATTTAAACAATTTAACCATAATATTTCATGATTTATATTGTTTTTCGCAGTCATAAACGTAAAGTTCTGTGCTGGGCGTACATATTTGTGTTTTATACTGGAATTTAAACAGAATTACAGTCTAAAATGATTAAATTTTAATACATTAATGATCAAACAGTAACCTAGCAACATTTTAGATTAGTCAAACAGTAACCATGATACTTGTTAGAAGAGGCGGTTCGATTCTTGATTGTGATTGTTCACTCAATAAACTCGTTAAAAATGAAATAAACCCAAAATAATTGCCATGGTAATATCTGTCAGAGTCTTACCTTGGATTTAAACCAATTTATACGAAAATCCGATCATAATTATAGATTTTACGAGCAAAAAACCAAAGTAATGCACTCTCAATAATGTAGTAACCAGGATACTCATTGTTTAGAATGGGCGGTCGGATTGTTTATTAAGTGTACTTTGTCTTTATACTGAATTAATAAAATACGTCACAAGTTGTGTTTCAAGTGATGCCTCGGATTAGTATATCATTAAAGTGTAATTGGACACCTCTCTCTCTCTCTCTCCATAGCAACGGATTCGTATTATTTCTATTGTAACAACCCCTTAGTAACGGACACCTCTCTACTGTTACTGATTTTTATCGTTCTTTCAGTCTCCGACCTAAATTTTAGCAAAAGACCTTCATTTCCATGTTTTATACAGAAATTTTAATGGCATTAGCGTACAATATAGTAACTTTTCAATGTATTAAATATCATCCGGTAGCCTAGCAACTATCTAAGCAGCTTTAATATCAAATTTAAGCAATTTAACCATAATATTTCATGATTTTTATCTAATTTCAGTCATGGACTTAAATTTTTGCATAGGACATACTTTTTCGTCATTTTCAGCCAAATTGCATAAGAATTACCACGTAAAAGAAGAATCTTACATTACGTAAATGAACAATGAGTATCCTAGCAACATTTTAAGCAAAAGATAACCTTAGCAATACTTGTAAATTCTCGAAAATATACTTTTTAGGAATATAATCATATAATATATTAGGACTAGCTGCGCGCATGCACCCTCTGGGTGCAGTTGTTTGGTCTGGACCAGACATCTGGACTATGAACATGTACTATCATTCATTTTTAATCATTACTTTCATATTGACATATCAATCATAGTGTATTCTTATGGGAAAACGCAATACCTCGGTTTCAACAATCGCATTCGTCGTCAAGGGGACTCGTTGTTTATAGCCTCAAAATTTCACAAAATTTCCGTTTATTTTAACCGAATTCTCGCCATTTCGACCCGATAACGATATTTCACGACCAAAATAAGAATCTTTATTCCTTTCTCTTTCTTTTGGTGCTTATCTCGAGTTCGTAAGACTATGCTTTCTAATTTAAATTTGCAAAAGAAATGTAGCCTGCAACCGATTAGAGTGAGGTTTACGTGCATTTCTTATGAGAACGGTTTTTCTTCTCTGGGTTCGAACTGGGGCCGTTCAGGTAAAAGAAAATTTCACCACATTGTATGGTGCAGCAGTTTACATCGAATGCACGTTTCAGCATCGCTCTAGCTCTTGGCATTGGCGAGAAAAACGCTTTTTTAGACAGACGGACAGACAGACACCGTTACGTTTTTAGTATATATAGAATACATAGATAGATTAAGATTTTCAATCGTAGACGCAAATTACAGCATGAGACATGGATTTTTGTCATTTTCAGTGAAATTAAAGCATATTTACCGTATAAAATTATAACGTTTCAATACTTAACACATCTATTAATATCCTAGCAACATTTTAACCGATAGAATACCATAGTAACCATAAAAATCACTCTAACAATCACATATATATATATTTATACATATGGAACCAAATTCTCCCATTGCGTTTTCAACTGTAAGGTATTTGATAAGCTCGTCTTTAGCTCAGACAAGTGACAATCGATAAAGCAGGTGCTCTCTGATTGGAGGAGGGCCAGCCACGCCCCCTTTTGAACCCGTTGTCATGACAACCGCCCCCGCATTTGCCCTACGCAGGCGTCGTTTCGCCCCAACCGCTGGCCCCTGTATTTGCTGACACACCCACTCGTATTGGCTTCTTATACCGCATACAATAGCCTCTCTTATTATATATACTAAGGGCTGTTTGTGTATCTATCCATATATATAATCACCGTTGTGTGTTTATGTGTCCGATGTCGGTGACTCCCGTAAGAAATGCGTGGGAGACATTTTTTAGTAAAACGTTAATTTGACGCACCTCCCGATTCAACAGAAATACGAAATTTGGGGATTAGTTAGAGTATGAATGAGCTATTATATATCCTTATTTTTGTGCCCAAAATATCCTTGATTCCACTCCAAAACGACTCTAAAATACCTTAATAAGAAATGCACGTAAAGCTCGTTTTTATCGATTGCAGACTTTTGTTCTTTTGCAGATTTAAATACGAAATAATGGTCCTACGAAGTTAAAGCAAGTACCAAAAGAAAGGAAATTGAATATAGATTCGTATTATAGTCGTAGAATATCATATTAGAGTTTAAGTTACAAGAAATTTGCCATAAAATATTGGAAATCTCTAGCATAAGGAATGCAGGTGAAGTTCGTTTTTAAGCATTGCAGACTTTTATTCTTTTAAAGAATTAAATCAGAAATAATGGTCCTATGATGTTAAAACAAGTACCAAAAGAAAGAATATTAAATATTACTTATTATCAAAGTCTTATAATATCGTTCTAAATTCAACGTTACGAAAATTGGGACGAAAAAGACGAAATATTGGTAAGTTTTTGCTGCGATTGCAGGCTTTTGTTCTTTCGAAGAATTAAATCAGAAATAATGGTCATACAAAGTTAAAACAAGTGCTAAAAGAAGGAAAATTGAGTATAGATTCTTATTCTGATCATAGAATGTTTTCGAGTCGAAATTGCGAGAATTAGGGCAAAAAATTGGAAAATTAATGTAATTTTGCTGGTAATAGCAACCCGTCTCCCTGACGACTAAGGCGATTGTTATAGCTAACCAAATTTATTCAAGTTTAAACTGAAAGAACTATAAGCTTCTATATGAAGTTGAAAGTTTATTTTACTTCGTAAGCCTTAAATATTCAATTGTTTCATATTTTTACGCATCTGAACCGGGATTCGAACCCGATCCTTCCAATTGAGTTCCGAAAAACCAAATTTTGCCATCAATATTTAATTTTAAACTGCGAAAATTTATATTTCAAATTTCTCTAGCTTAATAACTTAAGAGTAAATATAGAATAATTTACGAATAAGTATAAATTTCGTCTTATTTCATAAGTCTGCATTTCAACAATTTGATTTATATATTCAACAATTGGTTCACATTAAACAATGCTATTTTTAATTCAACAATAGGACTTTTGATTCAACAATAAAATAGAAAAAATTAAGTTATCGGGAAGTTATTGCACTCTAAGCAGTCTCAGCGTATTTTAAGCGTTCTCAGCGATTTCTAAGCGATTTCAACGGGAATTAAGCAAACTAAACGGTATCTAAGCTAAGTAAGCACATTCTGAGCTTTGTCAGCGTATTCTAAGCGATCTCAGCGTATTCTAAGCGATAAGTAATCGAATTCCAAGCTGTTTCAGCGTATTCTAAGCTCTTTAAGCGGAATCTAAGCGAACTTAGCGGTATAATAACTAACTAAGCATATAATAAGCGATTTATATATGCATTAATATGTAAGTTTGATTTCGAAGGTCTTAAATGTTTAAATATATTCGATATTTTGTAATTTAAAACCGGGATTCGAACCCGATCCTTCCAATTAAACTCCAGAGCAACTTTTAGTAACATTAGGTCTCTCTTAAATTGAAAATTTAAGCTAAAATTTCACTTATTTAACAATATAGGCAAATTATGACGAAAAGATCGTCTTCTTACATGGGAGTAACCGTGTACCGCTCGCTATTAAACCATTTTTCGACTGTTTTTCGGTTAAATCCTGACAAACAAATTAATACAGTAGAAAGCCTGATTTATTCTCTATCTAATGACATAATTTTCAAACTTTTAACCGTAAAATTGCAAATTTAACAGAGCAAAACGTAAAAGTCTGCACGCCATTTTTTTCCACCCACTATTCATCAAAACTTTTAAACGGTTTTTTCGACTAGTTTCCAGTAACATCATGACAAATAAATAATAGCAATAGAAAGCTTTATTAATTCGCTATCAAATGACACATTTTGCAAAGTAGTTACCCTAAAATTGCGAATTTGGCAGAGCAAAACGTAAAAGTCTGCACCCACCAACTGCAATTTTTTCCACCCACTATACATTATCACCTTTTAATCCGTTTTTTTGACTAGTTCCCGGTTAAATCCTGTCAAATAAATTAATTCAATGAATCCCTAATTAATTGTGTTTCAAATGGTACATTTTGCAAACTACTAACCCTAAAATTGTAAATTTGACGAAGCAAAACGTAAAAGTCTGCACGCCATTTCTTTTCCACCCGCGATTCATTGAAAGCTTTAGAACCGCACTTTCGATTAGTTACCGGTAAGATCTTGACAAATAAATTAATGTAATATAAAGCCTGATTAATTCTCTATTGAATGACATATATTGCAAACTCTTATCACTAAAATTGCGAATTTGGCAGAGCAAAACGTAAAACTCTGCACCCACCAACTGCAATTTCTTCCACCCACTACTCATTAAAAGCTTTTAAAAAGATAACTTTTCAGCTATTCTCGTATGCATGGGGCCTTTTTAGACCTTAAGGGCCTTCGCTAACGAGTGTTGTTTAACGGCCCGTGGCCTTAGGGACGCAAAAAATCTGAAGGGGACCCACATTTTCGGGGTGCCCCAGAACGACTCATTAACTCTTGAAAGATGCCACGTGCTTGTGAGTTGATGATGCGTTGAAATTCATATTTCCTCGAGATGATCACTCATGAAAGATGGGCCTATTTCACGCACTTCCCGACTCAATAGAAAGATGAAATTTGGGGATTAGTTAGAGTATGAATGGAGTATTATATATCCTTATTTTTGTGTCCAAAGTATCCTTGGTTCGACTCCAAAACGACTTGAAAATACTCCCGTAAGAAATGCACGTAAAGTTCGTTTCGATCGATTGCAGACTTTTGTTCTTTTGATGATTTAAATAAGAAATAATGGTCTTAAGAATTCGAGACAAGTACCAAAAGAAAGGAGATTGAATATAGAATCTTATTCTAGTCTTAGAATATTGTTTTCGGGTCAAAATTGTGAGAATTATGATAAAATACATGATAAATTATGAATTAGAAATACTCCCATAAGAAATGCACGTAATGTTCGTTTTATAAGATTGCAGACTTTTGTTCTTTTGATGATTTAAATAAGAAATAATGGTCTTAGAAAATCGAGACAAGTACCAAAAGAAAGTAAATTGAACAAAGATTCTTATTATGGTCGTATAATATCGTTTACGAGTCTAAAATTCAAGAATTAAGCCAATCAATACGGAATATGTTCGCGGAATAGGTATAAGACTTTAGGATGCAAAATTTAGTTGTTGAATTGAATTTACCATGGGATTCTCAGCGGTCTCAACGGTATATTAGCCTAGTAAGCGCAATATAAGCAAGAGTAAGCAATTATCTAGCAAATTAAGCGAAAACCTCTTAGTGAAGTAGCTTAGATATTGCTGAGATCGCTTAGATTGCGCTTAATTCGCTTATAACCCGCTGAAATAGTTGATTTTTTCGCTAAGATACCGATGACATTGCTTAAATTGCGCTGAAATCGCTTAGGAAACGCTCAGAAACTGCTGAGACAGCTTAGATTGCGCTTACTTCGCTCAGTAACCGCTGACGTTGCTTAAATTTACGCTTACTTCGCTTAAACTCCGCGGAGACCGCTTAGAGCCTGCTTAGATATCTTATATTTGCGCTTACTTTGCTGAGAACACGTTGAGACCACTTAGGACCTGTAGAGATAGCTGAGATTACGCTTACATCGCTAACATCCCGCTGGAATCGCTTAAATTGCGCTTACTTCGCTTAGAACCCGCTTACATTCCGCTTAAAAACCGCTGACATCGCTTAAATATCGATTAGATAGTGCTTAGATCGCTAAGAACACGCTGAGACCGCTTACTTTTGCGCTTACTTCGCTTAAATTATGCTAACATCGCTTAGGAAACGCTTAGTTACTGCTGATGTAGCTTAGATTGCCCTTACTTAGCATAGCATCCGCTGAGACCGCTTAGAACCTGTTGAGATAGCTGAGATTGCGCTTACATCGCTAATATCCCGCTGGAATCGCTTAAATTGCGCTTACTTCGCTCAGAACCCGCTTACATTCCGCTTAAAAATCGCTAAGATAGTGCTTAGTTCGCTTAGAACACGCTTAGACCGCTTACTTCTGCGCTTACTTCGCTCAGAACCCGCTTAAACCGCTTAAATCACGCTTAAAACACCTCTAAAATAACAATCGCAAAATCTTCAACATAACCACAAATACACACTCCTTTAGTATAATAGAATTTCTTTTTCTGAGTATTCCCATTTCAAAGACAGAAGAAATGCCGAAAAAGTGTCAATTCTGAGAAGGAAGGCCCAAATACCTGGAAAAAGACCCTCAACGCTTCAAAAGGACAGTTCTAAAGGCCTTTCAGAAAAAGCCGAAGTCGAATTTTACGGAAAACTCAAAAAAAGGACTAACTAGCCTAGAAAAATGGATACCAGATGCTAGATACTAAATAGATAATAGTGACTCCCGTAAGAAATGCGTGGGAGAGATTTTTTAGAAAAACGTTAATTTCACGCACTTTCCGATTGAATAGAAGTACGAAATTTAGGGATTAGTTAGAGTATTAATGGACTATTATATATCCTTATTTTTATGTCCAAAGTATCCTTGGTTCGACTCCAAAAGGAATCTTAAATACACTCATAAGAAATGCACGTAAAGTTCGTTTTAAAAGATTGCAGACTTTTGTTCTTTTGAAGATTTAAATTAGAAATAATAGTCCTACGAAGTTAAAACAAGTACCAAAGGAAAGGAAATTCAACAAAGATTCTTATTCCAGTCTTAGAATTACGTTTTTATTTCAAATAAGTGAAATATAGGACGATAAATATGGAAAAATAAAAAACATTGAGTGGCTGGTTACCATCATGTACATATTCATTTTTATCTAATAAATTTAAAATAATTTCCCATTAGAAGTTTAAATTTTAGTACTTACTGTTTAATCTTCTATTAAATACCAATGCAATGAAGCAGAAATTTGCTTACCTGAAAAGAGAAATGAAATAAAAATTAAATGAGAATCATCAACTACATGTTAAGAATATTACACTTACTATAGCAACAAAATAGACAAAGTAAATAAGTAATCCGTAGTATATAGATATTTATGAACATCCAGAGGTAGTCGCTACAGTGTTAATAAAAACGTTAATTTCACGCACTTTCCGATTAAATAGAAATACGAAATTTGTGGATTAGTTAGAGGAATAATTGAGTATTATATGTCCTTATTTCCATGCCCAAAGTATCCTTGGTTCGACTCCAAAACGACTAGAAATTGCTCTCGTAGGAAATGCACGTAAAGTTCGTTTTAAAATATTACAGACTTCTTTTCTTTTCCCTATTTAAATAAGAAATAATGGTCTTATTAACTCAACACAGGTACCAAAAGAAAGGAAATTGAACAAAGATTCTTATTCTGGTCGTAGAATATCGTTTTCTTGCCAAAATTACGAGAATTTGGGCAATATAAACGAAATTGTTACGTCTGATGGTAGCAACCATTCGGTTCCCTGAATTTTCATTTATTTTCCAGCAATTGTGTTACAATTCTTAGTATTGCTAATTGAGATCTACTTTATACAATCAGAATAATAATACTTATTCTATTTCCTATCTTTTGGTGCTGATCTCTACTTTCTAAGACCATTATTTCTCATTTAATTCTTAAAAAGAACAAAAGTCTGCAATCCTTAAAAAGGAACTTTACGTGCATTTCTTATGTGTGTTTTAGAGTCGTATTGGAGTCAAACCAAGGATACTTTGGACATAAAAATAAGGATATATAATACTCAATTATTCCTCTAACTAATCCCCTAATTTCGTATTTCTATTCAATCGGGAAGTGCGTCAAATTAACAGTAAGACTTGCAATTCGCTCATAAAATTCCTTAGAGTTAACCATCAACATCTTCAGATATACATACATATATATAAGACTATTTACAACATAAACCCTTATAAATTCGGTAGTTGTATGATGTATGTTTTAGTGTATTTATAACCACGCCTTCTCTAAGCCTCCCGATCTTTAAAAGAAGCCCGCAAGAGAAAGAAATGAGCATCTGAAGACGTCTGGAACATAATGGAACCATACGAGCAATGATTGACGTTCTTTGTTCTTTTGACCGTCGGTTTAGTGCCTTCCGAAAGAAATGGGATATATGACTTTTGCCTTTTCGGCCGATTTACGGGCTCATGGAGACCGTTGTCCTGACGACGGCGGTCACTTGAAAAGATCTTTCAGAGGCTGCGGCGCTTGTGAAAACGGAGTTAGAACGCGCCCAAATTGGTTATTTTTCGTGATTTTTTAAGTGATTTTGCGATGTTTTTGCTATAATGGTTGAATTTAAGAGTTAATATTAGCTGGAATTTGGTTATTTTTCGACTTTTACTACCGTTTATTAAATTTTGGTAAATATATAATAATAATATATATGTATAATAATAATATATATGTTATATATTGTTTAAAAAATTATGAGGTAGCTTAAACATGTTTTAAATTGTTTTAAAAAATCAATAGCAACTTTTACGTGTTTATAATTGTTTAAAATAATTCTATAGCAACATAAACGTGTTATAAATTGTTTAAATAATTCCATAGCAACTTATACGTGTTTTATATTGTTTAAAATAATTCTATAACAACTTATATGTGTTTTGTATTGTTTAAAAAATTTCCGTAGCAACTTAATAATGTTATTATTGATTTTTAAAATTCCATAGTGACTTTAATGTGTTTAAATTGTTTATAAAAATTCATAAAAATATTTATAGCGACTTACTTATTCCTTAATTGTTTCAAAAAATCCATAGTAACTTAGTAATATGCTATAATCGTTTAGAAAAATTCCATAGCAACATAAAAGTTTTTCATATTGTTGACAAAAATTCCATAGTAAGTTATACTTGTTTTACGGGCTCATGGAAACCGTTGTCCTGACGACGGCGGTCACTTGAAAAGATCTTTCACCGCGCCGCTTGTGGAAACGGAGTTAGAAATTGGTTATTATTTGAGTTTTTTGGTGTTCTGAAGATTTTTGCGACGTTTTGATGGGGTGGTTGGGTTAAGGTTGGTTGGAAGCTGGGAATTGGTTATTTTTCGTGATTTTTTTAAGTGATTTTGCCATGTTTTTGCTGTGATTGTTGAATTTAACAGTTGAATATGTACTGGAAATTGGTAATTGTTACATTTTTTTGGTTTTTCTTCAAAATTTGAGATGTTTTTAATGTCGTGGTTGAATTTAAAGTTGGATATGACCTGTATATTGGTAACTTTTCGAGTTTTTTTTTAATGTTTTTCGAATTTTACGATGTTTTTCACATAATTTTGCTATAAAGGTTTAATTGAAAGTTGAATATTCACTATAAATTTATAATTGTTTGACTTTTTTGTAGTTTTGCAATAATAATTGAGTTCAGAGTTGAATATGCACCAGAAATTTATAAGAATTATCCATAGCAATTCCAAAGCAACTTAAACATGTTTTATACTGTGTAAAAAATTCCTTAGTAACTGAAATGTGCTTTCAATTGTTTAAAAAAGTTCCATAGAAACTTAAACATGCTTTATATTGTTTATAAAAATTCCATAGCAACTTTAACGTGTTTTAAATAGTTCAAAGAATTCCATAGTAACTTATACGTCTTATATTGTTAATTATACGTATTTTGTATCGTTTAAAATAATTCTCTAACAACTTATACGTGTTTTATATTGTTTAAAATAATTGCATAGCAACTTATACGTGTTTTAAATTGTTAAAAAAATTATATAGTCACTTATACATGTTTTGTATTGTTTCAAAAAATTGGTTGTGTTTCGATTTTTTTACTTTTATTCGAATTTTGCGAGCTTTTAGCTATAATAATTTCATTCAGAGTTCAACATGCTCTAGAAATTCATAATTTTTCGATATTTTTAGCTGTTCTTAACTTAAGCTTGTTTCATATCCTTTAAAACAATTCCATAGTGACTTAAACGTGTTTAAAATTGTTTAAAAACCTTCCGTAGCAACTTAAAAATGTTAATATTGATTTAAAAAATTCTATACTAACTCTAATGTGTTGTAATTGTTTATAAAAATTCATAAAAATATTTATAGCGACTTACTTACGGCTTAATTGTTTCAAAAAATCCATAGTAACTAAGTAATATGCTATAATTCTTGACAAAAATTCCATAGCAACTTATACATGTTTTGAATAGTTTAGAAATGTCCATAGTAAGTTAAACATATTATAATTGTTTAAAAAATTCCGTAGCAACTTTCACATGGTTTAAATTGTTTAAAAAAGTTCCATAGCAACTTTAACGTGTTTTAAATTGTATAAAATAATTCCATAGCAACTTAACCATTTTTAAATTGTTTAATAAAATCCATAGCAACTTTTCCATGTTTATCATTGTTTATAACAACTCCATAGCTACGAAACTAAAGTAAACATTGATTAATAAACAAGTATAATAACAATAAATAGCCATATCAATGAATTATTAACGCTTTAAATAATACTGTAATAAATAGTTTAAATAATAATAAATTACAAATGGCTTAATGATTATAATAATGATACTTTTAATAATAAATTTTAATAATATACTAGCCGCGAGCATGCACCCTCTGGGTGCAGTTGTTTGGTCTGGACCAGACATCTGGACTATGAACATGTACTATCATTCATTTTTAATCATTACTTTCATATGGACATATCAATCACAGTGTATTCTTATGGAAATACGCAATACCTCGGTTTCAACAATCGCATTCGTCGTCAAGGGGATTGGTTGTCTACAGCCTCAAATTTTCACGAAATTTCCGTTTATTTTAACCGAATTCTCGCCATTTCGACCCGATAACGATATTTCACGACCAAAATTAGAATCTTTATTCATTTCTCTTTCTTTTGGTGCTTATCTCGATTTCGTAAGCCCATTGTTTCTAATTTAATTTCGCAAAAGAAATGTAGCCTGCAACCGATAAAAGTGAGGTTTACGTGCATTTCTTATGGAAACGGTTTTTCTTCTCTGGGTTCGAACTGGGGCCGTTCGGGTAAAATAAAATTCTGCCACATTGTAGGGTGCAGCATTCTACATCGAATGCATGTTTTAGCATCGCTCTAGCTCTTGGCATTGGCGAGAAAAACGCTTTTTTTAGACAGACAGACACCGTTTCGTTTTTAATATATATAGATATATACATATATTTTAATATATATATGCACAAGTACTTATATATATGTATATAGTATGTATATATGGGGGATTAGGAATGCCCCATTGCCTGCTTCAGTGGTCAGAAAGGGGCGTCCTCAGTGGCACTAACCCTTAGCAAACTCGACCGCACGACCACTTGTCGATTTGACACGCCTTTCAGAGTGAATTATGCGTCCTTTTCTCGATAGATCTCCTAGGAAACTGTTTCTGCATCTGCTAACTCACGCCACGTCGCTAGGAAAGCTGCAAACCATGACTACGAGTGATAAAATCCTATTTTCTGATACAATAATCACAGTTGTAGGTGTGTTTATGTATCCGATGTCGGTGACTCCCTTAAGAAATGCGTGGGAGGCATTTTTTAGAAAAACGTTAATTTGACGCACTTCCCGATTAAATAGAAATACGAAATTTGGGGATTAGTTAGAGGAATGATTGAGTATTGTATATCCTTATTTTTGTGCCCAAAGTATCCTTGGTTTGACTCCCAGACGGATCCAAAATACACCCATAAGAAATGCACGTAAAGATCGTTTTTAAGGATTGCAGACTTTTGTTCTTTTGACTATTTAAATAAGAAATAATGGTCTTTGAAAATCGAGACAAGTACCAAAAGAAGTAAAATTGAATGTAGATTCTTATTATAGTAATGGTTTATGAGAATGTTTACGAATATAACTGAAAAGTCAGGGACAATTCAAGGGAACAGGTTGGTTACAAGCACTGGATGATTACAACCGCTATTGTATGCAAATTCTTCCTTTATTTTGTCCAAATTCTCGCAATTATTATTCTAAAGCGATATTTTATAACTATAATAAGAATTTTTATTTCGTTTCCTTTCTTTTGGTGCTTGCCTCGATTTTCTAAGACCATTATTTCTTATTTAAATATTCAAAAGAACAAAAGTCTGCAATCCTTAAAAACGATCTTTACGTGCATTTCTTATTAGAGCGTTTTAGAGTCGTTTTGAGTCGAACCAAGGATACTTTGGACACAAAAATAAGGATATATAATACTCCATTTGTACTCTAACTAATCCCCAAATTTCGCATTTCTAATTAATCGGGAAGTGCATGAAATTGAATTAACATAAACCCCAAATCGTGCGAGAATTGAGACCAAAAATACGAAAAATTTAAACAATTTCGTTGTTATTAACTACCCGTCTCCATGACAACTAAGGCGATTGTTGAACTGTACTCTCATACATATAATAAACATTACGAAGGGTATAAATTAATCAAAAATTAATATAATATAAAGGAATATTTAAATATATATAAGTATATTAAGATTTTCTGGTTAAATTCTTGAAATTTCGTTTTATATATAGTAATAGATAGTTAACAAACATTAAGAAGTGTAAATATTAACGAAAAATTTATATATTATAAGGAATGTTTTAATAAATGCCCGTGTAATAATATTTTCTATTTAAATTCTTAAAAATTCGTAATGTATGTAGGTATAGTTGGTTCAACTACTAGAATCAGTAGCGAAAATTCGAGTATTTTTTAAAAATCTGTTAAGTTGGCACTCCTGGTTTACTCTGGTCCTTGCGGTAAAGATGAAAAGGTCTCAACTTTCAAAAGGACCCAAAGAATGGTCCCAAGAGGACCCATTACAAGCCTGAAAATTGACGCCCACGCTTTTCAAATGAGCACTGTACAGAATTTCTTGAAAAGCCCCTTGGGTTGCTATAGGAACTTGCTCTCTCTCTCTGCAGTGTACATGGAAACTAGGATTGCCTAGTTGCCTAGCGATACAGCTAGAGATATATGTTTAAATAATGTTTTTAAAAGCTGTTTTTATTGTTTTAACGTCTATTTATTTATGTATTTATGTTTTTGGATATTTATATATGAATTTTGTAACTTTAGGTGCATATTTTTATGCTATTATCCATTTATTTATGCATACTTAATCATTTTATATTTGTTTATTATTTTTAATTTACAGTTTATTTAGATTTTATATTATTTAATGTAGTATTTCTTCATTTTATACTAGATGTTAAGATACATATATAATATTTATATATTTATTCATATATTTCGTATATAATAATCACAGTTGTGGGTGTGTTTATGTGTCCGATGTCGGTGACTTCCGTAAGAAATGCGTGGGAGACATTTTTTAGAAAAACGTTAATTTGACGCCTTTTCCTATTAAATAGAAATACGAAATTTAGGGGTTAGTTAGAAGAATAATTGGTTATTGTACACCCTTATTTTTATGGCCAAAGTATCCTTGGTTCGACTCCAAAACGACCCTAAAATATACTCATAAGAAATGCACGTAAAAATCGTTTCGATCGATTGCAGACTTTTGTTCTTTTGCATATTTAGATAAGAAATAATGCTCTAAAAAAATCAAAACAAGTATCAAAAGAAAGGAAATTAAATAAAGAGTCTTATTCTGGACATGGAATCTCGTTTATAGTTCCAAATTTCGAAAAACGGGTCAAAAAACACGAAATGTTTGCAAGCTTTTGCTCTGAATGCAGACTTTTTTTCTTTTGCATATTTAAATAAGAAAGAATGGTCCTACAAAATCGAAACAAGCGTCAAAAGAAAGGAAATTGAATATAGATTCTTATTATAGCCACAAAATATTTTTATCTAGCCACAATTTTGAGAACTTCGACGAAACAAACCAACCTTACGTAAAAATTTCGACCCCGTTACCAACCGGTCTCCTTGACTACCAAGTCGAGTATTTCAGTTATAATATTCTTAGAATTGACCCTCGTAAGTAAATGACGTATGTTACGCCTGACTTTTAGCTTCCTTGAGGTAGTCTAAACACTATCCGAGCTTAATTATGAAAAAGGAGCATATTTTTTAATGCTTAAATCATACGATGACAGCTTCCTTTATAAAGGGGTATGCTGGTAGCTAATATATGCATATCTCATGAATTTTAATAAGCACAAGAATACATATATATAAGTCTACAGACAGCTTCTAATACATTAACACCTTTACGTAGAATATAGTTACTTTAATATGTTTTGTTATTTAGAAGATTTAAGAATGTTTTTGGCTCGAAATGCGTTACATTAATGCATATATTTTTAAAAAAGTGGAGTTCAACAATTGCCTTAGTCGTCATAGAGACGGGTTGGGTACAACCACGAAATTGTGAGTTTTTTCCGTGTTTATTGGTCGAATTCTCGCAATTTTGACTAGAAAACGATATTCTACGACTGGAATAAGAATCTGTGTTCTATTTCCTTTCTTTTGGTACTTGTTTCAACTTCGTAGGACAATTAGTTCTTATTTAAATCATCGAAAGAACAAAAGTCTGCAATCTTTTAATACGAACTTTACGTGCATTTCTTATGGGAGTATTTTAAAGCATGTATCATCAAGTATTTTGTCATAATTCTCATAATTTCGACTCGAATAGAATAATCTATGACTAGATTAAGAATCTTTATTCAATTTCCTTTCTTTTGGTACTTGTCTCGATTTTCTAAGACCATTATTTCATATTTAAATCATCAAAAGAACAAAAGTCTGCAATCCTTAAAAACGAACTTTAATTTATTTGATATATAAAAATCTGATTCTAAAACAGCCTCAGTCGTCATGACTACGATTTAAAATTGCATTAAATAATTATTAATATTAATATATTTAAAAGGTAGCTTAAACGAGCCGTATTTTTAAACGATTTCAAATGATATTTAATTGATAACGATTTTTCTAAACAGTATAAAGCATGTTTAAGTTGCTATGGAATTTTTAAACAATATCTAACACGAATAAGTTGCTATGGAATTTTTATAAAGAATTCAAAACACGTTTAATTTGCTATGGAATGTATATAAACTCTATAAAATATGTTTAAGTTGCTATGGATTTTTTATAAACAATATAATACATATTTATGTTGCTATGGAATTTTTCAAACAATATAATACATATGTATGTTGCTATGGAATTTTTATAAACAATATAAAGAATGTTTAAGTTGATACGGATTTTTTAAACAGTATCTAACACACAAGTTGCTATGGAATTTATATAAACTCTTTAAAACAGTTTTGAGTCACTATGAACTTTTTTACACAATTATAAATATATCTAAGTTCTTATGGATTTATTTTAACAAAGTTAAAACGTATTTTAGTTGCTATGGAATTTTTAAACAATATTATACATTTTAAATTAGCTGTGGAATATCTATAAACAATTTACAACATCTTTCAGTTACTAAGATATATTTTCTACAGTATAAAACATGTTTAAGTTGCTGTGGATTTTTTAAACAATTTAAAACACGCCTAAGTATCATAGTAATAGATTAAGTATTTCGTAAAGTAACAATTGATAGATAAAATAAAATAAATATGACTCTAAATCCGGCTTGGTTGTCATAGTTACAGATTTAACTCTTTCGTAAAACAACAATTGTTAAATATATTCGAAAAATCTGACTCTAAAACCACCTCAGTCGTCATGACCACGACTCAAAGTCTTGGAAACCAAAAAATATTAGAAAAGCTTCGCAAATGATCGCTATTAAAATTTTAAACAATATAAGGCATGTTTAGGTCGCTATGGAATTTGTATAAACAATTTAAAAGACGTTTAATTTGCTAAAGATTTTTTTGACATAGTATAATACATGTTTAAGTAGCTCTGGAGTGTTTCTAACAATTATAAAGATGTTAAGTTGTTATAAAATTTTTATAAACGATTTAGAAAACGTTGAAGTTGCTATAAAATTTATGTAAACAATATAAAGAATGTTTCAGTTGCTATGAATAAATTAAAAAGCAATTATAAAGATGTTTGAGTTTTTATGGATTTTTTAAACAATATAATACATATTTATGTTGCTATGGAATTTTTGAAACAATTATAAAGATGTTTAAGTTCCTATGGAATTTTTAAACAATTAAAAGGATTTTAAGTTGCTATGGATTTTTTAAACAATATAAAGCATTTTTAATTTGCTATGGAATTTTATATGAACAATTATAAAGATATTTTAGTTGCTGTGGATTTTTTAAACAATATAATACATATTTATGTTGCTATGGATCTTTTTTAAACAATATAAAACACGTATAAGTATCATAGCAACAGATTATGTCTTTCGTAAAACAACAATTGTAAAGTAGAATACAATTAAAGATTTAAAATACTTTTAAGTTGGTAACTATTATTTTAAACAATTTAAAACATTTATGAGTTATTATGGAATTTTATAAACAGTATAAAGAAGTTTAAGTTTCTATGTAATTAGTTTAAACTATTTAAAACCTATGAGTTACTATGGGATTTTTATAAACAATTTAATACATTTTTAAGTTGCTATGGAATTTTTATTAACAATATAAAGCATGTTTAAGTCGCTTTGGATTTTTTTAAACAATTTAGTATCATAGTAAAAGATTAAATCTTTCCTAAAGCAACAATTGTTAAATATATTCGAAAAATCTGACTCCAAAACCACCTCAGTCGTCATGACCACGACTCAAAAGTCTCGGAAACCAAAAAATATGAAAAAAGCCGCAAAATTCCCCGTAGACAATACCTTTCATCCAGTTTTGTTTTTTTTTACTCGTCTGGCGCCGCGGTTCTGTCGATTACCGCCAGAGGGAGTTGGAAATGAGGGTCCGCAATCAAAAAGGGACCGCCTCAAATGAGTGGGCCTTTTTCTCTTTATGACGAAGCGAATTGGACTGTCCATCACCCTCTGCCATACGCCACTTACCAAAAACAACCCGCTTTCCGATATATGTGTATAACGACTACCGCGTTTTCCTCTGTAAATACACGCGTCGTTTTTGTCTTATTTCTCGGAATTTTTAATCAAAAACGATATCCTATGAGCGGAATAAGAATCTTTGTTCAATTTCCTTTCTTTTGGTACTTGTCTCGATTTCCTAGTACCATTATTTCTTATTTAAATCATCAAAAGAACAAAAGTCTGCAATCGATTGAATTTACGTGCATTTCTTACAAGAGAAATATTCTAGTTAATGAATCATCATGTATTTTACCATAATTCTCATAATTTCGACTCGAAAACGATATTCTACTTCCATAATAAGAATCTTTGTTCAATTTTCTTTCTTTTGGTACCTGTCTCGATTTTATTGGACCATTATTTCTTATTTAAATCATTAAAAGAACAAAAGTCTGCAATCCTTAAAAACGAACTTTACGTGCATTTCTTACGGGAGTGTTTCTAACACATATATTGTCATGTATTTTATCAAAATTCTCATAATTTCGAATCGAAAACGATATTCTGTGGCTAGAATAAGAATGTTTGTTTAATTTCCTTTCTTTTGGTACTTGTTTCAACTTTGTAGGACCATTATTTCTTATTTAAATATTCAAAAGAATAAAAGTCTGCAATCCTTAAAAACGAACTTTACGTGCATTTCTTATGGGAGTGTTTCTAACACGTATATTGTCATGTATTTTATCATAATTCTCATAATTTAGAATCGAAAACGATATTCTATTGCTAGAATAAGAATTTTGGTTTATTTTCCTTTATTTTGATGCTTGTTTTAACTTCGCAGGACCATTATTTCTTATTTAATTCTTCAAAAGAACAAAAGTCTGCAATCCTTAAAAACGATCTTTACGTACATTTCTTATTAGTGGATTTTGGAGTCGTTTTGGAGTCGAACCAAGGATACTTTGGGCATAAAAATGAGGATATATAATACTCAATTCGTACTCTAACTAATCCCCAAATTTCGTATTTCTATTTAATCGGGAAGTGCGTCAAATTAACGTTTTTCTAAAAATCTCTCCCACGCATTTCTTACGAGAGTCACCGACATCGGATACATAAATATACACATCATAAAAAGCCTCCTTACCATGTTTTACTGCATAAAAACATTAATTCACGTATGTATTACATACAGACCTAACATAAGTCACGATTCTAACATATTGAAATTCAAAATACTTATTTATAAACGAATTTTTCGTAACAAAATTTTCAAACTTGAATATTTCGTTGACTTATATATTCTAACATCATTTATTTTCTCCTAGTAACGCTAAATAATGTCAAAATTGATGTTTTCATCATAATTTTTCAATATTTAATGTTAATAAATCATTTTTTAAGCAATATAGCTCGTGCTGAGCGTCAAAATCCTAATTTTTTACGTTTATTTCCCATTTTTTACGGATTTCCCGCCTCATTTGTTTTATCTTCGAAAGGGGAGGTTTTTTTGGGTTCCGACAGATGTCCTACACTCACACATTTGCTAGAAAAAAGACTAATTCTGTTGACAGAATGGGCATGAGTTTTTTTTCACTTTTTCCCATGTTCTAACGTCCCAATATGGGTTGTTAGCTACGATATACCATGGCTTCACCACCCCTATATTGGGAACACGTGTATTTCTTACGGCGGTTGGTTTGGAGCCGCCTGGAGTCGAACCCGGTATAGTTATGGATGAGTAAAAAATAGTGTTCTATACTTCATTATATTGTTTACAATTCAGTGAAGTTTTGTTCTCGAATTCTATTTTTAAGTGCCTGAAAAAATTCTTGAAGTTTTGTTGCAATGCATTTCTTACGGTAAACATTTTGAAGGAGTCTGGAGTCGAACCCAGGACATCTATGGATAAGATAAAAATAATGTTCTACACTTCATAATATGTGTGACAATTCAGTAAAGTTTTGTTCTCAAATTCTATTTTTAAGTGCCTTAAAAAAATTCATAAAGTTTTGTAGCAATGCATTTCTTACGGCGGACATTTTGAAGGCGTCTGGAGTCGAACCCAATGCACTTGTGGATAAGAAAAAATTTCGTTATATAGCTTATAATATAATGTATAATTCACGAAAGTTTTGTTTTCGAATTCGATTTTTAAGAGCCTTAAAAAAATTGTTGAAATTTTGTGACTGTGCATTTCTTAAGGCGGAAATTTTGGAGTAGGCTGGAGTCGAATCAAAGTTAGTTATGGGTAAGAAAAAAATGGTTTTATATATTTCATAATATTATTTACAATTAAGTAAAGTTTTGTTGCCGAATTCCGTTTTTAAATGCCTGAAAAAAATTCTTGAATGTTTGTAGCAATGTATGTTTTGATGCGGACATTTTAGAGTCATTTAGAATCGAACCAAGGACATATAAGATAGAGTAAAATCTTATTTATATAGCTGAAGATGTTTTTGACAATTTTGAGAAATTTCGTTGTCATATTTGAATTTTGAATGCCCTTAAAAGTTATTTAACGTATGCTGTAATGCATTTCTAATATAATTCTAATATAATAAATAAATAAAGTATTCTACTTATTAGTTGGATTAGCTGTGAACATATGATTTCTAAATGCCTTTAAAAATTCTTGTAGAATTGCAGTAATATATTTCTTACGTAGGATACTCCAAAGATCATACAAATGTTTCGTCATTATTACACTAATTCTCGCAATTTAGATTCAAAAACTGATTTCCAAGAGCAGTATAAGATTCTTTATTTAATTTCCTTTATTTTGGTACTTGTTTCAACTTTGTAGGACCATTATTTCTATTTTAAATCTGCGAAAGAACAAAAGTCTGCAATCGATCGAAACGAACTTAACGTGCATTTCTTATGGGTGTATCTTAGCGTCGTTTTGGAGTCGAACCAAGGATACTTTGAGCATAAAAATAAGCATATATAATACTCAATTGTTCCTCTAACTAATCCCCAAATTTCATATTTCTATTTAATCGGGAAATACGTCAAATTAACGTTTTTATAGAAACGTCTCCCACGCATTTCTTACGGGAGTCACCGACATCGGATACATAGATATATGAGGATATAAATCTATGCACACTGAAGATTATTATAGAAGATTAAATATAAGTCCAAATATCCAGAAAATACTGATACTCTTTCTAATTTATCGGTAATTCATTCACAAACATACATCTACATTACATCCACTCATATATATATATATATATGAATATGTGTATATAGGAAACATTTTTCTCGCTTATTCCGTAGAGCCAACCCTAGACTCGTACATCACCTGCCATACGCCCTTCCATAGTCCTTATTTCCCCTCAAAATCAACGGTAATTTACACCCATTTTTTTTCCAAATTACCGGCGCCATATTCCAGAAGAAGATTGGGACAGTGGCGCCGCGCTCCCTAATTAGCGGCGGGGAGTGGGACTAGAAAGGGCGATGGAAAAATTTGAGATGACAGCTTCAAATTTTTTCATTTTTATTTTTTTTTCTGGGCGAAGATGACCGCACGGGAGGTCGGCACGGGGGCGGACAGGGGGGTGGAGGCCCTGGGCAGGTACACGGCCCGAAAACGCGGTTCTTTTGTCTGTTTTTGTATTTATATTTCGATAAAATCGAACTGCGTTTCGTTGGTTGGCTAGAATTTGCGAAAATTCGGTATTTTTGGGTATAAATGCGTATTATTCTAAATCAGGGATATATTAAGATTGGAAAGCTGATGAATCTTGTACAATAATCACCGTTGTGTGTGTGTTTATGTCCGATGTCGGTGACTCCCGTAAGAAATGCGTGGGGGACATTTTTAGAAAAACGTTAATTTCATGCACTTCCTGATTGAATAGAAATACGAAATTTGGGGATTAGTTAGAGGAAGCATTGAGTAATACACATTTTTATTTTTGTGCCCAAAGTATCCTTGGTTCGACTCCAAAACGACTAGAAAATGATCTCATAAGAAATGCACGTAAAGTTCGTTTGTAAAGATTGCAGACTTTTGTTCTTTTGAAGATTTAAATATGAAATAATGGTCTTAAAAAATCGAGATAAGTACCAAAAGAAAGGAAATTGAGTGGACATTTTTATTCTGATCTAAGAAAAACGTTTTCGAGTCGATATTATGAGAATTCTGATAAAATACATGATGATGTTTTTCTTCAAAACACACCCATAAGAAATGCACGTAAAGTTCGTTTCGATCGATTGCAGACTTTTATTCTTTCGCATATTTAAATCAGAAATAATGGTCTAAAAGCGAGACAAGTACCAAAAGAAAGGAAATTGAAGAAACATTCTTATTCTGGTCTTAGAATATCGTTTTCGATTCCAAATTGCGAGAATTTTGGCAGAATATACCAACTTTAGCAGAATTTATACTTGAAGGAATCCTAAATACTGCTAGATACCTTAAATATGCATTTATGTTTGTATCAAGCCCAAAAAATGGTATGTAAACGCCTTTGTCAACTCTAATACACTTTTAAAGAGCTTAGATATACATTTATCTATGTATCATACTTACTTATACTATTTTTTTCAATTCTCAGGTATTACTACATACTGTAAATATATATTTAAGTATATATTAAGCTCAAAATAGGCTATTTAAACCCCTATTTATATTATAATATACTCCTAAACTTCTTAAATAAACATTTATGTATGTATTAAAGCAATATTATTCTATTTTACTAACTGTTTCAAGTAAACTATTCTCATAAGAAATGCACGTAAATCTCACTTTTATCGGTTGCAGCCTACATTTCTTTTGCGAAATTAAATTAGAAACAATAGGCTTACGAAATCGAGATAAGCACCAAAAGAAAGAGAAATGAATAAAGATTTTTATTTTGGTCGCCAAATATCGTTATCGAGTCGAAATGGAGAGAATTCGGTTAAAATAATCGGAAATTTCGTGAAATTTTGAGGCTGTAAACAACCAATCCCCTTGACGACGAATGCGATTGTTGAAACCGAGGTATAGCGTTTTTCCATAAGAATACACTATGATTGATATGTCCATATGAAAGTAATGATTAAAAATGAATGATAGCACATGTTCATAGTCCAGATGTCTGGTCCAGACCAAAAAACTGCACCTAGAGGGTGCATGCGCGCGGCTAGTATTCTAATATACTCCTAAACTTCTTAAGTAAACATTTATGCATGTATTAAATCAATATTAGTGTATTTTAGTAACTGTTTCAATTGCAGCGTCATCTAAAGTACCTTAAATATAGATTTTTGTATATATTAAGCTAAAAAAAGGCTATTTTAAGAACTTTTTCAACTCTAATACAGTCTTAAAGAGCTTAAGCAAACACTAATGTACATATTAACTCTAGAAATGTGGTATTTAAAGCACTTTTACGACTCTTATACACTCTTAAACAGGTTAAGCAAACACTTATGTACATATTAAGTCTGCAAAAGAGTTACTTAAGCCAGCAGTTCATTTATTTAATCCGATTATCGGTCTCTCTTCCTTTGGAGTTCGTTAGGATACATCGGTATATATACATAAGGGCGGTCGGAAGCTTCTTAAGAAAGGGAAACACCCTAAGAGTGACCCTTATTCCGGAAAAGTGACCGCCGAAGGTCTTGTAAATCACCTTTTCAAAAGAACGCGTTTCGCTAAACGATTTTCTCTTTTTGGCGCTTTTCATTGTTTCCGTGCCGACGCCTTTTAAAAGAGCGTTGCTATATGATGCCGACTCAAATAGGTTGGCTAGAAATGTACTAGGATACTAGATCTAGGTTCGTTTTAGAGGAATTTCGTACTAATGAATGTTAGTTTCGTTTTAGCCAAGGTTTGTGTTAACAGAACTTCGTGCTAAAGAATGTTAGTTGTGAATTATGAATATTATAATTATTATTTATTGATATATTTAATTAAAATATGTGAATAAAAAATTATGAATTTTATAAATTAATTCCCTTTAACAATGTTTAATAAATTGAACGATTTAACTATTTAATTTATTTTGTATATATTTATTTATTATTTAATTAATTCTTTTATATTCCTGTTAATTATTTAAGTTACTTTTTATATACTTATTTATTATTTAATATATTTTTTATGTTCGTATTAATATTTTAATTTAACGACTACGAATTTCGTAATAATGGAATTTATATTCGTTTTTAACCCTTCTAAAGAGCGTTTCTAAGCAATGCCGACTGAAATAGGTTATCTAGAAATGTGTAGGTTGCTAGGAATAGGTTACGTTTTAAAGTAGGATCTTATAATCTAGGAATTTCGTACTAATGATTGTTAGTTTCGTTTTAATCAATGTTTCTGTTAATAGAATTCGTACTAATGAAAATTACTTCCTTTTAACGAAATATTGTGTTAATAGATTTTCGCAAATTATGAATAACAAATTAACAAGTTTATAGGAATTTCGTACTAATGAAAGTTGTATTCGTTTTAACCAAGGTTTGTATTAACGGAGTTTCTTACTGAAGAAAATTTAGTCATATATTTTGTTTTAACGAAAATATTGAGTTCATACTATTTAGCGAAGTTTAATTAATTGAACGTTTTATGCATTTAATTATTAAATCGCTATTGTTTTAAAATATCGGTATTTTTGTGATTTTTATATATTTTCTGTTGTTGCTATTGATTTTTTATTGTTGTTGTTTTAAAGTTACGTTTTAAGACTTGGTTCGTATAATAAATTTGTTGTAAGGAATGTTATTTTCGTATTATGCTTTTTTGCGTTAAAATAATTTCGTACCAAGGTTATCTTATCACCGTTTAACGTTATCATACTCACATTTTCGCTTACCACAGCGAAACTTTCTAACATGTAACACGCTGTTACATTTTTGATTGTAACCAACAAAGTTTTTAAGATATGAACATGTAAATTACACGAGTTGTAGGTAAAGGTTTATTCTACATGTGTACGAAATTTTGTTGCTGTACATAGCATAATAATGCTGGAAAAAATTCAAACGTTTTATGTCACTTTATAGCGGTTCCGCTCCTATATTCATGACCGTAACTAAGAGATTTTCTAACTAAGGAACGAAAACTTCGTATGAGTTAAGTGTGAAGATAAGTTTCCGTTTACTGTCCAACATTAACCGATACTGTTGCCAAAGTATTAAAGATATCGTCACCAAATTAACACCAATTGTAGAGGAGTATATTATCTACAAGCATACCAAATTTCATTGAATTATGTAGGATCAAACTGATGAAAATGTTAATTTAAAGATACATCTGTAGGTTAGCCCAGAAATTTGAGTTGCATATATTTTTCTGTGTAACATTAACGTCATTTTTTCCTAAAGTATTAAAGATATCTTTATGATATTAACACCATGTATAGATACTTATATTTGCTATGTCTGCACTAAATTTCGCTGATGTATGCAAGAAAAAACTAATCTTATTCACAAATATGTCTGAAAGTGTCGGGAAACATTTGAAATTCGTGCAACTGTCAACATAAACAACTGTCGTTGCTAACGCATGTAAGATATCATTGTGATATTAACACAAAATACACATAAATATGTGATGTACTTGGTCACGAAATTTCACTGAAAAATGTTAGAAATAACCTATCAGAATTGTCATTTACAAATAGTTAAAAAAAGACCTCAAAGATATTAGATTCGAAAGCCTGCCTATTTTAACGATTTTTTTCTAAACTATTTAAGATAACAACATGATATTAATAAAATTAATACAAAAGTATATTGCCTACCTTTACACAAAACTTGATTGATGTATGTAATGAGTAACTTATCAAAAAAATCATTTACAAATACAACTTTACAAAGTCACTGATAATTCAGTTGCGTAACCTTGCCGACTTCAACCTCATTTGTTGCTAAGATACACAAGATATCGTTGCGATATTAACAAATGTTGTAGACAAATATATTTTCGAATTGGACACTAATTTTCATTGCAGTGTATTGCTTAAAAGGTTTTATAAAAAATCAGAGAATTTCAGACGAAAATATATGAAGTGTATATGTAAATAGTTGCCAGCTTTATTCCTTCATTGTGACCAAAGTATTAAAGATATTGTAGTGATATTAACAACAAATGTACATTAATATGTACTGTACTTGCTCACCAAATTTCAGTAACCAGCTTTTATTCCAAGTATCTCTTTTTTTAGTTGGGAATAATCATCAGGTCGGGATTTTCAAACCTTATTCATACACTGGCCAACGTTACTCGTCCGTGGTTGCTAAGTTATTAAAGATAGTCTTAGACAAAGATACTACTTCAAACTTTAGCGACACTGGCTACTTTAAAACGCTAGCGCTGCTAAAGTATTTAAGATATCAACATAATATTAATAGGAGTTGTAGAAGAATATATTTTCTACAGGTGTACAAAATTTTATTAAGTTATTTTAATTCTAAGTACCTCTAAAAAATCGGAGAAGTTTATTATGTCGGAATTCCCATTTTCTGAGTGTACACTCACTCATATAAACCGTTACTGTTGCTTAAGTATTAAAGTTATCAACATCATATTAACTATAATTATAGATTAATATATAAGCTACAATTATACTAAATCTCATTGGCAAGGATTGATTCAAAATATTAATTTTTCAATCAGGAATTTCATAAAAACGGCAATTTTTGAAGCAAATCTTTAAACTTGCCAATGATAACTGCCGTTGCTGGTAAAGTATTAAAGATTACACCGTGATAGTTATACTAAACATAGATCTATATATTAGCTACATTTACACTAAATTTCATTGGATTATCTTTCTTTAAAATACTTAAAAAATTCGGGGATATTCATGAAGTTGTAAATTTTCGAATTCTGTGCATATGTTGGCAAACATTGAACGCCCTTGTTTCTAAATTGTTAAAGATATTAACATGGTATTTACGCTACATAGAGTACTAACTATTATCTACATCTACACTAAATTTTATTGAAGTACGTTGCACAAAAATAGTTAAAAAAAACGGGAATCTTAATAAGGCCGGAATTTTTTTTAAGAATATCCATATGCTCAGTAACATTAATCGATCTCAGCTTCAAAGTATTTATGATATCAACATGATATTAACACTGAATATAGAATAGTATATTGTCTATTTGCACACGAAATTTTATGATATCAACATGATATTTGCACTATGTATATATCAGTATATTTTCTATTTACACACTGAATTTCGTTTAAGTGTCTTGCTTGAAAACGTTTTTAAAAGCTAGGTAAGTTCTTAAGGTCATGAGTTTCAAGGTCTTAACGTACACTCGTCAACACAAACTGCTTTTTCTAGTACAATATTAATGCTACCAACATAATATTTACACCTTTTGTAGCTTAATATACTGCCTACATGCACACCAAATTTCATTGGAGTAAATTTCTTACAAGTATTTTTAAAAAATTGGGAAATTCATACGCTCGGAGTTCTGAAAAGAAACCAATATACTAGCCAACATTAAATGCCCGTGTAGCTAACATATTTGGTATATTAACACGATATTTACACGAAATGTACAAAAATGCATTGTATAAATTTGTACGAACTTTCATTGAATTACCTTGCTTACAAACGTTTCTAAAATTTCGGGAAGTTAGCAAAGACACGATTTTCGAAGTATATGCGTACATTTTCCAATACTAACTGCAATTTCCACTAAATTATTAATGATATCAATATGAAATTTATTTAACTCATAGATCAATATACTGTCTATCAGTATACTAAATTTTATTACCGTATCTATCTTTAAAGTATTTATTTTGTATCGGAAAAGGTCACCAGGTCGCCGTTTTCGAGTCTATTTCCACAAGTGATGCATATTAACTGCTTTTTCTACCAAACTATAAATGATATCAATATGATATTTGAAATACATTTTAGATAATATAACATCTACGTGTTCACTAAGTTTCATTGAAGTGTCTTGCTTCAAATTATTTAGAAGAACTCGGGAAGTTCATAAGGTCATGATTATCAAAGTCTTTTGGTACACTTGCCAACACTAACCGCTTGTATTGCTACAATATTAAAGATATCAACATGACGTTTACGCAACACGTAGATCAATATATTGTATACATTTACACCAAATTTCATTGATGTAGCTATAAAGTATTTATAAAAAATCTGGAAGTTCATAAAGTCGGGATTTCCTTAGCTTGTCCGTACACTATCCAGCATTAACAGCTCTTGCTAATTAACTATCAACGATATCGACACAAAATGTACGTATTGTATAGAGTAATGCATTATCTATTATTATACTAAATTTAATTGGCGTGTCTATCTTAAAATATTTCTAAAAAATCGGGAAGTTCATAAGGTCGGGATTTTCGAAGTCATTGCGTATGCGTAACACTTTTTCTTGCTTTTGCTAACAAACTATTTATGATATAAACATGAAATTTACACAACTTATAGCTTAACGTTTTTTCTACAGACATATTAAATTGTGTTGACGTAGCTTTCTTTTGTATATTTTAAAAAAATCGGGAATTTCGTAAGGTCGGGGTTTTGTAAGCTTGTCCGTACACTGTCCAATATTAACAGCTCTTGCTGCTGAATCGTTGATGATGTCAACATGAAATTTACACGAAATATAGACTAATGTATTACTAATATAAACTCTAAATTTCACTGATGTAGCTATCTTAAACGTATTTATAAAAAATCTTGAAGTTTAAAAGGTCGGGATTTTCAAAGACTGTGCTTACACTTCCCAACATTGTCTTTTCTACTAAAGTATTGATGACATCAACATGAAATTTACACGACGTATAGATAAATGTATTGTTTACAATCAACTTAAATTTCAATTACGTAACTATCTTAAAAGTATATTTTTTTTAAAGGTGTATTTATAAAATAAAGGGAAGTTCATTTGGTCAGGATTTTCTAAGCTTGTTAGTACACTATCCAACATAAGCCGCTCTAGCTAATTAAATATTAATAATATCAATATCAAATTTACACTACTTATAGAAGAATGTATAGTCTACAATTCTTCTAAATTATATTGATGTAGCTTTCTTTAATACATTTCTACAAAATCGGGAATTTCGTAAGGTCGTGATATTGTAAGCTTGTTCCTACACTGTCCATCATTAACCACTGTAGCTAATTAGTTATTAACTATATCAATATGAAATTTACGCTACGTATAGATCAATATATTGTTTATTATTCTACCAAATTTAATTTATGTATCTTTCTTTAAAGTATTTATAAAAAATCGGAAAGTTCATAAGGTCGGGATTTTCATATCCTATCCGTACGCTTGTTAACATTAACTGCTTTTTCTACTAAATTGTTGATGATATCAACATGAAATTTATGGTACGTATAGATAAGTATATTGTCTATAATTACACCAAATTTCATTGTCGTACGTATTTTTAAAGTATATTTGTTTAATCGATAAAATTCACAAGGCCGCCATTTTCGACTCGATTCCCACACGTACTTCCCTCACTTAAATTAAAATAGAACCAAGACGAAAACTTTTAGACGAAATTCGGCTCAGCCAATTAGAGCTCCGTACTTCGAAGAACGTCCATCCCAAAAACCACTCGGATCTTAAGCGAAACAAAAAAGAAAACCAGTTATTAAAAACCTCTCCCGAAATTTTCTCACGGTTCGCTTTATTTATTGGTAAGACAAGATAGATACTTATATATATATGGGTCCGTAGATGACTTCAGTCTGGTTCAAGGCGCCGATAGCTAATTTAGGGCCGGGGATTTGGCGCCCGATCGGGCCCCAATTCAGGGCCCCAGCGATAATTACAGGTTGGGAGCGGAAATATATATGTGAGTGGCAGAGCTGACTGCTTGGGACGTGGGTAAAAGCGGTCCCGACCGAGAGGCCGCTCTCCGAAACTTCTAACGCTTTTTAAAAATACTTAGAGGAAACCGACGGCTATAAATTTTGGTACACGTGTAGAAGAAGCATTTTTCTATGTATAGCATAAGTGTTATGGGGTTTTGTGCGAAAATCTGGTAATTATAGGCGAAAATGTAAAAATGTTACGTCATTGCTGAAAAAAATCCGACTTTGAACAGTATAAAGTTCTCTAAATACACTTAGAGTAAAGATATGACTATAAATTTTGGTAAACATGTAGAAGAAACATTTTTATACGACTGACACAAGTTTCATAAGCTTTTCAGCAAAGGTTTTGTAGTTAAAGGCAATAATGCGAACATGATACGTCATTGGTGAAAAAAGTACGTTTTTGAACAGTATAAAGCTTTCTAAATTTACTTTGAGGAACGGTACGGCTAGGAATTTTGGTACACATGTAAAACAAACATTTTTCTACTCATGGCATAAGTTTTATGAGGTTCTATGCGAAAATCTGGTAATTATAGGCGAAAATGTAAAAATGTTACGTCATTGCTGAAAAAATCCGACTTTGAACAGTATAAAGCTCTTTTAATAAAACGTAGAAGAGAGGTACGCGTATAACTTTTGGTATACGTGTAGATATACAGTTTTTCTATGCGAGAAATGAGTTTCATAAAGATATGTGCAATGGTTTGGGAATTATATAAAAAATACGAAGTTATTACGTCATCGGAGAAAAAAATCCGGTCTTCAGAACTTCTAACGCTTTTTAAAAATACTTAGAGGAAACCGACGGCTATAAATTTTGGTACACATGTAGAAATAGCATTTTTCTATGCATGCTACAAGTTTCATGAGCTTTAGTACAAAATCGTGGTAGTTATAGGCAAAAATGCAAAGTCATTACGTCATCGGAGAAAAAAATCCGGTCTTAAGAACTTCTAATATGTTTTATAAATACTAAGAGGAAAGGTACAGCTATAAATTTTGGTGTACATGTGGCAAATACATATTTCTACGTATGACATAAGTTTTATGAGCTTCTGTGGAATTCTTTGGTTGTTATAACAAAAAATACAAAATTTTTACGTCATTAGTGAAAAAATCCGCTCTAGAGAACTTTTAACGATTTTTACAAATACTTAGAGGAAAGGTACGGCTATAAATTTTGGTGTACATGTAGAAAGGAAGACATAGTGAACTTCTAACACATTTTAAAGATACTTAGAAGCAAGCTTTGACTATAAATTTTGGTAAGCACGTAGAATAAGTATTGATCTACCTACAATATAAATTTCATGACGATATGAGCAATTTATTTGTACTTACGCTCAACAATATGAAGTTAGTTACGTCATGTGTAGTAAAGAAAGCTAAGTCTTAGGAACTTCTAACGCTTATTAAATATACTTAGAGGAAAGCCACGCCTATAAATTTTGGTGTGCATGTAGAAACAAAGTTTATCTACATATTGTATGAGTTTCATGAAGATATCTGTAAAAATGTGGTAATTACAAGCAATAATGCGAATTCGGTTCCGCCATATTGGGTAAAATTTAGCCCGGTACCTTGAACTTCTGACATTGTTAACGTATAGTTATAATAAATTTATCGCTATAAATTTCGGTGAGCATGTAGACAATATGTTTATATATGTATGGTATGAGTTTCACGATGATTTACGCAAAATTGTGGTAATTATGGTCTATAATGTAACTTTTATTACGACGCATGGAGCAAGTTCAGTCCGACATTGTGCTTTTACAACATAAATAAAACTACTTATAACCAACAAATGACTATCAATTTTAACGTGCGTGTAGATAAAGCATATTTGCACATATGACATGAGTTTCATGAAGATATGTACAACGGTTTCGTAATTATGGTCAATAATGCATAGTTAGATACGTTATCTGTAGTAAAGAATGACCTGTCTTGGGAACTTTTAACATCCATTGAAAACACTTATATGAAAGGTATGGCTACACATTGTGGTGTAATATACATCTACATGAATACCCTGCAAGCCGCGTTGTGAACTTCTAACATTTTTTAAAAGTACTTAGAGGTAACTCAAGGTTACGAACTTTTGTATTTATGTAAAACAAAGTATGTTCTATGTATAGAATGAGTTTTATAAAGATACGTGCTAAAGTGTGGGAATGACAGTCAAAGAAAGCTCATTTCTTAACGTCACATGCAGAAAAGCTACTCTGATACCGTAAACTATATTGATTGAAAATATAACTTTAAATTCAAGACACAGCTATATAATTTTAGGTACATATAGATTATGTATTTATCTACATGTGATATTAATTTCATGAGTATATATTGTATAGTTTGGAAGATATAGCATAAAACGCAACTTTGGTCACGCCACATTGAGTGAATTCTGTCCGCCATTGAAAACTTTTCCATTTTTTTTTAATACGTAGTTGGATAGCACGACCATGAATTTTAGGGTGCTTGTAGAGAATTAATTTTTCTACCTATGGTATGTGTTTTATGAGGTTTTGTAAAAGGATGTGGTAATTATAGCTAATAATGTGAACTTGCTTACGTCGTATGCAGTAACGAAAGCCTGATCTTGTGAACTTTTAATGCTTTTTAGTGATGTGTAGAGGTAACGTGCCGCTATGAATTTTTGTACACATGTTACGCATAGTATGTTCTATCTACGGAATGAGTTTCATAAAGATATATGCTAAACTTTGGCAAATATAGCCAAAAAAACATTTCTTAATGTCACATGTAGAAAGGTTAGTCCGACATTGTAAACTATAACAATTTGAAAACAAACTAAATATTAAGATACAGCTAAATACTTTTAGGTACTTGTAGATAACATATTTATCTATGTATGAAATTAATTTCACGAGTTTAGGTTGCAAACCTCGGCAAATATTACAAAAAACGCAACTTTCATTACGCCATATTGAGTAAATTCAGTCCGACAATGTAAACTGTAACGATGTTTAAAGATACTTAAAAGCAATACAGGACTATAATATTTTGTATACGTGCAGTAAACATACTTAACTACATAATACATGAGTTACATAAGGATATATGCTATAGTTTTGCAATTATGGTCATAAACGCAAGGTTGGTAGCGTCATATTAAAGCGAATCCGTCATTGAAACATTTAGCGAATTTTTAAAAATACTTAGAAGTAAGTTACAGCTACATAATTTATGATTTACGTAGCTGTAATGTTTTTCTACTTTTAGAATAAATTTCATGTTGTTGTGAACATTATATCGGCAGATATTAGCAAAAACGTAAATTCGATAACGCTGGTAGTAGCTTAGACTTTGAAAATTATAACGATTTAAAAAATTCTTATAACCAAACCACAGCTGAATGTTTTTGGATAATATTAGAATATATATATATTAGTCTAAGTGTGATGTAAATTTCATGAGTATATACTTTAAGGATTAAATAATTATTTTAATGATTAAAATCGAGGTCTAATGTTATATAAGCTTGTAATTTATACATTTCTTAACATGAGTATTAAATTTTATAGATATAAATAAGGTAGTTTGGCAGTTGTCGTCACAAATGCATTGGTTCTTCCTTCAGAAAAAATGACCATGAAATAGTGAAATTTCTAACGATCATAAAATTACTCACAAACATTCTACCGCTATTATTCTTTGCATGCTTGTAAGGCATACTTTTCTCTATATGTTGCGGTAATTTTATGAGTTTATGCTGGGTAGTTTTGAAAATACAGGAGTTGGAATGAAACAGTGCTTGGAATTGAAGAAAATCCGTCGTAAGAAACCTCTATGATTTATAACATTACATAGAAGTTAGATATGACAATAATATTTGGTAGGGTAGTAGATAATATAGTTTTATATCTTTCTTATTAATTTCATTCATATATGTTCATAAATTTTGCAGTGGTAAGAGAAATATTAAGTTAGTTACTCCGCACGGTTGTAAATAAAATCCCATGTTGAAATACATTACGATTTTGATAAGTTAATGGCAAGATACCGCAATAATATTTGGTACACTAGTATATAATACATTTTTTTATACATTAAGTAAATTTTATGAATATATGTTGGATAGTTTTGCAGTAATAGGCGTTAAAGTAGGCACGGTAACATGGCTTGGAAGCATAGCAAAATCCAATGTAAAATAATATGAATTTTAAGACATCTTAAAATAGCGGTACGACTGTACTTTTTTGTTTAGTTATAGAACATATATTTTTCTATGTTGCACATGAATTTCATTCAAATATATGCGAAAATTCCTCAGTGGTAAGAGAAAATGGAAAATAGTTACGGAATATGGTAGTTACGAAAGTCCAACATTGAAAACTATTACGGATTTTATTGATATTTACAGGATAGATTTTGCAGCAATATTACGTACTGTAGTAGCACATACATTAAGCTATATGTTGGTAAAATTTTATGATTGTATGTTGGATAGTTTTGATGTAACAGGCGTTTGAAGTTAACCTGGCATCAACGAATTTATTGAACTCTCCGAGCTGTAAAATTGTTTCGATTGTTAAAACTGCTTACAAGTTAGCTACGACTCTAATCTTTTGCATACATGTAGAAAATATATCTGTCTACTTTACACATAAATTTGATTGACGTGCGTTAGAAAACTTCGTAATGGCAAGAGAATTTTTAAATTAGTTACGCAATACGGCGGTAAGGAAAGTCACGTCATGAAATTTATTACGGATTTAATGGTAATTATTATAAAGTTATCGCAATGATTTTTGGTGCACTTCTAGATAATACATCTATCTATATGCTACGTAAATATGGTGAACATATGTTGAATAGTTTTAAAGATATGAGCTAAAATAGAAGTGGTTACATAGCTTGGAAATACCGATATCTCCGACGCGAAACACTTTTATGATTTTTTAGTCATGTTACAAGCAACATACGACTATGCAATTTTGTTTGCTAGTAGAAAACATGTTAATCTATCTTGAGCATAAATTTTATGCATATATGTGTGTAAATTTTGCAGTTATAGCATAAAACGTGAAAACGGTCACGTCGTTTTGTTGCTGGAAAAGTAAGCATCAAAATTCCTCACTACTTAAGAACTACTTACAATGAAATAACTGCTAATATTTGTTCACGGCTATGATAGAGTAATTATAACAATAGAAATGAATAATAATAAGCATAAATAATATATATTAAGCAATAGAATAGTTAGAATACAGTTTTTCTATTCGTTGTGCAATTTTTAAGGATATTAGAATGATATATTTGCAACAATAGCATTAGTAGTAACTTTGGAAACGGTTGTATCACATGGAAGTACTGAGAAATCCGACATGGAAAACTATTACGAATTTTAACGCTATTTGTAATTAAGATACAATTACAATTTTTTCTGTACAAGTAAACAACATAATGTTCTATTTATGATATAAATTTCATGATGATACATGTGACAATTCTGAAGTTATAAGAGATTATGTGAAAGAGGTGTCGTCATATTGATGTCAGGTACTGTTACAAAGTTTTATGTAATGTAGAAGTACAGTATGGCTATAAATTTTCGTATAATAGTAGGAAATATATATGTCTAGCTTTGAAATAAATTTCATACAGATATATACAATAGTTTTTCAGTTATGAAGGTAATTATGCATATGGTAACGTCATCCAGGTGTGTGGAATATTCCGTGATGAATTACTTTAAAGATTTTTTCTGGTCTTTTTAAGAACGATATAATAACGAAATTTTACATACATATATACATTAGTATTGTCTATATACATAATAAATTTCATGAAGATAAATAAAGTAGTTTTGCAGTTATCGTCTTAAATGTATACATGATTTCGGTATGAAGGTGGTTTCAGTATGCTGACAACTGCTGTGAAAAGTTATCTGTTTCACACACTTTTAAGTAACGTAGGTCAATGAGACTTTGTATATATGTTGCAACATATTGTATATAAATATTACCTTAATTTTATGAATTTATGTTTAATACTTTATGAGTTATTGTTATAAATATTGTAGTTTTGTTTCAAGTACAGTTTGCATGCTGAAAACTGCTGTAAGAATGTTACTAATATTTTACTCATTTATAATTTATGTACAGCAACATAATTTTATGCTCACGTAGTACATATATTTGTCTAACTATTACCCTAATTTCATGAAGATATACTCAATAGTTCTTGAGTAATTGTCATAAATGCTAAAGTAGATTTCGTTTTTAAAGTGTAGCCTTATTACTGAAGAAACTACCCGAATGTTACCGATATTTTACCTACTTTTAATGTATGTACAGCTATGAATTTTTGTGTACATGTAGTACATACATATATCTTTACAAGACGTAAATTTCGTGTAAATATAAGCAACCATTACTTTGTTATAAACAAAAAAGTGAATGTCATAATTTTAGTTCTGTCAAGAATTGAGCTATATAATGTTACTACAGTAAGAATTATGTAAACAGTTATTTTCTGTTGCTAAAAATTTCGATGTGAAAACATTTTAACGTCATTTACAAATGTTTCTAGTTAGCATATTGCGACGAATTTTCATATTTATGTAAACAGCATATTTTTGCAGTGAATTCAATTGTAGTTTTGCGTGAATATGTATATTTTATTTCTCAAAGTACTTCCTAAATTTCAAGAAGATATATTGAATAGTTTTGAAGTAAGGGACGAAAATATAAACTCGCTAACGATAATTTGAGAAAATGTCCGACAAGAAGTACCTGTACGATTTTTCTTAATTACTCGTAAACCAAGCTATAGATTTTTATAATATTTTGCTAGCATGTACAACAGTACTTTTTCTATGTGATCTATAAATTTCATGAAGATGTTATGAATAGTTTAAGAGAAAATATCAAAAATGTAAACGTAATCTTTAAAAAGTTCGGGTTTTACAATGACCCGGTATGAGACACTTTACAGGCTAATTTCTCCAGTATTTAGCGTTGAATTCTGCTGTAATTTCGTGTATGTATTAATAATTGTTTTTTCTATATTAGTTATGAATTTCAAACAGATATATTGAATAGTTTTGTGACAATCAGCGAAAATACCGAAGTTGAACCTGACAACCTTGAGGCTTTCCTTAGCGATTGAGCCGTATTCCGTTAACGAGTCTTTTCTTCATTATATTCCGCAATTTTTCGGAAAAATGAGGCAAATACGTAAACAATTAAATACAGCACGTCAAACTACGTCATATTCTCTTCATTTTGAGACATTTTTCAACGAATTGTGACGTCAAATAACGATTTTATGATCGAAAACAAATTTACGCCACGGAAAAATCTGTGGGGATAAAAGTCCATGGCTCTAAATATATATATGAAGGTAATGGTGAGACACCTATCGGGAGGGTGGAGAAAGTAAATGAAGCGTGAAATTCATTCTTTCACAGATCGGAGAACCTTTTCAGTCCAAAGTCATTTTTTTCCATTCAAGTGCCCTCAATGTATGTATAATGCCAATGAGAACATTTTAAATGGGATGGCTAACGATGACGTATCGGAAAACTTTGAGAATTTATTACCGCCATGTTAATGACAACCTGGCAGTGATTTATGCATCAAATTAAAGGTTAATGTTTGTTCTATATTACTGTATTTTTATGTTTTACTAGCGTAAATATTTTGTTTTCTATGAATGAAAATGTAAAGTTGGTACCGGCAATTTTTTTCCGTTCGTAAGCCTATGATGATTTTGGTTCCGAATTTGAATATTTTGACAATTTATTGCTGCCATGTTAATGACAACCTGGCGGTGACTTATGCATCAAATTAAAGGTTATTTTTTGTTCTATATTATTGTATTTTTATGTTTTAATGAGTTAAAAATTGTGCTCTCTATGAAGGAAAATGTGAGCATAGTACCGGACATTTTTTAACCGTTTGTAAGCTTATGATGATTATGGTTGCGTATCCGAAAATTTTGACAATTTATTACTGCCATGTTAATAACTTTCTGACAGTATGTTATACATTAATTTAAAGATTATACTATGCTCTACATTACTGATTTTTTGTATTTTAGTAGCTTAAAAACTCTGCTTATTATGAAGGAAAATATGAACTTAGAACCGGAAATATTTATAACGTAGAATTTGGGTAGCGTATCGGAAAACTTTGAAAATTTATTACTGCTACGTTAATAATATTCTAGCAGTGTTTCTTAAAATAATTTGAAGCGTATACCTTGCTTTACGTTATGGTATTTTTATGTTTTTCTATCTTAAAAACTCTACCGTCTATGAAAGAGAATGTAAAGTTGGTACCGGAATTTTGTTTCGTTCGTTAGCTCATGGTGATTATAGTTGCGTATTCGAAATTTTTGAAAATTTATTACTTCTATAATAATTGATATTTAGCTGTAAAATATACATCAATAGATGGCGTATAATATGCCGCATGTTGCCATATTTTTATATTCTGAGTAAGATCAAAATTCTGCTAAGTTAAAATTAGTTTTTCAAATATATGATGCTCTTGAATCCATTTTCAATGTCATACTTAATTAATTTCATTTATTTATTTATCGATTTCTAAATGAATTTCAAACGTTCAAATTTTCTACTGTTTTAATAAATCATCTTTCCTTACAAATTGCAATGTTTTACGAAAACGTGCGGAATTCTATGTAAAATAATTCTACGACAAAATGGAGAATGTTGCCGAAATAGTAATTTTTGCATAGTTATAAGCGTATTGATTCATTTTTAACGATAAATATTCTAAATCAAAAGACTTTTAAAGAGATATACGTAACAAAATCCTCAATTTTCCTTATATAGAACCATCTAGCTCGTATATAACGAATCTACAATTGTTAAGGTGCTATTAAACAATGCTTTCCATTGTTCACATATATAAAGCGGTAACATTGGCAACGCTTCTTTAAGCAAAAGTGAGTAACAGATGTCTCACTTTAATTATAATTTGTACGGTAGTTAACTAGACATTTGATCTTCAAGATCATCCCACAAAAATCCCAAAATTTTAAGGAAAAAAGGCAGAATTTTCCGAAAAAACGAACATTTTCACGAAAAAAGCCGTTTTTTTCGAACAATTCGAAGCGTTTAAATTCATTTAATTTTTTAATATTATTAAAAGTCCTTAACTTCGCAAATATGACTATTTATTTCGTTTTCATGAATTTTTTTACGAAATAGTATATAAATCGTTACGAAAATATTAGTTTTTCAAACATTATTATTAAGGTTGAGCATTCTTATGGGTTTCTATTCTAGTTCATTTTAATATAATTTTCATCGAAAAAACTGAAATTTTTTTACGAAAAACGCAATTTTTCATTTAAAAAAAATTCATTTCTAACGTTAAACATTCAAAATCAGAAGCCATTAAAGGTAAATTCGACATATTTTACGAAAAACAGCAAAATTCTACGAGAAAATGGAAAATTTCACCAAGATAGTGATTGTAGCGTCAAATTTAGTTGGTTTTTATTAAGAAAAAATTCAAAACTTTACGAAGAAGAATCTTTTCAAACAGTTAAGTTATCTTCAATCTTAAATATTGTTATAAAAACAAGACTTTTAAGAGATATATTTTGCGTTAATTTTGCAATTATAGAAGTAATTCGTTTAAATTCATTTTTAAGCTAAAATATACTTAAAATTACAAACCTATGAATATGTTTAAACAAATACGTAACAAATATCCTCCATTTTGCCTTTATATTAGTTTTAGTTATTTGTTACGAAAAAATACAGATTTTTACGAAAAAAGCAATTTTTCAAGTGTTAAAATTCATTTTAAATATTTAACGTGCATAATCTCTAAATATTAAAGTGAATACGTGATAAAAACCCTCAATTTTCCTTATATATAAGCATTCAGATCCTTTTTAACCAATCTACAATTGTTAACGAATGGTACAGCTCGTGATTATCCAATGTACAATTGTTGCCGTACTGTTAAACAATGACTTCTATTGTTCAAGCGGTAACATTGGCAACGCTTCTTTAAGCAAAAGTGAGTAACAGATGTCTCAGAAAAGCCCTTCTAATTCACCTCCATAACTCTTAAGAAGATTTTTTTTTCTCTCCGACGCTAACCTGTAATTATGCCGCCGACCGAAGGAAAAGAAATGACGGCGGGGAGAAGTCTACTCTACGGAGAGAGGAAAGATTACAGAAAGGAAAAAAGAATGAGGAAAAAGTTGAACTGAGGAGTGGAAAAAAGTGTTGCGATGTTTAGGAATGTTTAAATTTTAAAATCTATGGAAGAAATGTTTAAATTACGTCGGAAATTGTTAAAAAGTACTGAAAATTAAGATTTGCAACGAAATTTTTAACGTTATTTTGTGAATTATTATCAGAAAATTTTGTTTTATTATGATTTTTTGGTATACTTTTAGTATTTTTGTATTTATTTTTTTAAATAATATTTTTATTTTTAATGAGTTTTTTCTTAATTTTTTTATAAACCTTGTAACGGAATTTTGTTAGATTTTTTTATCGAATATTTGACATTTTTTCTTAATTTTTGATAAAATTTTAAATAATATTTAAAATATATTTTTAAATATGCTTAAAATATTTTTAGTATTTTAATTAATTTAATTTGAAATTTGATTTAATTAATTTATTTTTAGTATTTTAAATATTTTGAGCATTTATTATTAAAAATATTTTTTAGTAATTTTTATCGTAAAACAATTTAATTATGTTTGTTTATTTTTATATAAAATTTACATCGGAGTTTTGTCGGGTTTTAACGGAAAAATAAGTTTTTGTTGTAATTGTTAGCTATTTTTTTGAAAATGTATTTCTGTGAAATTTTATGGGAAAATTCTGTTTTCATTGCAATTTTTTGGTATATTTTTACTATTTTTTATCGTTAATTAATTTATATTATTTTTATTAATTTTTTTAAATTTAAAACGGACAGATAGATTTTTAACGGAAAATTTAGTTTTTATTCAAATTTTTTGATATTCTTTAGATATATTTTATTGTTGATTAATTTAAATAATTTTTTGTTTTTTCGTTATCATTATTAATATAATTTAAGAGAGAGTGGAAAAATATTACAGAAAGGAAAATAGAAATGAGGAAAAAGTTGAACTGAGGAGTAGAAAAAAGTGTTGCGATGTTTCTTTAAAATTTTTTAAACTTATTTAAATATTTATACTTTTTTCTACAAATTTCTTATTTAAACTTCACAACGTAATTTTGTTAGACGTTTAACGAAAATTGTTTTTTATTTCAATTTCTGTAATATTTTCATTAATTTCCTTTAATTTTTACTATTCTAGAAGTTCGCTTTTATAAAAAAATATGATTTTTTGATATATTTTTCGGTAGTATTTTAGTGTTAAGTAATTTAATTATTTTTTTTATTTTTCTCTAAAATTTATAGCGGAATTTTATTAGATTTTTAATCGAAACTTAATTGATTTTCTTTTAATTTTTGATAAATTTTTAAATTTCTGACATTTTTCTATTTTTTCCTTCAAATTTACATCGAAATTTTGTCAGATTTTTAACGGAAAATTCAGTTTTTATTCAATCTTTTTACTTTTTATTGTTAAATAATTTAAATATTTTTATTGTTTCCTTAAAATATAGTACATACAATGGAATTTTGTCAGATTATTTGCGGAAAATTGATTTTTTTTCTTTATTTTTTTATATTCTTTCTTAATTCCCTATACATTATTTTAATTTTTTTGTTTTTTACTATGAATATTTTTTAAATTTTTTCCACTTATTTACAAGTTCTTAATATTTTTTACATATTAATTTATTAATAATTAAATTATTCCACCTATTTTCTTGGTTGTTATATAATAATTTCCATATTTTTAATATATTTCATAATTTTCTTTATTAAATATAAAGTAATTTTAGTAATTTTTCGATTTAATTTAAAAAATTTCGATGGTTTTTTTATTTATTTACGATCTTCATTTTTTTAAATTTCCGATATTCATTTTTTTAATTTTTATTTTGATTGATAAAAAATGAACATCGAAAATAAAAAAATTGGGCAAAAATAAAATTAAAAAAAAACAGCTGAATAACGATTTATAAACAAATGAAGATCTAAATTTTCATGCGATGATTACAGAATAAGCAATAAAGTGTATTTCGTTAAATCATTACCTAATTTTTAAACCTATAATAGCACATTCCACATAGCCAAAAATCTTACGACTTTGACCCTCTGGGAATCGAACCCACGACCACTTAGAAACAATTTATAATTTTTTTAAATTACTGCATAGTTTAAGCAATCATCGAGAAAAATTTCAACTTCATTACTTTGTTAATAAACCCTGTATGATTTTTTTAAATAAGTGCTGCAAATTCCAAAATGCCCGTTTTGGCCGAATCGTCGGGTTTGAATCGCCGGCGATCGAGGCTGCAATCGCCGGGAAACTTTCCCCTCCGAAGTCCCCACTTCTAACACCATATACATATATGTAAAAATTTCGTTCAGAGTGCAGGTCTACTTTAAAAAATTAATTTAACCCATTTATAATTTATCTAGGACAACGTTATTTGGCATAGAGATAGACGAAACATTGTAGTATAGCCTACAATTTTTGCTTTTCCACCAGCTGTCCTAGGTTCGATTCCAGAGCCTCTCAAAGTTTGTCTTTCCGTATATTCATAAAAGAGTTGGTTTCAACAATCGCTTTAGTCGTCATGGAGACGGGTTGTTCATAACTACAAAATTGTGCCTATATTTTGTATTCATCGTTCCAAATTTCGCTAATTGGAATAGAAAACGATATTCTATGACTATAATAAGAATCTTTGTTCAATTTCCTTTCTTTTGGTACTTGTCTCGATTTTTTAAGACCATTATTTCTTATTTAAATCTTAAAAAGAACGAAAGTCTGCAATCGATCGAAACGAACTTTACATGCATTTCTTATGGGAGTATTTCTAAGACTCATATCATCATGTATTTCATCATAATTCTCATAATTTGGACATAAAAATGTTATTTCACGGTAAACACAAGAAACGTTATTCAATTTTCTTTCTTTTGGTACTTGTTTTAACTTTGTAGGACCATTATTTCTTATTTAAATATGCAAAAGAATAAAAGTCTGCATTAGATCGAAACGAACTTTACGTGTATTTCTAATGAGAGCGTTTTCGAGTCGTTTTGGAGTCGAACCAAGGATACTTTGGACGTAAAAATAAGGGTATATAATAGTCAAATATTCTTCTAACTAATCCTCAAATTTCGTATTTCTATTTAATCAGGAAGTGCGTCAAATTAACGTTTTCCAATACCTCTCCCACGCATTTCTTACGGGAGTCGACGACATCGGACACACAAACACACAACGGTAATTATTATACAAGATAGTTGAGATATTAACATAAAAATTTAGATATATAATACTTAATTATTCCTCTAACTAATCCCCAAATTTCGTATTTCTATTCAATCGGAAAGTGCGTCAAGGTAACGTTTTTCTAAAAACCTCTCCCACGCATTTCTTACGGGAGTCACCGACATCGGACACACAAACACACACACAACGGTGATTATTACACAAAACAATCTAATTACCCCAAAGAAAACCGATCATAAACCTTGTTAAATCTTTGATAAGCCTAAGTAATCCGTATTAAACCTCGTGGAAGTGCCGGATAATCGGTCGTCCGCACAATCGTTCCGTAAGAACGGTATAACGTACCATAAAAATCCGTTTTTTGATGCTTTGAAGAGTGACTAATGGATGGAATGATGCCAAGGGACCACCTGGGGACTTTGGGCCCCGCCCACGGGGGCCCCGGGGCGTCAGGAGCCCCGCTGAGAGTCCCCATGAGGCCGTCCCGACATGCACCTCGAATTAGGATAACAAATAGATCCGGAATACGTGTCTAGGATAGTGTAAATAGAGATATAGATACGGCTAACATGGATACGGTATCTAGGCAGGGGAATACGTATTGTGCATTGTTTAAATAATGATATTACCATAACAATATATAATGACATTTTCATAACAATATATGTATTATTATAACAATACACATGTTACCATAACGATATGCATATTTTATAGTAATTTTTCAAATATATAATTTTTAATATTTAACGTAATATTTCGTGTTTTGTAATATATTCTTTTAATATTAATATTTATGTATTTTTATTTTTTCGTTTTTATATATTATATTTTTTGCTATTTTTAATTCAATTTCCATATTAATTATTATTCCATTTATTACCAAATATTCTTTGTCCAGAAATAATTTTATATCAATAATATCTATGTATATTTTTTATATTTACATTTGTATACATTTTTTTATTATATTTTAGCATTCTATATTTTATTTCGTTATTGTATATCTATTACATTCTTAAAGGAACATAATAAATATTGGTAATACTGCTAATTTTATAAATTGTTGTATAGAATCAACTTTAAGATGGACATTCAAATACTAATTTGACGCACTTTCCGATTAAATAGAAATATGAAATTTGGGGATTAGTTAGAGTATGAATTGAGTATTATATATCCTTATTTTCATCCTCAAAGTATCCTTGGTTCGACTCCAAAAGGACCCGAAATCATTCCCATAAGAAATGCACGTAAAGTTCGTTTCGATCGATTGCAGACTTTTGTTCTTTTGAAGATTTAAATAAGAAATAACGGTCCTATAAAATCGAGACAAGTGCCAAAAGAAAGGAAATTGAATACAGATTCTTATTCTAGTCGTAGAATATCGTTTAAAATTCAAAATTACGATAATTATGATAAAACACACATAATATATGACTTAGAAATACTCTCGTAAGAAATGCACGTAAAGTTCGTTTCGATCGATTGCAGACTTTTGTTCTTTCGATGAATTAAATAAGAAATAATGGTCTTAAAAATCGAGACAAGTACCAAAAGAAAGGATATTGAACAAAGATTCTTACTCTGGTCATAGAATACTAGCTTCTAGTCGAAATTATGAGAATTATGATAAAATACTTCATAATGTATGGCTCTCATAAGAAATGCACGTAAAGTTCGTTTCGATCGATTGCAGACTTTTATTCTTTTAATGATTTTAATAAGAAATAATGGTCCTACGAAGTTAAAACAAGCACCAAACGAAAGGAAATTGAATGAAGATCCTTATTCCGCTCTTTAAAATATCGTTTTTATCTTTAATTAGCGAAAATTAGGGCAAGAAAGACGTTAAATCTGCACGGATGCGTTTCAATGGGTAGGATTGCATGCATATGTTCCCCCACATATGTCGTGTGTATTGTACTGTTTTGGAGGGGTGAAACCACAGTGTGGGTCGAAACCGCAGTGGTTTTGTCGCCTCTGGTATATTGGCTTAGGGGAATGTCATACCATATTAACCAACTCGTTGGTTTTCGTAATATGACGCAGAAACTGTCAATTGGGATATATCGAAATAAAACCTATATATATATAGAAATTATGGGATTTTATAATATTATGTTTGACATTAAGTTGTGTGCTTATTTGTTCGTTTATTTATATATATATAATTACGTATTCATTTAATTATTTATTCGGATAATATTTTTATTTTATTATTATATTATTTTTATTTTATTATTTAATGTCATTTTTATATTTATCTATATATTAATTAACCAGGTTTTGAATTTATTTATTTATTCGTTTTTTTTTATATATATAAATATTTATTCATGTAGTTATTAATTCTGATATCTTTGTATATTTATAATTTTACGTATTTAAATTTTAAATATTTATATGTTTATAATTATTATATTAATTATATGCTTAATTTTCTTATTATTAAGATAATTAAACAATTGTACTGATATATTAATGAATTCATATTTATATATACGGATTTATATTATTATTTTCTTGGATAATTAAGTATTTATATAGTTATATATTTTTCTTTTTATATAAATATGTATTTGCATATTTATGTATTTCTATAGGTATGTAATTACGTTTATATATAATTATTTTCTTGGATATTTTCGAATTTGTATGCTAAAATCTTTAAAATATTTATCTCTTTATAAATTTATGTATTCATAATGTATGCATTTATAAATTGATTCACTAGTAAATTTATGATTATATGTATGTATTGGTATTTCTATATTTTGTACAATATAGTTATATTTATATCAATACAAATTATGTGTCCGATGTCGGTAAACTCCCGTACGAAATGCGTGGGAGACATTTTTAGAAAAACGTCAATTTGACGCACTTCCCGTTTGAATAGAAATACGAAATTTGGGGATTAGTTAAAGGAATGATTGAGTATTATACATCCTTATTTTCAGGCCCAAAGTATCCTTGGTTCGACTCCAAAACGACTCTAAATAATCAGTAACGACAATTTATAAACCTACATTGTCATCTATTGTTTAAGAAGCATTTCAAAATTCTTAATATTTCGCGAAATTTTAAACTCCATATTATATTTATAACTAAAATTATAAGGTTTAGGTCTGTTATACTTAAAGCCAAAAATAAAAAATTAACATACTTTTAATTTTATCGGGAAAAATAGGTTACGAACTTTCTATATCTCTGATATTACTCTATCTTATTCTCAGGGGAGTCGCCTCAGTTTCTTACCCGGCAAACGATGGGGCAATCGCCGGTAAAAGATTTGACCCATCTCCCCTAAACATCGAATGTTATAAAAGTTGAATAATTCCTTAAAAAATTTAAACAAAAATTTATTTCATCGTTATTTGTTTGTTTTTGAGAAACAAAATTAAAGTTCTAATATCGCCTTAGTCGTCATGGAGACTGGTTGTTGATTCTAGCAAAACTTCACGGATTTTTCGTCTTTTGTCCGAATTCTCGAAATTTGGACTGTAAAATGATATTTCTAGAGTAGAATAAGAATCTTTGTTCAATTTACTATCTTTGGGTACTTGTTCTAACTTCTTAAGACCATTATTTCTTATTTAAATATGCAAAAGAATAAATGTCTGCAATCGATCGAAACGAACTTTACGTGCATGTCTTATGACAGTGTTTAAGTGTCGTTTAAGAGTCGAACCAAGATTACTTTGTGCATAAAAATAGGAATATATAATACTCAATTGTTCCTCTAACTAATCCCCAAATTTCGTATTTCTATTTATTGGGAAAGTGCTTGAAATCTTAATATCCGATGTCGGTAACTCCCGTAAGAAATGCGTGGGAGACATTTTTTAAACATTAATTTGACCCACTTCCCGATTGAACAGAAATACGAAATTTGGGGATTAGTTAGAATATGAATTGACTATTATTTATCTAAATTTATACATATGAAGAATAAATTTGTAAGAAGAGAGGTCTTGCTAAACTTTGTAGAATAAAATTTAACATCCTATGATAATGATTTTGCTATCACGATATGTTATTCTTAGTAATATTCTTGCAAGCATTCACGAATCTTAGCTAATGCATCATTTTCCGTTCGTGAACTGCTTAAAGTGATTTTTTCGTGATAAAAGCAGAGTAATTCATCAAGATAGTGATCAATTTAAGGGAAAAATAAGATAAATTTCAGTAAGAAAAGGAATCATAAGAGAAATTAAGTATACAGAGAAACATTACGTTGCAAACTTAACGAATTGTTAGCTAAAAAGATGCTAAATATATTACTAGAAGCTTGACTAGCAAGAATAAATTCTATTATCAGTCCAACTTGAAGCTGGATATATAAACATTAATTTCACGCACTTCCCGACTAAATAGAAATATGAAATTTGGGGATTAGTTAGAGGAATGATTGAGTATTATATATCCTTATTTTCATGCCCAAAGTATCCTTGGTTCGACTCCAGAACGACCCGAAAATGTTCTCGTAAGAAATGCACGTAAAGTTCGTTTCGAACGATTGCAGACTTTTGTTCTTATAGCGATTTAAAAAGAAATAATTGCCCTACGAAGTTAAAACAAGTACCAAAAGAAACTAAATTGAATGTAGATTACTATTCTGGTCGTAAAATATCATATTAGAGTTGAATTTACGAGAAATATGCCAAATTATACTGGAAAACACTCTCATAAGAAATGCTCGTAAAGTTCGTTTTTAAGGATTGCAGACTTTTGTTCTTTTTATGATTTAAATATGAAATAATGGTCCTACAAAGTTAAAATAAGTACCAGCATAAAGTTATTTTAATGAAGATTTTTATTCTGGTCGTATAATATAGTTTTCGTGTCTAAATTATGAGAATTATGATAAAATACATGATAATATTTATCTTAGATATACTCCCATGAGAAATGCACGTTAAGTTCGTTTCGATCGATTGCAGACTTTTATTCTTTTGCATATGTAAATAAGAAATAATGGTCCTACAAAATCGAGACAAGTACCAAAGGAAAGGAAATTGAATGCAGATTCTTACTATAGTAATAAAATATCGTTTTCGAATCGAAATTTCGAGATAATTAGCTTTAAAAATGTGCATTAATATTCCACATTTAGTCCCGTCATTTTAGACTGTTTTTGTCGCCTAATTTTCTATATACAAATATATATACATACATATATATACTTATTTTTCATATATATATACTTAAATATGTATATATATTTAAATATATATAAATATATAGATATATACATTAATATTAAGTGCATTAAAGACTTTTATCTAATATTTATTTCCTCTAGCATTTTGTCCGTGAGTGATTCTTATTAAACGCTATTCATTCGTGATTCTGAATAGATTAAAGTCACGCGATGTGCTTCACAGAACCCATTTAAACTGATTCACTGCTGTCGGGAATATTTTCGCACGGATTATGAATTCAAAGCACTTTTTTAAAACTCCATTGTTTTCCACTTCGAACCCAACGTACCTGAAATGCATCGATGTATATCTTACCTTATGTATGATGGTGAAAAGTTGGTTGTTTGGAAGACATGGATGGCTTTGGGAATTTATTGCGGGTGAAGTTTTTGTGCTACAGGATTGGTTTATGCGTTGTTTTGAGGATATGTTTATTGTTTATAACTGTGAATTTTTGTGTTTGAGTTGTTTGATAATTGCGCCAGCTATGAGGTGAAATGTGAACCAAGGTTCTTCGAATTTACAGAGATGGGTGGCTTTGAGAATTTATTACAGGCGTTGTTTTTGTGCTACAGGATTAGTTTTTGCGTTTTTTGGTGGATATGTTTATTGTTTATATTTGTGAATTTTTGTGTTTGAGTTGTTTGATAATTGCGCCAGCTATGAGGTGAAATGTGAACCAAAGTTCTTCGAAAATTCAGTAATGGCTGTTTTTGAGAATTTATTACAGGCGTTGTTTTTATAGTAGAGGATTGTTTTATACGTTCTTTCGTAGGAAAATGTATTGTTTATAATTGTGAATTTTTGTGTTTATGTACTTTGATAATTGCGCCAACTATAAGGTAAAATATGAAGCAAAGTTCTTCAAAAATTCAGTAATGGTTGTCTTTGAGAATTTATTTTGGGCGCCTTTTTTATGCTAGAGGATTAGTTTATGCGTCATTTTGTGTGTATATTTATTGTTTATAACTGTGAATTTTTGTGTTGGAGTAGTTTGATAATTGCGCCAAATATAAGGTGAAATGTGAAACAAGGTTCTTCGTATAAACAGTAATGTTTGTCTTTGAGAATTTATTTCTGGCTTTGTTTTTATGATATATAGTTAACTTATCTTTTGTTATATTGATACATATATTGTTTATAAATGTGAATTTTTGTGATTAAGTAGTGTGATAATTGCGCCAGCTATGAGGTATAATCAGAACCAAGGTTCTTCAAATTTACAGAGATGTGTGTCTTTGAGAATTTATTACAGGTGATATTTTTGTGATATAGGGTTGGTTGATGCGTTATTTTGTGGACGTATTTATTTTTTATAACTATGAATGTTTATGTTTGGGTAGTTTGATAATTGCGCCAACTATGAGGTGATATATGAACCAAAGTTCTTTGTACGTACAGAAAGTTCTGTGTTTGAGAATTTATTACAGGAGTAGTTTTTATGCTAGAGGATTGTTTTATAAGTTATTTTGTAGAAATATTTATGTTTTATATCTGTAAATTTTAGTATTAAAGTAGTTTGAAAACTGCGCCAACTATGAGTTAAAATATGAACCAAGGTTTGTAGGGACTTACAGCAATGTCTCTATTTGAGAATTTATTACAGGCGTAATTATTTATGTACAGAACTAGTTTATGAGTTAATTTGTAGACACATGTATTGCATACTAGTTTAATTTTTTGTATTGGTATGCAACTATTAACGCGCCATCTAGGAAGTAACATATGAACCAAAATTCTTTCTATTTCAAACAACATCTGTCTTTTGGAATTTTTTTACGGGCTAAGGTATTCATTTAGAGCTTTAATATTGGCGTAATTTTGTAGATATATGTATGTTTTGTATGTGTGAAATGTTTTGTTAAAATATGGTGAGAACTGTTTAATTTGGAAGGAAAAAGATGAACCGAGGTTGTCTTAACATATAGCTGCTCAATGTTTGCAAATTTATTGCAGGCTTATTTGCAAATGTAGGGAATTGTAGTTTATGTTATTTTATAGATGTATTTATGTTTTACATTTGTGAATTTCTTATATTAAGTACAATTAATACTGCGCTCTCTATGAGGTATAATGTGAACCAAGGTTGTTTGTCTGAATACGGCGATGGAGATCTTTGAGAATTTATTACAGGCAAAGTTATTCATGTAGAGAATTAATTGTTACGCTAATTTGTAGATATATAAATGCCTAACATTACAGCAAAAGCATATAGTATTTGATGAAGAAATAATACTTCTATGACGAATAGAAAAGTCAGAATAAATTTCCAAAGTACGTCGCCAGACAGCTGTATCGAGTAAAGTCAAACTTTGATAATTAATTGTAGCCTTAATACTGAACGCACAATCATGAAATATACACCAAATTTAAGGCAGTTTTATTGTTTATAAACCATTATTTTTAAAAATTAATCAGCTTTAAAAGCACGCCAGCTATGAGCCGATATGTGAACCAAGGTCCGTTGGAATCGACTCAAGCGTGGGTATCATTGATTCACAAATTCATCCGTAGAAAGTAAACGGTTATAGTTACCGCAATCTAAAAAATATACAAGGATAGACTATTAAATTATCTACAATTTGGTGCATAAATCATTATTCTGCAACGTATAGTAACGTCACAATAAATTCCTGAAACACGTCACCGCTCATTCCATCCGAACTATGTACCTTAAATACGAGTTTATATGTTATTTCCTTAACAACGATCTCTTAGCAACTCTATACCAGCGACACACTCCTTAGAGAAGTTTAAAATAGGGCCCCAGGCCCCAGAAAAGGCCGATTTGGGGCCGAATCTGACCTTACAAGATACTTAAACTAAAAAAAAAAGATTTCAGAACTTCATGCATATATTCAACAAGATAAAATGTTCAATTTGTAAATACATTACGAAAAAACCATTTTTGCGGCAAATTTCGTATTTTTATTAACAATTTCTGCTCTTTCAATTGTTATTTGAGCTAGAAATATGCCTAGATAGCGTTGTTTTTGTGTTTTAACGCTCGTAAGACTTCGTTTGTTTTATGTACCTGCAGGGTACTCATTATGACTGAATGCATAATCTAATAGGATGTAAAATGATTGGTATCTCATGTATTTTTTTACCTTTTTTTCGGAGTTATTTGGGTAAATATGAACGTGTTATAGGTTCGTATATGAACACGTAAATATGGGTATTAGTACCGATAAGAAATTTGGCTTTTTTGAGTTGGTTTTTGGCGGTTTTCCATGACGATGGGGTTACTAGGATGTTCTTTCTTTCATTGTCGATTTGATTTTTGTGTTTTTTGAAGTGTATTTTATTGTTTTTCAAGGTATTTTGGGATTTTCTAAGGGTTTTTAAGGGTTCTGCTTTTATTTTTGTAGGATTTTAGGGTATATCAGGGTTTTTTTAAGGGTTTGTAATGATATTTACAATTTTTAGTATTTTTTAAAGTGTTTTTACAATTTTTTAAGGATATTTTAGGATGTTCTAAGGGTTATCGTCAACTTAAGGGGTTTTGCTTGTTTCTTGTAGGATTTTATGGATTTTTAGGGTATATCAGGGTTATTTTTGGGTTTGTAATGAAGTTTACGATTTTTTGTATTTTTTAAAAGTGTTTTTACAATTTTTAAGGATATTTTTTGGATTTTCTAAGGGTTCTCGTGAACTTTAAGGGTTTTGCTTATTCCTTGTGGAATTTTAAGGTTTTCTAATGGTATATCAGGGTTTTTTTGGGTTTGATATTATGTTTACGTTTTTTTATATTTTTTGACGTGTTTATATCATATATAATATAATTTTAAGGGTTTTAAATGATATTTCAGGATATTTTAAGTGTTTTTAAAGATTTTTTAAATTTTTTGAAGTGTTTTTACAATTTTTTGAAGTGTTTTTACAATTTTTTCAGGGTATTTTGGGATTTCTAAGGGTTTCTCCGAAATTTTAAGGGTTCTGCTTTTATTTTTGTAGGATTTTTGGGGTATATCAGGGTTTTTCTTAAGGGTTTGAAATAATTTTCACTATTTTTTGTATTTTTGAAGTGTTTTTTTCTAATTCTTTGGGGTATTTTGGGATATTCTAAGGGTTTTTGTGAACTTTAAGGGTTTTCCTTATTTCTTGTGGAATTTTAAGGGCTTTTAATGATGATAAATATATTTTTTAAGGGTTTGAAATGATGTGTACAATGTTTTGTATTTTTAAAAGTGTTTTTACAATTTTTTCAGGGTATTTTGGGATTTTCTAAGGGTTTTTCAGAAATTTTAAGGATTCTGCTTTGGTTTTTGTAGGATTTTAAGGATTTTTAGGGTATTTAGGTTTTTTCTAGATTTTTAAGGATATTTTTTGGATTTTCTAAGAGTTCTCGTGAACTTTAAGGGTTTTGTTTATCTCTTTTTAATATTTTTTAAGGATTTGTAACGTTTATCTAGGGTTTCGTATGTATTTTTTTTACCTTTTTTTAGAGATAATATGAACGTGTGAACCGAAAAAATCAAAAAATGCGAAAATGTGAAGAAAAATTAACGAAAATAGCAAAATTTATAGGCATTAGATAAAATTATAATAACTCGACAGATCTCAAGGAAAATCGGAAAATTGATAAATTGCTAGCTTAATTTTAAAACAACAAAATTTTCAATAAAAAGACGAAAAAAACGAGATATATCTTCAAAAATCCCAAATTTCTTGGAATATGTACGAAAAAAAAATTATTCTTTAATTTATCTTCAATTATTCGATTATAATATCATTAATTTCAGTAGTACTAGATAGTACTGTTGAATTCAGAATTCTTTGAAAATCGCAAATGAAGTAGAAAAAAAAACGAAAAAAAGTCGCAAAATATTCGAGATAGATATTTATAACCGACAAAAATCGAAAATTTAACAGAAAAAGTACGAAGAAAGTCTTTTAATATCGAGAAAAATTGGTAAAATTGATATTGATTGCAAATTTAACAGGAAATCAGAAAAATTCGAGAGATTTTTACAAACAAAAATAGAAAAATACGAAAAATTGCAAAATATTATTGAAATTCGCAAATTTGACAAAAAAAACGAAAAATGTAACTGAAAAAATCATTATTAAATTAGAAAAAAACCTGAAATATTCGAAAATTACCTAAAAATATAAAAAAATTCGCTCTTCTTTTGTTATTTTACATCGTAAAATAACAAAAATTATTTATATAATAATAAAATATTATTTATATTCGCAAATTCAATTGAAAAATTCCAAAAGTAACCGGAAAAATCACGTATTCACGTATAATAGAAAAAAACCAAGATAATTAGAAAAAATGGCAAAAAAAAATTTTAAATCGCAAATTTAACAGAATAATACGAAAAAAACGACTTTTAAAAACACGAATAAATTCTAAAAAATAACTAAAAGATTTTGAAAAAAAATTCGAAAAATTCTAAGAATCTAAATAGAAAACTTTAAATACAAAATTCGAAAAAAATCGCACTTGAAAAATTCGAAAATATCCTAAAATTTGCAATTCGCACTTCTTTTGTTATTAGATCATAAAACAGTTGTAATTGTACTCACCACTTTTGGGGGCGCTTGGGTGCCCGTGCTGTAGAATAACTGATCTGTGAGCATCATTCAAATCTTTTCTTCTCTTCTTTTAATCCTTTTTATCAAAATACAATTAAATCCGATTTTAATCCGCAAAATGGAATCAAAATGGCGCCGAAAACAGTCGAATAACAGTTGCGTCACGAAGATTCCTCTATTCTGACGTCATCGCCGTTTCTCCGATGCATTTTTGGGAGTGATTGCTGTAAAAAGAGAGAAAATTTGGGTGGTTAATCACAAAGTTTGGGAATTTATTGCGAGCTTACTAATAAACGCAGAGCTATGATCTATGCACCAATTTGTAGATAATTTAATGTAGTATAAGCGTAAAATTTAATTCTTTGATAAAACGAATACTGTGCCATCTATGAGAGAAAATGTGAACCAATGTTCGTGATGTTCATACATCATTTTGGATGCGTTGACCCAAAGTTTTGGAATTTATTGCGGGCTTAATAATAAATGTAGAGCTATGATCTATACACCAATTTGTAGATAATTTAATTTAGTATACGTATAAAATTTATCATGTAGGTTAAATGAAAACTACGCCATCTATGAGAGTAAATGTGAACCAATGTACGTGATATAGTTGGAATGATACATTATGGTTGCGATGGGGCAATGTTTGGGAATTTATTTTGGGAAAACGTATTCACATAGAACTATGATCTATGCAGCATGTTGTTGGTAATTTAGTGACGTATACGTGTAAATTTTATCCTTTACGTTAAACGAAAAGTAAGCCGTCTATGAGAAGAGATGTGAAGTACTGCACGGGAAAATGTCTGCCAAAATTCAATTAGTTGGATTGATAATTTTTCGTTGCGTTGACCTAACGTTTTGGAATTTATTGTGGGCTTACTAATAAACGTAGAATCATGTTTTATGCACCAATGTGTAGATAATTTAATGTAGTATATGTGTAAATTTTACGTATAAGATGTAACGAAAACTCCGCCGTCTATGAGAGAAAATGCGAACCACTGTACGTGATGTACAAACATCATTTTGGATGCGTTGACGTAAAGTTTGGGAATTTATTGTGGGCTTACTAATAGACGTAGAGCTATGACCTATGCATTGTTTGTAGATAATTAACTCTAGTATATGTGTAAATTTTTATTTTTGAATTTAATTAAAACTCCGCCGTCTATGAGAGAAAATGTGAACCATTGTACCTGATGTACATACATCATTTTGGATACGTTGACCTAAAGTTTTGGAATTTATTTTGGACTTATTTATAGACGTAGAGCTATGATCTATGCACCATTGTGTAGGTAATTTAATTTAGTATATGTGTAAATTTTACATTTAAGATGTAACAAAAACTCCGCCGTCTATGAGAGAAAATGTGAACCAATGTACGTGATATAGTTGGAATGATACATCATGGTTGCGATGGGGCAATGTTTGGGAATTTATTTTAGGCTTATTTATTCACATAGAACTATGATCTATGCACCATGTTGTTGGTAATTTAATGTTGTATATGTGTAAAGTTTTAATGCTAGATTAAACTAAAATTGCGAATTCTATGAGGTAAAATGTTAAGTACTGTACGGAAAAATGTCTGCCAAAATTCAGTTAGTTGGAATATTCTTTTGTCAGCGTTGATGTAAAGTTTTGGAATTTATTGTATAGTGAGAGTTTATTGTCTCGCTAGAGAAACAATAGCTTTTCCGGTAATGACCACATATCATTCCCCATTACAGCCATATTATTCATAATATTCTAACGATAAAATACCCACTAATACAACATACAATACGCTACAAGATAACATGAAAGCAACGATTCTGCGTTTGTAACTTACTCTGCAATAAATTCCCAAAGTTTGCAGTATTGCTAGAAAAACACTAGCTTCTCCGGGAGCAACTTCACAATATTCCCCATTACAACTTTATGTTTCTTTAGATTTTCACCACACAATTACCACATATACCAGATAGAATACACTACAAAATAACAGAAGAACAATTATTCTGCGTTTGTAACTGACTCTGCAATAAATTCGTAAAGTTTACCATCTCGCTAGAAATACACAAGCTTTCCCGGGAACGATCACATAATTCTCCCAATTGCAACCAAACTTTTCAGTATTTTTTAACCAAAAAATACCAACAAATACTATATACAATAAGCTACATAATAACATCAAAACAACAATTCTGAATTTAATATTTACTCTGTAATAAATTCGCAAAATTTACAATCTCGCTAGAAGTGCACTAGCTTCTCTGGGACCAACCTTTCAATTTTCCCCATAACAACCACATTTTTCATTAGATCTTAACCAAACAATTAACAGACATACAACATACAATACGCTACAAAACAACACAAAAATAACAACAATAAGGTAATAAACAAGGCCAGAATAAATTCCTAAAGTCGACACTTCCGCAAAGTTCCCACCTCCAAAACAGCTGACGATATCAAATCAACGATAAACGACGAAATATCAATCGAATATAAGTATCGATATCGGCACCCGATGGCAGTAAGCGATAACAATCAATATCGAACCACTTCCGGTCATTAAACAAAAGAAATTGCTTAGAAATCGACAAAAAACCAGCGCCATATTGAAAAATTAATTACGGAATAGAACGATCATAGGTGGCGCTCATGAACGGGCGTTGGGGCAATTAAAAAGTTCGGCATATGGCGACTAAAACTTATCAAAAATGCAATTATCGTGGGAATTATTGCAAGTGGAGCGTGGAAAATGATTGCAGGGGGTTGGAAATATGCTTTAACTGCATGCGGGTGGAGAATTTTATATAATAATCACCGTTGTGTGTGTGTTTGTGTGTCCGATGTCGGTGACTCCCGTAAGAAATGCGTGGGAGGCATGTTTTAGGAAAACGTTAATTTGACGCACTTTCCGATTGAATAGAAATACGAAATTTAAGGATTAGTTAGAGGAACAATTGAGTATTATATACTCTTATTTTTATGCCCAATGTATCCTTGGTTCGACTCAAAAATGACCCGAAAACGCTCTCGTAAGAAATGCACGTAAAGTTCGTTTTTAAGGATTGCAGACTTTTGTTCTTTTGCTGATTTTAATAAGAAATAATGGTCTTAAAAAATCGAGACAAGTACCAAAAGAAAGGAAATTAAACAGAAAGTCTTATTATAGTCTAAGAATCCAATTTTGTTTAAATTTATGTGAATTATGCCAAAAAGTACTTGTATATGCTCTGATAAGAAATGCAAGTAAAGTTCGTTTCGATCGATTGAAGACTTTTGTACTTTCACTAAATTATTATATCTGTAATGGATCCTTAAATTTTACTTATTTTGAATGTAGATAATTACTTTTCTTTATAATGGTACTTATTTCAATTTCGTAGGACTATTATTTCTTATTTAAATCGCAAAAAGAACAAAAGTCTGCAATCGATCGAAACGAACTTTACGTGCATTTCTTATGAGGGTATTTTAGAGTCGTTTCGGAGTCGAACCAAGGATACTTTGGGCATAAAAATAAGGATATATAATACTGCATTCATACTCTAACTAATCCCCAAATTTCGTATTTCTATTCAATCGGGAAGTGCGTGAAATTAACGTTTTTCAAAAAATGTCTCCCACGCATTTCTTACGGGAGTCACCGACGTCGGATACATAAACACACACAACGGTGATTATTATACACAATACACGTATATATTTGTACTTTCTGTGCTTATATCTCTTCATAGATATATAAACTAGTACTTGATCACGTTTTCTATAGCGTGATGAGTCAACATTTCAACACACTTCGATGATTCGTTCGGTTCTGGATAAGGAAAATTGGAAAATTTCCTAATCTATTCCCGTTTCTAGCGGACACACACGTGCTGCTTTCCTAGTAATAGAGTAATTAGCATATCCTAGGGAAGATATCATAGATAGACCCCCAAATGACTGAATTAAGCCCATGATAGTGAATTTCACGTTGAAACGAAAATTACGTATCCTACCAACACAGCCTATGTACAGTATCTTAGCAACTATAAGAAATGAATGTACAAAATAGGAAAACTTCGTTATTTCGTTAGTTACGGGTGTTAATTGAGGGATTTTCGTTGTCTAGGTGATGAATATGACTATTTTCTTGATTATTGGGTGTACATTTCGTGCTAGCGGTGGTTCGTTGTATCAGATATGTTCGTTTTATTCATTTATTGGAGTATGGTTGTCTATATATCTATACTATTATATTCCTCGTGGAATGTGATGGTAATTAAATGTAGTTCATGAGGAATTGTACAACTTATGTTGTATGATGTAGTGGTATATAAGGCTTATGGTTTTCAATTTTATATATGTATCAAAGGAAATACATATAGATATATTGCAACATTAATTTGACGCACTTCCCGATTAAATAGGAATACGAAATTTGGGGATTAGTTAGAGGAACAATTCAATATTATTTTTACGAATGTTTGTGCCCAAATTGTCCTTGGTTCGACTCTAAAAGACTGGAAATTGTTTCAGATACTCTCAGCTTCTCTCAGATACTCTCATGCAGTCTCAGATACTCTCAGAATGTCTAAGATACTCTAAGCTTGTCCCAGATACTCTGTATTTCTCTCAGATACGCTCAGCTTCTCTCAGATACTCTCAGTTAGTCTCAGCTTATCTCAGATACTCTCAGCTTGCCTAAAACACTATCATTTAGTCTCAGATACTCTCAGCTTCTATCAGATACTATCATAATACTCTCAGATACTCAGAGCTAGTCTCAGCTTCTCTCAGTTAGTCTCAGCTTCTCTCGTCAACTCTTAGATTCTCTCAAATACTCTCAGCTTGTCTCAAATACTCTCACCTTGTCCCAGATACTCTGTATTTCTCTCAGATACTCTCAGAACTCTCTCAGATATTCTCAGCTTGTTTCCGATACTCTCAGACAATCCGAAATAGTCTCAGATACTCTCAGCATCTCTCAGATAATCTAAGACACTCTCAGTTAGTCTCAGCTTCCCTCAGATACTCTAAACTTCTCGCCGATACTCTCTGTTTGTCTCAGATACTATTATTTAGTCTCAGATACTCTCAGCTTCTCTCAGATACTCTCAGCTTGTCTCAATCTCTCTTAGATGCTCTCAGATACTCTCAGCGGCTCTCAGATACACTCAGCAAGTGTTTAATGAATAAATTGGTACATACAAGTCCCAGAAAAGTGCTAAAATTGGCTCTATTTCTTCTTTAGAATATACAAAAGCAATAATATTCCTTTTTAAAAACATCCAAGCACCCGTTTCCATGGTATTTGAACAAATAAATTCATATCTCCACACCAACCTGCTCGTCTGAGTCAGGAAATCAGTTTAATCGAATAAAGTGATACATATGAATCCCAGAAAAGGGTTGAAATTGGTTTCATTTCTTCTTTGTGAATGCATTTAATAGAAGAGCCACTTTTGTGAGACTTTTCAAAGAACGGAAACCTGTGGAAATTCCGAATGTCATGGTGACGGAGCGAATTGGGCGTCCAATGGGAAATTCACTCCTTCCTTTGCTTATCTATCATTAAACACCAATTGTACACTTATATATTCATACACTTATATATAAGTACATTTATGCTTTCAGATTGAATCAATTTTCACTTTCAATTGAAAATGAGTTGAATCAGATGTAGAATTTACGTAAATGTTAATTTCCTATTTGGGTGCAGTTTTTCGTCAATTTTTACATGTTTTTGCATGTTTTAAAGTGAATTATGAAGTTTTAATTTGAGTAAAACCCCATATATATATTAGAGGATTAAATGTTGGCTTTAATTAATGTATTTAAGCTAATTATACTACTTTTGATTTACATTTGATCAAATTTAAAGTTTTCCGGTCCCCAGCTTGAAATATCCACCATGATTTTTCTACACTCTAGTATTTTGTACAAAATTTCAAAACTTTGAATCCAAAACTATATTCTACTACATACGTAAGACTCTTTGTTCGATTTCCTTTCTTTTGGTACTTGTCTCGATTTTATTAGACCATTATTTCTTATTTAAATCTGCTAAAGAATAAAAGTCTGCAATCGATCGAAACAAACTTTACGTGCATTTCTTATGGGATCGTTTTCGGGTCGTTTTGTAGTCGAACCAAGGATACTTTGGGCATAAAGATAAGGATATATAATACTCAATTTATACTCTAACTAATCCCTAAATTTCGTATTTCTATTTAGTCGGAAAGTGCGTCAAATTAATGTTTAAATGTTACCTTACTCTCTATTTGTTTTACCTATACTGTTAATGTATGTCAGATACTATCAAACACTCTCAGATACTGTCAGATTGTCTCAGATACTCTCAGTTTCTCTCAGATACTCTCAGCTTGTCTCAGATACTCTCAACTTGTCTCAGATACTCTCAGCTTCTCTCAGATACTCTCAGTTTGTCTTAAATACTCTCAGCTTCTCTCAGATACTCTCAGACAGTCTCAGATACTCGCAGCTAGTCTAAGATACTCTCAGCTTCTCTCAGATACTCTCAGATTCTCTCAGATAGTCTTAGATTGTCTCAGATATTCTCAGCTTCTCTCAGATACACTCAGCTTCTCTCAAATACTCTCAGTTAGTCTCAGCTTCTCTCAGATACACTCAGCTTCTCTCAAATACTCTCAGTTAGTCTCAGCTTCTCTCAGATACTCTCAGATTCTGTATACTTTTTAAAATTGTATAACTTCAATAATATTGCTAATATTAAAATGTTTCGTTCTTTAAAACATGGAAAATTTTGCCCTTTAAAATGATTTCTATGGCAAGAATTTAAACAATCGCGAGATATTGTTATAGCAACAAATTTAAAAAATGCTTTACACATCAATGTTTTTTGTGGAAGCTATAAAATCAACTTTAAAATGGAATAAAACAGTAGAAATGTTCATAATAAAACAATTCGTATTTTATTTAATTTACCTTGTATATAAATCTGTTATCGAAGAGTTATTAATTTTAATATTATTCGAAAAATGTAATATATATATTAATATTTGTTAATTTTTTAATTAGTTAACTTTAATTTGGTCATTTTGACGTTATAATTTACTCGTTTAAAGAATCAAATTACACATTAATTTGTTTTTATAGGTTACTATGTTATTTTGATATGTATTTAAATTCAATAATCTAATCTAATATCCACGATTTCTTATATATTAATGTTTTCTATTCTCTTCTAGTTTCTAGGAAAAGTCTAGGACCTTCCTAGGAAATCTACACTTCACTGGACAACGGTGAGTACAATTTTCGTATATATTTTACAATTATTCTATAGCATTTCATTTCAGGATTAAATGCAGGTTTTTTTCGAAATGTATAGAGTTAACATTTTCAGTTATATCTCGCAAAGTATAAAAGATATCGTCATGAAATTTACAGTGTGTATAGAATATAGTTTTAGCTAGTTGTATGCGAAAGTTTGTTACGAAATATTGGTTAGAAACGTAATTATAAAACTTTGAAGTGGAGATATCAATGTACATTCACCAAACTAGTAGGTTGATATAAGCTCTGGTAAAGTCTTTAACATGCATGGAAGGGATACAAAACGAAGTAGTTCTGGTCATGCGTAGACGTTTTTGATTATAAGTCATGCATTCATTTAGATATCTGCACGAAATTCATGGAGTAGATAGAACAAAGATTTATTTATACGTCTACTAAATTTTATTGAAATTGAGCTGTTCAAAATGTAGATATTTAAGTTTCAAAACTATGGTAACCGGATTATGCACAGTACATCCGTACTACAACTTTTTGTGACGAATCTACGTATACATTTTTGGATGTAACCCATAAACTACTGATACAATCAACACCAAATTAATACTAAACATAGTGTATACTTTGTTTAACATGTTTGCAAAATTTAATAGAAATCCAACATTTACAAACAGCGATTACTAAGCTAAGAAACTATAGCGACCGGGTAATTTTACTAAATTTCATAGAGCAACTTACCGTGATGACTTAGCAGAAATGTTTTCGAGTATAATTCACAAACTATTCAACATATCAACACCAAATTAGCAATAATTTTAAACCAAAGTTTGCTTTACATGTGTGCAAAATTTCAATTAAATTGGTCTATTAAAAATGTTGATTTTTAGCCATAAATACAATGGCAACCGGAATTGTTAATGTTTTCGTTCAGAAAAAATCGATGACGAATGACCAAAAACATTTTTGATTGCAGTTGATAAACTAAAACAGTTATCAACATTATATTAGAGAGTAATATACACTAATATTAATTTAACCATCACGCAAAAGTTTATCGAAATTGAACCGCAACAAACAATGTTTATTAAGCTTAGAATCCTATAGCGACGGGATTATGCTTAAACGCTGTCACAGAAACTTTTCGCGGCGGTTAGGCGAAAACGTTTTCTAATTTTATTCATAAACTACTGAACGTAATCGCTCCAAATTAATAACAAATATGCACCAACACCTATTGTACATGTATGTTAATTTTCATGGAAATTCAACAATTTTAAACAATGATTTTTAAGCTCAGTAACTTTGGCGACCATAGGATATTTTTTACGCTCGTACAGCAACTTTTTAGAGACGAATTAGGATATACGTTTTCGATTGTAATTCGTTAACTAAAATGTTTTTTAACACCAAATTTATACCACGTATATATTAATGTTTGTTTTACATGTCAAAAAAATTTCGCTGGAATTCAACGATAATAAACGGAATTTGAGGGCTTAGAAACTTGAGTGACCGGAAAACGTTAAGTAATCTCTTACAGAAATTTAAGGTGACGGGAACGTTTATTAATTTATTTGATTAACTAAAGGACATATCAACATCATATTTGCTAGAAGTATACAATATTATCTACTTTACATGTGTGCAAAATTTAATTGAAATTCAACGATTATAAATAATGATTTTTAGGCTGAGACACAACCGCGAATATTGCAGTGGTTTAATACGGCGCGGGAACGTTTATTAATGTATTCGATTAATTAAAAGAAATATCAAAACCGTATTTTCAGGAAACATCAAACATTATCCGCTGTACTTGTATGCAAAATTTCATTGGGATTTGGAATTTGTAGGAACGTTTTTGAAAATTTCACACGAACTAATTAACATATCAACACCAAATTTGCAACATATATAATACGTTATCTACTTTATATGTTTGCAAAATTTCATTGGGATAGAGCAATTATTAATAGTGATTTTTAGTCATAGAAACTTTAGTGACCGGGAAACATATTGTAAATTGTTACAGAAAATTTTCGAGGCTAATTTGAAGGAACATTTTTGAACGTTTTACAAAAACTACCGAACATATGAACACCAAATTAACAACCAATATAAATGACTGTTTGCTTTACATGTGTGCAAAATTTCATTGGAATTTACTGGTAATAAACAGGGATTTTTAGGCTTAGAAACTTAAGTGACCGGAAAACGTTTAAAATTTGTTACGGAAAATTAAGGTGACGAAGGCGCAGGAACGTTTATTACTGTATTGGATTAACTAAAAGAGATATCAACTATATATTTGTCAGACATATACAACAATATCTACTGTACATGTATGCAAAATTTCATTGGAATTCAGCGGATATAAATATTGATTTTTAAGCTTGGAAACAATTGCGACCGGGAAACGTATAGTTATTTGTTAGAGACATTTTTCGTGACGAATGTGAAGAAACGTTTTTGAAGATTTTACACGAAATAATAACCTAATCAACACAAAAATAACAACAAATATTAAGTAATATCTACTTTATGCGTATGCAAAATTTCATTGAAATTCAACGATAATAAATAGTGATTTTTAGTCATAGAAACTTTAGTGACCGGGAATCCTTTAGTAATTTGTTACAGAAAATTTTCGTGGCGAATTTGTAGGAACGTTTTTGAAAATTTTTCACAAACTACGAAACATATCTACACCAAATTTACAACATATATAAAAGGTTATCTACTTTATATGTTTGCAAAATTTCATTGGGATTATTAATATCGAATTTTAGGCTGAGAAACTTCGGCGAGCGGGAAATATTGTAATAATCTCATACAGCGACAGTCTGTTACATACATGCATGAACGTTTTTGAATGTAGATTATAAACTATTTAAGATATCAATACTAAATTACCAACACGTATAAATAAATATCCAGCCAACATGTGTGCAAAATTTTATTGCAATTTGGTGATAATAAATATTGAATTTTAGGCTGAGAAACTTCAGCGAGCGGGAAATATTGTAATAATTTTTATACAGCGTAACTCACGTAGTTCAACTAGCGAAACGTTTTTGGATGTAGTTCGTAAGCTACTAAACATATAAACACGAAATTTTCAACACTTATAAATAATTATCCACTGAACATGTGTGCCAAATTTCATTTGAATTCACTTATTGCAAATAGTGAATTTTAGACTTAGAGACTATAGAGACCGCAAAACATGTAGTGCTCTATTACAGTGACTTTTCGTTACTAATTTATAAAAAACGTTTTTGAATGTTTTGTTTAAACTAAGAAAGATATCGACACCAAATTTTCAGAAAACATAAACTATGGTTAGCTGTATAAGTGTGTAAAATTTCATAGAATTTCAACAATTCTAAATAGCGATTTTTAAGCATCGAAACTATAGCGACCGGGAAAAAATTTACTCCTTCGTTAAGGCAAATCTCCGTAATACATTACAAAACCACAATATATATCGATACCAAATTCACCACAAAGAATAATCGTCATTAGTTTTACATACATGCACATTTTACGCAAAATACTGAACATATCAACACCAAATTTGCAACAAATATAAACTATTATCTGCTCTACATGTATGCAAAATTTCATCAAAATTCACCCATTAAAAATAGTGATTTTTAAGCCTAGAAACAATAGCTACCGGAGAACCATAGTTGTAGAGTCTCAGTGACGAATCTGCGGGAACGTTTTTGAATACTGTCCATGAACTACAAAACATATGAACGTCAAATTTACTCCAAAAGTACGTCATATTCAGTTCTACGTAAATATGAATTTTAATTGAAATTCATCGATAAATAATTAGTAATTTTAAGCTTTGAAACTAAGGCGGTCGGAAAATACTGAAAAATTTCGGGTAGCCATCATGAAATCTTACAAAATTTCGTCTATTGGATTATAATTCTCGTTTTAACATTTAATTTCTGATAAATTCGACTAAAGAAATGATATTCTAAGACCAGAATAAGAATCTTTATTCAATTTCCTTTCTTTTGGTACTTGTCTCGATTTTTTAAGGCCATTATTTCTTATTTAAATCATCAAAAGAACAAAAGTCTGCAATTTATAAAAACGAACATTACGTGTATTTCTTATGAGAGCGTTTCCTGAGTCTAATTAGAGTCGAACCAAGGATACTTTGGGCATAAAAATAAGGATATATGATATTCAATTATTCCTCTAACTAATCCCCAAATTTCGTATTTCCATTTATTCGGAAAGTGCGTGAAATTAATGTTCTAAAATGTCTCCCACGTATGGGATAATACACGAGCTTTGCCTATATCAAATGCTAACTAATACATTGATTGATTTACAAGCATTTATCCTTGCTTAGACCATATGCATTGCGTACTCTCCAGACGTTTTCGGCATATTCTGGACTTAATTGTTAAGATTTCGAAACAAAACACAGTCGATGTATTGCTTAAACAATTATCTACAAGATGACACTAATTTGAGGTCTGTAGGTTAATTATTATAGCTTTTATGACCAAAAATAGAATTGCGTTACGGAGAATTTTCCCGTTTTTAAAAATTAACGGCGAATTTTTGAAAAATTGATTTCACTCACTTTCCGATTAGTTAGAAATACGAAATTTGGGGATTAGTTTGAGGAACAATTGAGTATTTTATATCTAAATTTTTATGCCCAAAGTATCCTTGGTTCGACCCCAAAACGACTCTAAAACACTCTCATAAGAAATGCACGTAAAGTTCGTTTTTAAGGATTGCAGACTTCTGTTCTTTTAAAAATTTAAATAAGAAATAATGGGCTTAGAAAATCGAGACAAGTACCAAAATGAAGGAAATTGAATATAGATTATTATTTATAATGTAATTACCGAGAATTAGGGAAAAAAGACGAAAAATTAGGACAATTTTTTAACCATACGTGAATTATATATAATTCTGAAAAACATGGAAAATAATCTTATAGTAATAATGAGATCATATTCTTGCAATTTTCTCGTTTAATTTACTTTTTCTTACTTCTTATATGGAAGATTTCACTATTTTCTTCATTTAACCCCAATTTTAAACGAATTCCGATTTTTCGTGCTTTCTGATGCAATATCTCGATATAACCCAACCAGTTCCTAGTTTAACTCCGTACGGGCTTCAAACCACTGAAGATTTTGCTATTTTTCAACAACTTTCCGTGATCACACGGGGTTGAATTCACGTACACATAATCTAGCACATATAAGCTACCACATCACGTTAAAAAAATCACAATTTATGCACGGCTACTCACCTAATTTTGCCTTTTTCCACAACTGGAGTCTTTAGTTTCGACGTGAACTTTTTCGAAAATCACGCGTAACTTCTTCAATTCACGTCACACGGGGGTGAAGATCAGTCCCAACCAAACTTTTAACCTTCTACTCCATCCCCACACGGATTTTTCCGGTCTTTGGATGACTTTTGTGACCGTAAAAGCCTCTGGAAACTTCCCCTGCACCCAAAAAGACGGAGTCTGAATTCACCGGCGTCTGACTCGTAAGTTTCCCCGCGATCCCCTAAGCGATCGCCGCCAGCTGCGGACGGTTGTGACCGGACTTTTTTCACTCTCGTAACTCGATGATAAAAGCAACTTTTTCGCGGTTTTAACAATAAAAACCGGTTATGAACCGGTTACTACACAAAGTCCGACCCCCACAATGTCTTCCAAATGCACCAATTCTGCACGAAACACTCAAACTAAAGGTTTATCCATGCATGCAGATTTCTTCCGGTAGGGCGGTCAGTTTTTGGCGATTTACGGCTTAGGATCGATATTTCGGCACCGGAGTTTGCACCCACTTTATCCGGGACGGCTTAAACTACCGGAAAACACTCTTTTTCCGGAAGATTTCTGCAGATTTTTGGGGTTTTTAGAGCTGTTTATCACTAGAGACACGCTGCAGGTTGGGGAGGTTTTCAACTTCCGTAACAGCGAACAGTTTTTGGCGTCTCACGGCTCGGTATCGATCTTCCGGTACCGGAGTTTTGGCGTATTAGATCCGGAAACGTGTGGACTACCGGAAAACGCCTTCAATCCGGGGAAATTCCGGCGATTTTAAGGGTTTTTAGGCGATTTTAACACTCGGTTCACGGCAACTTCCGATACAACGAACTGTTCTTGGCGTTTTACGGCTCAGAATCGATCTTCCGGCACCGGATTTTCAGCGCACGTTCTTCCGCAAGGTCCGCACTACCGGAAACCACCGATTATCCAGCAGATTTCTTCCGATTTTCAGGGTTTTCGGCACTTAGTACTCGCTGCAGACGGAACTTTCGTTATAACGAACAGTGTTGGGCGTTTTGCGTCTTAAATTCTATCTTTTGGCACCAGATTTTCCACACAGGTCCTACCTTAGAGTCCTCACTATCAGCATATATCGTTTAACCGGCAAAATTTCACCAATTTTGAAGATTTCTTTGCAGTTTTACCACTCGAATCACGCTGGAGACGGAACTTCCGTTATAACGAACCGTTTGAGGCGTTTTATGGCTCCAGATCGATCTTCCGGCACCAGATCTTCAGCTTAGGTCCTTCTGCTAAGTCCACTCTACCGATTATCCGGCACAATTCCGATGATTTTTAGCTTTTTTCCCACCTTTAACACTTAGGCGACGGGTCTTCCGTTATAACGGAGAGTTTATGACGTTTTACCGCTCCTATTCAATCTTCCGGCACCGGATTTTCTGCTCAGGCCCTGCTGCAGTGTTCACTATACCGGAATACCTCGTTTATCCGGCAGAATTCCCCCAATTTCCGGGTATTTCGGCCGTTTTACCACTTCGATGACGGAGATTCCGGTATAACGAACACTTTTCGGCGTTTTACCGTTCCAAATCAATCTTCCGGCACCGGATCTTCAGCTCAGCCTCTGCAGCAAAGTCCACTCTACCGGAATACCTCGTTTATCCGGCAAAATTCCCCCAATTTCCGGGTTTTTCGGCACCTTTTACCACCACTCTCCCGCTGCGAACGAGCAAAAGTTGAACCAGAAACCTTCCGGAAGCTCCCAGAGGCCGGAAAACCGGTATTTTAGTCGGTTAACCGGTTCAAGATGTTATGATGAGTCGGTAGGCCAAGATTTGGGCGGTTTTCCCCGATTTGGAGCGTAAAAATGAGCAGAAAAAGCTGTGCTGTGTGAGGGCTCTTGAGATGTACTGTTGAGACGAGTGGTGAGTTGAGCTGTGGTTGGGGTGAAAGTGGGCGGGGCAAAGGAACGCCCCTCATTGGACGAGAGGAACGCCTCTTTTGCCCCGCCCACTCGGAGGGGGTGGGGGAGCACGCGACTGGCCTTTCTTGCAGGATGGAATAAAGTGAGATTTCGTTCTATGGGGTGCTATGGATTTTGTGGGTTAAAGTTTTTAATAATACGTGGTTTATTTAGGGAGAACTATTATTTTTTCCTAATCCCCGTGTTAAATACGTCAAATTATAAATTTTTTCCGATTCCCTGTGGTTTTTTAAGTATAAATATGATTTTTTTCCAATTTCGTGAGTGATATACAAAAAACTATTCAATATTTTTCAACTCTTAATTCAATAGGTTAAAGTTTTTAATAATAGGTGTTTTGTTTAAGCAGAGCTGTAATTTTTTCCAAACTCCCGTGTTAAATACGAGAAATTATAAATTTTTTCCGATTCCCTGTGGTTTTTTACGACGAAATTTGATTTTTTCCATTCCCCTGTGTAAATCATGGATAGCTGTAAATTTCATATTTTATTATCTATATTATATGTTACATTTTTATCCGATTCACTGTAAAGATCATGGGAAACTATGAATTTTTCAAATTCCCCGTGTAGAATGACTATGCTTTTTTCCAAATCCCCGATTTTTTTTACGAAAGGCTGTGTTTTATGTTAAATAGGAGAAATTAAACGATTTTTTTCCATTCCTACGTGTTATTTATGGCAAAACTATGATTTTTTCAAACATAAGCGGTAATTACAAGTAAGAATGACATTTTTTCTAATCCCCTGTGTTACCAACGGGAAATTATATATTTTTATTAATTATGTAAATATTTAAAACAAAACTGTGTTTATTACGAAAAGCTATCTTTTTTTATCAATTCCCTGTGAAGATATTTTACGAGAATTTTTTCCCCAAACACTCGAGTGAATTTCGAAAAAATACAAATCTTTCTTATCCCGTAAAAGTTTAAGATAAACTACGATTTTGCAAGTTTAAATTTCGAATAAATGTGCATTTTTCTGAACCCCTAAGTTATTTTTAAGAAAACAGTCAATTTTTTTCCTTCTTCACGAGTAAATTACCTGAAGGTATTAATTCTTCCCAATCCCCCGTGTAGAATACAAAAAATGTATGATTTCTACAAATACTCGTATGATTTAGGAAGAGCTATAGATTTTTTCCTAATCCCTGTGAAATTTACGAAGTACTATGAATCTTTTTACAATCCCCTGTGTAAGGTTGTAAGAAATTATGAATTTTTCCAAATACACGTGATTTTTACGTATGGTTCTGAGTTTCTATCCAAATACTTGTTTTCGTATTTCATTTCTATTGCAGACTTTTATTCTTTTGAAGAATTAAATAAGAAATAATGGTCTTAGAATATCGAGACAAGTACCAAAAGAAAGAATATTGAACAAAGATTCTTATTTTAGTCATAGAATATAGTTTTAGACTCAAAATTATGAGAATTATGATAAATATGTATGATGATATATTTATTACAAATACTCCCGTAAGAAATGCGCGTCAAGTACGTTTCCATCGATTGCAGACTTTTGTTCTTTTGATGATTTATATAAGAAATAATGGTCTTAGAAAGTCGATACAAGTACCAAAAGAAAGGATAGTGAATATTGATTCTTATTTCAGTCATAGAATATCGTTTTCGAGACGAAATTATAAGAATTATGATAAAATACATGATGATACATGTGTTAGCTATACTCCCGTAAGAAATGCACGTAAAGTTCGTTTTAAAAGATTGCAGACTTTTGTTCTTTTGAAGATTTAAATAAGAAATAATTGTCTTAGAAAGTCGAGACAAGTACCAAAGGAAGGTAAATTAAACAAGGATTCTTATTATAGCCGTAAAATATCCTTTACTAGTCAAAATTACGTGAATTAAGCGAAAAAAGACGCGTAATTCTGCCGGCATGACCAACCCGTCTCCATGACGATTTTCAACTCTCGTACTAATATAAATTAAAGAATAGACAAGTATGAACAAATACACACATCTATAGCGAGTTTAAGTACCGTAGATTCATATTTAATCCGTGAATCGTCTCTCAGAACTGGGAACGAATTAATAAAAGCAAAAAGAAGCAGAGTTCTATATGTATGCCGGAGTGATAATTGCCCATGAATATTCAACGGGTTCGAAAACAAAAGAGCGGCAAAAAGCGAAACAGCTGAAGGTGTAAACGGAATAAAAAAACGATCTTTTTTATCATCGTAAGAATACAAACGAGTTGTTACATTGTTTTCACTTTGTCATAGTTACTGTAGTTATGACAAAACCTTCAATATTTACACGTATTTCTATTATTTTAAAATACTCTTCGTAGGTTTGTAGTGTATCCAAACGGGGGTTTGGATAAAAGCTAGTTTTTCGTGGTGTACACCGGGGTTTGGAAGACATTATGCTAGTACCTAAATAATTAAGCGAAATAGTCGTTTTTTTGGTCTATTTTTCGTGATTTTGGCTCGAGAACGGTATTCTATGAGCGGAATAAGAATCTTTGTTCAATTTCCTTTCTTTTGGTACTTGTCTTAACTTCCTAGAACTATTATTTCTTATTTAATTATTCAAAAGAATTAAAGTCTACAATCGATATAAACGAACTTTACGTGCATTTCTTATGGGATTAATTGTAAGATATATATCGTCATGTATTTTATCGTAATTGTCGCAAATTTGACTCAAAAGCGATATTTTACGACTAGGATAAGAATCTTTAATCAATTTCCTTTCTTTTGGTACTCGTCTCGATTTACTTAGAGCATTATTTCTGATTTAAATCATCAAAAGAACAAAAGTCTACAATCGATCGAAACGAACTTTACGTGCATTTCTTATGAGGGTTTTTAAGAGTCGTTTTAGAGTCGAACCAAGGATAATTTTGGCATAAAAATTCAGATATATTATACTCAAGTATTCTTCTAAATAATCCTCAAATTTCATATTTCTATTTAATCGGAAAGTGCGTCAAATTAACGTTTTTCGAAAATGTCTCCCACGCATTTCTTACGGGAGTCACCGACATCGGACACATAAACACATCTTTAACGGTGATTATTATGTGATAATACTATAAAATCAGCATTCGATTATATATATTTTCATAAAAAACAGGAAAAAGAAATCAATTTCCTTCCGAAACGTGCAATTTTGGAAACGTCGTGATATATAAACATAAAAAAAGAAAGAATGGAATCGTCACCCCGTTGATTATCGTTTGTCAACTGTCTGATGAATGGCTGCAGACGTGTCCCGCCCCGTCCCGCCCTGTCCCGCCCTTTCCCGGTCCCGTTCCCGCCCACTTCCCACTCCGATAACTGCTATCAAACGCCCCCTAATGTCATTACATTACTCCATCTTCCCTTTTCTTCTGCTCCCATCAAAACGTATCTTCCTTTGGAATTCTTACTTTTTTCGTAGCTAAAGACGGAATTTTTGGATTATAGTTTGTAATTTTGTTATAAAAAGGTTTTTTAAGTAATCTACACCTGATTTTGTTTAAACTATTGTTAATTTTATAATAAAATCGTCCTTTTTTCGTATTTTACGTGGCATTTTGGATAAATAATTGTTGATTTTATAATAAAAACGTTCTTTTTTTGTATTTTAAATGGAGTTTTGGATAAATTATTGTTAATTTTACATTAAAATCGTCCTTTTTTCGTATTTTACGTGGCGTTTTGGATAAATTATTGTTAATTTTATATTAAAATCGTCCTTTTTTCTCTTTTTACATGGCGTTTTGGATAAATTATAGTTGTTTAATGATAAAAACGTTATTTTTTTGTATTTTTTGTATTTATTCCTTTGAAATTCTTACTTTTTTCGTGTTTCTGTACGGAATTTTTGGATTAAAGATTGTTATGTTGTTATAAAATTGTTATTTTTTGTTGTTTTACTTGTTGGTTTGTAAAGATGATTGTTTTATGATAAAAACGTTATTTTTTCGTATTTTACGCGGAGTTTTGAATAAATTATTGTTACCTTATTATAAATATTGGATAAATTATTTATATTTTATTAAGGAAAGGTTTTTAACGTAATAGAAAACTAGCTTCGGATATTATTATCATTGTTATGTTTATAATAAAATCGTTCTTCGTAATGTACGCGGATTTTGTGAAAATTATTCTTTGTTTGTTAAAATTATAGCCACTTTATAAGAAAGACTTTTTTTCCGTATTTTACATTTTTGTATAAAATTTTGGATAACTATTTATTATTTTAATTAAAAAAGGGTATTTCCGTGAGCTACACGAAATTTTGTAAGATTGATTCTTCTTTAATAATCAATTCGCTCTCATTTTCATAATCTACACCGAGTTTTGGAAAAATGAAGGTTCATAAATAAAAAAAATCGTTTTTATTGCATTTTACACGAAGTTTTGGATAAATATTTTTATTTAATTAAATTTTTATTAATTAATGTAATATATATTGAATTAATTATTTATTTCGTAATTTACACGACTGTCGGAAAAATATCGTTATTTCATAATGCAAACGCTATTATGACAACGGTCAATTTTTGTATTTTTACAATCGCACCGCTGAGTAAATGTTCGCATAACTTTCTTTGTAATTGTAGTAGAACAACGAAACAAACGTCATTCTATTCCTTGTAAATTAATCTTTATTTATTCATCGAAATATTTCGAAAAATGTCATTTTAAAACCCAAATTTTGCGTTTTTTCGACAAAAATGCTGTATTTCGGACATTTTCGTTAGAAATAAATTTTAATTCGATAGCAACCTTAAAAGTATGATTCTTTACGATTAAATTACCGCAAACCGCATAGCAATATCGCAATTATTGCGTGAGATACGTCAAAAAGAAATTTCTCATGTACTGTTGCATTACAGCTAAGGTTTTATCTCATATTTTACGGAATAAATGCTTTAGATTGTATATATTTATGAAAATGATGATATATATTCAATAATTAGCATATATAGCAAGTAATTATACAATTATAATGACGAAATAAGTGTTAAAATAGCAAATAAATGAAATTAAACGAATTTAAAGCTAAAAACGAATTCTATAGAATTTAGGTGTGGGTAACGTAGCAACGGGAACTTCCGCGCCATCCTGCGGCGAACGCTGGAACTAATCTTCCGATAATTTTTTTATTTAATTTTTTTTACGTAATTCTAAGTTTAAATTCGCTGTTTTGTTGTTAAAAATTTTAAAATTATATCGTTGCGTAGAGAATAATTCATTCTTTAATACTAGCTTACGTTTCTGTATCTGTTTTATATGTATAATTTATTTACGTAGAATTTTTAATGTGCATTTTTTAAAGATGCATACTAACGAAAAAAAGTAAAAAATGACGTAATATTGTTGAAATTATGGAAATTTTAGTGCTTATTAATGTTTGTATATGTTCATTCTAACCTATGATGAGTGAATTATAAAATAATAAATATTTAATAAGCTTCATATACATATAATATTGATAAGGTAATATTTAAATGAGTTCTTCGTACTTTTTGCTCTAATTATCAAACATTGGACTCTAAAATGATATTCTATGACTATAATTAGAATTTCTGTTCAATGTCCTTTATTTTGGTACTTGTTTCAACTTCGTAGGACCATTATTTCTTATTTAATTCTTCAAAAGAACAAAAGTCTGCAATCCTTAAAAACGAACTTTACGTGCATTTCTTACTAGAGCAATTTCTTTACTATTTTATCCTAATTCCCTTACCTTTTGGATCTAAAATGATATTCTATGGCCAGGATAAGAATCTGTATTCAATTTCCTTTCTTTTGGTACTTGTCTCGTATTTTTACGACCATTATTTCTTATTTAAATATGCAAAAGAACAAAAGTCTGCAGTCGATCGAAACGAACTTTACGTGCATTTCTTATGAGAGTTTTCGAGTCGTTTTGGATTCGAACCAAGGATACTTTGGGCATAGAAATTAGGATATATAATACTCAATCATTCCTCTAACAAATCCCCAAATTTCGTATTTCCATCTAGTCGGGAAGTGCGTCAAATTAATTCTAAAGATGTGGAAGTTTCTGAGTTGATCTGGGGTATCCTGTTGCATATTGCTCCATTGTGATGCTGCAGTCCCTTTTCTGCTATTGACAGGGATGATGGAAGACCCTTTATCGCTCAACCGGAAAGCGGATTATCCGCCCCATAAAGAACAATCGAATATAGAATCAATTCGTACTCTGGGGTGTTATCTGTAATATATAAGGTATATCATCGAATATTATTGCGTCAGATTGTGGTTCGATTCGGTCATGAATTGTCATGATTTTATGATGTATTAAACAGTTATATTATGATATATTTGTGTCTTATGTATGTGGGAATCAAACCTTTAATTATATGCATTTATTACGGACGTTTTATGTACGTTTGTGTGTTTATGTGTCCGATGTCGGTGACTCCCGTAAGCAATGCGTGGGAGACATTTTAGAAAAACGTTATTTTCAAGCACTTCCCGATTGAATAGAAATACGAAATTTTGGGATAAGTTAGAGGAATAATTGAGTATTATATATCCTTATTTTTACGCCCAAAGTATCCTTGGTTCGACTCCAAAACGACTCTAAAATACACTCGTAAGAAATGCACGTAAAGTTCGTTTCGATCGATTGCAGACTTTTGTTCTTGTAATGATTTAGATTAGAAATAATGGTCTTAGAAAATCGAGACAAGTACCAAAAGAAAGAAAATTGAACAAAGATTCTTATTTTAGTCATGAAATATCGTTTTCGAGTCAAAGGTTTGAGAATTTGTACCAAAAACACGAAAAAATTAGTACAATTTTGTTAACCTTGACCTATTTTGGTTCAATTTGAACATAAATTGTCATAATTCTATCTTTTATTGTTCGGCTATGTTATCATATACTTAAACTTACTCTATGAATTGAATATATATAGATTATATTATATTTACCTTAAGTATACATTTATATGTCCTATGTTAGTAACTCTTGCGTTGAGACCGCTAAGTTTCCGCTAAAACCGATTCCAAGTCCCTTAGATATCTTAAATTCGTGCTTAAACTGCTTAGAATACGTTGAGAGTGCTTAGAATTCGTTTAAATTGCTCAGAATGCGGTGACTCCCGTAAGAAATGCGTGGGAGACATTTTTTATAAAAACGTTATTTTCTAGCACTTTCCGATTAAATAGAAATACGAAATTTGGGGATTAGTTAGAGTATAAATGGACTATTATATATACTTATTTTGATACCCAAAGTATCCTTGGTTCGACTCCAAAACGACTCCAAACCTCTCGTATAGAAATGCATGGGAGACGCTAGAAAAATGTTAATTTGACGCACTTTCCGATTAAATAGAAATAAAAAATTTGGGAATTTGTTAGTGTATGAATTGTGTATTATATGTACAAATTTTTATGTTAATAACTCAGCTATCTCGTATAATAATTACCGTTATGTGTGTGTTTATGTGTCCGATGTCGGTGACTCCCGTAAGAAATGCGTGGGAGACATTTTAATAGAAAAACGTTAATTTGACGCACTTCCCGATTCAATAGAAAAACTAAATTTAGGGATTAGTTAGAGGAATAATTGAATATTATATGTACCAATTTTTGTGATAATATCTCAGCTATCTTGTATAATAATCACCGTTATGTGTGTGTTTATGTATCCGTTAGAAAACTTACACCGCTTTGGTTACGTTTAGAACGCTTAGAATACGTTGAAACCGCTTAGTATACATTGAGTCCGCTTAGAATACGTTGAGAAGGCTGTAATTTTTGTTAAGAATACATTTACATGGCTTAGATTGTGATGAGAGCGCTTAGAACACGTTGAGTCCGCTTTGTTTGTGCGTACCTATTTATATTATCCTATTTTAAACACATTTTACAACAAATTTAATAGTCAAGTAATAAAAAATAGTTAATGTTTTTCATTTTAAACCATTCTTAAGCCTTTTTTACTTAGTAACGAGCTGAGGTGCCCGTTGATTCTCAACGGGGATATATAAATTAGCATTAGACAATATATTAATATATTGCTAATTGTTCGTAAATGCAAATGTTGAAATTTCAGAATATTGCCTGCTATGAACATGTACTATCATTCATTTTTAATCATTACTTTCATATGGACATATCAATCATAGTGTATTCTTATGGAAAAACGCAATACCTCGGTTTCAACAATCACATTCGTCGTCAAGAGGACTCGTTGTTTACAGACTCAAAATTTCACGAAATTTCCGTTTATTTTAACCGAATTCTCGCCATTTCGACCCGATAACGATATTTCACGACCAAAATAAGAATTTTTATTCATTTCTCTTTCTTTTGGTGCTTATCTCGATTTCGTAAGCCTATTGTTTCTAATTTAATTTTGCAAAAGAAATGTGGCCTGCAACCGGTAAAAGTGTGGTTTACGTGCATTTCTTATGAGAACGGTTTTTCTTCTCTGGGTTCGAACTGGGGACATATAGGTAAAAGAGAAGTAGCCTATTATCTGCGCAGGGAGTATGTTTAACTATTTTTAAAGTTTGAATTTTGTGCCATTTATGGTTCTCGAGTTTTAGGCGAACATACATACACACATCTTATTTTATTATATTAGAAAGTAAATTAGGTATTACTTAGAAAACGTTGGAATTGTTTAAATAAGTGCTGACTAAGAAAATGTTAACATTAGTTAATATAGTTAAATAAAATATAATAAAATATAGATAAAATCCCTTAGTTAACTGCAATTAGATCGCTTACATTGGGTTAAGATGGCTTACTTATCGCTGAGATGGCTTAGAATACGTTGAGAACGCTTTGAATACGTTGAGACCGCTTAGAATACGTTGAGAACGCTTAGAATATGTTGAGAACGCTTAGAATACGTTGAGACCGCTTAGAATACGTTGAGACCGCTTAGAATACGTTGAGACCGCTTAGAATACGTTGAGAACGCTTAGAATATGTTGAGAACGCTTAGAATACGTGAGACCGCTTAGAGTACGTTGAGAACGCTTAGATTAAGCTGACACCGCTTAGAATACGTTGAGACCGCTTAGAATACGTTGAGAACGCTTAGAATACGTTGAGACCGCTTAGAATACGTTGAGAACGCTTAGAATACGTTGAGAACGCTTAGAATATGTTGAGAACGCTTAGAATACGTGAGACCGCTTAGAATACGTTGAGAACGCTTAGATTAAGCTGACACCGCTTAGAATACGTTGACATCGCTTAATGTTTTGCTTAGAACGCTTAGTTTCCGCTTAAATTGCTTAAAATGCGTTGAGATAGCTTAAACCTGTACTGACGCCGCTTAGAATGCGCTGCGAACGCTTAGTTTCCGCTTAAACTGCTTAGAATACGCTGTAATCATTCAGTTTGTTGATGATAATAATAATTTTATCGTATTTTATGAAAACTTTAACATTTAATCAATCAATGATATTTTACAGTCATTATTATTCTTATTTAATATAACAATATAATAAATAATATATAATTTGTAAATGTTTTTATAAAGTTATATTATTACATTCAATATTATTATTATAATTTTTTATTTACAAACATAAATAATAGTTTATAAACTTAGTTATAAACATTTTCAAGCCTTGAAATTGAAAATGAGCATTTTATCATATTTAATAAATATTTAAACAGTAAATCAATTAATAATATTTTACATTCAAGTATTATATAATAGTTTTAATTCTTGTTAATTAAATAATCTTAATTAAATACATTTTCATGCCTTTTTTTACCATAGAATATTGCTTAGAAAACAGTTTTGATCGCTTATCTAACGCTGACTCCGCTTAGAATTGCTTGGAATGCGTTTGAAATTGATTTAATGTCAGCTTAAACCGCAAAAAATACATCGAAATCGCTTACTTTGCGCTCAAAAAGAAAACAATATGAATTTTCATAATATTTTACAATGAATTTAATAGTCAGGTAATAAAAAATTGTTCATATTTAACATATAACATCTTAATCTATTTTCAATACACTTTTGGCAGTTCTGTCTCCAGTACAGGTTAAGAGCACAGCATCCTTAGCACAGAATGCTTAGAAAACTGTTAAAATCGCTTAATATTTTGCTCAAATAGCTTAGGATAGGTTGAGATCGCTTAGTTTCCGCTTACAATGCGCTGAGTTAGCTTAAACTTTAGCTGAGATCGCTTAGAGCATGTTGAAATTGCTAGATTTGTGCCGAGAAAGACGAAAATAACTATTTCAGTCATTTTTTCATAAATATTTTAGAATCGATCCCTGTTCAAGTAATAAATAAGGGTGTATTTAAATTTAAATTTATCATTTAAAACATTTTAAACCTTTTTAAGCATTTTCAAGCCTCGTTTTCCATAATCTTTTAGCAGTTATAAATCTAGCATTACAGCATCCATTCCTGGACCATTTAGTGAATTAATTAATTAAAGTTTATTCTTATCATAAGTTAGAAAGTCTAAAAAGCCTTAGAATTCGTTGAGATCGCTTAAATTTGTTCTTAAACTGCTTTGTTACGTTAATACGTTTACATAGCTAAGGATGACTTCACTTATATAAATGTATGTGATAATATAACAAAAATGAAAACAATAATAACAAAAACAATTCAAACAACACTCAGACTTCAGAAAATAATTATATCTATTTTAATAATATTTTATAATAAATTTAATAGTCAAGTAATAAATAATAGCTTATATTTTTAAATTTCAAACATTTTCAAGCCTTTTTACCATAAAATATTGCTTAAAACACGTTGAAATAGCTTACTTAAATCTAAGACTGCTTAGAATACTGTTTAGATCGCTTATTTGATGCTAACTCCGCTTAGAAGTAGTTGAGGTCGCTAAGGTTCCGCTTAAACAGCTTAGAATGCGTTGACATAGCTTAAATTCGTGCTGAGACCGCTTAGAATGCGTTTAAATAGCGTTGAGATTGCTTAGAAGTCGCTTATATCGCTGAGAATACGTTGAGTTTGCTTAAATTCGTGCTTACACCGCTTAGGAACGCTTAGTTAATGCTAACTACGCTAAGAATACGCTCAGAATGCTTAGTTTACGCTTAAATCGCTTAGAATACCTTGAAGTCGCTTATTTTACGCTAAAAAAGGAATTTAATTGTATTTCGGCCATGTTATATAATACATTTAACATTTATTTTGTTAATTATACTTTAAATTTACCATTAAAGACATTTTTAACCCATTTTCCATAATCTTTTGGTAGTTATAAATCCAGTTGAGGTCAGCATTAAGAGTACAGCATCCCTACTGTTCATTTAATTAAATTAATCAGTTAATTATAGTTTATTTTCACCATAATTTAATGCTAGAAAGGCTTAGAATACGTTGAGATCGCTTAAATCTGTGATAATATCGCTTAGAAATTGTTAAAAGTGCTTATTTTGTGCTGAAACCGCTTAGAATTGGTTGAGATCGCTTAATATTGTGATTAGTACGCTTAGAATAATGATTAGAACGCTTAGTTAATGCTTAACTCAGCTGAGGTTGTGTTGAGACCGCTTAGAATACGTTGAGACAGCTTAGAATACGTTGAAATAGCTTAGAATACGTTGGAATAGCTTAGAATACGTTGAAATTGCTTAGAATACGTTGAGATGGCTTAGAATACGTTGAGACCGCTTAGAATACGTTGAGATTGCTTAGTTTGCGTTTAAAATGCTTATAATACGCTGAAACAGCTTATTTTGTGTTAAATATATAATAATTTTAATTCTAATCATATTTTACAATAACTTTGATAGTAAAGCAATAAATATTAGTTTATATTCATCGTTTTAGATCTTAGAATGCGTTGAGACCGCTTAAATTAGTGCTGAAAACGCTTAGATGTTGTTGAGAACGCTTAGAATATGTTGAGGCCGCTTAGAATACGTTTAAATAGCGTTGAGGTTGCTTAGTCTGTGCTAAAAACATTAAAATAAGCATATTTTCATAATTCATACATAATAAAACATTAAAATGATTATATTTTCATAATTCATAAATATTTGAACATTATTTTAACCAACTATAGCTTATATTTATCAGTTCTAAACATTTTCAAGCCATTTTCCACAACCTTTTGGCATTTCTAAATCCAGTTCAGGTCAACCCTGACGCATTTCACAGCATCCCCACCATTCCTGGACCATTTTGAAGAGATCTTTGTCTCCGCTGAGAGATGAGCGAAGACCACGCCCTCAGGAGTTAAAAGATTGCCAATTTAAATACCTCCCCAAAATAATATATCAATCGTCAGCTGTTTAAAAATGACCATTTCTTCAAAAGAATCCATTAATGAAGTCGACTCAATATTTCACCTCAAATTTACCGGAGAAAGTGCGTTAAAAAACATGTTTTTAATGGTTCAAAAACGCCTCTGGAATGCTTTTTAAGATATTTAAGGATGCTGAAATAGATGTACAGCCTCAAAACCCGGTGAAGACGCTCCCAAATGGGAAAATAGCGCTATATGAGTGTTTATAGAGATGTTAGACATTTTTTGGTTAGGAATTTTTCCGCAGTGGGTTTTTAAAACGTGAATTTGACGCACTTCCCGATTGAATAGAAATATGAAATTCGGGGATTAGTTAGAGGAATAATTGAGTATTATATGTCTGAATTTTTGTGCCCAAAGTATCCTTGGTTCGACTCCAAAACGCTAGTTATATGACAATCACCGTTGCGTGTTTGTGTGTCCGATGTCGGTGACTCCCGTAAGAAATGCGTGGGAGACATTTTTTGAAAAACGTTATTTTCTTGCACTTCCCGATTAAATAGAAATATGAAATTGTGGGATTAGTTAGAGTATGAATGGACTATTATATCCTTATTTTTGTGCCCAAAGTATCCTTGGTTCGACTCCAAAACGACTCGAAAACACTCCCAGAAGAAATGCACGTAAAGTTCGTTTCGATCCATTGCAGACTTTTGTTCTTTTGATGATTTAAATAAGAAATAATGGTCTTATAAAATCGAGACAAGTACCAAAAAAAGGAAATTGAATACAGAATATTATAGTAATATACCTTAATATATGTAGATTTAAATATTCACACAAAGGTAATTATTATACGAGATTCATATGTAAATTATAGGTGATACTTAAAGATTTATATATTCCGAAAGACCAGGTATATTTTCTATGTTTTAAGGGGTAATTCATACATATAATAGGTATATATAATTAATGTTAATACTTTATAATTCATTTAATCCATAAATACCAATATTTATATAAAAAGTATTCCTTCATTACGTATTTGATGCACTAAGACATATATTTATGTGAAATAAATATTTTTACTGCGTATTTACTCCAATAATTCATACAGTTATATGAAACGTAATACTTTAAAACGAATTTAATACAATAATTTGTATATTTATGTGAAATATTATACTTTATTATTGATTTATTCCTGAAATTCCAATATTTATATAAAAATCAATACTTTTTTAATTATTTAATACAGTAATTCATTTATTTATATGGAATATAATATTTTATAGCTTAATCATTCCATTAATTCGAATATTAATATAAAATTAATGATTCATAACGTTTTTTAAACAAAAATTCGACTTTTTACATACTATTAAATGCTTTATAATTTTTTCAACCCTTATTTATATAAAAAATGATACTTTACAATTAATTTATTCATTAAATATTTAATAACTATATGTAAAGCAACACTTCACGACGTTTTTGATTCAATGATAGATATATTTATGTGAAACATATTATTTTATGATTTGTTCAATCCTTTAATTAGTTTATTTATCTAAAATGTAAAATTTTATAACACTGTTAATGTAATAGTTCATATAATTATACGAAATATAATAAGAAATATATATATAAAGAATATAATATTTATAACGTACTTTTTGCAATAATTTGTTTATTTATAAATGTAAAAATAATATTTATAACATTATTATGCAATAAATACCAATATTTATATAAAAAATAAGGCTTTATAACGTACTCAATGCAATAATTTGCATATTTTTGTAAAAAATGCTTATTTCACCCATTATTTATCCGGTATTTATATAAAAAATAATATTTATAACATTATTATTCAATAAATACCGATATTTATAGATATAGCAACACTTCACGATGTATTAAACACTATAATACACTTATAAACTTCAATTGTTAGCCTCAAAATGGAACGTACGTAGCTCAGTCTTTGGAAACCGAAATTGTGCTCCTTTGGGATGCTGCGTCGAAGGGCAGGTTGCCATGGCAACCAAAAAGGGGGTTGATGAGTAGTGGGAGTGGGCGTGGTCGGGACACGCCCCTTTTGGACCAATCACAGACAAGTTAAATATACCCAAGGGGAGAATGGCTTAAAGAGAATGCTCATACAGTGCACTGCGGAGATGCTCTACCCAGTGTGTGTACAGTACGGGGATCGGTCTGGAAAAATCCAAAAATGAGGGTCTTACATACATTGTAGAAACACGAAATTTGGGGAGCGCTTAGAGGAATGACTGAGGATTATGTGTACCAATTTTTGTGCCCAAAGTGTCCTTGGTTCGACTACAAAACGACTATAAAAGGCTCTGATAAGGACTCACGTAAACTGTAATCGGTCTAGAAAAATCCAAAATTGAGGGTCTTTAACACATTATAGAGGTACGATATTTGGAGAGTACGTAGAGGAACTATTGGGTATTATCTGTTCAAATTTTTGTGCCCAAAGTATCCTTGGTTCGACTCCAAAACGACTAAGAAGCGCAGTCGTTTTGTTTAAATTTTTATGAGCCCGATGTCGGTGAGTCCCGTAAGAAATGCGTGGGAGACATTCTTTAGAAAAACGTTAATTTGACGCACTTCCCGATTGAATAGAAATACGAAATTTGGGGATTAGTTAGTGTATGAAAGGAGTATTATATATCCTTATTTTTATGCCCAAAGTATCCTTGGTTCGACTCCAAAACAACTCGAAACTGCATTAATAAGAAATGCACGTAAAGTTCGTTTTTAAGGATTGCAGACTTTTGTTGTTTTAATGATTTAAATCAGAAAAAATGGTCCTAAAAAATCGAAAGAAGTATCAAAATGAAGGAAATTGAAGAAAAATTCTTATTACAGTCATAAATGATTGATTACGAGTAGATATTATGAAAATTATGATAAAATACATGATAATTAATGTATTAGAAACGTTCCCATAACAAATTCACGTAATGTTCGTTTCATCGATTGCAGACTTTTGTTCTCTTGATGATTTAAATAAGAAATAATTGTTCTACGAAGTTAAAACAAGTACCAAAAGAAAGATAATTGAACAAAGATTCCTAATATTTAGGCTTATCGAATTAATTTTGGTTTAAATACTCTCGCATCACAGCAGGTATCAAATTTTTATAAGTGCATATTAATTTTGCAAACAATGGATAGTTAAAGAAAAATATAGGACGTGGAATAACTGTTATTAAATAATGGCAAGGTACATATATCCACTGCTATACGCTCAATTGATATATAAATAAATAAATGTATATATATATACATACATTTATATATATATATATATATATATATATATATATATATATATATATATAATTTATTTATTTATACATAGAAAATCACTCTAATTAGCATCATTATATTGAAATAACATTGGAAAAGTTGATCTGTTTAAGAAATTTTCACTAAATAGTCAAACGTTGTTCCCTGCGAATCAATATTGCAATTTATTTTGTAACTGCAAATGCAAAAATTATCAGAATATTGCCTTCTATTCATATATATCTTATTATTTATTCTTATAACCAATACATTTTAAAATGAGCTTAAAATCCCCGTGTATTTCTTACGGGAATATGAGCTCTGATTCAACAATCGCCTTCGTCGTCAAGGGGACTGGTTGGTCATGGATTCAAACATTTCGCAAGATCCTTCGTTTATTTCAATCAAATTCTCGGAATTTTGACTGTAAAGCGATATTTTACAGCATGAATAAGAATCTTTATTCAGTTTCCTTTTTTTGGTATGTACTTTTCGCGAATTTCTAAGACCATTATTTCTTATTTAAATCTTCGAAAGAATAAAAGTCTGCAATCCTTAAAAACGAACTTTACGTGCATTTCTTACGGGAGTATTTTAATGCATGTATCATCATGTATTTTATCATAATTCTCATACTTTCGACTCTTAAACGATATTCCCCAACCAAATAAGAATTTATTTTCAATTTCCTTTCTTTTGGTACTTGTTTTGATTACGTAGGACCAATATTTTCTATTTAAATCTTCAAAAGAATAAAAGTCTACAATCTCTAAGACACTCTCAGCTTCTCTCAGACACTCTCAGCTTGTCTCAGATACTCTCAGCTAGTGTAAGACACTCTCAGGTACTCGGAACTTCTCTCAGTTACTCTCAACTACTCTCAGCATCTCTAAGGTACTTTCACCTTCTCTCAAATACTCTCAGCTAGCCTTAGACACTCTCAGCTTCTCTCAGAAACTCTCAGCATCTCTCAAATACTTTCAGCTTTTCTCAGATACTCTCAGCATCTCTCAGGTACTTTCACCTTCTCTCAAATACTCTCAGCTAGCCATAGACACTCTCAGCTTCTCTCAAATACTCTCAGCATCTCTCAGACACTCTCAGATAGTCTCAGATACTCTCAATGTGGCTTAGATAATTTCAGCTTCTCTCAGAAACTCTCAGCATCTCTCAAATACTTTCAGCTTCTCTCAGACACTCTCAGCTTCTCTCAGATACTCTCAGCTAGTCTCAGATACCCTAAGCTGGTCGCAGATACTCTCAGCTTCTCTCAGACACTCTCAGCTTCTCTCAGATACTCTCAGCTAGTCTCAGATACTCTCAGTTTCTCTCAGATACTTTCAGCTTCTCTCAGATAGTCTCAGCTTCTCTCGGATACTCTCAGCTTCTCTCAGATACTCTCAGCTTGTCTCAGATACTCTCAGCTTCTCTCAGATACTCTCAGCTTCTCTCAGATACTCTCAGCTTCTCTCAGATACTCTCAGCATCTCTCAGATACTCTCAGATACTCTCAGCTTCTCTCCGACACTCTAAAATACTCTCAGATGCTATCCCAACCTCAGAATCATACGTAATCCACAACTTTTCCTTATATATAGAGTCTTTCTTGACTTTTACCCAATCCTCCATCTTAGGCAATTCAAATATAAGTGTAAATTCCTTTCCAGTTCTTTCGAAGTATATATTTGTCTTTCGGGAATCCATTTGAAATGCAGATTGTGGTGCCGCGTTGTCATGGAAACCAGAGGGGGCTGTCCAATAAGAATTTGAGTCAATATTTCCACGTATACCAACAAAACCCGGTTATAAGGCTTTTCCCAAGTACAAAAATACAGATTTTTATCTAGGATAGCGTTATAACAGGGTTTTGTAGTATTAGTTGAGTTTTTTCGTATTACTATAAGAATAAACTATAAATATATAAATTATAAGAACTATAATACTATATATAGATAAATAAACGTCAGCAATTGCTCAATATTCATGATTAACATTTTATAAAAATAAATTTTATTAATACATATATATGAATATTGATATTATTAAAAATTTGTATAAATATTAATATTATAGATAAATTTTTATATATAATTATGTTGATATTACATATTTATAAACAATAATATAGTTAATAAAAATATACAATTGTTAATTATATAAATATTATTGTTATTAATAAATATCTATGAATATTAATATGATTGATAAATGATTTTAAATGTTAACATTAGCAATAAATATTTATGAATATTAATATTATAATGTTTACAATGGAAAGAATATTATATTTGTATGAAATTGAAATAAATTAAATAAATATGAATATTTATACATATTAATGTTTCAATAAATATAGCCGCGCGCATGCACCCTCTGGGTGCAGTTGTTTGGTCTGGACCAGACATCTGGACTATGAACATGTACTATGATTCATTTTTAATCATTACTTTCATATGGACATATCAATCATAGTGTATTCTTATGGGAAAACGCAACACCTCGGTTTCAACAATCGCATCCGTCGTCAAGAGGACTCATTTGTTTACAGCCTCAAAATTTCACGAAATTTCCGTTTATTTTAACCGAATTCTCGCCATTTCGACCCGATAACGATATTTGGCGACCAAAATAAGAATCTTTATTCATTTCTCTTTCTTTTGGTGCTTATCTCGATTTCGTAAGCCTATTGTTTCTAATTTAAATTTCCAATAGAAATGTAGCCTGCAACTATATCAGCAAACTTTTAGCTATGTAATCCACTTCTAAGCGGTCTAAGCTCAAAATTAAGCTATCTTAAACGTTTTGTAAGCGGACACAGCGCAATCTAAGCCTTCTCAACGTATTCTAAGCGGTTTCAGCACACCGCTAAGCTATTTTATCCGGAAATTTATATATAAATGTAGAATATGGTGCTTTAAAATTTATTCTATGCATTAATTTGTTAAAAAATTAGACTATATTATAAATAAGTTATTATTTATTCCATTAATTGGTATATTTATGTAAAAAACATTACTTAAAGACTCATTTAAACCAATATTTTACATATTTATATAAAGAATGATACTTAATAAGTGATCTAATCCAGTAATTCGTATAATTATATAAAAAGTCATACTTAAAGGCATATTTAAACCACTATATAACATATTTATGTAAAAATAATACTATATAACATACTGATTTAAAAATTCAGACATTTATGTAAAAAATGATACTTTAAGACTCATTTAACACAATGATTTGTAAATTTATATCTAAAATAATGCTTTAAAACTTTTTAAATCCATTTATTCATACAGTTCGTAAATTTCTATAAAAAACAATGCTTTATAACTTATTTAAACCGTTAATTCGTCTTTTTACAGAAAAATGCTTACTTAAAACTATAATTGGTATATTTATTTAAATGATATAAGTAATTCCGTAAATTATAAGAATTATAATAAATTAAAAGAATTTAATTCTTATATTTATAGCATATAAGTCTTATAATGCATTAAAATTTATTTATTTATATAATTCGTGTATTTATATATAAAAATTATACTACATTACATATTCAAACCAGTAAAGAACATTTCAAAATTTATTTAAACCATCAATAATAATATTTATATATAAATTCATACTTTAAGACTTATTTAATCAAATGAGTTACATATTTATTTAACAATAGAATTTAATATAATTTATTCAGTTAATTTTACATAATTATATAAAAATAACACATTACTATTTATTTAATCCAATAATTAGTATATATATTTAAAACATAATACTTTGTAAATTATTATAATATAAAAATACGCAAATTCGTACATTTATTTTAAAAAACAATTTAAAAACTATACATTTTATTATTTATTATTATTTATTTGTCTAAAAGATAATAATTTCTCTCATTCGTATTAAATCTATTGATTAGTATATTTATAAATAAAATATGCTTTATAACTTTATACGTTTAAATATAAATATAACTTAACAATTTATTTATTCCATCATTTCGTTTATTTATATAAAAATGAGTACTTTCAGACTAATTTAAACCAATAATTCACATATTTATATGAAACATAATACATTATGCGTCGTTTTTCCATAATTGGTATATTTATATGAAAATTATAACTTTATAACGTACTCATTTCAATAATTAAGGCATTTATGTAAAAAACGAAACTTCAATACTTATTTAATACAATAATTCATATAGTTATACATAAAAAAGATACTAAATTACTTACTTAACCCACCAGTTTAAGTACATACAAGAAGATAAGTAACATACCAGCTTAATTAACCTAGATATTTCCCACTAGATAACCCCAGTTCGACTCCAGACCGTCCCAAAACCATTCCCAACGCATCCAACGTCTCAAACGCGTACGTGGTGCGCCCAAAAAAAATCGATCCTTAATTTTTTTCAAACCAAAAGAAAAAGAACGTAAGGGATGGAAAACGTGCTCGCCAAACCTATAATTATATACATTTGGGAGATGGAAGAGGAAAAAGGCCTTCTAAGATTTATTGGAGAGAGAGAAAGATTCGAGCCTCTATCGGGTTGAAAAAAAGGAACAAATGAAGAGCTGGAGGCACAATTAAGGTGATTTTTGTGGTGGATTTACACCGCCAAAAAAAATTGTTTCGAAAAGTACGTATCGTTGTTACAGCCGTTGTTATAGTTACCAAGATCTGGTATCCAAGGAGTGCTCGTGTTATATATATATTTCGTATATTTTGCCAGAATTCTCGTGATTTGGAATCGAAAACGATATTCTACGGCTATATTAAGAATCTACATTCAATTTCCTTTATTTTGGTACTTGTTTTAACTTCGTAGGACCATTATTTCTTATTTTAATCATTAAAAGAACGAAAGTCTGCAATCCTTAAAAAAGAACTTTACGTGCATTTCTTATGAGGGTACATCTAAAACATATATCATCATGTATTTCGTCATAATTCTCATAAGTTCGACTCGAAAATGGTATTTCACTTTTAAAATAAGAATCTATGTTCAATTTCCTTTCTTTTGGTATTTGTTTCGGTTTTCTAAGACCATTATTACTAATTTAATTCTTTAAAATAATAAAAGTCTACAAACGATCGAAACGAACTTTACGTGCATTTCTTATGGGAGTATATCTAAGACATATATTTTCATGTACATCATCAATATTCTCATAATTTTGAGTCTCATACAATATTCTATGTTCTAAATAAGGATCTTTAATCAATTTCCTTCCTTTTGGTACTTGCTTCGATTTTCTAAGACTATTATTTCTTATTTAAATCTTTGAGTGAATATAAGTCTGCAATCGATCGAAACGAACTTTACATCCATTTCTTTTGCGAGAATATCCGTGAATGTTTGTCCTAATTCTCTTGACATTTTACTATAAAACGATATTCTATCATTCAAATAAGACTCTACATTCAATTTCCTTTATTTTGGTACTTCTTTTATCTTCGTAGGACCATTATTTCTTGCTTAAATATGCAAAAGAACAAAAGTCTGCAATCCTTAAAAACGAACTTTACGAGTATTTCTTACGAGAGCATCTTGTTGAACTTTTGCCCTGATTCTCTGAATTTCTGACTCCAAAACGATATTCTACGACTCAAATAAGAATCCTTGTTCAATTTCCTCTCTTTTGGTACTTGTTTTAACTTCGTAGGACCATTATTTCTTATTAAAATCTTCAAAAGAGTAAAAGTCTGCAATCGATCGAAAAAAATGTGTTTTAAAGTAGGTATTGTTGTTACAACCGTTGATATGGTTACCCAGATCTAGTTGCTCAGAAGTATTGTCTGCAGTATTAAAAATATTATCTACGTATAAACATTAAAGAATGTAAATGAATTAAATTATATAAATTATATAAAATAAAATTAAACAGTAAAGTATTATCTTTTACATAAATATGTTAAAGATAATACTTTACACTTACTACTTTACTGTTTACTGGTACTTGTTCCAACATTAATTTGACGCACTTTCCGACTAAATAGAAACACGAAATTTGGGGATTAGTTAGAGTATGAATGGACTATTATATATCCTTAATTTTATGCCCAAATTATCCTTGGTTCGACTCCAAAACGACCCTAAAGCACTGCCATAAGAAATGCACGTAGAGTTCGTTTTTAAGAATTGCAGACTTTTATTCTTTTAAAGATTTAAATAAGAAATAATGGTCTTAAAAAATCGAGACAAGTGCCAAAAGAAAGGAAATTGAACATAGATTTTTAATTTAGTCATAGAGTATCATTTTCGAGTCAAAATTACAAGAATTAGGGCAAAATAGACGAAGCATTCGTGTGATCTTGCCTGTGTAAGCAACCAGTCTCCATGAGGACTAAGGCGATGTTACTTGACTACCACACAAATATATGAGAATTATAAAAGCTTATGAACTGTACGCTATATTTTACTGTATTTGTATGCCGCTAATAGAACGCCATATATACGCTAGTTTATTCTCTAGCTCTCTAGGATATACTCTTTATTACCATAAGGTCCTTAGTTCGACTCTAAATTACTCTAATATATCTCATAAGAAATGCACGTAAAGTTCGTTTCGATCGATTGCAGACTTTTGTTCTTTTCAAGAATTAAATGAGAAATACGCCCCCACGAAGTTAAAACAAGTATCAAAAGAAAGGAAATCAAACAAAGATTCTTATTTTAGCCGTCATACCTTATTCCATTCTACATTGCGAAACTAAAGGCAAAAAAGGCGAAGAATTAGGATAAGTATAGCATTAGTAAACTTTGTACATCATAATTCCGCTATATATATTAACAATTACCTCACTTTTTATGCTGAGATACTCTCAGCTTCTCTCAAACACTCTCAGCATGTCTCAGATACTCTCAGCTACAATCAGACTCTCCTACTTTGACTCATATGAAATAAATAAGCTCTCTCAGATACTTTCAGTGTCTCTCAGATACTTCAATATGTCTCAGCATCTCTAAGATACTCTCAGCTATTCGTAGACACTGTCAACATGTGTCAAATATTCGTTTTTAGTCTCAGATACTCTTACCTTGTCTTAGATACTTTTATCTTCTCTTTAGATATGTCTCAGATACTCTCAGCTTCTCTCATACACTCTCAGCTTTCCTCATATACTCTTATCTACTTTGAAATACTCTATGTAAGTCTCAGAAACTCTCATGTACTCTCAGTCACTCTCAGCTAGTATCGTGTACTCTCAGATACTCTCCGCTTTTCTTACACACTTTTAGATACTCTCAGCTTCTCTCAGATACTCTAAAATTTTCTAAGATACTCTCATTTAGTCTCAAATACTCTTAGCTTCTCTTTTATACTCTCAGGTACTGTCAACTTCTCTCAGATACTCCCAAATACTCTTAGCTTGTCTTAGATACTTTTATCTTCTCTCAGATACTCTAAATATGTCTCATATACTTTGAACTACTCATAGATGCTCTCAGCTTCCCTTACACACTCTCAGATACTCTCAGCTTCTTTACATACCCTTATATACTCTTAGCTTCTCTCAGCTTCTCTCAGCTTCTCTCAGATACTCTCAGCTTGTCTCTGATACTCTCAGCTACTCTCAAGTACTCTCAGCTTGTCTCAGATACTCTCAGCAACTCTCAGATACTCTCAGCTTGTCTCAGATACTCTCAGCTTCTCTCAGATATTCTCAGCTTTTCTCTGACACTCTCAGCTTGTCTAAAATACTCTCAGCATCTTTCAGATACTCTCATCGTCTCTCAGATACACTTAGCATGTCTCAGATACTCTCAGTTTGTCTAAGATATTGTCATCTACTCTCATATTTTCTACTTTAGTCTCAGATACTCTCAGCTAGTTTCAGACACTCTAATTTCGTCTCGTATACTCTCAGCCTCTCTCAGATACACTCATACTGTATTAGACACACTCAGCGTCTCTCAGATACTCTCAGATACCTTACTTTAGTCTCAGCTTCTCTCAGATACTCTCACAGTGTCTACGATACTCTCAGCTTCTATTCCATACGCTCCGATACTCTTAGCTTCTCTTATACAGTCTCAGATACTCTCTGAATCTCTCATATACTCTCAGATACTCTCAGCTAGTCTAAGACACTCTCAGATACTCTCTGAATCTCTCATATACTCTCAGATACTCTCAGCTAGTCTCAGATACTCTCAGCTTCTCTCAGATACTCTCAGCTAGTCTCAGATACTCTCAGCTTCTCTCAGATACTCTCAGCTAGTCTCAGATACTCTCAGCTAGTCTCAGATACTCTCAGCTTCTCTCAGATACTCTCAGCTAGTCTCAGATACTCTCAGCTTCTCTCAGATACTCTTAGCTTGTCTTAGATACTCTCAGCTTCTCTCAAATACTCTCAGATACTATCAAATTGTCTCAGATACTCTCAGATACACTAGGCTTCTCTCAGATACTCTCAGCTTCTCTCAGATACTCTCAGCTTCTCGCAGATACTCTCAGTTTGTCTCAGATACTCTCTGAATCTCTCATATACTCTCAGATACTCTCAGCTAGTCTAAGACACTCTCAGCTTCTGTCAAATACTCCTATATATTCTCAGATACTCTCAGCTTCTTTCAAATACTCTCTGCTTCTCTCAGACACTCTCATATACTCTTTATTTGTCTCAGATGCTCTCAGCTTCTCTCTGATACTCTCCTTTAGTCTCAGATACACACAGCTTCTCTCAGATACTCTCAGCTAGTCTAAGACACTCTCAGCTTGTCTAAAATACTCTCAGCTTCTCTCAGTTACTCTCAGATGCTCTCAGATACTCTCAGCTAGTCTGAGACACTCTCAGCTTCTCTCAAATACTCTTATATATTCTCAGATACTCTCAGCTTCTCTCAGTTACTCTCAGATACTCTTAGACACTCTTATGTACTGTCAGCTTCTCTCAAATACTCTTATATATTCTCATATACTCTTAGCTTCTCTTACCTTCTCTTCTACATACTCTGAGATACTCTCAGTTACTCTCAGCTTCCCTCATATACTCTGAGATACTCTCAGCTAGTCTCAACTTCTCTCAGATACTCCCAAATACTCTCAGCCTCTCTTCCATACTCTTCCATACCCTCAGATACTCTCAGCTAGTCTCAGTATAAAGTCAGAGAACACATCTCCGTGCATTGCGATTGGCCTTCGAAGGTATATTCCGAGAAGTCGGAGGAGTGATAATTACAGGGCACAGCAAAGAGGACCCAAAAAAGAAAGGAGAGTCGTGATGATGAAGCGCTTTTGTTTCCACCGCTTTCTCTATCCTCTGTTTCATCTTCGTTGCCTACGTTACCTTTCCTTTCTTTAGAGTGGTTACCGCGGTAATTCGGAGTGTGTTACCATGGTGAAAGATGAAAGAGAAGTTCGTGGTTGTAACTCGGTCCCTTAGAGACGAATTTTATGGTAAAAATGACGGTTTATGTGGTCTTTCGTAATAAAATAATAATGTAAACAATAGAAAGTCGTATTATTAACATCGTAAACAATAGAAAAACGTATTTTAAATGGCTTAAACAATAGAAAATCGAATTATGTATATTGTTAACAATTTAAAATGTATTTTAATTATTTCTTTTTAAAAAATTATTTCTCGTTTTTGTTTTGTTTATATTATTTAAAATAATTTCTGTATTGTTTATGCTATTTATATGACGGTTTTTTATTGTTTATGTTATTTTTAATAAGTTATATATTGTTTATATAATTTAAATTTCGTTTTTCTACTGTTTATTTTATTTAAAATTAATTTTTCTACTGTATACCTTTTTAAATTCCGTTTTTCTATTGTTTATATTATTTAAATTCCGTTTTTCTATTGTTTATATTATTTAAAATTCGTTTTCTATTGTTTATATTATTTAAAATTCGTTTTTCTATTGTTTATTCTGTTTATATTACGATTTTCAATTGTTTATGTTTTTTTATAATTCGTTTTTATATTGTTTATATTATTTAAAATTCGTTTTTCTATTGTTTATATTACTTAAAATTCGTTTTTCTATTGTTTATATTATTTATAATACGTTTTTTATTGTATATATTATTTAAAATTCGTTTTTCTATTGTTTATTCTGTTTATATTACGATTTTCAATTGTTTGTGTTTTTTATAATTCGTTTTTATATTGTTTATATTATTTAAAATTCGTTTTTCTATTGTTTATTCTGTTTATATTAAGTTATTCTATTGTTTATGATATTTAAAATACGTTTTTCTAATGATAAGCTATTTATAATAAGTTTTTATATTGTTTATATTATTTATAATACGCTTTTTTGTTTATAATAACTGTAATACGATTTTCTATTGTTTATGTAAGTTATAATACGTTTTTCCTTTGTATATTACGTCAAAATACAAATTTCTACATCGCTCACGTAATAAAGAACTGATTTTCTTACTTAAATCTTACCATGGCTTACGGATTGTTACCTAGGTTACGTTTTCTTTCTTTAGAGTGATTACCGCGGTAATCCGGAGTGTATTACCATGGTGAAAAACGTTTAAAAGACGCTTCTTTTCCGCTTACAAGGCGGATTTTTCACCTTCAGAGATGGAAAAATATAGATAAATATTTAAATTTATAAAAAATTTCCATTTATCAGTTGCTGGATTGAAAATTAGTTACGTTGTATAAATTTCGATCATCAAGGGATTGTCATAATTCCACGAATTTTCATTTATTTATCTTATTCTTTATGAGAGAATTTCCTAGTCTTTTAGAATAAGGATACTTCGGGCATGAAAATAAGGATATATAATACTCAATTCATACTCTAACTAATCCCCAAATTTCGTATTTTTATAGGAGAGATTTTAGAAACAATAATTTGACGCACTTCCCGATTAAATAGAAATACGAAATTTGGGGATTAGTTAGAGTATGAATGGACTATTATATATCCTTACTTTTGTGCCCAAAGTATCCTTGGTTCGACTCCAAAACGCTGTCATAAGAAATGTTCGTAATGTTCGTTTTGATCGATTGCAGACTTTTGTTCTTTTGAAGATTTAAATAAGAAAAAATGGTCTTAGAAAATCTAAAAAAGTACCAAAAGACAGTAAATTGAATAAATATTCTTATTTTAGTCATAGAATACTAGTTTCTAGTCGAAATTATGAGAATTATGATGAAATACATGATAATATGCATCTTAAAATACTCCCGTAAGAAATGCACGTAAAGTTCGTTCTTAAGGATTGCAGACTTTTGTTCTTTTGATGATTTAAATCAGAAATAATGGTCTTAGAAAATCGAAAAAGTACCAAAGAGAAGCTGAGAGTATATGAGAGACAATTTCAATGGAATACACATCAATACATCCTCTTTAAGCCAAACCCCCTGATGTCTGATCTTTCCCACACCGGGATATATGGTCACCTTTTCCCTCTCTGAAGATCGGAATCGTTTTTCCCTTTTTTTCTTTTCGCCGCCTTCCAAAATTGCCCGAAAGTGGTAATTATATTGGGTCAGTCCGTCCGTCCGTCCGTTTCAAAAAGGAAGACCACCCGGACATTATACCCAAGGAAAAATTGCGGTAAATTCACTCATTTTTGAATTTTTTTGAATTTCGTGTTTTTCTCACTTGATGTACCTTTCTTTCTTGATGTATCTGTGAAGGTTGAGAGCGCTTGCTAAGCGTTGAGTGCGCTTTCTGACCGTTGAGGGCGCTTTCAACGTGTTAAGCACGTATTGCAGTATTGTAATACAATTATTCAATAGAAATGTTTGTAAGAAATCGCCTTAGTAGTCAAGTAAACGGATTGTTAATTCACGAAAGAATTGTAGAAATGTTTTTGTCTTTTTCGCCCTAATTCTCGCAATTTTGAATCGAAGACGATGTTATAAGGCTGGAATAAGAATCTTCATTCAATATCCTTTCTTTTAGTACTTGTTTCGATTTTTGAAGACCATTATTTCTTATTTAAATATGCAAAAGAACAAAAGTCTGCAATCGATCGAAACGGACTTAACGTGCATTTCTTATGAGAGTATTTCTAAGATGCATATCATCATGTATTTTATCATAATTCGCATAATTTCTGCTCTAAAATGATATTTTACCACTAATATAAGAATCCTTGTTCAATTTCCTTTCTTTTGTTACTTGTCTCGATTTTCTAAGACCATTATTTCTTATTTAAATATGCAAAAGAACAAAAGTCTGCAATCGATCGAAAAGAACTTTACGTACATTTCTTATGAGAGAATTTTCGAGTCGTTTTGGAGTCGAACCAAGGATACTTTGGGCATATAACTTCGTACATATAATAGTCAATTATTCCTCTAACTAATCTCTAAACACAGTATTTCTATTTAATCGGGAAGTGCGTCAAATTAACGTTTTTCCAAAAATGTCTCCCACGCATATCTTCTAGTCTAATCTTTTTCATTCAGAGTAAATTTTGTCCAATTACTTACAATTTCGAATATTAACCAATATTTCTCACGAAACATACATGCCATATCGAATTACATTGAATAATTAAACTAATATGGAATATTTACTTATTTATATATATAATAACTCAATATATACAATATCAACCTTTATTTGGTACTACAAAAGTCATAAAATCTTTAATTTCTTGTAGTCAAAAATATTTATACATACATAAAATACTTTCATACAATATATACATATTTTTATCTACTAGGAAACAAATTATTATATTTATTTGACAATTAGTATTAATATTACAGCATAAACTGTTATTTAATCAATTAATTAATTTATTTATTGATTAAAAGTTAAATTATATTATATATTCGTTATAAAATATTTATAAAATGCGGTAAAATAGTAATTTTTATCTTTCTAAGCACATGCTAAGCGTTCTCAGCAGAAATTTAAGTTATATCAACATATTCTAAGCGGAGTTAGCATTAACTAAGCGAACTTAACATTTTTTAAGCGATCTTAGCAAAGAATTTAGCTATGTCAACATGTTCTTAGCAGTCTAAGCACAATGTAAGCGTTCTATACTCATTCTAAGCAGTCTCAACGTATTCAAAGCAATTTAAACATATTCTAAGCTATCTCAACTTATTCTAAGCGGTTTCAACGTATTCTAAGCGTTCTTAACGTACTCTAAGCGGGCTCAACTTACTCTAAGCGGTCTCAACGTACTGTAAGCGGTATCAACATATTCTAAGCGGTGTAAGCGTATTCTAAGCTTTCTCAACGTATTCTAAGCGTTCTCAACTTATTCTAAGCGGTCTCAACTTATTCTAAGCGTATTCCAAGCGTTCTCAACTTATTCTAAGCGTATTCTAAGCGTTCTCAGCATATTCTAAGCGGTCTCAACATATTCTAAGCATTCTCAACGTATTCTAAGCGTTCTCAACATTTTCTAAGCTATCTCAACATATTCCAAGCCTTCTCAACGTATTCTAAGCTATCTCAACGTCTTTTAAGCTGTTTCAACGTATTCTAAGCTATCTCAACGTCTTTTAAGCTGTTTCTACGTATTCTAAGCTATCTCAACGTATTCTAAGCGTTCTCAACTTATTCTATGCGTTCTCAACATATTCTAAGCTGTCTAAGCGTATTCTAAGCTATCTCAACATATTCTAAGCATTCCCAACGTATTCTAAGCAGTCTCAACATATTCTAAGCGTTCTCAACATACTCTAAGCTATCTCAACGTATTCTAAGCGATCTCAGCGCATTTATAAGCGGAACAAGCACATTTGAAAACAGTTTTCTTATTTCTTAATCACTGTCCTATCACTTCGAATTCAGATTTTTAATTTGAAATGATTTGATACAATGTTTCCGAACACTGATTAAAAAATGCTGAAAACAATGTTTAGAAGCAATGTATACGGACAGTCTAAAAATGTAATAAATCGTCATAAAAAATGAAATGATGGTCTTAAGAAACCGAAACAAATACCAAAGTAAGAATTAGTAGATTCTATCGTAATTGTTATTAAAGATATTTAATGATAGAAATGCAGCTTTTGTAAGCAAAGAAACGCCAAAAAATTATGATTAAATATATTTAACGAAAGAAATTTAGTCTTTGTTGCCTTAGAAACGCATAAAATTGTGATTAAACATATTCAACGAAATAAATATAGTTGTAGTAACCTTAGAAACGGATTAAAAGTTGTTATTAAACATATACATTTTACTTACGTGATATTTAGCAATCTTATTAATCATTTTCTATGAATTTATGCAATGACTTGAGCTTAATTTATGCTCTAATAAATATATTTTTGTAAATTTTTGATTATACAGAATAAATCTTTGGTTACTGAGCCCTTTTTGCATACATTATTGTAATATTGTACAGAAATATCATTCGTTCTTTTTAATTTGTAGTCATAGATATGCAATACTCATTCTTGTTCAGTAATCTTCATTGTAGGTTGCCTAGCAATGCTTAGAAATTCATCGTTGATCCTGATATTGCTTAATATATCACCAAAAGAAAATTTATTTGTAAAATTATGGTATCAGATGTTTTTAACCAGTAAAACAAATTTTTCTATTTTCAATTTGAATCAAATGTTTGTAAAAAACTGCAAAAAATGATCGATAATTTACTAAAAATTACGAACAGTAGGAAATTTTATTATATAGAAAGCATTAGTAGATATAAGAAATTGAAATTCAGTAATTAAATTTATACTTTACAATACAATCTCAGATTGTCTCAGACACTCTTAATTTGTCTCAGATACTCTCAGCTTCTCTCAGATACTCTCAGCTACTCTCAGATACTCTTATTTAGTCTCAGATACTCTCAGCTTCTCTCAGATACTCTCAGATACTCTCAGATATTCTCACCTTCTCTCAGATACTCTCAGAGTCTCTCAGATACTCTCAGCTAGTCTCAGATACTCTCAGACACTCTCATTTAGTCTCAGATACTCTCTGCTTGTCTAAGATACTCTCAGCTAGTCTCATTCACTCTCAGCTTCTCTCAGATACTCTCAGCTTCTCTCAGATACTCTCAGCTTCTCTCAGATACTCTCAGCTTCTCTCAGATACTCTCAGATCGTCTCAGAGAGTCTCAGCTTCTCTCAGATACTCTCAGCTAGTCTCAGATACTCTCAGCTTCTCTCAGATGCTCTCAGATACTCTCAGCTTCTCTCAGATACTCTCAGCTTCTCTCAGATACTCTCAGCCTCTCTCAGCTTCTCTCAGATACTCTCAGCTTATCTCAAATACTCTTAACATCTCTCAGATACTCTCAGATCGTCTCAGAGAGTCTCAGCTTCTCTCAGATACTCTCAGCTAGTCTCAGATGCTCTCAGCTTCTTTCAGATGCTCTCAGATACTCTCAACTTCTCTCAGATACTCTCAGCTTCTCTCAGATACTCTCAGCTTCTCTCAGATACTCTCAGCTTCTCTCAGATACTCTCAGATCGTCTCAGAGAGTCTCAGCTTCTCTCAGATACTCTCAGCTAGTCTCAGATACTCTCAGCTTCTCTCAGATGCTCTCAGATACTCTCAGCTTCTCTCAGATACCCTCAGCTTCTCTCAGATACTCTCAGCCTCTCTCAGCTTCTCTCAGATACTCTCAGCTTATCTCAAATACTCTTAACATCTCTCAGATACTCTCAGATCGTCTCAGAGAGTCTCAGCTTCTCTCAGATACTCTCAGCTAGTCTCAGATGCTCTCAGCTTCTTTCAGATGCTCTCAGATACTCTCAGCTTCTCTCAGATACTCTCAGCTTCTCTCAGATACTCTCAGTTTCTCTCAGATACTCTCAGCTTCTCTCAGATACTCTCAGATCGTCTCAGAGAGTCTCAGCTTCTCTCAGATACTCTCAGCTAGTCTCAGATACTCTCAGCTTCTCTCAGATGCTCTCAGATACTCTCAGCTTCTCTCAGATACTCTCAGCTTCTCTCAGATGCTCTCAGATACTCTCAGCTTCTCTCAGATACTCTCAGCTTCTCTCAGATACTCTCAGCCTCTCTCAGCTTCTCTCAGATACTCTCAGCTTCTCTCAGATACTCTCAGCTAGTGTCAGATGCTCTCAGCTTCTTTCAGATGCTCTCAGATACTCTCAGCTTCTCTCAGATACTCTCAGCTTCTCTCAGATACTCTCAGCTTCTCTCAGATACTCTCAGCTTCTCTCAGATACTCTCAGATCGTCTCAGAGAGTCTCAGCTTCTCTCAGATACTCTCAGCTAGTCTCAGATACTCTCAGCTTCTCTCAGATACTCTCAGCTTCTCTCAGATACTCTCAGCTTCTCTCAGATACTCTCAGCCTCTCTCAGCTTCTCTCAGATACTCTCAGCTTATCTCAAATACTCTTAACATCTCTCAGATACTCTCAGATCGTCTCAGAGAGTCTCAGCTTCTCTCAGATACTCTCAGCTAGTCTCAGATGCTCTCAGCTTCTTTCAGATGCTCTCAGATACTCTCAGCTTCTCTCAGATACTCTCAGCTTCTCTCAGATACTCTCAGCTTCTCTCAGATACTCTCAGATCGTCTCAGAGAGTCTCAGCTTCTCTCAGATACTCTCTGCTTGTCTCAGATACATTCAGCTTATCTCAAATACTCTCAGATACTCTCACCTTCTCTCAGATACTCTCACCTTCTCTCAGCTTCTCTCAGACACTCTCAGCTTCTCTGAGATACTCTCAGCTTCCTTCAGCTTCTCTCGGACACTCTCAGCTTCTCTGAGATACTCTCAGCTTCTCTCAGATACTCTAATTTAGTCTCAGATACTCTCAGCTTCTCTCAGATACTCTCAGTGTGTCTCAGATACTCTCAGCTTGTCTCAAATACTCTCAGCTAGTCTCAGATACTCAGAATGAGTATCTTTATAATTCTCCACAATATATAATAAAAATATTTCTTATCTTGAGTATATTATATTATATTATATATATATATATATATATATATATATATATATATATATATATATATATATATATATATATATATATATATATATATATATATATTACTACCAAAATCTGCAATGTTTTTATCGAAAACTGCAAAACATATTGAATTACACTCCTCCAATGATAAAAACACAACGAACACACGTGTATGAAGTGTAAATTTGCGATCGTCTGTCTCTCCGTAACAATGGAATGTTAAGTGTGGGCGTAGCTGATATATCTCCCGAGGCAAACAAAAGAAACTACACGTCCGATATGATCTTCATGCCAACGTCGAAACTACTCCGTCACCTCAAACTTTTTTTGCCGATTTCTCAACGAATACACCGAGGTGCGAGAAAAATAAGAATTGGTATTGAATCTATAAAGAATTGCCTTCAATATGAGACTGTTTTGAGGAGTTTTGGTCGATAAATAAAGTTTTTATGAGCCAAAATGTAATTTGGTTGCGGAGAAATTCCTTGATATATTGTTATGAAAGTTCAACATTCGCCGTAGTCGTCATAGAGACGGGTTGTTTAGAACAGAGAAATTTGCACTAATTTGTCGTCTTTTAGGTCTTAATTCTCGTAATTTTGACCACTAAACGATATTCTACGCTTGCAATAAGAATCTTTGTTCAATTTCCTTTCTTTTGGTACCTGTTTTAACTTCACATGACTATTATTTCTTATTTAAATATGCAAAAGAACAAAAGTCTGCAATCTATAAAAACGAACTTTACGTGCATTTCTTATGGGAGTGAATTCTAGCACATGTATCATCTTGTACATTTCGTTATAATTCTCTTAAATAAGTCTCTAAATTGATATTATAACACCGGAATAAGGAACTTTATTCAATTTCCTTTCTTTTGGTACTTGTCTCGATTTTTTAAGACCATTATTTCTTTTTTAATTCTTCAAAAGAACAAAAGTCTGCAATCTATAAAAAACGTACTTTACGTGCATTTCTTATGAGAGCGTTTTCGGGTCTTTAATTGTCGAACCAAGGATACTTTGGGCACAAAAATAAGGATATATAATACACAATTATTCCTGTAACTAATCCCCAAATTTCGTATTTCTATTTAATCGGGAAGTGCGTGAAATTAACGTTTTTCTAAAATGTCTCCCACGCATTTCTTACGTGAGTCACCGACATCGGATACATAAACACACACACAACGGTGATTATTATGCATATAAATATATAATACTTGCTAGGAAATAGTAAAGTATTTAAATAGGAAAACATTGGATTATTTTGACAAGTAATTCGAGCGATTAAACCCTTGAAAATTCACGAAAATTTCTCCAAAATTCTGCAAAATTACAAACCCCATCTATAAAATCAATATTGCTCATTATTTGCTATTTTACCACTTTTTACAACAATATAGCGTTGCTATGATACTCTGCTTCATGAACAAACAATATGAGTATTGTTCAATATTATTCAAAATTTTCTTTGTAATTTCACCCAACATTTATCAGTTGGTTACTATGATTTATATTCTCATTGTTGAGATGATATCATTTCAAATAGGGGGGAATTCAGGCATTGATACAGTAATAGGAATCTTTTGTACTGTTCTTTCATAGTATATATATGTATTGGTACATCAATACAATATATACCCTCTAAGCATAATTTCCTAGGCAACGTCCGAAGATATAATACCTCTTCGTCACGCGAAACTGTAATCAATAAAGAATTATGAGATAAAATTGGTAAAAAACACTCTACAGAGGGTGTAAGTGATTCGTAAGAGTATAAGAAACAGTTGAGATCGCTTAGAAGATGTTTTTATCGCTTGAAATACGTTGAGACAGCTTAGATGTGGCTTAGATTGCTTAAAAGACGTTAGACATGCTTAAAGTATGTTGAGAACGCTTAAAATACGTTGAGATAGCTTAATTCGTGCTTGAATAGCTTAGAGTACGTTTAGATGGCTTAGAAGTAGTTGAGACTGCTTGGAATACGTTGAAATAGCTTAGAAGTAGTTGAGACTGCTTGGAATACCCTTAAATTGCTTAAAATACGTTGAGATAGCTTAGAATACGTTGAGATAGCTCAGAATACGTTGAGATAGCTTAGAATATGTTGAGAACGCTTAGAATACGTTGAGATAGCTTAGAATACGTTGAAATAGCTTAGAATACGTTGAGACAGCTTAAAATACGTTGAGAATGCTTAGAATACGTTGAAATAGCTTAGAAGTAGTTGAGACTGCTTGGAATACGCTTAAATTGCTTAAAATACGTTGAGATAGCTTAGAATACGTTGAGATAGCTCAGAATACGTTGAGATAGCTTAGAATATGTTGAGAACGCTTAGAAGACGTTGAGATAGCTTAGAATACGTTGAAATAGCTTAGAATACGTTGAGACCGCATAAAATACGTTGAGAATGCTTAGAATACGTTGAAATAGCTTAGAAGTAGTTGAGACTGCTTGGAATACGCTTAAATTGCTTAAAATACGTTGAGATAGCTTAGAATACGTTGAGATAGCTCAGAATACGTTGAGATAGCTTAGAATATGTTGAGAACGCTTAGAAGACGTTGAGAACGCTTAGAATGCGTTGAGATAGCTTAGAATACGTTGAAATAGCTTAGAATACGTTGAGACAGCTTAAAATACGTTGAGAATGCTTAGAATACGTTGAAATAGCTTAGAAGTAGTTGAGACTGCTTGGAATACGCTTAAATTGCTTAAAATACGTTGAGATAGCTTAGAATACGTTGAGATAGCTCAGAATACGTTGAGATAGCTTAGAATATGTTGAGAACGCTTAGAAGACGTTGAGATAGCTTAGAATACGTTGAAATAGCTTAGAATACGTTGAGACCGCATAAAATACGTTGAGAATGCTTAGAATACGTTAAGATAGCTTATAATACGTTTAGACCGCTCAGAATACGTTGAGAATGCTTGGAATACGCTTAAATTGCTTAAAATACGTTGAGATAGCTTAGAATACGTTGAGATAGCTTAGAATATGTTGAGAACGCTTAGAATACGTTGAGATAGCTTAGAATACGTTGAAATAGCTTAGAATACGTTGAGACAGCTTAAAATACGTTGAGAATGCTTAGAATACGTTGAAATAGCTTAGAAGTAGTTGAGACTGCTTGGAATACGCTTAAATTGCTTAAAATACGTTGAGATAGCTTAGAATACGTTGAGATAGCTCAGAATACGTTGAGATAGCTTAGAATATGTTGAGAACGCTTAGAAGACGTTGAGAACGCTTAGAATGCGTTGAGATAGCTTAGAATACGTTGAAATAGCTTAGAATACGTTGAGACAGCTTAAAATACGTTGAGAATGCTTAGAATACGTTGAAATAGCTTAGAAGTAGTTGAGACTGCTTGGAATACGCTTAAATTGCTTAAAATACGTTGAGATAGCTTAGAATACGTTGAGATAGCTCAGAATACGTTGAGATAGCTCAGAATACGTTGAGATAGCTTAGAATATGTTGAGAACGCTTAGAATACGTTGAGATAGCTTAGAATACGTTGAAATAGCTTAGAATACGTTGAGACAGCTTAAAATACGTTGAGAATGCTTAAAATACGTTGAGAATGCTTAGAATACGTTGAAATAGCTTAGAAGTAGTTGAGACTGCTTGGAATACCCTTAAATTGCTTAAAATACGTTGAGATAGCTTAGAATACGTTGAGATAGCTCAGAATACGTTGAGATAGCTTAGAATATGTTGAGAACGCTTAGAATACGTTGAGATAGCTTAGAATACGTTGAAATAGCTTAGAATACGTTGAGACAGCTTAAAATACGTTGAGAATGCTTAGAATACGTTGAAATAGCTTAGAAGTAGTTGAGACTGCTTGGAATACGCTTAAATTGCTTAAAATACGTTGAGATAGCTTAGAATACGTTGAGATAGCTCAGAATACGTTGAGATAGCTTAGAATATGTTGAGAACGCTTAGAAGACGTTGAGAACGCTTAGAATGCGTTGAGATAGCTTAGAATACGTTGAAATAGCTTAGAATACGTTGAGACAGCTTAGAATACGTTGAAATAGCTTAGAATACGTTGAGAATGCTTAGAATACGTTGAAATAGCTTAGAAGTAGTTGAGACTGCTTGGAATACGCTTAAATTGCTTAAAATACGTTGAGATAGCTTAGAATACGTTGAGATAGCTCAGAATACGTTGAGATAGCTCAGAATACGTTGAGATAGCTTAGAATATGTTGAGAACGCTTAGAATACGTTGAGATAGCTTAGAATACGTTGAAATAGCTTAGAATACGTTGAGACAGCTTAAAATACGTTGAGAATGCTTAGAATACGTTGAAATAGCTTAGAAGTAGTTGAGACTGCTTGGAATACGCTTAAATTGCTTAAAATACGTTGAGATAGCTTAGAATACGTTGAGATAGCTCAGAATACGTTGAGATAGCTCAGAATACGTTGAGATAGCTTAGAATATGTTGAGAACGCTTAGAATACGTTGAGATAGCTTAGAATACGTTGAAATAGCTTAGAATACGTTGAGACAGCTTAAAATACGTTGAGAATGCTTAGAATACGTTGAAATAGCTTAGAAGTAGTTGAGACTGCTTGGAATACGCTTAAATTGCTTAAAATACGTTGAGATAGCTTAGAATACGTTGAGATAGCTCAGAATACGTTGAGATAGCTCAGAATACGTTGAGATAGCTTAGAATATGTTGAGAACGCTTAGAATACGTTGAGATAGCTTAGAATACGTTGAAATAGCTTAGAATACGTTGAGACAGCTTAAAATACGTTGAGAATGCTTAGAATACGTTGAAATAGCTTAGAAGTAGTTGAGACTGCTTGGAATACGCTTAAATTGCTTAAAATACGTTGAGATAGCTTAGAATACGTTGAGATAGCTCAGAATACGTTGAGATAGCTCAGAATACGTTGAGATAGCTTAGAATATGTTGAGAACGCTTAGAATACGTTGAGATAGCTTAGAATACGTTGAAATAGCTTAGAATACGTTGAGACAGCTTAAAATACGTTGAGAATGCTTAGAATACGTTGAAATAGCTTAGAAGTAGTTGAGACTGCTTGGAATACGCTTAAATTGCTTAAAATACGTTGAGATAGCTTAGAATACGTTGAGATAGCTCAGAATACGTTGAGATAGCTCAGAATACGTTGAGATAGCTTAGAATATGTTGAGAACGCTTAGAATACGTTGAGATAGCTTAGAATACGTTGAAATAGCTTAGAATACGTTGAGACAGCTTAAAATACGTTGAGAATGCTTAGAATACGTTGAAATAGCTTAGAAGTAGTTGAGACTGCTTGGAATACGCTTAAATTGCTCAGAATACGTTGAGATAGCTTAGAATACGTTGAGATAGCTCAGAATACGTTGAGATAGCTCAGAATACGTTGAGATAGCTTAGAATATGTTGAGAACGCTTAGAATACGTTGAGATAGCTTAGAATACGTTGAAATAGCTTAGAATACGTTGAGACAGCTTAAAATACGTTGAGAATGCTTAGAATACGTTGAAATAGCTTAGAAGTAGTTGAGACTGCTTGGAATACGCTTAAATTGCTTAAAATACGTTGAGATAGCTTAGAATACGTTGAGATAGCTCAGAATACGTTGAGATAGCTCAGAATACGTTGAGATAGCTTAGAATATGTTGAGAACGCTTAGAATACGTTGAGATAGCTTAGAATACGTTGAAATAGCTTAGAATACGTTGAGACAGCTTAAAATACGTTGAGAATGCTTAGAATACGTTGAAATAGCTTAGAAGTAGTTGAGACTGCTTGGAATACGCTTAAATTGCTTAAAATACGTTGAGATAGCTTAGAATACGTTGAGATAGCTCAGAATACGTTGAGATAGCTTAGAATATGTTGAGAACGCTTAGAAGACGTTGAGAACGCTTAGAATGCGTTGAGATAGCTTAGAATACGTTGAAATAGCTTAGAATACGTTGAGACAGCTTAAAATACGTTGAGAATGCTTAGAATACGTTGAAATAGCTTAGAATACGTTGAAATAGCTTAGAATACGTTGAGACAGCTTAAAATACGTTGAGAATGCTTAGAATACGTTGAGATAGCTTAGAATACGTTGAAATAGCTTAGAATACGTTGAGACCGCATAAAATACGTTGAGAATGCTTAGAATACGTTGAAATAGCTTAGAAGTAGTTGAGACTGCTTGGAATACGCTTAAATTGCTTAAAATACGTTGAGATAGCTTAGAATACGTTGAGATAGCTCAGAATACGTTGAGATAGCTTAGAATATGTTGAGAACGCTTAAAATACGTTGAGATAGCTTAGAATACGTTGAGATAGCTCAGAATACGTTGAAATAGCTTAGAATACGTTGAGACAGCTTAAAATACGTTGAGAATGCTTAGAATACGTTGAAATAGCTTAGAAGTAGTTGAGACTGCTTGGAATACGCTTAAATTGCTCAGAATACGTTGAGATAGCTTAGAATACGTTGAGATAGCTCAGAATACGTTGAGATAGCTCAGAATACGTTGAGATAGCTTAGAATATGTTGAGAACGCTTAGAATACGTTGAGATAGCTTAGAATACGTTGAAATAGCTTAGAATACGTTGAGACAGCTTAAAATACGTTGAGAATGCTTAGAATACGTTGAAATAGCTTAGAAGTAGTTGAGACTGCTTGGAATACGCTTAAATTGCTTAAAATACGTTGAGATAGCTTAGAATACGTTGAGATAGCTCAGAATACGTTGAGATAGCTCAGAATACGTTGAGATAGCTTAGAATATGTTGAGAACGCTTAGAATACGTTGAGATAGCTTAGAATACGTTGAAATAGCTTAGAATACGTTGAGACAGCTTAAAATACGTTGAGAATGCTTAGAATACGTTGAAATAGCTTAGAAGTAGTTGAGACTGCTTGGAATACGCTTAAATTGCTTAAAATACGTTGAGATAGCTTAGAATACGTTGAGATAGCTCAGAATACGTTGAGATAGCTTAGAATATGTTGAGAACGCTTAGAAGACGTTGAGAACGCTTAGAATGCGTTGAGATAGCTTAGAATACGTTGAAATAGCTTAGAATACGTTGAGACAGCTTAAAATACGTTGAGAATGCTTAGAATACGTTGAAATAGCTTAGAATACGTTGAAATAGCTTAGAATACGTTGAGACAGCTTAAAATACGTTGAGAATGCTTAGAATACGTTGAGATAGCTTAGAATACGTTGAAATAGCTTAGAATACGTTGAGACCGCATAAAATACGTTGAGAATGCTTAGAATACGTTGAAATAGCTTAGAAGTAGTTGAGACTGCTTGGAATACGCTTAAATTGCTTAAAATACGTTGAGATAGCTTAGAATACGTTGAGATAGCTCAGAATACGTTGAGATAGCTTAGAATATGTTGAGAACGCTTAGAAGACGTTGAGAACGCTTAGAATGCGTTGAGATAGCTTAGAATACGTTGAAATAGCTTAGAATACGTTGAGACAGCTTAAAATACGTTGAGAATGCTTAGAATACGTTGAAATAGCTTAGAAGTAGTTGAGACTGCTTGGAATACGCTTAAATTGCTTAAAATACGTTGAGATAGCTTAGAATACGTTGAGATAGCTCAGAATACGTTGAGATAGCTTAGAATATGTTGAGAACGCTTAGAAGACGTTGAGAACGCTTAGAATGCGTTGAGATAGCTTAGAATACGTTGAAATAGCTTAGAATACGTTGAGACAGCTTAAAATACGTTGAGAATGCTTAGAATACGTTGAAATAGCTTAGAAGTAGTTGAGACTGCTTGGAATACGCTTAAATTGCTTAAAATACGTTGAGATAGCTTAGAATACGTTGAGATAGCTCAGAATACGTTGAGATAGCTTAGAATATGTTGAGAACGCTTAGAAGACGTTGAGAACGCTTAGAATGCGTTGAGATAGCTTAGAATACGTTGAAATAGCTTAGAATACGTTGAGACAGCTTAAAATACGTTGAGAATGCTTAGAATACGTTGAAATAGCTTAGAAGTAGTTGAGACTGCTTGGAATACGCTTAAATTGCTTAAAATACGTTGAGATAGCTTAGAATACGTTGAGATAGCTTAGAATATGTTGAGAACGCTTAGAATACGTTGAGATAGCTTAGAATACGTTGAAATAGCTTAGAATACGTTGAGACAGCTTAAAATACGTTGAGAATGCTTAGAATACGTTGAAATAGCTTAGAAGTAGTTGAGACTGCTTGGAATACGCTTAAATTGCTTAAAATACGTTGAGATAGCTTAGAATACGTTGAGATAGCTCAGAATACGTTGAGATAGCTTAGAATATGTTGAGAACGCTTAGAATACTTTGAGATAGCTTAGAATACGTTGAAATAGCTTAGAATACGTTGAGACAGCTTAAAATACGTTGAGAATGCTTAGAATACGTTGAAATAGCTTAGAAGTAGTTGAGACTGCTTGGAATACGCTTAAATTGCTTAAAATACGTTGAGATAGCTTAGAATACGTTGAGATAGCTCAGAATACGTTGAGATAGCTTAGAATATGTTGAGAACGCTTAGAAGACGTTGAGAACGCTTAGAATGCGTTGAGATAGCTTAGAATACGTTGAAATAGCTTAGAATACGTTGAGACAGCTTAAAATACGTTGAGAATGCTTAGAATACGTTGAAATAGCTTAGAAGTAGTTGAGACTGCTTGGAATACGCTTAAATTGCTTAAAATACGTTGAGATAGCTTAGAATACGTTGAGATAGCTCAGAATACGTTGAGATAGCTTAGAATATGTTGAGAACGCTTAGAAGACGTTGAGATAGCTTAGAATACGTTGAAATAGCTTAGAATACGTTGAGACCGCATAAAATACGTTGAGAATGCTTAGAATACGTTAAGATAGCTTATAATACGTTTAGACCGCTCAGAATACGTTGAGAATGCTTGGAATACGCTTAAATTGCTTAAAATACGTTGAGATAGCTTAGAATACGTTGAGATAGCTTAGAATATGTTGAGAACGCTTAGAATACGTTGAGATAGCTTAGAATATGTTGAGAACGCTTAGAATACGTTGAGACAGCTTAAAATACGTTGAGAATGCTTAGAATACGTTGAAATAGCTTAGAAGTAGTTGAGACTGCTTGGAATACGCTTAAATTGCTTAAAATACGTTGAGATAGCTTAGAATACGTTGAGATAGCTCAGAATACGTTGAGATAGCTTAGAATATGTTGAGAACGCTTAGAATACGTTGAGATAGCTTAGAATACGTTGAAATAGCTTAGAATACGTTGAGACAGCTTAAAATACGTTGAGAATGCTTAGAATACGTTGAAATAGCTTAGAAGTAGTTGAGACTGCTTGGAATACGCTTAAATTGCTTAAAATACGTTGAGATAGCTTAGAATACGTTGAGATAGCTCAGAATACGTTGAGATAGCTTAGAATATGTTGAGAACGCTTAGAATACGTTGAGATAGCTTAGAATACGTTGAAATAGCTTAGAATACGTTGAGACAGCTTAAAATACGTTGAGAATGCTTAGAATACGTTGAAATAGCTTAGAAGTAGTTGAGACTGCTTGGAATACGCTTAAATTGCTTAAAATACGTTGAGATAGCTTAGAATACGTTGAGATAGCTCAGAATACGTTGAGATAGCTTAGAATATGTTGAGAACGCTTAGAAGACGTTGAGAACGCTTAGAATGCGTTGAGATAGCTTAGAATACGTTGAAATAGCTTAGAATACGTTGAGACAGCTTAAAATACGTTGAGAATGCTTAGAATACGTTGAAATAGCTTAGAAGTAGTTGAGACTGCTTGGAATACGCTTAAATTGCTTAAAATACGTTGAGATAGCTTAGAATACGTTGAGATAGCTCAGAATACGTTGAGATAGCTTAGAATATGTTGAGAACGCTTAGAAGACGTTGAGAACGCTTAGAATGCGTTGAGATAGCTTAGAATACGTTGAAATAGCTTAGAATACGTTGAGACAGCTTAAAATACGTTGAGAATGCTTAGAATACGTTGAAATAGCTTAGAAGTAGTTGAGACTGCTTGGAATACGCTTAAATTGCTTAAAATACGTTGAGATAGCTTAGAATACGTTGAGATAGCTCAGAATACGTTGAGATAGCTTAGAATATGTTGAGAACGCTTAGAAGACGTTGAGAACGCTTAGAATGCGTTGAGATAGCTTAGAATACGTTGAAATAGCTTAGAATACGTTGAGACAGCTTAAAATACGTTGAGAATGCTTAGAATACGTTGAAATAGCTTAGAAGTAGTTGAGACTGCTTGGAATACGCTTAAATTGCTTAAAATACGTTGAGATAGCTTAGAATACGTTGAGATAGCTCAGAATACGTTGAGATAGCTTAGAATATGTTGAGAACGCTTAGAAGACGTTGAGAACGCTTAGAATGCGTTGAGATAGCTTAGAATACGTTGAAATAGCTTAGAATACGTTGAGACAGCTTAAAATACGTTGAGAATGCTTAGAATACGTTGAAATAGCTTAGAAGTAGTTGAGACTGCTTGGAATACGCTTAAATTGCTTAAAATACGTTGAGATAGCTTAGAATACGTTGAGATAGCTCAGAATACGTTGAGATAGCTTAGAATATGTTGAGAACGCTTAGAAGACGTTGAGAACGCTTAGAATGCGTTGAGATAGCTTAGAATACGTTGAAATAGCTTAGAATACGTTGAGACAGCTTAAAATACGTTGAGAATGCTTAGAATACGTTGAAATAGCTTAGAAGTAGTTGAGACTGCTTGGAATACGCTTAAATTGCTTAAAATACGTTGAGATAGCTTAGAATACGTTGAGATAGCTCAGAATACGTTGAGATAGCTTAGAATATGTTGAGAACGCTTAGAAGACGTTGAGAACGCTTAGAATGCGTTGAGATAGCTTAGAATACGTTGAAATAGCTTAGAATACGTTGAGACAGCTTAAAATACGTTGAGAATGCTTAGAATACGTTGAAATAGCTTAGAAGTAGTTGAGACTGCTTGGAATACGCTTAAATTGCTTAAAATACGTTGAGATAGCTTAGAATACGTTGAGATAGCTTAGAATATGTTGAGAACGCTTAGAATACGTTGAGATAGCTTAGAATACGTTGAAATAGCTTAGAATACGTTGAGACAGCTTAAAATACGTTGAGAATGCTTAGAATACGTTGAAATAGCTTAGAAGTAGTTGAGACTGCTTGGAATACGCTTAAATTGCTTAAAATACGTTGAGATAGCTTAGAATACGTTGAGATAGCTCAGAATACGTTGAGATAGCTTAGAATATGTTGAGAACGCTTAGAATACTTTGAGATAGCTTAGAATACGTTGAAATAGCTTAGAATACGTTGAGACAGCTTAAAATACGTTGAGAATGCTTAGAATACGTTGAAATAGCTTAGAAGTAGTTGAGACTGCTTGGAATACGCTTAAATTGCTTAAAATACGTTGAGATAGCTTAGAATACGTTGAGATAGCTCAGAATACGTTGAGATAGCTTAGAATATGTTGAGAACGCTTAGAAGACGTTGAGAACGCTTAGAATGCGTTGAGATAGCTTAGAATACGTTGAAATAGCTTAGAATACGTTGAGACAGCTTAAAATACGTTGAGAATGCTTAGAATACGTTGAAATAGCTTAGAAGTAGTTGAGACTGCTTGGAATACGCTTAAATTGCTTAAAATACGTTGAGATAGCTTAGAATACGTTGAGATAGCTCAGAATACGTTGAGATAGCTTAGAATATGTTGAGAACGCTTAGAAGACGTTGAGATAGCTTAGAATACGTTGAAATAGCTTAGAATACGTTGAGACCGCATAAAATACGTTGAGAATGCTTAGAATACGTTAAGATAGCTTATAATACGTTTAGACCGCTCAGAATACGTTGAGAATGCTTGGAATACGCTTAAATTGCTTAAAATACGTTGAGATAGCTTAGAATACGTTGAGATAGCTTAGAATATGTTGAGAACGCTTAGAATACGTTGAGATAGCTTAGAATATGTTGAGAACGCTTAGAATACGTTGAGACAGCTTAAAATACGTTGAGAATGCTTAGAATACGTTGAAATAGCTTAGAAGTAGTTGAGACTGCTTGGAATACGCTTAAATTGCTTAAAATACGTTGAGATAGCTTAGAATACGTTGAGATAGCTCAGAATACGTTGAGATAGCTTAGAATATGTTGAGAACGCTTAGAATACGTTGAGATAGCTTAGAATACGTTGAAATAGCTTAGAATACGTTGAGACAGCTTAAAATACGTTGAGAATGCTTAGAATACGTTGAAATAGCTTAGAAGTAGTTGAGACTGCTTGGAATACGCTTAAATTGCTTAAAATACGTTGAGATAGCTTAGAATACGTTGAGATAGCTCAGAATACGTTGAGATAGCTTAGAATATGTTGAGAACGCTTAGAAGACGTTGAGAACGCTTAGAATGCGTTGAGATAGCTTAGAATACGTTGAAATAGCTTAGAATACGTTGAGACCGCATAAAATACGTTGAGAATGCTTAGAATACGTTGAAATAGCTTAGAAGTAGTTGAGACTGCTTGGAATACGCTTAAATTGCTTAAAATACGTTGAGATAGCTTAGAATACGTTGAGATAGCTCAGAATACGTTGAGATAGCTTAGAATATGTTGAGAACGCTTAGAAGACGTTGAGAACGCTTAGAATGCGTTGAGATAGCTTAGAATACGTTGAAATAGCTTAGAATACGTTGAGACAGCTTAAAATACGTTGAGAATGCTTAGAATACGTTGAAATAGCTTAGAAGTAGTTGAGACTGCTTGGAATACGCTTAAATTGCTTAAAATACGTTGAGATAGCTTAGAATACGTTGAGATAGCTCAGAATACGTTGAGATAGCTTAGAATATGTTGAGAACGCTTAGAATACGTTGAGATAGCTTAGAATACGTTGAGACAGCTTAAAATACGTTGAAATAGCTTAGAATACGTTGAGACAGCTTAAAATACGTTGAGAATGCTTAGAATACGTTGAAATAGCTTAGAAGTAGTTGAGACTGCTTGGAATACGCTTAAATTGCTTAAAATACGTTGAGATAGCTTAGAATACGTTGAGATAGCTCAGAATACGTTGAGATAGCTTAGAATATGTTGAGAACGCTTAGAAGACGTTGAGAACGCTTAGAATGCGTTGAGATAGCTTAGAATACGTTGAAATAGCTTAGAATACGTTGAGACCGCATAAAATACGTTGAGAATGCTTAGAATACGTTGAAATAGCTTAGAAGTAGTTGAGACTGCTTGGAATACGCTTAAATTGCTTAAAATACGTTGAGATAGCTTAGAATACGTTGAGATAGCTCAGAATACGTTGAGATAGCTTAGAATATGTTGAGAACGCTTAGAAGACGTTGAGAACGCTTAGAATGCGTTGAGATAGCTTAGAATACGTTGAAATAGCTTAGAATACGTTGAGACAGCTTAAAATACGTTGAGAATGCTTAGAATACGTTGAAATAGCTTAGAAGTAGTTGAGACTGCTTGGAATACGCTTAAATTGCTTAAAATACGTTGAGATAGCTTAGAATACGTTGAGATAGCTCAGAATACGTTGAGATAGCTTAGAATATGTTGAGAACGCTTAGAATACGTTGAGATAGCTTAGAATACGTTGAGACAGCTTAAAATACGTTGAAATAGCTTAGAATACGTTGAGACAGCTTAAAATACGTTGAGAATGCTTAGAATACGTTGAAATAGCTTAGAAGTAGTTGAGACTGCTTGGAATACGCTTAAATTGCTTAAAATACGTTGAGATAGCTTAGAATACGTTGAGATAGCTCAGAATACGTTGAGATAGCTTAGAATATGTTGAGAACGCTTAGAAGACGTTGAGAACGCTTAGAATGCGTTGAGATAGCTTAGAATACGTTGAAATAGCTTAGAATACGTTGAGACCGCATAAAATACGTTGAGAATGCTTAGAATACGTTGAAATAGCTTAGAAGTAGTTGAGACTGCTTGGAATACGCTTAAATTGCTTAAAATACGTTGAGATAGCTTAGAATACGTTGAGATAGCTCAGAATACGTTGAGATAGCTTAGAATATGTTGAGAACGCTTAGAAGACGTTGAGAACGCTTAGAATGCGTTGAGATAGCTTAGAATACGTTGAAATAGCTTAGAATACGTTGAGACAGCTTAAAATACGTTGAGAATGCTTAGAATACGTTGAAATAGCTTAGAAGTAGTTGAGACTGCTTGGAATACGCTTAAATTGCTTAAAATACGTTGAGATAGCTTAGAATACGTTGAGATAGCTCAGAATACGTTGAGATAGCTTAGAATATGTTGAGAACGCTTAGAATACGTTGAGATAGCTTAGAATACGTTGAAATAGCTTAGAATACGTTGAGACAGCTTAAAATACGTTGAGAATGCTTAGAATACGTTGAAATAGCTTAGAAGTAGTTGAGACTGCTTGGAATACGCTTAAATTGCTTAAAATACGTTGAGATAGCTTAGAATACGTTGAGATAGCTCAGAATACGTTGAGATAGCTTAGAATATGTTGAGAACGCTTAGAAGACGTTGAGAACGCTTAGAATGCGTTGAGATAGCTTAGAATACGTTGAAATAGCTTAGAATACGTTGAGACAGCTTAAAATACGTTGAGAATGCTTAGAATACGTTGAAATAGCTTAGAAGTAGTTGAGACTGCTTGGAATACGCTTAAATTGCTTAAAATACGTTGAGATAGCTTAGAATACGTTGAGATAGCTCAGAATACGTTGAGATAGCTTAGAATATGTTGAGAACGCTTAGAAGACGTTGAGAACGCTTAGAATGCGTTGAGATAGCTTAGAATACGTTGAAATAGCTTAGAATACGTTGAGACAGCTTAAAATACGTTGAGAATGCTTAGAATACGTTGAAATAGCTTAGAAGTAGTTGAGACTGCTTGGAATACGCTTAAATTGCTTAAAATACGTTGAGATAGCTTAGAATACGTTGAGATAGCTCAGAATACGTTGAGATAGCTTAGAATATGTTGAGAACGCTTAGAATACGTTGAGATAGCTTAGAATACGTTGAAATAGCTTAGAATACGTTGAGACAGCTTAAAATACGTTGAGAATGCTTAGAATACGTTGAAATAGCTTAGAAGTAGTTGAGACTGCTTGGAATACGCTTAAATTGCTTAAAATACGTTGAGATAGCTTAGAATACGTTGAGATAGCTCAGAATACGTTGAGATAGCTTAGAATATGTTGAGAACGCTTAGAAGACGTTGAGAACGCTTAGAATGCGTTGAGATAGCTTAGAATACGTTGAAATAGCTTAGAATACGTTGAGACAGCTTAAAATACGTTGAGAATGCTTAGAATACGTTGAAATAGCTTAGAAGTAGTTGAGACTGCTTGGAATACGCTTAAATTGCTTAAAATACGTTGAGATAGCTTAGAATACGTTGAGATAGCTCAGAATACGTTGAGATAGCTTAGAATATGTTGAGAACGCTTAGAATACGTTGAGATAGCTTAGAATACGTTGAAATAGCTTAGAATACGTTGAGACAGCTTAAAATACGTTGAGAATGCTTAGAATACGTTGAAATAGCTTAGAAGTAGTTGAGACTGCTTGGAATACGCTTAAATTGCTTAAAATACGTTGAGATAGCTTAGAATACGTTGAGATAGCTCAGAATACGTTGAGATAGCTTAGAATATGTTGAGAACGCTTAGAAGACGTTGAGAACGCTTAGAATGCGTTGAGATAGCTTAGAATACGTTGAAATAGCTTAGAATACGTTGAGACAGCTTAAAATACGTTGAGAATGCTTAGAATACGTTGAAATAGCTTAGAAGTAGTTGAGACTGCTTGGAATACGCTTAAATTGCTTAAAATACGTTGAGATAGCTTAGAATACGTTGAGATAGCTCAGAATACGTTGAGATAGCTTAGAATATGTTGAGAACGCTTAGAATACGTTGAGATAGCTTAGAATACGTTGAAATAGCTTAGAATACGTTGAGACAGCTTAAAATACGTTGAGAATGCTTAGAATACGTTGAAATAGCTTAGAAGTAGTTGAGACTGCTTGGAATACGCTTAAATTGCTTAAAATACGTTGAGATAGCTTAGAATACGTTGAGATAGCTCAGAATACGTTGAGATAGCTTAGAATATGTTGAGAACGCTTAGAAGACGTTGAGATAGCTTAGAATACGTTGAAATAGCTTAGAATACGTTGAGACCGCATAAAATACGTTGAGAATGCTTAGAATACGTTAAGATAGCTTATAATACGTTTAGACCGCTCAGAATACGTTGAGAATGCTTAAAATATTCTGAGACCCATTAGAATACGTTAGGATAGCTTAGAACACGTTGAGAACGCTAAGAATACGCTTAGACCGCTTAGAATATTTTGAGACCGCTTAGAATACGTTGAGACCGCTCAGAATATTTTGAGACCGCTTAGAATACGTTGAGACCGCTTAGAATACGTTGAGAACGCTTAGAATGCGTTGAGAACGCTTAGAATACGTTGAGACTGCTTAGAATATGTTGAGATAGCTTTGAATACGCTTAGATAGCTTAGAATATGTTGAGAACGCTTAGAATATGTTGAGACAGCTTAATATTGTCCTTAATCCGCTTAGAATGCGTTGAGAACGCTTAGAATGCGTTGAGACCGCTCAGAATGCGCTGAGATAGCTTAGAATACGTTCAGATAGCTTAAAACACGCTTAGATTGCTTACAATACGTTGAGACCGCTCAGAATGCGCTGAGATAGCTTAGAATACGTTGAGATCGCTGAAATAAAGAATATTTAACTCTAACATACAGTAAATTATCAAAGCACATTTTCTTCATTATATATCGTTTATAAATCAATATAATTTAACAATTTTAACCCATTATTACTTATATTTAACTTAATCTGACCAATTCAACATATTGCGTGACATTTTTAAACTTCTCTAAAATACGTCATAAAAAAATGAAGAAAATTACTTAAATTATAAAAAATTATCCTCTTCAGCGTAATTAAATCCCAGGAAATATTTAATACTTCCTCCAAAATACTCTCAGATGTCGTGACTTTATATATTTCTATTTTTTTCGTCTTTTTCAACTTTTTTTTAGACTTTTTTCGACTTAATCTTCTTCGCTGGAGGCTATGGAAAGAGATTCCAGCTCCAAAAAAAAATCCTGACACGAAAACAAGATGATTTATAAGAAAAACTGACCTTTTTTCTCTCTAAAACTATTTTCTTTTTTTATTTTGAAGTTTGCGATCTTTTTGGTTCCCAAATCGACCGCATTTTCGTATTATTTAGGCGCTAGTGTAGCCCGTACATTAATTTTTCATTTTTTATAATTATTGCGGTAATTTTGTATATTTATGTTTAATTAAGAATAATTGATGCAGTAATTAAACGTTTATGTTAATACTGGGTTGTTAAAATATTAGTTTAAGCGAAAGCTATGTTATCCGATTCCCCATTTTAATTCGTTGAATTCACGAAAATTTGGTATTTAATGGTCATAATTATAGTCTTTAATCAATTTCCTTTATTTTGGTATTTGTCTCGATTTTGTAAGACCATTATTTCTAATTTAAATCATCAAAAGAATAAAAGTCTGCAATCGATCGAAACGAACTTTACGTGCATTTCTTATTACTGCATTTAGAGTCGTTTTGGAGTCGAACCAATGATACTTTGGGCATAAAAATAAGGATATATAATAGTCCATTTATTCCCTTAACTAATCCCCAAATTTCGTATTTCTATTCAATCGGGAAGTGCGTCAAATTAACGTTTTTCTAAAAAATGTCTCCCACGCATTTCTTACGGGACTCACCGACATCGGAATCAAAGTCTTATGAGATTATAAAGTCTCTTTATAAGCATTCCTAATGTAACTTTGGTAATTCTGCTTAACAAACATTAATGTTTCCGTGGTAATTTATTATGCTATCATATCTTTTTACTGTAGCAACAAATGTTCATTACTATGCTTACAAAATCTTCGTTTCCAGGGTTACATATCTTCGTTTCTACCCTTACAATTGTTTTTATATATGTAAAATATTCTGTTTACTGTTAATTACGATGATTAAGTTAATTACTGTAGTATGAAATCTTTGTTACCATAGTGAAAAGACCTTCATTATTGATGTAGAATTGTTTATTTCTTCTTTTAACCAATATTCGTTACTATGGTGAAAATACCGTTAGTGTGTTAACAATACTTTGTTTCTATAGAACTAAATTTATACGTTAGAAAAATTAGCGGTAAATAGTACGCATTTATCGTTAAAAAATCTTCGTTACAACGTTAACAAGTGTTCGTTGCTAAGATAAGCAACTTTCTAGGGTAACAATATTTCGTTAAAATGGTACCAAATCTTCATTACAACGTCAAGAAATATTCGTTACTACGGTAACAAACATACTTACTAGTAGATACACAAATCTTCGTTACAACGCTACGATATCTTCGTTACTACGTTAACAAGTATTCGTTAGTACGGTAACCAAGTTTCTATGGTAACTAATATTCGTTACAACGCAATAAAATCTTAAAAAACAACAATAATCTTTATAAAATAACAATAAACCTTGGTTACTATAGCCAAAAAATATTAATCTTTGTTACAACGCTTTGGAATCTTCGTTAATACGCTACAACATTTGTTAGTACGATATGCAACTTTCTATGGTAACAATTTTTCGTTACAACGCTTTAAATCTTCGTTACTACGGTAAGAAACGTTTGTTGATGTAACAACATTCATTAGAACGCTATAAAACCTTCATTACTACGTTAACAAGTATTCCTCAACGTTGTATCCAAATTTTCCTAACAATAACAATGAATTCTTCGTTACAATTGTTTCCAATCTTAGTTACTAAGGTAACAAAGGTACCTGGATGCACAAATCTTTGTTACAACGCTATAAAATCCTATCACAAGCGATTAATATTTATTTAAACATTTATACAGTCGGTTATTAACGTAATTTTGTATTTAATTAGTTCATTCAATAGATAATATTTATTCAATAATAATATTAAATGCGCAATCATCGCAAGTTTGCATTAAATCAGAAATAATTACATTAAATCAGTAATTAATTCGTTATTACAGTAATAAATGTTCTTTTATACGGAAATCTTCTTTACAACGCTATAAAATAATTATTGATACGTATAAAAGTGCGGTAACCAAGATTTGTTAACAATAACAACAACTTCTTTGCAATTGTTTCAATCCTTGTTACAACGCTATAATATCTTCGTTACTACGATAAGCAACTTTCTATGGTAACAAGATTTCTTTGATAACGCTAAAAAATCTTCCTTACTATATTAAAAATATTCGTTAGTACGCTAACCAAGTTTCTACGGTAACAAATCTTCGTTACAACGATATAAAATCTTATAAAATGACAATGAACAGTAATCTTTATAAAATAACAAACAATTATCTTTATAAAATAACAATAAACCTTGGTTAATATAGCCAAAAAATATAAATATTTGTTAAAAAGTTATTAAATATAAAATTTGTTTATATGTTAACAAATCTTCGTTACTACAATAAGCTACTTTCTATGGTAACAAATTTTCGTTATAATGGTATAAAATCTTCATTACTACATTAAAAAGTATTCGTTAGTACATTTAACAAGTTTCTATGGCATCAAACATTCGTTACTACGCAAAAAAATCTTTGTACTTACGTAATAACAACATTTTCAACAATATTGAATGTTTTTATGGTAGCAAAACTTCGTTTCAATTGTTTTAAATCATTGTTACTATGGAAATCTTTGTTACGACGCTATAAAATATTCGTTACTACGGTAATAAACATTCGTACATACACAAATCTTTGTTACTACGTTAACAAGTGACCGATAGTACGATAAGAAATATAAAATATCTCTTAACAAGAAACAAGAAATTCTTAAATATGAAATATTTATATATTTCTTAATAATAACAATAACTTCTTCATTAGAATTGTTTCAAATCTTCGTTAATACGTCAACAAGTATTCGTTAGTACGTTTTTCTAAAAAATGTCTCCCACGCATTTCTTACATCGGATACATAAACACACACATATATATGTATATATATATATATATATATATATATATATATATATATATATATTCAAAAGTATAAAAGTCTGCAATCGATCGAAACGAACTTTACGTGCATTTCTTACGGGAATATTTCTAGTACATGTATCATCGTGTATTTCATCACAATTCTCATAATTTCGACTATAAAACGATATTCTATGGTAAAAATAAGAATCTCTACTCAGTTTTATTTATTTTGGCACTACTTTTAACTTCGTAGGACCATTATTTCTTATTTAAATCATTAAAAGAATGAAAACATTACGTGCATTTCTTACTCCCCTTGTTTATATACGTACTTGGATGTTTTCCGAATCCTCAAAGTGCAGTCGATTAAAGCTATACCCCCCTAAAGTGTTATAATAATAATATTTCCAAATCCCCGAGTCATTTTCCACACCCCCGTCGTGCTTTAGTTAGCAAACTAAACGAAGACGCGTTCCCATGTAATTTTTCGCTTGCAGGCCTGCGTTATTTCGACGATTAAAATTAGAAATAATGCTCCGATCATTACGAGACGAGTACCAAAATAAAGGAAATTAAACGTAGATTCTATTTCTTGTCTTCGAACGACCCCTGGCGATTCGTATATTTCCGATAATCAGGCAGAAAAAACAGCAAATTTTGGCATTTTTTTATAGTTCTCCTATACAATATATATAGGGCGTAGGACTTAGATAGGACTGAGATCTGAGAAGGTAAGACTATCTGAGAGAAGCTGAGAGTATCTGAGAGAAACTGAGAGTATTCTGAGAGTACCTAAAGGAAACTGTGAATATCTGAGAGATGCTAAGAGTGTCAGAGAGAAGCGAAGTGTGTCTGAGAGAAGCTGAGAGTATCTGAGATTAACTGAGAGCATCTGAGAGAAGCTGAGAGCGTCTAAGATACGAAAGCGTCTTTATATTTTTATGAATATCTCTAAAAGTAAAAACACTACAAGAATTAAAATTTAGCCTGTAATAAGCACACCATTAATGTGTTAGATGAAGTTGTTTTCGTTTCCGTAGCTGCCATAGAAACAGTTTTATCCGTCTTTTCCGATTATCCGACCGGGAAAATTTTTCAGCGTAGGTTACTTCACATTTTTGCAAATTACTCCTAAATTAATGATTTTTTACGCTTGAAACTTTAAACTACTATTAATATTCTACTTAAGTACAAGATGAAGCAATTTGTGTTCCAATAGCAAAGATAGTTTACGTTTTATCCGTGTTTTTCTATTCTAGGATCGGGAAAATCTTTTCTACGTTAGTTATCACACTTTTTTTACGAATTACTCCAAAGTTAAGAATAGTTCATCGTTTATGACTTCAGAGATTAAAAAGACGCTAATAAAGTACAAATTGGAGTACTTTTCTTTTCCACATCGACTACGGTATACGTTTTATCCGGCTTTCTCCATTATCCGACTAGATTATATATACCAGAATAGATAACAAACGTTCTTAATACGAAAATCTTTGTTACAACGCTATATAATCTTCATTAATACGTTTTAAATGATTCGTTTATACGTTAAACAAGTTTCTATGGTAACAAATCTATTTTAGAACGCTATAAAATATTCTTTAGTACGATAACAATCATTCGTTAGTACGGTAACCAAGTTTCTATCGTAATAATTTTTCGTTACAACGCTATAAATTCTTCGTTACTACGGAAATCTTAGTTAAAACGCTATAAAATAATCATCACTACGGTAACATATATTCGTTAGTACGGTAAGCAACTTTCTATAGTAACAATTCTTCGTTACTATCGTGAAAAAATCTTCGTTACTTATATTCATTAGAACGCTGTAAAATCTTCGTTACTACGGTAAGAAACAATCCTTTATATACAAATCTTTGTTACAACGCTATAAAATATTCCTTAATACGGTAACAAGTATTTGTTATTATATATATCGTTACTACGTTAGTAGTTCGTTACAGCACTATAAAAACATTCGTTAATACACCAATCTTTATTACAACGCTATAAAATGTTCATTACTGCGTAAAAATATCTTTGTACTTACGTAACAACAACATTTTAACAACATAACCAAACCCTGGTTAACATAGCAAAAGAATTACCTGGGAAACAAAATCTCCTTAGTTCGAGGAATTCTCAGAGGTGTGTATATGTATCGAATTCTTGAAATATGTATATTAATATATTATATGTATTAATATATATGTATATTCGAACAATCTTTCTTTCGTAATCAAATCTCAGTTTCCATAGTAAAATTTTTTAAAGTAAAATTTCGTTACTATGGTAAAAGATATTCCTTCTTTTATATTGTTACTCATAACAAAAATATTTCAATTATTATCTAGAATATTCGAAGTTGTAATTGTTTGGAATGGTTAAAACTTAGTTACTATGGTTTAAAATGCGTTTCTATAGTCTTCGTTATCTTCATTACTGCGTTAACGAGTATTCGTTAGTACAGTAAAAAAACGTTCGTTAATACACAAATATTCGTTACTGCGGTAACCGACTTTCTATGGTAAGAAATCTTCGTTACTACATTAAGAAGTATTCGTTACCACGGTAACAATCGTTTGTTGATATACTAATATTGGTTACAACGCTATAAAATCTTCATTTATACGTTTAAAATTATACATTAGTACGCTGAAAAAGTGTCTATGGTAACAAAACTTCGTTAAAACGATCTAAATTCTTCGATACTACCTTAGCAAGTATTTGTTGCTAAGATAAGTAACTTTCTATGATAACAATTCTTTGTTATAATGGTACCAAATCTTACTATTGTGAAAAAAATCTTCGTTACTAATATTTATTAGAACGCTATAAAAGAACATTCGTTAGTACGATAACCAACTTTCTAAGAAAAATTTTTTTGTTACGAAAATATAAAATCTTCATTACTACGGTAACAAAAGTTTGTTGATATACCAATTATAATAATAATATTCATACACTAAAGTATTCGTTACTACGGTAACAAATATTCGTTAGTACGTTCACCAAGTTTCTACGGTAACAAGTCTTTGTTACAACGCTATAAGATCTTCATTGCTACGGTAACCAAGTTTCTATGGTATCAATATTCGTTACTACGTTAAGAAATATTCATTACTATAGTAGCAAACATTCGTTAGTACGGTAATCTTTGTTACAACGCTATAAATTGTTCATTACAACGTTAGCAAGTATTCGTTACTACGTTAAGCAAGTTTCTATTCTATAAAATCTTCGTTACTACGATAATAAAAATTCATTTATACACAAATATTTATTACAACGCTATAAAATCTTCGATACTACGTTAAGAATATTCGTTACTACAGTAACAAACATTCGTTAGTACGGTAACCAAGTTTATATGGCAACAAATCTTCGTTACAACGCTATAAAATCTTCGTTACTACGGTAATAAACATTCGTTAGTACGGTAACCAAGCTTCTACGGTAACAAATCTTCTATTAGACTAAGTTTCTATGATATCAATATTCGTTGCTACGTTAAGAAATATTCGTTAAAACGATCTAAAATCTTCATTACAACGGTAAAAAATATTCTTTAGTACGTTAAACATGTTGCTATGGCAACAAACATTCGTTACTACGCTACAAAATCTTCATTAGTACGTTAACAAACATTCGTTACTACGCAAAAACCTTTGTACTTACGTAATAGCAACATTTTCAACAACATAACCATAGCAAAAGAAGGAAAGGAATTCTGTGAGGTGTGTATCAAATTGTGTTGGCTTCGAAGACATTCTAAATCGACTCCAAATTACACCAATTTTCCACTTTTTTTCCCTTGCCTTCGGCGCGGTCAGATTTTCATCACGATCTGTACCTGCCTTCGCTCGGAATGTTTTCGGCGGGAACCGTTTCCTTTTTGGCTCCACCACCAAAGAACCATTGGTGCTATTCGGGAACCAAAAATACTGGCGGATAGAGCACCACAAGGGCTACGATTTGGTGCACGTTTCGTTGTTCTGGGTGGTGCGTTGGTGATGTAATAAATTCTCAAAGTGTGGGTTTACGGGAATTTGTTGAGTACCAAAATTTGTGCGTATCGTATTTCATAAATTTCGTCTTATCATAGTAACCATTATTTATTTTTAAAAATAAAAAATATGACTTAATAGAGAATTAAATAATCTACAGTTTGGTGCATGTTTTGTTGTTCTGGGTGGTGCGTTGGTGCTGGAATAAATTCGTGAAGTTTGGGTTTACGGGAATCTATTAAGAACCAAGGTTTTAGCGTACCTTGTTTCTTAAAGTTCTTATTACTGGAATAACTATCGTTTGCTTGGAAAAACTAAAATTATATGCCGCTAGAAAATGGAATAAGCTATAATTTGGTGCATAACTTGTTTCTATAAATTGCATAATAGCGAAGAAATAAATTAGTAAAGTTTCGGTTTACGGAAAGTCTGTTAAGCACCACAGTTTTTGCGTATCGTATTTCATATATTGCTTTATAGTGCAGCAATAATTGTTTGGTTTCAAAATATAAAAATACTGGCTGATAGAACATTACATAAGCTACAATTTGGTGCATGGAACTTTGTTCTGGGTGCTACTGTGGTGAAATAATAAATTCTCAAAGTTTAGATTCACGGAGAGTATCTCCTGCACCGAGTGTTTTGCGTACAATGTTTCAAATATCTCCAATTACTGCAGCAACTATAAATTGTTTCAGATGTACAAAACTATATTTAAATAAAGCATTATGTACGCTACAATATGATGCATTAACCGTCGTTTACGTTTCATAATAGCTGAGTAATTAATTCTCAAACTTTACGCTTTCGAAATCGTCTCACAGTAACGTGTTTCGAAAATGTCTTATTACTGCGGAATTTAGAAGAAAATATTAATTTCGATGTCAAATTTATTAACGTATTTATTCAATTTTGTATTTATTTAAGTATTTATTTACTCATTCATATATTAATGTATATATAAATTAATTATTTACATTATTCAAGCATTATTTACGTATTTGTTTTAGTAATTGTTCATTGATGTATCATTTTTATTGCTTATCTATTGATGTTAATTAATTAAATTATTTATTTTTATAAACTTTTTCTTGTCTAATTATAGTTATTTTTAACTAATTGATTTCTTTATATATCTTTTATTTATTATATATTTTTATCATTATTTAGCATTTATTAATTATTTATATATTATATTTTTTATTGTATATTTATTGCTTATTTATTTTATATTTATTGGTTATTAATTTATCATTTACTGATTTATTGGTTTTTAATTTATTTATTATTTATAATTTCATTATTGTCATTTAATTATTAAAAGTTTATTTAATATAATTTATTATTTTAATTATTTATTTATCTCTCTCTTTATTTATTATTTATTTGTTTATATTCATTATGTATAAATCATTTATTTAGTATTATTTATTTATTTATTATTAATTATTTTATTAAAATTTATTTATTATTATTAATTATTAATTAATTATTTATTTGGCATTTATATTTATTTATTAATAACTTATTATGTATTTATTATTTATTTTAAAAATATTTATAAATTATTTATTATCTCTTTGCGAAATATTAATTAATTAATTATTATTTTATTTTAAAATATATATCATTTATTTAATAGTTATATATTATATATATATTATTTATTTATTATTTATTTATTATTTATTTATTTTTCATATATTTTTCATATATATTATTTATTTATTATTTATATATTATTTTATTATTATTTTTATATCATTTATTTATTTAAATTCTATGTCATTAATTATGTATTTATTATTCATGTATTCAAATCATAATCAAGCATAAAAATTCGAATTCCGATCTTCATTTTTTTCTCTTACGAATCGTTTTTCCGAAACCTGTTGTCGAGTGTATTTTTTTTGAGTGACGCGGTCACGTGACCGTGTCTCCACCAACCGGAAGTGGTTAATTTCGACTCTCAGCTGTTTCTTTCGCCGCCGATTTTCATGCTAACAATCCAATTCCACGTACTCTTATAATCTCTTTCGTTTCCTACTTACCATGACTAACACACTGTCACACCTTTTTCCCCCGTGATCCGGAAAGTTTTGGTAACTTCTCGAATTTTTTGTGGGCTTCGTTTTTAACGTAGAAACATGGTTTTTGCACCAAATTGTAGAGTAATCATCTATTTATTTATATATATTTTTGATTTTTGAACGTTTATAATGGTTTACTCGCTATGGCTAAATTTCTAGAACTTTGCACGGAAAATTTATTGGTTTTTTGTTACATTTTTTTCCGTGATCGGAAACGTTTTGGTAACTTCCCAAATTTTTTGTGGGCTTAGTTTTAAATGTAGAGATGTGGTTTTTGCACCGAATTGTAGAATAGTCATTTGTTTATTTATATGTATTTTTGTTTTTTGCATAAATATAATCGTTTTTTCTCTATGGCTGAATTTGTAGATCTTTGCACTGAAAATTTTTCTGTTTTTTTACACCTTTCCCCCGTGATCGGGAAAGGTTTGCTAACTTTCAGAATTTTTTTTGGGCTTAATTTTTAACGTATAAACGTGGCTTTTACGTTGTATTGTAGAGTAATATGTTTTCTATTTGCGTATATTTTCTATATTTGCATAATTATAATTATTTACTCGCTATGGCTAAATTTGTGGATCCCTGCACGAAAAATTGTTTGGTACATTCCCGAATTTTTTAATTATTTGTGGGTTATTTGTTACCGTAGAAACAAGGATTTTGCGTTATATTATAGAATAATTATTTATTTATTTATGTATATTTTATTTGTTTGAATATCTATAATAGTTTACCCGCTATGGCTGAAAATCTGGATCTTTGCGCGGAGAATTGTTTGGTACGTTCCCGATTTTTTTATAAGCTTAGTTTTTAAGGTAGAAACAATGTTATTGTGTTATATTGTAGAGTAATTATTTGTTTATATATAAATATTTTTGGGTATTGCATATCTATAATAGTTTACCCACTATGGCTGAATTTATAGATCACCGCACGGAAAATATTTTGGTACGTTCCCGATTTTTTCATGAGCTTAGTTTTTAAATTAGAAACAAGGTTTTTATGTTATGTTATAGAACAATCTTTCATTTATTAGTATATATTTTTGTTTGTTGAATATCTACAATAGTATACCCGTTGGAACTAATTATATGGATCCTTGCACGGAAAATTTTTGTTTCTAGTATTCAAGATGGCGACTTGAGTTGCGAACCAGCGTTGGTTTTTTGCTAATATCTTGGAAAATGTTAGCAATAGACAAAAATGTTAAATATAAAAGTGGTAGAAAATTAAATTATCTACAATGTTGTCAAATTTATATGTGTACAAGTTGAATATTTACGAAGTTATTCCCGAAAAACGCAAGATGGCGTCTTTAGTATAGATCTAGCATTAGATTTTCACAAATTTCTCGCAAAATATTACCAATAGATAAAAATATTAAATTAAAAACTTGTAAAAGATTAAATTATCTACAACTGGGTTGAATTTTCATGCACCCAAGTTGAATATTAACGACATTATACCGGAAAAACTAATTGATCCTTCGGATGAACAGAAAGTGCTGTTTGGTGTCGAACTTACGTTTCTTTTTCACAAATATCTCGCAAAATATTAATAATAGACAAAAACGTGAAATATAAAAGTTGTAGAGGATTAAATTATCTACAACATTGTTAAATTTTCATGTATCCAAGTTGAATATTAACGAAGTTATACAGGAAAAACTAATTGGGTCTTCGGAAAATTATAAAGGTATCTATTATATATAGCTTATCGTATATTAGCAACTGTAATTATCAAATGAATTAATATCATAGCTTTAAAAATAAATTTTCATTGAAATTCATTGCTTTAAAAACACAATTATACAATTTATACAACAAAATTTATATTATTTATGTATTTATTAATTAGTTGAACCAATTAATCAATTTTTTACAACGAAAATTAAATTTTTACGAATTAAAAATTAATTTTTCGATTTCCTAAAACAATTATCAATGATTTAATTGATTTTAAATACATAAATATACCAATTTACTAATATATACATATATAAATCACTTTAATTATTATATAAGATGAAAATTATGGCTTAAAAATATATTTCCCTCGATTTTTATCAGTTTAATATTAATATTATAGTTTATTAATGTATTTTTATCAATATTTATTGCTTTAAAGTCACAATTAACTAATATTTATTGTAAAAAATCCAATTTTTATGAATTAAAAATAATTTCCAGATTTTATAGAACAGTTATCTCTTATTTAATTAATATATTTACTGATTTATTTAACAATAAACACGCAATTTACATATCAAAGTACATGAAAACAACTGTAATCATTATAAAAATCGAAATTTGTTGCTTAAAATATACATTTTCGTCGAGATTTATTAATTTAAAATGAAGATTATAGTTTATAATTATATATTTATCACTTTAAATACGCAATTAACCAATTTTTAGCTCAAAAAATTCAATTTTTAGGTATTTTAAACAAATTCCCGGATAGAAAACATGGCAACCATTTTCCTATAGTAACCGTTGCCATGACAACGGAGTACAATGCATCCAAAATGGCCGCCAAATGAGCTAAAAATTTACGTATTATTTTATAAGGTTTTTTAAGCGTTTTTGGACGTCTGGAACGTTTTGGAGCGATGCGGAGTTTTCCTGTTCTCCGAGAGTCAGAATTCGTGACCTCAATCTTTCTCTGGAAGGGATAATCGTCGGAATTCCGAAGCGGTGAAGCAATGGAAAATTTTCATTCCACGCTGTTGAAATTCATACATTCACAGTAATGAGATTATTCAAACGGCTGTAATTGCTAAAGTATTCACTGTATTAACTCCAAACTTTGTATTTATCTTTATTAGAGTCTAAGGTTTATAATTACGGATTTTGGTGCATGCCGGTTCAACGAAAGTGCCGGTTTATTGAACAATGAGATTCGTTTTTCCGGAATAACTACGTTAAATTGAAATTTTTGTATATACCAATGTATTGTAAAGTTGTAGAATGTTTAATTGTCTACAACTTTTGCATTTAAAGTTTTTCTCCATCACCAATATTTTGCGAGATATTGGCGAAAAACCAACGCCAGTACGCAAATTTTCTAGGAATTCGTTAGCTATATGTATAAAACAACTTAGAATAACTTCGTTAAATTGAAATTTAGGTATATACAAATGTATTGCAAAGTTGTAGACTATTTAATTGTCTACAACTTTTGCATTTAAAGTTTTTCTCTATCTTCGATATTTTGGGAGATATTTGCAAAAAACCAACGCTAGTTCGCTAATGTGTTAGATTTCGCCAGATGATATCTATAAAACTACATAGAATAACTTCGTTAAATTGAAACTTTTGTATACACAAATGTATTGCAAAGTTGTAGATAATTTAATTAGCTACAACTTTTGTATTTAAAGCTTTTCTCTATGGCCAATATTTTGCGAGATATTGTCGAAAAACCAACGCTGGTACGCAAATTTTCTATGAATTCCTTAGCTATATCTATAAAACTACTTGGAATAACATAAATAACTTCATAAATTTTCATTCCACGCTGTTGAAACTCATACATTCACAGTAATGAGATTATTCAAACGGCTGTAATTGCTAAAGGATTCGCTGTACTGATTCCAAACTTTGCATTTATGTTTATTCAAGTCTAAGGTTTACAATTACGGAGTTTGGTACATGCCGGTTTAACGGAAGTGCCGGTTTATTGGACACTGAGATTCGTTTTTCCGGAATAGCTACGTTAAATCGATAGTTTTGTATATGCAAATGTATTGCAAAGTTGTAGAGTGTTTTATTGTCTACAACTTTTGTATTTAAGGGTTTTCTGTATTGTTAATAGTTTAGGAGATATTTGCGAAAAACAAACACTACTTCGCGAATAGTCTAGGAATTCGTTAGCTATATCCATAAGAATATATGGAATAACTTCGTTAAATTGTAATTTTTGTATATACTAATGTATTGCAAAGTTGTAGATTGTTTAATTGTCTACAACGTTTATATTTAAACTTTTTCTCTATCTTCGATATTTTGCGAGATATTTGCGAAAAACTGACGCTAGTACGCAAATTTTCTATGAATTCGTTATTACTATAACATTTCTTAGAATAACTTCGTTGAAATGAAACCTTTGTATATACAAGTGCATTGCAAAGTTGTAAATAATTTAATTGTCTACAACTTTTGTATTTAACGTTTTTCTCTATCGCCAATATTTTGCGAGATATTTGCGAAAAACCACTAAAAATCACAGAAATGCTGGAAAATTTTCCGCCATTTTTTCTACCTTTTGTCTTTCCGGAATAACTTCTTTGATATACAACTTACGTATATATAGTTGCTTAGCAAAGGTGTAGATAATTAAATAGTCTACAACTTTTGTATTTAAACTTTTTCTCTATCGCCAATATTTTGGGAGATATATGCTAAGTTCGAACGCTGGTTCGCAAATAAAAAGTTCGAAAAACGGGAAATGATTTTGAATATTCAAATATTGGTTTTTTACTCTAAAAGTAGATTAAATGGTTCTATCAAGTATTAAAAACGTAAATAATATGATTTTTATATGAAAAATTGGTTAATTGTGAATTTAAAGCAATAAATTTCGATGTAAAGATAATTTTAAGCTATAATTTTCATATTATATAATAATTACAGTTGTTTATATATTCATATATTAGTATATTGGTAGATTTATGTATTTATTGTCAATTAAATCAGAAATAATAGTCCTACGAAGTTTGGAAATGAATTTTAATGTATAAAAATTGAATTTTTGGGTTCGAAAATTTGATTAATTGTTATTTTAAAGCAATAAATATTAATAAATAATATTATTCTATCTCTATTCTGATAAATATCTATATATAGATGGAATTTATCTTAAAAATAGTGAAATTTCCCAGTAAAAATTACGAAAATAACTTATTTTATAATAAATGTACAATTTATTTTTCATACATTTTTATGAATAATATTTAAATATATAATAACCCTTTAATAACAGTTTTATATATATAGTAAATTAATTAAAATAGAAATTGTTTTATAAAGAATATTTATAATTATATATATTATTTAAAGTTGATTTTATAGCTTCTATGCTAAACATGGATATGAAAAGTATTTGTTTATCCGGTTGCCATAACAATAACTCATTATTTTAAATATTGTCACCTTGAAACCATTAAAAATAATCTATATTCAATTTCCTTTCTTTTGGTACTTGTCTCGATTTTCTAAGACCATTATTTCCTATTTAAATCATCAAAAGAACAAAAGTCTGCAATCTTTTAAAACGAACTTTACGTGCATTTCTTATGGGAGTTTTCGGGTCGTTTTGGAGTCGAACCAAGGATACTTTGGACATAAAAATAAAAATGTATAATGCTCAATTATTCCTCTAACTAATCCCCAAATTTCGTATTTCTATCTAGTCGGGAAGTGCGTCAAATTAATGTTCAAAATCCATTATTACTTCTTTAGTACAAAAATCTTAACCTCTGAAATCAAGTTACTGAATTACGGGCAGCGGAGTTGAAAAAACGCCGGGAGTTGCAGCCTCAACTCCAGGTGAATTTAAGCGCCGGTGCCTCCTCATGAAATACGTGTATGGAGTGCTTAATTTGCAACGTTTCGCCTTTATTTATGCAATAATATTTGCGCAAAAATTACTATTTATAGATCAAAGTATAAGCTATACTTGGTGAAAAACTTACTGATTTATATTGATAAGTTATGGAGTAATAAATTCTCAAAGCTCACCCAACCGTTAACCTTGTATGAATTTTTTTTCCCGTGCAAAGTTTTTGAAAATTTAAAAATGTGAACAAACTAAAGTTTATTTTTAAACAACAAAAATACTGACTTATAGAGCATATATGTATCTTTAATGTGGTGCATAAATTATAGTTCCATCATAAATATTAAATACGTAATAAATTCATACATATTCCAAGAACGCCATTACTTCTACTTGCTAATTTATGAACAGTGTTTCGTATATTTCTTTGTTACAGTTTTATGAATATTTATTTCTAAAAACAAAAAATACTGAAGTATATAAAATCTAATTATCTACAATTTGGTTAAAATTCCTAGATCTACGTTGAATTATAAGGACCAAATAAATTTTTGAATTTCGTACTCAGCCATGACTTCAGTTGTACTGAAATCAAATATTAACTCTGTCCTGCCTCTACATTTTGCTTCATATCTATGTGATTTCGGAAATGTTTAAAACGTAAAAAATACCTTTATATAGGCAATACGATAAGCTTTAATTTGATATATAAATTATTTCTGTGCGTTGAAAACTAACGTCTCAAAAAATTCCCAAAGTTTGAAGTAGTTTTAACGAGTTCTTTCTCATTATCGAATCTTTATGTCTGTAACTAAGTAACTTCTGTATATTAATGAATACAATAATTTATGCACAATACATATAACATTATCCATTTGAATATCACCTCTACTTGTAGTATAGTCAGGAAGTGATTAATTTTCAAATTTTTATTTCGTAATATATGCTTTTTTTCCTATGAAATTACCTTCCCCATGCATACTTTATATTGGTCTATGTTTCCCATATATTCTTATTAGAGTTCAACAATTGCCTTAGTCGTCATAGAGACGGGTTCTTAATGCCACCAAAACTGTACTAATTTTTCGTCTTTTTCGCTCTAATTCTCGTAACTCAGGCTCGAAAACGAAAATCTAAGACCACAATTAGAATCTGTATTCAATTCCCTTTCTTTTGGTACTTGTCTCGATTTTTCAAGACCATTATTTCATATTTAAATATGCAAAAGAATAAAAGTCTGCAATCGATCGAAACGAACTTTACGTGCATTTCTTATGAGAGTATTTCTAGTACATGTATGATCATGTATTTTATCATAATTCTCATAATTTAGAGCCTAAAATGATATTCTATGACCGGCATAAGAATCTTCATTCAATTTCCTTTATATTGGTACTTGTTTCGATTTTTTAAGGTCATTATATCTTATTTAAATTATTAAAAGAACAAAAGTCTGCAATCCTTAAAAACGAACTTTACGTGCATTTTTTATGGGAGAGTTTTCGGGTCGTTTTGGAGTCGAACCAAGGATACTTTGGGCACAAGAATTATAATATATAATATTCAATTATTCCTCTAAGTAATCCCCAAATTTAGTATTTCTATTTAATCGGAAAGTGCGTCAAATTAACGTTTTTATAAAAATGTCTCCCACGCATTTCTTACGGGAGTCACCGACATCGGACACATAAACACACAAAACGGTGATTATTATGTAATTTAAGACGTGGATTTATGTAATTAATTGCTATTTATCAAGGTTTGATTCTTAGGTACTCGTTGGTGTGTTTTGGGTTCGAATATCTCCGAATTTTTCGTCATTTTTTCGTGTTTCTTTGGGATGCTGTAATGTCATTCATGGAGTCTCTTCTTTAGAAGTGTGTTAGCTGTGCCCCCCGCTGAGAATGGCGTGACGAAGTCAAAAGAACACAATGAATTGTAGATTTTTCTTCAGATAATACATAAGAAACCACACCTCCGAAAAAGTTTTGTACCCAAAATATACACGACCAATACAAGGGTTTTTTGTGTTTATCTTTTTCGCCGTTTGTTTTTAAGTTTACAATCGGTTGGGTTGTATCGTATTAAAGAAACATGGGTTTGAGTTGTGATATTCACGCTTAGATTGTGATTAATGTGCTTAGAAAGCGCTGAGAGAGCTTAGAGTTATGATGAGTTTGCTTAGTTTGTGATGGGTGTGCTTAGATTGATGATGAGTGCGCTTAGAATACGTTGAAAATGCTTAGATTTATAATAAATTCGTTTACTTTGTGATGAGAATGCTTAGAATACGTTGAGACCGCTTAGAATACGTTGAGACCGCTCAGAATACGTTGAGAACGCTTAGAATATGTTGAGAACGCTTAGAGTACGTTGAAACCGCTTAGAATACGTTGAGATTGCTTAGAATACGTTGAGACCGCTTAAAATACGTTGAGACCGCTTAGAATATGTTGAGATAGCTTAGAATATGTTGAGACCGCTTAGAATATGTTGAGACCGCTTATAATTCTGATGAAATAGCTTAGCTTGTGATGATACTTCTGGGAACTTGTTGAGTATGCTTAGCATTTTGATAAATACGCTTTTTTATGATGAGACTGCTTAGAAGATGTTGACTGTGCTTATTTTATGATGAGTATGCATAGGAAGTGCTGAGACCGCTTAGAATTATGATAAGAACGCTTGTTTTATGATGAAAATGCTTAGAAGGTGTTTATTTTACTTTGAATTATTATGATTATGCTAAATTTGTGATGAGATTGCTTAGAATACGTTGAGTTCGCTTAGAGTGGTTATAAATTCGCTTAGTGTACGTTTTATACGCTTAATTTGAAATACAATGAGACAATGAATTGTAGATTTTTGAAGAGATTAAACAAGAGAAACCACACCTCCGAAAACGTTTTGTACCCAAAATATACACGAGCAATACAAGGGTTTTTCTGTTTATCTTTCTCGCAGTTTGTTTTCAAGTTTACATTAGGTTGGGTTGTGTCGTATTAAAGAAACATGGGTTTGAGTTGTGATATTCTCGCTTAGATTGTGATGGATGTGCTTAGAAAGCGCTGAGAGAGCTTAGAGTTATGATAAGAACGCTTAGTTTGTGATGGATGTGCTTAGAAAGTATTTAGAGAGCTTAGTTTTATGATGAGTGCGCTTAGAATACGTTGAAAATGCTTAGATTTATAAGAAATTCGTTTACTTTGTGATGAGGATGCTTAGAAGACGTTGAGTTCGCTTAGAATATGTTGACTTCGCTTAGAATACGTTGACTTCGCTTAGAATACGCCTAAATTGCTTAGAATACGTTGAATTTGCTTAAAAATGCGTTAACTTCGCTTAGAATACGCTAACTATGCTTAGAATACCATAAATCCGCTTAGAATACGCTGAAATCCCTTAGAATACACTTACTTAGCTTCGAATACGTTGAATTCGCTTAGAATACGTTGTGATAGCTTACTACACGTTGAGTTCGCTTAGAATACGCCGACTTCGCTTAGAATATGCTGAATTCGCTCTAAGAGTGTTGAGAGCGCTTAAAATTATGATGAATTCGCTTAGTTTGTGATGAAAGTGCTTAGCATTATGTTGAGCCGCTGAAATTGTGATAAGTACGCTTAGTTTGATGATGAATTCGCTTACTTTGTGATGAGACCGCTTAGAAATATCATAAGTATGGATACTTTGTGATAAGATTGCTTAGAATACGTTGAAAACGCTAAGAGTACGTTGAATTCGCTTAGAATAAGCCTACTCTGCTAAAAATACGTTTTTCTTGCCTAGAATACGTTGGAATCGCTTAGAATACGTTGACTTCGCTTAGAATACGTTGACATCGCTTAGAATACGTTGACTTCGCTATGAGAGCGTTGAGAGTGCTTAGAATTGTGATGAATTCGCTTACTTTGTGATGAGTTTGCTAAGAAAGCGCTGAGGCCGCTTAGAATTATGATAAGTACGCTTAGTTTGTGATGAAAGTGCTTAGACTACGTTGAGACCGCTCATAATTATGACGAAATAGCTTAGCTTGTGATGATACAGCTGGAAACATGTTGAGTATGCTTAGCATTATGATAAATACGCTTCTTTTATGATGAGACTGCTTATAAGATGTTGACTGTGCTTAGTTTATGATGAGTATGCTTAGGATGTGCTGAGACCGCTTAGATTTATGATAGGAACGCTTGTTTTATGATGAAAATGCTTAGAAGGTGTTTATTTTGCTTAGAATTATGATTATACTGCTTAATTTGTGATGAGATTGCTTAGAATATGTTGAGTTCGCTTAGTTTACGTTTTATACGCTTAATTTGAAATACAATGATACACTTAAATTATAGATTTTTCTTGAGATAAAAAAAATTTACCACACCTCTGGAAATATTGCAGTATTTTCTCAATTTATTCTTAAGGGAAAATTCATCGAATTCAATATTCGTCCTGGGTAATTTCTAACTTCAAATTTTTTGTAATTTATACTCAAAAACGATATTTTAATGCTAGAATAAGAATCTTTATTCAATTTCCTTTCTTTTGGTACTTGTCTCGACTTTCTAAGACCATCATTTCTGATTTAAATATGCAAAAGAACAAAAGTCTGCAATCGATAAAAACGAACTTTACGTGCATTTTTTATTACTGCATTTTGGAGTCGAACCAAGGATACTCTGGGCATAAAAATAAGTGTATATAAAACACCGTTCATACTCTATTTAATCCTCAAATTTCATATTTCTATTTAATCGAAAACTGCGTCAAATTAATGTTTTTAAAAACTTCTCATCCGATAGAGCACTGCGCGACATGAATGCTGAAAACTTTTCCCCAATATTGGAGAATTTTCTCTATTAGTACTGACGTCGAATTAATAAATATTTAATTGCAAAAAACGGTGATTAATATGTAAATCAGGTAGCTCTTTCACCTACGTGAACTGTAGTTGACTTCATTTAATATACGCTAAGCTAAAATTCGATTACAATACGGTGACTTTGCTAACGACATTCAGATATTCTTACTTTGCTTAGAATATGTGCAATTAAAATACTGATTCCGCTTAGATTACGCTTAATTTGCTTAAAATAAGCTTACTTCTCTTAAATTATGCTTACTTCGATTAGATTACTCTAAACTTCGCTTAAAATACGCTGATATAGCTTAGAATACAATGATTTTGCTATCAGAGTATTTATTTCGTTTTTAATATGCTTACTTTGCTTAGATAAAGTTAATTTCGCTAATAAAATACGCTTACCCCGTTTATAATAGGCTCACTTCGCTTAAGACTCGCTGAGAGCGCTTAAAAATACGCTGACATCGCTTAGATTACGCTTCTTTCGCTTAGAATGCGTTGAATTCGCTTAGAATACGTTGACTTCACTCAGAATACGCTGAATTCGCTTAGCATAAGTTAAATACGCTTAGATTACGCTTACTACGCTTATAAATTCGCTAACTCTGCTTAGATTACGCTTAAATCGCTTAGAATACGTTTAAATCGCTTATGAATACGCTAACTCTGCTTAGAATACGCTTAAATCGCTTAAAATACGCTGAGATCGCTTAAAATACGCTGAGATCGCTTAAAACACGCTTAATTCGCTTAGAATACGTTAAATTCGCCTAGAATACGCTGAAATCGCTTAGAATACATGAAAATATCAATTTTATGGAAATTATAACTGAAAAATCATGTTTCTGAAGTAGAAAAGCAATAAATACAGCCGAAAATATTTGTTTAAATCAAAATTGATGATGATAATGGTAATAAATTATGCATACAACACAAAAAATGATGAATAAAACATAACCATGGAATAACGCTCCTAATTTGTGAGAATTCTAAGAGAAAGTAATAAATTATTAATTATTATCCTTGACTCTCTCCTCAATATCGTTATATTCAATCATTTTGAACATATTTTTATAGTTAAATTATGCTTAATTGTACCATAACGTCATTACTTAGTTGTTTAGTTGTATTTTAATCATTTCTTAAGAGCGTAACATGAAATAGAATAATCTTTTTCATAAAATCAGTATTTGTGTATTAACTTCGTTGCTTCGGGTAGCTTCTTCTTCTTCGTTTTTATTGTCTAAATATTCTCAAATTCAAGTCAATATACGATATTCTATGACCATAATAAGAATTTCTGTTCAAGTTTCTTTCTTTTGGTACTTGTTTGGATTTTATAGGACCATTATTTCTAATTTAAATCTTTAAAAGAACAAAAGTCTGCAATCTATGAAAACGAACTTTACGTGCATTTCTTATTAGGGTGTTTTCCGAGTCGTTTTGGAGTCGAACCAAGGATACTTTGGGCATATAAATAAGGATGCATAATACTCAATCATTCCTCTAACTAATCCCCAAATTTCGTATTTCTATTTTATCGGGAAGTTAGTGAAATTAATTATAATTAGAAGTCTATATATTTTGTTGCTATAGTAAGTGTAGTATTCTCAAAATGTAATTATTGATTTCCATTAATTTTTATTTGATTTCTATTTTCAGGTAAGCGAATTTCTGCTTCATTACATTGGTATTTAATAGAAGATTAAACAGTAAGTACTAAAATTTACAACTTCTCATGGGAAATTATTTTAAATTTTACAGAAAAATGAATATTCACATGATGGTAACTAGCCACTCAATATTTTTTATTTTTCCATATTTATCGTCCTAAATTTCGCTAATTGGAAAGGAAAACGATACTCAAAGACTGGAATAAGAATCTATATTCAATTTCCTTTCTTTTGGTACTTGTCTCGATTTTGTATGACCATTATTTCTTATTTAATTCATAAAAAGAACAAAAGTCTGCAATCCTTAAAAACGAAATTTACGCGCATTTCTTACAAGAGCGTTTTATGAGTCGTTTTGGAGTCGAACCAAGGATACTTTTGGCATAAAAATAAGGATATATAATACTCCATTCATACTCTAACTAATCCCCAAATTTCGTATTTCTATTTAATCAGAAAGTGCCTCAAATTATCGTTTTTCTAAAATGTCTCCCACGCATTTCATACGGGAGTCACCGACATCGGACACATAGACACACGAACAAATAAATATATTGGTATATGAAGACATAAATGTACATATATGTACAACAGATAAAGATATATATAAATGTGTATACACGGTGTATAATATAAATGTGTATACACGGTGATTATTATATAGGGTAACACAAAAATAAGGATATATAAAATGAGTATTTTTCTATATCTTCCATTCAAAATCTTTCAAAACACGTCAAACCTGCAATTTCGATTCTAATGGGCGATTCGATATATATTTAATTCGTTTAAGGCAATCATTTACCTTCAAATGACTCTTTTATCCTCTCCACAACCCCTTGGGGGCCTTAGATCCACAATAAAGGGGCCCCAATCGGCCCCAAATCGGGCCCAAAAAACGCAAACAAGACCATTTTAATCTGGAAAACGAAATCTTGAATTCAATAGCGATCTTTTTGGTTCCGACCGCCGCTTGTAGAGGGAAAAAAATCGCTTCACAACCGTGAAAACGTAATTTGTAATAAAAAAAAGAGCAATTTGTTTAACAAATTCAATTGTTCCGGGCGCGCGCCGATCCAAATATGTTATTCCGTAACCCCGGGCGACCTGTTTTTTCCTTTCTTGGCGGGGTTATGAATTATTTATGTTTTTTGAGGTTCGAATGCATTTGAAGATGGTTTTTTTGTTTTGGAGGTGTTTTGGGTCGTTATTATCGCGTTGTTATGGGAATAAATGATTGGTTTTAGCATTTGTTGGGGGTGTGAGTGCATTGTTGATTCATAGAGAGGGTAATATTGATGTTATAAGGGAAATCGACGTGTTTAAAAGGCAGATAACGCATTCTAAGCGAATTAAGCGTATTTTTAAGCGATATTACTGGATTCTAAGCAATTATAGGGTATTTTAAAGCGAAGTAAGCGTAATCGAAGCGATCTCAGTGTGTTCTAAGCGAATTAAGCGTATTTTGAGCGATCTCAGCGTATTCTAAGCAATTCTATGGTATTTTTAAGCGAAGTAAGCGTAATCTAAGCGAATTAAGCGTATTTTAAGCTAAATTATTATATTAGTAGCTTATTCTAAGCAAAAATAGAGATTTTTTAAGCGTGGTTAACGTATTCTAAGCGAAATTAGTAACTTAACCGCAAAGTCAGCGTGTATTAAGCGAACTTAGCGTATTTTAAGCGATATCAGCGTATTCTAAGCTAATTGAGCGTATTATAAGCGACTTCGGCGTATTTTAAGCGATGTCAACGTATTTTAAGCGAATTAAGCGTATTCTAAGCAATTTCAGCGTATTTTAAGCGATGTCAACGTATTTTAAGCGAATTAAGCGTATTCTAAGCGATTTCAGCGTATTTTAAGCGATGTCAACGTATTTTAAGCGATGTCAACGTGTTTTAAGCGAATTAAGCGTATTCTAAGCGAATTCAACGTATTTTAAGCGATGTCAACGTATTTTAAGCGAATTAAGCGTATTCTAAGCGATTTCAGCGTATTTTAAGCGATGTCAACGTATTTTAAGTGATGTCAACGTGTTTTAAGCGAATTCAACGTATTTTTAAGCGATCTCAGCGTATTTTAAGCGATTTCAGCGTATTCTAAGCAGAGTTAGCGAATTTATAAGCGTAGTAAGCGTAATATAAGCGTATTAAACGTATTCTAAGCGAAGTCATCGTATTTTTAAGCGCTTTCAGCGAGATATAAGTGATCTCAGCGTGTTCTAAGCGAATTAAGCGTATTTTAAGCGAATTAAGCGTGTTCTAAGCGAATTAAGCGTATTCTAAGCATAGTTAGCGAATATATAAGCGTAGTAAGCGTAATCTAAGCGTATTCAACGTATTCTAAGCGGAATTATAATATTTTTAAGCGAAATCAACGTATTTTAAGCGAAGTAAGCGTATTCTAAGCAAATTCAGCGTATCCTAAGCAATTTCAGCGTATTCTAAGCGATTTCAGCGTATTTGAAGCGATGTCAACGTATCCTAAGCGGGGTAAGCGTATTTTGAGCAAATTAACCGTATTTTAAGCTTAGTTAGCGTATTATAAGCGAAATAAACGTATTTTAAGCGAAATAATTATGTTAATATTAAAAATGGTGTGTTTTTATGTGAAGTCGGCGTATTCTAAGCGATACCATCGTATTTTTAAGTAATGTAAAAGTAATCTAAGCTAATTCAACGTGTTCTTAGCTATGTAAGCGTATTCTAAGCAAAGTTTGAGTATTTTTTAGCTAATTAAGCATGTTCTAAGCAAAGTTTGCGTATTCTAAGCGATGTTAGCGTATTCTAAGCGAAGTCAGCGTATTCTAAGCGAAGTCAGCGTACTTTAAGCGAAGTCAGCGTATTCTAAGCAAATTCAGTGTATTTAAGCTAATTAAGCATATTCTAAGCAAAGTTAGCGCATTCTAAGCGATGTTAGCGTATTCTAAGCGATGTCAGCGTATTCTAAGCGAAGTCAACGTATTCTAAGCGAAGTCAACGTATTCTAAGCGATGTTAGCGTATTCTAAGCGATGTTAGCGTATTCTAAGCGATGTCAGCGTATTCTAAGCGAAGTCAACGTATTCTAAGCGATGTTAGCGTATTCTAACCGAAGTCAGCGTATTCTAAGCGAAGTCAACGTATTCTAAGCGATGTTAGCGTATTCTAACCGAAGTCAGCGTATTCTAAGCGAAGTCAACGTATTCTAAGCGATGTTAGCGTATTCTAACCGAAGTCAGCGTATTCTAAGCGAAGTCAACGTATTTGAAGAAAATTCAGCGTATTCTAAGCGAAGTCAACGTATTCTAAGCGATGTTAGCGTATTCTAACCGAAGTCAGCGTATTCTAAGCGAAGTCAACGTATTTGAAGAAAATTCAGCGTATTCTAAGCGAAGTCAGCGTACTTTAAGCGAAGTTAGCGTATCCTAAGCAAATTCAGCGTAATTTAAGTGATTTTAGCTGTATTGTAAGCGAAGTCAGCGTATAGGTAATTGAATATATTCCGATATATTTCTACGGCATGCTCTCAATGCATGTTTTCTTCAAAAAAGGAAATTTTTTTAAATATCAAGAATAAAAAATTTTAAATATTTTTTATTCTTGATATTATTAAGAATAATTTTATTATTATTAAATATTTCTGTTTAATTTTATATTAAATGCGAATCCATTTTTAAAAATTATAAAAAGAATGTTATTTTGTTCGAAAAGTTATGATAATGTAAATGTATTTGTTTAATAATGTATTAGAGATATATTATTATAAAAAGTTTAGAAATTATCGGTTTACATTAATATCTAATTATTTATCATATAAATTTAAACTTTTATTTATTCGTAATTATTGTCGATTATTCATAAAGATCAGAATTCAAAAATCAACGAAATCTTACATTTTCTATAACTTAAATTTATTCTGTGATATTCAACGGGGAAATATCCTACTGAAGATATGTAAAAATATTCATATAATAATCTATAACGACGTGATGAAATTTATGTCAAATATGCATCAATATCTGCCCTATGTACATGCCAATTTTCGTTTAATTATGTTAAGCATAAATTATGTTTTTATCGTTTTTTCCAAGTCCTGACATTGAAACTTACGTCAATCATAGAGTAATATCCCTTCTACGTAATGCCCCATCATTTTCTCTTGTAGCTCAGCAAATATTAGTCAAATATTTATGAAATTCATGTCAGTTATAGAGTTATATCTACTCTACACACATGCCAATTTTCGTTGAATTACGTCAATTTAAAGTTTTGTTTTTAGCTGTTTTTCTAACTGGATACTTATCATCTAACATCATCTTATATATAGTTATCCATAAGAAAGTATTCTTCTTACCTTTTACAGCATCCCTGCTCCAGCAAATCCTTAACAGCTTCTCTTTAAGCACTATTCTTACTAATCTATCTTCAGATTAAACAAACACAATTATTAAACACAATTCTTGTTCACAAACACAGTTGAAGCAGAGCTCTGTAACTTAGCAACGTCTTGGTCTGGAAAATCCGGACCTGTAATGAAATATATAGGCATAGCAGTTAGAATATCGTAATAAAACTAATTAAATTAATCATTAAACTTCAATATATAGCCTCTATGATGTTTGGGGGTGTATGACTTATATAATAATCACCGTTGTGTGTTTATGTGTCCGATGTCGGTGACTTCCGTAAGAAATGCGTGGGAGAGGTTTTAGAAAAACGTTAATTTCACGCACTTCCCGAATTAATAGAAATACGAAATTTAGGGATTAGTTAAAACAATAATTGAGTATTATATATCCTTATTTTTGTGCCCAAAGTATCCTTGGTTCGACTCCAAAACGACTCTAAAATACACTCATAAGAAATGCACGTTAAGTTCGTTTTTAAGGATTGCAGACTTTTATTCTTTAGAAGAAGTAAATTAGAAATAATGGTCTTAAAAATCGAGATAAGTACCAAATGAAAGGAAATTAAACAGAGATTGTTATTCCGGTCTTAGAATATCGTTTTCGAGTCAAAATTTCAAGAATTACGATGAAATACATCATGATATATGTACTAGAAACATTCCCATAAGAAATGCACGTGAAGTTCGTTTCGATCGATTGCAGACTTTTATTCTTTTAATGATTTAAATTAGAAAGAATGGTCTTATAAAATCAAGACGAGTACCAAAAGAAAGGAAATTGAACTAAGATACGTATTCTTGTCGTGGAATATAGTTTTAGAGTCGAACTATTAAGAAATAGCTCAAAAATTGAAGAAAAAGATCTACATTTCTAGGTTTACTTGACTTTGTAATGATATTTAGGGTAACTATGTAAATTAACGTTATATTTCTTTGGAAACTGAATAAACAAATAGTATAGATGCATACATATATGTGTACTGTACTAATTGCACTAATTTCTTATCGGCAATTCGCTAATTAGTATTGCAAATTACTTACGTTTAAATGAAGTGGTTACTCCAGAACCCGATGGCTTGACATCCAAATGTTTTAAAGGAACACGATGTCACACTTTTAAACTTTTATATGCAAACACTACTGTAATCTTTAAAACAACAATCATTAGAACAACAATCACTGATGCAACAATTATTAGAACTATTAATTCACTTATAATAGATGATCACCATGGTAAACAAACACTTGTTAGACTTATTTTTTTACACTAAATTGTTCTTTTTTCGCAGACCAGTCTCAATTCGAGATCACTATCGAACGAATCGATTCTATATCGAATTATCGATCGATCTATCGAAATATCGAAGAATTTATCGATATTACTTCGATATATATCGATATTTTAACTCTGTATGCCTTTCTGAATTTGGCAGTGTATCAAAAATTATGTAGAATAGATTGATCTTGGATTTATCACCGGTTATTTGGAAATTAATTAGAAGATTGTGAATATATATCGAATTTATATCGATATCGCATCGATATATATCGATTTTTGTTCATGTCGATATCAGAATCAGTAATTAAGGGAAAACTAATCGAAATAAAAGTAAGATTAAGCGTACTCAGCGATTTCTAAGCGCTCTAATCTGAAACTAAGCGAATTAATCATATGCTAAGCGTGTTATAAGCACTATGATCTCAAAACTAAGCGCTCTCATCGTAAACTACGCGGATTCAACGTATTCTAAGCGCTGTCATCACAATCTAAGCGAATTTTTTCACGAACTAAGCTCTCTCATCACTAACTTAGCGTGGTAATCGTTAAAAAAGCCAACTCATCGGAAAAAAACTAAGCGATTTAATCACTAACTAAGCAATCTCATCATAAAACTGAATGAATTTGTCATACAACTAAGCGGATTCAACGTATTCTAAGCGCTGTCATCACAAACTAAGCGGCTTCATCATAAACTAAGCAATGTCAGCGCAATAAAAGCAATATAAATATGTAAATATTGGGAAATTCTTCTCAAAAACTCAATTTCTTCTTAAAACTCTTTAAATAAACACTCCCAAACTGAAAAAACAACCACAAAGAGTAAATTAACACTATATTCGTCTAATTAAGCTATGAAAGTACGTTAATACTGGAAATGTCCAAAATAAACTCAAATTATTCTTAAAAATCTGTAAAATTCACTCCAACACTACTCTAAAACTTAAACATGGGCCACCAAAAGTCACTTAATTACTATAGTCAACATGAATTAAGCTTTAATAACTTTAATAGTACGTAAATATTGGAAAAATCTCCTGGATAACACAATTTCTTTTTAGAAATCGCTCCAAAACTCAAATTTCAACGAATTCTAAGCGCTGTCATCACTAACTAAGCTTATTAATCATAATCTAATCTCATTTATAAAAAACAAACCTATATAAGTACGTTAATATAGGAAAAATCCTCTCTAAAACTCAATTTCTTCTCAAAAATCCTTAAAAATCACTCCCAAACTTGAATCAAAAGCACCAAAAAGTCACTTTAATCCTATAAAATCCACAAAAACAGGCAAAAATTCACAAAATTCACTCCAAAATCATGAAAATTCACAATATTCACTTCAATATCATAACTAAATCACGAAATTCAAGTTGATTTCACGTCATAATCCACAAAAACAAGTCAAAATCACTTCCAAATCATCGGAAATTCTGTAATCAACACTGCAGTCCTATTTCAAACACTTTAAATAGCTCGAACCCGGCTCTTTAAGCCCGAAATCCGGGAGTTAGTCCACAGAGGAGTGTCTTAGAGAGGATTGCATGGAATTGTGAAGGGAACAGCTGCCAAACGTGGGAGGGGGGGCAGAAAAAGTGGGAGGGGAAGAAGTGGGCGTGGCATACCCACTTCCTGAATCTCCCTCGAGGCATACGATTATTCGGAATATTTTAAAAGCAGCGTTAAAGAGGAGAAAGGCGGATAAAAGTGTTTACTCAGACCTCAATGGTTATGAGATGTTATATCCAGGGCCGGTTAAGGTGTAGAGACGGTTAATCGGGAGTTATATAGAATTTTTTACGTAGAAAAGTGTGTATTTATGGGTGAAATGTGTTTTTTACCGCAATATTCCGTGTTTTTTTGTCTATATCTCTGAATTTATGCTAGATAACTGTATTCTATGAGCAAAATATGAATCTTCGTTCAATTTCCTTTCTTTTGGTACTTGTCTCGATTTTGTGGGACCATTATTTCTTATTTAATTCTTCAAAAGAACAAAAGTCTGCAATCGATCGAAACGAATACGCTTAGTTTATGATTAGATTGCTTAGAATACGTTGAGACAGCTTAGTTATATGATGAGTTTACTAAGAATTATGACGAGTATTTTTAATTTGTGATGAATTTGCTTAAAATACGTTGAGACCGCTTACAATCATGATGAGTACGCTTAGAATACGTTGAGACCGCTCAGAATTATGATGAATACGCTTAGAATACGTTTACTGCGCTTAGTATGTGATGAGACCGCTTAAAATCTTGATAAGTACTCTTATTTTATGAATAGATTGCTTAATATAATTTGAGAGCGCTTAAAATTATGATTAGTAAGCTTAATTTATCATTAGAATGCTTAGAACACGTTGAGACCGCTTAGTTTATGATGAGTACGCTAAGTTTGTTTTGGGAGTGCTTAGAATACGTTGAGACAGCTTAGTTTCTGATTAGACTTTTTAAGATACGTTGAGTAAGCTTAGAATTATTCCGAGTACGCTTAGAGGACTTTGAGACCGCTTAAAATTTTGATTAGTACGCTTAGTTCATGATGAATAATCTTAAAACACGTTGAGATAGCTTAGTTATATGATGAGATTGCTTAGAACACGTTGAGACCGCTTAGAATCATCATGAGTACTCTTAGAATAAGTTGAGACAGCTTAAATTCACAATTAGTTCGCTTAAAATCATGATGAGTACGCTTAATTTATGATGAGATTGCTTAGAAGACGTTGAGACCGCTTAGAACTACGATTAATTCGCTTAGAATACGTTGAGACAGCTTAGAATTATAATGAGTTCGCTTAGAATACGTTTACTGCGCTTAGTTTATGATTAGACCGCTTAAAATTTTGATTAGTACGCTTATTTTATGAAAACAATGCTTAAAATACGCTGAGACCGCTTAGAATCATGCTAAGTACGCTTAGAATCCGTTGAGACCGCTTAGTTACTGATTAGACTTTTAAAAATACGTTGAGTACGCTTATAATTATTCCGAGTACGCTTCGTAGACGTTGAGTACGCTTAGAACACGTTTACACCGCTTACAGACCGTTGACACCGCTTACAGACCGTTGATTGCGCTCTCAACCCCTCAACACCCTTTCAAAAATTCCAATTTCTTTCACAGAAAACAGGTCGATTCTGAACGAGAATTCGGAGAATCAAAAATCCCGTGGAATAACGGTTCGGACGAGATTCTCCGAGATGCCGTTGAATATTTATAAAGATATATAATGGACGAGAAAATTGTCCGAAAAAGGAAAATTAGAACCGATTTTGAAGGAGAAGTTGATTTCGTATTTTTTTGAACCTGTTTCTACAGCAAACAAGTGAAAAACACCTCAATGAAACTGGGAATTAACTAAATAACAGTATAAAATAATAATAAAAGCATAAAATAGAAAAAAACTTAATATTATAATAGAATAACTATTTAAAGATAATTTTGCAAATATATTTGGATTTAAAATTAAAAAACGAATAGAATTACGTTTTATTCTGGTAGTTTATTGTCCTAGAATTATGACAAAAATAACAAACTTAAGATTTTATCTCTTATTCTATCTATTATTTATAATAATATTAATATATTATTTATATAATAATCACCGTGGTGTGTGTGTTTATGTATCCGATGTCGGTGAGTCCCGTAAGAAATGCGTGGAACACATTTTTTATAAAAACGTTAATTTCACGCACTTTCCGAATAAATAGAGATACGAAATTTGAAGATAAGTTAGAATAGCAATTGAGTATTATACGTCCTTATTTTTATGCCCAAAGTATCCTTGGTTCGACTCCAAAACGACTCGAAAACACACTCGTAAGAAATGCACGTAAAGTTCGTTTTAAGGATTGCAGACTTTTGTTCTTTTTCTGATTTAAATAAGAAATAATGGTCTTAGTAAATCGAGACAAGTACCAAAAGAAAGGAAATTGAATAGAGATTCTTGTTTTAGTCATAGAGTATCATTTTTGAGTTGAAACCATGAGAATTATGATAAAATATATGATGATATATGTACTAGAAAATACTCCCATAGGAAATGCACGTAAAGTTCGTTTTTATCGATTGCAGACTTTTATTCATTTAATGATTTAAATAAGAAATAATGGTCCTACGAAGTTAAAACAAGTACCAAAAGAAAGGAAATTGAATGAGGATTACTATTTATATCGAAATTACCTAACTCTAACTAACTACAATGGCAATAGGTATATCCGGAGAGTTAGCAACTTTTACTCGTATATATATATATATACATATATATATATATATATATATATATATATATATATATATATATATATATATATATATCTATTATATATAGCTAACTCTCCGGATATACCTATATATATATATATAGATATAGGGGATACGAATTCTGACCATGTTCCACAAGCGCCATCGACGTCAGATTTTTTCGACGTACTGGCCCTACACTCTAGACGCCAGAATAATACAGACTTCGACGCTAGCTATCATGGGTTCGATGCCAGAAATTCCCAAAAATCGCAATTTTCCCATAAGAATGCATTGCGCGGATTTTTGAAAATTATTTTGAGGCACTTATCGTTAAGATAGTGTAACCAAAATTTCGGAGGTTGAAGTTGAGGTAGTCTTCTATGCTTCTCATGGAAAAAATGTAGCCAAATGACAGTGAGTTCGACGCCAGGTGGATGCAAAATTCTTCCATAAGAAATGCATTGCGGAAATCTTTTTAAATGCCTTCCGATAAGCTGGAAAGATAAAACCCGGAATGGTGACAGAGGCGTGGGACCTTCCCGATAAGATATTGAATCAAAACTTTGGAACAAGTAAGGATGGCACTTATCTAATATTATTTTGCTGTCTTCTCTCACGATCGGGTTCTTAGTTCGTCGCCAGGCGGTCTTTGGCGCGAAGTTTTAAATTTGAACTGAGGCAGTACTTGGTATGATACTGTATTTAACGGATAGCTTGCAGTATGCAAGCAACTTTTACTCGTATATCTATTATATCTATTATATATAGCTAACTCTCCGGATATACCTATATATATATATATTTATAGGGGATACGAATTCTGAACATGTTCCACGAGCGCTGTCGACGTCAGATTTTTTCGACGTACTGGCCCCACACTCTAGATGCCAGAATAATGCAGACATCGACGCTAGGTGTCATGGGTTTGATGCCAGAAATTCCCAAAAATCGCAATTTTCCCATAAGAATGCATTGCGCGGATTTTTGAAAATTATTTTGAGGCACTTATCGTTAAGATAGAGTAACCAAAATTTCGGAGGTTGAAGTTGAGGTAGTCTTCTATGCTTCTCATGGAAAAAATGTAGCCAAATGACAGTGAGTTCGACGCCAGGTGGATGCAAAATTCTTCCATAAGAAATGCATTGGACGATTTTTTAAATGGCTTCCCGATAAGCTGGAAAGATAAAACCCGGAGTGGTGACAGAGGCGTGGGACCTTCCCGATAAGATATTGAATCGAAACTTTGGAACAAGTAAGGATGGCACTTATCTAATATTATTTTGCTATCTTCTCTCACGACCGGGTTCTTAGTTCGTCGCCAGGCGGTCTTTGGCGCGAAGTTTTAAATTTGAACTGAGGCAGTACTTGGTATGATAATGTATTCAACGGATAGCTTGCAGTATGCAAGCAACTTTTACTCGTATAGCTAACTCTCCGGATATACCTATATATATATATAGATATAGGGGATACGAATTCTGACCATGTTCCACAAGCGCCATCGACTTCAGATTTTTTCGACGTACTGGCCCTACACTCTAGATGCCAGAATAATGCAGACATCGACACTAGCTATCATGAGTTCGATGCCAGAAATTCCCAAATATCGCAATTTTCCCATAAGAATGCATTGCGCGGATTTTTGAAAATTATTTTGAGGCACTTATCGTTAAGATAGAGTAACCAAAATTTCGGAGGTTGAAGTTGAGGTAGTCTTCTATGCTTCTCATGGAAAAAATGTAGCCAAATGACAGTGAGTTCGACGCCAGGTGGATGCAAAATTCTTCCATAAGAAATGCATTGCGGAAATCTTTGACGATTTTTTAAAAATGGCTTCCCGATAAGCTGGAAAGATAAAACCCGGAATGGTTACAGAGGCGTGGGACCTTCCCGATAAGATATTGAATCGAAACTTTGGAACAAGTAAGGATGGCACTTATCTAATATTATTTTGCTGTCTTCTCTCACGATCGGGTTCTTAGTTCGTCGCCAGGCGGTCTTTGGCGCGAAGTTTTAAATTTGAACAGAGGCAGTACTTGGTATGATACTGTATTCAACGGATAGCTTGCAGTATGCAAGCAACTTTTACTCGTATATATATATATATATATATATATATATATATATATATATATATATATACGAGTAAAAGTTGCTTGCATACTGCAAGCTATCCGTTATTTGGATTCGTAATTTTATTCCTCATTTATAATATATTTACTTATATATATATATATATATAAGTAAATATATTATAAATGAGGAATAAAATTACGAATCCAAATATATTAAAAACATATAAATATATCAATAAAATCATCAAATTAAAAATACAAATATATAAATATATATAAGGTAATCTAATAAATAAATAATTAACGAATAAATGTATTTAAGTACCTTAATTATTATTTTAATTGTTGTTTATAAAATCTCCATTGTTTTCCCAACAACGCTCCGTTGCTTTGCCAACCCAAAGTCATTTACACCCCAATTTTAAAACAGCTCTTCTTAATTAAGAGATTACAATCTATTTAAATTCAAAATATCCCCCGATTAAACGGACTATTTTTCATCCCCAATTAACCCACTATCTTCCCGTCTTATCTATGATTAAATAGGAAATTCATAGAGGAAACTATCCTCTTAAGAGCTTGAATTAATTGGTTTTCCATGCATACTGATTTGGGACCGATATGGGGGAGTCTTGAAAATAATTAATTTCACGCACTTCCCGAATGAATAGAAATACGAAATTTGGGGATTAGTTAGCGTATGAATTGAGTGTTATATATCCTTATTTTTGTGCCCAAAGTATCCTTGGTTCGACTCCAAAACGACTCATAAATGCTGTCATAAGAAATGCACGTACAGTTCGTTTTTAAGGGTTGCAGACTTTTGTTCTTTTGAAGATTTAAATAAGAAATAATGGTCTTATAAAGTCGAGACAAGTACCAAAAGAAAGAAAATTGAACAATGATTCTTATTATGGTTGTGGAATATCGTTTTTGAGACGAATTTATGAGAATTATGACAAAATACATGATTATTTTTGTCTTGAAAACTCTCCCATAAGAAATGCACGTAAAGTTCGTTTTCATTGATTGCAGACTTTTGTTCTTTTAATGATTTAAATAGGAAATAATGGTCCTACGAAGTTAAAACAAGTACCAGAATAAAGGGAATTGAATAAAGATTCATATTCTGGCCATAGAATTTCCATTTTGGGTCTCAGTTGTCATAATTTTGGCCAAAAAAGACGAAAAATTGGCAGAATTTCGCTGGTATGAAGAACCCGTCTCCATGACGACTAAGGCAATTGTTGAACTGCACTCTCATAAGAATACATGAGTAAATTAGACTGTTTATGTAGTAAAAAACTGTATATTACGCTTTATAGCGTCTTAGACGGGTTTTTCTTTACATAAACATTATATACACCTACATATATATGTATAGGAAGATTCATTCTGTAGTAGACAAGGGTTTTGATGCTACAAATGCTTTAAAAAGAAAGAAAAGATAAAAAAATTAAGTTCGCGTGACGTAAGGCACTTATCTCGCTTTTTATAAGATGGGGTTTATAAATCTCGTCGTTTCTCGTTGATTGCGTGATTGCTATGGTTAAGGTGGGGAAGAGATAGGAAAAAAATGAATCACGGAATATATCAAACGGATGAGAAATTCAAAAGTGATGAGTTAGCGAAGTATGAGAGTTATCAAAAGAACGTTTTCCGGATAATAAAATAGAATTAAATGATTAAATTTAGCGGATATTGTTACGTAATTTTTTAACGATATAAATAAAATACAAAATATAATAAAAAATAAAATATATATAAAATTATAATAAAAAATTACAATAAAATACTTAAAAATTACAAGATATAATAAAATATTAAATGATAATTATAAAATCATCATAAAAAATTGTAATAAAATGTAAAACATACAAAATATACTAAAAAATAAAATATAATTATAAAATTATAGTAAAAAATTGTAATAGAATGTAAAACATACAAAATATGATAAAAAACAAAATATAATTATGAAACTATAATAAAAAAATTACAGTAAAATAATTAAAAATTACAACATATAATAAAATATAAAATATAATTATAAAATTATAATAAAATATTATAATGAAATATAAAAAAATTACAAAATATAATAAAAAATAAAATATAATTATGAAACTATAATAAAAAAATTACAGTAAAATAATTAAAAATTACAACATATAATAAAATATAAAATATAATTATAAAATTACAATTAAAAAATTATAAGGAAATATAAAAAATTACAAAATATAATAAAATATAAAATATAATTATAAAATTACAATTAAAAAATTATAAGGAAATATAAAAAATTACAAAATATAATTTTAAAAAATTAAAAAATTATAATAAAAATTATAATAAAGTATAAAAAAAATTACAAAATATAATAAAAGATAAAATATAATTATAAAACTATAATAAAAAATTATAATGAAATATAAAAAATTACAAAATGTAATAAAAATTATTATTATTTAAGTGAGGATTTGGCGAAGTATGAGAATTATTAAAGAAAAATTTTTCCGGATAATAAAATAGAATTAAATGATTAAATTTAGAGGATTTCATTACCTATTTTTTCTACTATACTCCTATATTAATTAATACATTTTTATTATATCTATGAATAATTAATTATTTATTTATAATAAAAACAATGTACTATTTGAGTTAATTGTTGATAATTACGTATTATTTATAATATATCATATACATATTAGTTAATATGGTTTCAATATTTATCGATTGAAATGATTTTTAACTCAATTAATTATATTAACTATTGCAGAATAATGTAAAATTAAATTTAGTGATATGTTTTCGAAATTTTTTTACGTATTTTAAAATTTTAATTATATTTATAGTTTATATATTTATGAGAGCATTTTCGAGTCTAATTAGAGTCGAACCAAGGATACTTTGGGCATAAAAATAAGGACATATAATACTCAATCATTCCTCTAACTAATCCCCAAATTTCGTATTTCTATTTAATCGGAAAGTGCGTCAAATTAACGTTTTTCTAAAAATGTCTCCCACACATTTCTTACGTGACTCACCGACATCGGATACATTAATGTATGAAGATTTAATATATAAACAATATAATGGTGATTATTAAATCTGAGCAGAGAGTCTACACCAAAATCACACTAATATTTCGTATTTTTTATATTTATTTTGTGTATTTTAATATATAACCTACATTTAAACACTTTTATCCGTACTTTGGTCTTTTTAATACAGCTTTTAAAGCATTCTGAACAATTGCATGGCTTCTAACTAAGCGTTCTCAACGTATATGTTGATGATGAGTTGGCGAAGTATGAGAATTATTAAAGTGAAATTTTTCTGGATAATAAAATTAAATTAAATGATTAAATTTAGCGGATTTCGTTGCGTAATTTTTTTACTATATAAGGTGAATATTAATTAATATATTTCAATTATATATAATGTATAAATTCAATTATATGTGATATAATTTAATTTATACAAAATTTAAAAATTTAATTGAAAATATAGTTAAATTCAGTGATTTAATTACGTAATATTTTGCAATTTATTACTTAAATATTAATTAATAAATTTTAACTATAGTAATATTATAATAATATTCCATTAAATATTGATTTGATTAAATAATTTTTTCATAAATTTTTTAGAATTACAGTATATATTTTATAATCGCAAATTAAAATTAATATTAATTTAAACTGCTATTGCAAATCAAATATTAAAATCTTAAAAAGGTAAAAATGTTTATATTATATTAATATTCAGGGCCGGTTGATGTAAACGGACGGTTAATCCAAAGTTATAACGAATTATTTTTACCGAACTGCACGAATTTGGACTCGAAAATGTATTTTTGACAATTTGATAGTCATTAATTTAAGTTAAGTTCGCTTAGTTTGTGATAAGTATGCTACGTACACGTTGAGTTCGCTTAGTTAATGATGAGACAGCTGAGAAAATGTTCGATGAGCTTAGCGAAATGATGACTATGCTTAGTTTGCGATGATATTGCTTAAAACACGCTAATTGTGCTTATTATTTCATTAATTTGCTTAGTACATGTTGAAAGCGCTTAGTTTATGATGATTATGCTTAGTTTACGTTGAGAGCGCTTAGTCAGAAGCTAAACACTTATTCAGAATATTTTAAAAGCTGTATAAAAGAATCTACATTGTGTTTAGTGTTTTATTCAAAGTGTTTACATTGACGTCCATAGTAACGGGATGTGATACACAAAATAAATATAAATAATTATCATTGAGTGTTTATACATTACATCGTTACATATTTATCCATCCGATGAGTAAAAAACGTTAATTTGACGCACTTCCCGATTAAATAGAATTACGAAATTTGGGGATTAGTTAGAGAAACAATTGAAAATTATATATCCTTAATTTTATGCCCAAAGTATCCTTGGTTCGACTCCAAAACGACTCTAAAATACACTCATAAGAAATGCACGTAAAGTTCGTTTTAAGGACTGCAGACTTTTGTTCTTTTGATGATTTAAATAAGAAATAATGGTCTAATAAAATCGAGACAGGTACCAAAAGAAAGAAAATTGAATAAAGATTCTTATTCCGGTCGTATAATACCGTTTTGGATTCAAAATTCCGAGAATTTGGACAAAATACTAGGGTATACGAAAAATCATGATGGACATATCAAACTAAATACCAGAATATCTTAAATTTGATCAAATATAAGTAGTATAATTAGCTTAAATACATTAATTAAGCCAAAACTTAATTCCCACATATATATGTTGGATTAAAGTCAAATTTAAACTTCATGATTCAATTTAAAACATGCAAAAACATGTAAAAATATACGAAAAACTGCACCCAAATAGGAAATTAACATTAACAAAAATTCTACGTGTAATTCAACATAATCTGAAAGCATAAATGTACAAATATATAAGTGTACAATTGGTGTTTTATGTTAGATAAGCAAAGAAAGGAGTGAATTTCCCATTGGTTTCCATGACGCCGAATTCGCTCCGTCACCATGACATTCGGAATTCCCACAGGTTTCCGTTCTTTGAAACATCTCACAAAAGTGGCTCTTCTTTTAAATGCATTCACAAAGAAGAAATGAAACCAATTTCAGCCCTTTTCTGGGATTCATATGTATCACTTTATTCGATTAAACCAATGCTGAGAGTATCTGAGAGAGTCTAAGACTAGCTGAGACATGCTGAGAGACTTTGAGAGTATCTGAGAGAAGCTGAGAGTATTTGAGAGAAGCTGAGAGTCTTCTGAGAGTTTCTGAGACAAGCTGAGAGTATCTGAGACTAGCTGAGAGAAGCTGAGAGTATCTGAGACAAGCTGAGAGAAGCTGAGACAAGCTGAGAGTGTCTAAGACAAGCTGAGAGTCTCTGAGAGTATCTGAGAGTCGCTGAGAGAAGCTGAGAGTATCTGAGACAAGCTGAGAGTATCTGAGACAAGCTGAGAGTGTCTGAGACAAGCTGAGAGTCTCTGAGAGTATCTGAGAGTCGCTGAGAGAAGCTGAGAGTATCTGAGAGAAGCTGAGAGTATCTGAGAGAAGCTGAGATAAGCTGATAGTGTCTGAGAGAAGCTGAGAGTATCTGAGAGAAGCTGAGAGTATCTGAGAGATGCTGAGAGTATCTGAGAGAAGCTGAGAATGTCTGAGAGAAGCTGAGAGAGTCTAAGACAAGCTGAGACATGCTGAGAGACTTTGAGAGTATCTGAGAGTCGCTGAGAGTATTTGAGAGAAGCTGAGAGTCTTCTGAGAGTTTCTGAGACAAGCTGAGAGTATCTGAGACTAGCTGAGAGAAGCTGAGAGTTGCTGAGAGTATCTGAGACAAGCTGAGAGTGTCTGAGACAAGCTGAGAGCCTCTGAGAGTATCTGAGAGTCGCTGAGAGAAGCTGAGAGTATCTGAGAGAAGCTGAGAGTATCTGAGAGAAGCTGAGATAAGCTGATAGTGTCTGAGAGAAGCTGAGAGTATCTGAGAGAAGCTGAGAGTATCTGAGAGATGCTGAGAGTATCTGAGAGAAGCTGAGAATGTCTGAGAGAAGCTGAGAGAGTCTAAGACAAGCTGAAAGTATCTGAGAGAAGCTGAGAGTGTCTGAGACAAGCTGAGAGTATCTGAGACTAGCTGAGAGTATCTGAGAGAAGCTGAGAGTGTCTGAGAGAAGCTGAAAGTATCTGAGACAAGCTGAGAGTGTCTGAGACAAGCTGAGAGTGTCTGAGACAAGCTGAGAGTCTCTGAGAGTATCTGAGAGAAGCTGAGAGTATCTGAGAGAAGCTGAAAGTATCTGAGACAAGCTGAGAGTGTCTGAGACAAGCTGAGAGTGTCTGAGACAAGCTGAGAGTCTCTGAGAGTATCTGAGAGTCGCTGAGAGAAGCTGAGAGTATCTGAGAGAAGCTGAGAGTATCTGAGAGAAGCTGAGAATTTCTTAGAGAAGCTGAGAGTATCTGAGAGAAGCTGAGAATTTCTTAGAGAAGCTGATAGTATCTGAGAGAAGCTGATAGTATCTGAGAGAAGCTGAGAGTATGTGAGAGAAGCTGAGAGTATCTGAGAGAAGCTGAGAGTATCTGAGAGAAGCTGAGAGTATGTGAGACTAAATGAGAGTAGCTGAGAGAAGCTGAGAGTGTCTGAGAGAAGCTGAAAGTATCTGAGACAAGCTGAGAGTGTCTGAGACAAGCTGAGAGTGTCTGAGACAAGCTGAGAGTATCTGAGAGTCGCTGAGAGAAGCTGAGAGTATCTGAGAGAAGCTGAGAGTATCTGAGAGAAGCTGAGGGTATCTGAGAGAAGCTGAGAGTATCTGAGAGAAGCTGAGAATTTCTTAGAGAAGCTGAGAGTATCTGAGAGAAGCTGAGAATTTCTTAGAGAAGCTGATAGTATCTGAGAGAAGCTGAGAGTATGTTCGAGAAGCTGAGAGTATCTGAGAGAAGCTGAGAGTATCTGAGAGAAGCTGAGAGTATGTGAGACTAAATAAGAGTAGCTGAGAGAAGCTGAGAGTAGCTGAAAGTGTCTGAGAAATTCTGAGAGATACTGAGAGTATCTAATACAAGCTGAGAGTATCTGAGAGAAGCTGAGAGTGTCTGAGACAATCTGAGAGTTTCTGAGACTAAATGAGAGTATATGAGAGAAGCTTTTCACGATATATTAGAAAGAAGATACATCAATATATTTCTCAAATTATTGAGAAAAAAGTCATTATTTTAAGTATATTTTTGCAAGAATATGACGTTCCACATTCATTTATATTTAATTATTCCATTTATTCATTCCTTTTTGAGTATTCATTTGATATTTTAGTCTTTTCTCGGGTTTTTCACGCATTTAATTGATGTACTATAAGCTTTTATAACTTACTTAAATGTATACAATTGCAGTATGCGGTTTTAATTATATATAACTAGCCGCGCGCATGCACCCTCTGGGTGCAGTTGTTTGGTCTGGACCAGACATCTGGACTATCAACATGTACTGTCATTCATTTTTAATCATTACTTTCATATGAGCAAGCATTTCCATAAGAATACACTATGATATCAATCATAGTGTATTCTTATGGAAAAACGCAATACCTCGGTTTCAACAATCGCATTCGTCGTCAAGGGGATTGGTTGTTTACAGCCTCAAAATTTCACGAAATTTCCGTTTATTTTAACCGAATTCTCGCCATTTCGACCCGATATCGATATTTCACGACCAAAATAAGAATCTTTATTTATTTCTCTTTCTTTCGGTGCTTATCTCGATTTCGTAAGTCTATTGTTTCTAATTTAATTTTGCAAAATAAATGTAGCCTGCAACCGATAAAAGTGAGGTTTACGTGCATTTCTTATGGGAACGGCTTTTCTTCTCTGGGTTCGAACTAGGGACCTTCAGATAAATGAAAAGTAGCCTATTATCTGCGCAGGGAGTACATTTAGCAATCGTGAAAGTTTGAAGGTTGTGCCATTTATGGTTCTCGAGTTTTAGGCGAACATACATACACACACCTTATTTTATTATATTAGATATACTATTCAATTCAGTACTCTGTCGCTATGTTTTTTCATTAATTGTCATATTTCTTCGTTTCTAGGACAACTCAAGGATCCTCTACGAATGCACATCTTACATCTAAATGGTGAGTACTTTATATACAATTCAATTACTTTGTTTTAGTGTTTTTTAATCTTAATTGAATTGCAAATCACGCAGTATTCAAATAGCCTGTTAACGGAACATTGCTTACACCGAAGAACGTATAATTGGACGTTCGTTTTACCGATTAACCTTGAAACAGAAGTGAGTACTGAGGGAAAGATATCTTACCAAAATAGTGTATTTAAAGAAATGCTTACTACATATAATAATTTTAAAAAAATAAGTATTCGCCTGATTACTAAGTTATTAAGTAACGTAATGCTAAAATCTGAATTACACCAAAATCTGAGAGAAGCTGAGAGTATCTGAGAGTATCTGAGAGAAGCTGAGACAAGTTGAGTGTATCTGAGAGTGTTCTGAGAGTATCTGAGTGTATCTGAGAGTGTTCTGAGAGTATCTGAGAGTGTCTGAGAGTATCTGAGAGAATTTGAGAGTATCTGAGAGAATTTGAGAGTATCTGAGAGTGTCTGAGAGAAGCTGAGAGATGCTGAGAGTGTCTGATAGTATCTGAGAGTGTCTGAGAGTATCTGAGAGAATTTGAGAGTGTCTGAGAGAAGCTGAGAGTATCTGAGAGTGAAAATGTATTCCCATTCTTGGTTGTTATTAAACAGATTTTATATCTAACTTGTGTTATATGACAGATGTTTGCAAAGTAGTTTAGGCTTTAGAAATATGAATTTGTTTACAGAAATATTTGCTGGCCAGAATTCCGGATCATAAGGCGTGTCTTTTGGATCCAAGAATAGAAATTTTGACTCTTAAACGATATTGTATGACCGTCATGAGAATCTGTATTCAATTTACTTTCTTTTGGTACTATTTTTAACTTCGTAGGACCATTATTTCTTATTTAAATCATCGAAAGAATAATAACATTACTCCCCCTATTTACATATGTAATGTATATCCTTGTTTTCCCCAATGTGTGTAGATCAGATCTGAAACACGTATTTTATCCAAATCCCCGAGTCATTTTCCACACCCCCGTCGTGCTTTAATTAGCAAACTAAACGAAGACGCGTTCCCATGTAATTTTTCGCTTGCAGGCCTGCGTTATATCGACGATTAAAATTAGAAATAATGCTTCGATCATTACGAGACGAGTACCAAATTAAAGGAAATTAAACAGAGATTCTATTTTCTTGTCTTCGAAAAACTCTTGCGATTCGTATATTTCCGATAATCAGGCCGAAAAAACAGCAATTTTTGGCATTTTTTATACCTCTCCAATGTAATATATATAGGGCTCGGGGGACACTTCTTGTTTTTTCGCCTTCACTACCGGTAACAGGCTGTTCAGGAGGTCTTTCAACTCCGACGGATCTTTTTGCGATCTTCTTCTTCGTAATTTTTTAACAATATAAATAAAATACAAAATATAATAAAAATAAAATATAATTATCAAATTATAATTAAAAAATTACAGTAAATTACTTAAAAATTAAAAAATATAATAAAATATTAAAATATAATTATAAAATTATAGTAAAAAATTGTAATAAAATGTAAAACATACAAAATATAATGAAAAATATAATATAATTATGAAATTATAATTAAAAAATTACAGTAAAATACTTAAAAATTACAAAATATAATTAAAAAATTATAATAAAAGTTGTAATAAAATGTAAAACATACAAAATATAACAAAAAATAAAATATAATTATAAAATTATAATTTAAAAAATATAATAAAATATAAAAAAATACAAATTATAATAAAATATTAAAATAATTATAAAATTATAGTAAAAAATTGTAATAAAATGTAAAACATACAAAATATAATAAAAAAATATAATTATAAAATTATAATTAAAAAAATTGTAATAAAATGTAAAACATACAAAATATAATAAAATATTAAAATATAATTAAAAAATTATAATAAAAATTATAGTAAAGAATAAAAAAATTACAAAATATAATAAAATATTATAATATAATTATAAAATAGTAGTAAAAAATTGTAATAAAATGTAAAAAATTACAAAATATAATAAAATATTAAAATATTATAAAATTTATTAAAAATTAAAATTATAATATTATATTAAAAATTCCTAAAAAAAATTGAGTTGATTTTATCGAAATAAACGGAAAAGATTCTATAGATATTCCTGAAAGTATTTTAAAGCATCACTCTGATAGATAAAATACATAAAACCTTCCTTGGATACCTCAGACAATAATATCCGATAGCAACAACCCGTAAACAATGATTTCTCGGTGACAAAAATACGAAAAACGTTACTAGGATACATTAAACGGTGGTTTCCAGTCGCAACGATGAACAATTCACAATATAACGTACAAAAACGATGAAATGAAAGGGCATTAATTAACTTTATTAAACATACTTTACTTTGCTTTAATAAAATTATTTTCTCGAATATATACCAATATTTTGACTTGAGCCAAAGTATGTTTGCATATTAGAGATTAAAAGTCTGCTATTTAGACTAAAAAACGATATTCTACGATATAAATAAGAATCTTTGTTCAATTTCCTTTCTTTTGGTACTTGTCTCGATTTTCTAAGACCATTATTTTTTATTTAAATCTTCAAAAGAACTAAAGTCTGCAATCGATCGAAACGAACTTTACGTGCATTTCTTATGGGATTACTTTAGAGTCGTTTTGGAGTCGAACCAAGGATACTTTGGGCATAAAAATAAGGATATGTAATATTCAATTCATACTCTAACTAATCCCCAAATTTCATATTTCAATTCGATCAGGAAGTGCGTGAAATTAATGTTTATATATCCAGCTTCAAGTTCGACTGTTAATAGAGGTGATGCTTTATTAGCAAACTTTGTATTCCCATTCTTGGTTGTTATTAAACAGATTTTACATCTAACTTTTGTTATATGACAGATGTTTGCAAAGTAGTTTAGGCTTTAGAAATATGAATTTGTTTACAGAAATATTTACTGGCCAGAATTCCGGATCATAGAGCGTCTTTTGGCTCCAAGAATAGAAATTTTGACTCTTAAACGATATTGTATGACCGTAATGAGAATCGTTATTCAATTTTCTTTCTTTTGGTACTTGTTTCAACTACGTAGGACCATTATTTCTTATTTAAATCATCGAAAGAATAAAAATATTACTCCCCCTTTTTTACATATGTAATATACGTACGCTCAGCACTTCGATTAGTGTAGATCAGATCTGAAACACGTATTTTATCCAAATCCCCGAGTCATTTTCCGCACCCCCGTCGTGCTTTAGTTAGCGAACTAAACGAAGACGCCTTTCAATGTAATTTTTCGCTTGCAGGCCTAAGTTATTTCGACGATTAAAATTAGAAATAATGCTCCGATAAACTCGAGACGAGTACCGAAATAAAGGAAATAAAACGTAGATTCTAATTTTCGTCTTCGAACGACCCCTGGCGATTCGTATATTTGCGAGAATTAGACCGGAAAAACAGCAAACTTTAGCATTTTTTTATACCTCTCCCATGCAATGTATATATACAACGGAAACCACCTCTCTTTTTACAGCGAACGTTGCCATGGTAACGAAAATTACGGAAGACGTGTTTTTCCACGTAACTTTTCGCTTGCAGGCCTGCGTTATTTCGACGATTAAAATTAGAAATTTTCTAATAAATTAGAAATAATATTTAAAAACATTTACAAAAGAAAAAATTTAAATCTATACTATTCTGAATTATTACGCATGTGTCTTAACTTATATATTATTATAAAATTTAATTTAGTAAATTTACAAACCATAAAAGAAAAATATTCTAATAAATAGGGTACAAAGTATGACATTTTTTCTATATATAGATATTATTAACATTTATTTATTTAATTTAATTATATTTCGTACAATTATAGGTAAATTATAACATTAGGACCGTTATAATATACAATTTCGCAGTATTTTAAAACACAAAAAACAACTTATTAACATGTTTATCTCGGATACATACATATTTAAACATTGTTATATTAAAATTTATAATATTTAAAGGTATATATATCACGTATATAATATTATAATATTTAATTAAGCGATATTTTAAAGAATAAAACACAATTTATAACATATTAATGTCCTATTTATATATGTATAATTATGAAAATTTCTAAAAAGTACTCTTAAATTCGATGGAAAAACTGTTTTATATTGAAATGAATAATATTTTGAACAATTAAATATATTTTATACCGTATATAATATCATAATATTTAATTTAGCAATGTTTTAAACAAATATAGTCAATTTATAACAGATTTAAGTCATTTTTACGTATGATTCTAAACATTTCTAAAACGCCTTCTAAAATTCGACAAATTTAATTTATCTATACTTTGAAAAATTATATATATTCTATAACTATATATTATATCATAATATTTAATTTAGTATTATTTTAAGCAATAAAATACAATTAATAACATATTCTAAAGAATTAAAAGCAAAGAGCAAAAAAAAAGAAATAATATTGAATTTAATAATATTTTGAATAATTTTATATATATTTTATACCGTATATAATATAATAATATTTAATTTAGCAATATTTTAAACAATGAAACACAATTTATAACATATTTATGTCGGATATAAGCATAATTATATTTAAATACATTTACAGTATTAATAAATTTAATATAATAAAATTTGGAACAATTTCAGATGTATCTTAACGTATATCATATAATAGTATTTAATTTATTAATAATTAAAATTTAAAAATATATAAAAAATTAATAATATTAAAATTAATAAAATGTACACTATGATTAATATATTTAATTTTATTTACTTTTATAATATCAAAATATTTAATTTAGTATTATTTTAAACAATTTAAATACAATTAATAACATATTCTAAAGAATTAAAAGCGAAAAAAGAAAAAAATATTGAATTTAATAATATTTTGAACAATTTTGAATATTTTACAACATTTATAATATTATAATATTTAATTTAGTATTATTTTAAACAATAATATACAATTAATAACATATTTTTCTATATATACATACATAAACAATATAAAAATTAAAATCTATAATATTCTGAACGATTTCAGATGTTTCTTAACTTATATATTCTTATAATACTTAATTTAGCAATACTTTAAACAAATATAGTCAATTTATAACATATTTAAGTCATTTTAACGTATCATTCTAAACATTTCCAAAACGCCTTCTAAAATTCGTTGGACATAAGAAATGCACGTAAACCTCACTTTTATCGGTTGCAGGCTACGTTTCTTTTGCAAAATTAAATTAGAAACAATAGGCTTACGAAATCGAGATAAGCACCAAAATAAAGAGAAATGAATAAAAATTCTTATTTTGGTCGCCAAATATCGTTATCGGGTCGAAATGGCGAGAATTCGGTTAAAATAAACGGAAATTTCGTGAAATTTTGAGGCTGTAAACAACCGATCCCCTTGACGACGAATGCGATTGTTGAAACCGAGGTATTGCGTTTTCCCATAAGAATACACTATGATTGATATGTCCATATGAAAGTAATGATTAAAAATGAATGATAGTACATGTTCATAGTCCAAAAATATTTAATTTTATAATAATTTAAGCGAAAAATATTAATATTTATGTTAAATGCTTTTATCAAATATGTATAATAATATTTAGATATGTTTATAATAACCATATATTGAATTTAATAATATTTTGAACAATTTTATTTATTTATACCGTATATAATATAATAATACTTAATTTAGCAATATTTTAAACAAAAATAGTCAATTTATAACAGATTTAAGTCATTTTTACGTATCATTCTAAACATTTCTATAACGACTCTAAAATTCGACAAATTTAATTTATCAATACTTTTAACAATTATAGATATTCTATAAATTTATATTATATTATCATATTTAATTTAGTATTATTTTAAACAATTTAAATGCAATTAGTAACATATTCTAAATAATTAAGAGGAAAAAGCAAAAAAAAAGAAAAATATTGAATTTAATAATATTTTGAACAATTTTAAATATATTATAACGTTTTCAATGTGATAATATTTAATTTAGTAATAATTTATGCAATAAAACACAATTTATCACATATTTATGTCCTATATAAATGTATAATTATGAAAATTTCTAAAACGTACTCTTAAATTCGATAGAAAAACTGTTATATATTGAATTTAATAATATTTTGAACTATTTTAAATATTTGACAAGGTTTATAATATCTTAATATTTAAGTTAGCAACGATTTAAACAAATATAGTCAATTTATAACAGATTTAAGTCATTTTTACGTATAATTCTAAACATTTCCAAAACGCCTTCTAAAATTCGTTGGACATATGGTCCGAAACTCTTCGCTTTATCTCCCCTCATTTGTTTCTGGAGAGAGTACTTCCCGAGATATATCAGAGATGGCGCAATTAATCTTCCCTTTCTCTTACTTTTCCGGGCCCCGCCCCTTTCGGGCCCCAAAATTAATGGCCCTTAATCCTTTTCTTTTGAGACAAAATGGTCTCTCCTACGTCTTCGATTCATCAGCTAATGTTTTTTTCTTTTTTTATATTTTTCTTCGCCTACGCGACTTAAAGATGTGCCAGCAAAGTCTGGCTCGTCTTAAAAATGTTTATAAATAAGTTTATATGTACAGATGTGTATATCTTTTATAATAACCACCGTTCTGTGTCTGTTTATGTATCCGATGTCGGTGACTCCCGTAAGAAATGCGTGGGAGACATTCTTTAAGAAAAACGTTAATTTGACGCACTTCCCGATTGAATAGAAATACGAAATTTGGGGATTAGTTAGAGTATAAATGGAGTATTATATATCCTTATTTTTATGCCCGAAGTTTCCTTGGTTCGACTCTAAAACGACTCCGAAACGCTCCCATAAGAAATGCGCGTAAAGTTCGTTTCGATCGATTGCAGACTTTTGTTCTTTTGAGGATTTAAATGAGAAATAATGGTCTTAAAAAATTGAGACAAGTATTACAATAAAGGAAATAGTTTTAGAAAAGTTTGACTTAAGTTGAAATGTTTATGAATATATAAATAAATCTTATATAATAATCACAGATAAAGATATATTTATGTATCCGATGTCGGTGACTCCCGTAAGAAATGCGTGGGATACATTTTGGAAAAACGTTAATTTCACGAACTTTCCGATTAAATAGAAATACAAAATTTGGGTATTAGTTATAGGAACAATTAAGTATTATATACCCTTATTTTTGTGCCCAAAGTATCCTTGGTTCGAATCAAAAACGACCCGAAAACTCTCCCATAAGAAATGCACGTAAAGTTCGTTTCGATCGATTGCAGACTTTTGTTCTTTTGAAGAATTACATAAGAACCAATAAATATACAACATTCAAACTTTACACATAGTTAAACATATTCCTTGCACAAATTATAAGATAATTTTCTCTACCCTAGTGTCCTAGGTTCGATCCCAGAAAGGTCACAAGTTTCCAATGAGAAACGCATGTGAAGTACAAGCAGTATGTTATGTGATTATATTTTTGCTTATAACTCGAGAACGAATAAATGCACTACATTTAAACTTTAATTAGAGTTAAATATATTTCTTGCACAGATTATAGGCTAACTTTCTTTACCTTAAAGTCTCCGGTTCGAGCCCAGAGGAATAAGTTGTTCTCGTAAGAAGTTCACGTAAAGTACACACTGAACATGTGTGGATATATTTTTTACTGTAACACAAGAAGAAATGTATATACAACAGTCAGAATTTACACAGAGTTAAATGAATTCTACATGAAGATATTTGGGTACAATTTATTAGCCGCAAAGTTCCAGGTTCGATTCTAGGCTAGAAAAAAGCGCTCCTATAAGAAATGCACGTAAAGTTCGTTTCGATCGATTGTAGACTTCTTTTCTTTTGAGGATTTAAATGAGAAATAATTGTCTTAAAAGATCGAGACAAGTACCAAAAGAAAGTAAATTGAATACAGATTCTTATTATTGTCTTAGAATATCGTTTTCGAGTCGGAATTGGGAGAATTATGATAAAATACATAATAATACAAGTACTAGAATTTACTCCCATAAGAAATGCACGTAAAGTTCGTTTCGATCGATTGCAGACTTGTTCTTTTAATGATTTAAATAATAAATAATGGTCCTACGAAGTTAAAACAAGTACCAAAAGGAAGGAAATTGAATAAAGATTCTTATTCTTTTCATGGAATATCGTTTATTAGTGGAATTTATGAGAATTATGATAAAATACGTGATAAAATATGTACTAGAATTTACTCCCATAAGAGATGCACGTAAAGTTCGTTTCGATCGATTGCAGACTTTTATTCTTTAGCATATTTATATAAGAAATAATGGTCCTACGAACTTAAAACAAGTACCAAATGAAAGGAAATTGAACACATATTCTTATTCTGGTCGTAGAATATCGTTTTCTGGTCGAAATTTCGAGACTTAGGCCCAGAAAGACGAACTATTAGTGCAATTTTGCTGGTATGACCTACCAGTCACCCTGACGACTAGGGCAATTGTTACATTCCGTTGGTACACTGTCTGTATTGACCATGGAACTGTTTGAAGCAATAGCAAGAGATCTATATATAAGTGTGTTAGTTGGGAAGGGGGCGTGTCCGCTGGCAATGGACCACTCTCTTCCCTCACAGATTAATGCCTCTGTCATCTCATCGCCACGCCCACTCTCGACCACACCCACTTTTATATATATACACAACTTACTCTACAATTAGACTATAACGTTTTCTATCCTTTCGACTTGTTCTGAGTACTATTATTAAGCGAATGGTGCTTTAGAAGTTCTTATATATACGTTTGTGAAGACTTGAAAGTGTTTAAAGCGCTTAATATGTGCTAAAACAGCTTAGAATACGTTGAGATGGTTTAGAATACGTTACAATTGCTTACAATACGCTTAGAATATATTTAAATTGCTTAGAGCTGCTTAGAATACGTTGAGACCGCTTAGAAGTAGTTGGGATTGCTTAGAATAAGTTGATACCGCTTAGAATACGTTGCGTTTGCTTAGAATACGTTGAAGTCGCTTAAAAGGCGCTGAGATCGCTTAAATAACGTTGACATCGCTTAACACTTGCTTAGAATACGTTGAGTTAGCTTAGAATACGTTGAGAGCGCTTGAAATATGTTAACTTTGCTTAAAGTACGTTGAGACCGCTTAGAAGTAGTTGAGAATGCTTAAAATACGTTGAGACCGCTTAAAAGTCTCTGAGATCGCTTAAATCACGTTGAGTTTGCTTAGAACCTGCTTAGAGTATGTTGAGCGCGCTTAGAATACAGTAAGATCAGTTAAAAGAGGAATAAATATACACAACTTACTCTACAATTAGACTATCACTTTATCTATACTTTAGACTTGTTCTGAGTACTGTTACTAATCGAATGGTGCTTAAGAAGTACTTATATGCACGATTATGAAGTCTTAAATGTGATGAGAGCGCTTAATTTATGCTAAAACAGCATGGAATACGCTTACAACAGCTTAGACTAGGTTTAGACCGCTTAGAATACGTTAAAATAGTTTATAATACGTTGAGATTGCTTAGAATACGTTGAGATGGCTTAGAATACATTGAGATTGCTTAGAATACGTTGAGATTGCTTAGAATACGTTGAGTTGGCTTAGAATACGTTGAGATTGCTTAGATAACCTTGCAATAGCTTAAAATACGCTTAGAATATATTTAAATTGCTTAAAATACGTTGAAACCGCTTAGAATACGTTCAAATTGCTTAGAATACGTTGAGTTTGCATAGAATACGTTGAGATTGCTTAGAATACGTTGAGATTGCTTAGAATACGTTGAGATTGCTTAGATTACGTTGAGATCGCTTAAATCACGTTGAGTTTGCTTAGAATACGATGAAACCGCTTACAAGGAGTTAAGACCGCTTAGAATACGTTTAGATGGCTTAGAATACGTTGAATTCGCTTAAAAAGCGCTGAGATCGCTTAAATCACGTTGACATCGCTTAGAACTTGCTTAGAGTATGATGAGACTGCTTAGAATACGTTGTGAACGCTAAGAAAGCGTTGAGTCCGCTTAAAAGGCGCTGAGATCGCTTAAATCAAGTTGAGATATTTCCGAATGCGTTGAGACAGCTTAGAATATGTTTAGAGTGTTTCGATAGCTTAGAACACGCTTGAATTTACTTATAATTCGTTTACACCGCTTAGAGTACGCTTAGAGTATGCTGAGATTGCTTAGAATACAGTAAGATCAGTTAAAACAGGAATATATATACACAACTTACTCTACAATTAGACTATAACGTATTCTATACTACTGACTTGTTCTAAGTACTATTACTTATCGAATGGTGCTTTAGAAGTTCTTATATGCACGATTATGAAGACTTCAAAATGATGAGAGCGCTTAATTTATGTTAAAACAGCTTGGAATACGCTTAAAACGGCTTAGACTAGGTTTAGACCGCTTAAAATCCACTGAGGGTACGTTGAGATCGCTTAGAATATGTTGAGATTGCTTAGAATATGTTGAGATTGCTTAGAATACGTTGAGATAGCTTGGAATACGTTGAGATAGCTTGGAATACGTTGAGACTGCTTCAGATGTGTTTAGACTGCTTAGAATACGTGGCAATTGCATAAAATACGCTTAGAATATATTTAAATTGCTGAGAATATCTTGAAACCGCTTAGATGACGTTACGACCACTTAGGATACGTTGAGACCGCTTAGAAGGCGCTGAGACCGCTTATAATATGTTGAAACAACTTGGAATACGCTGAAAATAGCTTACAATTGTTGAAACTGCTGAGAAAACAGTTGGGGTACGTTGAGATTGCTTAGGGGACGTTGGCTCCGCTTAAAATACGTTGAGAATGCTCAGAATGCGCTGACATCGCTTAGAATACGTTGTGAACGCGTATAAGGCGCCGAGACCGCTTAAATCAAGTTGAGATCGCTTAGAACTTGCTTGGAATATGATGAGACAGCTTAGAATACGTTGAAGTCGCTTAGAAGGTGCTTAAATTGCTTAGAATACGTTGAGAATGCTTACAAAGAGCTAATACCGCTTATAATACGTTGAGACCGCTTATAGTACGTTGAGACCGCTTATAATACGTTGAGACCGCTTAATATACGCTGAGATCGCTTACAGTACGTTAAAATTGCTGAGGATACTTACAATATGTTAATACCCTTTACAATATTATTTGGTTGTTTAGAATGTCTTAAGATTGGTTAAAATACGTTGGAATCGCTTATTAACTATTCTAGTTAATTCTTATTATATTCTTATTAATTATTCTAGCCATTTCGACTAGTAAACGATATTCTACGCCCAGAATGAGGATCTTTGTTCAAATCCCTTTCTTTTGGTACTTGTCTCGATTTTATTGGACCATCATTTCTTATTTAAATCATTAAAAGAACAAAAGTTTGCAATAGATCGAAATTAACTATAATCAATGTTGAATCCACGGACATTTAGGATAAAAATAAGATAATTATTTGCTTGGAGATTACATATATCTGTCTTATAAGCTTGAACTGCTAACCTCAACGATCAAAACGAATTTTATATGCACTACTTATGAGAGAATTCTCGCGTCGTTTTACAGTCGAACCAAGGATACTTTGGGCATAAAAATAAGGATATATAATACTCAATTCATACACTAACTAATCCCCAAATTTCGTATTTCTATTTAATCGGAAATTGCGTGAAATTTATGTTTTTGTAAAAATTTCCCCCACGCATTTCTTACGGGATTCACCGACATCGGACGCATAAACACACACAACGGTGATTATTATATTAGCGGAGAAATAATTAAAACTTTTTCTGAATGATTTCTGAGCTATCGCTGCATCAAGTAAGCAATATAAGCGTATTCTGAGCGGTATCAGCTTATTATAAACGTAGAACAAAACGAACTTTACGTGCATTCTTATGAGTGCATTTTCGGGTCGTTTTGGAGTCGAACCAAGGATACTTTGAGCATAGAAATAAGGATATATAATACTCAATTGTCCCTCTAACTAATGTTAAAATTTTGTATTTCTATTCAATCGGAAAATGCGTGAAATTAACGTTTTTGAAACCCCTCCCACGCATTTCTTACGGGAGCATATCAGATACATACACACACATAAGGGTGATTATTGTACAAGATAGTTAAGGTATTATCACAGAAATTCGTACATATAATACTCAATAATTCCTCTTACTAATCCCCAAATTTCGTATTTCTATTCAATCGGGAAGTGCGTCAAATTAACGTTTTTCTAAAAATGTCTCCCACGCATTTCTTACGGGAGTCACCGACATCGGACACATAAACACACACACAACGGTGATTATTATAGAATGAGAGAATGGTTATATGTATTTGTGTGGGGGTGTGAATTGTGCCCATCCCTCAGACCTAAAAGTGGGCGTTTCCCATGGAATCCGTCGTATTGATTTTCCAGTTCCAGTTGAGAGAGAAGGATTCCGAATCTACAGTATCCATACTCCCAAAGTGTCGGGGTTTCCAGAACCCTTTAATACATATACGAGTATATATAGATATGGTGCTACATAGATACTAATATATACTATACATATATAATGCGATTGTAATCTTACGTTAGATAAATATGAGTATACATTTCTTATTGTGTATGGTTATTCGTTAATTAGGGCATAACTAGACTTAACCAGCCGATATAAAAGTGCCTCTGTCTTAGAATATGTTTAATTACGCTACGAAAGTGATGAGTCAGCTTAGAATGCGATCGATCCGCTTAGAGATAGATGAATCTGCTTACAAGGTTATGAATATGCTAAAAATGTGATGAGTACGCTAAGAATTGTGATAGGTTCGCTTAGAGAGTGATTACTCCGCTTATAAACTGATGAGTCCGCTAAGAATGTTATGTATAAATCTATAAATTTGATAATTTCGCTTAGAATGTATATACGTATGTATGTACCATATCTTAGACTATTATATAAATATTACTTAAAATTAAACTGTTTATATCATTTTAATATACCGAGATTAATAATGATCACTGTCCGATTAGAGAAATACTTATTATACCACGTTATAAGTAGATAACTTTTTGCCTTAAGTATCATTATAATAATTTTGTCGCTGTAAGTTAATTACATAGGAGACATTTATATAAAAACATTAATTTTAAGCACTTCCCGATAAAATAGAAGTACGAAATTTGGGGATTAGTTAGAGTATGAATGGAGTATTATATATCCTTATTTTTATGCCCAAATTATCCTTGGTTCGACTCTAAAATACTTGAAAACGCTCTCATAAGAAATGCACGTAAAGTTCGTTTGGATCGATTGCAGACTTTTATTCTTCTGAAGATTTTAATAAGAAATAATGGTCCTACGAACTTAAAACAAGTACCATAAGATAGAAAAATGAATGACAATTCTTATTATAATGCTTTAATTTCCGATTAGCGAATTTTGGGACGATAATTGAGGATTTTAAGCTAAAGCGACATCTACGAGAAACCATCATCTTATATACATACGTTAATAAATATAAAATTGAGTCGGCTGGTTACTGGTTTTTCATTATTATATAGCATTTTAAATTGATTTCCCGTTGCAATTTTTACATATCAGTACTTGATGACCAGTAATAACTATTAATTATAATAATATAACAATTATTTCTCTTCTATCACTAACCGTATCCCAACCGAGGGATTCTATCATAGATGAAACTATGATGATGCAGTCAAATCAGAAATCTCCCTTAGCAAACCAAATCGTACAGCAGTACTCAAGGAGAGGTCGAATCAGTGAAAAAGTAAGCAAAAATTCAGTAATAATGGTCTTAGAAAATCGAGACCAGTACCAAAATAAAGGAAATTAAACAAAGATTCTTATAGTGGGCGTGGAATATAGATATAGAGTCGAAATTATGACAATTATGATAAAATACATGATGATATGTCTTAGAAATACTCTCGTTAGAAATGTACGTAAAGTTCGTTTTTAAGGATTGCAGACTTTTGTTCTTTTTCATATTTAAATACGAAATAATAGTTTTATAAAATCGAAATGAGTACCAAAAGAAAGGAAATTAAACAACGATTCTCATTATGCTCATAGATTATAGTTTCAACTGCTGGATAAATTCAAAAATGTTAAGGCATTTAAGACATTAATTCAGACATTTAAGAAAAACATTAATTTCACGCACTTTCTGACTAAGTAGAAATGTTTAATTTGGTAGTATGTTAGAAAAATAATGTACTAATGTACATATGAATTTTTATGCAGCTATCTTATATACATATTACCGTTTTGTGTGTGTTTATGTATCCGATATCGGTGACTCCCGTAAGAAATGCGTGGGAGACATTTTTTAGAAAAACGTTGATTTGACGCACTTTCCGATTGAATAGAAATACGAAATTTAGGGATTAGTTAGAGTATGAATTGGTTATTATACGTACGAATTGTGGTGATAATATCTGAAATATCTTGTACAATAATCACCGTTGTGTGTGTGTACGTATCCGATATGCTCCCGTAAGAAATGCGTGGGAGAGATTCTATAGAACAACGTTAATTTAAAGCACTTTCCGATTGAATTGAAATGCGAAATTTGGGAAATTGTTAGAAAGGTACTTGAGTATCATATGTACGAAATTTTGTGATAATATCTCAGCAATTTTGTATAATAATCAAGATTGTGTATCCGATGTCGGTGACTCCCGTAAGAAATGCGTGGGAGACATTTTTTTAGAAAAACGTTAATTTGACGCACTTCCCGATTGAATAGAAATACGAAATTTGAGGATTAGTTAGAGTTTGAATTGAGTATTATATGTACGAATTTTTGTGATAATATCTTAGCAATCTTGTACAATAATCACCGTTGTGTGTGTGTTTATGTATCCGATGTCGGTGACTCCCGTAAGAAATACATGGAAGCAATTTTTCGGAAATTAATTTCACGCACTTCCTTTAAGAGATTAACAGTTTCGTAGCGAAGTAATGTAGCAATACACCCTTCCTTTTTTTTAGGAAAACCGTTTACCAAAACCCCTTCAATATTTCCCCGCCGTTTTCCAGATAAACACTTTAATAATTTCGGGACAAGATTGGGAAAATTAAAACAGTTTTCCGAGAAAAAAAGCCTATTAATTTTCCAGTTTCCGAGAAATTATAGGAGCGGGAAAAGACATGGCCCGACCGGAAATTAATCGTTCGACTTATAATGACCTAGACGAGTCTATGAGAGGCGCCGTTGAGAAATAAGCGTCTTAATAAGGGAAAACTATGAGATATCTATCCGAAAAAATTGGTCGAAATGTTGAAAGTTTAGGTTTTTGGTTAAAATTGAGGTTTTTTCTTACGAAAATTGACTTTAAAACATTAAATGATAGTTTGGAATACGTTGAGAATGCTTAGAATAGGTTGAGACCGCTTAGGATACGTTGAGAATGCTTAGGATACGTTGAGAGTGCTTAGAATACGTTGAGAATGCTTAGAACGTGTTGAGACCGCTTAGAATACGTTGAGATAGCTTAGAAGGTGTTGAGATCGCTTAGAATACGTTGACAATGTTTAGAATACGTTGAGAATGCTTAGAAGGTGTTGAGACCGCTTAGAATATGTTGAGATAGCTTAGGATACGTTGGGATCGCTTAGAATACGTTGAGAATGCTTAGAACGTGTTGAGACCGCTTAGAATACGTTGAGTATGCTTAGAATACATTGACAATGTTTAGAATACATTGAGAATACTTAAAATACGTCGAGACTGCTTAGACTTTGATGAGATTGCTTAGAATACGTTGATAATGCTTAGAATACGTTGAGAATGCTTAGAATACGTTGAGACCGCTTAGATTACGTTGAGATTGCTTAGAATACTTTGAAATAGCTTAGGATACGCTGAGATTGCTTAGAATATCTTGAGATCGCTTAGAATACGTTGAGAATGCTTAGAAGGTGTTGAGATAGCTTAGAATACGTTGGGATCGCTTAGGATACGTTGAGAAAGTTGAGAATACGTTGAGACCGCTTAGAATACGTTGAGAGTGCTTAGGATACGTTGAGAATGCTTAGAATTTCAACTTATAATGACCTAGACGAGTCTATGAGAGGCGCCGTTGAGAAATAAGCGTCTTAATAGGGGAAAACTATGAGATATCTATCCGAAAAATTTGGTCCAATTGTTGATAGTTTGGTTTTTTGGGTTAAAATTGAGGTTTTTTCTTACGAAAATTGACTCAAAAGAATAAAATGATAGTTTGGAATACGTTGAGAATACTTAGAAGGTGTTGAGAATGCTTAGAATACGTTGAGATAGCTTATAATACGTTGAGAATGCTTAGAATACGATGAGATCGCTTAGAGTACGTTGAGAATGCTTAGGATACAATTAAATAGCTTAGGATGCGTTGAGACCGCTTAGATTACGCTGAGATTGCTTAGAATACGTTGAGAATGCTTATAATACGTTGACATCGCTTATAATACATTGGGAATGCTTAAAAGACGTTGAGAATGCTTAGAATAAGTTGAGAATATGTTGAGAATGCTTAGATTACGTTGGGACCGCTTAGGATACCCTGAGATAGCTTAGTATATGTTGAGAATGCTTAGAATATGTTGAGTGCGCTTAGGATGCGTTGAAAATGCTTTAAATACGTGGAGAATGCTTAGAATACGTTGAGAATGCTTAAAATACGTTGAGATGGCTTGGAATACGTTGAGACCGCTTAGAATGCGTTGAGAATGCTTAGAATACGCTGAGATAGCTTAGAATACGTTGAGAATGCTTAGAATACGTTGAGAATGCTTAAAATACGTTGAGATGGCTTGGAATACGTTGAGACCGCTCAGAATGCGTTGAGAATGCTTAGAATACGCTGAGATAGCTTAGAATACGTTGAGAATGCTTAGAATACGTTGAGAATGCTTAGAATGCGTTGAGTATGCTTAGAATACGTTGAGAATGGTTAGAATATGTTTCGACCGCTTAGGATACGTTGGGATCGCTTAGAATACGTTGAGAGTGCTTAGGATACGTTGAGATTGCTTAGTTTACATTGGAATCGCTTAGAATACGTTGAATTCGCTTGGAATACGTTTAAAATGCTTAAAAGATGTGTAGAATTCAGATTTCATAGTTATCTTGTTTTAATAGAACAAAACTATGAAGAGTATCCGAAAAATACTATCAAAATGTTATAAATTTAGTTTTTGGTTTAAGATTACGTTTTTTCTTACAGATAACCATTTTTAAAGTTTCAAGTCATAGTCAGTTACGATTCTTATTTAAGATAATGCCTCCTTAAAGTATTGAATTTAATAAACAGTAATATATTATCGTAAAGTTGTACAATTGTTTTGTACAACTACTTTTATACTTTTTGTCCAAATTATCGTAATTTTGACTCGAAAATGATATTCCACGTCGTACATAAGAATCTATATTCTAATTTCATTTATATACCTAATATACTTTTGTTCTTTTGATGATTTAAATAAGAAATGATGGTCCTACAAAGTTAAAACAAGTGCCAAAAGAAAGGAAATTGAATAAAGATTCCTACTCCAGTCTTAGAATATCGTTTATGAGTACAGATTATGAGAATTATGATGAAATACATGATGATATATTTACTGGTAATACTCCCATAAGAAATGCATGTAAAGTTCGTTTCGATCGATTGCAGACTTTTATTCTTTTGATGATTTAAATAAGAAATAATGGTCTAATTAAATAGAGACAAGTACCAAAAGAAAGGAAATTGAATACAGATTCTTATCCCTGTCATAGAATATTAGTTTAATAATTTCGAACAAATAATTATTTGAAAACAGTTTAATTTTTATAAATAATGTTAAATGTTTACTGAAATACGCTTTATCATACTTATGTTACATTAATATTAGTATTTAAATATTAATAATGATTAAAGTTATTAATATTTAATGTTTTGCGTGGATAAAAGTTATCTGCGTAATTGTAGACGCGAAATTCTTTCGGAAATAATTTTAGGAAATTTTAGAAATCTTTTATAAGGAGCAAAGTTGTTAAAAATGAAATTTTCAAACGTTTTAAAATATTTGGAACTAAATTCATAACTTTTTTCTACGCCTTGGTATCATAGCAACTAGAATATTCACTACCATTACCATTATTACCACTATTTCTGTAATTATTTAAGTTTTTAGGAGTTTTAAAGTCATTTTTATGAATAAAGATTCGTTTTAGTTAAATGTTGACACCGGAATTCAATTTTTTATGAGTAATTTTATTATTAAACTACTTTTAGAGCTAAAAAAAGCAATTTTAAGTCTATTTCTAGGGTAAAAAGGTTATTTTAATCTAAAATAAATAATTTGACGTAATTTTTGGCGCTGCAATTCTCTTTTTAATGATTTATTCTAGTATTAAACTACTTTTAGAACTAAAAAAGGCGCATTTTTAAGCCTATTCTCAGATAGTTGCGTTGCTATGGTAGAGTCGGTATCCTAGAGACTTAAATTTTGGAGCAGAAATTCACTTTTTCATGACTTACTATCTTACAAAACTAGTTTTAGAACTAAAAAATTGAAATTTTAAGTCGATTTTAAGAAGGATTTTACGATAGTTAAGTTTCCATGGTTATTATTTCATAGTATCCTAGCAACTAGTTTCCATGGTTTTATCCCTTAGAATTATCTTGTAATCTGAAGTATTTCATCTTTAGATTTGAATCGAAAAAGTGATTTTTTGTTATACGTGTTAATGAAATAACGTATTATTGGAATTGCGTTGTAACAGAAGTACGTAATAAACAAGGAAACGTATAAACGAATTCCTTGAAACCTATTGCCTTTATTTAAACTGGGAGTAAAAGTTATAGATATTTAAATAAATATTTAAATTAATATCCATATTAAATTTATTAATTATTATTTATATAATATTAATATTTATTAATATTAAATTTATTAATTATTATTTAAATAAATATAAAATTTAAATTTATTAATTATTATTTAAATAATGTTAATATTTATTAATTATTAATTTATTAATTATTATTTAAATAATGTTAATATTTATTAATTATTAATTTATTAATTATTATTTAAATAAATATAAAATTTAAATTTATTAATTATTATTTAAATAATATTAATATATATTAATATTATATTTATTAATTATTAATTAAATAAGTATTTAAATTAATAATAACATTAATGTTTAAATAATATATAGAATTATTTAAATAAATCTAAAATAATTGTAAATTACGTAATATTTTTATTAACCAAATATTTATCACTAGCCCAAAGATAAATCCTTATTATTTAATTTATTATATAACAATCACTATTAATTAAATATTACGATTAATATTGAATATTACAATTAATATTACTATTATACAATTTATTATATTATTTATTATTTAAATAACAATAATAATTTAATTAGTAATTACATTGTTATTGTTATTTAAATTTTTCGAATCGTAATATTATATTTTTATATTTTTCGAAGTTTAAAATTAATTTTTATCTCAGAAATATTATTTTACGTAACTCTTGCATTTGGAATTCAATTATTTATTAGATATTTTAGTAGAAAACTGCTTTGAGAAATAAAAAGTGCAATTTTAAGTCTATTTTAAGAATATAAGAAACGAAATGAATTGTATCCTATATAAATCTTAAATAGTAAATGTGGTATTAGATGAGGTAACTCAGAAGTGTATCACAAGTTTATCAAAAATCCTAAGAATCTTCCAATTTTTTAACTTTAACAGGCTGGTTACTGATACGGGTATATAAAAAATAAGGATTTTATACATTTGCATTTATATTTTATTTTTATTTATTTATTTATTTATACGTTAGACTACGAGTAGGCACGAGGCCAGGTGGTAGCCATTCCCTGTGGGGGGAGGGAAATATAAAATATCCTGCCTGGTATTCACCCAAGTCGAGAGGAAAACCCCCCAAAACCTCCCGAAGGCAGTACATCACACAATTTAGTACTATATATAAAATATACAAACATGAAAGATACAAACAATGTGATATATAAAAGACAAACCTCATAAAAGAATGTTACATAATAAAGAAATAATTATTATTTTAGAAAATACAAGTTTAATTTGCAATCCAGCAACGGCTGTTATTACTAATATACTAATTCAGATATTAATATAACTTAACTTAGCTTTAAATTTTTTTGCGTTTTCTGGCATTGGAATGAGAAATTCTCCAGGTAAAGCATTCCATTCTCTTATTCCTCTATTAACAAAAGAATATTTTGCAACATCTGTTTTCTGCTCGCGTTCTCTTATTTTTAAATTATGGTCGCCGCGTCCAATATAGCTTGGATTTTCGAATCTCTCCCGTAGTTCTGCCCAACCATCTTTACATTTCTCTTTACAATTCCACGCGTTAAATACTCCCGCTAACCTAAAAGCTTTCCTTCTCGACGCTAACGATTCCCATCCTAGCTGATCTAGCATTTTGCTAACACTCTCATCCTTCTTGTGTTTTCCAACTACGTTTTAATTTTAAGGCTGTATATAAAAGTGCATTTTTAAGACTATTTATTTTAAGATAGTTAAGTTGCTATGGTACTTGTATCCATGGTTTCAATCTTTTCTGGTATCCTAGCAACTAGAAAATTTACTGTTTTTACCATTATTTTTATAATTATTCAAGTTTTCCGAAGTTAAAAATTCAATTTTGTCGAAGAAAATCAATTTCTGTAAGTTTTCTCGAGAAGGTTCACTTATTTATTAGTCATTTCGGTAGAAAACAACTTTTAGAACTAAAAAAAGTGCAATTTTAAGTCGATTTTAAGATAGTTAAGTTGCTATAGTTATCATCTCATTGTTATTTATCTAATTATTATAGTAATTAATGCCAAATTTTCTTTAAAAAATATCTTTCTGAAGAATCATTACTGATATTATTTAAGTTTGTTGAAGTTGGAAAGTAAATTTTATCTAAAATAAATAAGGATAACGTTATTTTAAATATAGCGATTATGTTGACATGTTATGATATAGCCTAGCCTCTTTTTTCTATCAATTTCAACGTATTTCAACGTAATAGAAAGAGGAGGGGAGGGGAGGAATCTACAACAAGTGGTAGTCTTAGTTAGCAAACTAAACGAAGACGCGTTCCCATGTAATTTTTCGCATGCAGTCCTGCGTTATATCGACGATTAAAATTAGAAATAATGCTCCGATCATTACGAGACGAGTACCAAATTAAAGGAAATTAAACGTAGATTCTATTTATTGTCTTTGAAATAACCCTGGCGATTCGTATATTTGCGAGAATTAGGCCGAAAAAACAGCAAACTTTTGCATTTTTTATACTTCTCCTCCTACAAGGGGGAAGAGGGGAAGGGTTGCCATGACGACGGAATGTAAAAGGAGGGGAAGGAGGAGTAGATGTGGAATTGACGAATTTTATACAGAATTGGAATACAGTCGAATAATCACAAGGAAAAGGGTTTCTATGGAAATACACGAATTGTTGATATAAATGGAATTAACTAATTAAACGGTTGCTGTGATACTGTGGTGGTGGTGAGACAAATTAGCTGTTTATTCGATAAATGTCGATCTATTAAAAAATAACAATTGAATTACGATTCGCAGAAATTTGTAGTTAAAAGAAAAAAAAAAGGAAGGGAGAATCCGGTATTATTAAGATGATATTTTAAATAGTATTTAAATGAAATTAAAAAGTAATATTAAAAATAAAATTTGTTTTTACTGTAACTTGTATGAAATCATTTTTTAAGGAGGAAAGTTGTATAGAAAAGTGCATTTTTACGTCTATTTAAAGATGGTTAAGTTGCTATGGTACTTGTATCCATGGTTTCAATCTTTCAATTTAGTACTTAATACGAATTTCTCAAATAATTCATTGAAAAAAAGGAAGAATTAGTAGCCCACATGAACTATGATTAACATTATTTGTGCTTTTTGAAGTTGTTATAGTCATTTTGAAACTAAAGTCGTAAAATATTCTAATGCTGGGTATCCTAGCAACGAGGATGTTTACCATTGTTACTATTATTTTTATGTTTATTTACGTTTTATTGAGTTTTTATTGAAGAAAAAATAATTAAGACGGTTGGAATTAAAGTCATAACATTTTTAACTTGAGTCAGTAAATTTTTCTACGCCTAGGTATCATAGCAACTAGAATATTAACTATTATTACTATCACAACCATTATTTTTATTGTTATTCAAGTTTCCTGAAGTTTAAAATTCATTTTTATCGAATAAAAATTCGTTTTGGTAAATTTTGATTCGGTGATTCTCTTTTTTACGAATTATTTTGGTAAAAAAACCACTTTTAGAAGTTAAACATTGAAATTTTGAGTCGATTTTAAGATTTTTAAGTTGCCATAGTTATCATCTTATTGTTATTTATCTCATTATTATCGTAATAATTAATAAAAAATTGTGTAAAATATATATGTATAATAAAATATAGAAACATTGTGAATATTATATGTTTGTTGAAGTTTAAATGTCATTTTTATCGATAAAAAATTCGTTTATAGTTATATTTCAGACGTGGAATGCTTTCAGAAATTATTTTAGCTCTTTTAAAACTAAGAAATGCAATTTTAAGTCGATTTTTAGAGTGAAAAAGGATATTTTAATCTAAAATAAATAATTCAACGTAACTTTTGCCGCAGTAATTCTCTCTTTTACGAGTTTATTTGGTAAAAAAAACTACTTTTGACGGTAAAATTTAATTGCTTATGAGGTATTTTGGTATAAAAATTGCTTAGAGAACTAAAAAAGTGCATTATTAAGTCTATTTTAAGATAGCTCAGTTGCTATGGTACTTGTATCCATGGTTTCAATCTTTTTCGGTATCCTAGCAACTAGAAAATTTACTATTATTACCATTACTTTTATTGTTATTCATGTTTTCAGAAGTGAGAAATTCATTTTTGTCGAATAAAAATTTGTTTAGGTAAATTTTGATTCGGTAATTCTCTTTTTTACGAATTATTTTGGTAAAAAAACCACTTTTAGAACTAAAAAATGAATACTTTAAGTCGATTTAAGATAGTAGAGTTGCTAAGGTTATCATATTGTTGTTATTTATTCTTATTGTAACAATTAATACGAAATTGTTTAAAAATAAGTTTCCTAACAACCATTATTGATATTCTTCAAGTTTTTTGGAATTTAAAATTCATTATTAACTCAGAAACACTATTTTCCGTAATTTTGGCGCTGGAATTAAATTTTTTATGAGTTATTTTATCATAAAACTACTTTTAGAGCTAAAAATGCAACTTTAAGTCGACTTTTAGAGTGAAAAAGGTTATTTTAATCTAAAATAAATAATTTAACGTAAATTTTTCCGCAGTAATTCTCTCTTTACGAGTTATTTTGGTGAAAAAACTACTTTTATAACTAAAAAAGTGCAGTTTGAAGTCGATTTTAAGATATTTATAGCCATAGTTACCATCTTACCTTACTTATAGAAATGATTTTATGTAATATTCCACGCTGTAATTCGTCTATTTAGAAATAATAAGTTTATTTTTATGACATTGTTGTTGAAAAATGCAATTTAAAGTCGATTTTAAGATAAGTTACCATGGTTATCTTTGTATCCTAGCAACTAGAATATTCACTATTATTACTACTATTTTTATAAGAATTTAAATTTTCCGAAGATTAAAAGTAATTTTTATTGAAAAAAAATTCGTTTAAGTAAATTTTGACTCGGTAATTCTCTTTTTACGAGTTATTTTGGTAAAAAAACTGCTTTTATAAGTAAAGAAAGTGCATTTTTAAGACTATATAAAGATAGTGAAGTTGTAAATGGATTTAAATAATTAATTACTTTAAATTATTGATATCATTTGGCAATATTATTATCAATCTCTATTTTAATAAGAGGAATTATAACTATAACAATTTAAATATTGATCTAAATTTACATTGATTTATAGAATAATTTAAATAATATTGAAAATTAACTTGAAGTTCACTTGTTTATAAATTACGTTCCACTTACTTATAAATTGATTTTGGAGTAACATAAGTCATTTTTAGCTTATTTTTTTTATAAACTATTATTATTCTTGATGTAAATACATCACTTCTTTTTTATATATATTACAACCATTATTTTTATTGTTATTCAAGTTTTCAGGAGTTAGAAATTCATTTTTATCGGAGAAATATTCGTTTAGGTAAATTTTGATTCGGTAATTCTCTTTTTTTTGAGTTATTTTATTATAAAACCGCTTTTAGAACTAAAAAATGAAAACTTTAAGTCGCTTCTAAGATAGATGAGTTGCTATGGTTATCATATTGTTGTTATTTATTCTTATTGTAATAATTAATACGAAATTCTTTAAGAATAAATTCCTAACAACCATTATTGATATTTTTCAAGTTTGTTGGAGTTTTAAAGTTCATTATTAACTCAGAAACATTACTTTCCTTAATTTTGGCGCTGGAATTCAATTTTCTATGAGTTATTTTATTATAAAACAAATTTTAGAACTAAAAATGAAACTTTAAGTTGAATTTTTGGGTAAAAAAGTTTATTTTAATCTAAAATAAATAATTTGACGTACATTTCAGAGCTGGAATTCTCTTTTTTATGACTTATTTTGGTAAAAAAACCACTTTTATAACTAAAAAAGTGCATTTTTAAGTCGATTTTGAAGATAGTTAAGTTGCTATGGTACTTGTATCCATGGTTTCAATCTTTTTCGGTATCCTAGAGAGAGACACTCCATGGTTTCCATCCCTCTCGTGGAAAATCGCTTCAAAATCTCCCCAATTACTCCCCTCACAGTCATTACATCTTTTTTTTATAGCTGACCTCGGCTCAGACGTGATAGAATTTTTCAATTTCGATTCCAAGCCTCAAAATTGCTTCCAACTATTAATTGCCTTTCCTTCTTTTTTTATTCTTTTTTTTCGTTCTTTTTTGAGAATGGCGTCATTCGGATTATTATCGACGTAATGGAAAAAAAATGTTTCAATGCTTTATATCGGACGATTAATTGGGAATTGGAAAGCGGACTCAACGATTTAAGAAGCGGTCTCAGCGCAGTCTAAGCGGAGTTATCACAAACTAAGCGCCTTTTAGAATAATCTAAGCAATTTAATCATTTTCTAAGCGTATTAATCAGTTACTAAGCTTAATAATCATAAAATAAGCGATTCTTATAATAATCTAAGCAAAATCATCACTTTTCTAAGCGTATTTATCATTATCTAAGCAAAGTAATCGTATACTCAGCTTATGTATCAGTTACTAAGCGATTCGATCAATTTCTAAGCGAAATAATCATTAACTAAGCGCTTTTTGTGGTAATCTAAGCAAAGTAATCAGTTACTAAGCGTATTCATCAGTTACTAAGCATACTAATCAGTCAGTCAGCGTATCAACCATAAGCTAAGCGCTCTTTGTCATAATCTAAGCAAAGTAATCAGTTAATAAGCGTATTAATCATATTCTGAGCGGATAAATCAGTTACTAAGCGTATAAATCATTAAACAAGCACTTTTTTAAATTATCTAAGCAAAGTCATCACTTTTCTAAGCGTATTAATCATTATCTAAGCAAAGTAATCATATACTAAGCTTATGAATCAGTTACTAAGCGATTCGATCAACTTCTAAGCGTATAAATCATTAACTAATCGCTTTTTGTTGTAATCTAAGCAAAGTAATCAGTTATTAAGCGGATTAACCAGCTAGTAAGCGAAATAATCATAAACTAAGCGCTTTACGTCGTTATCTAAGCGTATTCATCAGTTACTAAGCGTATAAATTATAAAATAAACACTTTTTATAATAATCAAAGCAAAGTAATCAGTAACTAAGCGTATTAATCAGGTACTTAGCGTATAAATCATTAAACAAGCACTTTTTTAAATTATCTAAGCAAAGCCATCACTTTTCTAAGCGTATTAATCATAAACTTAGCGTAATAATCCTTTACTAAGCGTATTAATCATAATCTAAGCAAAGTAATCATTTGCGAAGCTTATGAATCAGTTACTAAGCGATTCAATCATCTTCTAAGCGCAATAATTATAAACTAAGCGCTTTTTATAATAATGTAAGTAAGGTATTCAGTTACTAAGCGTATTACTCATATTCTAAGCGTATAAATCATTAAACCAGCGGTTTTTAAAATAATCTAAGCAAAGTAATCAGTTACTAAGCGGTTAAATCATAAACTAAGCGATTATTATAATAATCTAAGCGAAGTAATCAGTTACTAAGCGTATAAATCATTAACTAAGCGCTTTTTAAACTTATCTAAGCAAACTTATCATAATATTAGCAAAGTAATCAGTAACTAAGCGTATTCATCAGTTACTAAGCGTTTCAATCATAAACTAATCGCCTTTTAGAATAATCTAAGCAATTTAATCGTTCTCTAAGCTTAATAATCATAAACTAAGCGCTTTACGTCGTTATCTAAGCGTATTCATCAGTTACTAAGCGTATAAATTATAAAATAAACACTTTTTATAATAATCAAAGCAAAGTAATCAGTAACTAAGCGTATTAATCAGGTACTTAGCGTATAAATCATTAAACAAGCACTTTTTTAAATTATCTAAGCAAAGCCATCACTTTTCTAAGCGTATTAATCATAAACTTAGCGTAATAATCCTTTACTAAGCGTATTAATCATAATCTAAGCAAAGTAATCATTTGCGAAGCTTATGAATCAGTTACTAAGCGATTCAATCATCTTCTAAGCGCAATAATTATAAACTAAGCGCTTTTTATAATAATGTAAGTAAGGTATTCAGTTACTAAGCGTATTACTCATATTCTAAGCGTATAAATCATTAAACCAGCGGTTTTTAAAATAATCTAAGCAAAGTAATCAGTTACTAAGCGGTTAAATCATAAACTAAGCGATTATTATAATAATCTAAGCGAAGTAATCAGTTACTAAGCGGTTAAATCATAAACTAAGCGATTATTATAATAATCTAAGCGAAGTAATCAGTTACTAAGCGTATAAATCATTAACTAAGCGCTTTTTAAACTTATCTAAGCAAACTTATCATAATATTAGCAAAGTAATCAGTAACTAAGCGTATTCATCAGTTACTAAGCGTTTCAATCATAAACTAATCGCCTTTTAGAATAATCTAAGCAATTTAATCGTTCTCTAAGCTTAATAATCATAAACTAAGCGCTTTACGTCGTTATCTAAGCGTATTCATCAGTTACTAAGCGTATAAATTATAAAATAAACACTTTTTATAATAATCAAAGCAAAGTAATCAGTAACTAAGCGTATTAATCAGGTACTTAGCGTATAAATCATTAAACAAGCACTTTTTTAAATTATCTAAGCAAAGCCATCACTTTTCTAAGCGTATTAATCATAAACTTAGCGTAATAATCCTTTACTAAGCGTATTAATCATAATCTAAGCAAAGTAATCATTTGCGAAGCTTATGAATCAGTTACTAAGCGATTCAATCATCTTCTAAGCGCAATAATTATAAACTAAGCGCTTTTTATAATAATGTAAGTAAGGTATTCAGTTACTAAGCGTATTACTCATATTCTAAGCGTATAAATCATTAAACCAGCGGTTTTTAAAATAATCTAAGCAAAGTAATCAGTTATTAAGCGTATAAATCATAAACTAAGCGCTTTTTGTCGTAATCTAAGCAAAATAATCAGTTACTAAGCGGTTAAATCATAAACTAAGCGATTATTATAATAATCTAAGCGAAGTAATCAGTTACTAAGCGTATAAATCATTAACTAAGCGCTTTTTAAACTTATCTAAGCAAACTTATCATAATATTAGCAAAGTAATCAGTAACTAAGCGTATTCATCAGTTACTAAGCGTTTCAATCATAAACTAATCGCCTTTTAGAATAATCTAAGCAATTTAATCGTTCTCTAAGCTTAATAATCATAAACTAAGCGCTTTTTGTCGTAATCTAAGCAAAGTAATCAGTATCTAAGCGTATTCATCAGTTACTAAGCGGATAAATCAGTTACTAAGCGTATAAATCGTAAAAGAAGCTATTTTTATAATAATCATAGCAAAGTCATCACTTTTCTAAGCATATTTATAATTAAAGAAAAAAATTCTTTTTTTATTCGTTCTTTTTTGAGAATGGCGTCATTCGGATTATTATCGACGTAATGGAAAAAATGATTCAATGCTTTATCGGACGATTAATTGGGAAGCGGTCTCAACACAATTTACCAAGCGCACTAATCATAAACTAAGCGCTTTTATTCGTAATCTAAGCAATGTAATCAGTTAGTAAGCGGATAAATCGTAAAAGAAGCTATTTTTATAATAATCTTACCAAAGTCATCACTTTTCTAAGCGTATTAATCATCATATAAGCATATTTATCATTAACCAAGCTTAAATATCATAATATACAAGTTTCTTAGTATCCAAAATTGCTAATTTTATTCTTTCTTTTTTAGAATGTATTATTTACAATTTAATTGGAAATTTGAAAGCGGACTCATCGCTTTTAGAAGCGGTCTGAGCGTTGTCTAAGCAGAGTTATCAGAAACTAAGCGATTTTGGTCGCATTCTAAGCGGATAAATCAGTTTCTAAGCGCACTAATCATAAACTAAGCGCTTTTTGTCGTAATCTAAGCAAAGTAATCAGTTACTAAGCGTATTCATCATATACTAAGCGGATAAATCAGTTACTAAGCGTTTAAGTTTCGTAAAAGAAGCTATTTTTATAATAATTTTATACTAATAGATGTTATCATAAAGTAAGCGAATAGTAAATTTATTAAGCGTAGTAATCACAAACTAAGCGTATTTTATCATAGACTAAACCAAAAATGATTTATGTAGCGAATTAATCATAAACTAAGCATGTTTTGTCATCAACTAAGCGCCATAAGAATATATTAAGCGTACAAATCATAAGCTAAGCCAGGTAATCATACGCCAAGCATATTTTTCGTAAATTAATCTCTTTTTAAAATAATATAAGAAAAGTTATCACTTACTAAGCGTATAAATCGTAAACTAAGCACTTTTGGTCGTAATCTAAGCAAAGTAATCAGTTATTAAGCGGATAAACCAGCTACTAAGCGAAATAATCATAAAGTAAGCGCTTTTTATAATAATCTAAGCAAAGTAATCAGTAACTAAGCGTATTAATCATTAACTAAGCGTATTAATCATAATCTTAGCAAAATAATCATCATCTAAGCAAACTAAGCATTTACTAAGCATATTAATCAGTTATTAAGCGTCTTTGTGATAATCTAAGCAAAGTAAGCGGTTGCTAAGCGTATAAATCATGTAACAAGCGCTTTTTATAATGATCTAAGCATATTAATCAGTTAATAAGCGTACTCATCAGTTACTAAGCATACTAATCATTCAGTCAGCGTATCAATCATAATCTAAGCGTATTAATCAGTTACTAAGCGTATAAATAATAAAACAAGCGATTTTTATAATAATCTAAGCAGAATCATCACTTTGCTAAGCGTATTAATCATAAACTAAGCACTTCTGATCATAATATAAGCATATATATAATTTAACAAGCTTAAAAATCAATCTTCAATATATGTGACTTTGCTAATGAAGATATTCTTTTAAATTATTTTAATTACATTACGTAAGCTATATTACAAGTTGCTTATTGAATTTAATCCAATGCTTTACTAATTACATATTTTCTTATTTCTTTACAGGTGAGTACATCTTACAGTTTGTTTTGCTGAATGCTTTCTGACTAAAGTAAGTTCTAAATTTAATTATATTTATATATGTTGATTTTACTAGTATTTTATATGTTTCCTAGGATTTTTACCAAATTGTAACTATTATATGAATTATTCCTCAGTTACTGATATTGGTAAGTTTTATGATGTTACGTTTCGTTTAATTGAAGTCCCAAATTGTGATTCTGTTTATATATTCGTTTGATTTTGAGGATAAAAGTGTTTACTCAGACGTACATGGTTATAAGATGTTATATCCAGGGTCGGTTAAGGTGTAGAGACGGTAAATCCAAAGTTATAGCGAAGTTTCTACGTGAAATGCAAGTTTTACAGAAAATTGTACTATTTTTTCGTATTTTTGGTCTATATCTCAAAACCTAGGCTAGATAAGTATGTTTTAAGACTAGAGCAAGAATCTATGTTTAATTTTCTTTAATTTGGTACTTGTTGCGATTTTGTAGGACCATTATTTCTTATTTAAATCGTCAAAAGAACAAAAGTCTGCAATCGATCGAAACGAACCTTACGTGCATTTCTTATGAGGTTAATTTAGAGTCGTTTTGGAGTCGAACCAAGGATACTTTGGGCACAAAAATTTGTATAAATAATGCCTCATTGTTCCTCTAACTAATTCCCAAATTTCGTATTTCTATTTAATCGGAAAGTGCGTCAAATTAATCTTTTTTTATAATGCCTCCCAGGCATTTCTTACGGGAATAATTCTAAGACATGTATAATTATGTATTTCACAATAATTCTTATAATTTAGACTCTAATACGATATTCTATGACCTTAATAAGAATTCGTATTCAATTTTCTTTCTTTTGGTACTTGTTTTACCTTCCTACGACCATTACTTCTTATTTAATTCTTCAAATGACCAAAAGTCTGCAATCGATCGAAACGAACATTACGTGCATTTCTTACGGGAGAATAGCTAACACATGTATCATCATGTATTTTATCATAATTCTCATAATGTTGACTCTAAAACGATATTCTGTGGCCAAAATAAAAATCTTTGTTCAATTTTCTTTCTTTTGGTACTTCTCTCGTTCTTTAAGACCATTATTTCGTATTTAAATCATCAATAGAACAAAAGTCTGCAATCGATCGAAACGAACTTTACGTGCATTTCTCATGAGAGAATCTTCGTACCATATTGCCTGTAATTCTCGTACTTTCGACTCAAAAGCGATATTACACGATATAAATAATAATCTTTATTCAATTTTCTTCCTTTTGGTACTTGTTTTAACTTCATAGGACCATTATTTCTTATTTAAATGTTAAAAAGAACAAAAGTCTGCAATCGATCTAAACGGACTTTACGTGCATTTCTTATGCGAGTGTTTTTGAGTCGTTTTGGAGTCGAACCAAGGATACATTGGGCATGAAAATAAGGATGTATAATACTCCATTCATACTCTAACTAATCCCCAAATTTTGTATTTCTATTCAATCGGAAAGTGCGTCAAATTAATGTTTTTTTAAAAAATGTCTCCCACGCATTTTTTACGAGAATAATTCTAAGACATATATTATTATGTATTTCATAATAATTCTTATAATTTAGACTCTAATACGATATTCTGTGGCCAAAATAAGAATCTTTGTGTAATTTCTCATCTTTTGGTACTCTCTTGATCTTTTAAGACCATTATTTCTTATTTAAATCATCAAAAGAACAAAAGTCTGCAATCCTTAAAAACGAACTTTACGTGCATTTCTTATGGGAGAATAGCTAACACATGTATCATCATGTATTTTATCATAATTCTCATAATTTCGATTCCAAAGCGATATTCTAAGATCACAATAAGAATCTTTGTTTAATTTCCTATCTTTTGGAACTCTCTCGATCTTTTAAGACCATTATTTTTTATTTAAATCATTAAAAGAATATAAGTCTGCAATCGATCAAAACGAACATTACGTGTATTTCTTATGAGTGGATTTTGGAGTCGTTTTGGAGTCGAACCAAGGATACTTTGGGCATAAAAATAAGGATATATAATACTCAATCATTCCTCTAACTAATCCCCAAATTTCGTATTTCTATTCAATCGGGAAGTGCTTCAAATTAACGTTTTTTATAATGTCTCCCAGGCATTTCTTACGAGAATAATTCTAAGACATGTATTTTATGTATTTCATAATAATTCTTATAATTTAGACTCTATTATGATCTTCTATGACCTTATAAGAATTCTTATTTATTTTCCTTTCTTTTGGTACTTGTGTTAACTTCGTAGGACCATTATTTCTTATTTAAATCATCAAAAGAACAAAAGTCTGCAATCGATCGAAACGAACTTTACGTGCATTTCTTATGCGAGTGTTTTCGAGTCGTTTTGGAGTCGAACCAAGGATACATTAGGCATGAAAATAAGGATGTATAATACTCCATTCATACTCTAACTAATCCCCAAATTTTGTATTTCTATTTAATCGGAAAGTGCGTCAAATTAACGTTTTTCTAAAATGTCTCCCACTCATTTCTTACGGGAGTCACCGACATCGGATACATACATATGTTCGTACGCAGTGGAATGCGGGGTTTAATAATCTGAATTGGGTATCTTCGCAAACCTGTAATTATCACCACTAAATCAACTGCTTATCGCCGTCCCTCCTTCACTTGTTTCTTTTTTTATTTCTGCTCTGCGAAGAGAAGAGAAGAACGTGACCAATTAAAAATGAAGAGCCCCGACATTCGAAAACGACTCTTTGTGTTTTTCAAAAGGGTTGGGTTGGGATGAGAGCGCTTTCATTGCGTTGAGACCGCTTTTATTGCGTTGAGGTCGCTTAGAAGAGGTTGGGATAGCTTAAGATGTGTTCAGATTGCTTAGAATACGTTGCAATTGCTTAAAATACGCTTAGAATATATTTAAATTGCTTAGAATACGTTGAGAATGCTTAGAAAGCGTTAGGACAGCTTCGAATACGTTGAGATAGCTTAGAAGATGATGAGACAGCTTAAGATGTGTTTAAATTGCTTAGAATACATTGCAATTGCTTAAAATACGCTTAGAATATATTTAAATTGCTTAGAATACGTTGAGATAGCTTATAAGGCGTTTAGACCGCTTGAAATATGTTAACTTTGCTTAAATTAGGCTTAGAAGAGGATGAGAATGCTTAGAATACGTTGCAGTTGCTTAAAATGCGCTTAGAATATATTTAAATTGCTTAGAATGTTTTTGAGACTGATTAGAATGAACTGAGATAACTTAAGATGTGTTTAGACTGATTGAAATATGTTTACTTTGCTTAAAATACGCTTAGAATACGTTGAGATAGCTTAGAATGCGTTGAGACCGCTTTTATTGCGTTGAGACTGCTTAGAAGTTGTTGAGAATGCTTAAAAGGCGCTTAGAATATATTTAAATTGCTTACATTACGTTGAGAATGCTTAGAATACGTTGAAACCATTTAGAAGATTTTGAGATAGCTTAGAATACGTTGAGACAGCTTAGAATACGTTGAGATTGCTTAGAATATATTTAAAATTGCTTACAATCTTTTGAGATTGCTTAGAATACGAAGAAATAGCTTAGAATAGGTTCAGAATGCTTAGAGTATGTTTAGATAGCTTAGGATGCATTGAATTTTGCTTATAACGTATTTAAGTAGCTTAGAACATGACGCGATAGCTTAAAATGCGCTGGGACCGCTTAGAATACCTTATGATAGTTCAGAATACGTTCAGACTGCTTGGAAAACGCCGAAATAATACGAAAGACCGCTCGAATTGCTTAAATCGCTAAGAAATGCGTTGAGACCGCTTAGCATAAGTTGAGATATCTTAGAATACGTTGAAATAACTATTAAGTACTATTACTGAGATCGCCTAGATTACACATAATTTAAATATCATTTAATAATTATTAGTTTTCAGATTGACATGGAATATATTTAAATCGCTTGGTATCGCTAGAAATATGTTTAGGTAGCTTAGAATGCATTAAAACTAGCTTAGATTAGGTTGAGAATGCTTTAAATGCGCTGAGATCGCTTCCGATATGTTTAAATCGGTACGAAATACGTTGAGACTGCTTAGAGACTGTTTAAATTGCTTAGAATACGTTCGTATTGCTTAGTAGGTGTTAGATAACTTGGAATAAATTGTTTTCGGTAACTTTGTGCTTGGAGTGCTTAAAATACGTTGAGATCGCTTAGAATATTTAAAGATAGCTTAGAATATACTGATACCGTTAGAAATATAGCTTAGAATTGTATAGATATGAACAACAAAAAGTAATTAAATAGTTACAAGTAATTAGAATTGAGTATAGTATATCTTAAAATGTGCTGAGATTGCTTAGATTACGTTGAGACTGCCTAGAATACGTTCAGAAAGCTTAGAATATGTTTAAATCGCTAATAAACACGTTCAGAAAGCTTGAAAGACATTGGTATAACTAAAAATGAACTGTTATATTTTAATATGCAATTTAATATTGTAATATTATATAAGAACCAATGATAATGACTATTTTCCATTATTAATAGGCAAAATTCTTATTGTAAATTAATTAGAATTACGAAATATCGTAACTATTAACGTTTAAACTCTGTTTTTCCGCAAATAAACTTTCGAATGGAATTTGAAATTTGAATAAAAATATACGCTAATCTGGAAAACAGTGTTTGTTCGCCATCTGTTGAGGAGATTTAGGAACTAATGTCGAAGCACCCAGCGGTGGCGCCCTCTTGCGAGTTAAAGTAGAACTTATTGATAAAATGCGCGAAATTTGATTTGAAAAATTATTTTTTTTTTGTTTTTTGGACCAAAAACTGGACAAATATTTATGTTTTTTCTAAGTAAATATTTAAATATTCAATGAGAAACATATCTGAATGTATTATACTGTAATAAACGTGGAATATATCGGCGTTTTTTCGTAAAATTCAGCAAATTCTAAGCGTATTATTAGAAACATTGTATGTTTATTATTAATTAATTAATGTTTTAATAATTAAATTAATTACTGATTACATCATATATCTAAATTCAACAATTTCATTCAATTTAACGATTTGTAAGCGGTTTCAACGTATTCTAAGCGATTCAAACTTACTGTAAGCGGTCTAAGATTTGATTCTATATAATCTCGAATAAAGATTAATTTTCCATTGCTTAATATAAGATCTTTTCATGTATTTTAAACAATTCTTAGATGCATTTATAATTGAGATAAGATTGGGAAAATTCTCACGAACATAGAAGATTAAAGTAGCAATTTAATAGCTATTTTGAAAATTGCGAATTATTCTCGTTAATATGTGAAAAAATGCTATTTAAAATCATTAATATATTACAATACGTCTTTGTTACCAATATATAAGGTTAATATAAGGTAATTTTCATTAATAAATACCAGTTTAAATGGATTTAACAGCTTAATTTTCACTTATCTTAGTATTAAATACTTACAGTCATTATGTTCTTGGTTTTAATACCTCATGGACCCAAGATGCTGTGAGATGCGTTTCTATATATGGAGATTTTTGAAGTATTTTCACCCGAAAGCTACTTTATAAGGCATTAATAAGAATCCATATTCAATTTCCTTTCTTTTGGTACTTGTCTCGATTTTTTAAAACCATTATTTCTTATTTAAATCATCAAAAGAACAAAAGTCTGCAATCCTTAAAAACGAACTTTACGTGCATTTCTTATGGGAGTATTTTCAAAACATATTTTATCATGTATCTCATCATAATTCTCATAATTTTCAATTGTAAACTATACTCCATGACCAGAATAAGAATCTTCATTTAATTTCCTTTCTTTTAGTACTAGTCCCGATTTTCTAAGTCCATTATTTCTTATATAAATCATTAAATGAACAAAAGTCTGCAATCGATCGAAACGAACTTTACGTGCATTTCTTAGGGTACAATTTTCCAGTATATTTTTTGACATTTCCCGTAAATTCAAACTAAATAGTATATTCTATGACCAAAATAAAAATCTATATTCAATTTCCTTTCTTTTGGTACTGTTCTCGATTTTCTAAGACCATTATTTCTTATTTAAATCTTTAAAATAATAAAAGTCTGCAGTCGATCGAAACGATGTTTTTCTTGAAATATACTCAAATATGTACTTTTAAATGAAGCTTGAAATATTTACATTTTAATAATAAATTTACTAATATATCAAAGATAAATATTTGTCGATTTTTATGTACAAAAACCAAAAATTCATTTTTCATTTCAAATATTGCGCTATTTCTTTAAAATAGTACTTCACTCATTCCCTAGAGTACACCACCTCTCGGTACACTGTAATTAGTACCTGTTTGTCATCAACAGATGGCACTCAAACCACCTTTTACAGCAATAGCTATATGTTAATTCAAATTTTAAATTCATTCGGAAAGTTTAATTACCATAAAAACAGAGTTTCAAGTATCACAATCTATTGTATAATTGCAATAATAAGAATCTTTGTTCAATTACCTTTCTTTTAGTATTTGTCTCGACTTTCTAAGACAATTATTTCTTATTTAAATCATCAAAAGAATAAAAGTCTGCAATCCTTAAAAACGAACTCTACGTGCATTTCTTATGAGAGCGTTTTTGGGTCGTTTTGGAGTCGAACCAAGGATACTTTGGGCATAAAAATAAGGACACATAATACTCAATTATTCCTCTAACTAATCCTTAAATTTCGTATTTATATTTAATCGGGAAGTGCGTCAAATTAATGTTTTTCTAAAAAATGTCTCCCACGCATTTCTTACGGGAGTCACCGACATCGGATACATAAAAACACACAATAGTGATTATTGTGTAAGATAAGGTTTTAGATTCAAGAACACACAGCTTTGATAAAGTATATATATATATATTCATATAAAAGTATATATATATAATTATCATCGTATAATAATATAGATTCCTTGTATATTAATGAATATATTAAAGATTTAAACCCATTTATGAGAATTATATTATTTTACTATGATTTCTAGCTTCAATTCAACAATGAAGTTAGTCGTTAGCAATACAGGTTGCTTATGGCAACAAAATGTTACTATAAAAAGCATTTGAAGAGTGTTTTACTAAATGTAATTAATCTATTTTTGAGAAAATTAAACTTTACGCATATTCATCTAGAATTCAGGAATAATTCAGTGTATTTTAATACATATAATAGAATTAATTACATTAAACATTAAAACATACACATCCTAAATTACATTATACAATTTAATTACACGAAAAATTAAAAATAAATTTCGTTACATTCTCATTAATATCATCTGGATATAGTGATTGAATAAAATAAGTAAGTATTGTTAAGTAAATATGTTAAAATTTTAATCAAAAATTAAGATACGATACATTTTATTGCAATTAATATACTCTGGACATAGTACTTAAACACAATAACTAAATATAGTACTAATTAAGCAAAATGTTAGCCAAAATTCATGTATGTATTCAAGAACCAATAGAAGTCAATATAGATGTTGAAATAGTTGATTTCTTCTCGTAGAATTGTAGAATACAACAGTCTGCATTCGTGTTGAATTTTTCACCTTTCTCGTACATATCGGTCATCTGCGAAAGAGAAAATAATTATAATTATCAACATAAAATAGTGAAATATCCCCTCATAAATTGAGATAGAGCTATTAAAATTAATACACCTATGCAACCATAACTTGTGTATGTAATTGTATATATATTTCCTGCAAATTAAAACGTTAATAAAATATTATGTGATCATAATAAGAATCTTTGTTCAATTTCCTTTCTTTTGGTGCTTGTCTCGATTTTATTGAACCATTATTTCTTATTTAAATTATCAAAAGAATAAAAGTCTGCAATCCTCAAAAACGAACTTTACGTGCATTTCTTATGAGTACTTTTTGAGTCGTTTTGGAGTCGAACCAAGGATTCTTTGGGCAAGAAAATAAGGATATATTATTTTCAATTATTTCTCTAACTAATCCCCAAACTTTGTATTTCTATTTAATCGGAAAGTGCGTCAAATTAACGTTTTTCTAAAGAATGTCTCCCACGCATTTCTTACGGGAGTCACCGACATCGGATACATAAATACATATATATTGTCCATTGCCTATTTTGAAGCTTCTATAAGCAATATATTACATCTTACTAGCTCTAGTATTACAAAAAATCATTACTCTTTAGGATTCAATTCGTTTTTTATACAAATATCAAGATTTGAAACTGAATTTTAAATACCCGTTTCACTTTATTTGTATTTCATATATGAAGCAAGTGTCCTTGTATTCCATTTGTGTTTTTTTCTGAAATGTTAACATTTATTAGAGGCGTGTTATATAAAGATAATGCTTTGAAATTAACTAGTGTTATAAAAGAGCATGTTTTTATATCAACGTATTTTTATGTTCGATGTATGTATTATATTATGGGTACTGGAAAGTCTCAAAACTTATGGATTCTCTCTTGTTTATTGTATACAATTAATGGTCAAATAATTATGAATTCCTTTCCATTAATCAGTTGCTGTATTTTTTATAACTGACTATGGTAATTTTATAATGATCTGTTTCTTCGTGTTTTGTTACTATAAAGTCTCAAATAGAACCGTTTTTGGTAGTCTTACGCCACTAATATTTTTTCTAATTCCACAATTATTTGATTAATTAAAAATTGAGATATAAACGTATAGTTTGGCTTCCTTATAGACAAATTATTTAGCTACATCTTTATAATTTTATATTCCGTATAAATATCCTAGCTTTGGTACTACAGTGGTAGTTTAAGAGACGAAGAAAAGCTGTGAAATTCGTCAGGGAAAGAAATTAAGAGAATCCATACTTTTTGAGACTTAATAGTACCAAAAATATGACATGTAGATAAGATATGAAATTTTTAAAATGTAGCCATTTGAACGTTCTATTATTATCTATAAATTCATGTTTCTATCTCAATTAGTAATTAGTATATTAATTGTTTAAAAGGAAGAATAAACTGCATATTTGGTCGTGGGAGACGTTAAATTCGAGACTCTGTAGTACCAAAACCAGGGATAATATACTACAAGTAATGTGTTCATTATATAACCATGTCATAATTCTATATATCTAGCAAGTTTCATTAATGCATCTTATTTATATATGTATCTAAAAATCATTTAAAATATCCGAAATAGTTCATCTTGAGTTGTGGAATGAGCGCTATTTGGGACCTAGTAATACCTAAGTCATTGTGTATAGAGAGAATATAAAATAGCCATTATATAGCCAGGTAAAACCACAATAAAAGGAGCAAATTTCGTCCTTCTATACGAATTATAAATTAATCAAATAATTGTCTGAATGTCAGTAAAAATCTTGTCGTTCGTAGTAGAAGACGCCCTCTTTTAGAATCTATAGTACCAAGTATAGGACGCGTAAATGCAAGATAAATTTACTATAAGATAGCCATGTAATAGTTCTATACATGTTGTAATTTCCATTCCCCTGTCTTAAATATTAACGTGTCTAAAAATTGTTTAAATGGATGAAAAAATCGCATAATTATTAGTGTCAGACGTAAACATTGAGATTATATATTACCAAAACTAATAGATGTATGTAAAATAAAATATCATTATCATTAGTCAAATGATTGCCGAAATAGTCGATTTTTAGGAGCAAAAGCCAAATATCTTTTTTAATTATAAATCAAATATTGCGCTATTTGTTTAAAATAGTACTAAAATCAGTCGCTAGAGTGCACCACCTCTCGGTGTGCTGTTCTTAGTACCTGTTTGTCATCAATAGATGGCACTCAAACCACCTTTTTCAGCAATACGAGTATGTTAATTCAAATTTTAAATTCATTCCCAAAGTTTAATTACCATAAAAACAAAGTTTCAAGAGTCACAACTGCATGTTTCATTGCCGAAGTAAGAATCTTTGTTGAATTTCCTTTCATTTGGTACTTTTATCGATTTTCTTAGGCCATTATTTATTATTTAATTCATCAAAAGAACAAAAGTCTGCAATCTTTTAATAAGAACTTTACGTGCATTTATTATGGGAGCGTTTTCGAGTCGTTTTGGAGTCGAACCAAGGATACTTTGGGCATAAAAATAAGGATATATAATACACCATTCATACTCTAACTAATCCCCAAATTTCGTATTTCTATTAAATCAGAAAGTGCGTGAAATTAACGTTTTTCTAAACCTCTCCCACGTATTTCTTACGGGAGTCACCGACATCGGACACACAAACACACACAACGGTATTTGTTATATTAGATATGGTTTTAGATTCAAGAACACACAGCTTTGATAAAGTGCATATATAATTATATAAAAGTATTTATATATAATCATCATCATCTAATGATATGGATTCTTTATATATTCCTGAATATCTGAGAGATTTAAACCAGTTTATGAGAATTATATTACTTTACTATGATTTCTAGCTTTAATTCAACAATCAAGTTAGTCGTTAGGGATACAGGTTGCTTATGACAACTAAATGTTACTATATTTGAATAGTGAATAGTGTTTTACTGAATTTAATCAATCTATATTTATATATATATATATATAAACTTTAGACATATTTTTCTTGAATTCAGGAATAATTCAGTGTATTTTAATACATATAATAGAATTAATTACATTAAACATTAAAACATACACATCCTAAATTACATTATACAATTTAATTACACGAAAAATTAAAAATAAATTACGTTACATTCTCATTAATATCATCTGGATATAGTACTTGAATAAAATAAGTTAACATTCGCATAAATATGTTAAAATAGTAATCAAAAATTAATATATGATACTATGTATTCCCATTAATATATTCTGGACATAGTACTTAAACACAATAACTAAAAATAGTACAAATTAAGCAAAATGTTAGCCAAAATTCATGTATGTATTCAAGAACCAATAGAAGTCAATATAGATGTTGAAATAGTTGATTTCTTCTCGTAGAATTGTAGAATACAACAGTCTGCATTCGTGTTGAATTTTTCACCTTTCTCGTACATATCGGTCATCTGCGAAAGAGAAAATAATGATAATTATCAACATAAAATAGTGAAATATCCCCTCATAAATTGAGATAGAGCTATTAAAATTAATACACCTATGCAACAATAATCTGTGTATGTAATCTTATGTATATATAAATAACGCGCGAAATTTGATCTGAAAAATTGTTTTTTTTTTGACCAAATAATGGACAAATATGTGTCTTTTTTCTAAGTTAATATTTAAGTGTTCAATAAGGAACACACCTGAATGTATTATACTGTAATCAGCTATGGATATATCAGCGTATTTTCGTAAAATTCAGCACATTCTAGGCGTATTATTAGAAACATTACATGTTTATTATTAATTAATTAATGTTTTAATAATTAAATTAATTACTGATTACATCATATATCTAAATTCAACAATTTCATTCAATTTAACGATTTGTAAGCGGTTTCAACGTATTCTAAGCGATTCAAACTTACTGTAAGCGGTCTAAGATTTGATTCTATATAATCTAGAATAAAGATTAATTTCCAGTATTTAATATAAGATCATTTCATGTATTAAAACAATTCTTAGATGCATTTATAATTGAGATAAGATTGGGAAAATTCTCACGAACATAGAAGATTAAAGTAGCAATTTAATAGCTATTTTGAAAATTGCGAATTATTCTCGTTAATATGTGAAAAAATGCTATTTAAAATCATTAATATATTACAATACGTCTTTGTTACCAATATATAAGGTTAATATAAGGTAATTTTCATTAATAAATACCAGTTTAAATGGATTTAACAGCTTAATTTTCACTTATCTTAGTATTAAATACTTACAGTCATTATGTTCTTGGTTTTAATACCTCATGGACCCAAGATGCTGTGAGATGCGTTTCTATATATGGAGATTTTTGAAGTATTTTCACCCGAAAGCTACTTTATAAGGCATTAATAAGAATCCATATTCAATTTCCTTTCTTTTGGTACTTGTCTCGATTTTTTAAAACCATTATTTCTTATTTAAATCATCAAAAGAACAAAAGTCTGCAATCCTTAAAAACGAACTTTACGTGCATTTCTTATGGGAGTATTTTCAAAACATATTTTATCATGTATCTCATCATAATTCTCATAATTTTCAATTGTAAACTATACTCCATGACCAGAATAAGAATCTTCATTTAATTTCCTTTCTTTTAGTACTAGTCCCGATTTTCTAAGTCCATTATTTCTTATATAAATCATTAAATGAACAAAAGTCTGCAATCGATCGAAACGAACTTTACGTGCATTTCTTAGGGTACAATTTTCCAGTATATTTTTTGACATTTCCCGTAAATTCAAACTAAATAGTATATTCTATGACCAAAATAAAAATCTATATTCAATTTCCTTTCTTTTGGTACTGTTCTCGATTTTCTAAGACCATTATTTCTTATTTAAATCTTTAAAATAATAAAAGTCTGCAGTCGATCGAAACGATGTTTTTCTTGAAATATACTCAAATATGTACTTTTAAATGAAGCTTGAAATATTTACATTTTAATAATAAATTTACTAATATATCAAAGATAAATATTTGTCGATTTTTATGTACAAAAACCAAAAATTCATTTTTCATTTCAAATATTGCGCTATTTCTTTAAAATAGTACTTCACTCATTCCCTAGAGTACACCACCTCTCGGTACACTGTAATTAGTACCTGTTTGTCATCAACAGATGGCACTCAAACCACCTTTTACAGCAATAGCTATATGTTAATTCAAATTTTAAATTCATTCGGAAAGTTTAATTACCATAAAAACAGAGTTTCAAGTATCACAATCTATTGTATAATTGCAATAATAAGAATCTTTGTTCAATTACCTTTCTTTTAGTATTTGTCTCGACTTTCTAAGACAATTATTTCTTATTTAAATCATCAAAAGAATAAAAGTCTGCAATCCTTAAAAACGAACTCTACGTGCATTTCTTATGAGAGCGTTTTTGGGTCGTTTTGGAGTCGAACCAAGGATACTTTGGGCATAAAAATAAGGACACATAATACTCAATTATTCCTCTAACTAATCCTTAAATTTCGTATTTATATTTAATCGGGAAGTGCGTCAAATTAATGTTTTTCTAAAAAATGTCTCCCACGCATTTCTTACGGGAGTCACCGACATCGGATACATAAAAACACACAATAGTGATTATTGTATAAGATATGTTTTTAGATTCAAGAACACACAGCTTTGATAAAGTATATATATATATATTCATATAAAAGTATATATATATAATTATCATCGTATAATAATATAGATTCCTTGTATATTAATGAATATATTAAAGATTTAAACCCATTTATGAGAATTATATTATTTTACTATGATTTCTAGCTTCAATTCAACAATGAAGTTAGTCGTTAGCAATACAGGTTGCTTATGGCAACAAAATGTTACTATAAAAAGCATTTGAAGAGTGTTTTACTAAATGTAATTAATCTATTTTTGAGAAAATTAAACTTTACGCATATTCATCTAGAATTCAGGAATAATTCAGTGTATTTTAATACATATAATAGAATTAATTACATTAAACATTAAAACATACACATCCTAAATTACATTATACAATTTAATTACACGAAAAATTAAAAATAAATTTCGTTACATTCTCATTAATATCATCTGGATATAGTGATTGAATAAAATAAGTAAGTATTGTTAAGTAAATATGTTAAAATTTTAATCAAAAATTAAGATACGATACATTTTATTGCAATTAATATACTCTGGACATAGTACTTAAACACAATAACTAAATATAGTACTAATTAAGCAAAATGTTAGCCAAAATTCATGTATGTATTCAAGAACCAATAGAAGTCAATATAGATGTTGAAATAGTTGATTTCTTCTCGTAGAATTGTAGAATACAACAGTCTGCATTCGTGTTGAATTTTTCACCTTTCTCGTACATATCGGTCATCTGCGAAAGAGAAAATAATTATAATTATCAACATAAAATAGTGAAATATCCCCTCATAAATTGAGATAGAGCTATTAAAATTAATACACCTATGCAACCATAACTTGTGTATGTAATTGTATATATATTTCCTGCAAATTAAAACGTTAATAAAATATTATGTGATCATAATAAGAATCTTTGTTCAATTTCCTTTCTTTTGGTGCTTGTCTCGATTTTATTGAACCATTATTTCTTATTTAAATTATCAAAAGAATAAAAGTCTGCAATCCTCAAAAACGAACTTTACGTGCATTTCTTATGAGTACTTTTTGAGTCGTTTTGGAGTCGAACCAAGGATTCTTTGGGCAAGAAAATAAGGATATATTATTTTCAATTATTTCTCTAACTAATCCCCAAACTTTGTATTTCTATTTAATCGGGAAGTGCGTCAAATTAACGTTTTTCTAAAGAATGTCTCCCACGCATTTCTTACGGGAGTCACCGACATCGGATACATAAATACATATATATTGTCCATTGCCTATTTTGAAGCTTCTATAAGCAATATATTACATCTTACTAGCTCTAGTATTACAAAAAATCATTACTCTTTAGGATTCAATTCGTTTTTTATACAAATATCAAGATTTGAAACTGAATTTTAAATACCCGTTTCACTTTATTTGTATTTCATATATGAAGCAAGTGTCCTTGTATTCCATTTGTGTTTTTTTCTGAAATGTTAACATTTATTAGAGGCGTGTTATATAAAGATAATGCTTTGAAATTAACTAGTGTTATAAAAGAGCATGTTTTTATATCAACGTATTTTTATGTTCGATGTATGTATTATATTATGGGCACTGGAAAGTCTCAAAACTTATGGATTCTCTCTTGTTTATTGTATACAATTAATGGTCAAATAATTATGAATTCCTTTCCATTAATCAGTTGCTGTATTTTTTATAACTGACTATGGTAATTTTATAATGATCTGTTTCTTCGTGTTTTGTTACTATAAAGTCTCAAATAGAACCGTTTTTGGTAGTCTTACGCCACTAATATTTTTTCTAATTCCACAATTATTTGATTAATTAAAAATTGAGATATAAACGTATAGTTTGGCTTCCTTATAGACAAATTATTTAGCTACATCTTTATAATTTTATATTCCGTATAAATATCCTAGCTTTGGTACTACAGTGGTAGTTTAAGAGACGAAGAAAAGCTGTGAAATTCGTCAGGGAAAGAAATTAAGAGAATCCATACTTTTTGAGACTTAATAGTACCAAAAATATGACATGTAGATAAAATATGAAATTTTTAAAATGTAGCCATTTGAACGTTCTATTATTATCTATAAATTCATGTTTCTATCTCAATTAGTAATTAGTATATTAATTGTTTAAAAGGAAGAATAAACTGCATATTTGGTCGTGGGAGACGTTAAATTCGAGACTCTGTAGTACCAAAACCAGGGATAATATACTACAAGTAATGTGTTCATTATATAACCATGTCATAATTCTATATATCTAGCAAGTTTCATTAATGCATCTTATTTATATATGTATCTAAAAATCATTTAAAATATCCGAAATAGTTCATCTTGAGTTGTGGAATGAGCGCTATTTGGGACCTAGTAATACCTAAGTCATTGTGTATAGAGAGAATATAAAATAGCCATTATATAGCCAGGTAAAACCACAATAAAAGGAGCAAATTTCGTCCTTCTATACGAATTATAAATTAATCAAATAATTGTCTGAATGTCAGTAAAAATCTTGTCGTTCGTAGTAGAAGACGCCCTCTTTTAGAATCTATAGTACCAAGTATAGGACGCGTAAGTGCAAGATAAATTTACTATAAGATAGCCATGTAATAGTTCTATACATGTTGTAATTTCCATTCCCCTGTCTTAAATATTAACGTGTCTAAAAATTGTTTAAATGGATGAAAAAATCGCATAATTATTAGTGTCAGACGTAAACATTGAGATTATATATTACCAAAACTAATAGATGTATGTAAAATAAAATATCATTATCATTAGTCAAATGATTGTCGAAATTGTCGATTTTATTAGGTGCAAAAGCCAAATATCTTTTTTATTATAAATCAAATATTGCGCTATTTGTTTAAAATAGTACTTCACTCATTCGCTAGAGTACACCACTTCTCGGTGTGCTGTTCTTAGTACCTGTTTGTCATCAACAGATGGCACTCAAACCACCTTTTACAGCAATACGAGTATGTCAATTCAAATTTTAAATTCATTCGGAAAGTTTAATTACCATAAAAACACAGTTTCAAGTGTCACAATTGCCTGTTTAATTGCAAAAATAAGAATCTGTGTTGAATTTCCTTTCTTTTGGTACTTGTCTCGATTTTCTAAGACCATTATTTCTAATTTAAATATGCAAAAGAACAAAAGTCTGCAATCGATCGACACTAACTTTACGTGCATTTCTTATGAGAGTATTTCTCAGATGCATATCATCATGTATTTTATCATAAATCGCATAATTTCTAATCTAAAATGATGTTTTACCGCTAATATAAGAATCTTTGTTCAATTTCCTTTTTTTGGTACTTTTCTCGATTTCATAAGACCATTATTTTTTATTTAAATCATCAAAAGAACAAAAGTCTGCAATCCTTAAAAACGAACTTAACGTGCATTTCTTATGAGGGTAATTTAGAGACGTTTTGGAGTCGAACCAAGGATACGTTGGTCTTACAAATAAGGATATACAATAGTCCATTCATACTCTAACTAATCCCCAAATTTCGTATTTCTATTTAATCGGGAAGTGCTTGAAATTAATGTTTTTAAAAAGCCTCCCACGTATTTGCATATGGCGACAAAAGTTTACAATAAATAGTGTTTTAAATGGGTTCTTCAGGATTTATTTGGTCAATTTTTAAGGTAAATAATATACACAGATTCTCTTGGAATTCTGGAATAATTTGGTGTAATTAAATACATATTATACCCTTTAATTTACACATTTTATTAAATAAATATTATTATATACATATTTTATAGTGTACATTATACATTTTATATTATAAAACATTAAAAATACAGTACTTAACATTCCTATTAATATGTTAAGGATATATTACTTTAATAGAATAAGTAGATATTATATAAATACGTTAGAATAGTAACTAAAAATAAAATAAAATAATAAATATATTAGGTAAATGTCTCATTAATATCATCTGGATATAGTACTTGAATAAAATAATTAAATATTGCATAAATATGATAAAAGATTAATCAAAAATTAAGATATGATACTATGTATTACCATTAATATATTCTGGACATAGTACTTAAACACAATAACTAAATATAGTACAAATTAAGCAAAATGTTAGCCAAAATTCAAGTATGTTTTTCAAGAACCAATAAGATTCGAGATAGATCTTTAAATAGTTGAATTTCTTCTCGTAGAATTGCAGAATACAATAGTCTGCATTCGTGTTGAATTTGTCACCTTTCTCGTACATATTGGTCATCTGGAAAAGAGAAAATAATGATAATTATCAACATAAAATAGTGAAATATCCCCTCATAAATTGAGATAGAGCTATTAAAATTAATACACCTATGCAACCATAACTTGTGTATGTAATTGTATATATATTTCCTGCAAATTAAAAAGTTAATAGAATATAATGTGATCATAATTAGAATTTACATTCGATTTCATTTCGTTTGGTGCTTGTCTCGATTTTCTAAGACCATTATTTCTTATTTAATTCTTCAAAAGAACAAAAGTCTGCAATCCTTAAAAACGAACTTTACGTGCATTTCATATGAGGACAGTTTAAAGTCGTTTTGGAGTCGAACCAAGGATACTTTGGGCATAAAAATAAGGATATATAATACTCAATTGTACTTTTAACTAATCCCCAAATTTCGTATTTCTATTTAATCGGGAAGTGCGTCAAATTAACGTTTTTCTAAAAATGTCTCCCACGCATTTCTTACGGGAGTCACCGACATCGGACACATAAACACACACAACGGTGATTATTGTATAAGATAATGTTTTAGATTCATGAACACACAGCTTTGATAAAGTGTATATATATATTCATATAAAAGTATTTATATATTATGATCATCATTTAATGATATAGATTATTTATATATTCATGAATATATTTGTAATTTAAACCCGTTTATGAGAATTATATTATTTAACTATGATTTCTAGCTTCAATTCAACAATCAAGTTAGTCGCTAGCAATACAGGTTGCTTATAGCAACAAAATTTTACTATAAAAAGCATTTGAATAGTGTTTTACTGAATTTAATTCATTTATTTTTAAGAAAATCAAACTTTAGGCATATTCATCTAGAATTCAGTAATAATTCAGTGTATTTTAATATTTATATTTATTTCCAAATAATGCGCGAAATTTGATTTGAAAAGTTTGTTTTTTTGTTTTTTTTTATGAAATAATGGACAAATATTTGTTTTTTTTAAATTTTTTATGTAATTATTCAATGAGAAACATCTGAATGTATTATACTGTAATAAAGTATGGATTTATCAGCGTATTTTCATAAAATTCAGCACATTCTAAGCGTATTATTAGAAACATTACCTGGTTATTATTAATTAATTAATGTTTTCCTACTTAAATTAATTAAAGATTACAACATATATGTAAATTCAACTTTTTAATTCAATTTAACGATTTGTAAGCGGTTTCAACGTAAACTAAGCGATTCAAATTACTTTAAGCGGTCTAAACTTTATATTATTATTATATAATTATTATAATAATTATACAATAATAATAATAGTATATAATCTCGAATAAAGATTAATTTCCTTTACATAATATAAGATTTTTTAATGTATTAAAACAATTCTAAGATGCATTTATAATTGAGATAAGATTAGGAAAGTTCTCACGAACAGAGTACATTAAAGTAGCAATTCAAAGCTAATTTTGAAAATTGAGAATTATTCTCGTTAATATGAGAAAAAATGCTTTAAAAACTTATAAATGTATTACATAACGTCTTTGTAACCAAAATTGAAGGTTAATATAAGGTATTTTTATTAATAAATACCAGTTTAAATACAATTTTATAGCTTAAATTTCACTTATCTTATTATTATATACTTACATTCATTATGTTCTTGGTTTTAATACCTCATGGACCCAAGATGCTGTGAGATGCGTTTCTATATATGGAGATTTTTGAAGCAATTTTGACCCAGAAACTATATTTCAAGGCCAAAATAAGAATCTTCATTCAATTTCCTTTATTTTGGTACTTTATTCGATTTTCTAAGACCATTATTTCTTATTTAAATATGCAAAAGAATAAAAGTCTGCAATCGATAAAAACTAACTTTACGTGCATTTCTTATGGGAGTGTTTTCAAGACATATATTATCATGTATTTCATCATAATTCTCATAATTTCGAATCGAGAACGATATTCTGCGACCATTATAAGAATCTTTATTCAATTTCCTTTCTTTTGGTACTTGTTTTAACTTCGTAGGACCATTATTTCTTATTTTAATCATCAAAAGAACAAAAGTCTGCAATCTATAAAAACGATATTTTTCTTGAAATGTACTCAAATATGTTATCTTAAAATAAGTTTAAAATATTTACATTTTATAGATAAATTTATTGACATATCAAAAATAAATATTTGTCAATTTTTACGTCCAAAAAACAAATATTCATTTTTAATTTCAAATATTCCTCTATTTATGTAAATAGTACTACACTCCTTCGCCAGAGCGCACCACCTCTCGGTGCACTGTTCTTAGTTCTTCATTGTCTTCAACAGATGGCATTCAAATGCACTATTTAAGCTTTAGGTATTTACGCTAACTCAAATTTTAAATTCATTCGGAAAGATTATTATCATAAAAACAGGGTTTTAAGTATAAGAATTGCGTTTTGCATTGCCAAAATAAGAAACTGTATTCATTTTCCTTTCTTTTGGTACTTTTCTCGATTTTTTAAGACCATTATTTCCTATTTAAATCTTTAAAAGAACAAAAGTCTGCAATCTTTTAATAAGAACTTTAAGTGCATTTATTATGGGAGCATTTTTGCCGTTTTGGAGTCGAACCAAGGATACTTTGGGCATGAAAATAAAGATATATAATACTCAATTATTCCCCTAAGGAATGCTCAAATTTCGTATTCCTATTCAATCGGGAAGTGCGTCAAATTAACGTTTTTTGAAAGCCTCCCACGTATTTGCTTATGGCGACAAAATTTTACAATAAATAGCTTTTTAAATGGATTCTTCAGGATTTATTCGAACTATTTTTAAGGTAAATAATATACACAGCTTCTCTTGGAATTCTGGAGTAATTTAGTGTAATTAAATACATATTATACCCTTTAATTTACACATTTTATTAAATAAATATTATTATATACATATTTTATAGTGTACATTATACATTTTATATTATAAAACATTAAAAATACAGTACTTAACATTCCTATTAATATGTTAAGGATATATTACTTTAATAGAATAAGTAGATATTATATAAATACGTTAGAATAGTAACTAAAAATAAAATAAAATAATAAATATATTAGGTAAATGTCTCATTAATATCATCTGGATATAGTACTTGAATAAAATAATTAAATATTGCATAAATATGATAAAAGATTAATCAAAAATTAAGATATGATACTATGTATTACCATTAATATATTCTGGACATAGTACTTAAACACAATAACTAAATATAGTACAAATTAAGCAAAATGTTAGCCAAAATTCAAGTATGTTTTTCAAGAACCAATAAGATTCGAGATAGATCTTTAAATAGTTGAATTTCTTCTCGTAGAATTGCAGAATACAATAGTCTGCATTCGTGTTGAATTTGTCACCTTTCTCGTACATATTGGTCATCTGGAAAAGAGAAAATAATGATAATTATCAACATAAAATAGTGAAATATCCCCTCATAAATTGAGATAGAGCTATTAAAATTAATACACCTATGCAACCATAACTTGTGTATGTAATTGTATATATATTTCCTGCAAATTAAAACGTTAATAAAATATTATGTGATCATAATAAGAATCTTTGTTCAATTTCCTTTCTTTTGGTGCTTGTCTCGATTTTATTGAACCATTATTTCTTATTTAAATTATCAAAAGAACAAAAGTCTGCAATCCTCAAAAACGAACTTTACGTGCATTTATTATGAGGGTACTTTAGAGTCGTTTTGGAGTCGAACCAAGGATACGTTGGGCATAAAGATAAGGATATATAAGACACAATTATTCCTCTAACTAATCCCCAAATTATATTTTTCTATTCAATCGGGAAGTGCGTGAAATTAACGTTTTTCTATAAAATGTCTCCCACGCATTTCTTACGGGAGTTACATCGGATACATAAATACATATATATTGTCCATTGCTTATTTTGATGCTTCTATAAGCACTAAACTAGTAAACAGTACTAAACAGTCTCAAAACTATGGACTCTCCATGTTGCTCCATGCTGTGAAATATAGCCAGATAAAACCACAATAGCAGGAGCAAATTTCGTCTTTCTATACGAATTATAAAGTAGTCAAATAATTGTCTGAATGTCAGTAAAAATCTCGTCGTTCCTAGTGGATTTTAGAATCTATAGTAACAAATATAGGACGCATAGATACAAGATAAATTTACCATAAGATAGCCATGTAATTGTTCTATACATGTTGTAATTTCCACTCCCCTGTCTTAAATATTAACGTGTCTAAAAATTGTTTAAATGGATGAAAAAATCGCCTGACTTGTAGTGTAAGAGGTAAACTTTGAGATTCTATATTACCAAAACTAATAAATGTATGTGAAATAAATATCATTATCATTAGTCAAATAATTGTCGAAATTGTTGATTTTTAGGTGCAAATATCTTTTTTATTATAAATCAAATATTGCGCAATTTGTTTAAAATAGTACTTCACTCATTCCCTAGAGTACACCACCTCTCGGTACACTGTAATTAGTACCTGTTTGTCATCAACAGATGGCACTCAAACCACCTTTTACAGCAATAGCTATATGTTAATTCAAATTTTAAATTCATTCGGAAAGTTTAATTACCATAAAAACAGAGTTTCAAGTATCACAATCTATTGTATAATTGCAATAATAAGAATCTTTGTTCAATTACCTTTCTTTTAGTATTTGTCTCGACTTTCTAAGACAATTATTTCTTATTTAAATCATCAAAAGAATAAAAGTCTGCAATCCTTAAAAACGAACTCTACGTGCATTTCTTATGAGAGCGTTTTTGGGTCGTTTTGGAGTCGAACCAAGGATACTTTGGGCATAAAAATAAGGACACATAATACTCAATTATTCCTCTAACTAATCCTTAAATTTCGTATTTATATTTAATCGGGAAGTGCGTCAAATTAACGTTTTTCTAAAAATGTCTCCCACGCATTTCTTACGGGAGTCACCGACATCGGACACATAAACACACACAACGGTGATTATTGTATAAGATAATGTTTTAGATTCATGAACACACAGCTTTGATAAAGTGTATATATATTCATATAAAAGTATTTATATATAATTATGATCACCTAATGATGTAGATTCTTTATATATTTATGAATATATTAGATATTTAAACCCGTTTATGAGAATTATATTATTTTACTATGATTTCTAGCTTCAATTGAACAATCAAATTAGTCGTTAGGGATACAGGTTGCTTATGGCAACAATCACGTTACTATAAAAAGCATTTTAATAGTGTTTTACTGAATTTTTTCGATCTATTTTTAAGAAAATTAAACTTTAAGCATATTCTTCTAGAATTCAGGAATAATTCAGTGTATTTTAATACATGTCATACAATTAATTACACTAAACATTAAAATATACACATTGTACAATTTAATTAGATGAAAAATTAAAAGTAAATTACGTTACATTCTTATTAATATCATCTGAATGTAGTACTTGAATAAAATTTGTAAGTATTGCGTAAATATGTTAAAATATTAATGAAATATTAAGATATGATACATTGTATTCCAATTAATATATTCTGGACATAGTACTTAAATACAGTAACTAAATATAGTACGGATTAAGCAAAATATTAGTCAAAATTCATGTATGTTCTTCAAGAACTAGTAGGGTTCGTGATAGATCTTTAAATAGTTGGTTTCTTCTCGTAGAATTGTAGAATACAACAGTCTGCATTCGTGTTGAATTTTTCACCTTTCTCGTACATATTGGTCATCTGGAAAAAAGAAAATAAGATAATTAGTGACATGAAATAGTGAATTACATTTTTCATTCAATTTCCTTTCTTTCGGTACTTGTCTCGATTTTTAAAGACCATTATTTCTTATTTAAATCATAAAAAGAATAAAAGTCTGCAATCGATCGAAACGAACTTTACGTGCATTTCTTATGAGTCTTTTAGAGTCGTTTTGGAGTCGAACCAAGGATACTTTGGTCATGAAAATAAGGATATATAATATACAATCATACTTCTAACTAATCCCCAAATATCGTATTCCTATTCAATCGGGAAGTGTGTCAAATTAACGTTTTTCCAAAAATCTCTCCCAGGCATTTCTTACGGGAGTCACCGACATCGGATACATAAATACATATATATTGTCCATTGCTTATTTTGAAGCTTCTATAAGCTATATATTACATCTGATTAGCTCTAGAATTACAAAAAATCATTACTCTTTAAGATTCAATTCGTTTTTTATACAGATATCAAGATTTGCACCTGAATTTTGAATATCGGTTTGACTTAACGCGTATTAGATATATGAAGCTGAAAAGTGTGTTTCTATTCCATTTGCTGAGAAAATATAAGAAATATGTTGTTTAAATATTCGGCTCGGATTTCTAAACTTACGCATTGCAAACATTATCACTTTTGCGTCATATTTGGTAAATTATTTGTAATTTTCTCCCATGAAATACACATAAAAATGTAATACCTATACTGTAAGTGTAATAAAATTACTCAATAATTCTAAAAATTCCAGTTTTTTTTCGTAGATTTTAATATGAGATCAGAAGTATTTATTCGATTTTCATAATTTAAAGTGTGTGTTTTACTGAAGATGGAGCTATGAAAATTTATACACTTATACAACTATTGTTTGTGTATCTATATATACAGATATACTTCTGTTAGCAAGAAACAAAGTATGAGATTTTTTCTTCCTGTTTAACCAATTATTAAACTCATTTATAATAAAGATAGAAGCGTGAAAGTTGCTACAATCCTGGAACTATAATGTGCCTACTGTAGAATAATCTTATATTTTGTCTATTAGTTCTAGATTAGGTACTACATAGTCTCAAATGTAAAGACTGTGGAGTCTTCCACTGATATATATGTCATTTTGCTCATAATTAAGCAATTATTAGACCAATTTATAATAGCGTTAGAAGAATAACGTTTGTTACAGATATAGAACTATTATATAGTAATCTTATGTCAATTTTTATTTTATCTAAAAATTTGTAAATTTGGTACTACAAAGTCTCAAACAGGAGGTCTTCCACAGTTCAAGATGTTGTTTTTTCTATATTTAAACTATAATTAGGTGCATTTGTAATTAAGATAGGCCATTAGAATGGCTAAATCATGATGTTATCACATCGTACAGATATTCATTAGTTTTGGTAATATATAGTTTCAAAGTTTACGTCTTACACTACAAGTCATGCGAATTTTCCTTCATTTACACAATTATTTTACTCGTTTATAATTAAGATAAAAAGACGATATTTGCTACCAGCATAGAAACATTACATCGCTATTTAATGTTAATTTTATATTGTGTCTAAATATCCAGTCTTTGTTTTTAAAGCGTCTCAAATTCTAAAATAAATTCAAAAGTCGTACATTCAAATTTGGGAGTGTTATTTGGAGCATTGTATGCCATCTATTTAGGGAAAGTAGGAACTTAAAGGAGGTACCCAGAGATGTGGCGGTCTCTAACGACCGGAGTCCGAACTTCTTCCGTTTAAAAATTTTGGGCGCGAATTCGAAACTAGTTTAGTGCAAATTTTACTGTTATTGAAACTTTTATATTGTCATAAGCACCTTTAAATCATTGTTTGGAACTTATTTCTAATAATAGTTCTAGTTTTAGTACTACAGAGTCTCTAGCATGACGTATTCTACAAATTAAGATGCCTTTTTCTCAGATATTTAATCATTTATTAGAGACCCATTTTGTCAAGTTAGAACTACAATATTTAGTACACGTATAGCAAATATAGTTAACTATACGAAAAATTCATTTTATTCTACGGAATTGTCATGGTTTTGGTTCTAAGAGCTTCAAATAGTACTAAAGTCTTCAGCTGATTAAGATGGGGATTTCCCAGTTGTTTGCACTTCAATTACTTTAATAATTAGAGATTTTCGACTGGATATAGCTATGAAATTTACCACAATAATAAAACGTGCTTTTTCTACATTAAAATGATTTTATATTTGTCATATATGCCTTTGTTTTGATACTGAAAAGCCTCAAACATCTTCTACAACTTAAGTCGCGAATTGTTTTGGAATATTTAAGCATTTTTTAGAGATACATTAAATCTAGATAGAGCTATGAAATTTGCTAACCTAATAGACAATATTTTTTTGTCTTTGACAGTATTTTTATAATTTACGTAGGTGTCTTAGTTGTGGTACTAGACAGTCTCAAACCTAGCGTAGATTACAAAAAAGATGCAATTTTTTTTGTATTTTTAAAACAATTATTAGACACCTATTATATTAAAATAAAGGCATAAAATTTTCTGCATTTACAGAACATACGTTACATATGATTTCGATACTTTTATATTTGATGCATATTTCGTACTTTCGGTACTAGAAAGTCTCAAATAGAAGGTCTTCAATTGCTTCCGATCCTTTCCTTCAGATATACAGACGATTATCAGATGAATTTATAAATATAGAGCTATGAAACTTCCTATATTTATAGAGAATGCGTTTGAATTTCTTGAAACGCTTTTATACCTGTCGTATATGACCTTGATTTGGTACTAAACAGTCTCAAACATAACGGTTTGTACTACTTAAGAAGTGTTTTTTATAATGTTTCAACATTTTTTAGAGGTACTTAGAATCTAGATACAGCTATAACATTTGCTATAAATATAGAAGATTTAATTTTATTTCTCACGATAATTTTATATTAGTCCTATGTGTGTTTGTTTTGGTACTATGAAGTCTCAAACGTGACAAAGATGTATTTTTTTCTGAAATGTTAACATTTATCAGAGGCGTGTAATATCAAGAAAAAGCTTTGAAATTAACTAGTGCTTTAAGAGAAAATACTTTTTATATTAGCGTATTTTTATGTTCGATGTATGTATTATATTATGGGTACTAGAAAGTCTCAAAACTTATGGATTCTCTCATGTTTATTGCAATCAATTAATGGACAAATTATTATGAATTCCTTTCCATTAATCAGTTGCAGTATTTTTTATAACTGACTATGGTTATTTTATAATGATCTGTTTCTTCTGGTTGTGGTACTATAAAGCCTCAAATAAAACCGTGTTTTGGTAGTCTAACCTCACTAAGATTTTTTTCTAATTTAACAATTATTTGACTAATTAAAAATCGAGATAGAAACGTATAATTTGGCTTGCTTATAGACAAATTCTTTAGCTACATCTTCATAATTTTATAGTTCGTGTAAATATCCTAACTTTGATATTACAGTGGCAGTTTAAGAGACGAAGAAAATCTGTGAAATTCGTCAGGAAATGAAATGGAGAGAATCCATACATTTTGAGACTTTCTAGTACCAAAACTATGAAACGTAGATGAGATATGAAATTATTTAAATGTAGCCATTAGAATTTTCTATCATTATCTATAAATTCATGTTTCTATCTCAATTAGTAATTAGTATATTAATTGTTTAAAAGGAAGAATGAACTGCATATTTAGTCGTGGGAGACGTTAAATTCGAGACCCTGTAGTACCAAAGCCGGGGATAATATACTACTAATATTATGTTCATAATATAACACTGTCATGGTTCTATATATCTAACAAGTTTCATTAATGTATCTTATTTATATATGTATCTAATAATTATTTAAAATATCCGAAATTCCCCATTTTGAGTTGCGGAACTCTATTTGGGACTTTGTAGAACCAAAGTCATTGTGTATAGAGAGAATATAAAATCGCCATTATATAGTCATATATAACCACGATAAATGGAGCAAATTTCGTCTTTCTATACGAATTAAAAATTAATCAAATAATTGTCTGAATTTCAGTAAAAATCTTGTCGTTCGTAGTAGAAGACGCCCTCTTTTAGAATCTATAGTACCAAGTATAGGACGCATAGATGGAAGATAAATTTACCATAAGATAGCCATGTATTAGTTCTATAAATGTTGTAATTTCCTATCCCCTGTCTTAAATATTAACGAGTGTAATAATTGTTTAAATGGATGAAAAAATCGCATGATTTGTAGTGTAAGACTTAAACGTTGAGATTCTATATTACCAAGACTAATAAATGTATGTAAAATATAATATCATTATAATTATTAACATAATTGTTGAAATAGTCGATTTTTAGGAGCAAAAGCCAAATATCTTTTTCATTATAAATCAAATATTGCGCTATTTGTTTAAAATAGTACTAAAATCAGTCGCTAGAGTACACCACCTCTCGGTGTGCTGTTCTTAGTACCAGTTTGTCATCAACAGATGGCACTCAAACCACCTTTTTTAGCAAAACGTATATGTCAATTCAAATTTTAAATTCATTCGGAAAGTTTAATTGCCATAAAAATAGAGTTTCAAGTGTCGCAATTGCATGTTTCATTGCCAAAGTAGGAATCTTTGTTCAATTTCCTTTCTTTTGGTACTTGTGTTGATTTTCTAAGACCATTATTTCTTATTTAAGTATGTAAATGAATAAAAGTCTGCAATCCTTAAAAACGAACTTTACGTGCATTTCTTATGAGTGTTTTAGAGTCGTTTTGGAGTCGAACCAAGGATACTTTGGGCACAAAAATAAGGATATATAATACTCTATTCATACTCTAACTAATCCCCAAATTTCGTATTTCTATTTAATCGGGAAGTGCGACAAATTAACGTTTTTCTTAAAGAATGTCTCCCACGCATTTCTTATGGGAGTCACCGACATCGGACACATAAACACACACAACGGTGATTATTGTATAAGATAAGGTATTAGATTCAATAACACACAGCATTGATAAAGTGTAAATATAATAATATAAAAGAATTTATATATAATTATCATCATCTAATGATGTAGATTCCTTATATATTCATGAATATATGAGAGATTTAAACCAGTTTATGATAATTATATCATTTTACTATGATTTCTAGCTTCAATTCAACAATGAAGTTAGTCGTTAGCAATACAGGTTGCTTATGGCAACAAAATGTTACTATAAAAAGCATTTGAAGTGTGTTTTACTAAATGTAATTAATCTATTTTTGAGAAAATTAAACTTTACGCATATTCATCTAGAATTCAGGAATAATTCAGTGTATTTTAATACATATAATAGAATTAATTACATTAAACATTAAAACATACACATCCTAAATTACATTATACAATTTAATTACACGAAAAATTAAAAATAAATTTCGTTACATTCTCATTAATATCATCTGGATATAGTGATTGAATAAAATAAGTAAGTATTGTTAAGTAAATATGTTAAAATTTTAATCAAAAATTAAGATACGATACATTTTATTGCAATTAATATACTCTGGACATAGTACTTAAACACAATAACTAAATATAGTACGGATTAAGCAAAATATTAGTCAAAATTCATGTAACCACCACCTTTTTCAGCAATACGAGTATGTTAATTCAAATTTTAAATTCATTCCCAAAGTTTAATTACCATAAAAACAAAGTTTCAAGAGTCACAACTGCATGTTTCATTGCCGAAGTAAGAATCTTTGTTGAATTTCCTTTCATTTGGTACTTTTATCGATTTTCTTAGGCCATTATTTATTATTTAATTCATCAAAAGAACAAAAGTCTGCAATCTTTTAATAAGAACTTTACGTGCATTTATTATGGGAGCGTTTTCGAGTCGTTTTGGAGTCGAACCAAGGATACTTTGGGCATAAAAATAAGGATATATAATACACCATTCATACTCTAACTAATCCCCAAATTTCGTATTTCTATTAAATCAGAAAGTGCGTGAAATTAACGTTTTTCTAAACCTCTCCCACGTATTTCTTACGGGAGTCACCGACATCGGACACACAAACACACACAACGGTATTTGTTATATTAGATATGGTTTTAGATTCAAGAACACACAGCTTTGATAAAGTGTATATATATTCATATAAAAGTATTTATATATAATTATGATCACCTAATGATGTAGATTCTTTATATATTTATGAATATATTAGATATTTAAACCCGTTTATGAGAATTATATTATTTTACTATGATTTCTAGCTTCAATTGAACAATCAAATTAGTCGTTAGGGATACAGGTTGCTTATGGCAACAATCACGTTACTATAAAAAGCATTTCAATAGTGTTTTACTGAATTTTTTCGATCTATTTTTAAGAAAATTAAACTTTAAGCATATTCTTCTAGAATTCAGGAATAATTCAGTGTATTTTAATACATGTCATACAATTAATTACACTAAACATTAAAATATACACATTGTACAATTTAATTAGATGAAAAATTAAAAGTAAATTACGTTACATTCTTATTAATATCATCTGAATGTAGTACTTGAATAAAATTTGTAAGTATTGCGTAAATATGTTAAAATATTAATGAAATATTAAGATATGATACATTGTATTCCAATTAATATACTCTGGACATAGTACTTAAATACAGTAACTAAATATAGTACGGATTAAGCAAAATATTAGTCAAAATTCATGTATGTTCTTCAAGAACTAGTAGGGTTCGTGATAGATCTTTAAATAGTTGGTTTCTTCTCGTAGAATTGTAGAATACAACAGTCTGCATTCGTGTTGAATTTTTCACCTTTCTCGTACATATTGGTCATCTGGAAAAAAGAAAATAAGATAATTAGTGACATGAAATAGTGAATTACATTTTTCATTCAATTTCCTTTCTTTCGGTACTTGTCTCGATTTTTAAAGACCATTATTTCTTATTTAAATCATAAAAAGAATAAAAGTCTGCAATCGATCGAAACGAACTTTACGTGCATTTCTTATGAGTCTTTTAGAGTCGTTTTGGAGTCGAACCAAGGATACTTTGGTCATGAAAATAAGGATATATAATATACAATCATACTTCTAACTAATCCCCAAATATCGTATTCCTATTCAATCGGGAAGTGTGTCAAATTAACGTTTTTCCAAAAATCTCTCCCAGGCATTTCTTACGGGAGTCACCGACATCGGATACATAAATACATATATATTGTCCATTGCTTATTTTGAAGCTTCTATAAGCTATATATTACATCTGATTAGCTCTAGAATTACAAAAAATCATTACTCTTTAAGATTCAATTCGTTTTTTATACAGATATCAAGATTTGCACCTGAATTTTGAATATCGGTTTGACTTAACGCGTATTAGATATATGAAGCTGAAAAGTGTGTTTCTATTCCATTTGCTGAGAAAATATAAGAAATATGTTGTTTAAATATTCGGCTCGGATTTCTAAACTTACGCATTGCAAACATTATCACTTTTGCGTCATATTTGGTGAATTATTTGTAATTTTCTCCGATAAAATACACATAAAAATGTAATACCTATACTGTAAGTGTAATAAAATTACTCAATAATGCTAAAAATTCCAGTTTTTTTTCGTAGATTTTAATATGAGATCAGAAGTATTTATTCGATTTTCATAATTTAAAGTGTGTGTTTTACTGAATTTTTTCTTCCTGTTTAACCAATTATTAAACTCATTTATAATAAAGATAGAAGCGTGAAAGTTGCTACAATCCTGGAACTATAATGTGCCTACTGTAGAATAATCTTATATTTTGTCTATTAGTTCTAGATTAGGTACTACATAGTCTCAAATGTAAAGACTGTGGAGTCTTCCACTGATATATATGCCATTTTTGTAATGTTTTTGCAATTATTAGACCCATTTCTAATAGCGATAGAAGAATGAAGTTTGCTACAGACATAGAACTATTATATAGTAATCTTATGTCAATTTTTATTTTATCTAAAAATTTGTAAATTTGGTACTACAAAGTCTCAAACAGGAGGTCTTCCACAGTTCAAGATGTTGTTTTTTCTATATTTAAACTATAATTAGGTGCATTTGTAATTAAGATAGGCAAACGAAACTTGCTACGCCTTTAGAATATTAGAATGGCTAAATCATGATGTTATCACATCGTACAGATATTCATTAGTTTTGGTAATATATAGTTTCAAAGTTTACGTCTTACACTACAAGTCATGCGAATTTTCCTTCATTTACACAATTATTTTACTCGTTTATAATTAAGATAAAAAGACGATATTTGCTACCAGCATAGAAACATTACATCGCTATTTAATGTTAATTTTATATTGTGTCTAAATATCCAGTCTTTGTTTTTAAAGCGTCTCAAATTCTAAAATAAATTCAAAAGTCGTACATTCAAATTTGGGAGTGTTATTTGGAGCATTGTATGCCATCTATTTAGGGAAAGTAGGAACTTAAAGGAGGTACCCAGAGATGTGGCGGTCTCTAACGACCGGAGTCCGAACTTCTTCCGTTTAAAAATTTTGGGCGCGAATTCGAAACTAGTTTAGTGCAAATTTTACTGTTATTGAAACTTTTATATTGTCATAAGCACCTTTAAATCATTGTTTGGAACTTATTTCTAATAATAGTTCTAGTTTTAGTACTACAGAGTCTCTAGCATGACGTATTCTACAAATTAAGATGCCTTTTTCTCAGATATTTAATCATTTATTAGAGACCCATTTTGTCAAGTTAGAACTACAATATTTAGTACACGTATAGCAAATATAGTTAACTATACGAAAAATTCATTTTATTCTACGGAATTGTCATGGTTTTGGTTCTAAGAGCTTCAAATAGTACTAAAGTCTTCAGCTGATTAAGATGGGGATTTCCCAGTTGTTTGCACTTCAATTACTTTAATAATTAGAGATTTTCGACTGGATATAGCTATGAAATTTACCACAATAATAAAACGTGCTTTTTCTACATTAAAATGATTTTATATTTGTCATATATGCCTTTGTTTTGATACTGAAAAGCCTCAAACATCTTCTACAACTTAAGTCGCGAATTGTTTTGGAATATTTAAGCATTTTTTAGAGATACATTAAATCTAGATAGAGCTATGAAATTTGCTAACCTAATAGACAATATTTTTTTGTCTTTGACGGTATTTTTATAATTTACGTAGGTGTCTTAGTTGTGGTACTAGACAGTCTCAAACCTAACGTCTTCCACGGTGTAAAGATGCGATTTTTTTTGTATTTTGAAAACCATTATTAGATACCTATTTCATTAAGATAAAGGCATAGAATTTTCTCTAGTTACAGAACATACGTTACATATGATTGCGATCTTTCTATATTTGATGTATATTTCGTAGTTTAGGTACTACAAAGTCTCAAAAAGAAATTATTCAATTGCTTCCGATCCTTTCCTTCAGATGTACAGACGATTATTATATGAATTTATAAATATAGAACTATATATTTATAGAGGATGCGTTTGAATATCTTGAAACGCTTTTATACTAGTCGTATATTCCATGGTTTTGGTACTAAACAGTCTCAAACGAATGGACTCCCCATGTTACTGTTTCACTAACGAATGCGGATCTTCATATTTTTAAACAATCATTACATACGTTTATAATTAAATTAGAAAAACAAAATTTGGTACATTAAAAGAACATTAATGTAGTAATTTTATGGCGGTTTTATAATCTTGACATCTGCTTTAGTTTTGGTACTACAGGGTCTCAATCATAAGGTATTCTGGAACATAAGAAGCGATTCTCTAAGATATTTAATCAATTGTTAGAGAACTTTTTTATCAAGGTAGAGCTATAATATTTACAATAATTATAGAAAATATGTTCAGCAATATGCATATTTCGTTATATTTGTTTGTTTATATGTTTGTTTGTTGTGGTACTATAGAGTCTCAAAAAGAACCTCCTCCACAGCCTAAGATTTCTTTTCTTCGGATATTTGAATAATTCTTACCATTTTTTAAAGATCCCCAAATTTCATACTTCTATTTAATCAGGAAGTGCGTCAAAGTAAGGTTTTTCTAAAAATGTCTCCCACGCATTTCTTACGGGAGTCACCGACATCGGACACATACTAGTATAAACCTTATATAAAATTATCATGTAATAGCCTCTGTATCTGCAACACATTTCATGCTTCTATCTCGATTCTAAATTAGTCAAATAATTGTCTAAAAGTAAGCAAAAATCCTGAAGAAAAAAATACGAACTGACTTTAAACTTTGATAGCACCTAATCCTGGGAAGGTAGGTAAAATATAAAAATACCATGACATAGCCATGTAAAAGTTCTATATATGTTGTAAATATGATGCTTCTACCTCAATCGTAAATGAGTGAAATAATTATATAAATTGAGGAAAAATCGCATACTTGAAGTAGGCTCACTTTGAGGCTTCGTTGAACCAAATTCAAAATAGATAGAAAATATATAAAACTACCATGATGTAGCAATGTAATGTCTCAATTCTGGTAGTTAACATCATTTTTATATCTTAGCTTATAATGAGTACAATCATTGTTTAAAAGGAAGAAAAAGCTGCAAAATCGGTAGTGGAGAAGGTAATAATTTAGACTCTGAAGTAATATTTTAATTGTCGTTTTAAATTAAACAATACAGCAATAAACAACAACTATATAACTATTAAAACATGAGGTCCTTCTTCATTGTTTCAAAATTTCGAAGACTATCACTTTTAGATAAGGTTTAATTTAAGTTTGAAGTCTATTTGTAGAATAAGAAAGACTTTAAAATGCTGCTTTTCATCTTTTTGGAAGATTACGACAGTTTTTAAAGCTGTTGAATCAGTAATGTAGACACAGAGAGACTTTCTTCGTGTATGACAAGTTTCATTGTCCAGTTATGATAATTAAATGGCAAAATAAATGTTCAAAAACGAGATGTTACAGCTAAGTACAGTGGAATGCAATTTCGAACAATTTTCTGTTTTTAAATCACTATCATTCCAGGAATGGCGAACATACAGATCAGAAAATTACATTATCAAATAGAAAGTGATTTTTTTATGTCTATTCTGATTGTAAGGATAACAAAAATAAGTTTAAATATGTCGAAAAATTAAAAAATTTCGACAGGAGTACATCTCGAAATATTTATATAATATATCGAAATCAATCATGTATATGAAATATAAAAATTAATATTTACATAGCGTAATACAAGGACTATAAAACTGGCAAGCCCTGTAGCACTATCTTGATATAATCATTCTCTAAAAATCTATATATATTAAAAACGTAACGGTGTCTGTCTGTCTGTCCGTCTGTCTAAAAAAAGCGTTTTTCTCGCCATGGCCAAGAGCTAGAGCGATGCTGAAACGTGTATTCGATGTAGAATGCTGCACCCTACAATGTGGCAAAATTTTCTTTTACCTGAACGGCCCCAGTTCGAACCCAGAGAAGAAAAACCGTTCCCATAAGAAATGCACGTAAACCTCACTTTTATCGGTTGCAGGCAACATTTCTTATGCAAAATTAAATTAGAAACAATAGGCTAACGAAATCGAGATAAGCACCAAAAGAAAGAGAAATGAATAAAGATTCTTATTTTGGCCGTGAAATATCGTTATCGGGTCGAAATGGCGAGAATTCGGTTAAAATAAACGGAAATTTCGTGAAATTTCGAGGCTGTAAACAACCAATCCCCTTGACGACGAATGCGATTGTTGAAACCGAGGTATTGCGTTTTCCATAAGAATACACTATGATTGATATGTCCATATGAAAGTAATGATTAAAAATGAATGATAGTACATGTTCATAGTCCAGATGACTGGTCCAGACCAAACAACTGCACCCAGAGGGTGCATGAAGACTACCTTAAGCGGCAGTTCTAATTGAGACTATATAGTACCAAAGGCAGTTGAAGTAGGTAAATAGTAAAATCACCATAGCCTAGCCATAATATACTTCTATATGTGTTGTAGATTTCGTTTACATATCTCGATTATAAATGCCTCTAATAATTATTTCCATATCGGGAAAGACCGCATCTTGAGTTGTGGAATATTCACTGTTTGGGACTATTTAGTACCAACACAAGAATAGATTGACAGGATATAAAATACGCATAATGCAGGCAAGTAATGCAACTACAATTGTAGCAAATTTCATTCTTCTATCACAATTAAAAATGGCTGTAATAATTGTTTAAAATGGAGGAAAAAATCGCATACTTCGTAGTGGAAGACATGGTTGATACTCCGTAGAATTTAATCCAGGATATATATGCAAATAATAAAATTACCGTAATTTAGCCATATAACGTTTCTATATTCTTACAAAATCCAATTTTTCTATCTCTTTTTTTGTGAGTGTAATAATTGTTTAAAAAACACTTAAAATTGGATATTACTTAGAGGGAGACGTACTTTCTGAGACACTTTAGTACCAACGTTAGGATATATAGACGAAATATAAAAATACCACAATGTAGTAAAACACTTTGTCTATATGTAAGCCAAATTATACTTTTCTATCTTAATTATAAACTAGTAAAAATAATTGTAGAAATAGTAAAAATCTTAGTGAGGTAAGACTACCAAAAACGGTTCTATTTGAGACTTTATAGTACCAAAACCAGAAGAAACAGGTCATTATAAAATTACCATAGTAAATTGTAAAAAAAACCGCGACTAATTCAGGGAAAGGAATTCATAATAATTTGTCCAAAAATTAATTGCAATAAACAACTTTTGAATGCGCGCCGAAAATTTTTAATTAATTGAATAAGTTCAAATTATGAACGCAAGAGACCGCCACCTCTCGGGGTACTTCCTATAAGTTCCTAAGTTTCCTCAATAGATGGCATACAAAGCTCAATATGAGAATCCAAAAATTGAAAATACGACTTTTTGAATTCATTTACAATTAAAATGACTTAAATTCTTACGTATATTACAGATAATATGTTTAAAAACGGGAAGAATATTTGTGGAATTCGTCTGGAAAAGAAATGGAGAGATCCCATAAGTTTTGAGACTTTTTAGTACCAAAATAAGAAATAATATGACGAATATAAAAGTATTTTAAGATAGTTTAACATATTCTTTATAAGTAAAGCAAATGTTGTGGTTCTATCATATAGCAATGGCTTCTCAATGCATTCTTATGGGAAATAGTTGCTTATAAGAGTAGCGATACTAAATGATATTAATCAATTAATAGAAATTAAAATGGAATACGGATAAATAAAGAGATTAATTGAAATTTTTAAAATTACGCAAATATAAGTGAAATCGAGTTACAATCATAGAATAAATTAATTAAATTTGAACGGTTTTTATTAAAAAGTAAATGCAAATAAAAATTATGAAGAAAATTAAATTAAAATTAAAAAAAATTGTATTAAAATGAAATTAAAATTAAGAAAATTGTATTAAAATGAAATTAAAATTAAGAAAATTGTATTGAAATGAAATGAAATTAAGATAAATTCGTCGAAAGAAATAATATCAAACGAAAATAAAAATATATTATTACATTAAAATCGAGAAAACATTAATTAGATAAGAAATGCATCTAATAATCTTCTAAATGTCTGAGAAAGGACGTTCTATTTGAGACTTTATAGTACCAAAACCATGAGGTATACAAGAAATATAATGTTATCGTAATGAAATTAAATTTATCTTCTCTAACTACGGGAAATTTTGTAGCTTTATCTTAACAAAAAATGTGTCTAAAAATTAATTCAAAAGCAGAAAAAATCACATCTTACATTGCTGAAGATGTTATGTTTGATACTTTGTAGTACCACACGTAAGACACTTATGTAAATTATAAAAATATTTTAAAATAGCTAACAATATGTTTTATCATGACGGTAAATTTTACGATTCTAACTGGATTATATATGCTTCAAATAATTATTTAAATATCCGCAAAAATGGCATCTGAAGGGGTTGAAAGCTATCATTTTGAGACCCTGTAGTACCAAAATAAAAACAATTTTGAGATTTCTAGAATAGCCATAAAATAGGCATTTTAGCTCTTTATAAGTGTATCAAATTCCGTGTTTCTAACTATTTAATAAGAGCACTTTTTACTTGTTTAAAAGTGTGACAAAATCACATTTTGAGTGATGGAGCAAGTTTTATTTAACTCTACCACCACTCATGGTGGAAATTTAAAAGAGTTGACATAAATATAGGAAATATTATCATTTGTTTCGTACAGTAAAAATCGCACAAAATTGCACGACTGGTAGTTGAAAAGGTGATGTTTGAGACTCTCTAGTACCAAAACCATGAAAGATATACCAAATATGATACATTCATAATATAACCATGTTACATTTCTATACTTGTAGCAATTTTTGTATAATTATCATAATTTTTAACGCATCTAATAATAGTTTAAAATACTCGAAAAACAGTATTCCCTCCATTTCGGATAAGTGTTTGAAATTTTCTCGTCTATTTAAATTTAAAATCCGTAAAGTCTTAAACATAACGTCTTTTACAACTTGAGATGTGGTTTTCTCGGAATGTAAACAATTATTAGAGGTATTTATTATTAAGATAAAGCTATACAATTTGAAGGGATGATAGAACAAGTGTTTGACTATATCTAGTTATTTTTATATTTGATATTGTTTTCATGGTTTGGGTACCACAAAGTCTCAAACTTGACGTCTTCTAATAAAATTATTTAAGACTGGGTTTTTCAGATATTTAAATAATTATTAGAGGCATTTACTATTATAATAGAGCTACAAGTTTTACTAGGAGTATAGACCTATTCTTTGTCTACATTCGATTATTTTTATATTTGATTTTTCTTTGTTTGTTTTGGCACTACAAAGTCTCAAACATGACGTCTTCCACCAAAATTATTGCAGACTGGGTTTTTTTCAGATGTTTAATAATTATTAGAGGCATTTAAATTGTTGATAGAGCTATGATATTTGCTGTTTCCATAGAACTAATGTTTATCTACATTTGGATATTTTTATATTTGATTGTTCTTTCCATGTTTTGATACTACAAAGTCTCAAACTTGACGTATTCCACTAAAATTATTGCAAAATGTTTTTTTTTTAGGTTTTAAATAATTATTAGAGACATTTGTTATTATTTTAGAGCTATAAAATTTGACAAGATGATAGAAAAAGTGTTTGACTATATCTAGATATTTTTATTTCTGATCTTAATTTCCAGATTTTGGTACTACAAAGTCTCAAACTTGACGTATTCATCTAAAATTATTGCAGACTGGGTTTTTTCAGTTTTTTAAGGAGTTATTAGAGGCATTTAAATTGTTGATAGAGCTATGAAATTTGCTACCCTTATTGAACATATCTTTGTCTATGATACAGTATTTTCATATATAACATACGTGTAATATTTTAGGTACTACAAAGTCTCAAAATGTATAGATTCTCCAAACCTCGAATTGTTTTCCTGGAATGAATTTTCAATTTTTATAGTCTTTTTAATTTTATTTATTTAAGATAAGTTTATTATAATTATTTATTAAGATATTTAATAATTTAACTCATTTTTATTGTAAATTAAATGATAAAATCGTATTTTCTGGGTTTTGGAGTCTGTAATGGAGCATTGTATGCCATCTATTGAGGGAAACGTAGAACTAAAAGGAGGTACTCGGAGAGGTGGCGGTCTCTTGCGACCGGTGTCCAAACTTCTTCAATTTAAAAATTTTCGGCGCGAATTCGAAATTTGTTTAGTAGAAACATTTATCTATTTTAGAATTATTAATACAAAATCTATGAGTTACTTCGCCTAAGATAGACTTAAAACCTTTAATACAGCCTACGGTCTATTCTATTTTTACCATTAATTAAATATAAAGCATAGTTTACACTATATATTATGGAAAATTAAAAAATGTCTTCCATTACTTTTGATATAATTTTTCCATATATTTAAACAAATATTAAATGCGTTTATAATTGTTTTAAACCAACGAAAATTGCCACACGTATACTGTATTATGTTGACTTCAATTCTGAACAATTATTCGATATTTTTATTCATTAGATTATGGTTTATTAGAGATTTTTTAGAATGGAGCAGATATTACGGCAATACCACATAATATCAACATTATCAAGCCTATATTTTGCTATTTTCTTACGAAAAAAGACATTTAAAAAGCCCAATTGACAATTTTATTACCTGACAATGGGTAACCGATGGTTACGCTTACATTGTTATAAAAATACATCAGATTACACAACTTCAAATGCAAATATTACCTCAAAACCACTGGAAATCAACTGAATTTTCCTTGTATTTCATCATATTCTTACTAAATATTCAATTTTGAAGCGTAATTCGTGAAACTACAGCTCTACAATTGAATAATAATAATAATAATAATAGTAACGGATACATTGTCACAACAAAACACCCCAAAATATCAATCCTGAGTAATTCAATAGTATTTTAATTGTAAATTTCATATTAAAACCGCTATAATCCACATGATTAATCATATTTTTGGCTAAATTATAACGAAATATACAATTTCAAAGCATAATTAAACATTTTATTACCTGACAATGGGTAATCTACAGTAAAGTTTACATTTTTATAATAATACACCCCAAACATACATCAAATTACATGACTTTAATAGCAAATATTGCCTCAATACCTTTGTTGTGATATTTTATACATATATAATGGTTTTTAAGATGTTATTGTATTTTTTTATAGCGTATTTATGATAAATTATAACTTTAGCATGGTTTTTATATTATTATTATTATGCTTCCTAAATTGTTATTCTGTTTTTTATATTATTATTATGATATTTATACTGTTATGATGGGTTTTATATTATTTTTATGATATTTATACTGTTGTTATGGTTTTTATATTATTATTATTATTATGCTTTCTATATTCTTATTATGCTAATTATATTTTTATTATGTTTTTTATATTATCTTTTAAATATTTATATTGTTATTATGCTATTTATATTATTATTATGATATTTATGCTGTTATTATGGTTTTTATATATTATTATAATGATATTTATGTTGGTTTTTCTATTGTTCATACGCTTTCTATATTGTTGTTCTGGTTTTTATATTGTTATAAGGGTGTTTATATTGTTGTTAGGGCATTTATATTGTCATAAGAGACTTCAGATTGTTATAAAGGCCTCTTCTTTAGTGATTTTGTCTTTCTTAGTGTGTTTTTTATGTAATCAGTGCCTTCATTTTAATGTTTGATCTTTTATCTTCGTATTTGGGCCTATTCTTGTTTTATTTCAAAATTTCTCGTATATGTAAATTTATCATCTATAAGATATTACATATTGTTACAACAATGTACTAGATTATACAACAATTGGGAACAATTAAATGACTTTAGTAGCAAATGGTACCTCAAAACCAGTCGAAACCACTCAAAAATCTATTTTAGATTTATTTCGCTACATCCAGTTATTTTTATATTTGATCTCAGTTCCACAGTTTTGGTACTACAAAGTCTCAAACTTGACGTATTCATCTAAAATTATTGCAGACTGGGTTTTTTCCGATACTTAAACAATTTTTAGAGGCATTTTTTATTATTATAGAGCTACAAGTTTAGCTGGGATTATAGATCTAATATTTATCTATATCTGGGTATTTTTATATTTGATTTTTCTTTCCTTGTTTTGGCACTACAAAGCCTCAAACTTGACGTATTCATCTAAAATTATTACAGACTAGGTTTTTTCAGATTTTTAAATAATTATTAGAGGCATTTTTTATTAGGTTAGAGCTATACACTTTAATAGAATGACAGAACAAATGTTTGTCTATCTGCAGGTATTTTTATATTTGATCTCTGTCTCCTGGTTTGGGTACTACAAAGTCTCAAACTTGATATTCTACTAAAATTTTTGCAGACTGGGTTTTTTCAGATGTTTAAACAATTATTCGAGGCATATATTTTGTAGATACAGCAAAGAAAATTGCTACGATTATAACACAAATGATTGTTAGTATTTCAATATTTTTATATTTGTCTTACGTTTTTTCGTTATGGTACTAAAAAGTCTCAAAATTGACGTATTCTGCAAAATTATTCCAGAGTGGGTTTTTTCAGATATTTAAGGAGTTATTAGAGGCTTTTACTATTATTATAGAGCTACCAGTTTTTCTAGGAGTATAGACCTACTGTTTTTCTACATTAGCGTATTTTTATGTTTGATATTTCTTTCTTTGATTTGGTACTACAAAGTCTCAAACATGACCTCTTCCACCAAAATTATTGCAGACTGGGTTTTTTTTAGATGTTTAAGGAATTATTAGAGGCATTTAAATTGTTGATAGAGCTATAAAATTTGCTATCCTTATAGAAAATATATTTGACTATAATATAGTATTTTTATATATAACTTAGGTGTAACAGTTTACGTACTAAAAAGTCTCAAAAAGTATAGATTTACCATACCTCAAATTGCTTTCCTGGACTGAATTTTAAATTTTTATAGTCTTTTTAATTTATCATCTATAAGATACGTTCATTATAATTATTTATTATGACATTTAAAAACTTAACCCATTTAAATTCTAAAGTAAATCAAAAATACTTATTTTCTGTTTTTTGAATCTGAAATGGAGCACTGTGTGCCATCTATTGAGGGAAACGTAGAACTAAAAGGAGGTACTTGGAGAGGTGGCGGTCTCTTGCGACCAGAATCCGAACTTCTTCGATTCAAAAAATTTCAGCGCGAATTCAAAACTTGTTTAATAGAAATATTTATGTATTTTAGAATTATTTATGCAAAATCCATGGATAACTTCGCCTATGATAGGTATAAAACTTTTAATACTGCCTGTTGTTCCTCCTATTTTTACTATTATATAAATATAAGGTATAGTTTACACTATATAGTATGTAAAATGAAAAAAATGTCTTCCATTACTTAAGATGTTATTTTTCCAAATATTTAAACAAATATTAAATGCGTTTATAATTGTTTTAAATCAACCAAAATTGCTACACTTATGCTGTATTATGTTGACTTCAATTCTGAACAATTATTTGATATTATTAATAGTTAGATTAAGATTTATGTGAGGTTTTTAGAATTAAGTACATATGTTGTTAACCCCACAATCAATTTTTTTGATATTTTATTATTTATTTCTATTTATTTAAAAGTTTTCAGCGCGGTTTTTGAAAAGTAGTTTTGTGCAAAAATTATGAATTTTAGTTAGTAATAAATAAATGAGTAATTTTAGAGGATCTACATCTACATCTACATCTACATCTGTACCCTGCAAGCCGCCTTTCGGCGTGTGGCAGGGGGTGCAAGCACCAGGACTCTATTTGCCCAGTCGATTATTTTCGCGTATTGTTCTGGGAAAAAAAGAATTCTTGTATCGACTGGTTTTAGCATCTATTTCTCTGATCTTTCTCGCTGGATCAGAACGGCCTATAAAGCAAGGAGGGCGCATAATCTCGGCTACATCTTCTATGAACGTGCTCTGTCTGAATTTATCAAGTAATTTAAATCTCTGATTGAGCCTTCTTTCTTCTAAAGATTCCCATCCTGCCTCCTGAAGCATCCGAGTAACACTTACCGATTTATCATAGCAATTTTTTACGAAGCGTATTGCCTTTCTTTGTACCTTTTCTATCTCGCGAATACAACACTTTTCAGCAGGGTCCCATACACTGCATGCGTACTCGAGGTGAGGCCTCACTAGCGCAAAGTAACATCGCTCGCGGACTTTTTCTTCGCTTTTACCGACTATTCTTTTGACGAAGCCTAGTTTCTTAAGAGCTCGCCCACATATGTTATGGATGTGGGTACCCCAAGTTAAGTTATTCGTGAGGGTTATTCCGAGATATTTTACCGAATCGACAGTTGATAATGTTTTCCCTCGAAGGCTATATGAATTATGATTGGCAAAGGATTTTCTTTCGAAAAAATTAACTACTGAACATTTATCTACGTTGAGCTCCAATTGCCAGTCGTCGCACCATTTTACTATTTTATCTAAGTCATTCGACAGGCTTAATCTATCGTCATTACTTTTTATTTCTCTGTAAATAACCGTGTCGTCCGCAAATATTCTAACGTTACTGTCGATGTGTTCATTAAGATCGTTAATGTATATTAAGAATAATAATGGCCCGATTACGCTTCCTTGTGGGACGCCTGAGGTCACCTTGACTAGGTTGGAACTAATACCATCTAATACTACTCGTTGTTCTCTATCGGACAGGAAATCTTTTATCCAACTTATTACTTGTTCGTTGATGCCCGCAAGTTTTAATTTGTACAACAATTTACGATGTGGGACTTTATCGAACGCTTTCCGAAAATCCAAAAATATTGCATCGACTTGTCTTTTACTTTCGGCCGATTTCAAGATATCGTGAATTAATAACGCTAACTGTGACTCGCAGGAACGTGTCTTACGAAAACCATGTTGATTCTTAACAATGAATTTAGAGGTTTCGAGAAAACCCATTAAGGAACTAGTAATTATATGTTCCATTATTTTACCACTCAATGAAGTTAACGAAATGGGCCTATAATTCGATGGATCATCTTTTACGCCGCTTTTAAAAATTGGGGTGACATTTGCAATTTTCCAATCTTTTGGGACCTTACCTTCGCTTATAGATTTTTCAAATATTACTTTAAGAAAGGGGCCTATGCTCTCTGCTAATTCTTTAAATACTCGAGCTGGTATATCCTCAGGACCAGGAGCTTTATTTGGCTTAATCTGCCGTAAAAGTTTAATAATTCCGTCTTCCCTGAATGTGATATTCGACATTGTTTCTGCTTTATTAACTACTGGTAGGGCGCCTAATGTAATATCGGACGTAAATACGCTATGGAAATATTCATTTAAGATGTTCGCTTTTTCCTTAGAATCGTTAATTACATTGCCGCTGTTATCTTTTAACGAACTTACGGTTTGAACTTTACCTTGGACCTCACGCACGTACGACCAAAAAGCTTTTGGGTCCTCGTCTAAGTATTCGTATAAAACTTTCCTTTTAAATTGACGGAGGGAAGAGGGATCGCTTTAACAGTTTAAAACGTATCGTAAATTATTTGAAATAATAATTCGAAAATATTTCGAACTGTGTGAATATGAACATTTATTCCATTATGTCCTTTCTTAACGTTGTTTTTATAGATACCTCACAAAACATGGATGTGTAGATGGCATTTGTTTGTTCGGATGCTATGAAAACATAAAATTTGTTTCTATTGTTAACTAATGCAAAATTTCTTTGCTAAATATTCTCGTGTTTTTTAGAACTTGCTGGTGGTTCACAAGCACATTATAGTAATTAAATTTTCTCGTCATTTTTGATCTAATTCTCTCTAATTTCGACTCGCAAACGATATTCAGATACCAGAATAACAATCTTTGTTCAATGTGCTTTCTTTTGGTACTTGTCTCGTATTTATTGGACCATTATTTCTTATTTAAATCCTCAAAAGAACAAAAGTCTGCAATCGATGGAAAAGAACTTTACTTGCATTTCTTGTGGGACTGATTTCGGGTCATTTTGGAGTCGAACCAAGGATACTTTGCGCATAAAAATTTAGATATATAATACTCAATTGCTTTTCTAGCTGATCCCTAAATTTCGTACTTCTATTAAATTGCAAAGTGCGTCAAATTAATGTTTTTCTAACGTCTAACATGCATTTCTTATGGGAGTGTTTTGGAGTCGTTTTGGAGTCGAACCAAGGACACTTAGGGCATAAAAACAAGGATATACAATCGTCCCTTTATACTCTAACTAATCTCCAAATTTCGTATTTCTATTTAATTGGGAAGTGCGTCAAATTAACGTTTTTCTAAAAATGCCGGGAAGTGCCTTAAATGAACACCCAAAAAAGCTAAAACACGTATTACTAGCTGTTCGAACAGATACTAAGCGGTGTCAACGCATTTTAAGCAATTTCAACGCATTCTCAGCGTATTATGTGTCTATTAGGAATTTTCCATTGTTATTAGGATTTATTATAGTTTATTATTATTTTTATATTATGATAATGGTTTTTAAGTTGTTGTCTTAGTTTTTATAGCGTTTTTAGGATAAATTATAACGTTATTATGGTTTATATACTATTATAATGATTTTTATATTGTTATTATGCTTTCCATATTGTTATAAGGGTGTTTATATTGTTTTTAGGGCATTCATACCGTTATTATGCTATTTATATTATTATGATATTGATACTGTTATTATGTTTTTTTAAATAATATTTATGTTGTTTATACTTTTATTATGCTTTTAAAATTATTATTATTATATTTATACTGTTATTATAGTTTTTTATAGCGTTTTTATGATAAATTATAACTTTATTATGGTTTTTATATTATTATCATGATATATTTTTATTTTTATTATGTTTTTTTAATATTATTTTTATGATTTTTATGATGTTATTATGGTTTTTACATTATTATTATGCAAAATTATAACTTTATTATGGTTTTTAATATTATTTTTATGATATTTATATTATTATATTTATATTATTATTATGTTTTTTATATTATTATTATGATATTTATACTGTTGTTATATTTTTTATATTATTATTATGATATTTACACTCTTATTATGGTTTTTATATTGTTATTATGCTTTCTATATTGTTATTCTGGTTTTCATATTGTTATTCGGGTTTTATATTGTTTTTAGGGTATTTATATTGTCATAAGAGACTTCAGATTGTTATAAAGGCCTCTATATTGTTGTTTAGTGATTTTATGTCTTTCTTAGGGTGTTTTCTATGTAATCAGTGCCTTCATCTTAATATTTGAGCTTTTATCTTCCTATTTTGGCCTATTCTAGTTCTATTTCATAATTTCTTGTATATATAAATTTATCATCTATAAGATATTACATATTTTTACAACAATGTACTAGATAATACAAAAATTTGGAACAATTAAATGAGTTTAATAGCAAATGTTACCTCAAAACAACTCTAAATCTACAAAATGAACGTTATATTTCATAATTTTCGTATGAATTATTACTTTTAATAGCATGTATTGTTAAATTAATATATAATAATGGATAATACTTAGTAACACACGCATTGTTACAACAATATGCACGAAAATGTGTTAATTATGAACAATTTCGTGAATATATTGATGTTTTTTAAGGTTATTATTGAAATCAGCTTTTTTATATTCTTTCTTTGGTACTAGAAAGTCTAAAACGACTTGTACAACTTTAAGATTTGGTATTTAAAACATTTAAATTAATTACAATTTATACGGCTGTAAAACTTGCTCTATTTATAGAAAATATGTTTGTTTACGTTACAAAATTTTTAAAACAGGCGTATTATTTTTAGTACATTAAAAAAAAAATATTTTATTAGTATTGTGTTTTTTGTTTATTTATTTTCTATATATCTATTATATTGTAATAATTTAATTCGTTTTAATTCCAAATTAAATCAAAAAGTCGTATTTTAAAGTTATAAGTTATTTCCACTAAAATTATTGTAAACTGGGTTTTTTCAGATTTTTAATCATTTATTAGAGGTATTTTATATTAGAATAGTTTGCAGTCAGTTGTGTGATATTTTGCGTTAACCGTTTCTATTAGAAATGGGATCATTAGATTAGTAAAGTGAAACTTGTAAGTTGGCCCATTTCGCGCTGACCAATTTCCACCTAATATATGAATTGCACTCTCTTCTCCTCTCAGCGCATCTCTTTTACCGCGATTTATTTTTTAATTTAGATTTAATTTTTTGCAAGAACAATTTGCGTGCAAGATAAGCTTCATTTCGCATGGAATTGAAATCGAGTCGACTAAACATTCGATTAATTTTATTTAATTCGACAATAATTTAAATAAATGTTGCTACAGTTATAGAACAAATGCTTATCAGTATCCTGGTAATTTTATATTTGATCTCTAATTCTAGGTTTTGGTACAACAAAGTCCCAAACTTGACGTATTCATCTAAAATTATTTCAGACAGGGTTTTTTCAGATTTTTGAATAATTATTAGAGGCATTTATATTGTTGATAGAGCTATGATATTTGCTGTTTCCATAGAACTAATGTTTATCTACATTTGGATTTTTTTATATTTGATTTTTCTTTCCTTGTTTTGATACTACAAAGTCTCAAACTTGACGTATTCCACTAAAATTATTGCAAAATGTTTTTTTTTAGGTTTTAAATAATTATTAGAGACATTTGTTATTATTTTAGAGCTATAAAATTTGACAAGATGATAGAAAAAGTGTTTGACTATATCTAGATATTTTTATTTCTGATCTTAATTTCCAGATTTTGGTACTACAAAGTCTCAAACTTGACGTATTCCACCAAAATTATTGCAGGCTGGTTTTTTGCAGATTTTAAGGAGTTATTAGAGGCATTTAAATTGTTGATAGAGCTATGAAATTTGCTACCCTTATTGAACATATCTTTGTCTATGATACAGTATTTTCATATATAACATACGTGTAATATTTTAGGTACTACAAAGTCTCAAAATGTATAGATTCTCCAAACCTCGAATTGTTTTCCTGGAATGAATTTTCAATTTTTATAGTCTTTTTAATTTTATTTATTTAAGATAAGTTTATTATAATTATTTATTAAGATATTTAATAATTTAACTCATTTTTATTGTAAATTAAATGATAAAATCGTATTTTCTGGGTTTTGGAGTCTGAAATGGAGCTTTGTATGCCATCTATTGAGGGAACGAAAGAACTAAATGCAGGTACTCGGAGAGGTGGCGGTCTCTTGCGACCGGTGTCCAAACTTCTTCAATTTAAAAATTTTCGGCGCGAATTCGAAATTTGTTTAGTAGAAACATTTATCTATTTTAGAATTATTTATGTAAAATCCATGGATTACTTCGCCTATGATAGGTTTAAAACCTTTAATACAGCCTGCTGTCTTCCTTCTATTTTTACTATTAATTAAATATAAAGTATAGTTTACACTATATAGTATGGAAAATGAAAAAAATGTCTTCCATTATTTAAGATGTTATTTTTCCAAATATTTAAACAAATATTAAATGGGTTTATAATTGAGTTAGATCAACAAAAATTGCCACACGTATGCTGTATTATGTTGACTTCAATTCTGAACAATAATTTGATATTTTTATTCATTAGATTATGATTTATTAGAGATTATTTAGAATGGAGCAGATAATACGGTAATACCACTAAATATGAACATTATTAAGCAAATATTTTTGATATTTTCTTACGAAATAATACATTTAAAGAGCATAATTAACCATTTTATTACCTGACAATGAGTAACCCATGGGGACGCTTACATTGTTTAAAAAAATACATCAAATTACACCACTTTGAATGCAAATATTACCTCAAAAACCATTGGAAATCAATTAAGTTTTCCTTAAATTTCATCATATTCTTACTAAATATTCAATTTTGAAGCGTAATTCGTGAAAATACAGCTCTACAATTGAATAATAATAATAATAATAATAATAATAATAATAATAATAGTAACGCATACATTGTTACAACAAAACACCCAAAAATATCAATCCTGAGTAATTGAATAGTATTTCAATGGTAAATATCATATTAAAACCACAAAAATCCACAGAATAAATCATATTTTAAGCTAAATTCTAACGATATATTCAATTATAGAGCATAATTAACCATTTTATAACTCGACAATGGGTAACCCATAGTAACACATAGATTTTTACTACAAAACACCCCAAAATACATCAAATTACACTACTTTAATAGCAAATATTACGTCGAAACCACTCTAATCATAATCTAATGTAATTATATTTTTGCATATTTTTCGAAAGTATAAATAATTGAACATTTAAACCTCGCACAAATATTAACGAACTATTGACCTTTATTTTAAAATACACAGCGTTTCCATAGCAACGTTTATTTACGATTTATCCGGCTTTTTCGGTTATCCGACTGGAGAAATTGCAAAACGTTTCTGCAAATACTTCAACATTGATTGACAAATGTTTCAACATTAAAAACTTTGCATTTATTTTGAAACATATTTTCTTTCTAAGATTATATTAAAAATGAAATTTAAATTAAAACATGAATTATATTTTTAAAATAATAAATAAAAGAAAAATAAAAGATAATATTAAAATAACATTTCGAATTAAATTATAAGAAATATATATATCTGAAATAATACTTAAATATAATACTGAAAGTTTCTTAAAAACAATGTATAAAATCACATTTAAAAAATAATTTTTAAAATAAAATTTAAAATAATGTTTAAAATAATATCAAAATCTAATTATTTCCTCTTTTATTACGTAATGTTCAAACTTCAAAGTCCTTATTCCCAATTATATCGCTTGAAATGGATAATCCATGGTAAATCGCGCGTTTTTACAACAATATACTCGAAAACACAACAATTCGGAACAATTAAATGATTTTAATAGCAAATGTTAACTCAATACCATTGTTGTGATATTTTATGCTGTTATAATGGTTTTTATGATGTAATTATTGTGTTTTTATAACGTTTTCATGATAAATTATAACTTTATTATGGTTTTTATATTATCTTTATGATATTTATACTTCTATTATGTTTTTTAAATATTATTTTCATGATATATATACTGTTGTTATGTTTTTAATATTATTTTTATGATATTTATACTGTTATTATGTTTTTTATATTATTTTTATGCTTTCTATATTGTTATTCTGTTTATTTTTATTGTTATATGGGTGTTCATATTGTTTTTAGGGCATTTATATTGTCATAAGAGACTTCAGATTGTTATAAAGGCTCTTGTTTAGTGATTTTATGTCTTTCTTAGAGTGTTTTCTATGAAATCAGTGGTTTCATTTTAATATTTGAGCTTTTATCTTCGTATTTGGGCCTATTCTTGTTTTATTTCCAAATTTCTCGTATATATAAATTTATCATCTATGAGATATTACATATTTTTACAACAATATACGAGAATATGCAACAATTCGGAAAAATTACATGACTTTAATAGCAAATGTTACCTCAAAACCAGTCGAAACCACTCAAAAATCTATTTTAGATTTATTTCGCTACATCCAGTTATTTTTATATTTGATCTCAGTTTCTCAGTTTTGGTATTAACAAACTCTCAAACTTGACGTATTCTACAAAATTATTCCAGAGTGGGTTTTTTCAGATATTTAAATAATTATTAGAGGCATTTTTTATTATTATAGAGCTACAAGTTTAGCTAGGATTATAGAACTAATATTTATCTATATCTGGGTATTTTTATATTTGATTTTTCTTTCCTTGTTTTGGCACTACAAAGCCTCAAACTTGACGTATTCATCTAAAATTATTACAGACTAGGTTTTTTCAGATATTTAAATAATTATTAGAGGCATTTTTTATTAGGTTAGAGCTGTACACTTTACGAGAATGACAGAACAAATGTTTCTCTATCTGCAGGTATTTTTATATTTGATCTCTGTTTCCTGGTTTGGGTACTACAAAGTCTCAAACGTGACGTTTTCTATTAAAATTATTGCATATTGTGTTTTTTTCAGATGTTCTAATAATTATTCGAGGCATATATTTTGTAGATATAGCAATGAAAATTGCTACGATCATAAAACATATGCTTGTTAGTATTTCAATATTTTTATATTTGTCTTACGTTTTTTAGTTATGGTAATAAAAAGTCTCGAACATGACGTATTCTACAAAATTATTGCAGACTTGGTTTTTTCAGATATTTAAATAATTATTAGAGGCATTTACTATTATTATAGAGCTACAACTTTTGCTAGGAGTATTGAACATATGTTTTTTACTCATTTCTTATTTCTTAATGACTGCGGATACATAAACACACAACTGGGACAATTGAATAAAGACAGTTATACTACATCTCTTACGTTATCTTTAGGGCATCCCAAGTATACATAGGTATATTACATATAGACCGTATAATATTTACTTCCGAGAATTCATAATAAATGCACAGTTTTTAAACAGTGGCCTTCACCTCAACTGCCCTCCAGGGTTGAATATTAAATTAGAATTTTAATTAATTCTAGTTTAATATTCAATTTTCATTTCTATTAGTTTTTAATAATTAATTATATCTAATTGAAATATATAATTACTTCATCAATATAAATAAGAAATAATGGTCCCACGAAGTTAAAATTAGTACCAAATTAAAGGAAATTGAATAAAGATTTTTATTCTGGTCGCATAATATCGTTTTGGATTCGAAGTTTTGAGAATTTTTAGGAAATAAACGAAATATTCGTTGGATCATTATTTTTCTCTCTAAATTAAACAGTTTTTTATTGATTTTAGCGATGAAAGCATAAATACAGATATTACAGCCTTAAGATACTAATTAAATATTTATTTTTCCTATTTTCTGCTTTTTTTACACTTTTCCACAGCTTTTTCAAGCGAAATAACTTCAAAAATCGCGATTTAGAATTCAAAATTGAATTTCCCACCGCTTTTCCTTTGAGTACTCTTTTTCGCCTGCAGATGGGGAACGTGTCGAGCGCTTGTGCTGCCAGACTTGGCGACTTTTCGAATCTTTTGGAGAAGCACTTTTTTCCGGCGGGATTTCGAATATTTTTAAAACATAAAAATGTGAAAAATAGCGAAATTCTTAGTTTAAATTGCAATTAGCGTATATATTAATGTCGGAATGAATTTTTAATCAATTGGTAAATATAATAAGTTAAAATCAAGGACTTATTAGGACCAAAAATGCTTAATTAATTAATTGCGGAATAATTTTTCGAAAACGCAAATAAACTCACGAATTGCAATTGTCTTTTTTTCCGATCGGATAATCGAAAAGGCGGATAAATCTCAAACGGTGGTGGCCATGGAAACGAAAATCAATTCTTCGTGTAATTTACAGGTAATTTTACAATTGTTGAAACTTTAAAGAAATAAATATTTTAAAATTTTGGAGTAATTCACAAAGAGGTGCAGTTTCTAACGCAATGAAAATTTTTCTCCGGTCGGATAATGGAAAAAACGCATAAAACTGTTTTTATGGCAGCTATGGAAAGGAAAACAACTTGTTTAAAGACGTTAATAGCGTTTTTATAATTGCTGAAAGTATAATATTTGTGGTGTTATTACTTTTCGAGTTATTTATGAAAATATGAATTCATTCACGGAACATAGATTCGTAATTGTATGGTAGGAAAAGTAATTAGATTAGAAATCCCCATGTTTGTGATCACTGTCTTCTTTTCTGTATTACTCGATTTTATATATTTACTAAATATGAAGAAAGTAAATATTGTACAACTTTCTACTTTTGTACAACTATAAAGACGCAATTATATCGTACAATGAAATGATTCAGGTTGCCATAGTGATTATTGTTTACGAATTATTAGACTTCTTCGGTTTTCTTAATTTATTGTAGTCCGTGAGTAACTTCGTATTTTTTAATATTACCCAAAAAGTAGTAATTGTACAGCTTTCAAACATTTTCTGGTTACTAAGATACTCATAGAGAATATGATGAATTGCTTACTATTTCTGTAGTTATAACCATTTATGTTTTATCCGACTTTTTCGAATATCCGATCGGGAAAAATTTTGTTATCCTTAAAATACTTTACTTTTTCACAAAATACTACGAACTGAAAAAATGTTATATTTTAGATGAATAAAGTATACTAAGCATCATATAAATATACTAATATGGTCATTGATAGATTCGTTTCTGTTACCATAGAGTCGCCAGAGTTCGTTATATACGAATTATTCAATTAAAAATATTTTATTAATATGATATATTAATAAATATATAAAGTACATTAACATTATATAGGTTAAATGTACATTATACGAGTAATAGTTGCTTGCATACTGCAAGCTATCAGTTGAATGCAGTATCGTACCAAGGATTGCCTTAAAACAATGTTCAAATGCATTCAAAATATGCATTCAGGATTATTCAAAGTAATTGTAAAAATTGACCGCCATGCATTTCATACTGGAGAATTTTTCACCCACTTGGCGTCGAATTCACCGTCATTTGGTAGCATTTCTTCCTTTCATACTATGGAAGACCATCTCATCTCCAACCTCCGTGAATTTCACTGTTCTATGGCTCGGAAGAAGGACTGAAAACAATTTTCGAAAATTCGCGCAAAAGACCGCCTAGCGTCGAACTCAGGACCCATTCAAGATATTACATATTTTTACAACAATTTACTAGATTATACAACAATTTGGAATAATTAAATGACTTTGATAGCAAATGTTACCTCAAAACCACTCTTAATCTACGAAATGAACGTTATATTTCATAATTTTAATAGGAATTATTACTTTTAATAGCGTACATTGTCATATTACTACTTAATAATGCAGAATCCTTAGTAACAAAGGCATTGTTACAACAATATGCACGAAAATGTGTAAATTATGAACAATTTCGTGAATATATTGATGCTTTTTTTAAGGTTATTATTGAAATCAGCTTTTTTATATTTTCTTTTGTACTAGAACGTCTAAAACGACTTGTACAACTTTAAGATTTGGTATTCTAAAAATAATATTTAAACAATTTAATTAATTATAATTTATACGGCAGTAAAACTTGCTATATTAATAGAAAATCTGTTTGTTTACGTTACAAAATATTTTAAAACAGGCGTATTATTTTAAGTACGTCTTTAAAAAAATATTTTATTTGTATTTTGTTTTTATTTATTTATTTTATTATTTATTTATTTTAATATTAATTATATTGTATAATTATTATTCTTTTCAGTACATCTTTTAAAACATATTTTATTTGTATTATGTTTTTATTTATTCATTATTTTTTATTATTATTATGCTACTTATACCGTTATTATGGTTTTTATATTATTATAATGATATTTACACTCTTATTCTGGTTTTCATATTGTTATAAGGGTGTTTATATTGTTTTTAGAGCATTTATATTGTCATATACATACCTTTAAGATTTGGCATTTAAACAATTAAATTAATTACAATTTATACAGCTGTAAAACTTATTGTATTTAGAGAAAATCTGTTTGTTTACATTACAAAAAAATTTTAACTCTGGCGTATTGTTTTTAGTAAGTCTTTAAAAATTATTTTAATTGTATTGTAATTTTATTTATTTATTTTATTATTATATTTTTATTATTTTATTTTATTATTATATTTTTATTATTTTATTTTATTATTATATTTTTATTATTTTATTTTATTTTTATTATTTTATTTTATTATTATATTTGTATGGTATTTTTATTTATTTACATTCTATCATTATTATTATTTTAATTACGTCTTTTTAAACATATTTTATTTGTATTGTGTTTTTATTTATTTATTTTCTATATATCTATTATATATTAATAATTATATTTCGTTTTAATTCTAAATTAAATAAAAAAAGTCTTATTTTAGAGTTTGGAATTCTGATATTGAGCATTGCATGCCATCTGTTGTGGAAATGGAGGAACTAGAATGAGGTGCCCAAAAGAGGTGGCGGTCTCTGACGACCAAAATTCCAATTTACTCGATTTATTAAAATTTTAAGCGCGTATTCAGATTCCAATTTTTATTTATTCAATTTTAATGCTTAATAAAATAATTTCAGTGTTCTTAAACTCATCAAATAACGTATTAAAATCTGTTCGAATGCTTTCTAAGCGTCCTCAACTTATTTTAATCAATTTCAGCGTATTTTAAGCGTATTTTATCTTAATTATGAATATCATATTGCTATTATGGTTTACTTGGAATTTTAATTATGATTGTGACGGTCCTCGTATTGTCGTTAGAGACTTAATATTGTTATAAATGCCTTCTTATTGTTATAATGGCCTTTATATTTTTGTTAGCAACTATATATTATTATTAACTAATAAGAAACATTATCCAGCTAAAATAGTAACTTAAAAATCTTTTATCTTGTTGTGATTGTGTTTATAACGTTCTTACAGCGTTTATATTGCTATAAGTACGTCTTTTTAAACATATTTATAAGATATGTAATAATTGAAGTCATTTTAATTCTAAATTAAATGAAAAAGCTCTATTTTCTAGTTTAGCTTTCGACCACTTAAGATGGGATTTTTTCGGATATTTAAATAATTATTTGAAGCATATTTAATCCACTTAGAGCTGTAAAATTTACAGTAATGATATAACATATTGTTGGCTATTTTATAATTTTTTTATATTTGACGTAAACGTCTTAAGTGTGGTACTAGAAAGTATCAAACATAACATCTTCAGCAATGTAAGATGGGATTTTTTCTGTTTTTGAAATAATTTTTTAGACACATTGTTTGTTAAAGTAAAGCTATAAAATTTACTATATTTAAAGAAAATACTTTTCTCTTCATTACTACAACTTTATTTTCATTATACACTTCATGGTTTTGGTACTCCAAAGTCTCAAACAGAACGTCCTTTCTCAGACATTTAGACGATTATTAGATGCATTTCTTATCTAATTAATGTTTTCTCGATTTTAATGTAATTATATATTTTTATTTTCCTTTGATATTATTTCTTTCGACGAATTTATCTTAATTTTCATTTCATTTTAATACAATTTTCTTAATTTTTATTTAATTTTTTTCATAATCTTTATTTGAATTTACTTTTTAATAAAAATTCCTTCAACTTTAATTGATTTATTCTATAATTGTAACTCAATTTCACTTATATTTGCGTAATTTTAAAATTTTCAATTAATATCTTTATTTATCCGTATTCCATTTTAATTTCTATTAGTTGATGATTTAGTCGCGCTACTCTTATAAGCAACTATTTCCCATAAGAATGCACTGAGAAGCCATTGCTATATGTTACAACTATAACATTTGCTCCACATATAGAGAATATGTAAAACTATCTTAAAATATTTTTATATTCGTCATATTATTTCTTATTTTGGTACTAAAAAGTCTCAAAAAGTATGGTTTCTCTCCATTTCTTTCCCAGACGAATTCCGCAAATATTCTTCCTGTTTTTAAACATATTATCTGTAAGATATGTAATAATTGAAGTCAATTTAATTCTAAATTAAATCAGAAAGTCGTATTTCAAAGTTTGGGATGCTGAAATGGAGCATTGTATGCCATCTATTGAGGGAACTTAGGAACTTATAGGAGGTACTATGATAAGTAGCGGTCTCTTGCGTCCAAAATTCAAACTTTTTGGATTCGAAAAAATTTTCGGCGCGTATTCAAAAGATCTTTAGTGCAAATATTATTAATCTTAGCAATAAATATATAGGTAATGAATAAATAAGTAATCTTAGGTGAAAACTTAAACAGTTTTATATATATCATAAACGAAATAATGTTCGAATTTGTTAATATGAATTATTATTATTAATTTATTTATATAACTGAACCCATTTAATAGTTGATTTTATAGCATACAACTCATGGATTTCTATATATATACTCGTTTATTCTGTTCCTGTGAGAATACCGCGTTTGATTACATTATTATCTGATAGATAATTCCGTTGCAAAATTTCAAATGTTTTTGAGAACTTACTGGTTGTTTACAAGCACAAGATTACGCGAATATTTCGTCATTTCTTACCCTATTTCTTAGAATTTCGACTCAATAAAGATATTCTGCGACTTAAATAAGAATCTGTATTCAATATCCTTCCTTTTGGTACTTTTCCCGATTTTTTAAGACCATTATTTCTTATTTAAATCATTAAAAGAATATAAGTCTGCAATCGATCGAAACGAACTTTACGTGCATTTCTTATGGGAGTATTCTAAGACACATATTATCATGTATTTTGTTATAATTCTCGAAATTTTGACTAGAAACCTATATTCTAAGAGCAGTATAAGAGTATTTGTTCAATTTACTTTCATTTGGTACTTGTTTCGATTTTCTAAGACCATTATTTCTTATCTAAATATGCAAAAGAACAAAAGTCTGCAATCTATCGAAACGAAATTTAATGAGTAATCAATGCATTTTCAGGGTATAAAACTCGTTTAATAACATATTAAACATAGCTGTTTGAACAGATTCTAAGCGGTGTCAACGCATTCTTATCAATTTAAGTTCATCTTAAGCGTGTTCAACGAATTCTAAGCTTATGATATCTCTAATAGGAATGTTCTATTGTCATTAGGACTTTTAATTATTTTATCGGAATTTTTGTTATCATTTGGATCTTTAAATTATTATTTGGAACTTATTTTTTTGTTTATTGGATTTATTATACTTTTATTATGGTTCTTATATTCTTCTTATGGTTCATATACTTTTAGTTCGGTCTTTATATTGTTGTTTTGTCTTTGTATTGTTTATATGGTTTTATATTGTTATAAGGACCATAATATTGTTGTTAGGGCCCTTATATTGTTATTATTGGTTTCATATTGTTATGATGGTTTTTGTATCGTTATTTTGGTTTTTATATTGTCATTATAAATATTTATACTGATATTATAGTTTTTTATATCGTTTTTAGGGTTTATTTAACTTATACTGTTATTATGGTTTATCATATTTTTGTATTCATATTGTTATATTATCTTTACATTAGGGCCTTTATATATCAGGGTATTGGAATATCGCCAAAAGTTCCTCAAGCCCCAACTAATATGCTATATATATATATATATATATATATATATATATATATATATATATATATAGGCTTTATTTTATTGTTATTACGATCTTTATACTGTTATTGGAACCTTCATATTTTAATTATTGCTTTTATATTCTTAGTGCGAATTCCAGATTATTATTTGGACTTTTAAATTATTATTTAGATCTATATATTGCTAACAGTGCCACTGTATAGTTTTTGAGGCCTTGATATGTGTATTACAAACATTATATTGTTATTAGGGGTCATTATTAAACATTATTAAAACATTTATATTGTAAAAAGGGCCTATAAAGATGCTAATAACAAATATAAATGCCTTGTTACAATATGAAGGGCCTTATAACAATGTATATTTATTTATTTATTTATTTGAACCTCGCTTAATAAAGTGTCAAATAAATAAATAAATATACATTGTTATAAGGCCCTTCATATTGTAACAAGGCATTTATATTTGTTAGTAGCATCTTTATATTGTTATTATCATAATAAGATTGTTGTAAAGACCTTCATATTGTTATGAGGGCCTTTAAATTTTTTAGGGCCTTTAATTCACAAATTTGGGGCTTAATTTTGCTGAAAAGGTAATTTAGAAAGCTGCAAGGGCATTTATATTGATATTAGAGCTTTATTCTTTATATTAGGGCCTTATATATCCTAGAAGGACCATCATATTGTCTATCAGGGTCCCAAAATATCATAAATACCGCCAAAACGGTCCTGAGGCCCCAACTACTACTAAAAAACCCCGTCAGATGTCCTACTATACACAGAATCCCGATGTTTTTGTTTCTCTCGTAGTCCAAGGGGCGTCGTGCGAGTGTAACATCTCAGATCTCAAAGCCCTCTTATCGATTTCCAGGATTCCTTAATGCGTTTGAATCGGAATGGAGGGAAGGCCTTTCCCAAGCCTTTTTCGGGGCCTTAATTGCCTCCTGGACCGGCATCCTTTGCGGTTTTAAGTCCGAGAAGGACGGAATTTCACGAAAACGTCGAAAAACCGGTCGAAAATGGAGTAAATTTGAGGAAATTAGCGTTTTTCTGGTGGGATTCTGTGGTGTGGTTCGATAAAGTTGGCAATAAATCGACAAAAGAGAGGCGAAAATGGGCGTGGGATGAATGATATACGGCCTCAAGGGTGCCAACTTTGAGGTGTTTGTGCGAAAGTACCCGAATTTTGAACGTTTGTGATGTATTTGAGTTGATTTTGAGGTTGTATTAGGTGTGACAGTTGTCTGAATTGGTTAGGATTGGTTTAATATGGGGTGTATTGTTAGAAAAATGTATACGTTGCCATTGTTTATCCATTGTCAGGCTGTAATATGACTAATTTATGCTCTAAAATTGAATTTTACGTAAGAAAAGCGTAATATAAACGTATATAATATTTGCTATATTTGCCATATGCTATGTATAGTCCATAGTTAATATGGATTATCCATTGTCCGACTATAATTTTACGAATTAAGCGTATAAATTGAATGTTTCATTAGAATATGATTAAATACAATCTTTATTTGGCAGATTTGTTTGTGTTTTTTACGTAATTTTTGTTATTTCACATAATTATTTCAAATTTATATATTTTCGGGTATATTGATGAAATTCGATAATACGTAAGAAAAGAGCAAAAGATAGAATTTAATATGAAGATTTATGTGATTTTAATGTAATATTTAGTATTAAAGCTACGGAAATTCCTCAGAATTAATGTATATTGGGGTGTATTGTTGTGATAATCTATTCGTTATTATGGACTAACCATTGTTAAGGTATACATTGCAAATTAAGGTTTAAAATTGAATTTTTCGTAATATGTAATATATATTACGTAATATAATATCGTAAATTTCGTAGTAATTATGCGTGATTGCCATGGATTAACCATTGTCAAGCGATAAAATGATCAGTTACGCTTTTAAATCGGATAATTCGTTTAATTTTTTCAATAGTAACGTTTTCAAGCAATAAAATGACCAATTGAGCTTATAAATGTCTTATTTTGTAGGAAATGGGGCAAATATAACGTTTATTTTGTAGATTTTAGTAAAATATAAGGTATTTAGCAATCAAAGTCGCATAATTTGGTGAATTTTCGAATTTATTGTTGCAATAATATGCGTTACCATGGATTGCCTATCTTAAAGCGATAAAATGACCTATTATTACTTATAAATTGAATATTTCTCGTAAAAAAGGAAAATATATGCTTTATCTCGTTGATTCTTTGCTATACAGATGACGATTTGCGATTACAGTATCGTGAATTTCTTCTAATTACTGTATTATTACTGAATGTAACAATGTATGCCTCATTATGGACCACCAATTGTTAAGCATCAATATGACCAATTGTGCTTTTAAATTAAATATCATTAAAAATGAGGCTTATTTTCTATTATGGCAGATTTTTATTGGTTTTTTTCCTAAATACTTGCCGAAATTTGCTATGAAAATCACGTAAATTGCTCCTAATTACTGCACTTTCCAGTACATAATTGCAACAATGCATGCATTACCATGGATCACTTATTGTCGAGGAATATCGCTGCGGATTACGCCTCTAAAAATCATAATTCTTAAAAAAAGAAAAGATATTTGGCAATATCGGAGGTTTTTGGGGTAAATTTGCTTTTAAATACACGCAAATTTCTCCGAATCCTCGTAAAATAGTGTTTATTAATGTAACAACGCACATGTTACCATGGCTTCATCATTTTCAACCGATGAAATGATCAATTATACTTTTAAATCGCTAATAATTACAATTTTTAAAGGATGTATTGAGTAAAAAGAGAAGAAAATGACGTTTATTTCGTAATATTAACGATATATATATATATATATATATTTTTTTTTGTAGTGACTTAGTGTCGAAAGATTTTGTTTATTTTCGTCAATTATATTGTTGCAAATTGTCGTATTTTTGAGTATAATACTGTAACAATGCATACGTTTCTATAGTTACCAATCAGAAAGCAGCAATACGACATTTTATGCCTTTAATTTTCGTATTTCATAAGCAGAGAGTACAGTGTTAGCATTTGATGTATTTTTAATCTCCACTATGGTTTTCCTTGCCTAGGATATCAACATATAAACATATTTATCAGTGCATGGGGTCTTTTAATAGCATACGGCACCAGTATTACATAAGAATCATTTTTCTGTAATTTTTTTAATATTTATGTGTCCGATGTCGGTGACTCCCGTAAGAAATGCGTGGGAGACATCTTTTAAGAAAAACATTAATTTGACGCACTTCCCGACAAAATAGAATTATGAAATTTGGGGATTAGTTAGAGGAATAATTGAGTATTATATATCCGTATTTTTATGCCCAAAGTATCCTTGGTTCGACTCCAAAACGACTCGAAAATACTGCCATTAGAAATGCACGTTAAGTTCGTTTCGATCGATTGCAGACTTTTGCTCTTTCAATGATTTAAATTAGAAGTAATGGTGTTAAAAAACCGGGACAAGTACCAAAAGAAAGGAGATTGAACGAAGATTCTTATTCTGGTCGTAGAATACCGTTTACGGTTCGAAATTACGAGAAATCTTCAATCTAACCATTATGAGGAATCTTATTATTAAAGTAATAAGTTTGCATGTGTATGCAATATGTATAGCTTACTGTGTATAAAATATTCACCTTCCATGTTCGAATCTAAGTTTGAAATTGTTTCTTGCAAATCCTTGGAGTGCTAGATCAAAATTTATACATTTATACTACGAGAGATGCATCTTTCTATACATCATAAAATATTCATTATCCTATGCACAATTATTTAGAAAATAAGCTGAAAAATTAATTGAAATGGCGAATGCATACCAGTTTCAACGATCAGCCATGTTTGAGTCTTACTTTTAGATTTTCTCGTGTAATCAGTTTTTAAGCTAGATTACAATACTTTATTATAAGTAACACATATTTATGTACAATTAGTAAAATACGCAACGTCTTATCTTTAATAGTTTTGGCTACAAAATTAATTAAACGAGTTGATGCATAACCGTTTCACTGGTCAGCAGTCTTTAAGGTTACTTAATTTTACTTTAAGGTCAACTTTGGAGCTTTCTAAAACAAAACCTGTGAACGTTTGATCAAAATAAATACATTAATAATAAACTTTATATAATTGTCTACAATTACTAAAATATTTATTCTCTTACAGCTAATGTAAGTAAGCTCCTAGAAAAAAAATTAAACCAGCAAACGTACATCCCGTTCCAACGGTCAGCCAAGTTTGACTCAAACTTTGAGAATTTTCTGAGAAACATCTATGAAAGCTAGATCAAAACATTTGAACGATAACATACTAAAAGCATGTGTGTACAACCCATAAAATAATCAGCTTCCTAAATTAATAATTTTCCTAAAAAAATAAACAAGATAGCATATGTGTAACCGTATCCCTTGGTCAGCCATCATTAAAGTCAACTTTGAAAATTTCTTGCGTACAAATTTTTATTGTTAGATCAAAATTAGTATTTTTTTATACACTATAAACATGTACCTACAACCCATAAAATATTCAAGTTCCTAGGTTAAACGGTTTTTCATATAAAAATAATCAAACTAGCAAGTGCACATCCCGTTTCCATGGTCAGCCATATTTAAGGTCAACTTTGAAAATTTTTAGAACATAACCTATGAAGGCTAGATCAAATTTTATATATTTATAATAAAGTATATATTATTACCTATAACCCACAAAAAATTATTTTCTTAAACTTAATAGTTTTGCCTAGAATAATGATTAAACCAACAAATGCACATCCTTTTCAAACTGTCAGCCATCTTTAAGGTCAACTTTGACAATTTCTAGAACAATATCTATGAAAGCTAGATCAAAGTAAAGAATGTTTATATATACCATATATATACCATATATATTACATTATTTTTACATCTTTTAGTTCAACTTTGAAAATTTATAAAACAAAACCTTTCAATGATAGGACAAACATAATATTTTTATAATAAACTAAAAACATTATCCTATAACTTATAAAATCTTTTTATTCATATCTAGAAAATTTACGCCTAGAAAAATAATTAAATCTATGAATGCACATTCCTTTTCAAACGGTCAGCCATGTTTGTGTCTAACTTTGAGAATTTCTAGAATAAAATAAGTGTAAGCTAGATCAAAATAAAAAATATTTTAATATACCTTATATACTTATTTATAAACAATAAAATATTCATTTTCTTAGACGTAATATTTTTGCCTAGATAAATAATTAACAATGTAAATGCACACCCCGTTCCGACGGTCAACTATCTTTTAGGTCTAATTTGAAAATTTCTAGAAGACAACATATAAAAGCTAGATCAAAATCAAAATAGTAAAGTATACTATATTTATTTTGCTATAAGTCATAAAATATTCAATTTCCTAGACATAATAGTTTAGGCTAGAAAAATAAATAAAACAAAGACTGTACATCCCTTTTCAACGGTCAGCCATCTTTTAGTTCAACTTTGAAAATTTTTTATACAAAACTTATGACAGCTAGAACACAATTAATAAATTAATAATAAACTAAATACATATATCTATAAGCCATAAAATAATAATTTTTCTAGACTTCATAGTTTTACCTAGAAAAATAATTAAATCTATGAATGCACATCCTTTTTCAAACTGTCAGCCATCTTTTAGCTCAACTTTAAAAATTTATTAAACAAAACCTTTGATGGATAGAACAAATCTAATAAATTTATAATAAACTACGTATTATTATCTACAATTCCTAAAATATTTATTTTCCTATCTTTAATAGGTTAGGCTAGAAAAATAATCAAACCAACAACTGCACATCCTGTTTCAATGTTCAGCCATCTTTGAGGCCAACTTTGAAATTTTTTAAAACAAAATTTATAAAAGCTACATCAAAATAAAAAATAATTTTATAAACCACAAACATTTACCTATAACCCATAAAATACTTGTATTCCTATCTATAATAATTACGCCTAGAAAAATAGTTAAACCAACAACTGCACATCCCGCTTCAATGGTCAGCCATATTATAGTTGATCTTTGACAATTTCTAGAACAGAATCTATAAAAGCTAGATCAAAACTAATATTTTTATAATAAACTACATACCATTATCTATACTTCGTAAAATATTCAGCTTCGTAGACATAATTGTTCCGCCTAGAAAAATAGTGAAACCAACGAATGCACACCCCTTTTCAACGGTCAGCCATCTTTTAGTTCAAATTTGTAATTTTTTAAACCAAAATATATGAAAGCTAGATCAAAATAAAAATATTTTAATATATCTTATATATTTTTCTATAAACCATAAAATATTTATCTTCCCAAATGTCATAGTTCCGCCTAGAAAAATAGCTAAACCAACGGCTGCACACCCCTTTTCAATGGTCAGCCATCTTTCAGTTCAACTTTGAGAATTTTTTAAGCAACACCTATGATAGCTAAAAGAAATGTAATACTTGTATAGCAAACTACAAGCATTTTTCTATACACCGTAAAATACTCAGCTTCCTAGACTTTATAATTCCGCCTAGAAAAATACTTAAACCAACGAGTGCACATCCTTTTTCAAACGGTCAGCCATCTTTTAGTTCAACTTTGAAAATTTTTAAAACAACATTAATGATAGCTAGAACAAAATTAGTACCTTTAAAATAAACAAAGAGCATTTATCTATAATTTATAAGATTATCTTTCTCCTATCTTTGTAAATTTTAGCTAGAAAAATAATTAAACCAACAAATGCACATCCCGTCCCAGCGGTCAGCTATATTTAGCTCAACTTTGAAAATTTTTAAAACAAAATGTATAAAATCTAGATCAAAATAAAAATAACCTTGTATACCTTTTATATTTTTCTAATACCTGTAAAATATTCAACTTCCTAGACATAACAGTTCCGCCTAGAAAAATAGTTAAACTAACGACTGCACACCCCTTTTCAACGGTCAGCCATCTTTTAGTTCAACTTTGAGAATTATTAACACAAAACCTATGATAGCTAGTACAAAGATAATATTTTTATAATAAACAATAAAGATGTTGCTATAAATCGTAAAATATTCAACATCCTAGATATAATAGTTCCGGCTAGAAAAATAAACAAATCAAAGACTGCACATCCCGTTTCAACGGTCAGCCATCTTTTAGGTCTACTTTGAAAATTTCTTGCGTACAAATTGTCAACGCTACGTCAAAACTAATATTTTTATGATACACTACAAACATCTATCTATAACCTATAAAATACTAGTATTCCTATCTATAATAGTTTTGCCTAGAAAAATAGTTAAACCAACAAATGCACATCCCTTGTCAACGGTCAGCCATCTTTTAGTTCAACTTTGAGAATTTTTTAAGCAAAATCTGTGAAAGCTAGAAGATATCTAATAATTTTATAACAAACTACAAGCATTTTTCTATACACTGTAAAATACCCAGCTTCCTAGACTTTATAGTTCCGCCTAGAAAAATACTTAAACCAACGAGTGCACATCCCTTTTCAAACGGTCAGCCATGTTCGCCTTTCCCCAGTTGAATCCTTTTTATCGATTCGCAGCGGAGAAAAAAGTGGCAAATTTACGTATTTCGCTCTAATTTACAGGTGTCCGCTTTAATGGGCTCAAAGTGGAGCCATCTATTAGCAGTCAATTGCAACCCCTAATTACGCCGTATATATACGTGAGAGAGATAAGCTCTTTTATATATGTATTTATATGAACAGCTGAATCGACTGTTTTTTTATAAGGAAAAGATGGGTTTTTTTAATGTTTTGGGTGTCACGTGAGGGCACGTGACAGCACGTGATGTCACGTGAGGTCACGGTTTTACTAAATAGTGTATTTTTAAGGTTTTAAAGGCATTTTTATGTATTTTTTGTGTTTTTTTTACGTTTTTGTGAGGTGTTAATGTTTTTTAAAATTCGTAAGGGCACGTGAGGTCACGAAACAGCACGTGAGGTCACGATTTCGATAAATAGTGGTATTTTAAGGAATTTTTTAGGGATTTTTTGTGTATTTATTGGTTTTTTATACGTTTTGGAATGCAATTAATGATTTTTTTAACATTTGTGACTTGGCGTGACGTCACGTAACGTCACGTGAGGTCACGATAGTTCACGAAATTGTTAGACAGTGCATTTTATAGATATTTTTAGTGATAACTATGTATTTAATTGTTTTTTTTACGTTTTTATGAGAATTTGTAGTGATTTTTATAATTCGTGAGGGCACGTGAGGACACGCAAAGTCACGTGAGGTCACGGTTTCACTAAATAGTGCATTTTTAAGGTTTTTAGGGGTTTTTATGTATTTTTTTGTGTTTTATATGTTTTTGTGAGAATTTGTAGTGATTTTTATGATTCGTGAGGACACGTAATGTCACGTAATATCACGTGAGGTCACGATTTCACTAAATAGTGCAATTTAAAGGTATCTTTATTAAGTTTTTTTATGGAATTATTAGTTTTTTTAAACATTTTTTGAGACTTTTGACTGTTTTTTTAAAATTCGTGAGGGCACGTGAGGTCACGTAATACCACGTGAGGTCACGGTTTTACTAAATAGTGCATTTTTAAGGGATTTTTAGTTTTTTTATGGAATTATTAGATTATTTACAATTTTTTGAACTGTTTGAGTGATTTTTAAAATTCGTGACGTCACGTGAGGTCACGATTTCAATAGATAGTGTATTTTTAAGGTTTTTAAGGCATTTTTATGTATTTTTTGTGATTTATACGTTTTTGTGAGAATTTGCAGTGATTTTTATAATTCGTGAGGGCACGTGAGGTCACGATTTCGATAAAATGCACTATCCCAAGTATTTATTTGGTTTTTTATTAATTTATTTGCGTTTTTTGCATTTTTTTTGAGACATAACGGTGATTTTTAAAATTCGGGAGGTACGAATCCATGCTTTACGTTCATGAATATTGTGTTTAGATAAATAATATTGTGTTCTTCGCTGGAATGACGTCGAATCCCCTTAATTTATGATGAGACCGCTTAGAACCCGATGACTTCGCTTAGCATATGACAACTCCGCTTAGGGTATGATGACTTCGCTTAGAACTCGATAGCATTGCTCATTATACGTTGAATTCACTTAGCGATAACTACGCTTAGATTTCGCTGAATTAGTGATAACATCACTAAAAATACGTTTGCTCCGCTTAGAATACGCTGACTTCGCTTATATATCCTTAAATTTCGCTTAATTAGCGATAACTCCGCTTAGTTAATGATAAGTTTGCTTTGAATACGCTTAGATCTCGCTTAAACTGTGATTACTTTGCTTAGAATAGAAGACGATAACTCTGCTTAGAATACGTTGACTTTGCTCTGAGAGCGTTGAGAGAGCTTAAGATTGTGATGAATTCGCTTACTTTGTGATGAGATTGCTTAGAATACGATATCATCGCTTAGATAACGCTTAGATTAAGATAACTTCGCTTAGAGCACGTTAAGTTCGCTTAGAAACACCAAAATTACGATTAATATATGATAACCCCGCTTAGATTCCGCTTCATCCGCTTACTTCCTGCTTCCTTCGCTTCGATTCTATTGCTTAGAATATGGAAAGTTCGCTTAGAATATGATTACATGGCTTAGCATACGCTTAACTCTCGCTTAAACTGAGATTACTTCGCTTAGAATATGATAAGTTCGCTTATATTACGTTCAGTCCGCTTAGAAAACGCTTAATCCGCTTAGAATACGTTGACTACGCTTAGAAGGCGATAAGTCCGCTTAGAATACGCTTACTCAGCTTAGAATACGCTTATATCGCTTATATCTCGCTTAAACAGTGATTAGTTTGCTTAGAATACGATAATTATTCTTAAAATACTAAGATTCCGCTTAATTAGTGATAACTACGCTTAGAATATGATTACATCGCTTAGATATTGCTTAAACTATAATTAGTTCTCTTAGAATGCAATAACTTTACTTAAAATACCAAGATTCCGCTTAATATATGATGAATCTACTTAATTTACGATAACTCCGCCGAAAATATAATATTAAATACAATACTTAAAATACATATATTTCTGTTAGAAGATGATAATTCCGCTTAGATTCCATTGCTTAGATTACGTTCAGTTCCCTTAGAATACCTAAATTACGCTTAATTTATGATGTTTCCACTTAGTCATGATGTTTAAGCTTAGTTTATGCTTCCTTCGCTTAGATTCCGCTTCCTCCGCTTACTTCCCAATACCTTCGCTTAGTATCCGCTTCTTTCGCTTAGATACACTTAAAGTATGATGAATCCGCTTAGAATACGCTGACTTCGCTCAGAATGCGATAGCTACGCTTAGTATATGATAGGTTCGCTTAGAATACGCTTAGATCTCGCTTAAACTGTGATTACTCCGCATAAAATACGATAACTCCGCTTAGAATACGCTTAGTCCGCTTAGAATACGATAACTCCGCTTAGAATACGCTTAGTCCGCTTAGAATACGATAACTCCGCTTAGAATACGCTTAGTCCGCTTAGAATACGATAACTCCGCTTAGAATACGCTTAAATCTGACTGAATTAGTGATAACATCGCTTAGAATACGTTTACTTCGCTTAGAATACGCTTATTCCGCTTCGAACATGATAACATCGCTTAGATAACGCTTAGAATAACATAACTCCGCTAAGAACACGTTAAATTCGCTTAGAAACACCAAGATTATATTAGTATATGATGACCCCGCTTAGATTACGTTCAGTTAGCTTAAACTATGATATCTTCGCTTAGAATATGATAAGTTCGCTTAGAATACGCTTAGATCTTGCTTAAACTGTGATTAGTTCGCTTGGAACATGATCAGTTCGCTTACATTACGTTCAGTTCGCTAGGAATATGATAACATCGCTTAGGTTATGATGAATCCGCTTAGAATACGCTTAAACTGCTCGCTGAAATTCGATTTCTCCGCTTAGAATACGATAAATCCGCTTAGAACCCGCTTAGAATAGGATGACTCCGCTTAGAATATGATAAAATCGCTTAGAATACCCCTACTCTGCTTAGAATACCCTTACTCCGCTTAGAATATGCTTACTCCGCTTAGAAACATCAATATTACATTTAATACATGACGCATCCGTTTAGTCCATGCTTCCTCCGCTTAGCTAATGATGACCCCGCTTAGATTCCGCTTCCATTCCACTCCCTCTCCTCAGAAAGAGATCCATAAGAATGAGCGTCCTGTAGAGATGCGGGTTTATATATATGTGAGATGGGGGAGGGGTAGGAGGGGAGGGGAGGGGGGAGAGGAGGGGAGTTGTCTTTATGTTATACACGTGTTAAGTGCTCAGAGGGCAAAATGGCGGCGTATAAGAAGAAGGGATGGGGGGGAAAAGATCATTATCTCACAAGACAACAGATACTCATTAGAGACGCAAATATACGTGTACTATATACATCCATTCTTTTGATATATATTACCTGACAATTGAAATATATGTTACGTAATTACACTATATATATAAGTTCTTTTAAAGGATTACGTACGATTTAAGATTAAATTAATAATAATATATAATAAAATAATAATAATATATATTTATTTAACTTTGTCACGAAATGCAATAATGAAAAGATAATAAAAACGTTTATTTAATTATAATGATGATAATTATAACAATATTAGTATAATGAATAAATAATAACAATAATTTTATAATAAACAAATAGTAACAATAATTTTATAATAATCAAATAATAATAATGATTTTATAATAAATAATAATAACAATATTTTTACAATAAACAAATAATATTAAATATAATAATAACAATATAAAGACAATAATTCTTTTGAATAATTAATAACAATCATTATTTTTATGACATTTAGTAACAAAATACAAAATTACCAGTCGCAAAACTTTAACAAAAAGGAAACATAATAATGCACAGTAACAATAATTTTTAAATAAGAATAATATGTAATAATGTACTCAAACACATGGATATTTTTAACGATTAAATACAATTGAAGTGCAGAATAAATTAACGCGTAATATACTCTGATGCATCGGTGTTTTTAAATAATAATAATATAACTAATAATATAATAATAATATACTCAAATACATGTGTATTTTGATTTCGTATTTGTTGTTTAAATCACTTAAATTGCTCAAAATTGTTGTAATTTCGTGTTTATTATTGTAACAATGCATGAGTTACTATGAATTTACATTAATTAAGCAATAAAACGAGTAATTATGCTTTTAAATTAAATATTTCACGAGAAAAAAGTAAAATACAAGCTTTTTTTGAGTATTTTCAGTGAATTTGTTACAATATTAGTCTTAAAATCACTTAAATTGCCCAAAATTAATGTAATTTCCAGTTAATTGTTGTAACAATGTACTCGTTAACAAAGAATTACGCATTATCTTGCAATAATATGAATATTATGCTTAAAAATTGAATATTTCGTTAACAATGAGGTAACTATTGTGTTTGTTACATTACATTACAAATATTTGTATATTCCGCTATCTTTTAAACTTATTCTTAGACAGTTGAAGAGCGAATTACGTTATTATAAAAACAAACCTAGGGATCTCAGATATGGCTGATGATGGAAACTAGCATACATTCTATATTTAATTAATTATAAAGCCAAAACTGTTGTAGATAGAGTAATGAATATTTTACTAATTATAAACAATTGTATGTAGTTTGTAATGATTTGGTTTTGGTTCGTCCATCTTTATAAATTATGTCAGAAAAAGTTCTCAAAGTTGGCCAAAAAAATGGCTGACCAGAGAAACTGTCATGCATTCACTAATGAAGTTAATTTTTAAGCAGAAAACTATTAAAGGTAGGACTTCCAATTATTTTATAAGTTATAGATAAATATATTTAGTTTGTCATAAACGTTTTAATTTGCATCTATCCCTCATAGATTTTGCACGAAAAAGTTTCAAAGTTAGACTCAAAGATGGCCGACCAGGGTAAAATGTTTGTACTTGACAATTCAATTAATTTTCCAGCCCAAAATATGGAAGTAAGAGTAATGAAAATTTTACGAATTATAAATAAATATATGAAATATATAAAAGAGTTATTGCCCTTGATATATCTTTCATATTTATTGCATAATAGATTCTCGAAGTTGGTGTCAAAGTTTGAGATTTTTGAACATGTTTTTGTATTCGTTTTTTCAATTAACTTTTTAGACAAAATAATTAAAGTTAGGAAGATGAATATTTTAAGAATTATAGAAAATTGTATTTAGTTTATTTAAAATGAATTAGTTTTGCTCTAGCAATCAAAGAATTTGCTGCAGAAAATCTCAAATTTGGCATCAATTATGGCTGACGACGAAATTTTGACTATGACGACTTTAAGACTTTTGTTCTTTTAATGAATTAAATTAGAAATAATTGCCACAGAATATCAAAAAAGTACCAAATCAAAGGACATTGAATAAAGATTCTTCTTAAAGTCATAAAAATACCATTTTTGAGTCGAATTTGCGAGCATTAGAGGAATAAAGACAAAGAATTAGCACAATTTTCCTGTTTTAATACTCTAAGTAACGTATAAGTTCTATTTCAAAGTATATATTCTATTGGAAAGCTAACTGTGGATGCATGCATTTAAACATTAATTTCACCCACTTTCCGACTAATTAGAAATACGAAATTTAGGGATTAGTTAGAGGAATAATTGAGTATTATATATCCTTATTTTTATGCCCAAAGTATCCTTGGTTCGGCTACGAAACGACTCAAAAAACACTCTTATAAGAAATGCACGTAAAGTTCGTTTTTAAGGATTGCAGTCTTTTATTCTTCTGAAGAATTAAATAAGAAATAATTGCCCTACGAAATTAAAACAAGTACCAAAACAAAGAAAATTGAGTATAGCTTCTAATTGTGAGCTCATAATATCCTATTTGTTTTTAATTTCCTAGAAATATGCAAAAAAGCAAGCGAAAATAGTATCATAAGAATTACTCGTATAATTCGTTTCGATCGATTGCAGTCTTTTATTCTTTTCCAGATTTAAATATGAAATAATTGTCCTACAAAGTTAAAACAAGCACTAAAATAAAGGAAATTGAACAAAAATTCTTATTATAGTCACAAAATATCGTTTTAGAGTCGAAATTACGAGAATTATGCCAAGGAATACGGAATAGTTTTGCTTCTATAAACACCTAGTCGCCCTGACAACTAAGGCAATTGTTTAACTCTGCTCTTATATGAATATATATCATTATGACATAGATATAAATGGGTATATATATACTGTGGCATATATAGGTGTGATATATGCATACATCCAGTGTATGGATTCCTTTAAACTTGAGCAATTAAAAGCGAAGCGGTCCGATAGTTTGGAGGCAATTAACACAAATCATAGGAGGAAATTATCGCCCCGCAATGAATCATGGGTAGAGTCCTTATCTGTGCGCCGGCCCTGGAGCGGAAACGGAGAGGAAAAGTGATTGAAGTTTTTCAGAGGAGATCGTAAATTTGGAAGGAAATTGTCTTCTGCTTTATCTTCGAGATCAATGGACCGGAGGGATGGGATTCCTCTGTGTTGATATGCCAATGGATTGGGGTCCTTGGATGTGTAGGGGTTTGGAAGGAGGGGGTTTAAGAGGGGTTCCCGAAGGGGTAGAAATACGAAATTTGGGGATTATATAGAGGAAGGATTGAGTAATACGTGTCTGTATTTTTGTGACCAAAGTGTCCTTGGTTCGACTCCAAAACGACTCCTAAAAACTCTCGTAAGTAATGCACGTTTCGATCGATTGCAGACTTTACGTGTATTTCTTATGAGAGCATTTTTGTCCAAATTTTTGCAATTTAGAATATAAATATGATATTTCAATAGCAAAATAAAACTATTTGTTCAATTTCCTTTCTTTTGGTACTTGTTTCGATTTTCTAAGACCATTGTTTCTTATTTAAATATACAAAAGAATAAAATTCTGCATTCTTTTAAAACGAACTTTACGTGCATTTCTTATGGGAGTGTTTGTAAGACACATATCATCATGTATTTTATCATGATTCTCATTATTTCCTCTCAAAAACGATGGTTTAAGACTAAAATAAGAATCTTTATTCAATTTCCTTTCCTTTGGTACTTGTCTAGATTTTCTAAGACCATTATTTCTTATTTAAATCATCAAAAGAATGAAAGTCTGCAATCCTTAAAAACGAACTTTACGTGCATTTCTTACTCGTTCATTTTCTCCTCTTTTAGAGTCGAACCAAGGATACTTTGGATATAAAGATAAGAATATATAATATTTAATTACTGCTCTAACGAATCCGTAATTTTCGTATTTCTATTTAATCGGGAAGTGCTTCAATTCAAGGTTTAAAATATTCCTTTCACGCATTTCTTACGGGAGTCACCGACATCGGATACATAAATATAGTTGAATCATTTTGAATATAACTGAAATCTTAAATGTATAATCTTTTTCGTGAGCCAAATTTGAGATTTTCTGGACTCAAAACCTATGAGTGTCAGATCAATTTTAATATAATTATTAAAATATACATACATTTACCTATAACCCATAAAATATTTACCTTCCTAGATCTAACAGTTTTGGATAAATATTTAATTAAATTATTGAATTCATAATTGTTTCCCTGTTCAGCCTTGTTTGACTATAACTTTGAGATTTTCTTGTGACAAATGCTGTCAATATAGACCAATACGAATGCATTTTATATACACTACACATATATGTCTGTAACTCATAAAATATTCATCTTTCTAACTTCAATATTATTAGCTGGAAAATTCAATGAAGTAGCAAATGCATAACAGTTCCCCTGATAGCCATCTGTAAGTCTTATTTTGACATTTTCTCGAGCAATATTTTAATAAGTTAGACTAGCCGCGTGCATGCACCCTCTGGGTGCAGTTGTTTGGTCTGGACCAGACTTCTGGACTGATTCTGGACTATGAACATGTACTATCATTCATTTTTAATCATTACTTTCATATGGACATATCAATCATAGTGTATTCTTATGGGAAAACGCAATACCTCGGTTTCAACAATCGTATCCGTCGTCAAGGGGATTGGTTGTTTACAGCCTCAAATTTTCACGAAATTTCCGTTTATTTTAACCGAATTCTCGCCATTTCGACCCGATAACGATATTTGGCGACCAAAATGAGAATCTTTATTCATTTCTCTTTCTTTTGGTGCTTATCTCGAGTTCGTAAGCCTATTGTTTCTAATTTAATTTTGCAAAAGAAATGTAGCCTGCAAACGATAAAAGTGAGGTTTACGTGCATTTCTTATGAGAACGGTTTTTCTTCTCTGGGTTCGAACTGGGGCCGTTCAGGTAAAAGAAAATTTCGCCACATTGTAGGGTGCAGCAGTCTACATCGAATGCACGTTTCAGCATCGCTCTAGCTCTTGGCATTGGCGAGAAAAACGCTTTTCTTTGACAGACGGACCGACAGACAGACAGACACCGTAACGTTTTTAATATATATAGATCAGAATTAATAGCTTTATTCTAAAGAAATTGTATTTGCCTATAACCCTTAGGATAGGCAACATCCTGCATGTAATACTTTGGGCTAGAAAATTAATTTAAATGTTGAATACAAAAATTTTCCCTGCTTTTCAATTTTTACCTATAATTTTGATATTTAAGGGGGTTTTCGACGTTGTATTTTGGCATTGTTTGATACATTATGAATAATTAAATTCGGATACAACAATCGCCTTAGTCGTCAGGAAGGTTGGTTGTTTGTACTAGAAAAATTGTACTTATATTTCGTCTTTTTTGTTCGATTTCCCTCAATTTTGACCTAAAAACGATATTTTTATGAGCATAATAAGAATCTTTGTTTGATTTCCTTTCTTTTGGTCTTTGTTTTATATTTGTAGGACCATTATTTCTTTCTAAATTCCGCAAAAGAAGAAAAGTCTGCAATCGATCGAAACGAACTTTACGTGCATTTCTTATGGGAGTGTTTTGTAGACAAATATTATCATGTGTTTTATCGTAATTCTCATAATGTCTACTCGATAACGATATTTCTCGATATAAAAAAGTTCAACTTTGTTCAATTTCCTCTCTATTGGTGCTTGTTCTAACTTCCTAGGACCATTATTTCTTATTTAAATCTTCAAAAGAACAAAAGTCTGCAATCGATCGAAACGAACTTTACGTGCATTTCTTATGGATCCATTTTTGGGTCTTGTTGGAGTCGAAATAGGATAATTTGGGAATAAAAATAAGGATATATAATACTGAATTATTCCACTAACTAATCCCCAAATTTCGTATTTCTATTCAATCGGGAAGTGCGTTAAATTAACGTTTTTCTAAAAAATGTCTCCCACTCATTTCTTACGGGAGTCACCGACATCGGATACATAAAAACACACACAACGGTGATTATGATATAAGACGAGTATCCTTAATAGATGCAATCCGTAATAATAATTTATATGGAAATATGAATGGGAAATGAATTTGACCATATATAGTTGATTACTTAGTTAATTAATATGTAATCATTTTGATTTCTAATTGTTAGATATTTCAGCATGAATTGAGTGCATTTATGAATTTATTCCAAGCTATCTGAACATATTATAAGCGATCTCAACGTTTGCTAAGCTATCTCAACGTATTCTAAGCGATTTCAACGTATTCTAAGCAATTTCAACGTATTCTAAGCGATTTCAACGTATTCTAAGCAATTTCAACGTATTCTAAGCAATTTCAACGTATTCTAAGCAATTTCAACGTATTCTAAGCAATTTCAATGTATTCTAAGCGATTTCAACGTATTCTAAGCAATTTCAACGTATTCTAAGCGTTCTCAACTTATTCTAAGCTATCTCAACTTATTCTAAGCGATTCAAGCACGAAATAAGCGATCGCAACGTATTATAAGCTATCTCAACGTTTTCTAAGCTATCTCAACGTTTTCTAAGCTATCTCAACTTATTCTAAGCGATTCAAGCACGAAAGAAGCGATCACAACGTATTCTAAGCAATCTCAGCGTATTCTAAGCAGTCTCAACGTACTCTAAGCGGTCTCAGCATACTGTAAGCGGTATCAACGTATTCTAAGCGTTCTCAACTTATTCTAAGCTATCTCAACATATTCTAAGCGGTATAAGCGTATTCTAAGCGTTCCAAACGCATTCTAAGCAGTCCCAACGTCTTCTAAGAATTTTAAACATATTCCAAGCAGTCTCAACTACTTCTAAGCGGTATCAACATATTCTAAGTGTTCTTAACGTACTCTAAGCGGTCTCAACGTACTCTAAGCGGTCTCAACGTACTGTAAGCGGTATCAACATATTCTAAGCGTTCTTAACGTACTCTAAGCGGTCTCAACTACTTCTAAGTCATCTCAACGCATTCGAAGCATTCTGAACATCATTTAAGCTATCTCAGCGTAATTTAAGCGGTCTAAGCGCATATCTAGCTGCCTCAGCCGATTCTAAGCATTCTCAACGTGTCCTAAGCTGTTATAACGCATCCTGAGCGGTCTCAACGTATTCTAAGCTATTTCAACCTATTCTAAGCGGTTTGAACTTATCCTCAGCACTCTCAACTCATTCTAAGCGGACTCAACACTATGAAATCATTCTCAACATATTTTCAGCGTATCCTAAGCGGTCTCAGCGTACTCTTAGCGGTCTCAACGTATTCTAAGCTATCCCAACGTAATGTAAGCAGTCTCAACGTATTCTAAGCGAAGTCCGCCTATTCTAAGCGAAGCAAACATATTCTAAGTAAAGTAAACGTATTATAAGCCATCTCAACGTATTGCAAGCGGTCTCAACGTATTCTAAGCGGACTCAACACCTTGAAATCATTCTCAACATATTTTCAGCGTATCCTAAGCGGACTCAGCGTACTCTAAGCGGTGTCAACTCATTATAAGCTATCCCAACGTAATGTAAGCAGTCTCAACTTATTCTAAGCGAAGTCAGCGTATTCTAAAGCGAAGCAAACATATTCTAAGCAATGTAAACGTACTCTAAGCGAAGTAAGCGTTCTCTAAGCGATGTCAACGTATTATAAGCCATCTCAACGTATTGTAAGCGGTCTCAACTCATTCTAAGCGATCTCAGAGTATATCATACATATTTATAATAATTAATTTATCTATAATTATAAATAGTTATTAATTGAATCTATTAATTATATTCTAAGAGGTATCAACGTATTCTGAGCGATTTCATAGTATACTATTCTAATTAATAATTAATAATTTATCTCTTATTATTAATAGTTATTAATTTAAAGTTGTATAATTTAAATATATTTATCATTTGATAATTTTCTTAGGTTAATATTTACACTGTAATAACATATTTTTAACCAGGTAGGCAATTGGAGTACAGAATAATTGTTAATATATATATTATCATATTTGTGACATTGTTTATATATATTGCTTTGTTTGTAATGTTAATCCAGAATCATTTCCCATTCATTCTAAAATTTCCGCTAATTCATAATTAATTTCTATTTTCAGGTAAGCAAAGCTTTGATTCTTCGTTTGTAATCATGGAATAATTGTAAGTACTAAAACTAACTTTTATCTCTTATTGGAAATCCATTTATAAAATTGTATAAAATCCGAGCATTTCAATATTCAATCGAATTTATTTCAAATTGGGAAGCAAAATTTGATGGATACAATTCTAATTGCGACGATTCTCACGGAAACAAAAGATAGCCCTTAATCACATATACATATCCGAATGTAACTTTAAATAGTCTCCGATACTCTCTCAGATGTCTCTAGTTACACAACGGTGATTATTATAGAAGATAGCTGAGATATTATAACAAAGATTCGCACATATAATAGTCAACTATTCTTCTAATCAACCCCCAACTTGTATTTATGTTTATTCGGTAAGTGCGTGAAATTAATATATCTAAAAATCACTCACGTATTTCTTACGGGACTCACCGGTATGAATAAATACACATACTATAGTGATTATTATACAATATATATATAAGATATCATCATAAAAATTCGTATATATAATACTCAATCATTCCTCTAACTGATCCCCAAATTTCGTATTTCTATTTATTCGGGAAGTGCGTCAAATTAACGTTTTTATAAAAATGTCTCCCACTCATTTCTTACGGGAGTCACCGACATCGGACACACAAACACACACACAACAGTAATTATTATACAACATATCTAAGACAGTACCATAAAAATTGGTACATAAAATATTCAATAATATTTTTAACTAATGATTACTTTCAACTTCTTTCAGATTGTCTAAGACATTCTCATTTCGTCTAAGATAATCTCATAGTCTCTTAGCTTCTCTCAGATACTCTCAGCTTCTCTCAGATACTCTCAGATTGTCTCAGGTACTCTCAGATAATCTCAGATTATTTGAGATACTTTTAACTTCTCTTAGGTATTCCCAGATTGGCTCAGACACTCTCAGATACTATCATTTAGTCTCATGTACTCTCAGTTTCTCTCAGATTGTCTTAAATACCTTAAGAGATTCTCTCAGCATCTCTCAACTTTTCTCGAACACTTTCAATTTGTCTCAGGTACTCTAAGCTTCTCTCAGACTCTCTCATTTAGTCTTCGATACTCTCAGCTTGTCTCAGATTCTCTCAGCTAGTCTGAGATACTCTCATATTGTAGCAGATACTCTCAGCTGGTCTCAGGTAATCTCAGGGTCTCTCTGACGTTCTCAGCTTCTCTCAGATGCTCTAATTTAGTCTCAGCTTGTCTCATATACTCTCAAACACTCTCAGGTAGTCTTATATTGTCTCAGGCATTCCCAGCTTCTCTCAGTTACACTTGTATTATCTCAGATACTCTCAGTATCTCTCAGACACTCTCAGTTAGTCTCTGATACTCTCAGCTAGCCTCAGACACTCTCATTTAATCTAAAATACTTTCAGATTATCACAGTTACTCTCAGCTTCTCTCAGATACTCTTAGATACTCTCATTTAGTCTCACCTTCTTTCAGATACTCTCAGATTGTCTCAGATATTCGCCGAACCTTTCTAGATAGCTTCAATTAAATGTCAGCTTCTCTAAGGAGCTCTCACATATTTCGATTGCATTGTGACATTAGAATTCACTCCTATGTGTATAAATAGCTATACATACTCTCGTAGTATAAACAAGCGTGGTACACATCTGTCATTATGATCATCATTGATGTTATCTGACATCAAAATTCCCTACTATTTACATACAAACCTATCTCTAAGATGCTCTCAGCTAGCCTCAGACACACTCATTTAATCTCAAATACTTTCAGATTGTCACAGATACTCTCAACTTCTCTCAGATATTCTTAATTAGTCTCAGATTCTCTCAGCAAGTCCCAGATATTCTCAGCTAATCTCAGATATTCTCAGCTTCTCTCAGATACTCTCAGCTTCTCTCAGATACTCTCAGAACGTCTGAAATACTCTCAGCTTGTCTCAGATACTCTCAGATATTCTCAGCTTCTCTTAGATACTCTCAAATTCTCTCAGATATTCTCAATTAGTCTCAGATTCTCTCAGCTAATCCCAGATACTCTCAGGTCCTCTTAAATACTTCAAAACTTCAAATAGATAGCTTCAAATAATTGTCATCTTCGCCAAGAAACTATAATAATTTGACATCAAAATCCACTCTTATTCACATACACACCTATACAAATACACTCATAGAATCGACCCCTCTATTATGATTGACGAATCGACTTGTTCACGCATCTCTAATGTACTCCGAATGTACTCTTAAATATTCTCAGATATTCTCAGTTCCTCTCAGATACTCTTAGAATGTCTCAGACACTCTCATTTAATCTCAAATACTTTCAGATTGTCACAGATACTCTCAAATTCTCTCAGATATTCTCAATTAGTCTCAGATTCTCTCAGCTAGTCCCAGATATTCTCAGCTAATCTCAGATATTCTCAGCTTCTCTCAGATACTCTCAGCTTCTCTCAGATACTCTCAGCTTCTCTCAGATACTCTCAGACGATCTCAGATACTCTCAGCTTTTCTCAGTCTCTCAGATGCTCTCAGCATGTCTCAGATACCATTAAAATGCCTAAGATACTCTCATTTATTATCAGATACTCTCAGCTACTCTCAGACACTCTCAGATATTCTCAGCTTCTCTCAGATACTCTCAGATTGTCTCAGACACTCTCAGCTTATCTCTGACACTCTCAGTTCCTCTCAGATACTCTCAGCTTCTCTTAGATACTCTCAAATTATCTCAGATACTCTCAGCTTCTCTCAAATACTCTCAGCTTCTCTCAAATACTCTCAGCTTCTCTCAGATACTCTCAGCTTTTCTCCGATACTCTCAGCCTCTCGCAGATACTCCCAGCCTCTCTCAGATGCTCTCAGCATGTCTCAGATACTCTCAGTGACTCTCAGATACTCCCATTTAGTCTCAGGTACTCTCAGCTTCTCTCAGATACTCTCAGTCTCTCTCAGATACTCTCAGCGTGTCTCAGATACTCTCAGCATCTCTCAGATACTCTCAGCTTCTCTCAGATACTCTCAGCTAGTTGCTTGTTGTTTATCGCAGCCTCCAAGATAGCTTCAAATAATTGTCAGCTTCTCTAAGAAACTCAAATAATTTGACATCAAAATCCACTCTTATTCACATACACACCTATACAAATACACTCATAGAATCGACCCCTCTATTATGATTGACGATTCGACTTGTTCACGCATCTCTAATGTACTCCGAATGTACTCTTAAATATTCTCAGATATTCTCAGTTCCTCTCAGATACTCTTAGAATGTTTCAGATACTCTAGTATTGTCTGTGATACTCTCAGCTTCTCTCAAATACTCTCAGCCTCTCTCAGCTTCTTTCAAATACTCTCAGCTTCTCTCAGATGCTCTCAGCATGTCTCAAATACTCTCAGCCTCTCTCAGATTCTCTCAGCTTCTCTTAGATACTCTCAGATTCTCTCAAATACTCTCAGCTTCTCTCAGATACTCTCAGCTTCTCTCAGATTCTCTCAAACACTCTCAGCCTCTCTCTTCTTCTCTCAGATACCTTCAGCTTATCTCAGATACTCTCAGCTTATCTCAGATACTCTCAGCTTCTCTCAGCTTATCTCAGATACTCTCAGCTTCTCTCAGATACTCTCAGCTAATCCCAGATATTCTCAGCTTCTCTTAGATACTTCAAAACTTCAAATAGATAGCTTGAATAATTGTCACCTTCTCCAAGAAACTAAAATAATTAGACATCAAAACTCACTCCTCTTTGCATACACACCTACACAAATACATTCATAGAATCGACCCCTCTATTATGATGGACGATTCGACTTGTTCACGCATCTCTAATAACCCTCCCCACTGGGAGGAATCGAACTTCTTCAAGGAGATAAAACCCCCTCCTTCCACAGCATCTCAAGATCTCATATCGAATCGAAATCTCCTTAAAACATTTCCACATCAACTAACTTTGCCCCCAGAACGCCCGAAATCATGCAGTGCGGTCCATTAAACTCTGGAAAACAAAAAACGGAGGATAATCGCCATTTAATCCCCTGTCAACCGTTGTTTACGATCCTCAGAAAGTTCTCGAAATTATCAATCTGAGAAGGGATTCCGTAATTTTGGATCGGTGAAAAAGTTATGGTCCGTGACTGTTTTAATTCTTCTTAGTTTCATTAATTTTAAATCTTTTCTTCATGTTTGTGAATATATTAATGTAAAGGAACCAACGATGCTTTTTTCACGAAAATAACAATGACATAGCTATATTAAACAATAGAAATATATATAAACTGTAGGAATATACTCTCAGCTAGTCTCAGATACTCTCAGCCTCTCTCAGGCACTGTCATTTAGTCTTAGACACTCTCAGATGCTCTCAGCCTCTCTCAGGCACTGTCATTTAGTCTCAGACACTCTCAGATACTCTCAGATGCTCTCAGCCTCTCTCAGACACTGTCATTTAGTCTTAGACACTCTCAGATGCTCTCAGCCTCTCTCAGACACTGTCATTTAGTCTCAGACACTCTCAGATACTCTCAGATGCTCTCAGCCTCTCTCAGACACTGTCATTTAGTCTTAGACACTCTCAGATGCTCTCAGCCTCTCTCAGGCACTGTCATTTAGTCTCAGACACTCTCAGATGCTCTCAGCCTCTCTCAGACACTGTCATTTAGTCTTAGACACTCTCAGTTACTCTCAGAATGTCTCAGATACTCTCAGCTTCTCTCAGAAATTCTCAGCATGTCTGAGATACTAATACAATCAATACAATAATACAATATTATCAATATAAAAAGGATTCTGTAATTTTCCATCGCCTGAAAAGTTATCATACGTGACTGTGTCAATTCTTTTAATGTCATAAATTTTAAATTTTAACTTTATGTTTGTGAATATATAAATGTAAATGAATCAAGAATGCTTTTGCCATGAAAATTACGGTAACGTAGCTCTAATAAACAATAGAAATACTTCGAAACTATGAGAATATTCTTATATTATGGTCATCAGAATTCGTTTTTCAAGTCAAAATTGAGGGAATCTATCTAGATCCCTAATCAACGGAGTTCCGTCAATCCAAGAAACAATGGAAACTTTCTTGTTTTATAATGTTCGGGTAGGTTTAAGGAGGTTGCTAGGTAACTATTAAACAATAGAAATACCTAGACACAACATGATTACACCTATTATGGTTGTATAAAAAATCATTTCAAGTCAAAAATGAGGTGTTTTGATGAAAAGTCCCTATTATATCTTTCCAATCAGTAAATACGACAGTTTGGGTGAGTTTCTAGGTTACGCGGCTCCATATTAACGATAGAAATACCGAAAATATCGAAATATATAAACTTTGGTAAATAAACATTGTTTTCAAGTCGAAATTAAGATAATAGAACAGTTTGGGAGAGTTGTTAGGTAAATCAGACCGCTTTACGATAGAAATGCGTAAGAAAATATGGAAATAAATTAAGTAAATGCATAAAGTTTCTAAAGGGCCCGGGTTCGAATTTATAGAGCCTCGGAATGTCTCAGACACTCTCAGCTCATCTAAGATATTTTCAGAATGTCTCAGATACTCTCAGGTACTCTCAGGCAGTCTCAGATACTCTCATTTAGTGTCAGATACTCTCAGAAAGCTTCGGACACTCTCAGCTCCTCTCAGATAATCTTAATATGTCTCAGATACTCTCATTTACTCTCAGATACTGTCCTGTAGTCTCAGCTACTCTCAGCTTGTTTCAAAAATACTCTCAGCTTGTCTCAGGTACTCTCAGCTTCTCTCAGACACTGTTAGCTTCTTTCAGACACTGTCAGCTTGTCTCAGATACTCTCAGACATTTCTATCTTCTCTCAGACACTTTCATTTAGTCTCAGATGTTCTCAACTTCACTCAGACACTCTCAGCTTCTTTCAGACACTTCTATCTTCTCTCAGACACTTAAATTCAGCCTCAGACACTCTTATTTATTCTCAGAACACTCTCAGATTCTCTCAGATAGTCTCAGATACTTTCATTATCTCTCAGATACAATCAACTGCTCTCAGGTTCAATTATTTGGTCTCAGCTTGTCTCAGATGCTCTCAGCATCTCTCAGGGTTTCTCAGACTGTCGTAGATACTTTTAATTGCTCTCAGGTTCAATTATATGCTCTCAGAGCGTCTCAGCTTCTCTCAGTTACTCTCAGATTCTCTCAGACACTCTCAGCTTATCTCTGGCACTCACAGCCTCTTCTCAGGTACTCTCAAACACTCTCAGCTAGTCTCCGATGCTCTCAGCTTCTCTCAGATACTCTCATTTAGTGTCAGCAAGTCTCAGATACTCTCAGATTTCTTTATTTATATTTGTATCTATAACTAACTTTCCTTAAACTCCCCGATATCTTGGAAAGTAGAGAATTTCTCTCCTCTTTCTCGAAATCATTCGAAATCCAGCCACATTTCTAAAAAAGAGAATTCCCTGATTATTCGATCGCTTTTAGAAAGTTATCATCCGTGACTGTTTTAATTCCTCTTTTAGAGAGATTTTCGGGATGATTCAAAGGGTTATTTTCCGCAGAATTTAATGGGTTTGAAATTAGTATAAATTCGTCGTGTCCCCCAGGTGGTCGGGCGCACCTGTGTGGATTTATTTGGGCCCCCTCCTCATATTCCGCGATTTTATTGACTGTAAATTTAAGATGGAATCGGGCGTAAAAATCGGTTAAAAGGGATGTAAATTAGTGTGGAATGAGTCCTGGAAGAGATTTGGTTCATTTGGATTGCTATGGGAACTTGAAATCGGTTCATTATTAAGAATCTTCGCTTAGATATCGTTCTTTTCTTAATTCAACAGTTTCTTTGGTTGTCTATGATACTAGTTGTTCATACTAACTATAAAATGTTTTTTTTTCGTTTCTATGGATACATTTGCAGCTATTTTAAATCAAAATTAGTTAATTAAGCGCTTAAAATTTGATTTTTGAGTACTTAAGTCATAATAACACATGATTTCTTCGCTTAGTTGGCGCTGAGTGCGCTTAGAGAATGATGTTTGCGCTTACTAAGTGATGAATACGCTTACTTTAGTGCTTAGTTAGCTATGCATACGCTTAGAGAGTGATGGCTGTGCTTAGAGAACGAATTTTTCTTTATATAATTATTAATACGCTAAAATATTGATTTCTGTCCTTAAACACTGATTTTTCTGCTTACTTAGTGATGTATTCGCTTACAAAATGATTTATTCGCTTATTAATTGATTACAGCGCTTGAAAAAGTGATTCTTACGCTTAGTTAGTGCTGACTGCGCTTGGAGAATGATTTTTGCGCTTATCAAGCGATTACTATGCTTAAAAGACTGATTTTTCCGCTTAGAAACTAACTTTTACGCTTAATTTGCGATGACAGCGCTTAGTTTGTGATTAGTGCGCTTAGAGAATGATTTTTGCGCTTATGATATCATTAACACGTACAAAAGAGAAACTTAAGCGCTTAGACAGTGATTACTTCGCTCAGTTAGTGAGGACATTGCTTAAACAGTGATTTGTAAGCGCTTAGCTAGCGATGGGAGTGCTTAGGATGTAAATTAGTGTGGAATGAGTCCTGGAAGAATTTTGGTTCATTTGGATTGCTATGGGAACTTGAATATCGGTTCATTATTAAGAAAATATACCTTTAGATATCGTTCTTTTCTTAAATCAACAATTGCTTTGGTTGTCTAGGATACTAGTTCTTCCCACCAGCAATATTATAGGTTTTTTTCGTTGTCGTGGATCAAATACTAGCTATTTTAAATCGAAATTAGTTAATTAAGCGCTTAAAAATGAATTTTTCTTTATTGATTTTGATTGAAGATTGATTTTTGTCCTTAGACACTGATTCTTCCGCTTACTTAGTAATTTATTCGCTTACAAAATGATTTATTCGCTTATTAATTGATTACAGCGCTTGAAAAAGTGATTCTTACGCTTAGCTAGTGATGACTACGCTTTGTAAGTGAATTTTATTCCCTTTATAAGTGGTTGATACGCTTAAAGAGTGCTTTCTGCGCTTAGTTACTAATGACTGCGCTTAAAGAATTAATTTTGCGTATATTAACTAATTAATGCGCTTAGAGAGTGATTTGTGCGCTTATTAAGTGATTTATTAGCTTAGCAAGTGATGCCTAGACTAAAAGATTGATTTCTTCGGTTAAAAACATGATAAATTCGCTGAAATTGCGATTTTTTCGCTTAGTTAGTGATGACTACGCTTAGAGAACGAATATTACGCTTATCAAGCGATTACTATGCTTAGAAGATTGATTTTTCCGCTTACAGACTAACTTTTACGCTTAATTTGTGATGACAGCGCTTAGTTTGTGATTACTCCGCTTAGAGAACGATTATTAAGCTTATCAAGCGATTACTATGCTTAGAAGATTGATTTTTCCGTTTAGAAACTAACTTTTACGCTTAGTTTGTGATTACTTCGCTTGGATAATGATTTTTGCGCTTACGATATGATAAACACGTACAAAAATGTAATTTTTGCGCTTAGACAGTGATGACTTCGCTCAGTTAGCGATGACATTGCTTAAACAGTGATTTGTAAGCGCTTAGCTAGCGATGGAAGTGCTTAGGATGTAAATTTGTGTGGAATGAGTCCTGGAAGATATTTGGTTCATTTGGATTGCTATGGGAACTTAAAATCGGTTCATTATTAAGAAAATATACTTTTAGATATCGTTCTTTTCTTAATTCAACAGTTTCTTTGGTTGTCTATGATACTAGTTGTTCATATCAACTATAAAATGTTTTTTTTTTTTCGTTTCTATGGACAAAATTTTTTAATTCATCAAGACAACGAAAGTCTGCAATCGATCGAAACGAACTTTACGTGCATTTCTTATGGGAGTATTTCTATGAAAATATTATCATGTATTTTATCATAACTCTCATAATTTAGTCTTGAAAATGTTTCTTCTCGACTACCATAAATAACTTCATTCCATTTCGTTTCTTTTGGTACTTTTTTCGATTTTCTAAGACCATTACTTCTTATTTAAATATGCAAAAGAACAAAAGTCTGCAATCGATCGAAACGAACTTTACGTGCATTTCTTATGAGAGTCTTTTAGAGTCGTTTTGGAGTCGAACCAAGTATACTTTTGGCATAAAAATAAGGATATATAATAGAACATTTATACTCTAACTAATCCCCAAATTTCGTATTTCTATTCAATCGGGAAGTGCGTCAAATTAACGTTTTTCTTAAAGAATGTCTCCCACGCATTTCTTACGGGAGTCACCGACATCGGACACATAAACACACAGACAAGGATACTTCCAATCTTCAGGATGAAATCTTCACCGTAATTTTCCTCCAAAAGCCGCAATAATTTCTATCTTTCCATCCTTATCATCTTAATTGGGAGTCCATCATACTTCTGGTCCATCATCAGATGTCAGCATCTTCATCCTAAACGAAATCTGTTTGACTGATGGCTCTGTAGGGGATTCCAATCCATCTAATATAAGTCACTTATATATCTTACGAAGGAAAAGTCTGGAAACTGAAAATAAAAAAATGAGTAATGAATAAGATCCCCGCGCAATATTGATTATAATGACAATGATCAAAAAATTAAAATAACATTGATTTATCATTGTTATCATTTTAATTTTTCAAGATTTATTCAATATATTTATGGGATAATCACATTGGAATCATTTGCAATGCATTTATTAGCTGTTATCATCACATGTTGATTTTTCAATTATTTCTATTTCTATATATATATATTAAAAACGTAACGGTGTCTGTCCGTCTGTCTACAAAAAGCGTTTTTTTCGCCAATGCCAAGAGCTAGAGCGATGCTGAAACGTGCATTCGATGTAGACAGCTGCACCCTACAATGTGGTGAAATTTTCTTTTACCTGAACGGCCCCAGTTCGAACCCAGAGAAGAAAAACCGTTCCCATAAGAAATGCAAGTAAACCTCACTTTTATCGGTTGCAGGCTACGTTTATTTTGCAAAATTAAATTAGAAACCATAGTCTTACGAACTCGAGATAAGCACCAAAAAAAAGAGAAATGAATAGAGATTCTTATTTTGGTCACCAAATATCGTTATCGGGTCGAAATGGCGAGAATTCGGTTAAAATAAACGGAAATTTCGTGAAATTTTGAGGCTGTAAACAACCAATCCCCTTGACGACGGATACGATTGTTGAAACCGAGGTATTGCGTTTTCCCATAAGAATACACTATGATTGATATGTCCATATGAAAGTAATGATTAAAAATGAATGATAGTACATGTTCATAGTCCAGATGTCTGGTCCAGACCAAACAACTGCACCCAGAGGGTGCATGCGCGCGGCTAGTGTATTATGAATATTTTAATCACGAATAAATTAGGTATATAAACTTCATAAAAATCGATAAAATAATAATAATTAATCTATAAAATAACAATTATAAATCACTAAAATAATAATGAATAAAAAAATATAATAATAAATTACGTTCATTCTTTATTCTTTTGTTATCTTCGTGCTTTAACGAGCATTTCTAACGATAATGAAAATAAATAATTTAATGATTGCGGTACACAAATAAATAAACAATACAAAAATTACGTCTCAATTTTAAATGTATAGTGTTTCTTATTGTATCTTTTTGTTATTTATAATCGTTTATAATTTTCATATTGTTCATTATTGTTTTTTTTTATAATATATGATTTATAAACATATATTCATGTATAATTTATTATATATATATCTTAAAAATCGTAAATATTATGTATAAGTCATATTTAATATATCCTGTCGAATTATTCTTTTTATTTATACTAAATATGTATTAAAATCTTAAAGTTTCCCTACATGGAATAAGAATGATTCATAAAATATGATTACTAAGTGATGAGAGCGCTAACTTAACGATTAGTAAGCTTAGATAGTGATAAAACTGCTTAGAAGATGGTTAGCGAGTGATTACTGCGCTTAGATAGCGATGGATGCGCTTAAGAATTGATAGCTGCGCTGAGGAGATGATTTCTACGCTTAGAGAATGATTATTGCGCTTAGTTTACCGGTGATTGCGCTTAGAATATGACGCTATGCTACCGTTGTAATTATATTTAATTATCCGATGTCAGTAACTCCCGTAAGAAATACGTGTAAACAATTTTTTAAACATTAATTTCACGCACTTCCCGATTGAATAGAAATACGAAATTTGGGGATTAGTTAGAGGAATGATTGAGTATTATATATCTTTATTTTTATGCCCAAAGTATCCTTGGTTCGACTCCAAAACGGCTCTAAAACACTCCCATAAGAAATGCACGTAAAGTTCGCTTTTATCGATTGCAGACTTTTGTTCTTTTGCATATTTAAATAAGAAATAATGGTCTTAGAAATTCAAGAGAAGTACCAAAAGAAAGGAAGATGAACATAGATTCTTATTTTAGTCATATTTTAGTTTATAGTAGAAATTATGAGAATTATGATGAAATACATGATGATATGTTTACTAGAAATATCTCCCATAAGAAATGCACGTAAAGTTCGTTTCGATCGATTGCAGACTTTTGTTCTTTTGAATGATTAAATAAGAAATAATGGTCTTAGAAAATCGAGATAAGGACCAAAAGAAAGTAAATTGAATAGAGATTCTTATTATAGTCATAAAATATCCGAAATTACAAGAAATATGATGAAATACATGAGGATATGTATACTAGAATTTCTCCCATAAGAAATGCACGTAAATTTCAGTCGATTGCAGACTTTTATTCTTTTGATGATTTAAATAAGAAATAATGGTCTTAGAAAATCGAGACAAGTACCAAAAGAAAGGAAATTGAACGAATATTCCTATTTCAGTCACAGAATATCGTTTTCGAGTCTAAATTACCGTAATTAGAACAATATTCACGTATATTCGTTAGGTTTATGCTAGTATGTACAACCTGTCTCCCTGACAACTAAGGCGATTGTTGAACTGGACTCTCATACGAGTATATGGATAATATAAGCTCATATTATTCTTTCTATCATTTATATCTATCGAACATTTATTATAAGTTCAACATATCTGAATTATGTTTAGACGTCTGAATTCACCAGTAGGAATATAAAAGTTCGTATTCAACAATTACATTGAACGTGTTGTGGACTAGGTTACATAGCGCTTAGATTTCACTATATTGTTGTCTTTCTCGCATTAATTCTTGCAGTTTTGTGTCCAAAACGATATTTCTCGACTAAAAAAATATATTCCTTTATTTTGGTACTTGTCTCGATTTCGTAGGACCATTACTTCTAATTTAATTCCGTAAAAGAAATTAACAGCTGCTTAGAGAAAAATTTAAGCTCTCATTACTATGATGTTACAGTTATTACTTTCCTTTCACAATTATTTCAACTGTGTTCTACTTTAGAATTAATATTCCTACTAGCCGCATGCATGCACCCTCTGGGTGCAGTTGTTTGGTCTGGACCAGACATCTGGACTATGAGCATGTACTATCATTCATTTATAATCATTACTTTCATATGGACATATCAATCATAGTGTATTCTTATGGGAAAACGCAATACCTCGGTTTCAACAATCGCATCCGTCGTCAAGGGGATTTGTTGTTTACAGCCTCAAAATTTAACGAAATGTCCGTTTATTTTAACCGAATTCTCGCCATTTCGACCCGATAACGATATTTCACGACCAAAATAAGAATCTTTATTCATTTCTCTTTCTTTTGGTGCTGATCTCGATTTCGTAAGCCTATTGTTTCTAATTTAATTTTGCAAAAGTAATGAAGCCTGCAACCGATAAAAGTGAGGTTTACGTGCATTTCTTATGAGAACGGTTTTTCTTCTCTGAGTTCGAACTGGGGCCGTTCAGATAAAAGAAAAATTGACCACATTGTAGGGTGCAGCAGTCTACATCGAATGCACGTTTCAGCATCGCTCTAGCTCTTGGCATTGGCGAGAAAAACGCTTTTTTTAGACAGACGGACACCGTTACGTTTTTAATATATATAGAATATGAATCTGTATATATGATTATCAAATTCTTCGACGATTAATTTAAATATTTATTATTTTTATATTCCTTTTAAAATTAGTATTAGCTTACGGTTTAGGATTACTGCACTAAGTGGTGATGGTGTTTATTATTTAATGAAATATATATTCTTTTAAATATTTACTTTTAAATTGAAATCTGATGGATGATGATGAAATCTGGATAAGATTTTTGCGCTTAGTCAGCTATCAGAAAGCTTAGATGAAAATAAAAGTGCTTAGATAGCGATTACTGCGCTTAGGGAATGATTACTTTGCTTAAAGTATGTGATTTTTATGCTTAGTAAGAGCTGAATCTGCTTAGGGAGTGATTACTGCGCTTCGTTTGTGATGAATGCGCTCAAGAATTGATAACTGCGCTAAGGAGATGATTTCTACGCTTAGAGAATGATTTGTGCCTTTAGTTAACTGATGAATATGCTTAGAATACGATTTTTGCGCTTAGTTAGCGTTCAGAAGCTTAGATGAAGATAAAAGCGCTTAGATAGTGATTACTGCGCTTAGAAAATAATTTTTACGCTTGGTCAAATATTTGTGCTAGCTCTAAATGCTAAGTCTGCTTCTATAGTGCTTTGTGCGCTTAGTGATTACTGCGCTTAGTGATTACTACGCTTAGTTGGTGATGAATGCGCTTTGGGATTGATTACTGCGCTAAGACAATGATTTGTGCGCTTAGCTTACTGATGACTGCGCTTAGAAGATGGTTAATTAGCTTATATAATGATTTGTGAGCTAGGTTAGTGATTACTGCACTTAGAGAATGATTGGTAGGCTAAGAATATGATTAGTGTGCTTAACTTATGATTTCTACATGTTTAAATCAAAATAACCTATATATACACAGAAATACTTTCGTTTCCACACTAATATAATCTTAAAAAACGTTTAAATTCGTAAATCCGTAAGAAAACAACCCGGAATATGTGAAATCCAAAAAAGCACATAATATTCAATATGTAGAAGATGATTACTGCGCTTAGACTATGATTGATCCGCTTAGTAAGAGTTGAGTCTGCTTAGAAGATGCTTTATACGCTTACATGGTGATTACTCTGCTAAGTTAGTGATGAATCCGCTTAGGAATTTGATTGCTATGCTGGAAAGACGATTACTGCGCTTAGAGAATGATTTTTACGCTTAGTAAGTGCTAAATCTGCTTATAAGGTGCTTTGTAGGCTTACATAGTGATTACTACGCTTAGAAGATTGTATGTTTGTGATTAATACGCTTAGTTTACTGATGACTGCGCTTAGAAAGGATGTGTCCGCTTAGAAAACGATTTCTGAGCTAAGTTAGCGAGTAAGTAAGTGAGCAAAGAATTGTTTAGTTCGCTTAATGAATGTTTAAATGCAAATTACAGATATATACACGCTATTGCTTTCGTTTTTACATTTTAAGATGTTTATTATTGCTAAAACAAGTAAAAAATCATCCAAATATCAGAAATAACTATGTTATTCTTCTTAAAACACATGTTAATTTGTGAATACGTAAGAAAATAAAACCAAAAAAAAAATAATTATATTGAAAAGTGATGGGTGTGCTTAGAAGATGATTACTACGCTTAAGGATTGTGCTGAATGCGCTTACTTAGCGATTACTGCGCTTATTCAATGATTTGTCAGCTTCCTTAGTGATTACTGCGCTTAGTTACTGATGCATGCGCTTAAAGATTGATTAGTATGTTAAGAAGTTTCGCTTAGGGAGTGATAGGTGCGCTTAGAAAGTTATTTTTGGGCTTAGTTATTGATGAATATGCTTAGAATATGATTTTTGCGCTTAAATAGCGTTGAAAAAGCTTACATTGTGATGAAGGCGCTTAGATAGTGATAACTGTGCTCAGTTAGTGATGAATACGCTTAGAAAATGATTAGTGTGCTAAGAAGACGATTAGAGTATGATTTAAAAGCTTAATAAGAGTTGAATCCGCTTAAAAGGTACGCTTAGTTACTGATTACAGCGCTTAGCTAGCGATGAGTACGCTTAGACATTGATTATTGTGCTTAGGAAACGATTTATGCAGGTTTAAATCAAAATTGCATACAAATGGAAGCAAATACTTCTGTTTTTTACCTCTTATATTTATAGACACGTACGAAAACGTCAAGAAACAAAAGTAAATCAAAAAAAAACTACGTTTTTCTTCTTAAAACACCTGTAAATCTGTAAATACATAAGAAAACGACCCCAAAATAAAAATAATATTGAAAACACGTACGTAAACGTAAGAAAAGAGAAGTAAATAAAAAAAACACATTACTTAGAGATTAAAGCGCTTAGTTAATGATTAATACGCTTAGAGAATGATTGGTACGCTTAGACAGTGATGATTTCGCTTAGAGAATAATGATTACTACGCTTAGTTTACGATTAATGCGTTGAATAATGATAAATGTGCTTAGTTAGTAATTAATCCGCTTAGAGAATGATTATTACGCTTAGTAAGTGATGACAGCGCTTAGTAAGTGAGTAGTCCGTTTAAGGAATGATTTTTTTCGTTTAGATTGAGAGTTTTCTTCCAAATTACATGTAAATAAACGCAAATATATTCTTTTTTACTTCTTAAAACACAAATATTATTGTAAATACGTAAGAAAACTACCCGAAAAGTGATGAAACGTAAAAAAAACACCTTTCTGTGGACTGATGGACAGTTAATCGCCGAAAATAAACCCATTTTACAGAAGATCCAAAGTTGAGCTCTCTTTCTCCCATCGCATATTCATTACTCATTTGTTTGGCCGCCGCAGGTGCCGAATATTGCAGGCACCGAGCGTGGGTGGGGGCGCAAAAAAGACGTCGAATTATTGTTATCGCCCTTTTAAAGGGGTGGGGGTGAATTGCAGCGTAATTAAGGCGGCCATGTTGAATTGCATCGATTTTAACTAATTCTCTGCTCTGCGGACGCCGTCCTTTAACTATTAGGGCCGATAATGGATGTGTTTATTCATAGCGGTAAGGAATGGGGGGGAGGGGTTTTTAAAAAGGTTAATTTGACGCACTTGCCGATTGAATAGAAATATGAGATTTAGGGATTAGTTAAGGGAATGATTGAATAATATATATACAAATTTTTATAATAATATCTTTGATATATTGGACAATAATCACCGTTTTGTGTGTGTGTTTATGTATCCGATGTCGGTGACTACCGTAAGAAATGAGTGGGAGTGATTTTAAAAAACGATGATTTGACGCAATTTCCGATTGAATAGAAATAAGAAATTTGGGGATTAGTTAGAGAAACGACAGATTATTATATACACAAATTTTTATAATGATATATTTTCAATCTTATGTAATAATTACCGTTGTGTGTGTGTTTATTCATAGCGGTGAGTCCCTAAAGAAATGGGTGGGAGGGATTTTTTAAAACGATAATTTGACGCGCTTTTCGATTAAATAGAATTATGAAATTTAGGGATTTAATAGAAAAATGGTTGAATAATATATATACAAATTTTTATAATAATATCTCAGATATGTTGTACAATAATCACTGTTGAGTGTGTGTGATTATGTATCCGATGTCGGTGACTCCCGTAAGAAATGCGTGGGAGACATTTTTTAGAAAAACGTTGATTTGACGCACTTTCCGATTGAATAGAAATATGAAAATTGGGGATTAGTTAGAAGAATAATTGAGTATTATATATACAAATTTTTATGGTAATATCTTAGATACTTTGTACAATAATCACTGTTGTGTGTGTGTGTTTATGTGTCCGATGTCGGTGACTCCCGTAAGAAGTGCGTGGGAGTGATTTTTTTAAACGTTGATTTGACGCACTTTCCCATTGAGTAGTAACATGAAATTAATAGATGAGTTAGAAAAATAACTGAGTATTATATATACGAATATGTATGGTAATATCTCAGATATGTTGTACAATAATCACTGTTGTATGTGTGTGTGTTTTGTATCCGATGTCGGTGACTCCCGTAAGAAATGAGTGGGAGTGATTTTTTAAAACGTTAATTTCACTTACTTTCCGACAAAATAGACAAATGAAAGTTAAGGATGAGTTAGAAAAATGATTAAATATTATATATACTTATTTTCATGCCCAAAGTATCCTTAGTTCGACTCCAAAAGAGGAAAAAATGATGACGGTGACTCCCGTAAGAAATGAGTGGGAGGATTTTTTTAAAACGTTAATTTCATACACTTTCCGAATAAATAGAAACATGAAATTTAGGGATTTAATAGAGAAACAATTGAAAATTATACACAATTATTTTTGTACCCAAAGTATCCTTGGTTCGACTCCAAAACGAGTAGAAAATACCCTCATAAGAAATGCACGTAAAGTTCGTTACGAACGATTGCAGACTTTTATTCTTTTGCATCTTTAAATAAGATGTAATTGTCTTACGAAATCAAAACAAGTACTAAAGGAAAGAAAATTAAATTAAAATTTTTATTTTAGTGGGAGAATATAATTTTATGGTCTGAACTGCTAAAATTTGGACAAAAAAACCTGAAGTAAGGAACGCTCGTGAGAAATTCGCGGGAGAAATATTTGAAGATAATTTCACGCAATTTCAGACTAAATAGAGTTATGAAATTTGTGTAGTAGTTAGAAGGATAATTCATCATTATATATCTCTATTTTCATGCCCAAAGAATCCTTGGTTCGACTCCAAAGCGACTAGAAAACGCTCTCATAAGAAATGCACGTAAAGTTCGTTTCGATCGATTGCAGACTTTTATTCTTTTTGACATTTAAATAAGATAGAACGGTCTTAAAAAATCGTGACCAGTAGAATAGGTTGAGTTCGCTTAGATTGTACTGAAAAGAACGTTAAGAGCGCTTAAAATACGCTGACAGCGCTTAGAGTATGTTAAGGCTGCTTAAAAGGTGTTGTAATTGCTTAGAATACTCTGAGACCACATAGATAACGATTCTAAATACACAAAGTTCAAGCTGGGACCTTTAAATATTCGTAACTAGAATAATTAAGAGACGATGAACTAATAAAACAAGTAATTTTTCCTCAAATTCATTATTCTGGTTTAATTGAATACACGGTAATATAATGATTCGTTTAAGATTGAAAAAAGTTATGAATTAGGTAATGTAAGACCCTATCTTTGTGAGAAAAGCAGACTATTCTTAAAAACTATGATGCTCTGGCAACTTACACTACTCTATAATAGTTCTCGGACTCTCTAATTGTATATATATGTATACAGGTATTATCAAGCTAAAAGAGAATTTGTGTTTTTAAAATTGAAGCACTCATTTTAATAACGTTAAAGAGCTAAAATATTGTTCTGTTTTGTGTTCTTATTTGAGATTAAACATGATCTGTAATGTGTAATACGTAACAGTGTTTGCATACAAATGAATATAACTGCATAAGGGACTAGCCTGAGATACTCTCAGAAAATCAGCATCTCTCAAATACTTCCAGCTTCTCTCAGATGCTGTCAGATGTTCTCTTATATTTTTAGGATCTCTGACATACTCTTAGCTTGTCTCGAATAGTAAAAGATATTCTGATATTCTCTCATACACTCTTAGTTTCTCTCAGATTTTCTCAGATACTCTGAGGTTGTTGTAGGTTGTTTTAAATACTCTTAGACACTCTCAAATACTTTTAATTTGTCTCAGATACCCTTAGCTTATCTAAGTTAGATACAGCTTAACTCAGATACTCTTAGATAATGTCGGACACACTCTGACACTCTTAGCTGGTTTAAAATACTCTCATTTAGTGTCAGATAATCTCAACTACTTTCAGATACTCTCAGACACTCTCAGAGTGTCACAGATACTTTCAGCATCTCTCATTTAGTCTCAGATGCTCTCCACTTCTCTCAGATACTCTCATCTTGTCTTACATACTCTCAGCTAGTCTCAGACACTTTCATTTAGTCTCAGATGCTCTCAACGTCTCTCAAACAGTCTCAGCTTCTATCAGATAATGTCAGACACACTCAGATGCTCTCAGCATCTCTACGATACTCTGAGTATATCTGAAATATTTTCAGCTTCTCCCAGGCACTTTTAACTATTATCAGATACTCTCAGGTTGTTTCTTATACTCTAAGCATCTCTCAGATAGTCTCAGCTATTCTCAGGTACTGTCATCTTCTTTCAGACACTCTAGTTTAGTCTCAGATACCCTCAGCTTATCTCAGATATTTTAATTGGTCTCAGATAGTGTCATCTTCTTTCAGATACTCTCAAACACTCTCAGCTGGTCTTAAATACACTCAGATACACTCAGACACTGCCATTTAGTCTCAAAAACTCCCAGCTTCTCTCATATACTATCAGCTTGTCTTAGACACTCTCAGCTTCTCTCACATACTTTCAGCTTCTTTCAGATACTCTCAGCTTTTCTCCGACTCTCTCAGATACTTTGAATTTGTCTCAGATACTCTCAGAATGTTTCCAATACTTACAGGTTCTCTCAGATACTCTCTGCCTCCCTCAGATACTCTCAACTTGTCTCAGATACTCTTAGCTTGTCACTGATACTCTCAGCATCTCTCAGATGCTCTCAAATACTCTCATCTTCTCTCAAATACTCTAAACATGTCTCAAATACTCTCAGCTTCTCTCAGACACTCCCATTTACTCTCAGATACACTCTTTCTCCATCAGATACCCTCAGCATGTCTCAGATACTCCCACCAAAAGCCATACCATACCCCTGACCCCTCGGTTCCCATACAAGCACATCACACTCCTAACTAATGGATAATGACCAATAAATACAACAAGCGACCAGTTTTAGAGTGGCCATCTTGGAACGAGGGAGAGAGAGACAGTTGACAAACGGAGAGCGTTAAAGACCATCTGCCGCGAGCCATTAAAAAGCGAATCGGAAATGAACGCTCAAAGTAAAGACATTTTGGATGTTATTTACAACGCGTGATGATCTTTCCGGAGATTTTCCCCCTGTACAGTTGTCTAATCAACGTGCTACCATACTGACGGGGGTTGGGGACTCGTATATTGTGTCATAACTTCAATTTATGCACGGGTATTGTGAAATTAGGCGTTTGGTTGCGGTGTTTACGTATGCGATGCAATGGATATAGAAGAAATTCCATGATTTTCTCGGAATTTTAATTCGGAAATGATGTTCTAAGGCCAGAGTAGGAAGCTTTGTTCAATTTACTTTATTTTGGTACTTGTTTTATCTTTGTAGGACCATTATTTCTTATTTGAATATGCAAAAGAATAAAAGTCTGCAATCGAAGCAAAATTGTGCCAATATTTCGTCTTTGTTGTCCGAATTCCCATAATTTCGAGTCGTAAACGACATTCTAAGACCTGAATAAAAATTTTCTTTCAATTTTCTTTCTGTTGGTACTTAATTCAACTTTGTAGGAGCATTACATCTTATTTAAATCATCAAAAGAACAAAAGTCTGCAATCGATCGAAACGAACTTTACGTGCATTTCTTACGAGAGTTTTTCTAAGATAAATATTATCATGTATTTTATCATAAGTCTAACAATTTCGACTCAAAAACGATATTCTACGACCGGAATAATAATTTTCGTTTAATATTGTTTCTTTTGGTACTTATTTTAAATTCGTAGGACCATTATTTCTCATTTAATTCATTAAAAGAACAAAAGTCTGCAATCGATCGAAACAAACTTTACGTGCATTTCTTATGATAGCGTTTTTGGGTCGTTTTGGAGTTGAACCAAAGATACTTTGGGCATGAAAATTCGCATATATAATGTTCAATTGTTCTTCTAACTAATCCCCAAATTTCGTACTTATATTTCTTCGGTAAGTGCGTCAAATTAATACTGAAACACATGCACTTACATAGAAAACACTGTAAGTCCCAATGGTCAAATCGTAAGAATTCGCTTAGGATATTCTAAAGCTACGTTAAGTATGATTTAAAGGTGTTGAGTCCGCTTAGAATACGTTGAGACCGCTTAGAATACGTTGAGATCGCTTAGAATACGTTGAGACCGCTTAGAATAAGTTGTGATTGCTGAGAATAACTTTAGATTGCTTAGAATACGCTGAGACAGCTTAGAATACGTTGAGATAGCTTAGAATGCGTTGAGACCGCTTAGGATAGGTATATGTCGCTTAGAATACGTTACGATTGCTTAGAATACGTTGAAATAGCTTAGAATACGCTGAAACCGCTTAGAATAGGTTGAAATAGCTTAGAATAGGTTGAAATAGCATAGAATAGGTTGAAATAGCATAGAATGCGATGAATCCGCTTAGGATACGTTGAAAATGCTTAGAATATGTTGAAATAGCTTAGAATATGTTGAATCCGCTTAGAATATGTTGAATCCGCTTAGAATATGTTGAATCCGCTTAGAATATGTTGAAACCGCTTAGAATACGTTGAGAATGCTTAGAATAAGTTGAGATCGCTTAGAATATGTTGAGATAGCTTAGAATACGTTGAAATTGCTTAGAATACGTCGAATTCGCTTATAATACGTTGAATTTGCTTAGGATACCTAGATATTGCTTAGAATACGTTGAGACCGCTTAGAATACGTTAATAAGTGCACTTAGTCTCTACTAAGAACCATAACTACTAGTAAACAAAATAATTACAGGTTAATCAACCAAGTAATCATCCAAACTTTGGTCAAAATTATTATCCATTACTATTTGCCTATCTGATAATAATTGTTTCAATTAAAAATTAGCAAAATAAAGTTGTTTTAGATCTTTCTATTTGTTTAGAAAGTAATTTTCATGACTTTATTCAATATTTACTCATTAACATTGTTATATAGTTTTGCCCCTGTTTCTTATGCAACACAACGTGCTTAAGTGTATATTCGTTACATATGTTTTGGGCGCCAATATTTTTCTAATTAAGTCATTTTGGTAGTTATTTTATTATTATACTGAAGTTATTTCTTTGTTTACATCTTCATAGACGTATGTTCTTTATTTTTGTATCTATGTAATTTGTATATAATTATTTCTTTAGATAAGTTATATATTTTGCCCCCGAATCTTATGCAACCCAACTGACTGTCATGCATACTGAATGCATACCTCTCAGGCGGTAATGCATTTTCACATTTTTCGTTCTTTATTTCAAATTTATTTCTTATTTTAATACGTTGTTTATTTTCGTGTAGTGTTTAATAATTTATTTACATTTTTATACAGGTTTTTCAGTCATTTTTTCTATAGGTAATGCATATATTTGTAATTCTATTTAAATATCCATATAAGCATTTCGGAGTTCGTGAATACATATGTCAAGATGAGTTAGACGTTTTGGTACTTGTCTCGATGTTTTGAGACCATTATTTCTTATTTAATTTTGCAAAAGAACAAAAGTCTGCAATCCTTAAAAACGAACTATACGTGCATTTCTTACGAGTGTGTTTTGGAGTCGTTTTGGAGTCGAACCAAGGATACCTCGGGCGTAAAAATAAGAATATGTAATACAACATTCATACTCTAACGAATCCCCAAATTTCGTATTTCTATTCAATCGGGAAGTGCGCGGAATTAACGTTTTTCTAAAAAATGTCCCCCACGCATTTCTTACGGGAGTCACCGACATCGGACACATAAACACACAACCGTGATTATTATGTAAGAAAGTGTTTATAAAAGAGTGCATTTAGATCCGAACGAAGGATACTTTGGGGATAAAATATGTTTAAAAGTATAAGATATAATGATAGTACGTGGAAAATCACATTTTCTAGAATCGCATTGGTCTATATGGGTAATGGTTGTTCAGAAAAAGAAAATTGTGTATATTTTCTTGTTTTCTGTTAGAATTAGAATAGTGAACTTTATTCCAGGACTATAGTAAGAATCTTTATCAGATTTACTTTATTTTGGTACTTGTCTTATTTTCATAAGATCATTATTTCTTATTTAAATCTTCAAAAGAGCAAAAGTCTGCAATCCTTGAAAACGAACTTTACGTGCATTTCTTACGAGTGTGTTTTGGAGTAGTATTGGAGTCGAACCAAGGATACGTTGGGCATAAAAGTAAGGATATATAATACTCTATTCATACTCTAACTAATCCCTAAATTTCGTATTTCTATTTAATCGGGAAGTGCGTCAAATTAACGTTTTTATGAACCTCTCCCACGTATTTCTTACGGGAGTTACTGACATCGGATACATAAATATATAGTAAATAACGAAGTGAACACACATTCAAAGTCCATAATAAAATTTTCAATTTAATGTCCTTCCTTTTGGTGTTTGCCTTGATTTTTGAGACAATTATTTCGTATTTAAATATGCAAAAGAACAAAAGTCTGCAATCCTTAAAAACGAACTATACGTGCATTTCTTACGAGTGTGTTTTGGAGTCGAACCAAGGATACTTTGGGCACAAAAATTTAGATATATAATACTCAATTATTCCTCTAACGAATCCCCAAATTTGGTATTTCTATTCAATCGGAAAGTGCGTCAAATTTACGTTTTTATAAGATGTCTCCCACGCATTTCTTACGGGAGTCACCGACATCGGATAGATACTGATAACTTCACTCATAGAATGATTAGTCCGCTGAAAGAAGTACAGATAAGCTCTGATTATATTCTGATTGATCTTTCCATTGCTCTATAATATCTTATCTATGAAATCAAATGCAAAATTATAATCTCAATGCAGTTGAAATAATTGTTTTCTAATTAAATTAAATAATAATCATCTTAAAGGAGTCTTTTTTTAATATTGTTCGTGTAAAATTAATTATTCCCTTATTTTATCATTTTAATGGTAATTTAATAACTACTGGGCTTAACTCGAATTTACTACGCTTAGAGATTGATTTCTATGCTTAGTAAGTGATGAATGCGCTTAGTAAGTGATTGATGCGCTTAGAAGACGATCACTGCGCTTAGAGCATGATTTTTGCGCTTAGTTACTGATGAATCTGCTTAGAATATGATTTCTTAGTTTTTACTGTGCTTAGAGAATGATTTCTATGCTTATTAAGTGATGAATGCGCTTAGTAATTGATTAATGCGCTTAGAAGACGATTACTGCGCTTAGAGCATGATTTTTGCGCTTAGTTACTGATGAATCTGCTTAAAATATGATTCCTTAGTTTTTACTGTGCTTATTGAATGATTTCTATGCTTAGTAAGTGATGAATGCGCTTAGTAAGTGATTGAATCGCTTAGAAGGATATTACTGCGCTTAGAGCATGATTTTTGCGCTTAGTTACTGATGAATCTGCTTAAAATATGATTACTTGTTCATAGAAAATGCTTAGTCCGCTTACAGAGTGATGGATAAGCTTAGAAGAATCGCTCAGCATGTGATGAGAGCGCTTAGATACTGACTTCTACGCTTAGTTGGAGATGAAAGCGCTATGAGAATTATTAGTAACGCTTAGAGAACGATTTCTACGCTTAGTTACTGATGAATGTGCTAAGGAAAGGCGCTTATTTAGTGATTAGTGCGCTTAGACAATGATTTTTGCGCTTAGTAACTCGTTAATACTAGTAGGGAATGTTTAGTGCGCTTAATAAATGATTTATACTTTTAGTTATTTAAGAATACGCTTAGAAAATGATTTCTACGCTTAGTAAGTGATGAAAGCGCTTAAAAGATGTTTGCTAATGCTTAGATATTGATTTATAATTGATAAAAATGATTTTTGCATTTTCTTAATTAACTATATGACTTTTAAACTAAATAATCACGTAAGAAAAGTAATATGAACCACATAGAATCTGACTTTCAATGTAAAAAGGATTCAATATCCCTTATATTGGTACTTGTTTCGATTTTTTAAGACCATTATTTCTTATTTAAATCATCAAAAGAACAAAAGTCTGCAATCGATCGAACCGAACTTCACGTGCATTTCTTATGATAACATTTTGGAGTCGTTTTGGAGTCGAACAAAGGATACTTTGGGCATAAAAATTAAGATATATAATTGTCCATTCATACTCTAACTAATCCCCAAATTTCGTATTTCTATTCAATCGGAAAGTGCGTGAAATTAACGTTTTTCTTAAAAATGTCTCCCACGCATTTCTTACGGGAGTCACCGACATCGGATACATAAATGCGTATATATATTTCCAGCATCCTAGTATTGGTCCATAGCTTATTTTTAAGCATCTGTAGGAGATATTTTACATCTTATGAGCTCTAGAATTACAATTTATAATTACTCTTTAAGTTTCAATTCATTTTTTCACTTATGAGTGTATTTCCTAGTCGTTTTGGAGTCGAACCAAGGATACTTTGGGCATAAAAATAAGGATATATAATAATCAATTATTTCCCTAACTAATCGCCAAATTTCGTATTTCTATTCAATCGCAAAAAGCGTCAAATTAACGTTTTTCTAAAATGTCTCCCACGCATTTCTTATCGGATGCATAAACACACACACAACGATGATTATTACATAAGAAATGTATCAATAATACAGTCGTTTTGGAATCGAACCAAGGATACTTTGGGCACAAAAACAAGGATATATAATACTCAATTTTTACTCTAACCAATCCCCAAATTTCACATTTCTACCTCGTCAGGAAAGAGACGCAAATACAGCAATAATAAACACGTGCATTCCTCCTTGAAACGAGGATATGAGTCCAAAAGAGAGATAGCGATAAGGGAGAGATACTAAAGAAGAGAGAGAGAGAGGGAGAGAAGAGAAGAGCACTTGAACACAAGTGGCGTCAAATTTATAGTTCTCTCCGTTGGTTTCACACACTACAAATTCAGGCGGCAAAAATCATTTCCGAAGCCATCTTCAGCTGTGTATCCAACGCTGTGAAACCATGGGGAGATAAACAATATCCGAGAGTTGCTATGGAACACATCGTGACACTTTTAAATGCTTATATCTATTGATTTTCATTGTTTATTCTGTCAGTATAAATGGAAATTTATAGTAAACGTACAGTAAATATGCTAAAGTTGATGTGTAGTTCATTTTGAATAGTTCTAATTACATATATCTATTATTTTTTATTGTTTTTGTGACTGTATAAACATTAGGGTTAAACAATACGATTTGAAGTTGCTATGGAGTCCATTTTTACTGTTTTAAATACGTTTATCTATTGTTTTTTACTGTTTTCTAATATGAATGAACGTAAAGTTTAAACAATACGATGTGAAGTTGCTGTTTAATTCATTTCAAACACTTTTAAATACTACTATCTATTATTTTTTACTGTTTTTCTGTCGGTATATACGATTATCTTATAGAAAAAGGTTTCAAGTTGCTATTTTATCTATTTTGAGCTCTTTTAAACGCTCTTATCTAAATATTTTAATTGTTTTTATGTCTGTATGTACGGATATCTTAAACAGAACGCTTTGTCACCTATTTGTGTGTATTTTTGTATCCGATGTCGGTGACTCCCGTAAGAAATGCGTGGGAGATGTTTTAGAAAAACGTTAATTTGACTCACCTCTCGATTAAATAGAAATATGAATTTTGGGGATTAGTTAGAGAAATAATTGAATATTATATATACATAATTTTATGCCTAAAGTATCCTTGGTTAGATTCCCAGACTGCTAGGAAAGACTCTTTGACATAGTAACACTCTCCAATACAATATCGGAGAGTTGCTATGGAATACATCGTGACACTTTTAAATGCTTATATCCATTGATTTTTATTGTTTATTCCGTCACTATGAATGGGAAGTTATAGCAAACGATTAGCATGTATTCTAAACGATCTAACGTTGATATTTAGTTAATTTTGAATGGTTTTAATTATGTATATCTATTGTTTTTTATATACGCGGTATGTTTATATATTTATGTATCCGATGTCGGTGACTCCCGTAAGAAATGCGTGGGAGACATTTTTTATAAAAACATCAATTTGACGCACTTTCCGATTAAATAGAAATGCGAAATTTGGGGATTAGTTAGATAAAGAATTGAGTATTATATATCCTTATTTTTATGCCAAAAGTGTCCTTGGTTCGACTCTAAAACGACTGGAAAACACTCCCGTAAGAAATTCGTGGGAGACATTTAAAAAAAAAAATTAATTTGACGCACTTCCTGATGAAATAAAAATATCAAATTTGGGGATTAGTTAGAGGAACAATTGAGTAATATATACCCTTATTTTTATGCCCAAAGTATCCTTAGTTCGACTCCCAGACGGCTAGAAAATAATGTTAGACATAGTAACGTTCTACAATACAATATCGGAGAGTTGCTATGGAATACATCGTGACACTTTTAAATGCTTATATCCATCGATATTTATTGTTTATTCTGTTAGTATAAATGGAAAGTTATAGCAAACCATTAGCATGTATTCTGAACGATCTAAAGTTGATATTTAGTTCATTTTGAATGGTTTTAATCACGTATATCTATTGTTTTTTTATATACGCGGTATGTTTATATATTTATGTATCCGATGTCGGTGACTCCCGTAAGAAATGCGTGGGAGACATTTTTTAGAAAAACGTTAATTTGACGCACTTCCTGATGAAATAAAAAAATCAAATTTGGGGATTAGTTAGTGGGTTGATTGAGTAATATATATCCTTATTTTTATGCCAAAAGTGTCCTTGGTTCGACTCTAAAACGACTGGAAAACACTCCCGTAAGAAATTCGTGGGAGACATTTTTAAAAAAACGTTAATTTGACGCACTTCCTGATGAAATAAAAAAATCAAATTTGGGGATTAGTTAGTGGGTTGATTGAGTAATATATATCCTTATTTTTATGCCAAAAGTGTCCTTGGTTCGACTCTAAAACGACTGGAAAACACTCCCGTAAGAAATTCGTGGGAGACATTTTTAAAAAAACGTTAATTTGACGCACTTCCTGATGAAATAAAAATATCAAATTTGGGGATTAGTTAGAGAAACAATTGAGTAATATATATCCTTATTTTTATGCCCAAAGTATCCTTGGTTCGACTCCCAGACGGCTAGAAAATAATGTTAGACATAGTAACGTTCTGCAATACAATATCGGAGAGTTGCTATGGAACACATCGTGACACTTTTAAATACTTATATCCATCGATATTTATTGTTTATTCTGTTAGTATAAATGGAAAGTTATAGTAAACGTATAATAAGTATGCTAAACGATCTTAAGTTGATACGTAGATCATTTGGAATGGTTTTAATTACGTATATCTATTGTTTTTTATTTTTTTCTGCTGCTTAACCTTCCGGCGGGCGCGCCTTTTTTCATACCATGAGCGGGCGCGCTGTGCACTGCGTGCACGGTGCTTGCATTCTTATTTCGATGCGATGTTATCTTAAATTATGATATTTTTTGTAAAAATAATAACACATTACTTGTTTGTTGGTGATTAAAATTTATTTTCCAACATTTTACAAAAGGTTATCACCAATAAAAATCTTGTTAATAGATTTCTCCTCTGCATGTCTAGCTCGGCGACAAATCTTCTTCGTTGTCTTCCAGGCAAGGGTGGCAAGTAACAGTAACTTTCGAATGTTTTTTACATACAAATCTGCCACATTTATCACATTTTACTGTTGAATTATTATTAACACACAGCTTACATCGCCCTCTCTTGGCTGCTCCAACGGCTTTCTTTTCCTCAACCTGCGGGCGATAGCGCTTCAGATACGCAGACAAATCAGAAGGCAAAGTAAAGATTGTAGATCTCATAATTAGGTCCTCTTTCATTAGTCCCATGGCTAAATCTTTCAAAAATACTCTTCTCCTATAATGCTCTTTCTCTTTATGCTTGCCGAAAAACAAAATTTGTGAGTTTATTCCCGCGATGTTGAGAAGCGCGAAAAATAAAGCAAGGGGCCATCTCCTCGTTATTCTTGCTACGGAGTAAGCTGCACACATTTTATCTACTGTGTCTACTGCTCCTTTAGTTCTGTTGTAATCTAAAATCATTACTGGCTTTTTCGTAGCAGTATCTACATCCTGTGAATCATGCATAGTCGATAGTAAAATAACGGCTTTGTTTACTTTGGGCACATACGAGACTAAAGTGGAGTTTTTCTGAAAGCCAAACAGAGTAGAATTTACTTTCCTCGACTTATTCGGTAGAAATTCTTTGGGAATCTCCCGCTTGTTTTTGCGCATTGTCCCTAGCAAAGTTATTTTTTTCGAGAGTAAATATTGGGCTAAGGAATAATCCGTGTACCAATTATCCGTGGTCAAGTTTCGATTTCCATTTTCAAATGGTTGAACTAGACGTTTCACCACCTCAGAAGGAGAATTAGAAACTTTATATTTCCCTTCCATTTGCTGTCCACAATACACTTCCAAGTTACCCGTATAAAACGATTTTGCGTCGCAACAGAGAAAAAGTTTCAGCCCATACTTTGCCGGTTTACTAGGCATGTACTGCACGAAGCTACAGCGACCTCTGAATGGGTGCAGCATCTCATCAATAGTCATATATTCTCCGATCGTGTAATGTTTTTTCAAATTGCCTACAAATCGGTCCAGAATATTACGTATGGCTGCTAATTTATCGGTCCTTCTTCTGACTTCTCTTGTTGCTGAATCATCAAATCGAATGCAACGTAGTAGAAACAAAAACCTCTTGTAACTCATTAGTGCTCGAAGAGCAACAATTCCAGTACCATCTTGACTCCACATTTCTAAGACATTAGTATGATGACCGTGTTTTACAGCAATCAGAATTAGAGCTCCAAATAACGCGAGGATTTCTGTTACTGAGGTAACTTGAGCATCCCTATCTCTAGAGTAATTCACTTCCGTGCGTTTACGATCGATGTACAAATTGGTGAATTTAACTATATCCTCCACCATTTCTCTGTCAACCATTTTTTGAAATGCTGATACTTCGTTGGTAATATCCATTGCACTGGACTTCAGTCCCGGTTGTAATTTACAAATGTTTTTCCCCTTTGTTTTAGTTTTCACCGTAAATGGAGTGTTTTTCCAAAAGAATGCATTCTCGGTAGGAGTTACCTTTGGGTTTTTAGATTTACTCCTTTTGGGATAAGATGCTTGCGCAACCCCTCTGCCGACGAAGTAATCCTTCCTTCCAGCGGTAACGGCTTCTGGAATCTCGTCATCAGAACCCTCTTCCTCCGAATAACTCTCTACTTCGTCTTGAAGTATAACTTCAGTTTCGCCTTCGGAGCCATCATCTTCGAAAGTGTCGCCTTCATTTTCCTCCTTGACGAAGTCCAGAAGAAACTTCGAAGCGATGATTCCATGGTTTCTGTGAGAGTAATAATACGTAGATTTCTAATACAAGTTCTAAAAGTTTTCATAGATAAAAAGAATATAATTTCAGATATTTGGAGTAATTGTAAATGCACTTACGTGGAAGAAATATCCATTTCCAAAGTAACACGCGTCACTTTTTGCGGCTGGCGGCGTCACGAACAATTCGACACTCGAGTGCTTTGCTATCAGCTAGTTTTCCTATTATTCGAACGATATCACCATAAATACGTTGTACTTTTGCGTTCTTTCACCATAAACACCTCCACAACTGTCTAAGTTGCAGGGCTTGAATGCTCGCTTTTATATCCATAACGGATGCACCCTTCAGATATAAATTTTTGAGGTATGTCTCTAAAGAGGGTGTAGTGAGGGCGGAGAATATTGTGACATTGTCACAAGACCGATATCTCAACAAGTATTCTGCAATTCGGACCAGCTGCATCCACTAGGCGGCGCCGGCCTGCCTAGAGCGGCTACTAGATGCTCTCGCGCTTTCCAGCAGCTTAGCGAAGCTGACTCTTTCGTAAGTTTTCCGTTCGTATCTGAAGTAAACACTATATCGCAATAGGATGCCCACGCCCTAAAAAGGCTAACAGAGCAACGAAGGAATAGGAAAGGGTTCTGAATCGGTACCATCACGAAAAAATGTTTTCCCCAGCAAAAACCAGACCCCGTGCACTCAGTGCACGGACGCGCCCGCCGGAAGGTTAACTACGTAAAGTTTAAACAATACGAGGTAAAGTAGCTATGGAGTCCATTTTGAGCTATTTTAAATACGTTTATCTATTGTTTTTGCCTGTATCTAAAAAAAACTTAAAGAATGCTATCTAAATTTGTTATTTACTCCATTTTAAACACTTTAAATGGATAATTTATGCTATGGAACACATTTTGACACTTTTAAATACTTATATCCATTGATTTTTATTGTTTATTCCTTCAGTATAAATGGAAAGTTATAGGAAACGGGTAGCAGATATATTGAACGATCTAAAGTTAATACGTGTAGTGTATTTTGAATGGTTATAATTACGTATATCTATTGTTTTATATTGTTTTGGTGGCTGTATCTACATTAATTTTAAACAATACGATTTGAAGTTGCTATGGAGTCCATTTTGAGCTATTTTAAATACATTTATCTATTGTTTTTGTTATATTCTTGGCCGTATCTATGTTAACTTTAAACAATACGATGTAAAGTTGCTATGGAATCCATAGTATTAATTTTTGAATGCGTTTATCTGTTGATTTTGATTGTTTTCGTATGTATAAGCGTACTCAGCGCTTACTAAGCGCTCTAAACATCTTCTAAGCGCTTTCATTACTAACGAAGCGAAATTATTATTGTTAGACATTAACTAAGCCCAAGAATCAGTTCTTTAAGCGTACTCAGCAGTAAATAAGCGCTCTTATGATTATCTAAGCGGATTCAACTCTAACTAAGCACAGGAATCACTCTCTAAGCGCACTCATCACTTACTAAGCGCAATAATCACTTCCTAATCGTACTCAGCACTTACTAAGCGCAGAAATCGCTTCTTTAAGCGCACTCAGCACTTACTAAGCGTAGTAATCACTCTCTAAGCGCACTCAGCACTTACTAAGCGTAGTAATCACTCTCTAAGCGCGCTCAGCGTTAACTCAGCACACTAATCACTCTCTAAGCGTTCTCAGCGTTAACTAAGCGCAAAAATCAGTTATATAAGCGTACTCAGCGCTAAGTAAGCGTAAAAATCACTCTTTAAGCGTATTAATTATAAAAAATTTCTCAAATTTATCACAATTCCCTCCATGTAATTTTCATATTTTTTTAAAAATCTCATATATTTCCTGGAAATGACCATGATAAGATGATAATGATGTTACAATCACTTTTTTCATCAATTACTGAGCGTAGAAATCGTTCTTTAAGCAAAGTAATCGTATTCTTAGAACTTTTATCTCTAACTAAGCGTAGAAATCATTCTCTAAGCGCACTCATCACCAACTAAGCACCTTTTCTAAGCGGATCCATCGCTCACAAAGCGGACTAATCGTTACCTAAGCACTTAAAATAATTTAATAAGCACAGTTAACACTAACTAAGCACATTAATCATTCTATAAGCACATTAATTATTGTTATCTAAGCATACTAATCACTCTCTAAGCCTACTCAGCACTCAGTTAGCACACTAATCAGACTCTAAGCGTTTTCAGCATTACCTAAGCACAAAAATCAATTTTCTAAGCGCACTAATGATTATACAAGCTGAGGTAACTCTAACCAAGCACAAAAATCAGTCTTTTAAGCGTAATAAGCATTAACTAAGCGCAAGAATCACTCTCTAAGCATCAAAATCAATTCTCTAAGCGTACTCAGCGCCAACTAAGCACACTAATCACTCCCTAAGCTCATTAATCATAAACTAAGCATAAAAATCATTCCTATCTTCCTAATATAATCACCGTTGTGTGTTTATGTATCCGATGTCGGTGACTCCCGTAAGAAATGCGTGGGAGACACTTTTTATCGTACTAACGAATACTTGTTGACGTATAAAGAATCTACATCATTAGGTGATCATAATTATATATAAATACTTTTATATGAATATATATACACTTTATCAAAGCTGTGTGTTCATGAATCTAAAACATTATCTTATACAATAATCACCGTTGTGTGTGTTTATGTGTCCGATGTCGGTGACTCCCGTAAGAAATGCGTGGTAGACATTTTTAGAAAAACGTTAATTTGACGCACTTCCCGAATAAATAGAAATACGAAATTTGGGGATTAGTTAGAGCATCAATTGACAATTATATCTTATGATAATGATTTTCAATGATAATCTTATAAGCGTAGTTATCACTAACGAAGTGAACAAATCATTCTGCGTTATCTAAGCGCAGTCATCAGCTACTAAGCACAAAAATCATTCTCAAAGCGTAGTAATCATCATCTAAGCGCATTTAACTCTAACTAAGGGCTTAAATCAGTAAGAAAGCGCTCTAAACGCTTTCTAAGCGAAGAAATCATCTTTTAAGCAGATTTGTAAATAAATAAGCGCAAGAATCACTCTGTGAACGTATTAACTACTTACTAAGTGTAAGAATCAGTACATGAGTACACTAATCACAATGTAAGTGCATTCAACACTAACTAAGCACATAAATCATTATTTAAATCCATTAATTAATGTTGACTAAGCATACTAATCACTCTCTAAGCGCTCTGAGCGAAAACTAAGCACATTAATCGCTCTCTAAGCGTTTTCAGCGGTAACTAAGCGTAATTATTTATTCTCTAAGCGCACTCAGCACGAACTAAGCGCAAAAATCACTCACTTAGCCTACTCAGCACTATATAAGTTCATAAAGCAATTCTTTAAGCAAATTCAGCACTAAGTAAGCGGACAAAACATTTTCTAACCGCTTTCATCACCTACTAAGCGCAAGAATCACTCTCTAAGCATAGAAATCAATTCTCTAAGCGCAGTCAGCGCCAAGTAAGCACACTAATCATTGTTTAAGCGCATTAATCATGGACCCAGCTTGGATATAATTCCTTTCTCAACTATATCACAATTCCTTTCATTTATTTTTTCTCCTTAATCTTACATTTTTTATCTTAAACGACATAATGACCTATCCCGAGAAAGCGATAAGATGGCGAATGATAAGAAGGATATATAATTGGGGAGATCCATCAAAGTTGGGAATCGATCTCATCAATGCCAAGTCGACGAATACCTCATTACTTTCCGCTCTCAAACGTCTTTAATTAACATTCCATTCACCCCTTCCCAACCCACCCCTGCCCCTTTCAAACCCCTCTAATACCCTTAATTCCTCCTCAGCCGAATCCCGTGTCCAACTGTGAGGAAAAACTCGTTTTTTATATATAAATATACACATTTGCGATATTCGAAGACCATAATAAGAATCTTTATTCAATTTCCTTTATTTTGGTACTTTTTTTAACTTCGTAGGACCATTATTTCTTATTTAAATCTTCAAAAGAATAAAAGTCTGCAATCTGCAAAAATTACGTGCATTTCTAATGGGAGTGTTTCTAATACATATATATTCATGTATTTTGTCATAATTCTCATTATTTCGACTCGAAAACAATATTAAATGACCAGAATATATGAAACTATATTCAATTTCCTTTCTTTTGGTACTTGTCTCGATTTTCTAAGACAATTATTTCTTATTTAAATCATCAAAAGAATAAAAGTCTGCAATCGTTTGAAACGTACTTTACGTGCATTTCTTATGGGAGTAAATTTTACTACATGTATCGTCATGTATTTAATCATAAGTCTCGTAATTTATATTCGTAAAGGATATTCTGCGACCATAATAAGAATCTACATTCAATTTCCCTTCTTTTGGTACTTGTCTCGATATTCTAAGGCCGTTATTTCTTATTTAAATCATTAAAAGAATAAAAGTCTGCAATCCTTAAAAACGAAATTTACGTGCATTTCTTATGGGAGCATATCTAAGACATATATTATCATGTATTTTATCTTAATTCTCATAGTTTTGAATTGAAAATGATATTCTAAGACCAGAATAAGAATCTTTATTCAATTACCTTTCTTTAGGTACCTTTTTCCATTTTTTAAGACCATCCTTTCTTAATTAATTCTTCAAAAGTGTTAAAGTCAGTATTCGTTCGACATTACAAGAATATTTCGTTTTCTTTGTTCCTAATGCCTGCAACTGAGAAGTATAAACGATATTCTACGGATAAAATAAGAATTTGAATTTAATTTCCTTTATTTCTTACTATTTTAAACTTTCTAGGACAATTATTTCTTATTTAAATCATTAAAAGAATAAAAGTCTGCAATCGATCGAAATTAACGTGCATTCTTACGGAAGCATTACTAATAGATGTAATATATCTTGTATTTTATCATAATTCTCATAATTTCAACGCCTAAACGATATTCTACCACCAGAATAAGAATTTATATTTTATTCCCTTTCTTCTGGTACTTGTCTCGATTTTCTAAGATAATAATTTCTTATTCAAATATGCAAAAGAATAAAAGTCTGCAATCCTTAAAAACGAACATTACGTGCATTTCTTATGGGCGTATTTAGGAGTCGTTTTGGAGTCGAACCAAGGATACTTTAGACATTAAAATAAGGATATATAATAGCCAATTATTCCTCTAACTAATTCCTAAATTTCAAATTTCTATTCAATCGGGAAGTGCGTCAAATTTACGTTTTTCTAAAAAGTCTCCCACGCATTTCTTACGGGAGTCACCGACATCGGACACATAAACACACAGGCTATCCTATGTACACATATATATGTGGAGGCGGTAGATAGGTGTTTGATGTGGAATGCAAGTGTAATTAGAAGGGTTTTAAAGCAATTAGGAGATGAAGAAAGGTCGACAAGGGTCCTCCGTGGAATTCCGGTCCGATCGATCAGGCAATTTCATCAATGCCCTTTTCAGGGACTTAAAAGGAATCCCTCTAAGGATATCCGACTGTCTCCAATGACACTCTTCTACTGCTGGAGATTCTATCGTGTATTTAAAGATGCTATGTATATATATATGGTTGTATTAGGTATTTGTGTATATTGTTGTCTTAGAGATACCGTTGTTATGGAATCAGTTACAGAGAGAATATTGAACAATAATCACAGCTGTTACTATTGTATTTTTCAAGGTATTATGTATGTGAGAGTGCCTGAGTATGCATAGATACTTTGTCAATGGTATATGAATAAAAGAAATGAATTAGTATGCAGTAATCATTGTATTTTATGCATTAATATCTTCATGTATCCATGCATATGGTTGTCATGGAATTAAGAACAATAATAGATTAATTAACGTTTTGTATAGATTTATATCTTTATAGACTTAATTATTTGCATCTTTCTATCCTTGAACATCCATATATCCATTTCTTACTATATTAAATCTTTGTATGTTTGTATCTTTATATGTTATTTCACTAAATATTTATGTATCCGATGTCGGTGACTCCCGTAAGAAATGCGTAGGGAGACCGTTAATTTGACGTACTTTTCGATTGAATAGAAATAAGAAATTTGGGGATTAGTTAGAGGAACAAATGAATATTATATATATAAGATTTTATGCCCAAAGTATGTTTTGTTCGGCTCTAAAACGACTTTAAATTGGACTCATAAAAATGCACGTCAAGTTCGTTTCCATCGATTGCAGACTTTTGTTCTTTCGCATATTTAAATAAGAAATAATGGTCCTACGAAGTTAAAACAAGTACCAAAAGAAAAGAAATTGAACAAACATTCTTATATAGATCGTGAAATATCAGTTTCAATTCAAAATAGCGAGAAATTGTACACCTACTGTATACAATGACACTGTTCTGTTGGAGAAACTAACGTATATTTAAAGATTCTATGTATATTGTTGTCTTAGAGATGCCGTTGCATAGATACCGTTGATATGGAATTAGTTACAGGGAGACAATGTTGTATTTAAACCTATTATTGAAGGTGTTATGTGTTTGTCATAGATATGTCATAGATAACGTTGTCATAGATGTGGGAATGCGTATACAAAAAGAAATATTGTAGAATAAACACCGTTGTGTACCTACACATATATTTATGCCTCTATATCTTAATGAAATTGTGTATTTATTTATTTGAATGTTTAAAATTGGTATTCTTATCACTCTATATTTAATATTCTTTGTACATTTCTACATTTTAACTAATTAATCAAGTAATTAATTTGTTTTTTATTTATTTATGTATCCGATGTCGGTGACTCCCGTAAGAATTGCGTGGGACACATTTTTAGAAACATTTATTTCACTCGTTTTCCGTATAACTAGAAATTTCAAATTTGCGTATTAGTTAGAGAAATAATTGAATATTATATATCCTTATTTTCATGCCCAAAGTATCCTTGGTTCGACTCTAATTCACTACCATAAGAAATGCATGTAAAGTTCGTTTCGATCGATTGCAGACTTTTGTTCTTTTGATGATTTTAATTAGAAATAATGGTCTTAGAAAATCAAAACAAGTACCAAAGGAAAGGAAATTGAACAAAAATTCTTATTTCAGTCATAGAATGTCGTTTTATAGTCAAAATTATGAGAATGAAGGGCAAAAATTCACGAATATGCTCTCATAAGAAATGCACGCAAAGTTCGTTTCGATCGATTACAGACTTTTGTTCTTTTGAAGAATTAAATAAAAAATAATCCAAATATGTCCAACGAAGTTATTAATATAATATATATATAATTTCCTTTCTTTTGGTACTTTCATAAACTTCGTAGGACCATTATTTCTAATTAAATTCCACAAAAGAACAAAAGTCTGCAATCCTTAAAAACGAACCTTACGTGCATTTCTTATGGGAGTATTTCTAACACATACAATATCATGTATTTTATCATAATTCTCATAATAATGTCTCATATACGATATTCTACGACATAAATAAGAATCTGTATTCAACTTGCTTTCTTTTGGTACTTTTATTAACTTCGTAGGACCATTATTTCTTATTTAAATCATCGAAAGAATAAAAACATTATTCCCCCTATTTACATATGTAATATATATATAGGTACGCTCAGCACTTCGATGTTTTCCCCAAAGTGTGTAGATCAGATCTGAAACACGTATTTTATCCAAATCCCCGAGATTTTTTCCGCACCCCCGTCGTGCTTTAGTTAGCAAACTAAACGAAGACGCGTTCCCATGTAATTTTTCTCTTGCAGGCCTGCGTTATATCGAGGATTAAAATTAGAAATAATGCTTCGATCATTACGAGACGAGTACCTAAATAAAGGAAATTAAACGTAGATTCTATTTTTCGTCTTCTAACGACCCCTGGCGATTCGTATATTTCCGATAATCAGGCCGAAAAAACAGCAAACTTTGGCATTTTTATACTTCTCCTATGTAATATATATAGGGCAAAGGACGTAGATATGACTAAGATCTGAGAAGGTAAGACTATCTGAGAGAAGCTGAGAGTATCTGAGAGAAGTTGAGAGTATCTGAGACAAGCTGAGAGTATGTGAGACTTTATAAGAGTGTCTGAGAGTATCTAAAAGAAACTGAGAGTATCAGAGAGATTCTATGAGGATCTGAGAGAAGCTGAGAGTATCTGAGAGAAGCTGAGAGCGTCTATGATTAGCTGAGAGTATCTGAGACTGTTTAATAAAATTTAAAATTTAAAACAATCTGCTTCTTATTCCAGTCGTTGAATATCAGTTTTAACTCAAAAGCGAGAGGAATTGTACACCCATTAATCAATTAATTTATTTGTTTTTTATTTATTTATGTATCCGATGTCGGTGACTCTCGTAAGAAATGCGTAGGAGACATTTTTAGAAAAACGTTAATTTGACGCACTTCCTGATTGAATAGAAATACGAAATTTGGGGATTAGTTAGTGTATGAATTGAGTATTATATGTCCTTATTTTTATGCCCAAAGTATCCTTGGTTCGACTCCAAAACGACCCGAGAACGCTCTCATAAGAAATGGACGTAAAGTTCGTTTCGTAGATTAACATTCTGTTAGCGCAAGAATCATTTTCTAAGCGCACTCATCAGTAACTAAGCGTACAGATCATATTCTAAGCGTACTCATCGGTAATTAAGCGTACAAATCATATTCTAAGCGCACTCATCAGTAACTAAGCGCAAAAATCATACCCTAAGCGCACTCATCGGTAACTAAGCGTACAAATCATATTCTAAGCGCATTCATCAGTAACTAAGCGTACAGATCATATTCTAAGCGTACTCATCGGTAATTAAGCGTACAAATCATATTCTAAGCGCACTCATCAGTAACTAAGCGCAAAAATCATACCCTAAGCGCACTCATCGGTAACTAAGCGTACAAATCATATTCTAAGCGCATTCATCAGTAACTCAGCCTACAAATCATATTCTAAGCGCACTCATCGGTAACTAAGCGTACAAATCATATTCTAAGCGCACTCATCAGTAACTCAGCCTACAAATCATATTCTAAGCGCACTCATCAGTAACTAAGCGTACAAATCATATTCTAAGCGCACTCATCAGTAACTAAGCGTACAAATCATATTCTAAGCGCACTCATCAGTAACTAAGCGCAAAAATCATATTCTAAGCGCACTCATCAGTAACTAAGCGCAAAAATCATACCCTAAGCGCACTCATCGGTAACTAAGCGTACAAATCATATTCTAAGCGCATTCATCAGTAACTCAGCCTACAAATCATATTCTAAGCGCACTCATCAGTAACTAAGCGGAAAAATCTTAATCTAAGCGCACTCATCGGTAACTAAGCGTACAAATCATATTCTAATCGCACTCATCGGTAACTAAGCGTACAAATCATATTCTAAGCGCATTCATCAGTAACTCAGCCTACAAATCATATTCTAAGCGCACTCATCAGTCACTAAGCGTACAAATCATATTCTAAGCGCACTCATCAGTAACTAAGCGCAAAAATCTTACCCTAAGCGCACTCATCGGTAACTAAGCGTACAAATCATATTCTAAGCGCATTCATCAGTAACTAAGCGCAAAAATCTTACCCTAAGCGCACTCATCGGTAACTAAGCGTACAAATCATATTCTAAGCGCACTCATCGGTAATTAAGCGTACAAATCATATTCTAAGCGCACTCATCAGTAACTAAGCGCAAAAATCATACCCTAAGCGCACTCATCGGTAACTAAGCGTACAAATCATATTCTAAGCGCATTCATCAGTAACTCAGCCTACAAATCATATTCTAAGCGCACTCATCAGTAACTAAGCGTACAGATCATATTCTAAGCGTACTCATCGGTAATTAAGCGTACAAATCATATTCTAAGCGCACTCATCAGTAACTAAGCGCAAAAATCATACCCTAAGCGCACTCATCGGTAACTAAGCGTACAAATCATATTCTAAGCGCATTCATCAGTAACTCAGCCTACAAATCATATTCTAAGCGCACTCATCAGTAACTAAGCGTACAGATCATATTCTAAGCGTACTCATCGGTAATTAAGCGTACAAATCATATTCTAAGCGCACTCATCAGTAACTAAGCGCAAAAATCATACCCTAAGCGCACTCATCGGTAACTAAGCGTACAAATCATATTCTAAGCGCATTCATCAGTAACTCAGCCTACAAATCATATTCTAAGCGTACTCATCAGTAACTAAGCGGAAAAATCTTAATCTAAGCGCACTCATCGGTAACTAAGCGTACAAATCATATTCTAATCGCACTCATCGCTAACTTAGCCCACTAAACACTAACTAAGGACAGAAAATCTTGTATGCTAGAATCCTAATAAAAATATGTTATAACTTTTCATATATATTCTTATATATTATATCTTACATAACTTAGTTTTATACTATATTATATATTACTTAATTTTGTATTATATTATATATATATTATAAAATTAAAATTAAAAATAAGAAAAATTTAATTCCGTTATTTTTACGAGAAATACACTTGTATGATATATTCAGATCTTTATGACTTTACCACAATTTTTAAATACATAAAAATAATAATATATATAAATATGAATACATAAGAAATAATAATATATAATAATATTTATTAATGTAAATACATAATAATTCAAATACATAAAAAATAATAAATAACAAATATTACATAATAATTTAAATAAATAAAAATAATAATTTATAATATATATATATATATATATATATATATATATATATATATATATATATATATATACACAATAATTTAAATACATAAAAAATTGACATCCTATGCCCACAATTAAAATTATTAATATATTACTTAAAAATATCCCAAAAATATCTTCATAACTTTTTTATACTATTAAATAATTAAACAAATCTCTAGAAAAATTAGGAATTAATGTTCCTCACATAATACGCACTTAGAATAGCATAAATATATAAAATAAATAGTATAAAAGTAATTTCAGTTTACTTTTTGTCAGGGAATTCACTTCTATAATAAATATATATCTTCATAACTTTACTATACTTTTGTAATACGTAAAAATCTCTAGAAAAAGAAGAATTTATATTCCTCACCTCAGTGATACAGAATAGTATAGCAGTGGTTTAAATCATTCGCTAAGTGAAATTTAGCACAGACTAAGCATTGTTAATATCTTGTAAGCGTAGTAATCGCTAACTAAGCGCTCTTATCACTCTTTAAGCAGAAAAAACCGTTATGTGAGAGCATTAATGACTAACTAAGCTCATATATCTTACTCTAAGCGGACTCAACATTGAAAAAAGCTAACTTATCATCTAATAAGCGCACTAATCACTAATTTAGCGAACAATTTCATACATTACGTAATATCAAAAAATTATTTAGTTATGATCAGTTATAATTAATGGAATTAAAAAACAAAGAGTTTCTTCATTTTTTGACACTGAATTCTCTAATATAACATAAAAATATACATTCTTTTAACATAATTTATTCTAGTTTTTTTCATTTTTGACTGGGAATTCACTTCTGTAATAGATTCACATCTTCATAACTATGTAATACTAACTTAAAAAACAATTTATCATCTTCTAAGCACACTCAACAATATCTAAGCGAACAAATCATTTCCTAAGCGCTTAAATCACTACTTAACTTCATTTATCACCTTATAAGCAAACCATATCACCAACTAAGCGCATGAATCATTCTCTAAGCGCTCTCATCATTTCCTAAGCTTACTAATCACTAGTACTTTTATAATTTCTTCAGCGTAGCCATCACTTAATAAGCACTTGAATCATACTCTAAGCACAAAATTTATCTTATAACTGCAGTCACTAAATGAAGTAGTCGTAATAAATGGAAATTAAAAAAAAAATTATAATTATTTTCAAAGTTGAACTGAGTTCCCTCATAATTGAGGATTATTTTAATACTATAATATACATAAATTATATATATATATATATATATATATACAGATATATATATATATATATATATATATATATATATATATATATATATATATATATATATATATATATATATATATAACTATATATAAATTCACATCTTCATAACATTACTATACTTTTTAAATACATAAATAATTCCAGGAAAAAGCGGAATTAATAAAATTCACCTACGTTTATAAATTATTGGTAGAAGATAATATTCTTCATGATTTTACCTCAATTTTTATACATTAAAATAAACAGAAAAATCCGAATGCTGGAAAAATCCCAGAATTATCTTCATTCCTTTACTTTAATCAATAATATTTAATTTAAACATATAAGAATAACCAAGAAAGATCATATTAAATATTCCCGTTGGTTTGCGTGTATAATAAAGTATACCTTTAAAATATATATAATCATCCCAGTAAAAACCAGAATTAATATTCATGTTGGTAAAAGAAGACAGAAATTAAATGAGTAAATGAAAATTATAAAAAATTATATTTACTTCGCCATTTATGACTGGGTATTCATCACTGTAATAGATACACATCTTCGTAACATTAATATACTTTTGAATAGATAAAATAGCACCAGTAAAAATCAGAATTTTGCAGTTTTCCACTGGAAAATTCACTTCTATAAAACAAATTCCTCATCATTATTTTATACTAGCTGAGGCCCGTTGCTTCTCAACGGGCCTATATATAAATGATAATTAGATAATAATCACCGTGTATTCTTGCGGTAAAGGCATAACCTCTGTTTCAACAATCGTTTCCGTCGTCAAGGGGATTGGTTGTTTACAGCCTCAAATTTTCACGAAATTTCCGTTTATTTTAACCGAATTCTCGCCATTTCGACCCGATAACGATATTTGGCGACCAAAATAAGAATTTTTATTCATTTCTCTTTCTTTTGGTGCTTATCTCGATTTCGTGAGCCTATTGTTTCTAATTTAATTTCTCAAAATAAACGTAGCCTGCAACCGATATAAACGTAGCCTGCAACCGATAAAAGTGAGGTTTACGTGCATTTCTTATGAGAACGGTTTTTCTTCTCTGGGTTCGATCTGTGGCCGTTCAGGTAAAAGAAAATTTCGCCACATTGTAGGGTGCAGCATTCTACATCGAATGCACGTTTCAGCATCGCTCTAGCTCTTGGCGTTGGCGAGAAAAACGCTTTTTG